>JAQPPZ010000349.1:3861910-5149213 GCA_028583015.1 Wollemia nobilis | reverse complement strand
TCAAAAACCTGTCTCAATCACAATCTCTTCTTTGCTAATTTTAATAGTTAGATGACAAGATATCACACTAATACTCTCTCAAAATATTTTCCAATTAAAAAAATAATCAAACTCAATTACACCTTATTACTCCTCCTTTGAAATAAGCATTCACTAACACACATTCATACAAACAATCCTTTTCACTCCAACTTAGCATTCACAACATTCAACAATCACTCAATAGGAAGATGTGCCCATACCTTTTTGTTTTATGTAGAAGTGCCCTTCAAAAACTTGTCTCAATCACAATTTCTTCTTTGCTAATTTCAATAGTTAGATGACAAGATATCACACTAACACTCTCTCAAAATATTTTCCAATTACAAAAATAATCAAACTCAATTACACCTTATTACTCCTTATTTGAAATAAGCATTCACCAACACACATTCATAAAAGGATAATCTCTTGCATACACCTTATTATTCCAACTTTAGAGCAATATTCATCAATACACATAAGAATTACAAATATCTTTATTTATTTCTTATTACTCCAACTTTATAACTCAAACCTTCCAAAATAAAATAAAATATTTAATCTTTAAAAACCCTTATATCTCCCTCAAGGACCTTAGCCAATATTTATTTATCACAAATCAAGCACCTCCGAAATTACACAACCTTAGCACAAAATACACGACGCATACCTTGCAAGCAAAAAGTCACCATGGGTTTCAAACACATGACAAATCCTCTACCAAGCGCCTTACCAAGGTGCTAGCCCACCACATGGGCTAGGTGCTCCCACAAGGAATGGAAGGTGTAAGCCTTCTTTTATCCCTTTATTTTACGCCTTCCAAAAATTATGTGCCCTCTCTACCTTGCAAAAAATGAACCCGACGGGATTCAAACCTGCATGCCTTGCTTGTTGAGATACTTAGCACTTCCACCATTGCCAATGGTACTACCAGTGCCTTTGGTGCTAAGTTTTGGGGCTCCATTCGATTTATTTCTTCATCGCCAAAGATATTTCAAAAAACATGAGAACTCTTTCTACCTTTTTGCACATGATTTCAATGATAGCGTTGGGATTCGATCGATAGCATTGGGAGGTAAGGCAAAGGTCTTTGCCATTATTTATACACGATGTCTCTTGTGCCATAAATGTTGGCACTTGAATCGAATATGAAATTCAATTTTAATTTTAACCCTATAACCCTCTTTAGGGTTATTTAAATTAATATAAATTAATTTTTAATTAAATTAAAAATTAAATTATAATTAACTTAAGTAACTTTTGAAATTTAATTAAATTAATTAATAAATTAATTTATAATAAAATTATACTAATTAATTTAAATTTCCTTTTTAATGTTATAATAAAATATTATAATATTATTTTCTTGGGCCTCTTCTTTTTACTTTGGACCACATCTGACTACTTGGTACTAGATCTGAACAACTGGAAGTAGACTCTACTGATTGCACTGATTGCAAAACTGCTTCTCCTCACACTGCTCACTAAAACTAACTTTTGACATCAATGACCACTCACTCTTGACATCAATGACAACACATCTACTCAAAATGTCCAACAATATCCCCCTTTGTCATTGATGGAAACCCATTTATCTTTTCAAATTTCCTTAACCTTTTTCTGTCCTACCCCCTAGGAAACTACTCCCCCTGACTCAATGCTCTCTTCTTAAATCAAATCTCTCCCCCTTACTCAAATATCTCCCTCTTTGACATCAACATAAAAGGGTAACCTTTAGGGCTCATGGCTAAGAATGAGTCTCTTAGCTTAGCCCCTCCCCCACCTCCTCTTGAGGTGGTTAATTATGGGATGGGAGTATTACTCCTAGTTTTCTTCAAAGATACTCAAAGTTTTTCTTCGAAAGTGGCATAGTGAAGATGTTTGCTATTTGCTCCTTTGTAGTAACATATTCTAATATGACTTGTTTATCTATTACCTATTCTCTCAAAAAGGGATACTTGATCAAAATTTGCTTTGTCCTAGAGTGCATCACTGGATTCTTTGAGATACTTATAGCACTTGTATTATCACATAATATGGAAATATGATGATCATGTTTTATCTTGAAGTCTTCTAGAGTTTACTTCATCCATAATACTTGTGTACAACTAGCTACTACTGCAATATATTCTGCTTCTACTGTAGATAAGGATACTGAAGGCTGCTTCTTACTTAGCCAAGATACTAAACAGTCTCCAAGTAAAAATTCTCCTCCACTTGTTATTTTTCTATCATCAATGCTGCCAGCCTAATCTGCATCTGTATATGCTATGATTGTGAAATTGTCACTTTTGAGATACCTGAGCCCAAAACACATAGTCCCTTTTACATACCTAAGAATTCTCTTTACTGTTTCCATATGTGTTTCCTTAGGTGTTGCCTAAAACCTTGCCACTAATCCCACTGACTGCACTATGTCTACTCTTGTAGTTATAACATACTACAAGCTACCAATAATAGATCTATATATTATTTGATCTACCTCTAGAGATTCATCATCCTTACTTAACTTGCATCTTGTAACCATGGGGGTACTTACTGGTTTGCAATATTCTAACCGGAATTTCTTTAGCATCTCTTTTATATACTTGGTTTGTGATAGAAATACTCCTTTCTATGATTGTAAAATATGAAGTCCAAGAAAGAAGGACAACTCACCAATCATAGACATCTCAAATCCATTATGCATGTCTTTGAAAATTATTTACACATCTTGTCATTGTTTCCCCCAAAAATGATGTCATCAACATAAACAACCACAATTAGTAGATTATTATTTTCATTTTTGATGTATAATTTGTTGTCTACTATTCCTTTTTTGAATCCCTATTCCTGAAGATACTTATCCAATCTTGAGTACCACACTCTAGGAGCCTGCTTTAGACCATATAGTGCCTTTTTCAATCTGCATACGTGATATGGTTTATCTGTTAATATGAATCCCTCTGGTTGTTCAATATAGACTTCTTCTTCTAGAACACCATTTAGAAATGCTAACTTAACATCCATATGATATACCTTGAAGTTTTTAAAACTTGATAAGGCTAAGAAAATTCTTATGGCTTCAAGTTGTGCAACTGGATCAAATGTCTCATCAAAGTCAATTCCCTCTACTTGTGCATAACCTTTACATACTAACCTTACTTTATTTTTGACTAACTGTCCATCTTAATTTAACTTATTTTTTAATACCCATTTTGTGTTGATCACATTTTTATCCTTTGGTCATGGAACAAGTTCCCAAGTCTTGTTTTTCTCTATTTGATCTAATTCCTCATCCATTGCCTTAATCCAGAACTCATATTCACTTTCCTGATTGAAATCCTTTAGCTCAATATTAGATAGAAAATAAAAATTGCTTATTGAGATGGTGTTATTATCCTTCTCCTTATCTGTCTTTCATTTGGATTTCCAATGATTAGATCTTTTGGATGATGCTTCTATACATACTTGGATGGAGTTTTAGGAATAAGTCTTTGGTTTTCTTCTTATTTTTCTTCATTTTATTCCTCATGAAACTCTTCTTGACAAATCCCATCTTCCTAATACACGATTTGTTGAATTGGTTCTCTTGAATCTATCTTCTCATAAATTGTTACATTTATACTTTCCACAATAGTGCATGTTCTCTTGTTGAAGCATCTATAGACTTTACTCTTAGTGGAATAACCAAGAAAAATTCCTTGATAACATCATGGATCAAACTTGCCAAAGTTTTGAACTTCTCGTCTTATATAGCACTTGCTTCCAAAAACCTTGAAGTATTTTATAATGGCCGGTCTTCCTTTCCAAATTTCATATGGATTCTTGTGATGATTTACCCTCATTTGAGCCCTGGTGATTATATATACTACTGTGTTGATTGCTTACCTCCAAAATCCATCTAAAATTTTGAACTCATTTAACATAGCTCTAGCCATATTCTTAATGGTTCTATTTTTCCTTTCAACTACTCCATTTTGTTGAGGAGTTCTTGCAGTTGAGTATTCTCTCTTGATTCCATTTTGTTCACAAATTATACAAATTAATTTGAGGTAAATTATCCTCCTCTGACAGATCTCAAACACTTAATCCTCTTGCTGATTTCATTTTCAACCAGTTCCTTAAATGCTTTGAATTTTTCAAATGTCTCTAACTTCTCTTTCAAAAAAGCTACCCAAACCATTTTGGAGTAATCATCCATAAACAATATGAAGTAACTCTCACCCTGAATACTTTGTGTTCTGGTAGGACCACATAGATCATTATGTATTATACTTAATGGCTTAGATGACATATATCACTTTGACTTAAAGCTTGTTCTAGTTTGCTTTCCATGTTGACAAGGTGCACAAATTATGTTTTGTGGGCTTTTTAGCTTGGGTAAATCTCTGGCATCCTGCTTATTACTTATGTTGACTATGTTGTCAAAATTTAAATGACCCAATATTCTATAACACAAACAAATCTCATATTCTTGTGATAGAAATCACTTTTCCCCTTTGATCTCACTAAGCATGTATAGATTATTTGGAGTTCTTGCATTTGCAATGACTTTTCCAGTTTTTGATTTTATTATCTCACACCTATCTAGGTGAAATGTAACCATATGACCTTGATCACAAAGTTAACTTACACTTAGAAAATTATATTTTAACCCTTTGACATATAGCACATTTTATGTTCTTGTTTTCCCATTATCTAAACTCAGAGTTCCTCTTCTACCAATCTTTGTTGATACATTATCACCAAAACTTACTGATCCTCTATTGGTTTCTTTTAGTACAATGAATTTGTCTTTGTATCCTATCATGTGTCTAGAGAAACCACTATCAATATACCATTGTTCTTTTTTATCCTGAGCATGAAGGGTTGTTTGAACTAACATTGATCTAGCCTTTACATTTCCTCTTTCATCTTTCCTAGTTGTTGACATTATTTTTCTTTTACTAGACTCAAGAAGTATCATTTTATACCATATAGCCTTGTGCCCAAAATTATTGCGTTTGTAACATATAATATCATTATCCATAAGAGGTACACAATAATTGAAATTTATATTAACATTTTTTCTTGCATGACCAATACAATGTAAAGCTCTATGACCATATTTGTTACAAGAGAAACAATGACCATGGAAGAAATTATGTAACCTGTTTGGATGCCTTTGGGATTGTGGTTGAGTGTTTTTCCTTTTGTTATTAACTCTCATCCAAGGTTCTTCTTTTATTTCTTCCTTTCTAATGTCTTTTTATTTTGAAGCATCCTTTGCTTGCCTATATTTGTTTGAAGTTTTTGCTTCTTGAAAACTTGACTTCTCTTTATGTTTCTCATACTCTATATCTTGTAGAACCTTGGTCCTTTCAAATTCATTACTTAGATAAATAATTTTTACTTCCAATATTTCACATTTTCTTTCTCTTTCTCTTAATAGATCTGTCCTATCCTACTCAATTTTCTTTCCCTCTTCTACCTTTATCTTGAGTTATGTGAGACTTTGTAGAAATTCCATTCTTGCTTCTTCATCCTCTTGAATTTGTTCCTTAAAGCTTGAGTTTTTCTCTCTAATTCTTTACAACTTTCTGAGAGCAGTAAATAATTTCTCTTTGATATCAAACATGGTATCTTCTTCATTTTCTAAAGTCATGTGTGTTACCGATGTATCCTCCTCCAAGTTGTTAGTTTTTTCATAGAGAGACCCACTCTGATACCAATTGAAGAACATGTGCTTATACTGAGAGGGGGATGAACAATATAATATAATTTTTTTTGCTTTTCAATCCAAATGATAACATAAAAAATATTAAAGCAGTAAACATCACACAAAGCATCACACATATGAGACTCATGATTTAACGTGGTTCACCCAATGTGGGCTACTCCATGGAGAAAATATTCCTTATAAATTTTTTTCAAATAAATTCTCTTGGGAATCCTTTCCCTATTACAATTTTTATGGACCTCTATCCAAAGGAGACACCAATCCCCTAATCAAGTTCATGTATCTCTATCCACAGGAGAAATATTTCTCCTTAGCTCTAGTTGGTGATATTCTAGAAGAGCTACTGCCTCCACTACACTAGCTAGTGGATCTCTATCCACTAAAGACTCTTGTTCCCACTCAAAATACCTATCCTCACTGCCCTGGCTAATGAATCTTTATCCACTATAGAACTGTCATCCTCTATAATTTATCACCTCCAAATATTATGCTCAGTTTTATTTCAAATATGCACTAAACATAGTCCTTCGGTCTAGTACAAACATGCTCAAACTCTGTCTTTGGTCTGGCACAAACCTATCCTTAAATTTACACCAAAATTCATCCTCAAATTTATCCTCAATCTCTATCCTCAAAATTGTATTGTAAGCTTCCACAAAAACTCACACCAATCCATCCACAAGTCTTCTCAAAGACTTCCCTCAAATATGCCCAACAAGCCCTTACTAGAACTTGTTCAAACTCACTGTTAGGATTCTACTCCTAACCACCATACTAATCACATTATTAGTTAATTATTTAATCACTCCCTCTTTCACAAAGGTTGTGACCTTTGATCACACCTTCACAGTCGTAGAAATAGGCATTTCATTTGGTATAGTTGAGGCATCGAAGAATATAATTATTAATTAATTGTTGGGTTCCCCATACAATACAACAACTATTCCTTAATAAAAGTGATTCCTTTTTATTATTCTAGCATTATAATCAATCTTTCTCTATTGGGTTCACTACATCTGGTATCAGAGCCTCGTCAAAGGGGAAGAAATAATCAAACATTTTTTTTTTCCTTCTTCGTTTTATCGCGTGGTGTTGATTGCAATTTTTTGGCACAAATATACAATTCACAGCGTCATGAATCCCCTGCATACGTGACAACCCAGTGAGCAAAAGAAACCAACGATTTTCAGGCATCCATTTTTTGACTAAAAACATCTAAAATACCTGCCACAAATCGAAAAGAACTACTATACGGTTAATCAAATTCAACGTCGCTGCTCGCTAAAAAAAAAAAAAAAAAAAAAAAATTCCAACCAGTCGCTAAAAGGAAAAATTAAATAACCTAAGGTTTAAATAATTCTAGCATCATAAATTTATTTCCAATCACCGTTAAATCTTTTTTCATCACCGTTTAGAATTTTTTCTGCGTGAGCATCGTTTTTCGATGGAGCCTAAGAAACTGGTGAATTTTTTTTATTTTATCAAAGTTCTGACTAAGGTTATCTAAATTTCCGATCGTCGAGAAAGGTTTGTCGACGTCATAGACAACGAAGAGAAGGAAGTTTAAAAAAGGGCATCAAAAATTAATATCAAAATTTTCAAGCAAAATACGGCATCACAACGTCTTCGTCTCCTTTCCCTGCTCCAGAATACCAAGACTTAGTCACCGATGAAACTCAGTATCCTAAACACCGACACTACATTTATTCAATGTCCATGTATTAACTAGGACCTCACCTGTAGCAAACAACGAGCCCCTATAGCAAACAGAGAACCACCAACGAGCACAGGTGAAAAAATAGGGCAGTTAGGTAAACTAAAACCCATCGTAAATTTCATAGACCGAAGGAAAAAAACCGATTGAACAACAAAAACACAACCATTTTTGTTCACATCCATATGCGAACAACCAATTAAAACACCAAACCAAGCCTGCATCTTGCCAGACGTTCCACACTCATGCGATCCATTGTATCACAACCTTGTAAGACTTGTTACTATTGCAAATTCTTGCTAAAAGTTGTCAAGGCATTGAAAATTCTCGCTAATTCTGCCACTTACGAAGGTTATAAAATCTCCAAAACCTAACCGCAATGGCCGAAGGATGACTTTTATGCAATTTTTAATGATAATTTTTCAAGAAATTTTTGTGATGACTTTCAACACTTTTTGCGACAGCTTTTTGCCAAACGACTATGCAAATGGCCAATGGAAGAATATATCATGATCCCAACCTACTTTTGCTACTTAATCTTGCACACCTATGTCAAATCACATCAGTGAGTGTATATAAAATTCAGTTCCAGGATATCGCCAATCGCATCACAGGGTTGGACGAATCAGTCCTCATAAGTGGGTTCATCAATGGATTGAAAGAAGAAATTAGAGTGAAGATCATGATGTACACTCCTCGCACCCTATAGGAAGCCATTGGATTAGCCTTGTTAGCCGATGATACATTCAATGTTCAACGTCAACATGGGGAGCAACCTATTGATAAATCGACATTCACACACACTATTCCAAAACACAAACCCTTGCTAGTTAAGTACCTTAGCCTACAAAAAATGGAGAAGCGGCGAGCGAACAACCTCTGCTATACTTGTGATGAGCAATTTGGGCCCCTTCATTGTTGTGCTACACAAACATTGTATTTATTGAATATAGTTGATCCCTGTCACTCCATAGAGGAAGAAGGTGAGGAAGATGTGCACGACATGACCAAAGCACCTGATCATAACAATGAAGGAAATGAGGTCGATGTGCAAGAAGTGCTCGATGCACCACAAAAATATGAGGTAGATATCCATGCAGTAAACAATGAAGGCAAGACATACACTCTCAAAGAACTACACACAAGTTCATCGCCAATAGTGAGTTCTCGTCATATAGGCAGCCTGATTCAGAAAGGAGGCAAAAGAGTGAGTGCACATTTATTTTCCCTTCATTCTACACAGGAAGAATCGGCTAAAGTGGAAGCCTACCATCATACAATTCTCCTAAGGAAGATTCTACTATTCTTTCTAGCAACCTCCCACTAATGTTTTGACCTTCAATATATCCTTGCCTTCAAAAAAGTGACATTAAAATAGTACAAGAACTTGCACAAATTCAACTAGGAAAACAAGCAACAAAGCTCCTTACTTTGAGCTTTGAGGACAAAGCTCTTTTTAAGGAAGGTGGCATGTTAGGATTCTACTCCTAACCACCATACTAATCACATTATTAGTTAATTATTTAATCACTCTCTCTTTCACAAAGATTGTGACCTTTGATCACACCTTCACACTCATAGAAATAGGCATTTAATTTGGTATAGTTGAGGCATCGAAGAATATAATTATTAATTAATTGTTGGGTTCCCCATACAATACAACAATGATTCCTTAATAAAAGCAATTCCTTTTTATTATTCTAGCATTATAATCAATATTTCTCTATTGGATTCACTACACTCACAGAAACATAAAGAAAATTTTTAGAGACTCAATATGCTTCACATTCATCACAATGCTCAATCACTTTCAATCTCTCTTTTTACCATAGAAACATATAGAGAGTTTTTAGAGACTCAATATGTTTCATACTCATAAACACTCAACCTCTTTCTCAAATCAATTTATAATATGGAACAATTTGTTTCACAGAACTTGAACTATCACTTCAACACAACTACTTGACTAGGCTTAATCACAACTCTACTCAACCAATCACTCAATGAAATAATCCTTTCTCAAAAAACCTAGTCCAAGCATATGAACATTCACTTATTTCCAATAATTCTTATCAAACAATTTCACATAATAATGATACTCATCATCTTTGCAAACCCTAGTTCAACTTCCTCACTCAAACAATCACTTCAACAACAATTCTTATCAAACAATCCTTTTCACTCCAAATTAGCATTCACAACATTCAACAATCACTCACTAGGAATATGTGCCCATACCTTTTTGTTTTATGTAGAAGTGCCCTTCAAAAACCTGTCTCAATCACAATTTCTTCTTTGCTAATTTCAATAGTTAGATGACAAGATATCACACTAACACTCTCTCAAAATATTTCCCAATTACAAAAATAATCAAACTCAATTACACCTTATTACTCCTTCTTTGAAATAAGCATTCACCAACACACATTCATAAAAGGATAATCTCTTGCATACACCTTATTATTCCAACTTTAGAGCAATATTCATCAATACACATAAGAAATAAAAAGAACTTTATTTATTCCTTATTACTCCAAATTTATAACTCAAACCTTCCAAAATAAAATAAAATATTTAATCTTTAAAAACCCTTATATCTCCCTCAAGGACCTTAGCCAATATTTATTTATCACAAATCAAGCACCTCTAAAATTACACAACCTTAGCACAAAATACACGGTGCATACCTTGCAAGCAAAAAGTCACGAGTGGGTTTCGAACACATGACCACTCCTCCACCAAGTGCCTTACCAAGGCACTAGCCCACCATGTGGGCTAGGTGCTCCCATGGGTAAGGGAAGGTGCAAGCCTCCGTTTATCCCTTTGTGATGTGCCCTCTCTGCCTTGCAAAAAACAAACCCGATGGGATTCGAACCTGCACGTCTTGCTTGTTGAGATACTTAGCACTTTTGTCGTTGCCAAATGCGCTACTAGTGCTGGTGCTAAGTTTTGGTGCTCCCTTTGATTTATTTCTTCACCGCTAGAGATCTTTCAAAAAACATGAGAACTCTTTCTACCTTTTTGCGCAAGATTTCAATGATAGCATTGGGATTCGATCGATAGCATTGGGAGGTAAGGTGAAGGTCTTTGCTATTATTTATACATGATGCCTCTTGTGCCATAAACGTCGGTGCTTGAATCGAATATGAAATTTGATTTTCATTTTAATGCTATAAACTTCTTTAGGGTTATTTAAATTAATATAAATTAATTTTTAATTAAATTATAATTAACTTAAGTAACTTTTGAAAGTTAATTAAATTAATTAATAAATTAATTTATAATAAAATTATATTAATTAATTTATAATTAATTTAAATTTCCTTTTTAATATTATAATAAAATATTATAATATTATTTGCTTGGGCCTCTTCTTTGCACTTTGTACTACATATGACTGCCTAGAACCGAATATGACCAACTGGAAGCAAATTCTACTGATTGCATTGATTGTGGAACTGCTCTTCGCACTGCTCACTGAAAATGACTTTTGACATCAATTACCACTCACTCTTGACATCAATGACAACACATCTACTCAAAATGTCCAACATAGCAATTGAAGACCCTTCCATAGTAACTTACTTTTGGCTAGAAAATCTTTGGCTATGCCCTCAACTATACACCATTGTCTATTCAAAATGAGTCTAGCCATGACTCTAGACCTAGTTTTTGCTAGTCTATAAATTTTCTCTATTGGGGCTATCTTATGCTGGAGCTCGTCCTTCACCTTCTAAAGGGTATTTCTTGTGCTCACTAGCTCATTTGTAGCTTCATCTAGGAAGACAAAAATTGATCTAGCTTCTGAGATTTTCACCTTTGATCTCTGACCATATCTATTTTTGAGCTTGCTTTATAGTGTCTTTCGAGAATCCAACAGGTCTAAGCCTTTTTTGACAATAATTTTTGGTTTAACTGACTATTAAGTTCTATAAGAGCTGTTACCTGAGCTTGAAAACCTTCTGCTTTCTCCTTGAACTTGGCCATTTCTTGATATTTATCATGCCACTCCTTTATATCCTCTATGAATGAGTTGGCTGAGCCTTATTACTCTCTAAGAGAAGCTTTCAAATGTTGTATTCTTCATTTGAGCTATTTGTTATCCTCTCTTATCACATCTCCCTGCAAGAAGATCATACCATATGAGCTTTAACTATTACTAATTCATCAACAATTGGTAATTGCATGATGTCTATAGTTTTTCAACTATATCATAATCTTCCATGGTCATCTCTATTCTTGGTTTCCTCACTTTTGGAGTAATAGTAAATTTTGTTCTCTTTTTGGAAACTGGATCAACAATTATAGTCTTCCTTTTTTGTGCTATATCTTCTAAATATTTTGCCAACTGTTCATTCTACTAGGTTGTTGCATTGAAGGAATCTCCTCTATCCTTTCATGTTGAGCTGCGACAAGGTCAGTAGTATAAATAGATGTGGTGACCAAAGATGACACCAAATTGACAGGGGTAAGCAGAGAAAATAAAATTGTGGAATCTTGTCATGAAGAAGTAGCTATTACAACCTCAGTTGATGAAGGGGGAGGAAGTGGAAATGTGACTTGTGGTCCTACTAATAATGTAGATGAATATGTAGGAGGTTATTATGGTTGGGAAGGTGGAAGTGGGACCTCAATGGAAACTAATGTAGGTTGAATGGATAAAGGTGGACTGGATGTACAAACTTGATATGTAATAGGAGGGGAAACTCAAACTATTTGGACTTGCCTTTCAGAATGGGAGGGGAGTGTTTTTTGGGAACTTAGAGGTGGAATATTATAAGAAGAAGGGATAGAGAACATACCTGAGTCCCTCCGTGGGGATTGGCATGTGTCTTAGTCCAGGCTTAATTACTCTACCAATGGAGCTTGAGCTTGTTCTTTTTCTTGCTCCCCCTCTTATTTTTCTTGCTCCTCTTCTTTAGTCACCTTAGCCATTTCAAAGGTACCTACTACAAATTGTGACATAGAGGAATTAGTTGTCAATCTATCCTTTTGAACAAGTTATTGACTATGGGTTTGTGAAGTCTCAATTTGATTTTGATGTTGAGAGAGTGGATCATGCGAATCTTACCACATAAGTCCCAGACATGACTTGATCTTGGCCTCTTCTATGTCTAGGTTCTACATAAACTTTAGTAGATGCTCTTAGAGCTAATATTTTTGACCTTTGTACAACTGGGATAGGTCCTGCACTGCCTGACTCATTAGGGCCCAAACCTCTTCCTTGGTATCCTTGCCTCTACACTAGGTGGGTACCTGGCCTGTATGTTTGTAATTCTCTTGTTGGGGATTGGAAAGTAGCTTTTTTGCCCTTTATAACCAAAATATTTTTAGTAGATATTCTTTCCATTGAGGAGAGGATAGAGGTGTTCGAATGGTGACTAGTTTTAAATTTGGCCTTCTAGCCTGGTTGTCATTCATCATCCTTTCTTTGTCTATAGGTATTTTGAAGCTTAATGCCAGAAAAAAATTGATGCCCTACCAAGTGTTAGCATGCAGATCATAATATTCCTCAAAAATTCTATCAGTCTTAATAGGGAATCTAGATTTATGGTATCTGTCTCTCCTCACATTCTCAATAACTCAAACAATTTTATAGGATTCCAAGCTTTTGCTTTTACCAAAGCTTTAACATCATCCTCTATGTAAACATACATCGAATCACTTTTTGGATCATAATCTATGACATGATCATAAAATTCTATCTAGGGAGGAAATGCCTCCATATGTTGGACATCCCACTCTAATTCTAAATTTTCATCATTGTTTTTAAACTTCTCAATGTGGGGTCGAAGAGTCCTCTTGAACCTTTGATTCTTAGCTTTTGGATCATTAATTTTCTTCAAAAAATTATTTTTAAGGTCATATCTCCATACGTGGGTAAGGTCAACCAATCCCAATTCTTGCATGTATTTGGTGATGCTCTTATGTTGTCCTTTTCTATCAATGATATCGCTCACATTAAGGGTGTGAACATTGGAACTAATTCTCATTAATATGACCAAATATAAATAATACATTCGAAGCCAATAATAGTCCAGAGGTTACGGAACCACCCAGGACCAAAATAGGCATTGTTATAACAAATAACAACGAGCCTAAAATATGTCCAACAATATAAGATTGTTAGGATCATAATAAATCAAATAAAATATTGAAATATGCTAACATCCCCCCTTATTACAATATTTGAGTAAACATATAACTACTAGCTATACTAGCATCCCCCCTGCTTACATCATTTTGCAATACATAGAGAGCTGCAAAACAATTCAAATTTGACACGTGCAAGTGCCTTAGTGAAAATGTCTGCAACTTGAGCATTGGTGGAGATGAACTGAAGCTAGATTCGGTGCCTTGGTACTTCGTCTCGAATGAAGTGGCATTGTGTATCAATGTGCTTGGTTTTCTCATGATGCACTGGATTCTTAACAAGGTTCAAAACACCCTGGTTGTCGCAGAACAAGTGTATTGGAGATTTTTATGGAAGACCCATACTTGTCAGAATGCGATGCAACCATATCACTTCACACACAGCTTCACGTGTGACACGATATTCTGCCTCTATCGATGAGATAGCAACCACCTATTGCTTCTTGTTGTGCCAAGAGACAGGACCGGATCCAAGATGAAACAAATATCCTAAAGTTGATTTACGATCATCGTATGACCCGACATAGTCTGAGTCCGTGTATCCCTATAAGAAGAATTTGTTGTTCCTCTTGTATTCTAGGCCATATTCCATTGTGCCACGGACATAGTGAAGAACTCATTTTGTTGCTTTCCAGTGAGTAGTCTTAGGTTCCTGCATGAACCTCGAAAGATAGTTGACAACAAATACGATATCTGGCCTAGTATTGGTCAGATATATGAGACTCCCAATCAACTGATGATAGAGAGTAGCATCTACCTGAGGTGATTTGTCATATCATGATAACTAAAGTCCTGATTCCATTGGTGTTGCCATCGGCTTGCAATCAGTCATGCGATATTTTTCTAGTAGTGTCTTGGCATATTTTTTTTGAGACACTTTGATGTAGTGCTCCTTCTGGTTCACTTCCAGACCAAGATAGTAATGGAGAAGTCCAAGATCTATCATCTCAAAATATTTGCTCAAATCTTGTTTGACAGTAGAGATCATAGTTTTTGAACTCCCTGTAATGAGCAGATCATCAACATAGAGTACAAGCAACACTATTTCAGAACCTTATTTCTTGAAATAGAGGTTTGCATCCGATGGACATCTCTTGAATCCATGCTGCAGTAGGTGATTATCCATTTTTATATACCAAGCTCGAGGAGCTTGTTTCAAACCATATAAGGATTTGACCAATTTGCAAACTTTTTGCTCTTGGCCTTCCACTTCAAATCCTTCAGGTTGAGTCATGTAGACTTCCTCTTGGAGATCACCATTTAGAAAAGCACTCTTGACATCCATTTGGTGAACTTTCCACCCATACTGTGCTGCCATAGCACAAAGAACTCGAATGGTTGTCATCCGAGTAGTAGGTGCAAAAGTTTCCTTGTAGTCAATGCCTTCTCTTTGAGCATAGCCCTTTGCAACAAGATGGGCCTTATGCTTATCTATTGTCCCATATACCTTGTACTTGACTTTGTACACCCATTTGCAGCCTATGGGCTTCTTTTCGTATGGCAGATTGACAAGCTTCCAAGTTTTGTTTTTCATCAGAGACTTATACTCTGCATCCATAGCAGCCTTCCATTGTGGCTCACTAAGGGCATCTTGCACTAAAGTAGGTTCATGTTCATCTATTGAAGACATAAACACCCTGTCATCATCAATATCCATATCTTTTGTATCTCTCTCTGGATCTACAGAAAGTTCCTCAAAATATTGACAAAGATCATCAACCTCAGTAGTCTCTGCTGCTGCTCTCTCCTGTCGAGCCATGCTGCGAGTACGAGGCCTATCCAAAATCAAATCTGGTGGAGTGGATAGCTTGGAGTCTCTGATTGTACTTGTATACCACTTTGGATTCTTCTTCTGTGGTGTTGAAGAAGATGAAGAAGGACCTCCAATCTTTGATGATGAAGGAGACTTCTCAACTTTAGATTCCACAAGATCTAGGTATACATCTGATGTGTTTTGTGATGTGAAAGCCTCATCAAAAACTACATCTCTACTGACGTGAATCTTCTTGGTCAAGGGATCAATCAATCGATAACCCTTAGAGTGCTCATCATACCCAAGAAGAATACACTTCAATGTTTTCTCATCTAGCTTCTTCCTTTTCTCTTTCGGTATGTGCATGAATGCTTTACAACCAAAAATGCGTAGATGAGAAATGGAGGGTTTCCTACCACTCCATGCTTCCTATGGAGTCATTCCTTGTAGGGCCTTTGTGGGTGCCCTATTCAATAGATATATTGTTGTGGTGACAGCTTTTGCCCAATATTGTTGCCCAATTCTAGCTCCAATGAGCATGCAACGAACCATTTCCATGATTGAACGGTTCCTCCTTTCAGCAACTCCATTTTGTTGAGGAGTATAAGTAGTAGTTAACTATCGTGTGATCCCTTTTTCAGTCAAGAATGCAAAAAATTCTTTAGAGGTGAATTCCCCCCCTCGATCTGAGTGGAGGGTCTTTATAGAAGTCCCTGACTCCTTCTCAACAGATTTCTTGAATTGTTGGAAGAACCCAAATGCTTCAGATTTTAGTTGAAGAAAGAATACCCACATATTTCATGAGTAATCATCCATGAATAACTGAAAATACCTCTTCCCCCCACAACTTATGGGTGTAAAAGGACCGCACAGATCGGTGTGAACCAACTCCAGAGGTTTCTTTGCTCTTGTAGAGCTTCTCTCGAAAGGTACTCTATGCTGCTTTCCTGCCAAGCAGTCAGAGCAAACTGGTAATGTGGTAGAAAGGGAAGGAAGACCCTTTACCATCTCATACTTACTTAGCTCAAGTAAGTAACCAGAACTCAGATGCCCATATCTCTTGTGCCACAGGGAAGTTGCCTCCTTTGTAGAGATAGTCATGGCTACATTTGGAGTAGAGATAGCATCTAGGGAAAATAAGCCATGCTTATATGAAGTGGTTGCAATGTTCTTACCCCTCTTGGTAATTGAACAACACTTCTTGCCCCCCTCAACACTAAAGTTTACAACCATGTCTTTATCCAAAATTTGTGTGACTGACAACAAGTTGTTCGCCAATCCTAGAACATAGAGAACCTTCTCAATCTGACACTTGCCATCAGGAAGAGTAACAAAAATTGTACCTTCTCCCTGAACCTTGTAGGTTTTATCATCGGCAATAGTGACAGGTTTTCCCTCTTTGGCCTCAAAAGACTCAAACCATGATTTGTCACCAATCATGTGCTTATTGGCTCTAGAATCGACATACCATACAGGATCCGTCTGCTTGGAGACTGTGGTAGTCATGAGCACTTTGTGTGCTCGCTCAGAATCCATGTCAGATTCCTCAACAACAACATTCACTTTGGGTTGCTTGTTCTTTTGTGGTTTGTTCTAGCCTTTCTATTTTGGTTGCTTATTTTTATGCCAACATCTGTTTGTGTCATGACCTTCCTTGTCACATATTTTGCAATATCTCTTAGTCTGTTGAGTTTGTTTCCCTTTTGAATCCTTTTGAGAGTTCCCTCCCTTCTAAAAATTACCCTTCTTCTTAGAGCCCTTCCTGTTGGAGTAGAGGGCAGTGTTAGAAGAATCATCTCGTTGTAGTTGGTGTGCCTCCTCTTCTTGAAGCAAATTTACCAACTCAACAAAGGTAACTTGTCTTTGTGATACCTGAAGTGAGGTGATCAACACTCTAAAAGAATCAGGTAATGCTCTCAATACCACTGAGGTAAGGAGCTTATCATCAACTGGTGCTGCCAAAGAATTCAACTTTCCTTTCAACTCAGACACTCTGCAAAGAAAGAGTTCAACTGTCTCTCCCTGTTTCATGCTTAGACTATGTAATTGAGATTGAAGAAATAGAATGGTGGAATCATTCTTTCCTTCATATATAGTTTTAAGGGCATCCCATGCCTCTTTACTATTTTGACAGTCAGCAATATGGGGTTGAACTTCATCAAAAACAACAAGCAAAATGAGCACTTTTGCCTTGCTATATTTCTTATCAAAGTCTTTCCAGATCAACAGTTAGAGTTGTGGCTCCAGCTGTAGATGAAGGTCTCACTGTTGCTCCAGAAACAACATCCCAAAGATCATCCATCTCAAGGATTGCCTTCATCTTGTTTTTCCATGGTGTATAGTTTGGACCTTTCAACAACTGATGAGCATCAGTCATTAATTTTGTAGACATTGTGAAGGTTCCTTATAACACCAAATGGTCCCCCCTTCGATATACCTTAATGCCATGTTTACCCATACAAAATACCCCCTTACGTGAGGGAGACTATAGGTATTTTGAAAAACCAAAAAAATTACCCGCCCTTACGTGAGGGAGACTGTAGGTAATTTTAATGATTATACGATACGTGGTACTTAGGCGGTACTGAAAGGGAATCGCCTCGTTGATGACACCCACCTTAGAAAGCCTTCAATCCGCATGCGTGGGGCGTAACTTCCCCTAAACACTTTGGATATCCAAAATTTCATCGAGATTTAAGCCTAAACACGAGAGCGATTGGGGTAGTGGATGGAGTAAAAAAATAGCAAAATGGCAAACTTATATCTCCCCGATGATTAATAGAGAACAAGCTTAGATGTCATTTTGGTAGCTATATTAGGCGACGGATATAGTAGCGCAATCACGACAACTTTACCTGTAAGTGCTGGCCAGAGGTATCACAAATACCGAACGTTGCAGTGCAATAAATTGCACGGATGGGTTTTAATTATTTCGGGGACTTAGGGAGTGTATTTGATTTTTAACTTTTAATGAAGTAGTGCAGAAAATGGAAAATGCAACATACAACATAAAAGTGCCCACAGAAATAAACCACTAGGTGTCGGGCGCTGCCAAAAATGCACCTTTACAATAATGCCAAAATTACCTTTTTCAAAAAATTACTCTCTTTCCCCCCATGATTTTTGAAAAAAAAATGGTTCCCCCCTTAAAAAAATTTCTCTAAAGCATCTTTAAATATTTTTTAACTAAGGTTAATAAAAATAAATAAATTACTTCTTATAGTAAAAAATTATTAAAAAAATAACTTTTTAACTATATAAAAAAATAATTTAAAAATTTAATTATTAACCTTAAAAAAAAATTTAAAAAGATAACTTAAAAAAAAAAAAATTACCTTGTTTGGGGGGGGTCGACGGGTTTTGACCCCGTGACCTCAGGGCTCCCAGAGCCCAACCGCTCAACTCACGACCACGTGAGCTAGCGGGCTGATCCGCTAAGGATCTCGGGAGCCCTCCTAGAAAAGGAGGCTCCACGGGCCCATAGCTCAAAGCGGCACCACGCCTCCACCTCGGCTGCGGCTCGGGTGGCGCTCGGGTGGCGGCTTCGAGTGGCGCTCGGGCGGCGGACGGGTGGCGACGGTGAGAGTGAAAAAAAAACTGTTATCTCACTCAAAAAACCTCGTGAAAAACTCCTCCTCTGCCTCACAGTGTTGTCTGAGGCTTGATTCAAACAACTCCACACTCAAAAAAACCTCAAATCTGCTCAAAAACGCTGCAATGCACAGTGCCAGTGACGCTCTCCGAGAGTAAAAATCATTCGCTGGATGAAATTCGAGGACCAAATCAAAATTCTAATCCAGCCAATCTGCTCGGATTTAGATGTTGAAGCCAGATAAAGTTTTACCCCCAAAAAGATAGCGTTTTGCGTTTTGATAGAGTGACGGGTTTGCGATGGAGTGCATTGAGTTTGGTTTTATTTCCAATATCCCACATCGATGGGACTGAGAGGTTTTAAGGTGTTTATAACACCTTATACTCCCCTTAGGAGTATCTCCTCTCGGGGAGATGCTACCCCGAGAGGGCGTGGGCTCTCCTCCCGCGTGGGGTTGGTCGCCTTGCTGGCTACCACCTGCTGCCTTGTTGGCTTCCACCTCGTGCCTTGTTGTTCGATCCGACTTGCGCCTTGTTGACTTTCGACTTGGTAGTCGATTTGCCTTGGTTGTTTGTCGATCCCAAAAAATTTTGGGATTCCTCCCCGATCGAGTCGAGTCAGGCCTTTGTATGGCCTATGTTCGCTTCACCCGAGTCGAGTCAGGCCTTTGTCCGGCCTATGTTCGCTCCACCCGAGTCTCACACTGCCCGATTGGGCTTCTTTCTAATGGAGAAAAAAAACTCCTCCAAACTCGATTTCCAATGGAGAAAAAAAACAAAAGCTTCGCCCCTAATCATCAAAGCCTCGATCGCTACTAATCATTCAAAAATGAGAGCGGAGAGGTGGTGGCTCTGATACCATGTGAACATTGAAACTAATTCTCATTAATATGACCAAATATAAATAATACATTCAAAGCCAATAATAGTCCGGAGGTTATGGAACCACCCAGGACCAAAATAGGCATTGTTATAACAAATAACAACGAGCCTAAAATATGTCCAACAATATAAGATTGTTAGGATCATAATAAATCAAATAAAATATTGAAATATGCTAACAAAAAGGATAAGTGCAGGTGCCCTTCCTGCTCTTTTCTATTCTAAATATGATATTTGTATAATCTTTTTGGTGACAATATTCTAAAGCAAATATTCACTTAATTACATAATGAGGCAGGACAAATGGTTTTTCAGTAAAACCATACACACAAATAACTGTTCCTTTGATAAAAATAGACCATTCACCATCTTCCTCACCTTTCTTCCTCAAATATTGACCATAAATTAAGGTATTCTAGGCATTTGTCCCTTAATCAGCTTCAGGGTTGGCCCTAGGAACTCCCTCTTAAAATTGCAATATGACTCTTTTTACTCAATGCATTAGTCCACGAGTAGACGGCGAGAGCAGTTCCATTAGGGCTTGTTCTCTTTGTCGATATGAATGGCAATTCTCTATGATTGAAGTAAAATAAGAGCTAGGCAAAATTGGAATAGTACCTAAAGGATACCCCTTCTTTATTTATTTTTTATTTGGCTTAGGTACTCTTGGGACATACCTGCTATGTATTGTAGCCAATTAAAGAATATTGGGTTATTACTGTACCCAGAGGATTCATAATTCTTAGGGTTGGAAATGCAGTGGGCCATAACTATCTACCAATTGTATACTTTCTTACTAGAGGTTAACCCAACAATTACAACTAGCATGAAATAAATTTCTACATATTTAAACTCCTTTAACTTGATGGGGGTTGAAGGTAGGGTACTGCCACTCAGTTTTTTATCTATCTAGCCTACTACCCAATTTAGGAAATTATTTCCCCTTCAGAGTGCTTACTTAGTGCATAGTATTATGCTTGGAAATTTGTAGAAAATGCTTTGGCTCTTGAGCCTGGTTTTACTCCTCAGGCAAAGGCATTATTGAAAGACTCAGTCGTAATATGCATTAGGGTTTTGCCTTTGATGTTTTATAATGTCTTATGCTCACGGTTGTAATTTTTTATGATTGCTTGAATAAGCTCAGGGTATGGATGCAAGGAATGACACATAAAAATATATGAAGGAACTTACCGCCACCATCCTTTGACTTGAAGGTGATATGCCTTTAGCAACTCTTTGCTTTGCTTCCATCCTCATCTAGGACTTCTCCTTGTAAGTGGTAGTAGCATCAACAATCCTCATTGCATCATCATGGAAATGGCTACTTGTTTGGATTCCCTTAGTGGTGTCCTTTGTAGTAGTATATGATGAAGCCATGGCTCTAAAAAAAATTGGATTATTCTTTTTTGAAAGAGAAAATTCATGCTCTCAGTCATTCTGTAGTAAATTACTCTCTGTTCTTTCGTACAACTCTTAGAAATCAAATTACACAGTAAGAGTGAATTCCATTGAGTAGCATCACACATAGTTATCTCAAAACATGTAATTTAAATGAGGTGGTTGCAATATTCATCTGCATATGAAACTACATTGATGCCATTTCTTTCTATGATTGGATCACCTTTGAGGTTGATGGCATTACTTTGACACATATGCACTTTTCTTACTTAGGGTTATAAAATAACATATTGGATCTACTTTGAATCATGAGCCTTGTGTTATTTTGAATCTTTTCCTGATTGAGTGTAATCATCCTTGGGTATCTATTTTCTTGTTTATGCAACAAATGAGGTGGTACCACTGTGAGCCACGTAGCACAATTGACTTATGAGCAAGTTGGAAATTATGGCTTGTGAGAACGCTTGCCACCGTGGAACATATTTTATCTTTTAGTCATTCTTAACATAAAATAAAGTGCGAAAATGGAAATATTTACAAGATATGATACATATGATACATGGAAGGTAGCTCACTACTTGATGTATAACTTGAGATGATATCCATTCACCGGGATGGGTAGCACCTCTCCTTGATTTTTTATATAGAAAGCATTTTTCTATTTGATCGATTCTATTTGGAAAGGACCATTCTAGAATGAGTCAAACTTCTTGTGCTTACCTGGCTTGGCCTTGTCTACATTCCATTTTAAAACCAAGCCATCCACTTTAAATTTTCTAAACATGGTCTTCTTGTCAAACCAGTCCTTCATTTGTGACAAGTGCCTATGGAATATTTTATAAGATTCATCCTTCTATTATTCCAATTGTAATAGTTGAAGCAGTATTTTGTTTACAAGATCTTCTTTATCAGAATAATTATTGTTGATGTACTTTAGAGCAAAAAACTCTAGATGGATTAGAAGTACAACTTCTTTTCCATAGACAAGAGTGTAAGGAGATGTGCCTATAGATTTCTTCATAGTGATTCAGTCCTCCCATAGCACTTGGTTCATCAATAAATGCCAAGGTTTTTTATTGTCTTCTAAAGATCTCTTAAGCATTCTAAGAATATTTGTGTTGCTTGATTATGCTAAGCCATTTTCCTATGGGTAACAATTGGAAGAATTTTTTAGGTAAATATCGTATTTGCTAGAAAAACCAATATACTTAGCCTCTATAAAATATGGACCATTGTCACTTACTAAGGCTTCAAGAATACCAAACCTAGTGATCAGAGTTTCAAGAAATTCAAGCACCACATCTTGATCACATCTTTTGGTTGATATTGCCTCAACCCATCTAGTAAAATAATCAGTGGTAGTCAAAATGTATTTGTGACCTGCTAAAGAATTAGGATTGATTTACCCCAAAAATTCTAGATGCCACTACTAAAATGGTTTCTTAACCTATATTGGTTGTAGAGGCATTGCAATATTTCTACTTCTACCTATGTATCTCTGGTATTTATCATAGGCTCTAGCAATTTTAAAGGCATCAACAAAAATATTAGGTCAAAAATTGCCTACTCTTATAATTTTTAGTGTGGTAGATCTTCCTGAATAATGGCCTCTAGATGGTCCATCAAAAAATTCCTTTAGGACCCTATTCTTATGATCTTATCTTACGCATCTTAATAGGACACCATCAAGGTGTTTTTTGTAAAGTTCTCCAGATAGAATTGTATAATGCAAGGCTTGAATCCTATACCTTCTTCTTTGTGAATCATTAAGATTTTAAGGGGAGATTCTATTCTGAAAGTAATTTGTGATCTTATCTATCCAACTTTCTTATTATGGGAAAATATCACTTTCTTGATCTAGCTCTTTGATTTTTCACACTAATTCTTCCTATGGAACTGCTTTAACTGCCAGTTCTTGACAGAATGCTCTTCCTCTCACAAATTTGGTGGGATGAATCTCAATGTCAAACTCTTGAATTTTTGTAATCCAAACTTCTCTCTTTTAACCAAGTTCTCCTTGTAATATGAATGTTATTACATTAGGGTGCACTACATACACCATGGTTTTTCTCTGGGCTAGATATTGTCTAAACATTTTTAAAGACTTCATGACTGTGAACACTTATCTTTCTATGAATTTATATTTTACCTGATATTCATGAAGTGTTTAAATCTAGAATAAAATAGGGTGTTCATTATTCTGATCATCCTTTTGATTTAATACAACATCATAACTCTCTTTAGCACCATAGGCATAAAGGATGAAATCTCTATCAAATTTTAGATTGACCAGGACATGAGATGTGACTATGGTATGTTTGATAATTTCAAATGCTTGCTTCCTTTTTTTAGTCCAATTATAATCTGCATGCTTTTTTAGTAAATCTGAGATTGGTCTGACAATATGAGCAAAATCTGAAATAAATTTCCTTACAAAATTAATCTACCTAAAGAAGGATTGTAGAGATTTTTTGTTCATTGGAAGGGGTAGTGCTAGTATTGCTTTTATTCTATCAGGGTCAATAGATATTCCTTGTTTTGATACTACATGTCCTAGTAACTTTCCCTCATGGACTACAAAGATGAATTTCCTAGGGTTTAGTGATAACAAATTCCTTGCATTTATAGAAAACTTGTTCTAAATAATAAATATGATATTGTTTCTCATGTGAAAATGCAATCATATCATCTAAATATATCATAATTATTTTATTAATAAGTTTACCAAATGCATAATCCATTACCCTTTGAAAAGGAGCACCAAAATTTGATAGACCAAATGGAATTCTTTGGTAGGCAAAAGTGTCCCACTTTGTTGTGAATGCAAATTTGTGCCGGTCTTCATTTTTAACCCAAATATGATTGTATCCAAAGAAACCATATAGCGAGGAGAACCTCTTTGTCCCTACTACCATTTGTAAAATTGAATCTGTTGCAGGCCAAAAAAGGTTAAATTATTTCCTATTTTTGTCACTTGCCCGTGCATTAATTATCAACCCAGGGAGCTTCGTAAACTTGCGAAGGGTCTCACACAAGATCACTTACAATACCACTTTGAGATGAGTCCGCTAGCTCTACTATTGGGGGGTGTTTCAAAGGTTGTCAATCATTCATTCACTCCTCAATAAATTACGTATGAATAATTAAATCTTCAGAAAGAAAACATTCATACGTGCATACTAATAACAAACCTATTGCAATCATAAAATAACAGTGCAGAAATAAACCTATGAAAGCAGTAAGCTAATCTAGAAAACACAAAGAAAGGGAAGAAATACTGTCTTGGAGTGGGCCCAGGCTCCATCAGCTTCCTCCCAACTGAACACACGCTTAGGAACTCTTAGAAATTTATTATAATCACCAAGGAATTACAATGCTTCTTAACCTCTGTACTCCTCTCTATATTCTATATTCTATCTTCGATATTTTGATATCTTATCAGAGAGGTCTGTGTGTGTTTATATAGCACACCCATAGATATTCTATTACAAGGTGGTTACAACAGTCGATTCATTCCAGACTAAACTAAGATAGTCTGGTAAATGTAATCGACATCTACTAAAACTGGCATTCATTCCTAATGGTGGCGTGTTCTCTGATTGGTTCGTGCTTCGCCTGGCGTAGGTAGGATGTTCTCATATGTTAGTGCAACTCCCAAATTAACTTACATGATGTAGAGTTGGAACTACACCAGTCAATGTTGCCCACGTCGCGTTATCTGGTCAACGGGTGAAGAATAGAGGCACCTTCTATATGAGGAAGGTGCCTAAGTATATCGGGCACCTTCTTTATACAGAAGGCGCCTACCTTCCGTTAGCACCTTCCTGGAAGAGGAAGGTGCTTGCCTTCTATTGGTGCCTTCCTGGAAGAGGAAGGTGCTTGCCTTCTGTTGGTGCCTTCCTGGAAGAGGAAGGCACCTACCTTCTGTTGGTGCCTTCCTGGAAGAGGAAGGCGCTTATCTCCTGTTGGCGCCTTCCTGGAAGAGGAAGGCACCTACCTTTTGTTGGTGCCTTCTTTGAAGAGGAAGGCGCCTACTTACCATGCATTAATTCTAAAAGAAACAAAGTGCCAGGTCCATGAAAAGACCTCGACTGATCCAAATCTAACTAAATCAACTACAATTCCACAAAAACACACTAAAACATACAAATTAGATAACACACATAATCTTATCAAATAATTACATAACCATTCATAAAAATATACAATTCCTATTATATAGCCACATAATGATTAATGAAACTCATACAAAATATGAGCATTTTCGAGGCTCATCATCCCCCCATGCCTAACATATGCCATGCCCTCGTGGCATCAAAACTATAGGTAGCCCCGTTAACTCCTCATCGTTGTCATTTTCTGGTGGATCTGGTTGTACCTGCGGCCCGTGTTTGCTTCTTCTATGGACCGACATCTGGAGGTGCGGTTCCTCTTTTCTCATGCAGAGCTATAGGTGCTACTATCGGCTTTCGCTCGAGTTGTTGACTTCGCTTATTCACTTTTCTCATCCTGGCCGCTATTGGGGGTGGTATTGCCAACGTGGTTGCTACTACTTGAAACACCGCTTCTACAGCCTACCACAGGTCAGCTTTCGGGGGCCTAACAACTACAAGAGGGATATCTGAGTTATCCCTCTTGAGATGAACCACCTGGGCCTTGTGTAATCGGGTTGCTTTAGGAGTAAGCCCTGTATTTTCCCTTGCAATGGCAGCAACTTCCAATTTGGGGCCATATACCCCCCATATTTCAAAATACCTCTATATCTTGGAGGGCCACCCTCGGGATGACCCATAAATCTCCCAAAATTGGCTATCCTCTATCGGATTAACGTAGATACCAGGGTCTCCTTGAACCCTCGAGGTTGACTCCTTGGCCTCCTTGGTTGTTGTCATTTCTTTGAGCAGTCATTCGAACTACTTTCGCATTTCTATGAATGGTTGCATGTCCCATTCGTCTTCTTCTATTTTGGTGAAAGTCACCTTCACCTTTTTTTGAGCCGTCCTGGGCCCTTTTCCTTTTGCTTGCATAGAAACTATGATGGCTCGGATGGAAGGTTTCTCTTCCTTCCCGATAGTTGTTTCCTCATCACGGGGGACTTGTTCATTCTGAGGGACTTGCCCTGATGTCCCTGGAGCTGTCTCTCCATCCTCCTGTCTATCCGGTGTCATCCCCGTTGGTCCTTCTATCTCTTCCTCTTCAGGTCTAGGGGATTCCTCTTTAACCCCTGATCCTATCTGTAGCTGTTGGCTTCCACCCGGTTCTGCATCGCTTAGGTCTATGATCGGGGGCTCTGTGGGTCTTCTTCTCTCCTCACTCCCAAAAATAGAGGAATTCTCCCCTGCCTCCGGGCTATTCTATCGGGCGTCCGACCAGAATTCTCCCAAAGAGAATACTCATTCTACTGATGTGGGAGAATTCATCGGGACCTCAATCGCCTAGTCAGTTTGGGTCGACGCGTCCCTTTTCTCTGTCCCCTTGGCCTGGAGTTGTTGGTTCTCTTCCTGCAACTGCTGGACCAACTGCTCGAGCTGAGTGATCCTTTGTGCTCACTCTTTCAGCTCTTCTCCATGCTTGATTTGGCAATCCTCCAGAATTTGCTGGGCCATCCAGTAGTTGGTTTGCCATTCCAGGGCCTCCTCTAGGGCTGCGTCGATTTGATTATTGCCCTTGGAAGTCCCTACATCCTACGGACTCTAGCTTGTCAACTCCTAGAGGGTCTGGGCTACAAGACCGACCTCTGAGTCGTCTTCCTCCTCCTCCGAGGAGAGGATGAGTCACCATAGGCATTTCCTCCTGGGGGCTGGTTCTAGTGGCCAAAATTTGGCCTCACTACTAGCAAGCCGCGCCCCTTCTTCTTCATACTTGGGCACTGGGGAATGCCCTCTTTCTTTTATAAAATTGGGCAGTGCCAATTTCCCGATGTCCTCTACTTCATTTGTAGGGCTATCCTCCACTCACCCTACCTCAACAATAGAATCCTCCCGCCTTTCCTAGCCATCGTCTCCTTCTGCATTGGAACTCTACCTTTGTGCTTTTGCATGGTGAGCCAAGGTGGAAGGTGCCCCCTTCTAGTATCTAGCCACTTCCTCCTTCAGGGCATTTTCTAGGTAGAAGGGCACGTTCATTTTCCTCCCATGCACTAGGTGATTCAAGAATTGCACATGATTAGTGTGCAGATGGGTATATTTCCTAGTGCATGTAAAGAACCAAGAAACCTGCTTGAATATCTTCCGTAGATTCATAGGAAGGCTAATTTTTGGTAGCCCTTCCTTGTCTATCTGCATGTTCTCCCCTGGCAGTAGTAATTCAGCGTATGGCTTCAACATTTTGCCCTTGTATGTGCACTCACCTGTGAGAGGCAAGCCAGTCACCTGTGAGATATGTTCGGGGGTGACTGGAATCTCCATCCCTCGTACTTGAGCTACGTCTCCCCCCAAGGAGGTAGAAAATTCCTTGGCTGCCTCCATATCTTGGCTCTGACTGACTAGGATACAGTACTTGAGCCATCCCTCGGCTTCGAACTGCATCCTGACCGCCCCCTTGATTCCTTCTGTATCACTCGGTTCATTTTTCTTCACCGCGTGATTCCTCGATCGTCCTCCCATGGTGCCTTCCCTTAGGATCTTCTATTTTTCTCCTTGCCTTCTCAGGAAGGCGCCTTCTTATAAGGAAGGCACCGAACCCTAGCTTTCAATTTTGGCAAGGTACGCCTCACAAGCTACATCGTTGGCATGATCGGCCATGGGGGGTGCATGATTTTTATGGCAGCGATATTTTTTGGTACTACATAATTTATGAATGATTACATAAAAATTTGAGTAGAGTATGCACGTACCTGATTGGATGTCTCGTGCATCATGGAGAGTGTCGATTCGCCGATCTATGACATGGGGGATGGGTACTTCGTTTGCGTGGATTACATCAAATTTTGCTGCTGAGTTGTTTTAATGGTTGATGTCGAAGACAGACTCTCGATAGGCTTACAAACCATCTGTCTATCATTTTTGGAATGTGCACGCTGATCTCGCCCCATAATTCTATGAGATTTTTTATTGGAGTGGTTCCCTATCATACGAGCGATGGTGGTAATCTGATGCCGCCTGCTCATGTGATGATCTTGTTTCGATTGGATGTATATGGAAGGCGCTCTTTGGTACCTTCCCAATGTGGAAGGTGCTTGATATGGTGCCTTCTTGATGTGGAAGGCGCTTGATATGGTGCCTTCCCGATGTTGCAGGTGCTCTTGAATGGATGCGCCTTCCGGTGGTGGAAGGCACTCTTTTTGATGATGGTGCCTTCCTACTACGGAAGGCGCTTCTGAATGGGTGTGCCTTCCTGGAGTGGAAGGCGCCTTTGAATGGGTGCGCCTTCCTAGAGTGGAAGGCACCTTTGAATACATGCACCTTCCTGGAAGAGGAAGGCACCTCGGCTATCATTTTTTTTTATCAAGGATGGATGCACCTTACTGATGTGGAAGGCGCCTCGGTCCTCAATTTTTTTTTTTAGGAAACATGCGCCTTATTTATAAGGAAGGTGCCTTATTTCAGTGGGGCACCTTCTTTATAAGGAAGGCACCTTATTTTAGTGGGGCACCTTCTTTATAAGGAAGGTGCCTTATTTTAGTGGGGCACCTTATTTATAAGGAAGGCGCCTTATTTCAGCGGGGCGCCTTCTTTATAAGGAAGGTGCCTCGCCTCTTACTCGAAACCTCCATCATGACAGAAAACGTCCACCTTCGTCAGGCACCTTCTTCTAGGAGGAAGGCATCATACCTCAAGTGGATAGTCTTCTTTGATGATGAAGGCTTTCTGCAAGGCTCTTTCTTGGTAGCCATGTCGTGATTGACTAGGAAAGGGTGATCAAGCCTCCTCGAACTCGCTTCATGCTGCCTCAGCATCTTCCTGCAAGGGCTGGCATCTGAATTTCCTCTTGGGGAAGAGTTTGTTGCCCACCCCTGCGCTTGAATAGATGTTGCTTCTACCCTACGAGTGCCGACATCGGGATGCTGAGCCAAATCAGGCCTGGTTTCCTAGATACCTATTCTTCGTGCTGTCAGGTCCTCCACCTACAAAAAGCAAACAAAAAGAAAGAAAAATACAGGCAGTTAGACGCATTCCGTGCCTGTTAGGCCCTAAACCCAGGATGCCTGCAGCTTGCATGCGGGCGTCATCCCTGCAAAACACATCGTAAGAAATAATCAAAACCTAAACTAACTACTTTTGGTGAGCACCTCCATGCCCACCATTTTTCCTACTGAGATTTTGGTCCAGATTCACAAGGATGGGGTCTCCCCCATGCCTGCTCTAGATTCCACCAGTAAATTCTTGGATGTGCTGTAGGGCCGTAGTCGGTGGCCATTAACGGTTAATACAACATTGCTACCATCAATGGTTCTGACATGCACAACACCATTCTTGATGAGCTCTACCACCTCATACGGTCCCATCCATCTCTGCATTAATTTGCCCTTCCTTTCCTAGAATCGAGAATCGTACAACAACACCCATTCTCCTTCTTGGAACTGCTTTAGTTTAATGTGGCGATCATGCCACCATTTCCTTTGCTTTTGTATGATCTCCGTTCTTTGTAAAGCATCCATTCGGATTTCATCCAGCTGATTCAGCTATCGAATCCTTTCTTTTTGAGCATCATCCAGGCTCAAATTTAGTTCTAAAGTTGTTCTCAGTGTTTTGATCTCAAACTCGATGGGCATCATTGCACTCTTCCCATAGACCAATTGGAAGGGTGTAAAGCTTGTGGTGGATTTCCATGTGGTGTTGTATGCCCATACTACCTCCGGTAGCCATGTAGCCCAATATTTTCTATGTTGTTGCATGGTTTTTTTAGGATGTTCTCTATTTCCCTGTTTGTCACCTCCACTTGCCCGTTTGCCTATGGATGGTAGGGTGTAGTTTTGTTGTGCCAAACTCTATATTGCTTCATCAGTTCCTCGATCAACTTGGAGGTGAACTGAGGGCCTTGGTCAGTTGTTATTTCTCTGGGGACCCCGAATCATGTAAATATGTGAGAAAATAAGAAATCAGCAACCGTTCTTTCTTTTGAATCCCTCAATGCTTGAACTTCAACCCATTTGGTGACGTAGTTTGTACAGACTAAAATAAACCTCCTACCTATTGAAGGTGGGTTAATTGGCCCCACAAAATCCATACCCCACTTGTCAAAGGGTTCCAGGTGTACCTGAGGTTGGAGGGGAATTTCATCGCGATGGGTTGGTCTACCCATTCTTTGGCATTCATCGCACTTGCTGGCGTATGCGGCTGCATCTTTGAATAGAGTGGGCCAAAAGTACCCAGCCTGTAGGATTTTATAGGCAGTCTGTTTCCTCATAAAGTGTCCTCTACATGGTTCATCGTGACAAGCTTTGAGTATTTCTGAGAACTCCTATTCTGCTATGCATCTCCTTATGATCTGGTCACGTCTTATTTTGAATAAGAGGCCATCAATCCATAGGAAAGATGCACTTTTCTCTATTACTGCCTACTTTTCTCGAAAGGAGAGAGCAGGTGAGGTTCTTTCGGTGGCCAAGTAATTGGCTATATCTACGTACCATGGTATTTGTTCATTGATGGTGAACAAATGCTCATCCAAAAACTGGTCTTCCACTGCTGTATGGTCCACTGGTATCAATCTAGATAGAAAATCTACTATAATGTTGTCCTTTTCTAGTTTGTTGAATATTTTTATGTCGAATTCCTATAATAGTAGGAGCCACCTGATAATTCTTCCACCAATATCTGGCTTGCTCATTAAATATCTGATGGTCGCGTGGTCCGTGTGGACAAACACCTTATATCCGGTGATATAATGGCAGAATTTGTTTATGGCATGCACAACTGCAAGGAACTCCTTCTCTGTCATCGTGTAGTTGAGCTCGGCTCCTACCAAGTTTTTGTTGACATAATAGATGGCATAAAATTCCTTGCCATCCTTCTGTCCAAGGACTGCTCCAATCACATTGTTGGATGCATCACAATAGATATGAAAGGGTATGGCCCAATCTGGTCCTCTCAAAACCGGTGTAGATATCAGTTTCTCCTTGAGCAACTAAAATGCTTCTTCGTAGTCTTCCATCCAATTGAACTCCATGTCTTTAGACAATAGAGTGTGCAGTGGTTTTGCAATCTTACTAAATTCGGTGATAAATCACCGGTAGTACCCGACAGATCCGAGGAAACTTCTCACCTCTCTCTACGTTCTAGGGTTGGGTAGGTCCCTGATGACCTCGATCTTTCTTTTTTCAACCTTTATTCCTTCTGCAGAGAGATGGTGTCCCAATACGATGCCCTCTTGCATCATCATAAAGCATTTCTCATTACTCAAGGATAGATTATTTCCCTCGCTTCTTTCAAGCACTCTTTCCAAGTTTGTCATTGCTTCATCAAAGGTTTCTCCATAAGCGGTGAAGTCATCCATGTACACTTCGACTGCATCTCCCATCATGTCTGAGAATATGCTAAGCACCACTCTTTGAAAGGTGGCTGGTGCATTGCATAACCCGAAAGGCAATACCCGATAAGCAAACGTTCCCCATGGGCAGGTGAATGTTGTCTTATCCTGGTCTTCTTCTCCTATCTGGATCTGATTATATCCACTGAATCCATCCAGGAAGGAGAAATACTTTCATCCTGAAAGTGTGTCCAAGACCTGATCAATGAATGGGAGTGGGAAGTGGTCCTTCTTGGTTGCTTTGTTTAACGCTCTATAGTCTACACAGATTCACCACTTCCCATTCTTCTTGGGGACCACCACTAGTGGTGACACCCACTCACTATCAAAAATCGGATAGATGAATCCGGCAGACAAGAGTTTTTGTAGCTCTACTTTGACAATGTCTTTCATTGTCGGATTCATTCTTCTTTGTGGTTGCCTGCTTGGAGTTGCTTGTTCATCGAGGTATATTCGATGGGTACAGATCTCTGGGCTGATTCCCTTCATATCCGAGTAATCCCATGCAAATGCCCACTGGTGTCTTACCAGGAGCTCTTCTACTTTTGTCAGTTGTGTGGGAGTCAACCCACTACTGATGTTTAACATCCTTCCTGGCCCAACGTTTATCTGCTGAACGTGGTGATCTTGGGCGCCAGCCAATGGCGACCCAGGTGTGGTGATGGAGGATTCTCCATGGAGGAACTCTACAATAGCACCATCCTCATCTTCTTCTTCCACCAACTCATCCAATGCCATCACCGGTTGGATTATGGACAGCTCATGATCTTCATGCTTGGTCAACGTAGGTTCTCCCAACGAGTCGATGAACTGTGCAGGGGGTGAAATGGTCAATATTTTGATGTTTTGTCCATCGAATATGGTCATCAGCCCATCATGGTAGCTGATGTAAGCATCAACTATTGCTAGCCATGGCCTTCCCAAGATGAGCGGGTAGCCACCCAGCCTAGTTTTAGACTACAAAACCAGGAAGTCGGCTGGGTATTCCCATGCACTGACTGTCACTATTACATCCTCAAGCATTCCTTCTAGTGCCATGGTCGATCGATCGGCCAGCTGCAACACTATCATGGTGGGTCTTAGGTTCATGAGTTATAGCCTCTACATGGTCTCCTGAGGCATTACGTTGATGGCTGCTCTGAGATCAACCAACGTATTGGACAAGGAATGTCCTTCAATTTTTATAGTCAACACTGGGCTGCCCGGATCCGCGTACTTGGGATGACACGTCTTGCCCATCATCAAATCTGCTAATTTACCCATGACATTGATAGTCTGGGTTGCTTTCCATCCTGGCCTTCTTAGGCACATCTCCCTTATCACCTTGGTATATATCGGGACATCTCGGATAGCTTGAAATAGTGGAATTGTCATTGTGAGGTTCTTCAAGCTAGACAGGATATCAAACTCCGGTTGCGTTAGTTTCTTCTATTCTTGCAGCCGATAAGGAAATGGAGCCTTTGCTCTCTTAGCTACTTCTTCTACCACCTCTTCTATAAGAGGTGTTTCTCCTACATCTTCCTCCTCTTCTATCAATGGAGGTGTTTCTACTCCTAGTTGTCTACCAGACCTAAGCTGAATATGATACATTGAATACATCTCGCCTTCCACGTTGTATGCTAGCTGATTCACTTTGTTATTTGGATTTGTCATCGGTTGTGCGGGTAGCTACGTAGGTCTCACTGCTGGTAAGGCCGACAAGTTTTTATGGGGGTGAGCTGGTGCTACGTTCTATGGGGCCAGATTCCATGGAGTGTGGCCTCTCCACTGCTGCCTCGAATATTGATATGCCATCCAGGGCTGCTGATTCAAGAATGTTGTTCCTGGGGGTGCGTTAGACCAAGGTGATGGCCCCCACCACCCCATGTTAGGTGGTTGAGGCGGGCCTTGTGACATGTATGGTCCTCCCCCGTATGATGGCATTCTAGTTGGCATATTCCCTGTAGGGGGTTGTGGCCAACTCTTTCGATTGCCTATGAAATAGACCTTCGTGGCTTCAACATCCTCTTGATTTCTAGGCAATTTTGGGCACAATCGGGTCTTATGGTTTAGCCTACAAACTGTGCATACTCTGAATTTTTTCTCTGGGCATGTGTTCTTTGCATGCTTTCCTCTGCATTTTGGGTAGAAATAAGCCAATGTTGCATCATTTTCTTGCTTATTTTTCTCTAACAATAGTGTATCCATCTACAATGCTAGAGACGAAAGCATTTCACTTTTTAGATCCTCCAGCATGTTGCCTATTTCTATTTTCATGACTGAAGCAGTCACTTTCATGGTTCTAGAAGTGGTCTTGCCTCTCCTTCTTGAGTAATTTCGACATAGTTGTAGGATGTCTTCCATAGCGTGCTGGTAGACATCACCTCCAAAAATCATGTTGAGAGCCTCCAGTGATTCATTGTTAAGCCCTCTCAAAAATATGCTTTTGAGAGATTTATCAAATAGCTTCGCGTGAGGAGACCATTGAAGATTGAAATTGAATCTCTCCCAGTACTCTTCAAGAGACTCATCCTCTTTCTACGTCATGCTCAGGACTTCCTCTCTAGAGTCTCTTGCTCTCCTAAAGTCTTGATATTGCTCTAGAAAGAGCTTCTTCATTTGATCCCATGTGGTAATGTGTTTCTCCCCCAGACCGATGAACCATCGTAGAGCTACATCATCCAATGTGGAAGGAAAGAGCTTCAACTTCTACGTATCAGATTTATAGTCCACAGACCTGCATAAAACATCGAACTTAAATAAGAACAGGTTAGGGTCCTCGGTTGGGTATCCTCTGAAGGTAGGAAGGTGAGCAGGGGATATGTTTTTCATTTTGGTATCTCCTACTCCTTCATCAATCGGGAAGCTAAAGCCAGATGAAACTTCTTCTACGTCGGCCATTTTTTTAGGAAATGTGGTCTCTAATGTAGTACTTATGGCCTTACGATCATTCAAAATTTTTTGATTCAAGGCTCTAAGGTTATCTGGTGTTATCGTCCGATCTTCTACAACTTTCCATAATAGGGCTTCCTCTAAAGGTGTCCTTTTAAATAGGGGGTTTATGATGGTTCATTCTTCCCCAAGTTGATGGGATGAGGAAGCACTTTGCACAAAGTGTGGATCCTCACTCTAGTGGAGTGCTGGTTGTGAGTCAGGCGAATCTAGTTTGAGCTCAGAGTGTTTGGCCGACTTAGGTTTTGGAGAACTTTGTTTTACAAATCGACCATCAGGTCCTCTTCTTCTCGAAGAACTCATACAAGGTCAGATGGAAGGTTTCAGGTATTGCAATTGATCTAGTAGAGGCGCTTCCTTGACAATGGCGTAAAAATGTTGTGGGTCAAACAAGGTTAAATTATTTCCTACCATGCATTAATTATCAACCCAGGGAGCTTCGTAAACTTGCGAAGGGTCTCACATAGGATCACTTACAATACCACTTTGAGATGAGTCTGCTAGCTCTACTATGGGGGGTTTTTCAAATGTTGTCAATCATTCATTGAAGAACATGAACTTATACTGAGAGGAGGGGGTGAACAATATAAGACTTATCCATTTAATAATTTTAAAATTGGATAGCAGTGGCATCAACACAATATTAAACAAGACAGAAAGCATCACACATAGAGGACTCATTTTAACGTGGTTCACCCAGAATGGCTGGGCTACGTCCACAAAAATTTTCTTTAAAAGTTTATTTCAAATTCTTTGGGAAACCTTCCCAATTACAATGTTTATGAGCCTCTGCTCAAAGGAGATACCTTCCCCTAACTCTGCTCTGGCTGGTGATCCTCTAGAAGACCTCTACCTCTTCTGCCCTTAGTAAGTGGAACTCTATCCATAAAAGACACCTGTCTTCCCTGCTCTGGCTGAAGACCTCTATCCTCAACTCTGTCACCTCAAAGTTGGTCCTTGAATTTACACCAAAACATAGTCCTTCAGTCTGGTACAAGTTGTCCTATTCCTATGTTCGATAAGACACAGTCCTTCGCTCTTATTACACAATTATAGCTGCACTCGATCGAACATCGACCTTTGCACCTCTGCACAAACACAACAACATACAACACTCTACGATCAAACTTCCCACAGTGTGCATGAACTCGCCACTTCTGTGCTATTTGCGTTGTTATGGCTGCATCTCGCACACTTCGCACGAATCGATTCGACTCGGTATTTGCACCCCATTGACTTTGCTTTTGCAAGTTTGATTCACCAAAAAAATCCCTTCAAACTCGAAATAGCCCTCCTTTTATAGAAAAAATCTCAAGATTAGATTCTTGATCTTAGTCGGCTGCATATCCCTAAAACAACATCGACTGCACAACCCTACACTTCGTCGGCTCAAGGTTAACTCTGTCGACTTCAACCGCCTCTGTTGTTATGTAGTTTTTCTCATGAAACTCCAACATGTCACGATATCATGACACCTTTGCCTATCGTACACATTCTTTAGCCTGCTATCACAAAATCACGACACCTTGACCTTTGTTGACTTCCTTTGTGCTTTTGTCACGAAATTGTGACACTTTTGCCTCTTGTTGATGTCATCTTCACTACTATCGTGAAATCATGACATTTAGTCTTCATTGCCTTCTCTTCTTTTGTCACAAAATCATGACACATCTTCTTCTGCTGACGTCATCTTTAACTTTGTCATGAAATCATGACCCTTTTGTCTTCATGGCCTTCCTCTCAGCTTTTGTCGTGAAATCGTGACACTTCTGCTGCCTCGAGCTTCTTTCTACCTTACACCCACAAAACTAGAACATGTCACAAAATCATGACGCTTTTGTCTTCATAGCCTTCCTCTCTGCTTCTATCGTGAAATCGTGACACTTCTCCTATAGAAGACCTGCTTCTAGTTTTTGTCACAAAATCATGACACTTTCTCCAACTCAAAGCTGCCTTCTCAACCTGTCATGAAATTGCGACATTTTCTGCAGACACAAGCTTTCTCTCCATCCTATTGCGAAAACGCGATGCTTTCAGCTTTCGTACACTTTTTCTACTGCCTGTCACGAAATTGTGATGCTTCTCATATCAAACTCTTTCCTTCGCTGCATGTCATGAAATCGTGACAGTCCTCAACTCGACCTCTGCAGCATGTCGAGAAATCACAACATTTTACATGTAACTTTCTCTCTCTTCGAACTTGTCATGAAATCACAACAATTCTCTTTGTGGACTCTCTCTTCAGCATCATGTCGCGAAATCGCAACACTTTTTTGTCCATACAACCTTCCTTGCATTATGTCGTGAAATCGTGACACTTTTCCTTTTCTGCCTTCCTGCACTTTTTGAGTCACGAAAATGCGACATGTCACGAAATCGCGACACTTTCCAACTTGCTCTCCTTCTCTGCCAACATGTTGCAAAATCGTGACAGTTTTGCCTGAACTTTCTCTCTCCTCAAACATGTCGCAAAATCGCGACAGTTTTGCCAGCACTTTCTCTCTCCTAAAACATGTCATGAAATCACGACAATTTTGCTAGCACTTTCTCTCTCCTAAAACATGTCACGAAATCGTGACAGTTTTTCCAGCCGCCTGCATACTTTTTCTTACTTGTCTTTTTCTTGATCTTTTGCAACCGGGCTTACTATAACATGTCACGAAATCGTGACAATTTTGCCAGCACTTTGAAGTGTTTTACTATAGCTGGTCTTCCTTTCCACAAATCATAGGGAGTTTTATGATGATTGACTCTGAGCTAAGCCCTGGTGATGATGTAAACTGCTGTACTGACTGCTTCTCTCCAAAAGCCATCCCGAAAGTTTTGACTCATTTAACATAGCTCTAGCCATATTTTCAACAGTTCTATTTTTCCTTTCAACTACTCCATTTTGTTGAGGAGTTCTTGCTGTTGAATATTCTCTTTGATTCCGTGTTGCTCACAGTATTCCACAAATTCATTTGAAGTGAACTCTCCTCCTCTATCTGATCTTAAGAATTTGATTCTCTTGTCAGTCTCATTTTCAATCATTTCTTTAAAAGCTTTAAATTTTTCAAAAGCTTCAGATTTTTCTTTGAGAAAGTAACCCAAGTCATTATAGAATAATCATCTATAAACAACATGAAGTAGCTATCTCCCTAAATGCTCTGAGTTCTGGTGGGGCCACACAAATCAGTATGAATAAGATCCAATGGTTTGGAAGAAGTATGCCCTTTTGATTTGAAACTGGTTCTGGTCTGTTTACCATGTTGACAAGGACCGCAAATGATGTTATGGGGCCTTTTTATTTTAGGCAAGTATATGACTGCTTCCTTGTTACTAATACTAACAAGATTATCAAAACTCAAATTTCCCAATATTTTATGCCATAACCAACTCTCATCTTCTTGAGTTATAAAACACTTTTCCATTTTTATCTCACTTAGCATGTAAAGATTGTTTGGAGTCCTTGTAGCAGTAGCAATGAGTTTTCCATTTTTTTCTTTACTTATCTCACATCTATCTGAAAAGAAAGATACTATGTGCCCTTGATCACAAAGTTGACTCACACTAAGAAGATTATGTCTTAGGCCTTCTACATAGAGCACATTCTTTGTTTTGGATTTCCCATCCAAACTAATTGTCCCTTTACCATAGATTTTTGTGGACTTGTTATCTCCAAAACTGACTGTTCCTCTATTTGTTTCTTTGAAAACCAAAAACTTTTCTTTTTCACCAGTCATATGTTTTGAACAACCACTATCAAGATACCATTTTTCTACTTTGTCTTGAGCATGAATAGTAGTTTGAACTATCATTGAATTAGATTTGATCTCATTCCTCTTTTTAGTGAACTCAAAGCTAAATCTATTCAAACTACACATCCTTGCTATATGCCCAAAATTCTTGCACTTGTAACACATGATATTTTTATTCATAAGAGGTGCAAATGAGTTAACATTTTCCTTACAATGGCTATTCGAAGATTTATTGCAATGCATAGCTATGTGACCAAATTTCTTACAGGAAAAACAATAGCCATGGAAGGTATTATGTAACCTATTTTGATGCCTTGGATGATTGTTCTTCTTGCGATCAACTGGAATCCACTGCTCTTCAGGATGAAGATTGATCTTGCTCGGAGACCCTGTTTCATGAATGGTGATACCATCCTTTTTTTCACACGAAATATTATGTCTGAGAGTCAACTGTTCCAACTTCACTCTAAGAGACATAATTTCTTCTTCTAGTTTCTCACAATTAGCTTATTTTCCTTTTAGAGCCTCTGTTAGAACCTGTTCAACCTTCTTCCCTTCTTCAGCTAGAATTTTGAAATCTATAACACTTTGAGACAATTCTGATTTTGCTATTTCTTCTTCCTGACATTTATGCTTGAGAACAGAATTCTCTTCCCCGAGTTTCTCAAGCTTTCTCAAGGCCAAGAAGAATTCACTTTTGAGATCAAACTCAACCTCTTCATTTCTTTCTAAAATTATATGTTCCTCTGATAAATCCTTCTCCAAGCTGTTAGGCTCTTTCTGGAGTGACCTGCTCTGATACCAATTGAAGAACATGAACTTATACTGAGAGGGGGGGTGAACAGTATAAGACTTATCCATTTAATAATTTTAAAATCGGATATCAGTGGCATCAACACAATATTAAACAATACAGAAAGCATCACACATAGAGGACTCATTTTAACATGGTTCACCCAGAATTGCTGGGCTACATCCACAAAACTTTTCTTTAAAAGTTTATTTCAAATTCTTTGGGAAACCTTCCCAATTACAATGTTTATGAGCCTCTGCTCAAAGGAGATACCTTCCCCTAACTCTGCTCTGGCTGGTGATCCTCTAGAAGACCTCTACCTCTTCTGCCCTTAGCAAGTGGAACTCTATCCATAGAAGACACCTGTCTTCCCTGCTCTGGCTGGAGACCTCTGTCCTCAACTCTGTCACCTCAAAGCTGGTCCTTGAATTTGCACCAAAACATAGTCCTTCGGTCTGGTACAAGTTGTCCTCTTCCTCTATTCGGTAAGACATAGTCCTTCGCTCTTATTGCGCAATTACAGTTGCACTCGATCGAACATCGACCTTTGCACCTCTGCACAAACACAACAGCATACAACACTCTATGATCAAACTTCTCACAGTGCGCATGAACTCGCCACTTCTATGCTATTTGTGCTATTATGGTTGCATCTCGCATGCTTCACACAAATCGATTCGACTCGGTCTCTGCGCCCCACGGACTTTGCTTTTGCAAGTTTGATTCACCAAAAAAATCCCTTCAAACTCGAAACAACCCTCCTTTTATAGAACAAATCTCAATATTAGATTCTTGATCTTAGTCAGCTGCATATCCCTAAAACAACGTTGGCTGCACAACCCTACACTTCGTCGGCTCAAGGTTAACTTTGTTGGCTTCAACTGCCTCTGTTGTTCTGTAGTTTTTCTCACGAAACTCCAACATGTCATGATATTGTGACACCTTTGCCTGTCATACACCTTCTTTAGCCTGCTATCGCAAATCACGACACCTTGGCCTTTGTCGACTTCCTTTGTGCTTTTGTCATGAAATCGTGACACTTTTGCCTCTTGCTGACGTCATCTTCACTATTATCACAAAATTGTGACACTTTAGTCTTCATTGCCTTCTTCTCTTCTTTTGTTGCGAAATCATGACACATCTGCTTTTTCTGACGTCATCTTTAACTGTGTCATGAAATCGTGATCCTTTTGTCTTCATGGCCTTCTTCTCAGCTTTTGTCACGAAATCGCGACACTTCTGCTGCCTCAAGCTTCTTTCTGCCTTACACCCGCAAAACTAGAACATGTCACGAAATCGTGACACTTTTGTCTTCATAGCCTTCCTCTCTACTTCTGTCGTAAAATCATGACACTTCTCCTATAGAAGACCTGCTTCCAGTTTCTATCACGAAATCATGACACTTTCTCCAACTCAAAGCTGCCTTCTCAACCTGTCGCAAAATCATGACATTTTTTGCTGACACAAGCTTTCTCTCCATCCTATCATGAAAATGCAATGCTTTCAACTTTCGTACACCTACTGCCTGTCACAAAATCGCGACGCTTCTCATATCAAACTCTTTCCTTCACTGCATGTCATGAAATCACGACAGTCCTCAACTTGACCTCTGCAGCATGTCGTGAAATCGTGACATTTTACATGTAACTTTCTCTCTCTTCGAACTTGTCATGAAATCGTGATAGTTCTCTTTGCGGACTCTCTCTTTAGCATCATGTCGTGAAATCATGACACTTTTTTGTCCGTACAACCTTCCTTGCATTATGTCGCAAAATCGTGACACTTTTCTTTTTCTGCCTTCCTGCACTTTTTGAGTCACGAAAATGCAACATGTCGCAAAATCACGACACTTTCCAACTTGCTTTCCTTCTGCCAACATGTCGCGAAATCGTGACAGTTTTGCCCAAACTTTCTCTCTCCTCAAACATGTCACGAAATCGTGACAGTTTTGCCAGCACTTTCTCTCTCCTAAAACATGTCACGAAATCATGACAATTTTTCTAGCACTTTCTCTCTCCTGAAACATGTCATGAAATCGTGACAGTTTTTCTAGCCGCCTGCATACTTTTTCTTACTTGTCTTTTTCTTGATCTTTTACAACTAGGCTACTCTGATCTTCTTGGAAACTCACTGTCCAAACTGAAACCTTCATCAAAACACATTCTGAGACATCAAACCAAATTGCTTCAAGACCTTCTTGACATCAATGACAACATCTACACTTAGAGCAAAAGCAATGTACCCAAGGTACCCAAAATTGCCAACATTCATTCACTCCTCAATAAATTACGTATGAATAATTAAATCTTTAGAAAGAAAACATTCATACGTGCATACTAATACAAACCTATTACAATCATAGAATAATAGTGCATAAATAAACTTATGAAATTAGTAATCTAATCTAGAAAACACAAATAAAGGGAAGAAATACTGGCCTGGAGTGGGCCCAAGCTCCAGTAGCTTCCTCCTAGCTAAACATGTGCTTAGGAACTCTTAGAACTTTATTATAATCACCAAGGAATTACAATGCTTCTTAACCTTTGTACTCCTCTATATTCTGTATTATACCTTCGATATTTTGATATCTTGTTAGAGAGGTATATGTGTGTTTATATAGCACACCCACAGATCTTCTATTATAAGGTGGTTACAACAGTCGATTCATTCCAGACTAAACTAAGATATTCTGGTAAATGTAATCGACATCTACTAAAATTGGCATTTTTTCCTAATGGGGGCATGTTCTCTGATTGGTTCATGCTTCACCAGGCGTAGGTAGGACGTTCTCATATGTTAGTGCAACTCCCAAATTAACTTACATGATGTAGAGTTGGAACTACACCAGTCAATGTTGCCCACATCACATTATCTGGTCAACAAGCGAAGAACAAAGGCACCTTCTCTATGAGGAAGGTGCCTAAGTATATCTGGTACCTTCTTTATATAGAAGGTGCCTACCTTCTTTGGTGCCTTCCTAGAAGAGGAAGGTGCCTACCTTCTATTGGCGCCTTCCTAGAAGAGGAAGGCGCTTATCTCCTATTGGCGCCTTCCTAGAAGAGGAAGGCACCTACCTTTTGTTGGCACCTTATTTGAAGAGGAAGGCGCCTACTTACCATGTGTTAATTTTGAAATAAACAAAGTGTCAGGTCCATGAAAAGACCTCGACTAATCCAAATATGACTAAATCAACTACAATTCCACAAAAACACACTAAAACATACAAATTAGATAACACACATAATCTTATCAAATAATTACATAACCATTCATAAAAATATACAATTCCTATTATATAGTTGCATAATGATTAATGAAACTCATACAAAATATGAGCATTTATGAGGCTCATCAAAATCTATCCATGGTAAGGGGTAGTTATATTTCAAAGAAGCTTGATTCAAATTTTTAAGTCTACGTAGAGACAAGTGTCACCATTCTTCTTTATTGCCAGGACTAGATTGGTCATCCAAGTTGAATGTTTGAAAAGGTAAATTATCTTAGTTTTTAACAGCTTAAGTAATTCTTGTTGCATGATTACTTTGATCTTGGAATTCACTAGTCACTGCTTCTACCTAAATGACTTAGCATCTGGTACTAATTCAATAGTATGTTGAATTAAATTTTTATCATATACCTCCAGGTCATCATAAGTCTAGGCTATTATGTCCTGGTACTTGTGGCATAAAGCTCTAAAACTTTTAGCCTTTTCCATTGTGCATTGGATACCAAACTTTAGCTTTTCTCCATTCTACATTTAAATTTCTTTGTAGATTTGGTCATCAACCTTCATTTATTTCAATATTTTTCCATCTTCATTATCAAACAAGATTTCTAGAGTAATCATACCTTTGGGTATGTGCTTGTTTCTCAGCTGAATAACCTCTCTTTAATCAATTTCTTGAACAAGGTCACTGCTAGAAAAAGCATAGTCTGCTTCCTTGATCAATAAATTGGTAATCTGCTCATCATTTTCAAAGACTTGCCAATATATTTGTTTGTTAGGTACTAATGGTCTGAAAACCAGTTTGACTCTCTTATTTTTTTGGATATCCATAATCTGCAAAGAGAGATAAATTAGCTCCTTTGATAGCCAAGGCATTTACCAAGGAATTATATTATCGAGGAATAACACATAAATTTAGACCATGAAAAGATTCCATTAGGTCTCATACTTTTTTTTTGTAAGCCTTCATATAATGATGCTTACTATAGTACTTTTTTATGACTTGATTAACAATTAGTTTTGAGTCACCATAAATATCTAACATCTTGATGCCTATCTGTTCCACTTGCATTAATCCTAGGCAGAGAGCTTCATACTCTGTAGTGTTTTAGTGCAAGACCAAGCAAGTTTGAAAGAAAATATTTTCACTCCTTCAGATGGAGATTTCAAAACTACACCTACTCTTGTTCCATTTCTACATTTTGCTCCATAAAAATGCATTGTCCAAGTTTTAGACTCTCTTAATGATTGGTTGGAAATCGTAGGAATTTATTTTCTAATTTATATGTTATAATGTACGTCCTTAATCTTGTTTCTATTAGGTCCTAATTATTTTGTAAAGGTGGTTGATCATCCAATTCTGAATCTTCCAAGAGCTCTACAAACTTTGGCTCTTCCATAACTGAGTGATTTTACATCTCCTCTTCTATTTTATCAATATGGTATGTGACTAGCTTTTTTGGGATTAATCTTATCCTCTTTCCCTTATGAGATATCATCATACTGAAGTAATCCAAATAAATGTATCCTCCTAACTTGGTAGTAAACTCTCTAGAAAGACATAGGCCAAAGTAGGGCTCAAGATATACCACCACAATTTCCTACACGATGGTGACATCAGGAGCTCTATGTAACTTCTTTATAGGAGGACAACTACCCTACCGCATAAATTTTCCAAAAGTTGAATTTGTAAGAGAGAAGCCTTTGGGGTGAACCGCGAGGGTATGTTGTTCTTTGCACTCAGTGTTAGGGGGAAGGGTTCACTAGGAATAGTTTAAGGACTCAGTCTAAGTCCTCTGGTTTTCAATAATGTTTGATGTATGATATTCAAGATAAACACCTATATTTGGCCTTTTTAGATCTATGCTATAAAATATAAAGGACAATGGAAAAATATATAATGCAAGAATACAAGAGCTAAACCCTAGAATGATTTTTTATTTTGAATTCTTTTCTAACCTAGGGTTTTAAATAGACAACCTTTAAGCAAGGGATTAAGAAGAGATGCACAAATAGAATTAATCCTAATTGTACACTATATTCTATTTATTTTCAAATACCTAGAACTTAATCAAATATATTTTTATAAAATCAAATCTAAGGTTTATAATAAAAATATAAATCATACAACAAATAACCTAAAGACTAATTGGAACACTTAGCTATATGGTGATTTATCCTTGCTTTTATCCCTTTGTCCAAAGCTATCAATAATTCATGTTCCTACAAGACAACTTAATAAACACTTGAAAAATATGATTAGCGTTAGGGGGATTGCTTAGGTTGTTGTACAACAATGCTTGGAGGTACAGTAGTCAAGACCCTTAGGTCCTTTTAGCTGACCTTTGATAAATAAAAGCAAAAATTGACCTTTGGAAAAAAACAAACATAATATAATACAGCATAATAGAATAATGGAACCATAGAAGAGAATGTAACATCAAGCTCTAAATATAGCCTAGAATGCAACAGTGAAATTTGGAACAATATATTATCCCCATAATTTACTTAGGTGAAGTTGCATGCTGTAATAGGCGAGCATGATAACGCACAGGTAGAGTCATGCCCCGCAGCATATGGGGCACAATTTCATCGAAGTGAAATGAAACATCTCAGACTAAAGCAAAACAATAAACCTAAGATACAATGAATGAAAATAAGTATGCAGTAGAGCACTTTCACTTGGTAGGATGTGAAGCAGGTAGAAAGGTTTGAGACCTCCTGAATGGTTGATCTCTCCTTAGGGATTCAACACCAATCCACCAAGAGTGAAGTAATCAAACAAATCCAATGCAATAGAAAACCAATCAGACTTCACACTTCAAAGTTGATTAGCTTACGAATGAAAAATAAGGATGCATATCAAATAAGAACACTTTACGAGAAACCAAATGTTAATGAGCAATAAATCATCAATAATCCATGTAATTTAAATTGTATGATCGTGTGTGAAAAATGAATTCAAACCCCCTTATATAGTAGGTTTGAAGGTGAATAAGGTAATAAAACCAAGGAGGGCTAACATAAAACATGCCAAACCCAAAAAATTAGGGTTTCCTTGGAATAAGCCCTAAAATTTTAAAATTGCACCCCATCAAGGTTGATCACGATTTTGCCTATGCGAAGCCGTACCCCATCAAGGGCGAGCATGATTTTACATAGAGAGATAAAATAGGTAAAACAGGGGGGAGAAGCCTTACCCTTGTCCTAGGCAAGTCCAAGGGTCTCCTATAAGGCTCAAGTAAGATTGCCCACTGAAGAGGGTCAATTTTTCGTGTCTACAACTTCATTAGTACATCTTTCACTACTCCCAAAGTCTTGACTGGGGTACCATATAGCTACAAAAATCCTTGACAAGAGCTAGTGTATTCCATGCCCATTTCATCGCAAACAACTTTAGGAATTATAGTAGTAGATGCTCCAGAGTTGATCATACAATTATGAATTATCCATCCCTCCATATTTAAATAAATGAGGTTTATTTTTTAGAGCAATAGGAGATATTTTTCTCTTATCTTGAGGTTGGTTGAGGATGGTAGCCATATATTTCCCTTGGAATTTCTTATTAAGAGATGCTTTTAACAAATTAATCTGGCAAGGGAGGGAAAGAGTATCATAGAGAATTTCTCTTGATGGAGTCTTTTTAAGTTCCTCTACAATGTTAAATGCAGGCTTCTCCAAAGGATTTCTCTCTTCCCTTTTGTCCATTTATCCAAATCTTCATATATATTGTTGTGTAACTTTGATTCTCTATATTTTAGTAAAATAAGGTGTTGGTCGTAAATCCACCTAAGTAAAAATTAATTCTATTTGTGTGCCCTAGATCTAGCCAACATTGAAAGGCCGAAGAAGAGAGAATTCCTTCGGGTTAATCTCTAGAGAGTGCTAGATCCCTTATGAATCTAATCTAATTTAAAGCTTAGGGTAACAGGAAAGAAATGGGAAATGACAAAAAGAGATGGGAAATATGGCTATAATATGGAAAAGTGTAATGGGGATAAAATAACAACAAGAAATCACATTAAGTGCTAATTAGCATGAAACAGAAAGGTAAGCATAGGAACCACTCATAGTTTGCAGAGATAACATCCAAAACATATTTTAGTGTTCATTCCCTTACCAATAGTAATTAAATTCAGATGCATAATTTAAAAGTAGCTAATAATGGACAGAAACATAAGCATAAATAAAAAGCAGAAAGTGATCAACCATAAGACCACTCAAGCAACCAAAATCTAAATATCTTTCTATTGATGTAGAAAACTTAAAATATTTTTTTGCAGTGTCTATCCTCTTCTATTACATTGAAATGTTTAGTATTTATAGAGGATTTCACCTCTTTAATTAAGTGCATATACAAACAAAATATTGGCTTGGTCAAAAATCAGCAACAACAATTTCTTCCTTGGTAATGGTGATGCTTGAATCAGACCATTCTTCAGGGAAGGGTGATCCAGTTTTCATGGAGTGCACTTGGAAAATCGACAAAAATGGATGATGGAAAGAACATCCTAAGCATCAGTGCATTGGGACTTAGCAACATCACACATCAATCAATAGCTTGAATATTAAACTCTGGGCACCATTACATTTTCTCCTATCTTGGAATATTACCCTTGCCAATTGAAATCAATGAAATTTAATTTTGCTTTAAAAAGGAATGAAGTCTATGGAGGGTGCATCAAAAATTAGCAGGATCACACCATATTTGAGGACATATCATTTAATCCTGGCAAACTTTTAGTAGAAATTTTGGATCATTGCTCTTGCTGCCCCAAGCATTAAATTTTATCAATCTTCATCCTTTACCAAAAATATCTATTGTTATGGCACTTTTGAGAGGAAAAGATAATACTACGTTGATGGTCGCCTTCAAAGCTAGAATTTCAACCTTTTATTTTAATTAATTTTGCCCACAACATCTTCTTGATCGAGTGATAGGTAAAAAGTGGGAGTTTTGCTCTTCAATGTGCTTTCATCCCAAAAATGATAAAAAACATTTTCTAGAAGGAAGGGGGCAAAAATAATTGATTTCAACCCTGAGAGGGGTAAAAATGACTTTCGCCCCACCCCAGGGGCGGTGTTGACTTTGACTAGTGGGTAAAACTACTTTTTTTTAGGCTTTCACCTCAATATGCCTTCACTTGGAATTTCATCCCTGAAGGAGGGTGAAAATTATTTTTGCCCCTCCTGAAGGGCGACTTTGAATTTGACTTTCCTATCATTTCTTTGATGATGCCATCTTCCCATTTGCGCTCTAAAACTATCATTTTTTTGGATTTCATCCTTGAGAGGGCTGAAAATGATTTTCACCCCTGTTGAGGGGTGACTTTGACTTTGATTGTGCTCAACATGTTCTCCTTTCTATTATCGGCCATAAGAAGCTATTAATTGGATTTTTGCCCTTGAGAGGGGAAAAAATTATTTTCGCCTCTTTTTTGGGGTGTTTTTGACTTTGACCAATTTTTATCCATTATTTTTGCCCTTTTCCACTTTGTAAAATTTACCTTCTTCTTACTTGGATAAAATATTTTGATCACGACATTTTCACCCCAAAAGAAGGGCAAAAATGAATTTTTGCCCCGAAAGTGCCCAAAAATGGATTTTTGGTGGTACAGCTTCCTGGAGCCATAACTTTTGACCTGTTGACCCGATTTTGTATTGTAATATATCAATGGAAATCTTGGGAAGGTATCTAAAATGGTGAAATTGATATACCATCCATTTTGTCTAGTTTTTCATCCCTCTTTGGGGCCTCTAAGGTCTTCATATTGCATTTTTAAATTATGTTGGAGAAATTTCTCTAGACGAAAACTTTAATATCTCTCAAACCATTCAGGATATTGGGGTGATTCTTTCACCATAAGTCTAATTTTTCAATTTCTCTCCTTTGTGTAAATTTTCAAGTCCATAGGTGTCTATTTAGGTTAATTTCTAAAAAATAACTACTTCTCAATTTTTGCCTTTTTGACTTCTGACTGTAGTGTGACAAAAATACCAATAGAAGGGAATTGTAACTTCTCTCTTGTTTCCTCCTTAGAACCTAGTTGTTCCTTATCTTTATAGTTTGGCTTCAGTATAATTTTACTTCTTTCTTGTCTCTGAGGTGTCAACTCAATAGCAGCCTAAGGAATAGTAAATTTGTCCTGGTATGACAAGGGATGATCCTTCTTATTTTGGGAAGGGGCCTAGAATGATCTCAATTTTTGTGAATTGAATTGTATTGGTTTCTTTCTAAATATAGTCAATACTATGATAGGTTCTAGTTTGAAAAATCTAATCTCGTCCTCTTTTTATTAAAATTACTACAAAATATTAACTCTCCCTTTCTAATTCCTTTTTGCTTGTTCCATAGCATGCTAGATATGATGTTGATACATGGAATCAGGGTCATGTGGATCATTACAAACTAAGCACCAAATATTACCTAGAGCTATCTCAGGATTTGAATCATATTCTTCTTTATTAGTGTTGAACATTGGTCCTAAATTATTTCTCAAACTCAACTTTTGATTTTTATTAATGTAGAGAAATCTCCTCTGTTGAGATCTTTCAAATTCTCTCTTTTCTATAGCATTGACCTTATTACTAATAATTTTTAAAGAATTATAAATATCAAGAAGCACTAAGAATTCCTAGGATGGTTTTGAAGGAAGAGGAGGAAAGGGTACAATGATGGGTAACTTAGGAGGTGGATTCATCGTAGGAATATGGGTTGCAAGAGGAATGAGATTCATGGTAGGAAAGGGTGAAGTTGAGGGTTACTGTGTGATTTTAGGAGTGTATGGAGTAACATGTTTGGAAGGTAATTTTCCTATTGAAATTAAGATATATTTAGCACGAACAACTATTTGATAAACATTAGGAAATTTGGTAATCCCAGATTTCTGAGTTTGCCAGCCAATATCTAGTCCTAAAGCTCTAATGTAATATCTAAAAGCTAAGAGAGCAGCTGGTCTAAACTCATTAGGGATTCTTTTTGAATTTTTGCTAAATATGAGATTGAAATCTAAGATTGATTCTTGAGGATGTCTTTGAATGACTGTAAACTGATTCAAGAGTGAGAATGGATCTGTATATTTATTGAATTCTTCTACAAAGGGACTTGCTAAATCATCCCAATTACTTATGGAACCATTTTCTAAGGTTCTAAACCAACAACTTTATGATGAAATATGTGTGCCCGATATTGTGAATGATTACCATTGATAACACATCTTGAAAATGTTTGTATGTCATTCTTCCAGTGCCATAATAGTTCAGAACAACTTTGATAGTAGCTTGAGGGATATCATGTGAAGATTGAAACAATAATGGAGTTGGAGCATTCCAATATGGATAACTATGTAGAACTTCATCCCATTCTTTGGTCATGTCATATTGAGTACTAGAAGAATCTAAAGAAGAGGATGTTGTTGGGGTTTCTTCTGTAGAAGTTTCAAAAGAGCGATATCTCGGATACCTAGATTTTGAGAATAGTTCATAGAAATTTGTAGGTTGATCATCAGTCTTAGTTGCACCTCTCATAAATATGGAAATATAAAGGTTATAACTAAAGCCTTACTACTTTTTATTCTTAAGGAGTCGCCAAGTGAATTTACTTTCTCTGTATATGAGGTCAAACAAATTCACTAAATTTTGATTCCTCTAGGTAAAACATAGTAGATATGTATGGTGGGATCATCCCACTAGGTCTGCCAAAAACTGTTGTATTTTAGTTTATCATCTAGCCAATGCTAGATTTATGATTATCATATCTTAGAACTTGAATGTGATCACCCGCTAATCACAGCCCAAACTAAACATTGGAAGAATCAAATTGCTTTTATTCGACCTCCAGAAAAGGTTGGTATACCTTTTCAAATTAATGATTGTTGACTCTATTTAGATCAAGTAGTAAAAATTTAGGGATAAGAAATTATAGGGTTAGAAATGTTTGAATATAGGATGGACGGGTGAAGATAAAAACATAGACACCCACACAATATATCTAACAAAGTAGATTTTAGAAGTAGCTTCCACGACTAACATCATTCCAAACTTATGCAGTTACAATATTAATGCCTTTTTCATGTTCACAAAATTATTCCAAGAATTTAAAGCATTAATTATCCAACTTAGTAGAATAATATCAATGCCTTGACTAACAGAAATAGAATTCTCAAAAAACATATATGCAAAACCGATTATCTAATTTTACTCTAAGTCAAATTTTCAAATTAACAGAATAGGCTAATAATAGCAAAAAAGGAAAGATAATTTCTAAGAATTATATTCATCATTCAACACAGGCACAAATTCGAGGTAAACATCCCTTGTAATGATTCATTCATCAACTTAAAAAAATATACATAGTCGTTCAAGAAAACACTCCAAAGTTCATCATTTGGAATGAGGTTGCTACCCTTATTTATAGCTTTTGCAATCATATTTTTACTCTTAAGAATTACAAGGGATTTGATATTTTTATTTATCTTCTTGGCCACTTTGTCATTCATGGTGCCCACTAGCTGCATCTTCTTAATTCTATTACAATTACCTTTTGGTTGAGCTCATCATCATCGTCAATGGTTCTTGCAATCCATCTCGATCCACTGATATCACAACTAAATCTAGTTCATCATGAGGTTCTAGAAGGTTTTGGACTGTAACCACTTTGATTCAGCTTCTATGGTGTTAGTTTCCACTTTCCTCTATTCTCTAGGTTACGCACGTAAAATTTCACTAAAATATTCAAGGGAGGGAGAGGTTTGATATATGTCATAGATTTGACTATCGAACGGTTGTAGTGCTACTTCTCATTTGCATAGTGGTAATGAAGGAGAAAAATAATCGTGGCCCTTTTACTCCTTAGTCACCTTTTCTCTTTTTTGTCATTTCTACTTTCATTCAACACTTTTCTATTTTACACGCTCTCAACAAAGGAGTTTGAGAAATGTGGCTTTGCATTATTTTGAGTTTCTCAGCTTTTAGGTCCTTCTCGTACCTTTTCAAATATACATTGTGTATACACAATGGGCAAGAAATTATGACTTGTCATGAAGAGTTTTACCCAAACTTATTCCAAAATAATTAATACAGAAATAAATAACTCAGAAGAAAACAACAACTCACAATAAATCATGCACATAGAACACACGAGATTTACCTTGGTTCACCCAATATGGGCTACTCCAGCAAACAAGAGCCACACCTCCTTTGATATTATTATTCACTCCTTGCTCGTAATGGGACATTACAATCAATATAAAGTAAACTCTTACAACCCTAAACCACAATGTGGTATTAGAATATTGTGGGCACAATACCATGGGCTAAAACCACCCATACCCACTAATCATGGGAATCCCACCAACACCTCCGAAAATAGCTTCGATAATATATCCAAAAAAGTAGGAGCCCAAAAACAAGACAGGGCCTTCTGTACAGTACTTCTTCTGTAAAGAATGAGATACATCCAACATTTCATTCTTATTACATTTGTTCCTTTTTCGATGCTTCTCTCTTCTGACCATTTTTTAGTGCTTTCTTGTTTGCACAGGTAATGCAAATATGGTAGAGAAGTGTGGCTTGCACAACTTCTTCATTTTACTCTATTTTTAGCACTTCTCACTTTCAAGCATTTTTCAGTGCTTTTATTTTGTGCACTCAATACAAGGGTGGATAAGAAGCAAGGTTCACCCCTCTTCTTCAACTTGGCCTCTTTTTAGAGCTTTCTCATTTTTACCTCCTCGTGGCGCTTTTCTATTATATACATCCTTTATATTTGCATGGTAAATACAAAATAAGTTGAGAAACGCAGCTTCTTCAGACTTCTCAATTTTGGGCTGAATTTAGTGCTTCTTTGTTCTAGCCAATTTTTAGCGTTTTTGTGTTTCTTCTTCACACTTAGTCAATTTTTTTAAAATTCTAGCTAAGTGTGGATGTATTTATTTTTGGCATACACTAGCCTTGATTTCATTTACAAATATAGGACTAGGAGTATCTACTCTCATCATGCAAGAATAAACTATCTTAACTAGGATCATTATTTGCATGTCATCGTGACCCTTGAATAAAAATATAATTGGTAGTCTAGGTATAGACAAGCAGGTGCACACAAGAAGGTATGATATTAGGTGGAATGCAAGCAAGCAACAACAAGTAGCTAAAAGAAATAGGTAGTCTGTATAGACTCAAATGTAATACCTTTTAAGATGCATTATTTTCATTGGTTCTTCAAGTTATTTTTCATCAAGTGTGGTAAGGCAATAATATCTTGAACTAAACTTGGTAGTTATGGTGAATGGACCTAGCCAATTAGGCTCAAACTTAATTTTGAGCTCGGTTTTGGCATTGGTTTTCTTTTGATTATCTTTAAGAATGATATCACCAACCTCAAAGGATTGGTATCATACCCTTTTGCTATAGACACACTTAAACCTTTGTTGGTAGCCTTGCAAGATCACTAGGGTGTGGATCCACTTTTTGTCAAGGAGTTCCAATTAGCTAAGATAGATGAGATTATATTCATCTTTGATAAATTTTTCTTGCAACAAGATGCATAATAAAGGCACCTCAGGATCAAAAGGGAATATGGTTTTAGTTCCATAAACCAAAGCATAGGATGCCACACTAGTGAGAGTTTGAACACTAGTATGATAGGCCTATAAGGTAAGATAAATTTAAATATGCCAATCTCAATCAATTTTATTGATGATATTCTTAAGTATCTTAATAACAGTCTTATTATCAGCTTCAAATTTGCTATTGACTTGAGGATACTAAGGTGTTGGTCATTTGTGTTGAGTCTTGTATATAGCATAAAATTTCTAGACATACTTGTTCTTTAAGGGTATTCTATTATTAGATATTAGCATGAAAGGGAAACCATAGTGACAAAGGATTTAATAAGGACAAACATGGAGAGTTGGGCTCCAATGATTGAGGCAAAAAGCATATATTTTCCACTTTTAGTAAATAACTTAGTAGTCATGATGATGAATTTATACCCATTATATGACAATGGATTGATATTAGGATGAAGTATTGATTATGTTGTCACACTTCTATCACTTATCACATTTCCTAACATAGATTCATTTTCCATGAAGGTAGAATAACAACCCATCCATAGGAGTCTCTTGGTGATGACAAATTTTCTAAAGTGACCATTGCATGATCCATCATGGGCCTCTTTGATGGTTGCTTAAGCTTCAGTTGAAGTGAGGCATCTAAGAAGAATACTATCAAAGGATGATGATATAAGATATCGTCAATTATGACATACCAACAATCACATTGTTTAAGGTTTTTGCATTTGTTATGGTTCAAATAATTAGGCAACATGCTAGCCCTAAGTAAGAGAAAGATATGTTTATACCAAGGATAAAGAGAATGAGACACTTCTATAGAACATAATCCTAGAGGAAGTTGGATAGGTTCTAGGGTTGAAGACTTTATAATTTGTCAAATTATGATCATGGCTTCTTAATCATCTATCTATAAAGGAATAATGAATGAAACTACTACCATAGCATTGACATGTTAGTTATTATACCTAGGGAAATATTCAATGGTGTTTTTATCAAATATATACATGATATTAGTGATAATATATGGCTTAAGAATTTTATATTTTCTTAGATAAACATCATTAACTTGGTTAACTATAAGTCATGAATCTCCATAAATAAGTAGGATTCTAACCTATAAAGCTAATGTTATGTGAATCCCTAAGATAATAGCTTCATACTTTATAGTGTAGTTGGTACAAGAAAACTTGATCTTAAAGGATAAAGGGATAAATTCATGATGACGGGTCATTAATATAATTCCTCCCTCTACTTCTTTGACACATTGAGCACCATCAAAGTAAAGGGTCCAAGAATCAAGTTGATTAGATTATAGGCTATAGGCTAACTCATATAGGAAGTCTATAGCTAAAGTTTTAGTGGCTTCTAAGAATATAGTTATTAGTTGGTTAATAATGACCTAACCTTTTATAGGATTTTTCTAAAAAACTCAAGATTAAATTTTCTAATGGATCAACCCTTGTGATGGCAAATGTCTTATGGCTAAGTATGTAATGTCTAAGCTTTGGGGAAGCAAACACTATGACAAGATAAAGCTTATCCAAATGGGTATGGTGAACTTTATAATTTACCAAAGTCTTGCTTATGTAGAAGATGACTCACTCTCTATATTGGTCATCATACTATTCCAACATATCTTCCAAGGCATGCTCTATTATTTCTATGTATAATAACAAAGGCTAGGAAGGATTAGGATGGATAAGGGAAAAATTAGATAAGAGGTAGGATTTGATAGCATAAAAGACTACTTAAAAATTAGTGTCCCAATTGAAGATTGCATCCTTATTTAAAAGCTTGGAAAAATACTAAAACTTATTATCAATGTAAAAGATGAATCTCCAAATGGCTTAGAATTTTCCCTAGAGATTGTGTGAAGTTGGGTTAAAGTGCAAGGGGGTGGCATATTGACAATAGCTAATATCTTGTCAGGATAAACTTTGATGCCACACTAAGATATAATAAATCCAAATAGTTTTCTTGATGTCACCCCAAAGATATATTTTTTAGCATTCAGGTATACCTTGTACTCCCTCAGACACTTGAAGATGTATCTTTAGTCTTGAACATGATCTTCCCAATTTAAACATTTTCCAAGAATATAATTGACATAGGCTTCTATAATTTTTTGCATCATGTCATAAAATATATATGTCATGACTCTCTAGTAGGTAGTCCCTACATTTTTCAATCTAAAATGCATGACTTGATAGTAGAATATTCCTCGTGGGGTGATGAAAGCTATTTTGGATTGGTCTTCAAGAGTAATTTTGATTTAATTATAGCTTAATAAATCATCCATTACAGATAACATTCCACATCCTATAGTGAACTCAATGATCATGTTGATATTGCATAAAGGTAAGTCATATTTGGGACATATGTTATTGATGTTCCAAAATTCCGTGTAAACTTTAATGCTACTCATTTTCTTGGAAATAGAAATAACATTAGAGATATACTCAAAATAGTTAATGGATCTGATAAATTTGACATCAAAGATATTCTATAGTTCCTCCTTGACTAAAAAAATGACCTTTAGATGTATTTTGCATATTTTTTTCTTTATATATTTTGCATCAAGTTTGATGAGTAGATGATGAACAACTAGGGAAGGATCAAGACCTAGCATGTTACTATAGGACCAATAAAAGATATAGTTGCACTTTGTCAAAAATTTAGTGTATTCCTTACACTGAATTAAGGTTAAGAATTTTCTTAGCTTAAGGATTTTAGTATTTTTAAGTGTTCTAATATGAATGTCCTTAATTTTCTCAATCAGAATAAAAGACTTGTCTTCCAATTGAGGGGGATTAGGCAACACTCCTAGGCTCTCAAGATCTATAGGATTTTAGATGGTTGAGTGAAATTGATTGGTTGTGAGATATTAAAAATTAACAAATTGAGGAAAATATCCACCAAAATAGAATTCATTTTGTCTTAGATGGACTAAGTGATGAGCTATCGTTTGCCAAATGGAAAGCATCATTATTATTATATATAAATTTTTTTTTTTAATACTACAAATTACATTATTTTTATTATTTTATATATTATTATTTATTTATTTTTATTATTATTGTCATAATTTTTTAATTATTATGTATATTATGATTATTTAATATATTTAATTTCTTTTTTATATATTATTACAAAAAGGTCATCGAATAAAACATAGCATAATGATTTCCAACCATCAACAAGATATTATAATTATGGATGCATCTACATGAATTTCTCTCTATTTGTGAGCTTTCATGTACTCACAGGGCCATGATTTTCCATCATATCCCACCTTACCTTACATGGATAATCCTCGTTTTTCATTTGAAGGTAGGTAGCAAGTCCTATTTCATTTATCGAAGAATAAATACTTGCTCCTACAAACACAAATTCTATCAGCAGTACCTTATTCTAGAGATGATAGCAACATATGGAAAACAAAATGAGAGGGATGTTACACCGGTAGTTTGATTTCTCATGATCAAAGTTGTTACAATAAATGCATAGTAGAGATATCCCAATTTCTTTGTCATTATTTTTAGGAGAATCATGTCCATTCATTTTCTTGATGAAATAGTTAAACCATCTATGTACGATTGAAGCTATTTCATCTTTACTTATTTCATAGATTTGTATGATATCCTTTTGATGAATATTATTTTCTACCTTTTGAATATGATTCTCAATATATTCATTTGTATAGTTGTTATCATTGATAGATAGTTTTTCCAAACTGACAATTTGTGAATTCTCAAAAGTTTCTCTAAACCATGATGGTTCTTCTCTTTTAATTGTACTTTCCTTATTATCATTTCTAGAATCAAGTATGTCTTTGAACCATTTTGACTCCTTGAGACCTGTATATTTAATAAGCCTTTCCATAGCTACTTTTAAGTAATCTTCTTTTGATTAGAAGTTTTGTATTTCAAAAACTTTGAAGTTGTCTACCTTATGACTCCCTAGTTTTAAGTATATGTTCAACCTTGCTAAGAACTTTCCAATTTAGCAAGTTTTGTAAAGTGCTTCTATCTAGCAAGTGTTTGAATGCACTATGAAACTTGATAGTATGCTTAGATTTCTTAATTTAAGTTGAATTCCTTTTGTGTCCCTAATGTTCAACTTTACTTTCTTTCATTATGTCTCCCTATTGATTAGTAAGTAGAAAGCTAAACATAAATAGTTATGCATATTCAAGTTTTAATAAGGTTATTTTTCTTCAAGACCTTTTATTTGGATTAATGTCTCAAAAATTAATGTAAGATACTAATGCAATTTCCAACTTCTAATAAATTAACGGTTTTGCTCCTTTAACCTTATCTTTTCAATGGTTTAATTTTTCTATTTTCCAAGAAACTAAAAATTCAAGTAGTATACCTTATAACTCCCTAATTTGGAATTTTAGAAAATAATAATATTTGCAAAATATGATTTTAATTATCCAAGGTAGAAATCCATATATCTCCAAAATTAAATATTTGCAAATATTATAATGTTTAAGTCTCAAGCAATCTATAATATCTTTCAGGATATAATCTCTTTGATAAAAATTCTTTCTTACTCTCTAATGTTGACATTTCAATGCATTAATAAATAAATTTCAACTTTGTATTATGCACCTTATAATTCCCTGAAGATTTGAAGGCTGAAACAGAGCACTAAAGCTCAATAATAGAACACTGCAGTCATAATATGAAGGTCCAAAAAATATTATAATAAGGTAAATTTTATATGGATAGGAAACTTATTATGAGAGATTTACAATGGTGTAAATAAAATGCAAAATAGAGCTATGATTCAAAAGTTATAAGCTCTGCAAGGTAGCTATACAGGGTCTGCTGAGAGCCTGGAAAAAATGGACAAAACATGACTTTCAGAGGTGAAAATAAGAACGAATACTAAATTACATACAAAGTGTTATATATGGTTGGAAATCTCTTGTAAAGGGATTTCCAATGATGTATTACTTGCAACAAATGGATAAATGTAGCAGAAGTTATACACCTATAAATTAGGTAGTTTAGACTTTTCTGTAAAATATGGACTGCAACATACAGGAAAATCCAGCAAGATGAAAAACTGATTTTTCTCCTTCAATTCATGTTTTATCACACACCAAACTTGTACAATGCAATAGTAATCATATTAATCTATCTTGGAACTCAAAATTAAATAATCTATGGTAGTTACAAACAAGGTAATAGCTCAAGATTGTTACAACTACAATATTCCTACACCTACACTTGTACAAAGCTGTTAGAAAGTGGTTACATGCATTCTTGTGCCTTCTAATCAAAAAATGTACACATATCAGCATAATTTTTCAACATTCTCCCCCTTGATTCTGAAATGGATCACAAGACTATTTCTCAGTTTGAGAAATTAAGCCTTAGCAACACCCTTAGTGAAAACATCAGCCAACTGATCATGGGTGTTGCATACCTCAACTCAACTAATTTATTTTCCACCATATCATGGATGAAATAGTACTTCATTTCAAAATGCTTAGATATTCTATGGTGTACAGGGTTCTTTTCCAACTATATGACACTCATATTATCACAAAAAATTGTAGTAGGACCACTTGGTTCCTCACCTATCTCCTCCAAAACTTTCCTGAGCCATAAGGTCTCAACACTCACTGAGGTAACATCAATATATTCAGCCTCTATTGAAGAAAGTGTTACTGATACTTGCTTCCTTGAGCTCCAAGTGATCAACCCAGATCCAAGAGAAAAATAATTACCGGATGTAGACTTTCGATCATCCAAGTTGCTGCCCCAATCTAAGTCACTAAAACCAACTAGATCCATCTCTTCAGCAAGATAGTAATGTATGCCAAAGTCAGTAGTACCTTTAACATACCTCAAAATTTGCTTTGCAGCCTTCAAATGCAAGAGAGATGGCTCACCCATATTCCTAGAAAAAAGTGAGACAATATATGCAATATCTAGTCTGGTATTTGTGAGAAACATCAAGCTCCCAAAAATGCTCCTATAATTTATCACATTCACCTTTTCAGCCCCATCATCTTTGCATAGAAATTCACCATGAGTAATGGGATTAGGGACTGGTTTGTATCTATCCATGTCATACTTTTTCAGCATATCCTTGGCATAATTAGTTTGAAAAATAAACATTTTATCCTTACTTTGATACAAATCCATGCCAAGAAAGTAGCGCATCAATCCTAAATACTTTATTTCAAACTCACTCATCATGGTAGCCTTAAATTCATCTTTCAACTTGGAACTACTACCCATATAAATCAAATCATCAACATACAAATAAACAAGCAAAATATCATTACCTTCTTTCTTGAAGTATAGGGTAGGTTCACTTTTGCTTCTCTTGAAGCCACTCTGCTGAAAGTATCCATCAATACTAGGGTACCATGCTCTAGGTGCTTGTTTAAGTCCATACAATGCCTTCTTCAACTTGTATATAAGTTCTTTACCTTTCACATCAAATCCTTGAGGTTGTTATACATACACTTCCTCATCTAAATACCCATTCAAGAAGGCAATTTTTACGTCTAAGTGATGTACAACCCATTGCTTTTGGGTAGCCAAAACAAGTACCATCCTTATTTTTTCTTGTCTAGCTATAGGAGGAAAAAAAATTTCATAGTCAATTACATACCTTTGTGTGAAGCCTTTAGCCACAAGTCTAGCCTTGTGTCTTTCAATGATGCCATCACTATTATACTTAGTCTTATATACCCACTTAGAACCCACACATTTCTTTCCATTGGGCAATTCTACAAGCTCCCAAGTGTCATTATTATCAATGGAAGTGATCTCCTCTTGCATTGCTTACATCCAAACACCATTAGTACAAGCTTCTTCATAACAAGAAGGTTCAAAATAAACAACATTCATTGAAGCATAATTATAAATATCTCCTTTTGACTCACCTTCATCTTCATCACCATACATGTGCATCTTCTCAAGCCTTTGAAAAACTTGCTCAATTTCTTGAGCTTGGCTTCTAGTAAGACTTCTATGGAAATTGTTGTCCAAAAACTGAGTAGGAGGATGATTTCTTTTTTCCCCTTTTTGTCTTCATAACATCTGAAGAGATGTTTGGAGAATCATCACTTGAAGAGGGACTAGAACTACTTTATTTGGGACTATTTGAAAGGTTGGTTGGTGGATTTGGTGGAATTGATTTTAAACTGGGCTGCACATTAGAAGAAATGGGATGCATATTAGAAGAACTTACACCACTATTGCCATCATCAACATAAGTTTTTTGATGACCATATACTCCCCCTTCATAAAAAATCACATCTCTAGACACCACCACTATTTGATTTTTTGGGTTATAAATCCTATAGGCCTTAGTACTCTCTCTATTCTGTTTCAGCCCAAAACCGGAAATATCTTTCTTGAAATATCTTTCTTTGGCTTTTGATCGTATAGAAATCCATCCCTGGTTTTCTGCAAACCAATTTATTTAAAAGCTTTCAAAGCTCATTATTAGGAGAAAAGAGATGTAGTCGATTCTCTTATATACGTATTAACAACTTGAAAATAGGCGTTAGAAAAGGCTAGAAACCGCGATTGGATCTTGAAATGGCACTTAAAGGATCCGGTCTTCCGTGTGAGGTTGTGCCGGCCCTACCAATCCTCATTAATTAAGATCTCACAGGGGCTGGGTAGGGGAGAGAAAGTGGTGGAGGATTCTCTCATTTGTGTTTCTCGGTCAGTCGCTCTTCAAAATCGGTTGGAGGAAGTTGCAATTCAAGTTGGAGGAGATTGAGATTGGTTAAGTATTATCCGGATCGCGTTAAAATGACGACTCCAATCCGACCCTCCCTTCCTAGAATGAGGTTGAGTAACTTTTCCAGCTATATCCAACAGCCAATTGGCGACTTGTAGACTCGGCTCATGAAGTAAATCGGGTTGAGTCGCTTTTCCAGATATACGGACCAGACAAAATAGCTATTTCATTTGATGCTTTAGAGTGAAAATAGCTTGAGTCACTTTTGCTGCTATATCAAACAGAGAAATGGCAACTTTCCGTCGATGCTCTAGAGTGGAATTGGTTGAACGTGAGAAAATACGGGGTTTCTGATACCTTTCTTGCTGTCCAATACTAATATCTGTCTCCGGCCTACCCATCCTTCTAAATACGTATATAATCGATTTAAGGCAAGGAGGCTTCTATAATCCCTCGACCTATATATTTCTATAATAAATAAGTGGCCCTATATAAATCTCTAATGAGAAAGTGGCCCTATATAAATCTATCATAAAAGAGTAAATCCCTCTACCTGTCTAATCTTGCTGTCTCTAGCAGTTTAATCTTGCTGTCTCTAGCAGTTTAATCTTGCTGTCTCTACGAGTTTAATCTGGCTGGCTCTACCCGTTTAATGTTGCTGTAAGGGATATAAATCTATCATGAATAATAAATCCCTCAACATTTTAATCTGGGTGTGGCTCAACCTTTTAATCTGGGTGTCGCTCAACTTGTTTAATGTGCCCTGAACCTTTTAATCTGGGTGGAAGGGACTAATAAGATTCTATCATAAAAGAGAAATCCCTCAACGTGTGAGAAAGTGAAATAGAAGAAATAGTGAAATATTGAAATATGGAAATAGAAGAAATAGTGAAATAGTGAAATAAGTAAATAGAAGAAATAGATCAGCTGGAGCATAAGTTCATCAACCACATGAGCATAATCCAATCAACCAAAAACTTTGAAGTGGTTAACATTGGACCTCTTTTCATACCATACCTCATAAGGAGTCATCTTCTCCAATGAGCTAGTGGTACTCCTATTCAGTATGTAGATTTTTGTATGGACTGCATCAATCCAATACATATTGGTAAGTCTCTTATTTTATAACATACTTCTTGCCATATCAACAACAGTCTTGTTCTTCCTCTCTACTACTCCATTTTGTTGTGGGGTATAGGCAGTAGTGAGTTGCCTTTTAATACCATTATCTTTACAAAAATAGAGAAACCCATTAGAGCAAAATTCCCTACCATGGTCAGTCCTTAAATATTTAAGGTTGCAGCCACTCTGATTCTCAACAATATTCTTAAAATATTTAAAGCAATAAAATGCTTCATCCTTATGCTTCAAAAAATACACCCAACACATTCTAGAAAAATCATCAATAAATGTAATAAAGTAAGAGTTGTTACCCAATATTTTGGTTTGCATAGGCCCACAAATATTAGAATGGACCAATTAGAGTGGGTATGAGGCACTCCATGCTTTCCCTTTAGTAAAATTCTATCTTGCATGCTTTTCCAATGCACACCCCTCACAAACACCGTTATGATCATCTACCTTTGGCAACCTATAAACCATCTCTTGAGAAGTTATTAGTCTCAAACTTGCAAAATTAAAATGACCATACCTGAGATGCCACAACCAAATCTTGTTTTCAACAGAAAAATTAGCAAGGCTACCCCCTTGTCCTCCAAACTTCAAAGTAAATAATATGTTGCTAGTCATAGAAATTGTAGTAACAATCCTATTGCTATTGTTCTTACCATAGATGGTGCATTTCTTATCATCAAAGACTACCTTGTAGTTATTTTCACATAGTTACCCTATACTTAACAAATTATATTTCAAATTTGGTGTGTAATAGATATCATGAACATGTTTCTTACCTTATTTTGTGTTCACTTCCATTACACCTTTAGCAGCCACCTCCAAAGCCTTGTCATTTCCAAGTTTTATCTTGGACTTGAAGGACTCATCCATGGAAGCAAGAAGCTCCCCATTTCCTATCATATGATTTGAGCAACCAGAATCAAGTATCCAAGTCTCTTGAAAGTTTTGATTAGCCTTGGTGTAGGTCAAGAAGAGGTTGTTTGTAGTAGTCTCATTCTCATCAGCATAGTTGGCCCTCTTGCTTTCATTTCCTGTCTTCAACCTACACTCCTCATAATGTCCATACTTTTTACAATGATAGCATTGTATGTTTCTTTTATCAAATTTACCTCTTCCTCTACCTGCTGCTCCTCTTCTTCTACCATCTCTTCCTCTTGAAGAATTCTTATTTTGGGCTCTTCCTTGGCCATTTCCATGTCCACTAGAGCTTGCTCCATAACCCTTTGAAATTGTAGATTTAGAAGCAAATACCTTCTCATCAACTGCAGTAATAGTTTTCTTTAGCCTCTCCTCATGAGACATATGAGATCCTATCAAATTATCAAACTCATGAGTAGAAAAAAATTTACTCTCCTCAATAATAATGGCTACATGATTCCACTTTGGGGTGAGATTCCTCAAAACCTTATTTACAATGACCTATTTTTCTATATTAACTCCAAGAGTTACCATTTTATTGACAACTGCCTTCACCCTCACACAATAGTCACCAATATTCTCAATTTCTTGCATTCTGAGATTCTCAAAATCTCTTCTTAGAGTTTGCAATTTGACCTCTTTAACCTTTTCACTGCCTTGGTAGCCTTATTTTAAAGACTTCCATGCATCTTCGGTTTTCTTACAATCAACTATCCTTGGGAACAAACTCTTGTCCAAGGCTGACTGTATGTGGTAAAGGGCTAAGGATTTTTTCATGTGTGCATCCTTCTTTGTTGTTTTATCTGCTGCTTAAAGGGTGGTATAATCTATTGGTTCTATGTACCCATATTTTGAAATATGCCAAAGACCTTTTCCCATCAACAAGATCTTCATATTGATGCTCCAATATTCATAGTCATCTCCATTAAACTCAGGGATTGGAAATGAATTATTGTTATTGTCCATTACACCCACATAACTATGAACCTATAATAAACCTCACAAAACAAATTAAAAAATTGTTAGCAAGACCATAGGTGATTCTAACCCTCCAACAAAACAAAGCTCTGATACCAAATGAATATTTGAAGACTGAAATAGAGCACCAAATTTCAATAATATAACACTTCAGTCACAATATGAAGGTCCAAACAAGATTAGAATGAGGTAAATTTTATATGGATAGAAATATTATTCTGATATATTTCCAACGGTGTAAATAAAATGCAAAAACAAGTTTTGAGTCAAAAGTTATGACCTATCCAAGGTAGCTATACAGGGTCTGGCCAGAGCCTGGAAAAATGGACAAAATGTGATTTTTAGAGGTAAAAATAAGAACAAATACTAAATTAAATACAGAGTGTGATATATGGTTGGAAATATCCTAGAAAGGGCTTTCCAAAAGTGTATTACTTGCAGCAAATGGATAAATACAGTAGAATTTATACACCTCCAAATTAGGCAGCTTAGGCTTTTTTGTAAAATATGGACTACAACATACAGGAAAATGTAGCAGGCTAAAAATTTGATTTTTCTCCTTCAATTCATGTTTTATCACACACTAAATTTGTACAATGCAATAGTAATCATCTTAATCTATCTTGGAACTCAAACCTAAAGAATCTATGGCAGTTACAAACAAGGTAACAGTTCAAGATTGTTACAACTACAATATTCTTACACCTACACTTATACAAAGCTTTTACAAAGTGGTTACATGCACTCTTGTGCCTTCTAATACAAAAATGCACACATGTCAGAACAATTTTCCAATACCCCCTAATATTAGTAAATAAAATATTAAATAGGTAAAACTATACCTTGCTTGCAATATATGTGTGTTGATTGGCTCCAGTCTCCAATATATGCATTTTCTTCTCTTACATGTCTTGGAGTATATTAAGTCCTCTTTGAATACTCATTCATTGTTCGTTGTTCATTTTACTGGTGTAAGTAATCATTTTTGTGATTGAAATTAGTGTTGTATTCTATCTTTCCTCCTTCAATGTCAATAATAGTTTGGTATCTTCAACTTTAGCATTTCAAAACCTTAGGGTCCAATGAATACGCTCACTACCTGCGGATTTGCAATAATCATGTTTGGGATGAAGAATGTATGCCCATATCTCATTTTTTATGGCATATATCAACCAATTTTCTTGAGGACCTTCTTCTCCTCCTTAATGTATCTTTGACTCCTTTATTTAATGCTTGACTATGCACTTATGTTCTACCTATGTTCTCCTTCAATATTGGGTGCTTAGATAGCTTCGATGCTCCTTGAAACTTTACACAAGTGGTGCCTTGAGAGTTACATTATTTATGGGCATTGGTTTAGATTATTTCAATGCTAATTTCTCCCTTAAATTATTATTATGCCTTGTAACCTCCAAATCATGTTATTTAATGCTCAACAATAGGTGTTACTTTCTCTTTGAGCAGTTATTTCCTAGGCATACATTAAGGAATATATAGATGGCTTGTTCGAATGTGCCAAGTGACACAAGATGTATTGGCTCTAAATTACAAGTGGCACTCCAAATTCATGCATGTACGACTACCTTCAATATCTCTTATTCCTTGTATACTTCTTGCTAGTGGATGTCCTTTGTGTCTTGTCTTCAACACTTTCTTTCCAAGTGAATGGTGATGTTGTGAGGTTGGATCCAACTATGACGGTTCATGAGTGCTACAATGATGGTTCTATGGCACTCCAATGATGGCTTTAGATATTTTTTTAGCTAGCAATTCATCCAAACTGTAGCTTGGGTAATGGACCTTTTTTTTCACATTGTAATTAGCATCTTTATGCTTGCAATGTGATGTCCTTAGCGCTATCCTTTTTATGTAGATAAGCAATGGATAATGGTCTCATTATGTAGGTATTAATGTTATAGGTTAATGTTGTTGGAGGCACTAGATTCAATGACGGATATGGTGTATTTATACACCTTGAAACTTGGCTAATGTGAGTCCTTCGTTGGATCTATTCCTTAGCCTAAAATCTACTCCTTTACTTTGCTAAAATGACCACTTGTAGATGTGCTTTGAAATATGTTGTAGTGTATTTGAGACACTCTAGCTTTATCCTTTTTTTCTATGTAGGATAAGAATATTATGGTGCAAGAATCTAATGCAAAATGCTTTTCAATAGTTAGAATAGAATACCTTAAATTTACACCTATATTTTGAAATCTTTAAATATCCTTTTACAAGATTTCTTTCTTCCTTTATGAGGTGACTTCTTTCACTACTCCTTGGTGGAAATTGATAATTTGATGTTATCTTCCTTGCTATGCAAATCTCTCATTTGCTTGGTTAACTTAGTAATAATAAATCCAAGCTCTTAATCATGCAACTTAACTTTGCACTATTTTTTACTCTTAACTTGAACACTTAATCCACCTGTAATGACTAGTATAGTGCAATAGCAATTTCTTCTTATTGCTTATGTAATGAACTCTTTAAAAGTAACATGAAATATGCACTATAATCTATGAAACTATCACTTATGGACAATGTCTTCTTTGCTTTAATTAGAAGGTATGTTGTTGATATTTTTCTTTCTTTAAAAATATATCTAACTCCTCATTTTGTGTGTAGGTTATAACCCCTGTAAAACTATCTTCTGCACTCCCTTGAAGACTTTAATATGAAACCTTCTCCTTGCAACTTTTAAGTTTTGATATGGTGCTTTAATGAACCTAAATAATGAACCAATTAAGTAATCTTCAACTAATAAACCTTTTTGCACCAAAGTTGCTTACCTTAATGACCTATGTAGATGATGGTTATCTTGGTGATCTTAATCACCTAATTTTTGCCTTGTAATGGATGAAATTGCAGCTCTTCCTTGTTTTTTGAAACAACTCTTTAGCTCATCTATTTGTAGCTTTGAAACCCTCTAACTTGATACCTTGAAACTATATTTTGGTGACTTTTCTCTTCCTTTAAAATGCACTCTGTAGATCTAAAGTTTCATAGCTAGTAATGTTGCCCAAATTTCTGCCCTTTCATAGTCAATTTCTCCTTTGGAAGTGTTTTTCTTGAATCTCACAAATTTGGTAGGAAACTCCTCTAAATCGTAGTTGAGATTTTCCTTCAAGAAGCCTTCACTTTTTTACTGTAAAAATAGTAATCTCCTTTCTCCAAAATAGCCTTTAAAGGTAATCCCTAAATCTCTTAGATTTGGTGGATTTTCTATCTCCTTTATCCTTCAACCTCATTGTCAAATTTTGACTTTAATATTGGCCAATCTAGTGTCCTACTTCTCAAGATTCTAACTATCTTGAGGTCTTCACTATTTTCCTTCAAAATTTGGCAAACTCCTTGTAAAATTCTTCTCCTTTGGGCTTGTTGTTAGATGGAAATAATTGTTCCAAAAACATTTATCAGGAACTTCTCCTTCTTGATAAATTTCTCCAATGAGTTCTCCTACAAATTCCTTCAATAGCCTTCTTTGAATTTTATAATAAGGATTTCCTAGCCTTCTCCTTCTTTCTCCTTGAGACCTCTTCTCTAGGGTCTTCAATATCATAGCTTCTCTGGTCTTCTTAATGAGACCTTACCTTCAATATTCAACTATGGAAGTTTTCCAATGAGATCTCCTTATTAAATCTATGAAATCTATTGCTTCTAAAATTTGAAACTGGACCTTTGCTAGTCCTTCTCAATATTCAGTCTTCCAAGACTATAAATTCTTCAATGAGACCTTCTATGGGTCTTCTCTTCAAATTTTAAATGGATATATCCAATCTCCAATATTCTCAAGACTATTTTTCTTAAGTCTCTTCCTCCTTCAATGGGGTCTTCTTTCTAGGACCTCCTCCTTGATTTGCAATCTTCAATATTCAATGGAGATCACCAACCTCCAATATTCTTCTAAAATATTTTCTTGAGTCTCTTCAATATACAATAAGTTTCCTCTAGCATTTTTCTCTCTTCTGTAATTTACAGGTCTGCAACTCTTGCATTAGGACCTTTTTGTTGGAAATATGAGCAAGTTTTGTTGTCATTGATGTCAAGAGGTTGATGTCCAAGTTTTGTCATCATTAATGTCATCAGGTGGTTTTTCCACAAGGCAAGGAAGAAGTTCAAAGGAATAGGATATAATATTTATTTTAAATATTATATGCCTAAAAATACCTGAATAGATTAAATACCCAAGGATGGATAAGCAGGTTGAAAGGAAATAATAATATTTTAATTTTTAATATTATAAATGAAGAACACAAGCTTATACTGAGAGGGGGGGTGAACAGTATAAGACCTCTTTTTTCTTTTTCCTTTATACTTCAAAACAGTAAAGCAATATCAAAGCAATGCACAATATCATCCACAAAGTGACACCAATTTTAACGTGGTTCACCCGGAATGGTTGGGCTACGTCCACAAAACTTTTCTCTAAAAGTTATCTCAAAGTTCTTTGGGAATCCTTCCCAATTACAATGTTTATGAGCCTCGGCCCAAAGGAGATACCTTCCCCCAATCAGAATTTATGAGCCTCTGCTCAAAGGAGATACCTTCCCCCAATCAAAATTTATGAGCCTCTGCTCAAAGGAGATACCTTCCCCTCTGCTCTGAAAATGATCCCTCAGAAGATCAACTGCCTCTACCTCTTGCCGGCCACGTGGAACTCCTTTCCATCGAAGACCTCCTGTCCTCAATGCTTAGCCTAAGAGACCTCTGCCTTCTATGATCACGTCCACAGTAGCTCAGCAACCTGTACCAAACACAGTCAGTCGGTCTAGTACAAGTCTTCCTCTGTCTGTCAGATCTGTCCAACTCTTGAACAAATCAATCCTCTGCATACAAGCCTTCTCAAAGACTTGCCAAATCTATCCTCGGGTTCTTCTCATAGAACCAATGCACCTCTGTCCTCAAGTTCTCTGATAGAACTATCAAACTCAGCTCACAAGTCCTCTGCTAGGACCTGTCCAAATCTGCTCACAAGTCCCCACCAGAACCTATCCAAAACTGCTCACAAGTCCCAACAGAACCTGTCCAAAACTGCTCACAAGTCCCCACTGGAACCTGTCCAAAAATTGCTCACAAGTCCCCACTGGAACCTGTCCAAAAACTCAGCAAGCTCACCAAGAAAAACTTTCTTAGTAGGAAATCACAAAGTGAATTGTTAGAGACCCAATGTGATTTGTCAAACTCATAGAAGCATAAAGAGAATTGTTAGAGACTCAATATGTTCTATACTCAAATCCCAATCTCAAAACTCAACTCAAATCAACTCAGCTCAATCTCAATCTCAAATCTGAAAACTCAACTCAATATCTGAAATGGATAGGATAGAATGTTTTCTTTCAAGAACATGAAACCCCAACAATTGCCAACTATGCAAAGAATCACATAACAATGATACTCATGTTCTTTTCACCATCAATTAGGGTTTCAACAACAATGCTCATCAAACAAGGTTTAGTCAACCAACACCATTCAACTCAACATCAACCTTGAAGCATTCAACCAATCATCACAAGAAAAGGAAACAAGTAGAAATCCTTTTCCCTCCAAAGATATTTGAACAAAATAGCCACCAACACAATATCACCAAATGCAAAGAATAACTTGCTCAAATCAACTCAATGGAGTAAGCCCAATATCATGAATCAAGTAAAGCAATAACTTGATCAAACAACCTCTATGGAAGCAACTCAACCATCAAACTCAAAACAGCCAACCAAGGGTTCCACCAACTCAATGCAAGTAGCTAGACTCACAAATATAAACCCTAGTGCACAAAGCTTCCACTATCTCAAACCAAAAATTATGCATTCACCAAAAACTCTCCTTAAGGATAACAATGCATAAGTAGTCTTCAACAAACCAGAAAATAGGATTTACACCTAGCCAAAGGATACCTAGTAGAATACCTTTTCACTCCAACCTTATTTCAGAAAACATACACCAATCATACTCATAAGAAGAATGTGCCCATACCTTATTGGAGTAGAAGATAATTGAACCTTCAAGTTGTCACCACACACAACTCTCAAACTTCCAACCAAGTTAGGGTTAGAATAAAAAGAAATGAGCAATAATATAAACTTCCTTTATTACACCTTTTAGCTCCACTTCTTTAAACACAACCACCATAACATGCCAATAAATCAACAATCAGAGACTCACACCTTATACCTCCATTTTTAATTTTAGCATAGCAAAGAATAATCTTAAAAATACATCCAAAGAAATATGCCCTTATTTCTCCTAAGCTTTTATTCAATGCTAATCACAAAAGCCAAAACTCATAAAATTTAATCACACCTTATAAATCGTTGTCCAAGAAACTCCGAATTTCGTGGCATAAAGACGTTTTAATAAAAACGTGTGTTACTCTAGCAAAGCACCCCCGCGAGACTCGAAACGGTGACCTCCGCCAATGCGGCGCCCAACAGCAGCCTTCGCTGCCACTAGCCCACGCGGGCTACGAAGTTCACAAGTGAACTTCCCTCCACTTCACCCTCGAAAAAAACTCCCGAAGACTTTTCAACCGCACGTGCTTCTAAGTCTTCCTTCGATCGTAGCGAATACAGAGCACAAACACCGCAAATTGCATTCGAGGAATTTCGAATTAATTAGCCTTCCAACCTTAGGAGTTGGAGAATAAATAGTCTCTTCGAAGACACCTTGACGTCGGCGAAAATAAAGACCATTTCAAAATTAATCAAAAGTCTTTTCAAAAAGGGTTTAAATTAAAACCTTGAAGGGTTTTAAATAATAATTAAATAAATAATAAAGAGAACCTCCATTGGTTTTAATAAAAACCATTTAACTTGGTTTTAATAAAAACCCTATCCAACTTGGTTTTAATGAAAAACCCTTGCCAATGGAATCTCTCCGGATTCTCTTAAAAATATTCTCTTGGAATCTTCCACCTTTGAAGCCAACACATCCTCTTAACATTAATGCCATTTCCTTTTGACATCAATGACAACTCATAGACAAGAAGCTAGGATCTCAAACCCAAAATTGCCAACAATCTCCCCCTTTGTCATTGATGGCAAACCATGCTTCTCAACAACACAGAAACTCAACATAAACAGCTCCCCCTGTCTTGAGGCTCTCCCCCTTACTCAAATCTCTCCCCCTTTGTCATCAATGGCAAAGGGTCACCTTTGGGGCTCGGGACTAAGAATGAGCCTCTTAGCTTAGTCCCTCCCCCACCTCTTGATGAGGTGATTAATTCTGGGGTGGGAGTAAAACTCCCATTAGGCATTGATCATCATCAGCGTCTATAACTTCCTTGTCGGGCCTTCTCTTGAACTCTTTGTCCATATTCTTATTCCTATCACTATTCTTGTTCTTGTTCTCATCCCTTGTTGTTGTCCATGCCTTGATCCTTGGACCCGATCATGCCACTTGTTCCTGTTCTGTATTCTAGAATTTCAGCTCTACACTGTCTGATTGTGTGACCTTCATTGTTGCACTTGAAACACTTGACGATGTTGTTTCTCTAAGGTAAACCTGATCTTTGAATCCACCAGTTCTGACCAAACCTATTCTGACCAAACCTGTTCAGCCAAACCTGTTCTGACCAAACCTGTTCGACCAATTCCTGTTATTTGCCTTGCAATAAACTGCCTTGTGCCCAAACTGTTGACAAGAGTAGCAATACCCTTGAAAGTAACTAGCACTTCTAAAACTGTCATTTACCTCCTTCACTTGAGCCATGCAATGTGAAGCCATGTGACCAAACTTGTGACAAGCAAAACATCTGCCTTGAAACTTTCCTTTAATTGACCTCTTAGGTTCTGAAAACTTCTTCTTCTCATTCGAATTCTGTTTTCTGTTTATGTGCATCTATCATTCAAGGACTCCTTTTCTGAAATACTTTCCTCATCAGAACTCTCTTCCTTTTGGAGTCTCTTACTAGACTCTCCAACTTGTTCCTTGTGTGGCTTAACAAAACCAAGGCCTGTTTTATCTGTTGTCTTTCTTTGACCTTTGATGAGTGACTTAACCTTTTTGGAGCTATCTTGAAACACTGTAAAGCTTATCCTTGTACTCTTTAGTTTCCTCTTTCAAAGAAGCCATTTTCTGTTCTAACTCACTATACTCAAGAACCTTAGACTCTAACTCATCCTTGAGTTCTTGTGTCTTAGCCATAGAGAAGTCAAGACTTTCTATAAGATCATCTCTCTCCATACAACATTCATCTAACTTATCCTTGAGTCTAGCATTCTTCTTTCTTTCCTTTTTCAAAGCACTAAGAGCACTAATAAGTTCACCTTCAAGATCTACTTCACCTTCCTCTATATCTTCCTCTATTTGTTTGCTTTTTGAATCATCAAAGCCTTTTTCAGATTTCTTATCACTAGAGGTGCTACCCTTTTCAAAAACCATACATGCATCTTCCTTATAGTTTTCTGAAGCATCCTCATACATACTAGAAACCAAATCATTATTTGTGCAATCATCCTCAAGGTGACCAAAATTTCCACATCTAAGACATTTCATGATAATGAATCTATGTTTCGGTTCTTCCTCTTTTTCGATATGAACAACATCTCATTTTCATTATCACTTGAAGAACTTTCACTATCACTACTAGAACACTTACTTGCTTTGTCTAGGTAGAAACTCTTCTTGTGCTTGTGAGAATACCTCTTTCCTTGATTGTTGTGCTCATCTTTGTTTTTCTTGTGATGCTTGTGCTTTTCAGAATCCTTGCTCTTAGAATCCTGTTTATCTTCATCACTTTCATTCTTGGGAACAGTACAGTCGGTAGCATAATGACCAAACTTTCCACAATTGAAACATCTTATATTTTTCATACTTTTGTGCTTTCTAGAGAACTTGCCTTTCTTGCTTGTAATATGCCTCTTCATCACTAGAAGACTCATCACTATCTTGAAGCTGTTTACCCTTAGAATTCTTGGTACTCTTGAAATCTGCCTCTTTCTTGACATCAACCTTCACTTGAGTTCTCAACTCAAATCCTGCAAGTATACTATGGAGCTCATCCTTTTTCAACTTATCCAAATCTTTAGCTTCCTCAATAGCAAAAATATTTTCACTAAATCTATTAGGAAGAGATCTTAAAATCTTATCACAAACATCATTTTCAGCAAGCTCAAGACCTAAGTCTTTCATGGAGTTAACAACCTCATCCATACGAAGCATGTAGTCACTAATATTTTCATCATCATTCATCTTGAGTTGTTCAAACATACCTTTGAAGTGTCTCAACTTGGCCTTTCCGACATTTGTATCACTTGTATGAACCACCTTCAATCTGTTTCCACATTTCACTAGCTGTCTTGCAGTGAATCACTTTGGTGAGATCTGCTTTTTGTAAGCCTTTCAGGATTGCATTCATTGCTTTTGAATTGTTGTGATGTAGGAGCCTTTCTTCTTTAGTATTAGGACCATGTTCAGGAATAGTGTACTCATCTTCAATCACTTCCCAAACCTCATTCCCAAGTGCCATTAGATGAACCTTCATCCTTGCACTCCAAAGACCAAAATCCGACCCATCAAGAATAGGTGCTTTGCATTGCCACTTGAATGATCCATTGTGTTCTTTACTAGCTTTTCCTTCAAGTTGTTAAACTTTTCGAAGGCACACTGCTCCGATACCAATTGAAGAACACAAGCTTATCTTTGAGAGGGGGGTGAACAGTATAAGACCTCTTTTTACTTTTTCCTTTATACTTCAAAATAGTAAAGCAATATACCCAAAGCAATATCAAAGCAATGCACAATATCATCCACAAAGTGACACCAATTTTAACGTGGTTCACCCAGAATGGCTGGGCTACGTCCACAAAACTTTTCTCTAAAAGTTATCTCAAAGTTCTTTGGGAATCCTTCCCAATTACAATGTTTATGAGCCTCGGCCCAAAGGAGATACCTTCCCCCAATCAAAATTTATGAGCCTCTGCTCAAAGGAGATACCTTCCCCCAATCAGAATTTATGAGCCTCTGCTCAAAGGAGATACCTTCCCCTCTGCTCTGGAAATGATCCCTCGGAAGATCAACTGCCTCTACCTCTTGCCAGCACGTGGAACTCCTTTCCATCGAAGACCTCCTGTCCTCAATGCTTAGCCTAAGAGACCTCTGCCTTCTATGATCACGTCCACAGCAGCTCAACAACTTGTACCAAACACAGTCAGTCGGTCTAGTACAAGTCTTCCTCTATCTGTCAGATCTGTCCAACTCTTGAACAAATCAATCCTCTACATACAAGCCTTCTCAAAGACTTGCCAAATCTATCCTCAGGTTCTTCTCATAGAACCAATGCACCTCTGTCCTCAAGTTCTCTGATAGAACTATCAAACTCAACTCACAAGTCCTCTGCTAGGACCTGTCCAAATCTGCTCACAAGTCCCCATCGAAACCTGTCCAAAACTGCTCACAAGTCCCCACCAGAACCTATCCAAAATTGCTCACAAGTCCCCATCGAAACCTGTCCAAAAATTGCTCACAAGTCCCCACTGGAACCTGTCCAAAAACTGCTCACAAGTCCCCACTGGAACCTGTCCAAAAACTCAGCAAGCTCACCAAGAAAAACTTTCTTAGTAGGAAATCACAAAGTGAATTGTTAGAGACCCAATGTGATTTTTCAAACTCATAGAAGCATAAAGAGAATTGTTAGAGACTCAATATGTTCTATACTCAAATCCCAATCTCAAAACTCAACTCAAATCAACTCAGCTCAATCTCAATCTCAAATCTGAAAACTCAACTCAATATCTGAAATGGATAGGATAGAATGTTTTCTTTCAAGAACATGAAACCCCAACAATTGCCAACTATGCAAAGAATCACATAACAATGATACTCATGTTCTTTTCACCATCAATTAGGGTTTCAACAACAATGCTCATCAAACAAGGTTTAGTCAACCAACACCATTCAACTCAACATCAACCTTGAAGCATTCAACCAATCATCACAAGAAAAGGAAACAAGTAGAAATCCTTTTCCCTCCAAAGATATTTGAACAAAATAGCCACCAACACAATATCACCAAATGCAAAGAATAACTTGCTCAAATCAACTCAATGGAGTAAGCCCAATATCATGAATCAAGTAAAGCAATAACTTGATCAAACAACCTCTATGGAAGCAACTCAACCATCAAACTCAAAACAGCCAACCAAGGGTTCCACCAACTCAATGCAAGTAGCTAGACTCACAAATATAAACCCTAGTGCACAAAGCTTCCACTATCTCAAACCAGAAATTATGCATTCACCAAAAACTCTCCTTAAGGATAACAATGCATAAGTAGTCTTCAACAAACCAGAAAATAGGATTTACACCTAGCCAAAGGATACCTAGTAGAATACCTTTTCACTCCAACCTTATTTCAGAAAACATACACCAATCATACTCATAAGAAGAATGTGCCCATACCTTATTGGAGTAGAAGATAATTGAACCTTCAATCTGTCACCACACACAACTCTCAAACTTCCAACCAAGTTAGGGTTAGAATAAAAAGAAATGAGCAATAATATAAACTTCCTTTATTACACCTTTTAGCTCCACTTCTTTAAACACAACCACCATAACATGCCAATAAATCAACAATCAGAGACTCACACCTTATACCTCCATTTTTAATTTTAGCATAGCAAAGAATAATCTTAAAAATACATCCAAAGAAATATGCCCTTATTTCTCCTAAGCTTTTATTCAATGCTAATCACAAAAGCCAAAACTCATAAAATTTAATCACACCTTATAAATCGTTGTCCAAGAAACTCCGAATTTCGTGGCATAAAGACGTTTTAATAAAAACGTGTGTTACTCTAGCAAAGCACCCCCGCGAGACTCGAAACGGTGACCTCCGCCAATGCGGCGCCCAACAGCGACCTTCGCTGCCACTAGCCCACGCGGGCTACGAAGTTCACAAGTGAACTTCCCTCCACTTCACCCTCGAAAAAAACTCCCGAAGACTTTTCAACCGCACGTGCTTCTAAGTCTTCCTTCGATCGCAGCGAATACAGAGCACAAACACCGCAAATTGCATTCGAGGAATTTCGAATTAATTAGCCTTCCAACCTTAGGAGTTGGAGAATAAATAGTCTCTTCGAAGACACCTTGACGTCGACGGAAATAAAGACCATTTCGAAATTAATCAAAAGTCTTTTCAAAAAGGGTTTAAAAACCCTTAAATAATTAAATAATTAATTAATTAAAACCTTGAAGGGTTTTAAATAATAATTAAATAAATAATAAAGAGAACCTCCATTGGTTTTAATAAAAACCATTTAACTTGGTTTTAATAAAAACCCTATCCAACTTGGTTTTAATGAAAAACCCTTGCCAATGGAATCTCTCCGGATTCTCTTAAAAATATTCTCTTGGAATCTTCCACCTTTGAAGCCAACACATCCTCTTAACATTAATGCCATTTCCTTTTGACATCAATGACAACTCATAGACAAGAAGCTAGGATCTCAAACCCAAAATTGCCAACAATAAAATTCCGGGTTACAGGTTGGTTTGAAGAAAAAAGAGGGCCAAGGAGTTATCAAATTTTAAATCCTTCAAAAGACGCATTTGGCAGATTTTGAAGACTATGGTTTACTTTATTTAAATTTAAATATTTTAACCATAGGTTAAAATTTAAATGTAAATAATTAATTAAGGCGCCAAAATTTTAAATAATTAAATTCGATTTAAAAATTGAATTACCTAAGTTCACCAATGTACTGAACAACATGGCATATGGTATAAAAGGGGACAAGTTTTTTTTATCAAAAATTATCCATGCAATATGTGATTTGTGAGAGCCCAAAGTCCTACGTATTTCGAGCGTTGAAGAGTAAAGGAAATTTGCATGTGTTTAGTTTAAGTGGGCAGACGTGGCAATAAATAGAAGGGGAGCACCAACCAAGTTTCAAGGCACTTGGTAGTGCAAGTGGCAATTGAGGGCTATGTTAGGACGTTCACGAGTGCGAGATCGTGGGTTCAATCCACATGATCAACTTTTGCAAATGGGGAAGGCTTGTTTTATTTACGTGGAGTTGGAGAAGAGATAAGACAAAACGGAATCGTGCACCCTTTTGATTTCATGAGGGCACATAGCCCAGTTGGCGAACACACTTGGTGTTAAGGCACTTGGTAAGGTGAGGTCGTGTGTTCGAACTTCAATGAAGTCATTTTTGTTGGGCAGAATAAAATGTATGCTTCTCACGTTTTAAATTGCCAAAGTTTTGATAGTTCGAAATTTGCATAGTGTGAAATTTAAAAGGTGTTTGTGAGTTGTTGAGGGAGATATAAGGTACTATAAAATTAAAATATTTTATTTTAATTTTGGTGGTTAGAATTTATAAAGTAGGAGTGATAAGATATGCAAGGAATATTATATGTTGTATTTTGAAATAAAGCTACATTGTGATAATTGTTTTGAAAGGAGAAATAAGGTGCATAAAGAAATTTATTGTGGAAGTGAATTAATTGAATCTTTTCTAATTAAATTTTGGAGATTATAAGGTGTATTTGAGATTCAATATTTTGTATGGTGAAATAATTTTGAGGGAAATATTTGAGTGAAGATTTTTGATATCTAACTTTGAGATTGGCAAAGAGGTTGATTGTGTTTGAGATAGGTTTTTGAGATCAAATCTTCATCAAAACAAAAGGTATGGGCATATCATCCTTGTGAGTGAAATATTGTTGGATTGAGTGTTGTGAAATGCAAAGTTGGAGTGAAAAGGATTGTTTGATAAGAATTATTGAAATGTTTGAGTGAGCCTTCATGTGCATGATTAGGGTTTGTGAAAGAGCATGAGTATCATTGTTATGTGAGATTGTTTGATAAGCATTATTGGAAATATTTGAGTAAGCTTTCATGTGCATGATTAGGGTTTGTGAAAAGAACATCAGTATCATTATTATGTGATATTGAGAACTATATTGAACTAGATTTTGTGAAAAGAACATGAGTATCATTGTTATGTGAAGTTGAGAACTATCTTGAGCTAGGGTGTGTGAAAGATCATGAGTATCATTGTTATGTGAATTTGGAATCATATTGAATCAAGGTTTGATATTCAAAGTGTGATTTGTTGGAAGTATAGTGAAACACTTGGTTAGGCTTTGTAGGCAAGGTGTGTTTCATTGAGTGAATTATTGAGTGAAGTTGGATGAGAATTATTGATTGAAAGTATTGGAGTGATATTTCAAGTTATGTAAAACAAATTGTTCTTTATTCTAAATTGATTTGAAAGAGAGTTTGGAAGTGATTAAGTGTTTTTGTAAGTGTGAAACATATTGAGTCTCTAACCATTCTCTATATGTTTTTGTAAGTTAAACAAGATTCTGAGTGAAACTTGTTTGTGTGATTGAAGAGGTTTTCTGAAAGAGATTGAGTTGAGTTGTGTATGCAAGTTTTGCAATTTATTTGAATAAGCTTTTGTGAAAGCTAGTGAACAGATGTGAGTAAGTCCTAAAATGGACTTAAGGACAAAGTGAAGGAAGCTTTTATGAAAGCTTGTGGGCAAATTTTAGCAAGTCCTAGAGAGGACTTAAGGACATAATTGAATAAGCTTTTGTGAAAGCTTAAGGATATATTTATGTGATATTTTGTGGAAGCTTACAATCAGATTGAACAAGTTCTAGTGAGAACTTATTGAGCATATTTGAGGTAAGTCTTGGTGAAGACTTCTTGAGCATATTTGAGGTAAATCTTGGTGAAGACTTGTTGAGTAGATTGAACAAGTTCTAGTGAGGACTTGTTGAGTGGATTTGAGGTAAGTCTTGGTGAAGACTTGTTGAGCATATTGAGCAAGTTCTAGAGAGAACTTGTAGACAGATTTGAGGTAAGTCTTTGAGAAGGCCTGTGAGCAGATTTGATTGATTGATTTGTTCAAGATTTGATTTAATGCTTGGGATAGATCTAGAAGATTTAATTTGTGATTAGCTCAAACTTTGTGTTAAGACTTGAGGACATATTTGAGATAGAGATTGAGCAGATTTGTGCTAGACCGAAGGATAATGTTTAGTGCAAATTTGAGACAAATATTGAGCAGATTTGTGCTAGACCAAAGGATAGTATTTGGTGTAGATTTGAGATAGATATTGAGGATTTGTGCTAGATCGAAGGACAGTGTTTAGTGCAAATTTGAAATAGATATTGAGCAAATTTGTGCTAGACTAAAGGACAATATTTAATGTATATTTGAGATAGAGATTGAGCAGATTAGTGCTAGAATGAAGTATAGTGGTTAGTGAAGATTTAATATAGATATTGAGGATATTTGTGCTAGACCGAAGGACAATTTTTAGTGAATATTTGAGACAGATATTGAGAAGAGCTGAGAGAAAGCTTTGGAGGTGACAAAGCAGAGGACAATAGTCTCTAATGGATAGAGATCCATTAGTCAGGATAGTGAGGACAAGGGTCTTCTAAGTGAGGATAGGAATCTTTAGTGGAGAGAGATCCACAATCCGATGCAGTGGAGGCAGTAGTCTTATAGAGGATCACTAGCCAAAGCAAAGGAGAAGGAGTTCTCCTTTGGATAGAGATCCATGAACTAGTTGAGGGGATTGGTTTCTCCTATGGATAGGTATCCAAAAAATTGATTAGGGGATTGGTATCTCCTTTGGACAGAGGTCCATAAATATTGTAATAGGGAAGGATTCCCAAGATATTTGTTAAGAAAATTTTAGTGAAATATTTTCTCCGTGGAGTAGCCCACATTGGGTGAACCATGTTAAATTGGTGTCTTTATTGTGTGTGGTGATTTGTGCATTGCTTTAATTACTACTATTGATACTACCATTGGTATATTGGAAATATTGGTTGAGAAAGAAAAAGTAAAAAGTGGTCTTATACTGTTCACCCCCCTCTTAGTAAAAGCTTGTGTTCTTCACTTTTCTTTTAGGTCTTCAAATATTTAGTTTTTCATTTGTTGTTTCAGCTACTAGATTGATTTCAAATAATATATTCTTCCTAGATTTCTTGTAGGAAGCTTCCCAAATTTCTTTTAATCTCCTTTTCCTATAATAAAGTGTTAGAAACTAGAAAATGATAAGTCTCTAAATCTAGATATTTTGAATCTTCACTAGTTGATTTGTCAATTTAGTGGAATCAATGTTGAGTCCTAGTATTCACGAGTTTTTTTGCAACTTTATGGAAAGACTCCATACAAATGTATTTTCAAAAATTCTACAAATGATATTTTTGAACTCCTCTCAATATCTCTTATGGCTCTCCTTATTTTCTATTGGTATATCATGTGCTCTGATATCACTATTAGATATTGAGGATGTATATTGAAGGAAATACAACCACAAGATATGAAATAAGTAAGATATAATAAGTATATGATAATGGAACTATAATATGCAATAAAATAATGAGATAAAATTCTAAAATAACTCCATAATATGCCATTAATAAAAGCTCACAAAATAGTACAATGCTTTATCATGGAGGACTTGAACACTCCAAAATTTTCAATAAAGAACTGCATTGTACCTACTCATTATAGTAACATTGTATCTCTCTCTCTCACCTTACATAAAGGTATATATAGGAAGATATGTGCCTTTGCCTTTACTCTACCCATGACTCGTCTTCTACCTTATCCTATGAATCATGTACATATGGACTACATGCATATTTGCATCGTTGTACATTCTAACACGTGCATTTATTACATTGCATGAAGTAACTCAAACTTTACTCTAAAGTAAACTCCTACTCTAGTTATGTATCCAAGGTGGTAAATTAGCATGTACCAAATAATATAATATACTTTAACAATAGGAGTCTCACCACCAAGTCTTTCCATATTTCCAAGATGTTCACAAAATTCTTGTCTTTTGATTGCTTGAACTTATATAGAACACTAATCATGACCTTTTCCTCGATGTAGATAGAGAATTGCTTGAAAAACATATCAACAAAAACCTTAAATATTTTAAGGGAATGCCTTGGTATTTGGTAGTACCAATTAATTATAATAAATATCTCTACAAGTGGCTCTAATCAACCTAATGTGGTTGATAGGATCTTCCTTCCCTCTATACATTTGAAACTTAGGAGTTTTAAATTTTGGAGGGAAAGGTTGAATAGCTAAAAAAGTATTGAAGGTTTGGTTGTACAAGTCATTGTAAGAGTACTTGTAGATAGAATAAGGCCCTTGGATTGTAGTCATCTATTATTTTAGTAGCTCTAACTAAGAGGTCAAATTTTAATCTCAAAATAAATTGAATTTGATTGCAAAAAGTAACTATATTAAGAGATAAGAGGACTTTTATAATTGACATGAGGAAAATTTTGATGCATTGGGGCACATGATGTTGATGTTGGCATAATATGAATTTCCTCCAAGCTATTCAAAATAAAAATATTAGAATATTAAAGATGAGATATGGTGGGAGTAGGGTTTTGAGCAAAAATTATGCTCACACTTATAATATTAGGAAGAAGGTTATTGACATAAATATTACAAGTTGGGATACTTGAAGGTACATTTAGGTTAAGAATATAACTTGTATCTACCTGTTGAGATACAAGGAAACTTACATTAACTCATGATAGTTCTTCATGAGTAGGAAAATATGAATGATATCCCAAGGATGATGGGATGTTTCACATTCTAACATCTATGAAAGTAGTGATGGAAGGAGGATTAGAATAAATAATATTAGAAGTTGAAACATTAAGGTTTGCATTTAATAATACAAGAGTATACCCTCACATATAAAAACACCCAAAGTGTCATTACCTTACCTAAGTATGGATGCCATGATATCCCTATGTTGTTGTAAAAAGGAAACCATGATCAAAGGATTTTAGAACCACTCTTCCATGATCATCATGGAAAAGGGTTAGATAAATTGAGGTGGAAGTAAACTTATCTTCGAATTTAGGGTTCTCAAAGGTGGGTGGGTCCTCACTGAAGAGTTAGGGTTGATGGCCAATTTATGAGTAGCACTATGGCTTAGGTATCATCTCTCAACCATGGATTGGAAGGAAAGAAGGGTTCAATGCATTATGTTTTGAAGTTTTTAGAGTTTATTAAAGAAGAAAGAGAAGATGTTTTAACAATATTATATAATTTTCCCTGTCTATAATAAGTTTGATCTATATACCTAAAGGACCTCCCTTTATACTAAAGTTACCCATATACTTGACTCCTCTCTATATACTCATTGGTACGTAAGAGAAAGTTGGTACATGGATGGTTAACAAGACATGTAAGTGACTGCTTGGAGACATGACTAAGATGGTATGTGAGGGGTAATAATATGCCTCCTTATAACTCACACTAGACCACTATGATATACTCCTTATTAAGCATAAGTACACATGAAACCTTATATGGGCAGTTGGTGGCCCAAACTCACTACATACCCTATACAACTTAGAAGCTTGTATAGTAGCTACTCCAAGGATTGTAAAGACCCTTAGTAGTACTAACAATTGGATATGTTCTTGTTATCTAGATTTAACATGATCTAATATAAACAAATAAAATTAAGTGGTCTTGACTAAAAATTTTATAGATTTTAGTCTTTATTAAGGTTTGGCTAGGGTAAACAGAATCTTTGGGAACCATGGTGGTATTCACATCAGGTTTACCAAAATGTGAGAAGGGGGAAAAGGGATTGAAAAAGGGCTTCTAAGGGGATCCAATGCATCTCTTCCTCTTTCTTCTCACTTTGAGAGGACTAGAGGATGTTATGAGCCTAATAACTAATTTGATGGATTATTTATTGAACACCTAAATTTCATAAGAAACTATATTTCCTCTTAAGATTTATCTTAGCTAAGCATCAACCTTAACCTAGTTTAGATGTGCATACAAGAATATAATATTCAATACCTATAACTAAAATACTTTTTCAATCCACTAATAAAGTAAACAATGATTTTTCTTTCAAGAGCAAGGGTGCAAGAGGGAATGCGACAAATACAGTTTAGCCTAAAATGTAGTTAGCATGCTATTTTAATTTAATGTCTAAGCTAAAAAGATAATATTATCTCTTATATGATTAAGATAAAATAGTTCATTATTTCTCTTTGTTTAAATTAACTATAAATAGAAAATAGAACCTAGTCTGAATGAACAATGAAAAAATTATAATATCTAGGTGCTAAAAATATAAATATCAAGGGAAAAATGACCTAGTTTTGCCATAGTGGTAAAGAAACATGTGCTCATAGAAGCATTGTTGATATCATTGTTAGCTACTAATGTTATCACGAAAACCTGTAAAATAGACAAATAGATGGTCATTAGTGTAGAGAGGTTTGTCTGACATGGTGGAAGATAATTAGCTTGTTTGATACAATGATTAAACTATTGTTTAGATAATACAGAAATGATAAATTGTTAGAAAGCCTAAAATTAATGCTAGGATAGAAAAATACCACTAGATAATAGCATTGTTAGTGCTATTGATACCTACAGATGGCACTATTGCTCTTTATTTTATATAAAATAAAGAGCAATAGTGCCATCAACCCACAATATGGAAACACTACTATTTCTATGAATAATTGTAGTGATGGTCTCTAACTTGGTAGTATAGATACCTATTAAATTAAAATAATAAAGAGATGTTTGTTTGAAATGAATATTAAACGGTGAAAATAGAAAAGTAGCTTAATGCATTATTAGCCAAAACAAATCAAGAGAAATGCTAAAAGGTAAAAGCAAATAAGAGCTAATAAGAAAAAATGAAGGGGAAAGAGCACAACCAAGATAGCAAGTTTTTCCCTCCTCATTGGGATCTTCTCAAGAGCTTGCTTATTGTTTGTTGATGGACCTTCCAAAATCTTGAGCTTCAAGATTATTTTATTGATGATTGCTTGTAAACTTGATAGGAGGCTTTCTTAGAGATTGATTGATTTTAAGAGATAAATACCCAAATTATTGTAAGGAGAGAGCTTATATGATTATAGGATTGTGGTAATATTTTAGCATAATATTGTCATGTAAATCGATAAAATATATATGATCCTAGAGAAATTTTAGCATAGTTTTGGTGCATAAAAAACTTGATGAAAATACCTATAAATTTTGACAAAGTTTTTTTGCCATGAGAACTTTGATGAAATGGCCACCTTAAGGGCTAGATTTATAAGAATCCATATCCCCTTGGAGGAGTAGATACATTGAACGTGATATGATAGAAGAAGGTAAGAATTTAAAAGGGATAAAAAAAGGATTAATGGAAGGGTGTGAAAATGGAAAGTTTTGATCTTGGGGTTTAGACACAATGAATCAACAGGCATGATCAGTTCCATTACTAGTGGATGACTTGAAATATATAAGAAGCCATACCTTTAAAATTTAACATGTGTTAGAAGGCACTAGCACTATTGGTTTTATCATGTTGGTGCTAGTGTAAAAAATGGATAGGAAAAGGTCAAAGCTTAAAGGTTTAGCATAAGTGCTAATAGTTTATAGTAGTGTTATCAATGTTATTTCTTATTTTCCAATGCTATTACTTTTAGAGTAGTAAATAATTTAAATTAGGCACAAGGTAGGCTAAGTCAATTTATATTATTACAAGAAAAAATGGTGAGAGGAATGATAAACTTGAATATTAGCCCTGCATGAAAAATTGGGTATCTACATTATGATAATAAATGTGCTCATGTGAGGACACCAGAGAAATAAGTCCAACAAGCTCAAGACCCCAAGTGGAAAAAGGCCAAGGAGACTTGATGGGATGAAGAACCTAGGTATGGGTATGGATTTCATATTTATGGAACTAACACTTATCACAATATTTTACATATTAGCATTAGCCTCCATTGTTGACCAGAAGTAACCCATTCTTAATCATTTTTGTTGTGGAATGACCACTAAAGTGTCCTCTGCAATCACTACTATGGACATCAAAAATAGGTTTAGGTATCTTAGTTTATGTAAGGCAATGTAAGAGAACACCATAAGGGTTACAGTTTTATATGGCTCTACTTGAAACAACATATCTAAATGTCCTCTTATGAATATAAGCTCGTTGCTTAGCATTACCCATAGGTGGGTAGGATTGATCATTGAGGAAGCATAAAATATTTCCACTCCAAGGATCATCAAGAGGGATTTGGAAATAGATAGCATTGACCTGAATCATGTGCACATACATTAGTCCATATCTATGATAGAAATAATGGGTTTATCATGAACTTTTACCATAAAATTAGTTTCAAAATTTTTTTTATGTAGTATAAATTTACTAGCTAGAGTGGCTAGAGAGTTAGCCTCAATATTTCCTCCATAAGGAATGTCTAATGGAAAATTACTGTAAAGTATTGATCAAATTTTTAGCCATGTGGTGGTAAGGTATCAAATGGAGGGATTTGACAACATATTCATCAACTACTTGACAAACCACAATTTTAGAATAACCTAACATTATGATGTGTTTAACATTTATATGTTGGGTGGTAAGGAGACCTAAAATTAAAAACTAATATTCTACAACATTATTAGTAATCCTAGAAAAGTTTAAGCGAAAGGCCATAGGAACAACTAGGCCTATTGGAGACTTAAGAAAGATGTTGGATCCTACACCAAACTCATTCCTTGATCCATCAAAGTGAAGTATCCAAGTGTCAGGGTGGATATATTTATTATATTCTTGAGAAGAAGATGTGTCGACTTTGGATTTAGCTTTTATTTCATGGTGCTTCTTGGTAGCCTCAATATACTCCAAGAGGGACTTTTCCTAATCAATAAGTTTATAGGGAGTAGAATCTTAAATAAGACTAGAGGCAATTGAGAAAGTAAACATGAAAAAATCATGAGGAGTATATGATATGACCATTATCCTCATCACTTAAAATTTTAAGGGTTGTTGTATGGGATCGAGAGCTACTACCAATTGACCAACAATTACCTAAGCTTTAACAACTTTGTGTGAAACAATATGGAGATCAAATTATTACATCATGGTAATCCATTTTCCATATCGAGTGTTACTATGGATGTACAAATTTTGAAATAGGTGTCTCAAGGGGTTAGACTTAATTTAAAACATAAGTAGTCTAATAAAACATATAATGCCCTAATTTCCAACATACAAAGTATATTTCTAAGAAGTTATTTTCCATGGGAATGTATCGTGTTTCTTCCAGAAGCATTGTTTGACTTATATAATATACAATAAACTCCTTATTGTTATCATATTATTGCATAAGGACAACTCCAAAGAAACATAAGTAGACAAGGTATATAAATGGTTTATCTAGGTTGGGTGGGAAAAGAGTTGGTGTTTTTTTAAAAATTCTTAAGTTCAAGGAAGGCCTTGTTAGAATTTTTATTCAACGTGAACTCAACATATTTATTTAGTAAATGACTCAATGGATAAGCTGTAAAATCCAACTTAGGGATGAATCACCTAATGGATTCTAGTTTTTCTAAGAAATAATTAATATCTTTTATATTTTCAGGAAATATCTTTTATATTTTCAGGAGGGGTCATAGAATTTATGGATTTGATCTTGTCTTGATAAACATATATACCCTTATGGAACATCATAAATAGTAGTATCTTACCACCAGTAATACCAAATATACAAATTTTGTATTAAGTCTAATCTTATAGTGACATGATCACTCATAAATGGAAAAAAAGTTAGCCAAGTGGTCATCCCACCTCTTGGGATTACCCAAGAGGTCATCCGTATAGGATCCCACCATTTTATTACAATAATTTATTCTCACTAATAGAAATCACTCACCAATATGCAAAAATATCAAATCATTCATCTACAAATAATCCACTATGATAATCCAAATAATGAGACAATATAGATAATACCCCTAGAGTAGGGCAACACCAATAATACTCCCTAATTAAGGAACAACTCCACAAGATCTCCCATTATGAGAGTACCACATAGAGAGTACCCTCATCTTACTCAATATTATAATATAATATAATAATCTAATCAACCATGGGTTATGTGTGTTCCATGCCAATATTTATACAATATTATATTATATTCCCATATTTGTATCTCTAGGTTCCTTACAAAGTGTGGGCACTTTCCCTCTTCTTGAAGCATAGTTATAGAAAGTTCAAGTAGACTTGCTATAGTGGTATTATAATAACAAGTATTATATGGAGAAACAAGAAAAGGAGTATATGGAAAAATTACTATTAATGTAATAATATTATGAATATTTGGTATTAGTATTTTTACAATTTGAAAAATACCATAAGGATGCATAGCAACTCACGTAGATGGTGAAGAAGAACCACCAATAATAGAGAATAGAATAAATAACAATTACCTAAAGTATGATCTCATTATCAAATGGATTTAACTATAGTGTAGGTTCATCTTAAGATATCCTCCTCTATAAATTCTAGGTCTACCAAAGCATGTCAAATCATATCAACTCAAGAAGTAGTGTCCTTGGTCTCCCTATTTTTAAGTCAAGACAAGTTGGAGGGAATGCTAGTAGGGTTTTAAGTTGGCATCACATTCTATGTTAATTTCATAGGTTGCATAATTATGTTAGTTGGAACCAATATTATTCGATTGGTGTCATTGTAGCTAGGAAGTTGAACAAGTGCATTGCTCCAAGGGACACTTATTAGCCATATATAAGGCTATATACCTCACATTGTAAATATGGTAGGACACTTCTTGGAATTTAATATATTGGGATTTGATTGGGATATATATTTTTATTACAATAATGCTAATAGTAATACATATGAAAGGGGTGTCCACCTTGTTAGTAATTTGAGAGGGATTAATATGTGTGTCACTTATCTTCAATTTATAAGTGATACAATTTTAGAATATAAGGCCACACTTGAAAAATATATGGTAATAAGATTAAGGATGTATACATATCTTGTACAGAAGTTAGTGATTTCAAGCTACCTTCCAACCTTTCTTTATTCAAGGATTCTCGTATCTTCAAGGTCTTTAGATAAAAATAAATAGAGATTTTTTATTTATTTAATGAGGTAAAAATTTATTGAATAGACTCATCATTATATGACCCTTTTTATCACTTGTCTCTAGTTAGAGTTGCTTTTATGGTTCTCCTAATTTATAAATTCACTAAATTGGTAGCAAATGAATTCAGTTTGAATGATTTGGATAGGATTGTAAGGAATATTCTATATTTTGATAAGGATAACAAGGGGAAGTCACAATTGGTCAGATATGATATAATAATACAACCTAAGGATAAAAAATTAAAGTTGGCAGAAAATATCTATTGGAATTGGTATTCTTACAATACTATTATGATGAGAATAATATATATAAGAAGTATTTGAATATCCAAGATCAATCTATTATTCCTCAATATCTACTAGAAAGTAAAGGTTTACCAAATTAGAACAATTTGAAACTTAGAAGTAATATAATTAAAGCTAATATTTTTTGTATTAAGGGTGATGGTAATTATGCACTATTATGGGAGGATTCTTGGTATCAAATGGACCCTTGTTGAGTGAGTTTAAAATTTGAAACCACCATGTGATTTTTGAACTAAGGATGGATGGATTAAAGTGGGACACTAATAAGAATGCACAAGGGAAGGAGATTTTAAAATATGTAGGTAGAAACAAAACAAGACTAGTTGAGAAAACATATAATATAGGAAATGGATCTCGTACAAAAGATCCTTATGAATAGTCATGTGTCTCAATTTAGAAACCCTAAATAGCTATGTTGGCCACTAAAGGGCTTAAAAAATACTCTATAAAAGCAAGATAAAACTTCTTATTTGAGACTTGCTTGAGGAAGGAAATATAGAGACATGGTGGAGACTATGGCTTCCAAAAATTGGCCTAAAAACAATACTTTCTTTTGGATGTGTACACTAGATAAATTATTGTATTAAATTAACTTACAGAAGCATGAATTTGCAAAACCAAGTATGTGTATATTATGCCAAGCGAATGAAGAAACATAAATTCACTTATTACTATCATGTCCCTTTACTACTCTACAAAACCTTTAGCAAACAATATTTGGAATGCTACTAATTATTCAAATCAGATTCAAGATTTTTTAGATGCTTAGTTTCTTTCCAGTAACATAGTTAAATGTATAATATTACTATATGAATTAGGTCTACCTTCAATCTAGAGGAATGATTGGATGAAATGTAATCATAGAATTTGAAAAGGCTCTCAATTTTTGCTTAGCCAAACATGTGGAATATAATAGGGAACATTAAAAAATATGTTTAAAATGATTGTACAATTTCTAAGCTAGTTCTTGGGAGGAATTTGATATTTTTATTAGATTAGGGTTATCACTAGTACCATGCCCCCATGATCTAACAATAGAAAATATTCCTAATTATGATGTAGCTAGAGTAGGTTTTGATAAAACTAAGTGTGTTAAGCCTAGGAAATGTAGAGTCAAAATTAATGTAGATGGAATTTCAAGAGGAAAACCAAGATCTACTAGAATGGGAGCAATTTGTAGGGACCATAAAGGCAATATGGTATTTTGGTTTACTGTAAACTTGGAAGAACATATAAATAATTTCATAGATGTAAGCCATAAGGTTCATTGTCATTGAATCTAGAAAGAGGAAACTTGTAAATGTTATTATTAGTCTAACACAAAAACAAAATTACAGATGGATTGGATTTGCACAAGAAAGGGAATTCTAAGTAATATTTGTTGATAAATTTTTTATCAAAGGTAATTTTCCTTTCAAGATATATAGAGGCTATAAAGTGAAATCATACTAAGCGATGATAAAATAATGCTATAGATTTACTAGGAAAGAAAGTATCTTAATGGGAAAAGCCACAATTGGTAATAGGGAATGTTAATAACCTAGAAAACTAAGAGGGGAGAACTCCTTTGTACCAAGTGTTTAACAAAGATAATTAATTAAGGTTATGTTAGAAAATATTAAGATAGATTTTATAATCTAGGTGTTGTAGGTGAGTTGGAGAGGAGAGGGCAATCCTCCAAGGGAGGTCCCAGGGTCAAATCTCCACCCTACCAAAAAGCTGAATTGGGTATCCAAAATCCAATTGATAATGTTGGTGCGGGCAGGGTCGAGTGCGACCCCCGGGTGACTTTGACGGTGTAGAACCCCCTGTTCGTGGTCTCTCAAACCAAGGCAGCTCCGTAAGGGGTTTTTCGCTTTAAAAAAAAAAAAAAAGATAGATTTTATAACAAGAGATAAGAAGAAATTAAGTTTTCTATGTTTCCATTGTTAGAAAATAAATAGAGTATACTTTTATTTGTATTTTTTAAATTTCATCCTTGCTTCCATACTATGGTACTCAGGGCCTAAAATAAATGGATGTTTTTTAAAGGCAACCTAAATTTTGGTTATTATATACTTATGTTGTTTAATTATTAAATTTTATAGAGGTATATGTATAATATATATTATGTTAATATAATACAATAGCATATACCTCCTGCCCCTCCCCCCTAAAAAAAAATCCTCTATATGATAGATTCTCATTAGCAATATGGCTAAGAGAGAAGACCTAAAACAAGAAGTGAAGAATCTCCAAAATATGTTTTTTGAGTTTTATTTTCTTATTTTTTATGGAGAGGTAAGTTAGTTTGGAATATATTAAGATATTGTGGATATTTGATCATGTTGGGATATAAGTATTTAGAGTAATCAAAATTATTTATTCGCAATACTTCTATTGGAATAAGAATTTGACATCTAAGACCCTCCCCATGGTATCAATATTTATTTGTTTAGTGGTCTAGAGAAAGATTCTCACAAATGAAAAATTTATAAATAAGGAACTATAATGGATATTTAGGTTGTTTTATGTGAAGGGTCTAGAAACATATAGCCATATACTCCATTATCATTTTTCTTTCTCTATTTGGGGGTTACACAAGAAATGAGAATCAACTTATCAATATAGGAAGATATAACAAAAATTTAGATTAGTTGTTTCAAATCATTATATTGAGTATTGTTCCTTATATGCTTTTTTACTATTAGGTGGACAAAGGGGTTTTGAAGGAACCTCAAACATTTTACAAAAAGTATCTAATCATCCTTTTGAGATAATCAAGGAAGGAAGAGGCACAAAAATAGCCAAAAGCAAATCAAAAATCTAAAAACTAACTAGCTCCACATTGCCAAAGAGAGACAACACAAGAAATAGTTGACAAGTACGACTACATCAATAAAATAAAAGGACAAAGGATTCATATGCAGGGGACAACATAAACCCAAAAATTACAAATCCAAACATATAATCCCACAGGGGAAGAGAACCAAAACCAAAAATCCAAAACAACCAGAAGGCCACTAGGAGGTAAGGAAGACAAGACTTAGTTTTTGGTTCCACTAGGACCAACACCTTATTTTGCTTCATCCTCCTTAATCTTCCACTGCTCCCATACCATAAGGACTAGGATTTACTCTACGTAAGAAATAGTAGCGTACAAAGAGTTCATCAAGGACCTCTATAATTTTAGAAGTGTATGCTTTAGCGATTTAGGGTTTGACCCCAAAGCCTAGATCCAAGAGTTTTGAATCTTCTTTGCATTTTCCACTCTAAGAATGAGATTATATTTATTGGTAGGCAGAGTGAACTCTTCATATTTAGAGTCTTTAACACATAGTAGGGCCTTTATAGGGTTGGCCAACTTGATGACCAGATGCTTGGACCACCTGGTTCTCTCATCGCTACCTCTCATCCTTTTTAGGGGTGAATCCATCACCTTGGCCATTGACCCCACAATGGAGGTAGTATTTATAATTTCTTGGCTAATTGAATCGATGCTTTTAGAGTCAAACGATTCTAGGTAGTCCACAATTATATTTTATGCCTTGTTGAGGGAATTCAAAAATTCCTCTGCATACAAACCTTTGGATTTGACCACATAGTCGAACAAAATTTTAACCAACCCCTAGTTAATTGGATTTGATGTTATATCTTTCTTGATCCTGCTCATTGATCTTGCCATGGATTGATATAGGAAGGAGGGGATGTTCATCAATATATTATGGTGTAAGTGATTGATGAATATAAAGTGGAAACTTCTCAGGATCTTCTAATTTTTGTCCAAAGTAAAATACTGCATAATGACTAGCACCACCCTATCCCAAGGAGATTTTAGTAAATTACACTTGAACACATTTTGTATTCTGACCAATTCATCTTATTCGCCTAGGAAGATCTAAGAATCTTTTACAAGAGAGTTTTTTTCTCTATTATGAATAAACCCATCCGCAACCAAGCCCATCACCTCTACAATTAGGGGTATGTTGATTTCAAACTCAAGGTTCCCAACCCTAACTGCTTTGTTGCACCAAGAGTATGTCATATATTTTACCGTTTCCCTATGGTGCAGAGAAAATTTTAGCAAACACTCTAGAATGTTATCCCTCTTTAGGATCTTCCTAACATCTTCATCAAGAGTTAGAAAGCTTTGTTCTAGAATTAAGGTGGACATTTTTCCAAGAATTTTGATGCTACCAATACCCACACCAGCACATAAAATCACTAACACACTTGTTTGTGCCACAAAACCAGTCGAGGGGATTTTAAAATTCTGACAAGAAAATAAAGAGCAAACATTTCTAATACCCGGTTACCTTGGATACTCATTATAAGTCACAAGACTCGAATAAGGTGGAACAAATTTCAATCTATACAACCATATAGGGAGATAAAGGCCTCTAAAAACCAACTAAACAAAAACACCTTCACCACCTTCTTGCCAACTCACACACTAGGATTTGCATCATAGAAAAATCACTCTCCTTGCCTTTCCAAGACTTCTCGAGATGTTTATAGTCATAGGAAAGATAGTTCAAGAATCTTGACACCTAGAACGATGTTGAAGGATAGTGATAACCATGTTATGATGAAGTGATACCTCATGCATATTAGTAGGCCTCCATATTGGGGCAATAATTACACTCATGCCACACCTCCAATTCTAGCCCTCCAACGCTAACGTGGTGAAATGTGATGCGTTGTCGTTATACACATCATTAATTCTCAATGAATTTGTCAATCCAGGGCTGTGTACAAGGCTATCTACAGAAGAAGGGGTGAACAGGGTTATAACTTAGGTCAATCTAGAGCAACAGGTCTTATTGGTGAAACCGATTGTGTGGGGGATTTAGGACATTCCTATCTCTAAATTGCATGAATTAAACCTTAATCTAAGTTGCAGAATTGGAAACTAATCATTAACTACAGAAATGAAGTCCTAATTACAATTGCAGAATGAGACCTAATTATGTTGCAGAAATAACAGTTGCAAAATTAAAAGTCTGATTATAATTGCAGAAAGGAAATCTATTTACTTTTGCAGCAATGAAAACCTACTTCTAACATGGAAATGAAACCCTGTCAAGGCTCTGTAATAGAAGGTTGTCAATCTTCTATGCAGGGGTTGACAACAAAACATAAAATGCAAGAAATTACAAAAAATAGTAAATTCTGGAAATGACAGTCTGCAATAAATTGAAAGCTTTGCTGAAAGTGGGGATTACAACCAAACCATTAATCACAAAACATAAAATAAGCTAAGATTGCAAATATCATTAGTTGTTTACAAAGGAATGAAATGACAAGTTCTACAACTCATTCTATTGCAACAAAATCAGAATAAAAACCTGTTGTTAGTCCTCCTCCTAGGTCTGGAAGTGGCCAACCTCTTTGTCCAGAAGAAGGTATGAGTCTCTCTCTCTCTAGATCTTACTCACACTCATTTACAAGCAATATGAAATAGAAACAGTATACTTTATTGATTCAAGAACATGATTACAATAATTCTGCTGAAAACCTATTACAGGACTGTAACAGTCACTTTCTGATTATCACCTATTTTCTCTATTCTCTGATTTCTCTATCTTCTACTCCCCTTACTCTCTACTAGCTCAACCTGAATGGGAGCCATATTTATAGATGTCCTAAGATTTACTAACAAGCTGAGAATATCTCAAAAGATCTAATCCTATTATGCTGCAACAATTCCTGGTTTTATCCTAGAAGAAGATCACACTTGATCTTTCCATAAATGGTGGCTTTGGTCGGCAAGGACGGCAAAGTCAGATCTGAGATATTTTCCCTTACCCTTTTCAATATTTATTTCCCTTTTTCCAGCGTCAAAATTCGGTCAACAAGTCAAAAAGCACATTCTATTTTCATTTCGAAGATAAGTGGCTCATTTCGAAGATACTGCAATTCTCATTTCGAAGATCCGCTCATTTCGAAGATACTATAGTTCTCATTCCAAAGATCCGCTCATTCTGAAGACACTATGTTTTCTCATTTCGAAGATATCTGTTCATTTCGAAGAGACTTCGGAATGAACAAATGTGGGCTCCTTAAATGATTTCCTCTGCATTTCTCATGTGGGTTACTTCTCAGGATCAGATTCCAATGGTCTTCATCTCTTTCCACATGTGAATTCCATGCCTTGCCATTCATTGGCAGCTGGCTGGAATTTACATGGGAAAACCCAGTTTTTGCTGCATAGTAACAGTTTTCTTGAACTGTTGCCAGATTTAGGTAAAATGAATGCTTGAGACATATCAAAACATGATTAGTGAAATGCTGCTATCAATCTAAGCATATCTCATTTAGCAAGTCATAACAAAACAACATAAAACTTATGCAAAAAGCTATAAAAATCAGAATATAGTATTTCAGATACATTCATCATGCAAATAGTTAATACACAACATATTGAATTAACTTAACTAGCATATTAGATTAAACATAAGAGTTTATAGGCAATTTCAGTGTTCAAAACATGTTATGATTGAGGCATTTCCAGGCCTCATCATTTTCCCCCCAACTTATATTGATGCATGTCCTCATGCATTCTGTTGGGCTATGGAATCACATATGTCCATGGTCAAATTCCATGACCTGTAGAACAACTTCTTGCCTATATAAAATCCCCTGTTCTTCTGAAGGTCCCTGAGCCATTCTTCAAATTGTTCATCAGGTTGGGCATCTTCTTCAAAGTAGAATGGAACTGGAGTGATGATGGTTGGAGGCCTAAATCCGAGACCTATCCAATTATGTTGCATGATTTCAATCAACTGTATTACTCCTTCTACCCTTCTTCTGGACCATTCTAAGTTGATGGGGGAAATGGGTTCTCTTTTCTGCAAAGACATGGAAAGTTCAGCCCATCTGTTTCTACAGACTGATAATGCTGGCACAAAATTGTCATTACAAAAATTATGGAATCTGTTCACACAGTCCCTCAAGTTTGTCAAGTACATTCTCTTCACATCATCCTTGTTCATCATGGTGAAGTGTTGTCTTGTGATAATGGGGTGATTTGGCTGAATTGCTCTGACTAACAATTCAGCTCTTGTTTCAATCTCCTTATTCTGCCTTTTTTCTTGGTCCCAATAAAACTGATTCTGCAAGGTGGACATGAATGCCCTCAATTGAACATCTCCAATGTAGATCTGTGGATGAAATTCTACTTCTTCTGGAATAAAGAAACTATGTAAAAATAGTTCACACAGGAGATTTTTCTGCTCAATAGGGCTATCAAAATATGCTTCCAAGAAATCTGTAGTGGTGTCTAATTTATATGGAAGACCTGAACTAATCCTCATGACCTGCCATCTGAGGTATTTCTCCTTCAGAATAAGACTGTAAAATCTGGCTGGTCGTCTGAATTGGACTAAAAATTTAGCAATTTGACATAAATCAGACACCTTTTCTTTCAATGCCTGAATCTCTGTTTCCTTGGCCTCTAGTTGTTTTCCTTCTAATTTGAATTTTTTAGTCTTAGTGGCAAGCTTCTCATATCTAATCATCCAACTGGCTATGTCTGCATTGTATTGTTCTAAGGACACAGTATTAGGTGGTCTGACTATAGGTGGAATTCTAGGTAGCAGATCTATCTGAACCCCTTTTTCTGCCACTTCCACTGGTTGTTCATCTGTCAATAATTCTACTTGTACCCCCTTATCTGCTATTTCTATTGGGTTGTCATCAGATAGTAATTCTACTTGCACCCCCTTATCTGCTACTTCTACTGATGGTGTAATAGTTTGAAATATAGGGACATCAATAGAAGTACTTACTTGATCTATTTCATGTTGTTGCTTGGACTGTTCTTGTGCTGGTGACTCATCTCCAATGTTTTTTGCTATGCTTTTTGCCAAGTCTGAAACATCTTTAGAATGAAAGGGTGCTTCTGAAGACTGAGCACCTATGTCTGCCTCAACAGAGTCATCTTCCCTAGATAAATCTACAAGCAATTGAGCCAAATCATCCTCATCAATGGATACGATTGGCTATTTTTTAGACTATGACAACCTTTCTCTCAACTCTGCCACTTCCTGTTGTAACTCTACAATTTTTCTTTCCTGCATCTCAATGATGTTTTCTCTCTCTACAATCCATCTGGTTTGTGTCTTGACAACACTCCTTGCTGCTCTTAGCTGCTCTGTGATGTCTTCCTCCTCTGTTTCTGCTTCAGAATCAGATGCAGACAAGTCAGCTACAGCAGGCTGCTCAACAACTGGCTCTTCCTCTGCAACATCTGTTTGCTCCTATTCAGGAGGCTCTATGAAACTGTCTATAATTGCATCTACCATTTCTGTGGCTTGTTGAACTGTAGCCACCTCCAAATTATCCTGCCCAGCCTCTTCCTCAATTATCTGTTCAGGGAATTCTAGGAAGTTTTCAGGGGTTGGTTGTATCTCTGTGACATCTGGACTGCTTTGTCCATCTTCTTGTTCTATGACCTGGTCCGCCATTTCCCTCAAGTGGAGTCTTGTAGACCTCCTAGTTCCAGATGCAAACTTCTTCTTTTTGCTCTATTTTTGGGTGACAGCAGGGGTTGTGGGGTCAAGTTCAGATGCTTCTGTTTCCCTTGTTGTTTCTTCCCCTGTTGGGCTAGGTGCTTCATTTCTCTATTCTGACAAATCAGTTGCAACTTCAAAAAAATGGACCTTCTTCTATTTTTCTGTTCTGCTGCTAGTTCCAGATCCTCTTTTCTTTTGCCTTTTGGCTTGTGAAGTTGAAGGTTCTGGAGCAAGGTGTTCTGCTGCTGCTGTTGGGTGTGTTTCTTTTTCTGCAATAGCTTCTGTAGTTTCTATTTCATCTTCAACATCTTCTATAGATTTTCTTCTTCTACAACAACATCAGCAGTATCTGTTTCTTCCTCTTCATCCTCATCTCCAAAAATTACATCATTTAAGGTAGAGTAAAACCTCTCAAAGCTCCTAGGGTTTCCTCTAAAATGGTGTTGGCAAACTAGTTTGATGAGACCATGGTGGCGAAGACTCCCTTTTCCTTCCTGATATCTTTTTGCCATGTTTTTTAATTCTTGGTGTAGGTATAGGGGAAGATTTACCCTAACATCTGGTTGTTGCCTACCATGTCTGAGATGATTTAAAATTTTTATATGATGCCCTGACAATAGTACATACTGCCCTTCACAGGTTAGAAATTTGATTACCCATGTGGCCACTTCATCCCAGGGTTCCTGCAGGCTGGCCCTTTTTACCCCCTTGCATGTGTTATTATGTGTTAAATATTCTGGTGCCCTATCATTTTCTTCCAGAAATTGATTAACTGTATTTACCAATGTATTTTTGCCAGACCTAGAAATTGGAAGACCTTCTAATGGCAGCTCAATAATTTGACTCAAAACTTTAGGGGTTACCTCAATAGTCATGTCGTTAACGTGTGCCCGGTTGTTTCTGAATGTGTGGGTGAACATGCCGGCCAAATATTCAGAGGACCCATTAAACTTATCCAAAAATGGCATAAGCCCTCCATCTTCAAAAATCTGTAGCACTTCTAGATTTTCTCGAAGGTGGGTGGTATCCGCTGGTTCCATTCTCATTTTTTGCCCCATTTTCCTGTCTTGGTACGTCACAAACTGCTCTCTTCTGCCGCTATTCCTCTGTTGGATCTCTAGTTTTTGGTGTTTGCAACTTTGCAGGGTTTGGTTCCAAGTTTTCAATTGCCCTATTTTTGTTCTTCGAAATGAACCGTAATCTGAGCACTATACCTCGTAGTCATTTTGCATTAGCAAATATGTCTTCGAAAAGAAGAGTGGCACACATTTCTATTTTTTTCTTCGAACACATGTCCATCAATGGTTGCACAGATGTCCTTGCCGTCAGATCCACCTTACTCATTTTTAGTTTTTCTATTTTTCCTGTAGACTCTCACGTGCATGTTTATTAGCATCAAAAATTGGTGGCATACTGTTGGTCACGTCCTCCATGATTCTGGTATTTTCTAAATGGGTGCAAGAACAAACCATATCCTTACTGACACATGTTCATTTCTCGTATGCAGCCAAAAGAATTTTTACTTGATCGTATTTCTTTTCTTCCTTGGATGCCACGTGGAGATATTATATTGAATGCTCTTTCCAAAGATTATGATCTATTGCAAAAAAACAAAACTTCATTCCAAATATTATGACTTCATTTCGAATATTATGACTTCATTTCGAAGACAAGTCTTCATTCTGAAGATCATGCTTCTTTGCGATGTCAAATCCTCATTTCGAAGATAAATCCTCATTCCGAAGACAAATCTTCTTTTCGAAGACAAATCCTCTTTTCGAAGATAAATCTTCATTTCGAAGACAAATCCTGCTGCATTCTGAAGACAAATCCTGCTTCATTTCGAAGATAAAGCTCATTAAACAAATTCATTCGAAGACAAAGCTTCATTTCGAAGATAAGGCTTCATTCCGAAGACAAAGCTTCATTTCGAAGACAAATCGTCATTCCAAAGACAAAGCTTCATTTCGAAGACAAAGTGCAACATTCATTCTGCTGTCATTCCCAAGACAATTTCAATCCGAAGACAATACAACAATTAGTCTGAAGAAGATAGCAAGCACTATTTTTGGCATTCTTGTTCCGAAGATTAGGCAAAAATCAATATTCCCATTCTCAAAACATGTTTTAAGTATGCCAACTCTTATGGATACCTTTTATGCTAATGGTTAATTGTTATATACTATATACCAATCATTTACAATGAAGAAATGTAAGAAATATATACCTGATTAAAACAAGTTAATGCAAGTTTTTGAAATATGACTGCTTCTGTTGATGTTCTGCTGAGATTTTCTACAATATTTCAAAACAAGTGCAGTTGGTGAATTTGTACAATGATGGTTCAGAAATTTTCAAGGTTATGCATGCCATAAAACTGGTTTTCATGCATACCAACCCAATAGTGCCTTAGAAAAGGTTTTCACTACTGAGTTATTCATTTTTCTCTTTTTTATTTATTTATTTTACCTCTCCTTTTCTCTCTTTTTTTTTCTTGATTCTGACTATGCCCATGAAGGAATTCATGATTTCCCTGAAATCATGCCCATGAAGGAATTCATAATCAAAATTTATTCATCTTTTTGTTTTCTACTTTTTTTGATTTTTTTGTATTTTTCTTTTTTTTCTTGAAATCCATGATCATGCTGATTGTTTTGAAGTGGAAGAGGAAATTTCTTCCACCTATTGTGTATCCAAACTGTCAAGCTGCTGCAAGAATTCCTCTTTAGTCAGAGGTGTATGGTACACCCTGAGGCGATGTCCATTCACTACCAACTTTCTCTGTGACCCATCAATAGGAGATAAATGAACTGCTCCATTGTCAAATACCTCCTCAATCCGGTAAGGTCCAAGCCATCTAGTTCTCAGCTTTCCAGGGAAGTCCTCATAGCGAGAATCAAATAGTAAAGCCCAATCTCCTTGTTGAAGTTTCCTCTGCTGAATGTGACTGTCATGCCACATCTTCCTCTGCTCCTGAATTACTTCAGTTTGGTGCAGAGCATCCATCCTAAGTTCATCCAATGCATTCAGCTATAGAATCCTATCTGTCTATGCTTGTGACAATTCAATTCCAATTTCCAATGTTGTGCGTAGTGTTAGTAGCTCAAATTCAATAGGTAAGAGGGGCTTTTTACCAAAGACTAGTTCATAAGGTGTGAATCCAATAGTGGATTTCCAAGTAGTATTGTAAGCCCATACTGCTTCAGGTAATTTATCTAGCCAGTTTCTCCTATGAAAAGCTACTATTTTTGTTAAGATTCATTCTAGTTCCCTCGTTTGTTACCTCAACCTGGCCATTTGCTTGTGGGTGATAAGGTGATGATTTTCTATGTTTGATTTCGTATAATTCTGTAAATGCCTCAATGACTTTAGATGCAAATTGGGGTCCTTGGTCTGTGGTGATAGACCGAGGAGCTCCAAATCTCTAAAAAATCTGAGTATACAAGAAATCAGCGACCTTCTCTTCATGAGCATGTTTGAAAGCACGCACCTCTACCCACTTTGTCAAGTAATCGGTGCATACTAGAATATGCACCTTTCCTTGAGAAGGTGGATCAATAGGTCCTACAAAATCAAGCCCCCACCTCTCAAATGGCTCTAAAACCAATTGAGGCTGAAGTGGCATTTCATTTGTATGAGTGGGTTTCCCCATTCTTTGGCATGCATCACAATGCCTGATGTACTTTTTCACATCCTTGTGAAGAGATGGCCAATAATATCCTGTCCCTAAGATTTTCCTAATTGTGCTTTTTACAGAGTAGTGTCCACCCGAGGGTTCATCATGACAAGCCCTAAGGATATCATACACCTCATCCTTTCGGATGCACCTACGTAACACATGGTCAGAACTGCACTTAAAAAGTATACCCTTGATCCATTCAAAAGAAGAACTCTGTTTGATCAATTGTTTTTTCTGTTTTGAAGTGAAATGTGGAGGAACTTTCCCTGTGACCAAGTAATTGGCTATATCTGCAAACCAAGGTGATTGGACTGATATAGCAAATAATTTTTCATCGAGAAAGGTGTCTTCAACTAATTCCCCTTCATCCGTGTTCTGTAATCTGGACAAGAAATCTGCTACAACATTAGCTTTTCCTGGTTTGTTGATTATAGTGATATCAAATTCTTGTAGCAACAATAACCAATGAATAATTCTTGCACTTACCATAGGCTTATTCATCAAATATTTAATGGTTGTGTGATCTGTGTGAATAAATATTTGATAACCTGTGATGTAATGCCTGAATTTGTTGATGGCATAAATTATCGCCAAGAATTCTTTCTCAATTGTGGTATAATTTTTCTCAGCTCCTATCAAATTCTTGCTAATGTAGTAGATGGCATAGTGTTCACCATTGTCAATTTGTCCTAATGCTGCTCCAATTGCAGTATTGGAAGCATCAGCCTGTATGTGAAATGGTAATGTCCAATTAGGTCCTCTTAACATAGGTGGAGTTACTAATTTCTCTTTCAGAGCTTCAAATGATTCCTGACACCTTACAGTCCAAGAAAATTTAGAATCTTTAGTCAATAGGGCAAACATGGGATTGGCTATTGTGCTAAAGTTGGGAATAAACCTGCGGTAAAAACCAATGTGTCCTAGGAAGCTTCTGACATCAGTCTGAGTTTTAGGAGGAAGGAGGTTCTTGATAATTTCCACCTTCTTTGGATCAACCTGGATCCCTTGAAGAGAGATGTGATGACCAAGAACTATTCCTTCCTTCATCATCATAAAACATTTTTCTGGATTCAAGGATAACTGGTATGTTTCACAGCGAGTTAAAACTTTGTCAAGGTTTTCTAATGTAAAGTCAAAAGTCTGTCCACATACTCGTGAAATCATCCATGTATATCTCAACACCGTTGGTAGTCAGATCAGAAAAAATTGCTAAAACTGCTCATTGGAATGTTGTTGGGGCATTACACAAACCAAAAGGTAAAACCCTATAGGCAAATGTTCCCCATGGACAGGTAAAGGTTGTTTTCTCTTGATCTTCAGGTGCAATCTGAAATTTGATTATATCCACTAAATCCATCAAGAAAACAAAAGTATCTCTTTCCAAGCAAGGGTATCTAACACCCGATCTATGAAAGGTAATGGAAAATGGTCTTTGTATGTCACTTTATTCAGCTCTCTATAGTCTACACATACTCTCATTTTTCCATTTTTCTTAGGAACTATAACCAATGGAGAGACCCACTGGCTATCAAAAATTGGGTAAATGAATCCTACCTCCAGAAGTTTTTCAATTTCTTCCTTTACAATATCCCTTAGGGCAGGATTCAGTCTTCTCTGGGGTTGTCTTACTGGCTTGACTTCTTCAGTATAAATTCTGTGGGTACATATATCAGGGTGAACTCCTGACATATCTTTATAGTCCCAAGCAAAAGCATGAACATGCTTCTGCAAGACAACTATCAATTTGTCTTCCTCTTCCCTAGTAAGCCAGCTGTAAATGTTCAAAAATTTGCTTGGCTGGACTTCTATTTGTTTTGTATTTGGAAGGACTGAACTCACTTCTTCATACCTAGTGATTAGGGAGTTAAGAGGACACTGTTGAGATGGAAGGAAATAAGAAGTTTTTGTTTCATTATTTTCTGATGGAAGCATATCCTGTATGGAACAGTGAGAAGGAAAAATCAGGTGATGGTGCCACCCATGTGGTAGTGAAACAGAGTTTTCTTGTAATAGTACAGATGGTTCACCTTCAGAGTTTTGGTTCTCCTCATTCCTTAACAATTGTTGGATATTTACTACTTCCTCTTCTAACCCTTGTTCATGCAGAACATTCATTAGGATAGTTTCATTTTCTGAGTTTTCTGTGTCATGGAGGTCTTCTGTGTGTTCCCTTACTACCAAGGTGGCTAGTGTGGAAATAACCTCCTCTGATTCTTCATCTGAATCAGGAAACCATAACTGACCTAAAAAATTGTTGGAGGGTCTTGCAGGAGGATACAGAGAGATCTGTTTTAGATCAATACCATTTGAAATAGTCATTTTTCCAGATCTGCAGTCTATGAAGGTTGCTGCAGTTGCAAGCCAAGGTCTTCCCAAAATGATGGGATATCCATGTGTTGAATTTCTTGGTTGTAAAACCAAAAAATCTATAGGGAATTCCCAAGAAGAAACTTCTATAGGAACATCTTCAATGATACCTTCAGGTTTTGCAACTGACCTATCAGCCATTTCTAAAACTGTAAATGTGGGGTTGAGATGTTTGAGCTGTAATTGTTTCATTATATCCTTGGTCATGACATTTATTGCAGCTCCTAGATCTACTAAGACATTTGATATTGGTACTGAACCTATAGTAACTATGATAACTGGACTTCCTGGGTCACTATACTTTGGAGGTACTAGTTTTCCAGATAAGAGATCAGCTATCTTTCCTTCAACCTGAACAGTCTTGGGAAATGCTTTCTTTTTTCTTCCTGCTCTTCTAATGCACAAATCTCGGATAGTACTTTTAATCACTGGTATATCCTTAATGGCTTGCAATAAGGGCAATGATATAGTTAACTTTTTAAGTTCCTTGACCAGGTCTGATTCAAAATTTTTTGTTGTGGTATTGAATCTTTCAGGATATGGAATTATCCTTGATGAAGGTAATTGTTCTTCCTGTGGTTCTATTTTTTCTTCTTCTTTCTCTATTGTTGGTTCCACTATAACTAGTTCCAAAGGTTCTTGCTCTTCATTTTCCTTGCTTTTAATTGAAACAGGTTCAGGTACAACTTTTCCTGAACGAAGTTGGATGTTACTACAATCAATAACATTTATTTCAACATTTTCTTTAGCTTCAGCCACATAGACAGGGGATGCCTGTCTCATGCTGTTTGGATTAGTGACTGATTGAGCTGGAAGTTGAGGTTGTTTCACCTGTTGTGTTTGTTGTGGTTGGTTCTATTTTTCTTGAAAGTTTTGATTAGGTGTAGGCAACAAATGCTGATTTTGACCTTGATTTCTTTGTTGCCTTGGATAGGACTGGTATTGTTGATTCCACTATGGTTGATTTTGCATCCAATGTGGATTAGTCTGATTCTGATTCTAGGGTGGGTTGTTTTGATTCCATGATGGGTTGTTTTGACTCCATGATGGGTTGTTTTGATTCCATGATGGGTTGTTTTGATTCTGATTCTAGGCTGAATTACTCCAATTTGTTTGTGGCCATTCTTGGGAATTTGTCCATTGAGGATAATTCCAAGGACGTTGGGGTGGTTCTGATTGTCCCCAAGGCATAGTCCCAGGATTATGCCCCCAATTTGTAGGAAAATGAGGGGGATTTTGGTATTGAGAGAAATTTCCCCCTTGTTTTGGTCCAACATAGTTGAGTTCCTCAGTCTGACTTTCTAACACAGTTTTGAGTTGTGGTAGCAGGTGGCATTGATCAGTTGAATGCTTCTTTGAACAGATACTACAAATGGCTGAGATAGATGTTTTATTCAAAGGACATTCCTGCAAAGCATGTTTATTTCTACATCTTGGGCAATAAATTGCCAAAGGTTCTATGGTTTTTGCTTTTGCAGACATTTCCCCCAAAGTTGTGTTTAATTGCACTAGAATATCAGCTTTTAAAATTTACAAGTTCCTCTATTAATTCCTTCACATCGTTGCCATTTGTATTTTTTTCTTCTTCCTTGCTTATTGCGAGAGTAATTCCTATAGAGATCCATAATTTCCTCATTACTGAGAGTATTTACATCCCCTCTTCCCATCAAATCCAATACGTCTCTGGATTCATCTTGCAATCCTCTCAAAAAGATGGTTTTGCATAACTCTGGTTCTACAAGTCCACATCTCCTTTGAACAAAGGAGAACCTATCAAGATAGTCTTCTAATGTTTCATCATCTTCCTGTTTAATCCTGAATAACTCATCTTTCCTATTCCTTACACGGCAATACTCCTGATATTTGTCTAAAAACATAGTTTCCATTTGATCCCAAGTTCGGATGGAATTTGGCTCTAAACTCATGAACCAAGCGTAATGCTGAGTCCTTGAGTGTTGAGGGAAAGACCTTAAGTTTTTTATTGTCATTTACATAATCATAGGTTTGACACACTACTTTGAATTCAAACAAAAATTGATCAGGATCTTCAGATACAACACCTCGAAAGGTTGGAAGTATGCGAGGGTGAAATGGTTTTCATGGGAGAGTTTTGTGTTGGATTCAAATGAATAGGATATTCAAATGTTCTGGAAGGTTGAGGAATATCCTGATCATCTCCTTCATTATGGACATAGCCATGTTGGCCATCTCTATCTAGATTGCCTCCTTCTGCCATAGTTTCCTGTTCTTTGGGAACAGTTAACCCTATCCAAATTTCACTCTCAAGAGGTCCAAGATCCTCTGTTGATGATGAGTCTGATGATTCTTCTTTCTTAGGATGTTCTAATGATGGTGAAACTGGTGATTTTCCTTTCTCAGAATGTTCTAATGATGGTGAGACTAGTGATTTTTCTTTCAATATTTTTGGTAATTCAAACAGGTGATTCACCCCTTACCCCTTAGGTGAGCATGAAGATCTCCTTAATGGAACAAGCCAGGGATCCTTTTGGGTAATTCTACCTTTTTCATCCCTAGACTTACTCATTCATGTTTACTCTTAAATGACATAAATTATAGGTCAATAGTTGTTATTTTAACCAGTTGTTCTATTCAGATTTTATCCTGAATCTTCACAGTTCAGTCTAATTAACAGCTATTGGACTGTTGTTACCTTCTAGCAACACAATTCCCTGACAACGGTGCCAAAATGATGCGTTGTCATTATACACATCATTAATTCTCAATGAATTTGTCAATCCAGGGTTGTGTACAAGGCTATCTACGAAAGAAGGGGTGAACAGGGTTATAACTTAGGTCAATCTAGAGCAACAGGTCTTATTGGTGAAACCGATTGTGTGGGGGATTTAGGACATTCCTATCTCTAAATTGCATGAATTAAACCTTAATCTAAGTTGCAGAATTGGAAACTAATCATTAACTACAGAAATGAAGTCCTAATTACAATTGCAGAATGAGACCTAATTATGTTGCAGAAATAACAGTTGCAGAATTAAAAGTCTGATTATAATTGCAGAAAGGAAATCTATTTACTTTTGCAGCAATGAAAACCTACTTCTAACATGGAAATGAAACCCTGTCAAGGCTCTGTAATAGAAGGTTGTCAATCTTCTATGCAGGGGTTGACAACAAAACATAAAATGCAAGAAATTACAGAAAATAGTAAATTCTGGAAATGACAGTCGTAATAAATTGAAAGCTTTGCTGAAAGTGGGGATTACAACCAAACCATTAATCACAAAACATAAAATAAGCTAAGATTGCAAATATCATTAGTTGTTTACAAAGGAATGAAATGACAAGTTCTACAACTCATTCTGCTACAACAAAATCAGAATAAAAACCTATTGTTAGTCCTCCTCCTAGGTCTGGAAGTGGCCAGCCTCTTTGTCCAGAAGAAGGTATGAGTCTCTCTCTCTCTAGATCTTACTCACACTCATTTACAAGCAATATGAAATAGAAATAGTATACTTTATTGATTCAAGAACATGATTACAATAATTCTATTGAAAACCTGTTACAGGACTGTAACAGTCACTTTCTGATTATCACCTATTTTCTCTATTCTCTGATTTCTCTATCTTCTACTCCCCTTACTCTCTACTAGCTCAACCTGAATGGGAGCCATATTTATAGATGTCCTAAGATCTACTAACAAGCTGAGAATATCTCAAAAGATCTAATCCTATTATGCTGCAACAATTCTTGGTTTTATCCTAGAAGAAGATCACACTTGATCTTTCCATAAATGGTGGCTTTGGTCGGCAAGGATGGCAAAGTCAGATCTGAGATATTTTCCCTTACCCTTTTCAATATTTATTTCCCTTTTTCCAGCATCATAATTCGGTCAATAAGTCAAAAAGCACATTCTATTTTCATTCCGAAGATAAGTGGTTCATTTCGAAGATACTGTAATTCTCATTCCGAAGATCCGCTCATTCCGAAGATACTGCAGTTCTCATTCCGAAGACACTGTGTTTTCTCATTTCGAAGATATCTGTTCATTCCGAAGAGACTTCGAAATGAACAAATGTGGGCTCCTTAAATGATTTCCTCTGCATTTCTCATGTGGGTTACTTCTCAGGATCAGATTCCAATGGTCTTCATCTCTTTCCACATGTGAATTCCATGCCTTGCCATTCATTGGCAGCTGGCTGGAATTTACATGGGAAAACCCAGTTTTTGTTGCACAAGAATGCTTTTCTTGAACTGTTGCCGATTTAGGTAAAATGAATGCTTGAGACATATCAAAACATGATTAGTGAAATGCTGCTATCAATCTAAGCATATCTCATTTAGCAAGTCATAACAAAACAACATAAAACTTATGCAAAAAGCTATAAAAATCAGAATATAGTATTTCAGATACATTCATCATGCAAATAGTTAATACACAGCATATTGAATTAACTTAACTAGCATATTAGATTAAACATAAGAGTTTATAGGCAATTTCAGTGTTCAAAACAAGTTATGATTGAGGCATTTCCAGGCCTCATCAAAAGGTCCCCTGGTCAGGCTAATTAGGTGATGCCAAATCTTGGTGAAATAATATTTGCACATCCTCCAGGAGGGCTCCATGTCACTATGCCTACCTGGCTAGACCATCCCCTTGTCCACCTACTAATGCTTCTTTAGATAATAATCATTGACAAACCAATTACATGTACATGCTTTGGAACTCCACACCATAAGTGCCTCGGGTATAGAGACCAATCCACCCCAATGATGATTTTATTTCTCTTGATTTGTGTAATAATATTTATTTTATGTTTTTCTTATATAGAAGGAATGAGTTTCACCAATCACAAGAAGATGCCACCCTCAATACCTCCACCTCAGTTCTGAGCAATTATCCTTGGTGATGCTACTACGCTAGAGTTTTAAAATATTCTAAAAAATTAGGCCTGGTCACCAGCTAGCTCCTGCATGGTATTTTTTATTCTTGCATATGAAGGGTCTAGCCACCTGTGATTATACCACATACTCTTTCTACTTGGACTAGGGACAAGAATCAAGATCCAATTTAAATTTAAAAAATTGGCTCTTTAAATTCAAATCATAGTAACAAGCGGCCTTGCCTGTAGGGGCCCAACTATTGAATTCAATGGTAACTTTGGATGGCAAATTATCTTCTTATGATTTCATAATCTAATTGAATTGGCCCAACTGGGAAATCTTCCTGTCAAATTATGATATTTTCTTGTGAGAGGCCCAAATTGGTTAAATAGTCCATAGATCTATTCCCTTCCCTATAAACATGCTTGAGTTGAATAGTTTCAAGGGATTGAATCAGTCTTTGGACTTTGGCTAGCAAATTTGAAATGGTCCAAGTTGGGGTTTGAACACCTTTGAGCATATTTATGATATTAAGGGAGTCTCCTTCTATTATTACCTTCCTGCACTCCATTGACTCCAACTGAGATACCCCTCGGTAAAGTGCATTTGATTCCGCAAAGTGATTGGTCTAGAAACCTAGGTTCTTAGCAAAGAAAAACAAAATTCTCCCACTCGAGTCTCTAAACACTCCCTTGGCTCCAATAGGTCCAGGATTATCTTTAGAGGCTCTATCAAAATTCAGCTTCAACCATATAAGGGGGAGGTTCCTTTGAATTGAAATGAATAATAAAATCTTCAACAAAATTCAAATTCATATCCAAGTCTATATTAATATCATTGCCTCTCCTATAGATTATTTGTAAGTAAAAAGTTCATATTGGAAAGTATTTAAGATGGAAAGCATGTGTTGAACTCTTAGTTATAGGATTTTAATATACATGCAAGGTTGATATGATAATGGAGTAAGCTAAATTATTTACAACGATTAATGGTAAAATGTGTTTCGGCTTTCCATCCATAAAACTTAATTTTTGCTAGAACATATTTTAAATTGTGTAATAATATGTATAACAACATATCATATTGATGTCTAAATTAAAAAACTAGTTATAATTTGTTATTATCAAATATTTAATTACTTAAGGTATGTAGTCTTTTGTATATTCAAAAACATAGGTAATACAATTTGTCACAATCTAATTAATCTTTTATGGTATTAGAGTTTTTGATGGTATGGTGAGGTTGACCTCACACCAAATCATTGGTGAAAGTCATCATCTTGATCAATTTTATGAGTGAATGTTCTAGGGTTGCTTGAATTTTTATTAAAAAAGATAGTGTATAGGTTCTATTTCCCATCAATAATTGTGTAGTGTTCCATCTATGTGATGGAACATGGAATATCTAGAGGTGCTCACACTAAAACTTTCATGGAGTTTGGATTTTCAAATCCAACTTGAATTTTATTAATTCATAGAATTTATAGGACTATGATAGAATTTTGTATAGCATCTCTCCCTACAAATCAAACAAATATTGGTTTATTAAATTTTTCTTGTATGTATAAAAACACATAGAGTGAGGTTCTAAGATTGCGATTGTAAGTAGAATTTCAAAAGAGTTTTTCTCTCAATGTAAAAATAGGGGAGTGCTATCAAAGTGTTGCACTATTAGATTGGGTAAGTGGGAAAGGGTATAAAATAAGAAAATCCACTGACGAGTTGAGGGATGGACCTCTATATTTCATTTTGGAGGTGTATGCATTTACATTCTTTTGATTGCATTGTGTGGCAACACCAATGTGATATTTGCTTATTTTCCTACGATGAATGTGTAGGAGGCCAAAGTGGTGTACATTTACCACATAGAATATCAATGTCGATTTCATAGCATAACATGAGAGGGTTATAATAACACAAAGAACATGTTCGTGGATTAGGTATAACAAAAAAATTTGAGATCTATTCATGGAAATGGATTAACAACACATGCATGTTGCCTTATCAATTACTTGGACAAGCAATATTATTGATTTCAGTGGCAAAAGGTGTGTGGTTTATTCTATCTTTGGTAGCTAGCCTGTGATTTTTAATTATTTACTAGTTCAAAACTCGTGAACATTCCCACACTTCATCTCATTTATGTTGGCAAAGGTGATGCCTACAATGTATTCATAATCCTTGGTGCTTAGGAATTTAAAGGTAAATTTTCTGGATATAGACTTTTGGGATGTTAGTCAAATATTAGAAGGTTGCACCCAACTTAATCACCTCTAGGAGTGCCACACTAGCATAGAGGAGTGTGTATATGATCTAGAATATTATTATGGGGTAGGTATTATACATGTTATGAAAATTAATTAAATATAGGACTACATTAGGTTATGGTAGGAGGAGTTGGTCTTATTGGGAATACAATACTTAATACTGAGATTTAGATTTTTGTTTGGATATTTTTATGGGAATCTATATGTAATATAAAAGAACCACACCATATAATGAAATATTGAAACAAGCAATTTGTAATGAAAATTATTTCTTTGTATTGAACTTTCAATGGAGCCTTGATCTCCATTTACAATGCTTTTGCCCCAAATTGCAAGGGTTAAAAAATGTATGCTTGTTTCTCGGTTTACACATGGGCACAAAGAGGGGAAGACTATTTGGCAAAATACAGTTGGGTGCCTTCAATATTCTTCTGCTATAATAAATATTGGAGTTGGGCTTATCGTGACCATCGTGATGACCTTGAGTTTTCAATTTTGGAACCTACATACATGCAAAGAGACAAAAGGTTTAGTGGCACATGTCACAATAAATATGATAAATGACTAATGTAAAATGGAAATAGAAAACAAGTATTGCATACATGAGTCACAATTCGGGTAGCATAACATTAGCATTCCCTTCCTCCATTTTCTTAGTGAAGTTATGGTGCCTTTATAGGCCTTTGAGGTTTTTGGAGGGAAGGATAGGTGGCAAACAAGGGCTACCAAGTGGTAAGGACTGGGTAACCACCTATCCTAGGTAGTTGTAGTGAGTCACTAAGAGTGTCTCACTTAACTAGTGAGATGTGGCAAGTGGGTAGGTGCAAGTGGAGTGAGGTTTGAGGGATGTCCCATGTGAAGGGACAAGGGTGAAATGGGTGTGTGAGAGGTGGCAAGAGATGATGGTTATGTGGCCAGGACACATTTCAAGTGGGGAGATAGGGTATCTTATGCAAATTTTCTAGATTTAATAAATATGGAAAATATAAATTAATGTGCAAGAAAATACACCTAAGTTTAGACTTAGGCATATTATTTTATTATGCAGAATTGAAATGTGCAATGTGAATGAATATTGTGCAAAATTATATGTCTAAGTTTAGACTTAGGCATACATCATTTTATTATGCAGACTTGGAACATGCAATGTGAATGTGGTTTTGAAAATTCCTAGGTTTTGGTGTCTACAGATGCCCCTTTTTGTACTGCATTGTGTAAAATACAATGCGGTGCAAAAACAAATGACACATTTCCTTATTGAATGGATGGATGGACTCAAATATTCTTGACACAAAATAATGAATGGATTTTAAAAAAATTTATTTTTTTGCTTACCCCTTCAATTGGTGAATGGGTAAAGAATGAAACCCGTGAGCCAGTTGACCAACTGTGGATGATGAAAGGAGGTGGATGATTAAATGATGAGGATTGTGATGTATGCAAATGTATGACTTCGAATCAACTTGATACCCCAAGATTGGGATGGTTTGTGTTGTGCGAATTTGCCTTTGGTTTTTATTATGTGTAAAAATGTTGTAAAATCATTAACCACGTTGGGAGTTTGGGGGCCCTGCTACTGTTAGTAATTCATGTGTTTAGGAAACAACACACTAGAAATTTGATACTCAAGTGATTGTTGATTGTTACCAAATTATAATTGATTTTTTCTACTTTTATAACCCAACAAAAAAAGTTTAATATAATATTTTGCAAATCATCTTGAACATAGCCATACTAAAATATTGAGGGATCCAATTGATTTAATGCTAGATGTTATTATATTGTATGGTTTTTAATAGGTGTCCTTATGGTGAGCTACCCATCCAACCGCATTGCATGGATTACCAGTCACTGCAACCACCAGGTGTGTAGGGTAATTCACTAAATACGAGGCTCACTACATTATTTTCTTATGATGTTTGTTGAATGGATGTGATGGATGCAAATATTGGAAATCAAGATCAAGTTGGATGCCCCAAGTTTGGGGTGGACTTGTGTTATCGTAAATTTACCTTTTGGAATGATTGACATGCAAGATGATGAAGTAAAGGAACCAATCACCCTAGGAGCCCATTGTCCTAGTGATTGTAGCAAATTTCTTAATGCAAAATGATGAAGTATAATTTTTTGTGTTTTGTAACCCCATGAAGTAGGCGTCAATGACAACCTTGGGAAAATTTGCTTGAATGCAGCCACACTCAAAAAGTAAGGGACCAAACTAATTTAATTTCAAACGTGATGATGTTGGATGATTACGAATAAGTGTCCTTATGGTGAGCTACCCGTCCCACCATGATCGCCAATTTGTAACATAAAAGAAGCGCACCATACAATGAAATATTGAAAAAAGTAATTTGTAATAAAAATGATTTCTTTGTATTGAACTTTCAATGGAGACTTGATCTTTGTTTAAAATGATTTTACCTCAAATTGCAGGGGTTACAAAATGTATGCTTGTTTCTTGGTTTACAAATGGGCACAAAGAGGGGAAGCCTCTTTGGAAAAATAGAGTTGGGTGCCTTCAATATTCTTCTACTACAATCAATGTTGGAGGTGGGTTTATCGTGACCACGATGATGACCTTGGTTTTTTGAGTTTGGAACATACACACATGCAAAGAGACAAAAGTTTTAGTAGCACCTATCACAATGAATATGATAAATGACTAATGTAAAATGGAAATAGAAAACAAGTATTTGCATACATGAGGGACAATTAGGAAAGCATAACATTAGCATTCGCTTCATTTTCTTGGTGAAGTGATGGTGCCTTTATAGGCCTTTGAGGATTTTGAAGGGAATGATAGGTGGCAAGCCAGGGCTACCAAGTGGTAAGGACTGGGCAACCACCTATCCTGGGTAGTTACAGTGAGTCACTAAGAGTGTATCACTTAACTAGGGAGATGTGGCAAGTGGGTAGGTGCAAGTGGTGTGAGGTGTGAGGGATATCCCATATGAAGAGACAAGAGTGAAATGGGTGTGTGATAGGTGTAAATGGATGATGGTGATGTGGCCAGTACACATATCCAATGGGAAGATAGGGTATCTTATACAGATTTTCCAGATTTAATAAATCTAGAAAATATAAATTAATGTACAGGAAAATACACCTAAGTTTAGACTTAGGCACATTATTTTATTATGCAAAATTGAAGTGTGCAATGTGAATGAATAATGTGTAAAATTATATGCCTAAGTTTAGACTTAGGTATAAATCATTTTATTATGAAACTTGGAACGTGCAATGTGAATGTGGTTTTGCAAATGCCTAGGATTAGGTGTCTACACTATATAAGGCCTTACCAGTACATTTAAATTCAAGATAAGAGTAGTTGGATGTGAGAGATGAGTCCTAATCTTGTAATCCTATGGGAGTCACAATAATCCAAAGGAAAATATAGTCTTTTGTTGCCTTTTTTGAAAATAATAACTTTAGAAAAAAATAAAAAGAAGGGGAAGAAAGAAATAAGAGAGAGGAAAAAATAACAAAGGAAGCAAGAGAAAGAAAGAAAAGGGAGGTAGAAAAATAAAAAGAGATTTGTTTCACTTATTTTTCTATCCCATTATCCGTCAAAACATTTATAAGTATAATCATATTTTTTGTCTAGAATTTGTGTCTTGATTTATTTTTGTGTATAGTAGTCAAGTTAATTAATGATTAAGTTTAATTATCTCAATATCAGGTGTAGTGTTCAAGTTCAATAATATTGATATTGTGTACAATAGTAAACTCTAGTTATTGATCTAGTGGTGAGTCACAGCTGTTTAAAAGGGTACTTTATCCAAGGGAAAATATATTTGATTCATCTAATGTTTACAATGCAACCAATATCTTCGATCACTATGGAGGAGGCATATGCATTGTTTTATGCATCTCAAGAGATATTGAGTGAGACTAGCCATATGTATTTTTAACACTTGGTATTGGAAGGCTTCCTAGACCATTTCATATCTAAGGCTTGTTATTGAGCATGCCATTCCAAATGATATCTAAATGAAGGATATGAAGGTGATATAGAAGACAATTTAGAATGGAAATATCATCAACAAAACATGTGTTTGGTTGATGGATATTTTGCATAAATATTGTTGTATGCCCTTTTAAAAATGAAACCAAATTTTGGTTGAGCTTGCTAGTTTGGGTGAAGCTCGTTGCTTGGAAGGTTTGAAGTTCATAGCCCAAATATTGGTTCATATTATGGTGCACACAATTTAAAGTTTATTCGATATTTTGGTTAGATTGGTTTATTGCTTGGATGGTTTAAAGTAGTGAATTGGTGTCACCAATATAAAGTTCAATTTGAATATTAGTTTTACCAAGTTTTTTGGTTTGTTACAACTTGCTTCTCATTGAACTCTAGAATTCATTTCAATATTATGTTTTAAGTATAGGAGTTTCTAAGTTGAATCTTTAGTCTTATTATTGTGTTTGTTCAAGTGTGATAGTAACACCTTTGTAACAATAGTAAGTCCTTATAAGGGTATTCTTGTAAAGGAGATTCACACCCACTCTAATCCCATATCATATTTCATAGTCTAGAAATGAATAGAATCAAAACATAATATAGTATTATTAAAATAAAATAGACATTTTTTGTTTTTCTAAACAATTCCAAATCTACAACATTTTCCTTTTTCATGTTTGAAACCCTTATGTCTAGGCTTTATATCTTAGAGATGTACTAGATATAACCTTTTTTTTTTTTCTAAAAACTTGTTAATCCATGGTATTTTTCCCTCTTTTTCACTTGAAACCCCAATGCTTGGGATCTATACTGTGGAGATATACTAAATCTATTTTTGGTATGTGTTATACTTGATGATTTTAATTATTATATGTATTGTTATCTATAAAAATTGGTCAAATATGTGTTATTTTTCTTTTTATATGGATGGAACAATAATATTTAGATTTCCCATCACAATATATAAATAAATAAAAGAAAAAAATGAACAAAAAAAATTTCTAAATGAAGAATAATATGGTTGAGATTGTTGGATCTGACTAAGGTACCATGAAAGGAGAACCTTCTAATGTTGCGGATTAGGAAGGAGTGGGATGTGAAAGCAAGAATCTAGATCTTACTAGAATAATGGAGCAAGTAGAAATATTCTAATATCTACTTGGTGGGGTGATAATGGAAAATCTTTCTAGGGCACCCAAAAAGATTGATAATATTACTTTTAGAAAAATCAAGGTGATAAGTAGCTAGTTAGACTATATCCGAGGCAAGTTGTAGTTGCAAGCTGAGAAAGAACCCCATATTTTAGTTCCTTCATAATCCACCTCTGAAGGAGTGATGTTAAAAATACCTGATAAGATTTTTGAAAGGGCACATCAAAAGCTTCATAAGTGCCTCATTGGAAAATTTATAGGTCTTCTCCCTAATTTGGAGTAGATTAAAAAATGGGCTCTTGGACATTGGAATATTAAAGGGCATGTAGACTTTTCATACCTTCCAAAAGGGTTCTTCATGGTGTCATTTTTAGTGGAAGAGGATTATCTATAGGTTCTTTATGGAGGACCCTAGTTTATGGGTCGGGTGAGGTTGTTTCTTAAGAAATGGACTTTGATTTTTAACTTGGATATTGAAAAAATAGATGTTGTTATGACCTGCGTTAGGATCCATGGTTTACCCTTGGAATTTTGGGAGGAATAAGTGTTGGAGATCATTGTGAACTCCTTTGGATATTATATGGTAATCTATTATATTACAAAGGAATGTAAAATAGCTTTCTTTTATAGAATGTGTGTTTTGATTAAATCCAAAAAGAAATGTCTAGATCATGTCAAATTGATTTTAAAATGGGGAACATGAATTCAACCTCTCATTTATGAAAATGGCCCATTCTGCTATAGAATTTTTACAAAGACATGATATTTAGCAAAGGATTGTCCATTCAAAATAAAGAACTTTTAGGCTAAAGAGGGAACTACTATTCAATATTGAAAGAATAAAGAAACAATAAAAACTACTCAAGATGCAGATAAATCTAAAGATAATATGCAATTCATGTTGAATAAACCCAATAAGGACCAATATTTGGATATAGCATATGTCTATGTTCAAGATCAAGTAATGGATTCTAAGAGGTTAGGCACTTGTAACTATGACTAAGAGATATCTAAGATAGATCAAATTATAGAAGTTAAAATGTTTGATGTGCAAAAATTAGATATCCTTTTGGAAGAAGATGTGGTAAGGGTTGACAGTAAAATTTATAATAATCCACAATAAAGTATTTTTTTTATTTTTAGCTAGATTCAGTCACGGGTCCCAATATATAGGATCTTGTGTAAACTCAAATATTAGAGCAATTTAATATATATGGTCAATGAAAATGAACATAACATTCATGAAAATAACAATAATAAGAAGAAATAGATGGCCAATATCATTCATGAAATAACATGAAGAAAACTTATAATAATATTGCTCAAAATATTGTATACAAGCTTCAATATTCAACTTATTGGTTTATTTAATATTTGATTATGTTTCGTGGAGCTTTATCTCCATAATATAACATTAGGAGGTTACTCTTGGGCTCTAACTATTGATCTCCTCACTATATGGTATATGCATCCTTTCTTATTTTACACATAAGACAAACCTCTAATACCCCTTGGCTTCACATCTTGCCACTTGTATACATGTCTCTTGAATCTTTATTTACCTGCACAGTTTACTCTATAACGCTTGCACACTCTTACTTGCACACTTTATTACATAACACTTGTGCTCATTATCACTCTACACACTTGCATACATTATCACATGACACTTTTGCATATTCTATACATAGACACATACATAAGGGGAAATATAAATCACACACCTACACTAAAAACCCTATTCTAATATTTACATACTTATAATTGTACCATAAGGTACCATGGGGGTATAATAGCATGTATTAAATAATGTAATATTTTTCCACACCCTCTTGTATTATATTATTTGGTTATTGAAGACTTTAGTTTTCAATATATTTCCATTACTCCTTCGTCTTGATATTATTTGTCTTCAACTTCATGTCTTTTGTTCATCTTTATTTTGTGCTTTCATCTATTCTTAATTTTTTAACTTTTTTGTCTTCATCCATAGTTGTGGTATAAGCTGCTTGTGTGACTTCTAGACAATGAGTTAGTAAGTCATCACAATAATACATTCTAGAATTTGAAGATTCCCTATTGAAGTTAACATATGCTTCATTCAAATCATATGTATCACAAGTAACATCTTATTCTCTTGTATTTTCTCTTCATAAATCTAAAAAATAAGTAGATCCATATACATCACTATACCTATTTTATTAGGCAATATAATAGCTTTTTGGGGAATCCACCAAGCTCCAAAAAGTTTCTCAAAAGTCATAAATGTTTCATCTTTTGCAATTTTAAGAATTGAAGACATTTTTCCTTCAAGTTATCTGATATATCCTTTTCTCCATAAAAATTATCTATCAAGTTTTGCATATATAATTTTAACTTGTTCAACATTTCCTCACTATATTTATAAAAAATATTTTTTATTATTTACTCTATAGTGCAATCCTTCGATGTAGGAGACCTTATATCTCCAAAATTTTAAATAAACAATTCTAATTTACAAATTTTTTAATCAATCAAATCTTTCATTTTTTTTCTAATTTCCTTTTTGGAGTAGACAACCTTATCTCTCCAAACTTCAAATTTCATTTTTTTTTTCAAAAATCAAGTTTTTGAAACAAAATTGCAAAAACAATTTGCAAATATCAAGTTTTCAATTATTAATATTCTAAAAAAAAATTGATTGTTCAAAAATATTTTTGGAGTTGAATTCCTTTTGAATCCCTAATTAACCAATAAATGATTTTTCACTTTTTAATTTTTCAAAAAACACTTTTGAAGTCAAATTCCTTTTCACTCCAATTAATTCTTTATGCCAAATATTCAACTTAAAAAATCCATGTCCAAATATATATGTGTGTGTGTGTGCACGCTCAATGAATTTAAATAGAAAGGAATAATACCTTTTCTTATGTGCTTTCAAATGTGGCTCTTTTTGCACGTGTTCCCCTTCCACATGGAAAAATATCTATCTCATGCAATGGACATTACACAGACACAGGTGTTTCAAATCGCAATCCTGCTCACACTCTAATCTAGGTGCTTCAAATTCCTTTTCAAGCCTTAGGAATTTTTCGAATGTAGTCCTCAAAGATATTTTTCTCAAACACAATCTCCATAAACAAAGATACTTTTCTCTACTCTATATTCAACAATAGATTCTCTTTTGTGATCATAGAGAACAACTCATTTTATATATTTTGACTTGACTCAAGTTATAAACTCACAAACAACTCTCTAAATGTCTTCCTCTACTACAATGGAATTTTCATCCATTTCCAATAATGATTCTCACATCCAAATCAACTCTCTATATTTCTCAAGTGCTTTGTCATTGCAATCCTTCTCTCGGGACTAAACATTTCTCCTAAGATATGGAATTGCGATGGCTTCTAGATAACTTATAATATTGTGCCTCTAGTGGCACTTAATATCTCTAGGCAATCTCTTATCTTGTGCCTTTAATGGCACTTAATATCTCTACATTCTCTTGGAACATATCTAGTTGTCCTCTTCTACTCTAGGTAGGATATGTTTGGATATTCTTCAACTCAAACGGCTTCTTAGACCCTTTCTTTTTAGAGTAGGCTCTTTTCTTTCTTTTTTTCTTCTTTCACTAATTTTTGTCCAGTGCTTTTCTTCAAATTTCTTACTTCTTTCTCAAGAACTTCTATCTCAAAGATAGAACATCTCAAATGGCCTATGACCACTTCCTTTTTCTTAACAACTTATTATTATTTTTAACAATAACTTCAATATTTCTTCCACAAATTTGATTTTTTCTCTTCTTATTTTATTCCATGTTATTTTCAATGGACTAATAGTATTCCTAAAAATTTCAATCTTCACAAATTAATCCCAAAATGATCAATAACCCAAAATATTGAGCAAGGTGCAGCAACAATATTGTCATTGTTGTCAACACAGTCAGATGCAGTGGATAGGAAGTTCAAAAGCTATTCAGATGCAGAATACAGAAGTTCAACGGTTACTTAGAGTATGTACAGTGATTTTCAAAGAAGACCGAAGTGGTCCATATGTAAAAGATCAAAGAAAAATACAAGTAAGAAAAGTGTCGCAATATCACGACATATACATCAGGCAAGAAAAACTATCACGATTTCGTGACATGTTGGAAGAGAGAAAAAGCAAGAAAAACTGTCGTGATTTCGCAACATGTTGGAAGAGAAAAAGACAAGTGAAAAAACTGTCGTAATTTTGCGACATGTTGGAAAAGAAAAAGGCAAGTGGAAAAACTATCACGATTTCGTAGCATGTTGGAAGAGAAAAAAGGCAAGTGGAAAAACTATCGTGATTTTGCGACATGTTGGAAGAGAGAAAAAGCAGGAAAAACTGTAGCAATTTCGCGACATGTTGGAAGAGAAAAAGGCAAGTGGAAAAACTGTCGCGATTTCGTGACATGCTGGAAGAGAAAGAGAAAGCAGAAAAAACTGCCTCGATTTCATGACATGTTGGAAGAGAAAAATGCAAGTGGAAAAACTATCGCGATTTCGTGACATGTTGGAAGAAAAAGAGAAAACAGGAAGAAGTGTCGCGATTTTGCGACAAGTACGAAGAAAGATAACAAGTAAGAAAAGTGTTGTGATTTTGCAACATGTCACATTTTCACGACTAAAATAGGAGAGAGAAAGTAAGTTGGAAAAGTGTCACGATTTCGCGATATGTCGCATTTTCATGACTAAAATAGGAGAGAGAAAGCAAGTTTGAAAAGTGTCATGATATCGCGACATGTCGTATTTTTGCGACAAAATAAAGAGAGGAAGCGTACGAAGCAGAACTGTCATGATTTCATGACAAAAGCAGAAAGCAAGACTTCGAAAGTAGAAGTGTCACGATTTCATGACAAAAGCAAAGAAGTAAAGTATGGAAGCAGAAGTGTTGTGATTTCACAACAAAAGTAGAGAATTTTAGAGAAGTAGATGTGTGTGAAGTTCGATCGTAGTGCGTAGAGAGCAAGTCATTTCGAAAGATGCTAAGTGCAAAATTTGCAAAGAGAGAAAAGTGCGCAAAAGGGAGAAGATGATCGTGAAGTTTGACTATAACAAAGCAGAGTGTGCGAAGTGTTGGTGTAGAGAGAGCAGAGTGCACAGAGAACGCAAAGGTGAAGAAGACTAGTCAGGGTCTTGCAAAAGCAAAGGTATCTTACTATTAAACCTATAGATTCAAATTGAAGTCTAGGTTGATGCTTGGCATTAGGGGTTGGTGCTCTTTCCAATTGGTGCTGGTAAATAATGGGTTGGTGCTCCTTCCAGTTGGTGCTGGTAAATCAGGGGTTGGTGCTCCTTTCTATTGGTACAGATAAATTAGGGGTTGGTGCTCCTTCTAGTGTGTGTTGGTAAATTGATTATAAAGTTGGTGCTTTGCAAAGGCTGGATTTGGATGGTAGTCCAAGAAGTTAATTTTTGAGGAGTAGCCACATTGGTGAACCTCGTTAAATCTTGTTTTGTGTGATACTCTTTTGTTATACTTGTTGTATCTAGTAATAAGTGTTAATTATTGCAATATTAAGAACTGTAAAGTTAAGTTTAAAGAGCTACACTGATTCACCCCCCCTCTCAATGTCATTGCGAGACTAAAAATTGGTATCAGAGCTAAGTTCCTGTACAAGCTTAACCAGCTAGGGTGATATTGGAAGTAACACAATGGCAGGTGGTGAAGGCTTCTCATCAAACAAAGCACCATTGTTTGACAGATCTAATTACGCGTTCTGGAGAATCAAATGTAAACATATATTTGTGCTTTGGGATACGACATCTGGAATTTAGTAGTTAGTGGATACATAATACCCATCACTCCTCCAAAAGAGGCTGACAAAAATAAACTGTTTGAAAATAACTCAAAAGCAAAGAATGCTCTCATGTGCGGATTAGCAAACAGTGAACTAGTAAAGATCATGAGTTGTACAATGGCAAAAGAGATATGGGACAAACTGAGGAGTATTCATGGAGACGATAAGATCAAGGAGGCCAAGTTACAGACACATCGAGCTCAGTTCGAAACATTAAATATGAATGACGATGAAAACATTGAGGCATATATGCTAAGAGTTAATGGAATCATTAATGCGATCAGAGGACTCGACGAGGATATCGAAGACTCTGCCGTTGTGAAAAAGGTATTAAAATCTCTTCCTCAAAGGTTTGAATCTAAAGTCTCAATGATAGAAGAAGCTAAAAATATAAATTAGTTTAGTATAGATGAGATGTATGGCTCTTTGACTGCTTATGAGATGAGGATAGGAAGATCTAAACCCACAGACAGAGAAGCGGCTTTTAAATCCCTTAAATATAAAAATGCAAAATAAAATTCTGAGGAAGAAGAGACATCAGATGAAATGGAAGCAAACTTTGTTAGAAAACTAAAAAGGGGAAAAGGAAAATACAGAGGAAAGCTATCGCTTAAATGTTTCAACTATGGAGGTGTTGGGCATTTTGCGACTAAATGTCCACTTAAAGAGAAGAACAAAAATGATGAAGGATCACACCAAGAAATAAGTGACTGGAAGAAGAAAATGAATTTCAAAAAAGGCAACTTCAAGAAGAAAAGTTTCATCTCCAGGAATTCCAGTTCATCAGAAGACAACTCCGATGAGGATTCTGAAGAGGAAACAGGTGAAGCTCTTTTCATGGCATTTGAAGAAGTAAAATTAGAAAAGGAAGAAGGAGTGAACTTTGAAGTATGTGGTGAAAACCCTAAGGCTGAGGTAGATCTAGAAGGTGATTTGATCTCTGCACTTGAAGAGTGGAAGATAGAAAGGAAAAAGAATAAGAAAATTTCAAGAAAGCTTGAGGATGCAAATGAGATCATAACCAGTTTGAAAGTACAGATAGAAGAATCCAAGAAAATCTTCGAAGATCTCGAAGTGCAAATAACCATGAAAATAGATTATTGCAGCAAGCTAGAAGAAGAGGTTGTTGGTTTAAGAATGCAACTAGAAGAGATGAATAAGAAAATTAGTTGTTATCACAAACGTGAAGAAAGTGCTATGAAGTTGGATAAGATCATAAATAACCAAAGGCCTGCAGGCATCAAATTTGGTCTGGGTTTCATAATCTTGGTAAGTTTGAAGATAGAGCGGATGAAGGTATTTTTGTTGGTTATTCATCAAAAAGCAAAGCTTACAAATGCTACAACAAGAGGTTAAATAAAATTGTGGACAGTGTCGATGTTAAATTTGATGAAGGTAGAGAACGAGTCATTAGCTATGAAACGAACTACCCAATTTATGAAGAGGTTTTTGAAGGAGATGAGGAAAACGAAACGGACAAGATACATAAAATTGACTCAGATGATTTAAGTTGTGATTCAGAAGTGGAAGAAAATAAGAAATTCAAAACAGGCAATTGCAGAAAAATCATCCTAGAGAGCAAATAATTGGAGACCCCAAAGTTGGTGTTCAGACAAGAAGAAGAGTAGTAAGTAACTACTCTCTATTATCCAGCATTGAGCCCAAAAATGTTGATGACGCAAGCAAAGATGAAAGTTGGATGAAGGCAATAAATGAAGAATTAGATCAGATTGAGAAAAACGAAACTTGGGAGTTAGTACCTAGACCTGCAAATAAAAATATAATCAGGACTAAATGGATTTTTTGAAACTAATTGAATGAAGACGGACAGGTAGTTAGAAATAAAGCAAGATTGGTATGTAACGGTTATGCACAAGTTGAAGGCATTGACTTTGAGGAAAGTTTTGCACTAGTAGCTAGACTAGAGGCAATTAGAATGTTTTTGGCCTTAGCAGTCTACAAGAATTTCAAAGTTTATCAAATGGATGTGAAATCAGCGTTTTTGAATGGGAAACTTAAAGAAGAGGTTTATATTGAGCAACCAAATGGTTTCCAACTTTGTGATGATCCTAACTTTTTTTGCAAGTTGAAGAAAGCATTATATGGCTTAAAACAGGCACCCCGAGCATGGTATGCAAGGGTAGACAACTATCTCACCCAACAAAGGTTTAAGAAAGGTATGGTGGATAGTAATTTGTAGGTCAAAACAAAAAATGGGCATCTTATTGTTCTTGTTGTATATGTAGATGATATCATATTTGGCAGCAGCAAAGATGAGTCATGTAAAGATTTAGCAAAGAAGATGCAGAAAGAATTTGAAATGTCAATGATTGGTGAACTTTCGTATTTCCTCGGGTTGCAAGTTAATCAAAATAAGAAGGGCATATTTATTTCTCAAGTTAAATATGTGAAAGAGATGTTAAAAAAGTTCACAATGGAGGATTGTAAGCCGCTTAGCACTCCCATGACAAGTTGCAAGTTAAGCAAGGATGACAAATCTCCACCTGTTGATCAAACCATGTACAGATCTATGATTGGAAGCTTACTGTATCTGACAGCTACTAGACCAGATATTTTGCAGGCAGTATGCATGGTAGCACAATTTCAGGCTAATCCCAAGGAGACTCATGTGACAACAGTGAAAAGGATTCTTCGGTACCTCAAGGGTACTATGGAATATGGGTTATGGTATCCGAAAGGTAAAGACTTCACCCTTATTTCGTATTTAGATGCAAATTGGGTAGGATGTGTAGATGACAGAAAGAGTACCAGTGGAGGTGCATTCTATCTTGGAGACAGATTGGTCATGTGGCACAATAAGAAACAAGAGTCAGTTTCTTTATCGACAACAGAGGCAGAATATATTGCAGCGACATGTTGTACATAGGTATTGTGGATGAAACAAACCTTGAAAGATCTTGGTATTAGCTTCAGTGAGCTAATATCAGTTAAGTGTGATAACACTAGTGCCATTAACATCTCCAAGAATTCGGTTATGCATTCATGCACAAAACACATTGCTATCAGGTATCATTTTTTGAAGAAGAAAGTTGCAGAAGGTGAGGTTAAGTTGGATTTTGTTCCAACTACAGAACAAGTAGCGGATATCTTCACAAAACCATTGCCCAAGGAAGTTTTTGAGTACCTTCACAATAAATTGGGAGTGGTCACACTTCCCAAGAATTGACTAGCTACAGGGATCACATTCTCAGGGGGAGCATTTACGTATTTGATTATCTTTTTGCTCATGTTCATGTTTTTTGCTAAGTGTAATAAATTGTGCCTGAGAATGTTGTGCATAGACTCAGGGGGATTCTGCAGTAACCCTTTGGTATTATTGTCAAAGGGGGAGAAGAGTTACAAGAAATTGCACATGTGGTGCCAACAATTCCAAAGGGGGATATTGTTGAGCAAGGTGTAGCAACAGTATTGTCATTGTTGTCAACACAGTCAAATGCAGTGGACAGGAAGTTCAAAAGCTATTTAGATGCAGAATACAGGAGTTCAAAGGTTCCTCAGAGTATGTACAGTGATTTTACAAGAAGACCGAAGTGGCCCATATGCAAAAGATCAAATAAAAAGACAAGTAAGAAAAGTGTCGCGATATCGCGACATATACAACAGGCAAGAAAAACTGTCGCGATTTTGCAACATGTTGGAAGAGAGAGAAAAAGCAAGAAAAATTGTCGCGATTTCACATGTTGGAAGAGAAAAAGGCAAGTGGAAAAACTATTGTGATTTTGTGACATGTTGGAAAAGAAAAAGGCAAGTGGAAAAACTATCACGATTTTGCGGCATGTTGGAAGAGAAAAAGGCAAGTGGAAAAACTGTTACGATTTCGTGACATGTTGGAAGAGAGAGAAAAAGTAGGAAAAACTATCGCGATTTCGTGACATGTTGGAAGAGAAAAAGGCAAGTGGAAAAACTGTCGCGATTTTGCGACATGTTGGAAGAGAAAGAGAAAGCAGGAAAAATTGTCGCAATTTCGTGACATGTTGGAAGAGAAAAAGGCAAGTGGAAAAACTGTCACAATTTTGCGACATGTTGGAAGAAAAAGAGAAAGCAGGAAGAAGTGTCATGATTTCGCAACAAGTTCGAAGAAAGAGAACAAGTAAGAAAAGTGTCGCGATTTCGCGACATGTCGCATTTTTGCGACTAAAACAGGAGAGAGAAAGTAAGTTGGAAAAGTGTCATGATTTCGCGACATGTCGCATTTTCACGACTAAAATAGGAGAGAGAAAGCAAGTTTGAAAAGTGTCACGATATCACGACATGTCGCATTTTCATGATAAAAGAAAGAGAAGAAGCGTACGAAAAAAAAACTGTCATGATTTCGCGATAAAAGCAGAAAGCAAGACTTCGGAAGTAGAAGTGTCACAATTTTGTGACAAAAGCAAAGAAGTAAAGTACGAAAGCAAAAGTGTCATGATTTCATGACAAATGCAAAGAAGAAGACTTCAAAGGTAGAAGTGTCGTGATTTCGCAACAAAAGCAAAGAATCTAAGTATGAAAGCAGAAGTGTCACAATTTTACGACAAAATCTAAGTTGAAGACTACGGAGGCAGAAGTGTCGTGATATCGCGACAAAAGCAAAGTCAAAGTCTTTGGAAGCAGAAGTGTCACGATATCATGACAAAAGAATAGAGAAAGTGTACGAAGGTGAAAGTGTCACGATATCGTGACATGTATTTTTGCGAGCCAAAGCTAAGAGAAAGAGCAAGGAGAAAAAGTGTCGCGATATCGCGACATGTAGCTTTTTCACGGTCCAATGCAAAGAGAAAGAGAGAGAAAGAAAAAGTGTCATGATATCGTGACATGTTGTATCTTTGAGGGCCAAATCAAGGAGAAAGAGAGAGAAAGCGAAAGTGTCGTGATATCGCGACATGTATTTTTGCGATTGAGTTGAAGCCGACGAAGACCGATGATAGCCGACTAAAATTAGGGTTTACAATTGTTATGAAAATCGACTAAGATTAGGGTTTATAGTCGACTAATATTAGGGTTTTCATCATAAAAATGTTGTTATAAAAGGAGCATTGTTTGGAGAATTTTAGAGAAGTAGATGTGTGCAAAGTTCGGTCGTAGTGCGTAGAGAGCAAGTCATATCGAAAGATGCTAAGTGCGAAATTCACAAAGAGAGCAGAGTGCGCAAAAGGGAGAAGACGATCGTGAAGTTTGACTGTAACGAAGTAGAGTGTGCGAAGTGTTGGTGCAGAGAGAGCAGAGTGCGTAGAGAACACAAAGGTGAAGAATACCAGTCAGGGTCTTGTAAAAGCAAAGGTATCTTACTGTTAAACCTATATATTCAAATTGAAGTCTAGGTTGGTTCCTGTCATTAGGGGTTGGTGCTCCTTCCAGTTGGTGCTGGTAAATCATGGGTTGGTGCTCCTTCTAGTTGGTGCTGGTAAATCAAGGGTTGGTGCTCCTTTTTGTTGGTACAGATAAATTAGGGGTTGGTGCTCCTTCTAGTGTGTGCTGGTAAATTGATTATAAATTTGATGCTTTGCAAAGGCTGGATTTGGATGGTAGTCCAAGAAGTCAATTTTTGAGGAGTAGCCACATTGGTGAACCTCGTTAAATCTTGTGTTGTGTGATGCTCTTTTGTTATACTTGTTGTATCTAGTAATAAGTGTTAATTGTTGCAGTATTAAGAACTGTAAAGTTAAGTTTAAAGAGCTACACTAATTCACCCCCCTCTTAGTGTCATTGTGAGACTAACAATTGGTATCAGAGCTAAGTTCTTGTACAAGCTTAACCAGCTAGGGTGATCTTGGAAGTAACACAATGGCAGGTGGTGAAGGCTTCTCATCAAACAAAGCACCATTGTTTGATGGATCTAATTACGCGTTCTAGAGAATTAGATGTAAACATATCTTTGTGCTTTGGGATACGACATTTGGGATTCAGTAGTTAGTGGATACATAATACCCATCACTCCTCCAAAATAGGCTGAAAAAAAGAAACTGTTTGAAAATAACTCAAAAGCAAAGAATGCTCTTGTTGGGACTGAACAAAAGGCATACTTTATTTACAGGTTATCTTACAATATATAAGCATCAAGCTTAGGAGGGAGATATGACAAGTGTCATAAGCTCCACTCCAAGTGTCTTTCAGAAGACACCACTCCAACTCAAACTGAAGACAGGGACAAGTGGCAGAAGACAAATGTCAACCTTTCAATTATAGGCATAGTGCACATTATAATAATATTCTAACATTCCCCCTTAATGTGCACTATCCTAAAAGATAAGACAAAATTAGATAACATTCCCCCTTAATGTTGACTTCATTTACATAGATATAGCAAATTGCTAAACTGAGAAAACTTGTCTTTCCCAAGTGACTTGGTGAAGATGTTTGCTACTTGATATTGAGTTGGTACATACTTCATGTGTATAATATCTTCTTGGACCATTTCTCTAATGAAGTGATGATGGATCTCAATGTGCTTTGTTCTAGCATGGAAAACTAGATTCTTGGTCATCTTGATGGTACTTTGATTGTCACAATATATATATATATATATATATATATATATATATATATATATATATATATATATATTTGTTGGACCATGTATGAATAGCCCAATATCCTCAATTAATTGCCTCAACCATATTGCCTCCTTAGTTACCTCAACTCGCTGCTCTATATTCTCGCTTCTATCGAAGATAGTGAAACTGTGTGTTGCTTCTTTGTGCTCCATGAAATAGAACCTTGGCCTAATTGAAAGCAATAACCTGATGTAGATCTTCTGGTTTTAGGACAACTGGCCCAATCTGAGTCTGTGTATCCAATCAAAGAAAAATTATCACTTGATTTATACATAAGCCCATGATGAGGTGTGGCCTTTAGGAATCTCACAATCCTCTTAGCTGCTATCCAATGGCTCTTCTTAGGATCCTGCATGAATCTAGAAATAAGGCCAACTGAATAGCAAATATTTGGTCTAGTTGAAGTTAAGTAGATTAAACTTCCAACTAGTTGTATGTAAAGTGTACCATCAACCCTTTCTTCTTCATCATTATTTAGAAATTTCAATCTAGTTTCCATGGGAGTTAGAGAGGGCTTACACTCCTCCATGCGAAACCTCTCCAAAATAGATCGAATGTACTTAGCCTGTGAGATAAAAATCTTATCAGGTTGTTGCCATACCTCTATTCCTAAGCAATAGTGGAGGAGGCCTAAATCTGTCATCTCAAATTTCTTGCATAAGTCCTCCTTGAGCAACCTTATTCCTTCTATATCATCACCTTTAATGAGAAGATCATCCACATACAATGTAACCAAAATGATGTGGTTCCTCCAATGTTTCACATAGAGAGTAGATTTTGTTGTAGATCTAGTGAAACCAAGGTTGAGAAAATAGGAGTCAATCTTTGCATACCAAGCTCGGGGTGCTTGCTTCAACCCATATAGATTTTTCTTTAATCTGAGGACTTTGTTGCTTTGGCCTTCAACTGTGTATCCTGGTGGTTTTTTCACATACACTTCCTCCTTCAAATGACCATTTAGAAATGCACTTTTGACATCCATTTGATATATTGGCCAATTTTTTTGAGCTGCCAGAGCAATAACTCGTCCTGATTGTAGTCATCTTAGCCACAGGAGCAAAGGTCTCCTCATAATCAATTCCCTCTTGTTGCTTATAGCCTTGAGCTACTAGGCGAGCCTTGTAGCGATCTAGTAAGCCATCTGCTTTATATTTTGCCTTGTATACCCATTTTGTGCCTATGGTATATTTTCCTTTGGGTAAATAAACTAACTCCCAAGTATGATCCCTTTCAATGGAATCCAATTCCTGATCCATGGCATGAACCCATTTAGGATCACCAAGTGCTTCTTTGACATTAGAAGGTTTAGGTTAGCTAAGGACTTTGGCCATTTGGGCATAATTCACTTGGTGTCTTAGGGTTGAAGGCCTTTTACCTGTATAGGTGGGCAAATGATTTTGGGCTTCATCTATTGTGGCTTGAACCCACTTGGGTAAAGGATTGGATGATGTTACTTGATCATTAGGAGGATGAGATGGAGGACACGGATCATTTGTAGGAAGTTCTTCTTGTGGATGAATTTCTTGATTTATGAGTGAAGGAGAAGAACTAGATGATATTGTATGCATGAATGGAGCAACTATTTCATTAGTTATTTCTAAAGTGGGGGCTTTAGGAGGATTATATGGGGGATACTCATGAAAGGTAACATCCCTAGATAAAATGATTTTCTTGGAAATAGGCTCATATAATTTATATGCATTGGAACTATCACTATAGCCAATAAAGATGCATTTTTGGCTCTTATCATCAAACTTCTTCCTTTTCTTATGAGGAATATGAGCATAGGCATCACATCCAAATATTCTCAAATGGACCACATAGGGCGTCCTTCCACTCCATGCTTCTTTAGGTGTTCTTTCATGTAAGGCCTTTGTGTATGACCTATTAGTCAAGTATGCAGCAGTAAGAACTGCTTCTCCCCAAAATGAGTTAGGTAATATAGCAGCATGTAACATTGATTTTGCCCTATTTGTGATTTTTTGATTCATCCTCTCAAAAACTCCATTTTGTTGTGGGGTATAAGGGGTTGTGAATTGCCTCCTTATCCCATGATACTTACAAAAATTAAAGAATTCATTGGAAACATATTCTCCACCATTATCTGATCTTAAGGTGGAGATTTGATAGCCACTTTCTCTTTCAACAAGTGCCATGAATTCTTTGAACTTATCTAAGGCTTGCCACTTATATTGAATTAGGTAGATCCATACCTTTCTGCTATAATCATCAATGAAAGTGATGTAGTATTTTGCCCCTGTATAAGATTGAACAGACATTGGCCCACAAATGTCTGAATGAATCAATTGCAAAGGTCTATTACCCCTCCATGCCTTTCATGTTTCAAATGGTTGTCTGTGGTGTTTTGCTATTACACATGGCTCACAAAAACATTTTGACTCCTTAAGATGTGGAAGTCCTTTAACTAATCCTTTTGTAGCCATCATTTGAATATTATTAAAATTTAAATGTCCCAATCTTTCATGCCACATGTACTCCAAAGAGAAAGTAGTTGTTGTATGCAAAGATGTTTGTGTTACAGATTTTGTAAGGAGGTAGTAAACACCATCCTTTTTCACTCCCATGGCCTTGACATTGCCATTGGGTTCCTTAATGTAGCATTTTTCTTTTTCAAAATAGACATTATAGCCCTTATCTATAAGTTGTCCAATAGAAAGAAGACTCCTTTTAAGACCAGGCACATACAAAACATCTATTGCAGGAACATTATTACCATCATGCAAAGTAAGTGGTGCCTCCCCAACACCTTCAATGGGTAGAGCACTTTCATCACCAAAATTAATGAATTGGTTTGATGTGGGCTGAACCTTGGTCAACCAATCTTGCCTTCCTATCATGTGCTTTGCTGCTCCAGAATCAATATACCAACATTCTTTATCTTCAACATTAACTTGGTTGGTTGCATACAATGTGTTCATATTATTATTTTGTGGTTCTCCCTGTTCTCTTTGCCTTTGATAGCAATTAGCAATATTATGATTCCATTTTCCACAATATTCACATCCTTGTTGATTGTTGTTTTGACCCCCTTGAGGTCTTGTTTGCCATCTTTGTTGTTTCTGGTATTGCTGCTGTTATGGCTGCTGCTGGTACTGTTGCTGACGTGGCTACTGCTGGTACTGTTGATTTGGCTACTGCTGGTACTGTGTGTATCTCTGATGTTGTCTACCCCTTTGATTCTGATTATTTTTATTTTGACCCTTGTTTTGTTTAGGCTGCAAAGTTGCCTTGGTGGCAAAAGCTACTGATGTGGCTTCAATTTCTTCATCTTTGATTAGGGCTTGCTCATGCTTCTTAAGTAGGATCTCAATATCCTCAAGTGTTGAATTCATTGTTTTACCACTCAAATCTAACATGGTAGCATAGGAGTGAAACTTTGAAGGAAGACCTTGCAACATTATTGGAATTAACTCATTATCATCTAGAGTTTTACCAACAACTAAAAAATCATTTTTAATAGACTTCACTTCCATAAGATAATCGGTAAGTGAGCCTTTCATACATAGATTGTGCAATTTTTGTTTGAGATACAAAATATTATCTTGACTTGGCCTATCAAACAATCTATTAAGAGCATCCCATGCTTGTTTAGGTGTTTTTGTAGCCCTTACAGTTTCTCAGCATTGAATTCCTATAGCTAGCTTGATTAAACTTAAAGCTATGTTGGAATTCATCTCAAATTGTGCTTTTTCTTTAGGGTCTATAGGTGCAGTGAGTGGATCTTCATTAGCCTACCTATCTCTCATAAAGTCCCACATGTCATTCATCATCAATATTGACTCCATCTCATACTTCCAATTTGCAAAAGTCTGTGCTCCTTCAAGTTTCTTTGTAAGTCCACTTAATAGATTTGTAGTAGCCATGATTTAGAAAAGGATCAAAAGAAAAGGGAGCTCAACAAAGGATGAAGTAAGAACAATAAATGCCAAATTAGTGCCCTCAAAAAAATCTAGGGTACACTATTGAAGATCCAGAGGAGGGTTCGCCTAGTTTTTCCACTCTGAATCTTCAAGAGATTCCAACAGTGGGAGGGTTAAGTTGAACATAAGTGCCTTTCTCAATCCAAAGAGAGTAAGAATTAGAATTTTTCTAGACCTTTATACCAAACTTCTCAATATACCCACCCTTACGTGAGGGATACTGTAAGTATTTGAGGAGTTGATACGTGGAACATAAGCGATTCTGAAAGGGAATAACCTACCAGAGCTTTATACCAAACTACTCAATATACTTGCCCTTACGTGAGGGAGACTATAAGTATTTGAGTAGTTGATACATGGAACATAGGCGGTTATAAAAGTGTGATGCTTGCTTTTTGTAGAATTATTACAATAAATGTGCCAATGTATTATTGTTGAAGATTCCTGTATGTGTTTGCTTGCTTGTATATGACTAAGTGTCAAGTGTGTATGAACTACACTTAATTAGAAAACCCAAAGTTATGCAAGGGTAGTAATAAGCATAAAATGTAGACAAAGCCCAAAATAGAAGATGCAAGCAACAAACACTTAGTGGCCAATAGAGTGCCACAAAATGAATCCACCGAGAAGGGACAAGGGGCCCTAAATCACCCCTTAAGTTGATGATTTGTATTGAAAACTTGGCTAAAAGAAGAAATTAGCCCCAAATGTGCCTCCAAAAGATTATCAAACTTATCAACCAAGAGTGTCGGATGCAACCGAAAATGCACTCTTTTTACAATCTCATCTTTGACTTAAAATTCAGTTGAGTAAATGATCTCAAAACTGAAAAATAATTGCACCAATGGATCCCCCTCGAAATTCTCTTTCCAACGACTATAAATAAGCCTATAGTCAGATACAAGTTGATGCTTCAAAAATGGCAAAAAAAAATGACCCTGAAAAAATGTGCAACTCCGGGACTTCCCAAATGGTCACCCATCCGAGTTGTGCTCTACAAAGTTATGCTTGACTTAGGAGCTTCTATAATATGTACTGCCAAAAAATCAACTTTCCTGAAGGTTGAGAGATCATTCGAGTATGGCGCTCCAAATGCTCCAGTGCATTAACTCCTCGTGGACGTGGAAGAAGCCGTAGCCAAGTTCAGAAACTTAACGAGCAGATCACTGAAAGTTAACAGACCTCCCGTATTTTCTTCTGGAAGCCCAGTCGGGGATTCAGTCATCACGCAATCAAATACCACCTGTAATCAAGACTGTTCTTGCAGCAGCGAATTCCAAGAATAAAATTGAAGATGAACTCTTCCCTGACAGTCACATGATTCCTTTGAATGCAACATAAATAGTTCTCATTGTGTTAGCCCCGTAATGAAAGACATGATATGCAAAGAAGAGGAATCAGATAACGAAGCAGAGGACATTAATCAGACTTATTCTTCCATTAATACCAATTCTTCCTCTGAGGCTTTTACCATATGGGCTGATTATGCCTCGCCATCAACAATCAATGCACAATAATATCCTCAGAGTATATCTCCTTCCTGTAATATCATGTTTCGGTGTTTGCAAACTCAGGGAGTTTCTGTAGCAGTAAATAATGGTAGAAATGAGGAATGATGACCTGCCACTTTTGACTATCTTCGAGCAGGCAAGGCAAATTCATTCAGCAGCATCGGATTTGACTATGGTTTAGGATAAAATTAAAAAGAGCTTGTGATCTTTTGCATCAATGTGAGGCTATGATTGACCGACTAGGGTTATTCTCACCAAATGAAGGAAAAAAAGACATTAGCACAACAGATTTTAAATACTTGCTAGTGCCATATTTATGTCAGGACTGAACAAACTAAAGGGATTCAATGTGTGCTTTGGTAACAATGTGCCCCCACCATGCAATACGTCTAATTTTTAATGGGTGGAGACACTAGGGAAATGGCCCATCTCCACCGATCGCATCTCGCATCCCACAGAGTGGGCAGAGCACTCTCTTCTCCGTTGTCATCGAGCGTCGTGCAAGAAAAAAAAAGTGGAAAATTTGAAATAAGAGGTTGTCCTCGTCGCTGTTGAGGCATTGAGACTTTCGCAGTTAGAGCCACTATCCTAAGTAAAGAAAAAAAACAAGTCAACATTAGGTAACATTCCCCCTTAATGTTGACTTCTCTACCAAAAATCTACATCCTCCTTTATTGCTGATTTGGTCTTAGGCTCTTGCTCTTTGTGCTTGGCTCTCCAACTGTGAATAATGCTAGATTCACTGTGTATACATCTTGGTCTGTTGCCTCAGGGTCAGCCACTTCCACAGGTCTGTTGCCACTGGGTCAGCCGTCTAAGTGCCTCAGGGTCATCATGGGTGCCTTAGGGTTAGCCACTTCTGGGTTTGTTGCCTTTGTAGGTCATCCTCAGAGGATGTTACCTCTCATAGGTCACTGACTAGATTCACCATGAGTATGAAATCCCTCCTCATGGTGAACTCAATCTAGAAGGTGTCGGTCTCTGCCGAAAATGCACCTAATTAAAGGAAAAACGAGCCATATAAGAGTGTCGGGCTCTGTCGAAAATGCACTCAATACAATAAAATGAGCCATAGATCAAAATAGGAGGAGAGAAGAAGAAAATAAGAGAATATTCTAAAGTGTCTTCGTTTGTAGTCTTCAGAAGTAGATCCGAAAACAACCTCGGATAGAGTCTAGGGTGTCTTTGTCTGTAGTCCCTAGTATAAGTGTCCTTATGGTGACCATGTCATATCACCAAAATGCATGGGTAACCAGCCGCTGCATTTGCCAAGTGTATAGAAAAGGTCACTAGGTACAAGGATCACATATAAAATTACCTTGGGAGTGTCGGGTACAACCGAAAGTGCACTCCAAGGTAGAAAAGTTTGAGGCTTAAAAAATGCAAATGAAACAACCTCAGAATGACAAATGGACACCACCATTGTGTCCGTCACGGAAAAATGTTTCCAACGACTATAAATACCCCTATATTCCACCATCAAAGGGGCCTTCAACATGTGGAAAACAATATCATGCCTATCTAGGCAGCAAAATAAACAACATCGCTCAATGGCGGCATCGCTCTCAGGCGAAAAAAATAGCATTAAAATTTCCCACGCAGGGGATGTAGATGGGCCATCTAGGCCTTGACTTCCACTTTAATTTGATAAAAAAACATTAAAAAAACAATTGGGTGTAGTGCCTGTACTATCAACAAGCTAGTATGGCAGCCCTCTAACTGAAAAAGTTGAAATCCTTCGCGTTGCAGACAAGAACGTGGCATTACAGTTTGATTTAGAAGCCTCAAACTCCACATGTAAAAATAGAGCCACAAACCCATCATTATATATAAAAGAAATATTAAAGAATGGGCTACGCATCCCTTTCGAGTCCCCTCAGCAAGCGTGTTTTCCACCACACGAACTAGGAACAAGTCCTCCCTTGGTGACTAGGACACATGTCCTCCCTTCTGCTACAGGTGTACTGCGGCACCCGTCCATTACCACCATCGTAAGTCCCATTCACTCATCAAATCTACATCTCGATCCTCATCAGGAACATCAAAATCCATTGTTACTTGCAGAAGTAACCGACGTTGCACCATTCATGGTCGTTGGAGGCAGAATCGCAAATGCCAAAATTTGTAGAATTGGGCCGATTCTTTTGGGCAGCAACCATTAGTTTTAACTGCATCATAACTTCACCAAGGAAGTCATGAAAAATGCGAAAGTGGACCCTAAATAGGTTGACAAGCGAGAAATATGCTTTATGTTTGTATTCGATCTCCAGCTAAACTAAACATGCAACTCCTTTACAGGCACTTGCAGATCAAAGTGTCGTTGAGAGTTGTTGCATCCTAACAGTAACTTTGGGATCCGCTACTCTGCACTTCCCCCGACGGCAAGCCTACCTCTTCGCCCGCCCCAACATGCCTCATCGCAGCTGCATTGTAACGTAAAAAAAAAATTGTTCTCCAATGATTAATCTCTCATCGCAGTACGCCTTCAATCAATTTGAGCCAAAAAAAAAATGATCTAAACTTCGTCTTCCTTTTGATGCTCTCGCATGCTCATGACGCGGCTCAGCGTAGCAGTCTCTATCTTCGCTTTCGAATCTGAAACACCACCACCGTTTCGATCGCATCTTCACCGGCCCGGTTAGAGGCGCGTTTGCATATCAATACTATAACCATGGTCGATTTACCGCTACAAGGCTGTCCGCATATCAATACTAACACCATTTTGCCCCTCTGATTCAGCCAACATGAATGGTCATTGGCATAATCCAGACAGGAAAATATGGTCTCTACATAGTAGCGCGACACCGAAAAATCCCCCATCGTTCACAGTGGGGCTGCCAGAGAACAGGACGCATTGCCACAACAGAATCTGACTGCTAGTGCCAACAATGGACCTCGTGGTGGCGGTGGTGGCGTATTTGCTACCCTTCATCAACGGTTTGTAGTACGGGCGCTTCTTCTTCATGCAGTACCCAAGGGTAGAAGTGCTCTTCCAGCCACTCTTCCCCATCATGGTTTTTTTTTTTTTACCATGACCACTAAACTGTAATCTCGTACCTCCATGAATTAGTAGCAAAGAATTCAAAAAATAGAAGAGCATCAATTTTGTAGCATGAGACTGTGCGATCGTATATCACGGAGCAGCTGAAAAAAACATTCATAGATCTGCTACTGTGAACTTGGGAAGCAAAACAAAATACCGCCAACCCCTTGGAACTAAAAACAAGTAACAGTACTTGTGGTTTCAGGGAGGATTACCACTAACCTCTCAAACTAATCACAAACTAAACTTCCATAAATCTTTCTAAGAGAAATTTAGGCAGCCATGATTTTCCAAAAGTCTGGTTTCTGATCCATTGTAAACAATGGAGAGCATACTCCCTATTTTGAAAAAAATGGGGGTGAAAATGAAAAAAAAGAGGGGGAGGGAGGATTTCCATGAGGGAAATCCCCCCTCAAGGGTTTCACAGGCAGGGAAAGCCTACTCTGATACCAAATGATGGGACTGAACAAAAGGCATACTTTATTTACAAGTTATCTTACAATATATAAGCATCAAGCTTAGGAGGGAGATATGACAAGTGTCATAAGCTCCACTCCAAGTGTCTTTTAGAAGACACCACTCCAACTCAAACTGAAGACAGGGACAAGTGGCAGAAGACAAATGTCAACCTGTCAATTATAGGCATAGTGCACATTATAATAATATTCTAACAGCTCTCATGTGCGGATTAGCAAACAGTGAACTAGTAAAGATCATGAGTTGTACAATGGCAAAAGAGATATGGGACAAACTGAGGAGTATTCATGAAGTAGGGGTTGGTGCTCCTTCCAGTGTGTGTTGGTAAATTGATTGTAAAGTTGGTGCTTTGCAAAGGCTGGATTTGGATGGTAGTCCAAGCAGTCAATTTTTGAGGAGTAGCCACATTGGTGAACCTCGTTAAATCTTGTGTTGTGTGATGCTCTTTTGTTATACTTGTTGTATCTAGTAATAAGTGTTAATTGCTGCATTATTAAGAACTGTAAAGTTAAGTTTAAAGAGCTACACTGATTCACCCCCCCTCTCAGTGTCATTGTGAGACTAACACAAAATTTATCTTGGCCTGTGTTTTATTCACGTGGCTCTTTCTCCAATATTTAAATTTAAACCAAAGTTTATCTTTGGTGCTAGCTCTTAACCTAAAACTTGTCTATTCAATATATTCACATGAAAATCTAGTTTGGTGCTAGCTTTAGAAACTACTCAAAGTAGCTATGATGCCTATCTCTCCAAATTCTTCAAATATTTACACTAGATATTTATATGCTAGAAATAAAAATTGCTCAAGGTATATCTAGAACTTATCTCCTCAAATTCTTCAAATATTCACACCAAATTTCATCTTTCTAATGCTAGCAATAGAGACTACTCAAAGTAGATCTAATAGAGTCTATAAAATTTAGCTTAATACCACTGTCAGTCATATTCAATCATAGGTCCCAATATCCAGGATCTTGTGTAGACTCAAATATTAGAGCAATTTAATATAGATGGCCAAATAAAATGAACATAATGTTCATGAAAATAACAATAATAAGAATAAATATATGGCCAATATAATTCATGAAATAACATGAACAAAACTTCCAATAATATTTTTCAAAATATTGTACACAAGCTTCAATATTCAACTCACTAGTTTCTTCAATATTTGATTACCTTAGGAAGGTGACTCTTGAAATATTTCAATATTGTTCTCCTCACATATTCAGGAGATTCATCCTTTTCTATTCCACACATAAAATAAAACTCTCATATATCTTGGATTCACATCTTGCCACTTGTATACATGACTCTTGACTCTCTTTTCACCTACAAAATTTACTCTATGATACTTGCACACTTTCTTACATAACACTTATCAAGAGAAAAGAAGTTCCACTACTCTTAAGTTTAGATATTACTTGCACACTCCTATATATTGGGACCTATGATTGAATCTAGCTAAAACTTCAATAATATTATCAAAGCTACCTTGGGTAGTCTTTATTACTTGCATAAAAAAATCCAGGCATGAATATTTAAAGAATTTAGAGAGATAAGAGTCAAATATCAGAGCACCAGACTATATTTTAGTGTGAATATTTAGGATAGACAAGTTGCAGGCTAAGAAATAGCATTAGAGATAAACTCTAGTGTGAATTTAAAGTTTGGATAAAAAACCACATGAAGAAAACATAGGCCAAGATAAATTTTAGGTTATTAATTACCCTGACATTATTTTGTGAATATTGAAATTTACAAGCAATATTGTGCGTCATTTGAAAGGAACGTGGGATAAAATACGAAGATAAAGAGTCGGCTTTGAGGAAGAAATATTAAGATTTTTTTTTATTTACATGGTGGAATCAAAATCCACCACAAATCCAGGCAGGCTATCCAACTTTTATGGCCACCATAGTATTTTGCGTTGTTCACCTCGAAAGTTGCTCCATAGATCTTCATGCAGTCCATACCTATAACCACCATGCCACGATCATTTTAAATCTTGTACACCACTAAAATCACTAGGAAAGGGTCAAGCATTCAGTTCAACGAGACCCGATATTTCAACCTTGGACCTTTGATCCCATTACGGGATTTGGTCAAACCGATTGGTCTACACCTTGAACCTATATTGAGGTTATTGTTAAAAAGAATAACAAGTTGTCAAGCAAAAGGAAGTGGCAACGAGCCATTAAATATTTTCTATCTTTGAGATAGAAGGACTTGAGAAGAAGAATCAATACAACCAACATTGAAGAACTCTGACGGAGACCTAGGAAAAAAATAAAAAATGAGATAAGCCATAGTTGAAGAGAATCTCAAGCAAAAATTTAAGGCCATCTAAAAATCCATTGAACTAGGTATAAGCTTATGACTAATATTAAGTCCCTAAGAAGAATATCCATTGATTGAGGTCGTCTGAATCCATCTATTACCCATATATCCAAGCAGTTTGAATGATCTACAAAGTTTATTTTTTGGATTGCATCAAGAGAGAAATGTATCATCCCCTATGACATCTATGTGAAGCAGGAAGGAGGACAACAAGTTTGAGAATAGAAGTAATGTCCCTTGAGTTACAAAAGGTGAAATACCTTGGGTAACACCTTGCATGAGAATTGATGTAGCAAAATAGATCGATGTGGACATAACACAAATTTCACTAGTCATATCTCATTAGGCTAGCATGAGTCAAAGGTAAGTCCTTTGATTTAATATTGGTGCATAACATTAATCTAAAGACTTGGGTGCATAGTATTTACTTTAAATATTTGGGCATGGATTTGAACATTAGCACATTGTCTAATGCATATTGATTAAAATATTTGGACATTAGAAATTTGGATAAATAAGATAATTAATGAAGCAATTTAAAGAATTTGGGATTTATAAGGAGAATCCTAAAAATTGAAATTGGAACTTGATTGCTGAAAATTGAAAACAGATATTAACAAATTACAATCTGAGGAATTGAAATTTGATATTTGATAAATTGCTTAAATTAAATTTTACATTATTTGATAGGTGATTATATTATTTGTTTATTGAAGATTTTAGTCTTCAATCTATTTCCTTTAGTCCATCTTGCTTCTTTTTCTTCAACTTCATGTATTTTGTTCTATTTTCTTTTGTGCTTTACTCTATTCTTCTTTTTTGAATTTCTTGTTTTCATCCTTAGTTGCGGTATGGCTACTTATGTGACTTTTGGAAAATGAGTTAGTAAGTCATCACAATATTACATTATAGAATTTAAATATTCCTTATTGAAGTTAACATATGCTTCATTCAAATCATGTGTCACAGTTGACATCTTTCTTTTCTCGTCTTTTCTCTTGATAAATCTCAAAAAGTAGAGGCATATACATCACTATACCTACTTGATGATATTGGTTATGTAATAAATTAAGTCCAACTACTTATCAGATCTATTTATCCATGATATTGATTTTTACCATTCAGGTAAGGATTCAAAGAAATTAGAATGTTAGTTGGAGGAATCTACAATAGAATACTAGGTGGAAGCCCTTCAATCTCAAGCATAAACAATTATCTTGATAAAAGGTGTTGAAATCATAGAGTTAGATTTTATTCCATGTATCTATAAATCTAATCTAGGAAAGAATAAGAAAGAAGTGAATATATCTCCTCTAAAAGAGGTGGATTTAGTGGGAGAGGAAGGATTAAATCTTGAAATAACTACAATCTCTAAAAAGAACCCAAATTTAGGTATAAAATCTATTAAGAACGTTTATGGAAGATTATCTGCTAAAGAAACGATAATCAAAGAAATAGAAAAGGAATTTATATTAGGAAAATAGAAGACTTTGGATGTTGGTGAGCATAAACGCACCACCAAAAGTCATAAATGAAGATGTTATCTTGGAATGTTATGGGAATGAATGTCCCTAATAAATAAAGGTTGGGTTAAACTTTGATAAGAGATAACCAACCTGATGTTCTTCTTCTTTAGGAAACTAAATTAAATTTTTTAGCATGGGAAGTAGCTAAACAAAGTATTTGGAAAAATGGATAAAGTTGTCAAGTAGAATCAAGAGGAGCCTTAGGAGGCCTCTTAACTTTGTGGAATCCAAAAAAAATGATGGTGAAGAGATTTCTAGAGGAGGTAATCAACTTACTACTCTCTTAACTTTCAAATCCTCTAAGTCATCTTGTTTAGTCACAAATGTTTATGCTCCTAATTCTTGCAAGGGAAGGAAAGAGTTATGTAAGGAATTGGAATAAATTAGTCTCTTTGCAGTAGGTATTAGATGGGTGGTTGGAAGGTATTTCAACACGTCTTTAATACCTAAGAAAAAAAAGTGAAGTTCAATATTTTTTAGAAAGTATGGAGGATCTGAGTGGTTTTATCTCTAAGACTGGTCTTCTAGATGTTGAACTTGGAGAAAAATTTATATGGACTAATAGAAGGTTGAGGTTAATATTATCCAAGTTAGATTGGGTATAGTTCTTATTTCCGTGGAGAGGTTTGATGGTAGTCTTTCTCATCCTCCATCTACCTTTCCAAGATCAGGTTTAGACCATAACCCTTCGGTATTTTGTATAAACATGAGGGTTAGAATAAGAAAAAACCCCTTCAAATTCAAATATATGTGGTTACAATATCCTATTATCTATGGAAGTTGAAAGATGGTGGAAACATCCTATCCAAGGTTCCAAGATGTTTATTATGGCTTGTAAACTCAATCATATTAAAAAGAATATCAAAATTTGGAATAAATAAGTCTTTAGAAATGTTTTCTTAAATAAGAAATTTACAGATAGAAGAGAATATTAGCAAGAGAGGCATGGATGCAAATTTATTTCTTAAATAATAGGAACTCCAATCAGACTTTCATAGTGTGATAGCAAGGGAGGATTTTTTTTTGGAAATAAAATTCTAGAAATGTTTGGATTAAGGAGGGAGATAGGAACACAAGATTTTTCATGTTTCTCTTAATCATAGAAGTTAAGACAAAATTAAAAATATTTTGTTTCAGAATAAGGAGTCTACTACTAAAGATGATCAAATTCAACAAGCAACTGTTAACTATTTTAAATATCTCTTCTCCAAAGACAGGGAGGATAATGAATCAGTAGCATTCTAAAGCATGTTCCTAAATTGGTTTCTAGAGAATTAAATTATAGCTACCTTAAGAAAATTAGTGAAGAAATTAGATAGATCATGTTTTCTTTAGGCAAAGAAAAAGCTCCAGGTCCAAATGGGTTTCAAGTTGGTTTTTTCCAATCCTTCCAGGATATTGTCAAAGAATATGTCATTGCTACTATCCAAGAATCTCTACTTTCAATAAATATAATTATATTTTTCTTATTTTAATTCCAAATAAACAAGGTCCCACAATTTTCAAGTATTTTAGACCAATTAGTCCATGCAACACTATCTATAAAACTATTACTAAGGTTATGGATCTAAGATTGAAAAATATCCTTCCAAAAATAATAGCAAAATAGCAAGGAGGTTTTGTGAAGGGAAGAAAAATTTTGGATGGGGTTATTACAATTCATGAGACTACATTTTGTAGATAGAGGTGAGAGAGAAGGTATGATCCTTAAACTTGATATGAATAAGGCTTATGATAGGGTCTCTTGGAATTTTCTGGATAGAATCCTTGCCAATTTTGGTTTTAATAGAAGATGGAGGTTTTGGGTTAGGAATTGTATTTCCTTATAAATTTTCTATTATTCTTAATGGTGTTCTTATCAATTTTTTGGAAGTAGTAGAGGTTTGAGACAAGGAGATCCTCTATCCATTTTATAATGATGGTTAAGGCTTTAGGAAGATGTATTATGGCATCGCAAGACACAAGTGTAGTTTTGGGTTGAAGCCCTCTTCTTCTATAGGGGCCATTACTCATTAACAATTTGTTGATGATATAATGCTTCTAAGGAAATCATATATAAAGGAAGTAAGAATTTATAAAAGGATTCTAAATTTATGTGAGATGGCTTTCCATAAAATAATTAATTTAGAGAAAAATAAAGTATTCTTTGTGAATACCCTTGAGATTAGACAAAACATTGAATCTATTTTGGATTGTAATATTAGCTCTTTCCCAACAATTTACCTTGGAATACCTCTTTTTATAGGAGTTTGTAAGGATAGTGTTTGGGATTATTTATTTGAAAAATTTCAATAAAAATTGGTTATATGGAAAGGGACTCTCTTGAGTAAAATAGATAAATAATAGCTACTTAAAAGTACTCTCCAATATCTTCCTATTTACTTGCTCTTGGTGTTTAAAAACCCTATGAAGATTACAGATATAATAGAAAGTATCTAAAAAATATTATTATGGTCTAAACAAGAAGAGAATAGAAGAATACCACTCATTGCTTGGAAAAAATATGTAGACCTAAATCATGTGGAGGTTCGTGTTTAAGGATTTGAACATTAAACAAAGTTTTGTATGGAAAGATAGAATGGAAGATTATAGAAAGGGAGACCGAAGATTCAATGTGGGCTAGAATCTTAAAGGCTAAATACTTGGATAACAATGATGCAAAAATACTTATGACTATCCAAGATCCTTGTAAGGGCTCTTCTTTATGGAATCACATCATAAAAAGTAGGGGAGTTATTTGGAAAGGTATTGGGTGGAAAGTTGTGTTAGCTTCCCTAATATATTAACTCACATAAAAAATTATCCATAATCAAGTATAAATCAAAAATATGTCATACAATGAATTACAACAATATCTCATAAGTATAACTCAAATATATTCAATATCATAGAATTACAAGATTTATATGAAGACATGCATATATTGCTTTGAGTTTTATCTCCAATATATAATCTTACATGAATTTTCATAGCTCTAGCTATTGCTCTCCTCTAACATCTGGGATATGTATCCTTTCGTATTCCTCTCATAAAGACAACACTCTCATCTCACCACATATCATGTGACTCTTCATTATCTATCCTGACACTTTGCACTTTCTCTCATATTGACACATACATTATATAAAATATAAATCAACTACCAAACTAATATTCACAAGAGGGCCAAATAATGTAATACTTCCAACACCTTCCATATTACATTATTTTGTAGGAAGAATTTTTGCCTTCATTCTCTGATTATTCTTTCTCTTAATTCTTCAGCTTTGACTTTGGCATGGCTAGATATATGCAACCTCCATTAGGTTTTCCTTTATAAATTATCTATGTCTACCTCTGGATCAATATATGAGTCACCTCTGGATCTCTACCTCTGGGTCACTACCTTTAGGTCACTACCCTTGATTTTCCTCTGGGTCACTACCACTGGATCTGCCTTTGGATCACTGCCACTAGATCTCCCTCTGGGTCACTACCTTTGGATCTCTGCCTCTAGGTCACTCCCACTAGATTATTGCCTCTAGATCACTACCTCTAGAAATCTGCCTCTAGGTCACCTTTGGATTATCATTATCTCTAGGTCATCCACTAGAACATTCATAAGACTATCATATATGTAGGATCATCACTACAAATGCTTTCACTATAGGCCATATTCCAAGATATGCTTGGGTCATAATCATTTATTTTTTTATGATAAGACTGACAATATTCTTAGCAAACTTTGATCATACTTAGTTTCCTTCTATAGAAATCATACAACATTTATTTTATCTTATCCCATTAATTCATGTTTATCCATCCACAATCCATTTTTAATCTGTGATCTTTCTTTTCTTTTTGTAGATAAAATATTTGTGAATGATTATGTCCTTCATAAATTTCGTAGTAATGGAGATTCCTACATTTCTCTAACTTGTATCCATATCTACCACAATGATTACATATGTTCCCTATTACAAAATTTATTTTGTCATTCTATATTTTATTGTTACTGATTCTATTAGTCTCTATCACTATTTCCTATCACAAACTTAGTCCCTTGCTTGTTATTGCTAGTTTGTCCTATATATCCAAGACCTTCACATTTTGGTCTTATTTTTGGTACAATTGGCTCTTTTATTCCTTTTCCATGTTTTCCCAAATTAGTTTCTTTATATCTAATTAAATTTAACAATTTTGAACCAATTCCTTTAGTATACCTTTCAAAATAACCAAAAATATCATCATACTAATCCCTATCAACATCAACACAACTCTAAGCATCACTATCTTTGTCATCATTTGAATCCATGTCATCATCAATTTTGATAGCATAAGATTTTTCTAAACAATCATGAACTATATTCAAATTATTTATGTCACATGAAGCATATATTTTTGTAACAAGTTCTTCTATCTTTGTAATGAGTTCTAATTCACAAGTATCATTGATTACATCACAAATTTTCTTTTCATTTTAAGGATAATCATGACATGCATATTTTTATTTTTGATGAAGATCATTAGTATCACAACATGCATCTATCATCATGGGATTTAATTCTATGGTATCACAACATTCATTCATTGTCATAGGCCTTAAATCATTTGTATCACAAAAAACATCTTTCATCATTGTTTTGTTCCCTAATTCTTCAACCTTTCCTTGTTTTCTTATCTTGGAAACATTTAGAGTGATTATTCCCTGATATATTGTCTTCCATAGACTAATAGGTAAAATAACAAAATTTTCATAACAATAATTAGCATCATTGAGAATACTTTGTATGCATTATTTAAGTATTAAAAATTCTCCTTTTTTTGCTTCATTGGTAATATCAACAATCTTATTATTCAAATCTTTATTCATTTCTTCTTGTTTTCTATTATTACCTTTGAGAACTTCATTAGAAAGTAATTCTATATACATTATCTTTCCTATATCATTAGGTAATGTGAAAACATCTTTAAAGTCTTCAACTACTTCATCAAACTTTGAACTTAGATAATTTCCAAGCATTGAAAATTTCATCTTTGGTTTCTCTCATGATTGATTATAAGACTCTATTTTCCTTTTTTGATGCATTCTTTTGTTATTCAACTTTTTTAATCACGTTTTGTTTAAAAAAATTTAAATTTTGCAATATTTCCTTAGTCTCTTCTAGTGAGTCATCTTGAATGTATATTTGTTCTTCTTGAAAACATAAGTTTTCTTCTTCAATTATTTTTGACAACTCATGTTTTTGTATTTCTATTTTTTGATCATTTATTTTTCTTTTTACTTGATTTTTCTTTGCCATGTTCCTTTGAAGTTGACAACCTTATGTCTCCCTAGTTTTAAATAAATCAAAGTTTCTAAATTAAAAAACCTATGAAGTAGAAATCCTTATATCTCCCAAATATTAGAAACTAAGAAAATATGAATTTTGCAAAATTAACTTTCCTAAGTTTGAGGTTGAATACCTTTTGACTCCCAAATTAATTAATTTTACAAATAATCTATTAATTCAAAAAACTAATAAATCAAATCAATTTAAAAACTATTAAGAAACCTTATAACTCCAATCTTAATATATCATCATCCTACTTATCTCTCCATTAACTAAATAATTAATGACAAACTAATCACTTATCACTCAACTTAATTAAATATAAGCTTTTAAACTTAATAACCCTAAAAATTAAATAAACCCTTATAACTTATCTCTCCTAAATTTCTATTACAAAATTTCACTAAATATTATTACTCCAAAAATAAATTTTAAGAAAACCCTAATTTAAATTTAAGTTTACCTCTACTCTTCATGCATGCCAATTATTCCTTGCTCTACTATAATATCTTTACTACCTTTGAAGTAAGTTATAAAATGTTTTAACCTACCCACTTCAACGCAACATGGTTCTATGAAATGTTCTGCCTTTTGGCGGTTGACCATTCACTTCCAACATTCGCTCTTATGATAGGTCTCAAACATTATACTGATAATTACCTACACTAATGTTACTTATGTTACATCTTAATGTAATGCTCCTTGACATTAGTCAATTTTGCTCAATATTATTCTACGTATCTAGCCTTATAATGCTTAGATTTTCATGTGAAGAAAATATTTGCTTCCTTTCTCAAGCACCGTTTGATGGTTATTTGTGTTTCAAGTCTCAGGTGCTGCCTGTTGGCTGTTCACATTACAATTCCTTCAAGTGATGTTTTGATTCTCCTTTGGCTTATAGAATGGCTAATTGTATGCATTCTCCATGTTGTAGCTCGGTGAATGGCTTATTATATATGTACTTTGTTTGGTACTTTAGTGGATGGCTCACTATATATGCACTTCACTTGGTGGCTTAGTTCATAATGTTATTTACCCTGAATGATAATGCTTTGGATTGAACTATTTTGGCTTGAAGCTATTGCCTTAGCCATGATATGTTTAGCTCTAACAATGATTTCTTCTACCCTAAGGATAATACACTATTGTCCTATATTCTACCTTGTTGATTCGCATGCTCCTCTGTGTCTTCACATGCTTCTACTCTGACCTTTAGAATTTTGAATTCCTTTGAGGTGCCATTCTTTTCACTAGATTTTCATACCTTCTAGGCTCATACTTCTTTGATGCTCAAGCTTGATAAGGTTCTCAGGCTTACTATAGTGCTCAGTATCTTCTTGATATCAACTTCAAACTATGATTTCTATACTCCAAGTCATGTCCTTTAGTCTGGCTTCATGCTTTGTTTGGTGACATCAACCAATTCGATGGATTATTTTCTCTTTTCTTCATTCTTTGGCGACTCTATGCTCTCAAGAATGATTTTGTCCACTCTTTTACCTTGGTTATGATGTTTTCTCTACCTAAAATATAGATGCTCTAGTAGAACATGATTGTACTTTTCTCTTAACCTCTGTTGTAAGTGAACTATTGCACTAATGGCTTCAATGGTTGTTTGGATGGCCTTTGTCTATTCATTGATCCAATAGATTTCTCTATTCATTGGCCAAATAGATTCTCTTCTTCATTTTTTTGCTTGCTAACTGAATGACTTTCCTCTTACTGCTAGATGACTTATCCCTTTATACTTTAGGCCTTCTTTATTTTATCATGGGCTTTTCTCTAATGGCCTTCTGTTTGCAAGCTTTCAACTTATTTTTTTGTTCTCTTCCTTGTTATATATTATCACAAACTTTTTATCTTTATCACAAGCTAATACCTTCAATATATATGGTCGGATGATTGTGTTCTATCTTGATATAGTTAAATGACTTTATTTGGAATAGATCAGAGTGCTACCACATTATCAATGATGAGGTTGGTCTTGTTCCTATAATAAATAAATTGGTTGGTATGCATACCCTTAATGGTCATAAAGAGCTTCTTCTAATTCTTGTAATAGAACGAGTGTCTAAACGTTACCCTACATAATAGTGTGCCATACCTTGGGTCATGCAACACATTAGTAATGATGTCCTTTATGTATCCTTTCTTCTCCAAATAGTTGAGGCTCCTAAACTATGTAGGCCCCTTCTTGTGGTGGGTGTGGGCTTTGAACATAGAACCTACTTTCTTCCTCTATGAATTCAAGCTAGAAAAGAAAAATCTAGTCATACAATATTCTTTGGTTTTCAATCCTTATCATGAAATGGTACAAACTTTACTTTAACTATAACTCATTTACAATCATCAATGAGGCATGATTAAACAACGTTGCAACCCACTAGATCCAAATGTTCTCTCCTTCTTGGATGGCTCACTCACCAATGTAGCTTTGAACCAAGGTGGATCTAATACCATTGTTAGCTTCCCTAATATATTAAATCATAGAAAACATTATCCATAATCAAGTATAAATAAAAAATATATCATACAATGAATTAAAAAACTATCTCATATTTATTGTAGGAGGGTTTTTTCCTGAAAAATATCTCATACATATCTTCGCGAAGAGTCATTCAATTCAACTGATTCTTGGACTAACTTGTGCAGCATATGAATAGCTTTAAAATGAGGGATCATATGTAAAAATCCAAGTGATATTGAGGGAGATACAAACCTATGAAATAAACCATTTGAAACAAGGGTAGTGATTATTTTTCAAGTCACGAAAAACAAAATTGCAAAGTGTGAAGGATTAGGGTTTTTTCTTGAAAAAAGTCTCATATTTTAGGAGCCATATCTTCATGAAGAGTTGTCTAATTCAGTTTATTCTTAGACCAAATTGTGCATAATTTGAATATATTTAAAATTATTGGTCATATGCAAAAATATGAGTAATATTGAGGGAGATACAACCCTGTGAAGTCAACCATTCGAAACAAGGGTAGTGACGATTTTTCAAGTCACAAAAAATGAAATTGCAAATATTTGCCAACTAGGGTTTGAACGATGGGAAGAGAAATGAAGGACTAATACTTTAGTGAGGCAATACATTATATCTATAAAAAGAATGTTTTAGCTTTCTTTTCTTTATCTTAGAAATTGTGCATGAAAAATTTATAAAGTTTTTATCAAATATTATATTTGCTATAGGACTTTCAAATAAATTTCATTATATTTTGAGTTTTAGTTTCCTTTCCATGGATCTATTTATAGTTAAATCCTTAGAATATTCCCTAGTGGTAGAGGTTAGTGAGCACACCTCAAAGAGATCCTCATTTCTCCAAGATAGGGCAGTTTTTGGTAAATTTAATGGGTATTGGCTAGGGGCTTCAACCTTGATAAAATGGATTGATAGGAGTTGGAAGTCTCCAGGAGTGATTCTATCATTTTTACCAAAGGTTTCTTCCTAGCCATTTTTTGTTCTAGGAAATAAATATAAATAATCTTAAAATGGGGTCCTGGGTTTATGGAAGAGCGAGGCTCTTCCTTACTCGCTGATATGAAGGCTTTTCAGCTGAAAATATAAATTTATCCCTAGTACCAGTCTGGGTTAGGATGTTTGAGTTATCCATTGAATTTTGGAAAATAGATATCTTCAAGGCTATAGGAAACACTCTAGGAGAATTCCTTGAGATATTAGATACAACAAAAGATGGATTTTTGGCTATTTATGCTCAAATATTGGTCATGATTGATATAAGTAAAGCTTTACAATAATCAATCATTCTTAAGTATGGAGATAAGATGTGGAACCAAAATATATATTATGAAAACATATCTTTTAGATGTAGAATATGTCATGAGGTGGGGCATATTGAGAGATCATGCCCTAAGAAGAGCCCAACAAAATCATTTATAAAAAATCGTAAGAGAAATTTACAAATGGTTATGGATAAATATGGTTTTCAACTTCCAAAAAATAGATCTAGAAAAATAAAAGAAAATGAACAATGGAGATCAATAAAGAAGGATATTGAAGAAATTCCAATTCTTTTGAGGCTTTAGCCTATGAATAAAAAGTAAATCAAAACTTAGAGAACACAATACAACAATTTCAACACATTAGCAAGGAACCATCTATTCAATATGATCCTAATTTAAGGAAGAACATTCTAAATGAACCTAAGGAATGTGTCTCATCATATTTTGAAGAATCTCTTGAAGTACCATGCACCATTCAAGAGAAAATAATTGGTAAATAAAATGCAGTTTTAGAAGTTAATACCTTTGCCATTAATAAGGAAATACTAGAAAATGAGCAGGATAAGTCAAAAGTTTCTATAATAGAGCCAAGAGAGGATAAATATATTGAAAAATAAATTTGTGAAATAATATTGAGGAATAGAATAATAAGACCTACTCTTGAGATAGGCAAGGCAAAAAGAGAAAAACCCTCAAATTATCAAGCAATATCCAGGGAAGCAAAAGGAACACAAACTAAGTTGGTTGAACTTCTCTTTACAAAACAATAAAATAATATTTTTAATACGCAAGAGGGGCCAAAAGCCCCTAATGAGACATGATTATCATATCATGGAATATAAGGGGTGCTAATACCCCCTCAAAGCATAGGTGTATTAAGGACCTATGTTTAAGTAATAAACCTGATATTCTCTATATCTAGGAAACTAAAATGACAAAAGAAGAAGTTTTAAAAACTATGAAAGCAATTTGGGCAAGATGTGAATGGGATGCTATTAATTCTTAAGGAGCATTAGGGGGAATTCTAACTTGTTGGAATCCATCTAGAATATCTTGTGTAACCATTCATAACACTAGGCATTGAATAGTCTCTTTAGTCACTTGCTACTTTGTAGATATTCGTTTCATCCTTATCAATGTCTATGGACCTACAACTCAATCAGGTAGATTAGAATTTTGGAGTGGGATTGAAGCCTTTATGAGAAGTAAAGACCAAGAAATCTGATTCATGATCATTGGATATTTTAATGCCATAACCAAGTTGAATGAAAAAAATGGAGGAATTAGGAAATTAACCCAAAGTATGAAAGATTTCTCAGCTTGTATTCAAAACAACAATCTATGGGAAGTTGAGTTTGAAGAAGACAAATTTACTTGGACCAACAACAGGAGAGGCCAGAACCTAATAGAAAAAAAACTAGATAAATGCATTCTCTTAGATCATTGGCTAGATGAAGGAACTTGTGCTAAAATTAATACCTTAACAAAGATTGGTTCAAATCATTGGCCAATAAGAGTTAAAATGGTGGTAAGTGAATTCAAAAAAAGATCATATTTTAAATATGAGCAGATGTGGGAATACCATCCTTAATTTGTTGATATGATAGCTCAAACATGGAATTATTTAGGTAATGGTGGGTTGTATGCTCTTCCAAACCAAATTAAAGCTATGACATCTAGATTAAAGGAATGGAACAAGAACACCTTTGGAAATATTTTTGAGAAGAAAGATGAACTAAAAGATAAACTTTCAAATTTTCAAAAAGGTGAAGAAATTAATACAAGCTCAGAGGAAAGGGAGTTGCTTAGGTAATATCAAAATATTTTGAGTGAGGAAGAGAAATTTTGGAGATTAAAATCAAGACAAACTTGGTTAAAATATGGAGATAAAAATACAAAGTATTTTCATAGGATGGCTATAGTTCAGATATCATCTTCTAGAATTAGTAGAATTAAATCAATAGAGGGGGTTTAGATTGAAGATCAAAGTGAAATTAGAAAATAAGAAAAGTCATTTTATCATAATATTCTAGGTTAAGAGGAGACCTATGTTCTTAATGATAAACTTCTTCAAGATGTTCCTTAAATTATAAAAAATGAAGACAATAGGAAACTTATGGACCCTATTACTCTAGAAGAAGTTCATTACCCTCTTTTTTCTTTTAATAATAATAAATCCCCATGTCCAAATGGGCTCTTTGCAACTTTTTACCAACATAATTGGGATATAGTGAAGGATTCTTTGTTGGTGGCAGTGGAACATTCTAGGGTAAAATAATACATTCCTTATAACATAAATGCAACTTATCTTACCCTAATTCCAAAAAAGAAGGATTTTGAATTTGATTCTTTATAAGCCTATGTAATATGGCTTATAAGTTATTTCCAAAGTGATGGAAAATAGATTAAGTAGACAAAATCATTTTAGAAGAGCGAGGAGGATTTATGAAAGAGAGACAAATTTTGGATGGTATCATAGTGTATTGCTCCAAAAATTTTGCACCCTTACCTTCAGGCTATAGGATCCATGCCCGAAAGGGGGATGTGAAAAGGATGGGACAATACCTCAAACTGAGAGGCCCTTTGAAGGTCCCACCTCTCGAGGGAGGTGTATAAGGGTGAATTTTCGATGGATGGTGGGTTCACCAGGAAAATTTTGAATGGCAGTTTCCACGCCTAGGTTGATAGTGTGTTTGATGTGTTCATTTTTATGCTTGATCATTCAATTCCTAGGTTTGGCCAAATGAATCTAAGCTAAGCTATATGAAATGCTGATTATATGAATACAAAAAATAGAATTAAACAAAAAATATAGGAAATATACTAGATTAGAAAAGCCATACCTGATCCGGATGTCTGATGGAGGTTTTGATTTTTGAAGCAGTCCAGATCGTCTAGAATTTGACAGGATCATCTTTGATCTGACAGGATCGTCCCTGATCTTCTGATATGACAAGATCATCTCTAATCTGACGAGATCGTCTCTAATCTAACGAAATCGTCTCTAATCTGACAAGATCGTCTCTAATCTGACGAAATCATATGACGATTTCGTCAGAGACCTGCAACTACAGAAATTGATACCAAGAACAAAAAATACAATTGCAAAAGCAAGGGAAAATGATAGAAATGAAAGTATGAATGTTAGAATGACAACTTTAGATAACAAATTAAGTAAAATGCATTGTTTTAATGACTAACTTTGACTTTATTATGCATCTAGGCTACATGAGGTGAACTCCAAGATGCAAAGCAGTAATAAGCTTAACTAATGCAAAGAAAAATAGTAGATAATGCATAGAGAATACAAACTCAAGGCAAGGATTGCCCCCAACATTGGCTGCAGTCGAAATCGTCTAAAAAATACATAATCATCTTGAATTGTGGTGTGATCATCCGAGATCGTACAGGATCGTCTGCGACGATCTAAGCTTGCTCCGACTGAAGAATGACAAAGTTCCATCAAGAAAATTCGAAAAGGGACAAAGGAAAATAGTAGTCTAAGACATTCTAATGCATGTAAAACTCGAAGGTGCAGTAAAATTTAGCCAGGGGAATGTCAAGGGGAGGGCCTAAGATTAAATAGGCATAGGAAGGAGGTTGGGAGGTTGGAGGTCATCCCAATTTGGGAGATATCCAATGGGGGAAGTCTCTAACCGCACAGACACACTTTTGCCCCGATTAGAGACGCCGTTGAAACAAAAGCTAATTATGAAAAATCAGTTTTGGGACGAAATCGTCTGGACGTTCTACTCCAGACGAATTCGTCCGATCTGAGGCGATATCGTCTGATCGACGACGATATCGTCCAACGGTCACAAAAAATCCTAAAAATGGCATGAAAAACAAGGAAAGTGGTTTAACAGGCGGTTCAGGGGCGATTTGGGGTTAAAATTCAAATTTGAATTATTTACTAAGGTAATTTTAATTATTTGCTAAGGTTTACTGTGCCAATTTTAGGGTGCTACACATAGTAGCTCATGAAGTTATACATTTAACAACTTCAAGAAAAGAGAAAGCTATGATCTTAAAACTTGATATGAGTAAAGCCTATGATAGGGTTAAATGGGATTTTCTTTTTGTAATTTTATATAAGTTTGGTTTTGGGAAGAAATGGGTTAGATGGATTAAAGCTTGTGTCTCTACAGTTTCTTATTCAGTGTTGGTCAATGGGTTAGTGATAGAATATTTTAAAGCCAAGAGAGGTCTTAGACAAGGATATCCTCTATCTCCTTATTTTTTATTATGGCAGAAGTTTTGAGTAGGAACTTAAAGAAGGCTTACAAATATGGGCTTATTACTGGAATTAAGGTTAGTAATAACATCGATAACATCACCCATCAATAGTTTGTAGATGATACAACCCTTTTTGTAAAGGCAAGGATAAATGAGGTTAGAGCTTTGAATAACTTTTTTAAAGAGTACGAAATATTCAGGGCAAAAATTAATAGGACTAAATCCAAAATTTACTTCCTTAACACTCTTGCTAATATCAAAGATAGAACTTGTAGGTTGCTTCAAATGGAGGTAAATTTACCAACAAATTATCTAGGGATGCCTTTATTTGAGGGGAGAATGAGGATAGAATTATGGAATCTAGTTATTACTAAAGTTCAAAATAAACTTCTAGCTTGGAAAGTTATATGGTTATCATTAGCAGGAAGAGTGTAGTTAATTAAGTCAGTCTTACAAGCCATTCCACATATGATATGTTATTGTATTCTATGCCAAAATTAGTTGAAAAAATTTTAGTCTTTATTATAAGATCCTTTTTAAGCTTAGGTTTACATGATAAAAGAATTTTTTGAAGAACACAAGCTTATATTGAGAGGAGAGGGTGAACTGTATAAAATAAAAAATTTCAATTTTCAATCTAGATGATAACAACAATAATATCAATGTAGTAATGAAACAATGTACAAATCATCACACATATGAGAGACATATATTTAACGTGGTTCACCCAATGTGGGCTACATCCATGAAGAAATATTGCTTATTAATTTCTCAAAAAATTGTGGTCTCCAACCCATAAGAGAAACCAATCCCCTATTACAATTTTCATGGACACCAATCGACAAGAGATACCAATCCATTCTCAAGTTTTGTGGACACCACTCCACTCTGTTCTGGTTTTGTGGAAACCAATCCATAGGAGAAACCAATCCCCTCTACTCTGGTTTTGTGGATACCACTCTACTCTATTCTGGTTTTGTGGACACCACTCTACTCTGTTTTCATATTGTGGACACCACTCCACTCTATTATGGTTTTTTGGACACAACTCCACAGGAGACACCAATTCCCTTTGTTCTAGTTCTTGTTCTTAACTTTACTAAAACTCTATATTCAACTCTGCTCAACCTCTATCTTCAATTTTACACAAACTCTATCTTCAACTCTACATAAACTCTATCTTCAACTCTACACAAAACAACTTTATAACCTGCTCATAAAATCAACTCACAGATCCTGCTCAAACCTACTCAAATATTCTCATAGGTCCTACTCAAACCTACTCAAATATGCTCACAAGTCTTGCTCAAATCTACTCACAAAAGTACTCAACACTACTTCAAAAACCTGCTCATAAATGTGCTCAACAATATGATCCAAAACTTGCTTACATCTGCTCACAAACCTAACATACAAAAAAATGCTCATCTATTCCCAAATTTTGCATAATGATATCATCAAGTTCTTCACCTATTATTCAATGTGCTTTCCTCAACTAAATCAATTCAGACATATTCTACCCATAATTATTTTATCTTCATGAACATATAGAGAGTGATATGCACTAACAAACACCCAATATGTTCTTCACATTTATTAAGTTTTTGCTTTCACATGTCTCACATTTATTACATTTTAAAGGTATCTATAGTCTAGCACTTGATAACGGACTTGGTAATTGATGATTTACACGTTCACTTCAAAACCAATCATAATGCACAAGTCTATATTTTTCATCTACTACCAAAATCAATAATGAACAATGCAAAAATTTACTTCTTAAATCTGATCTATAATATTTGCACATTTACTCTCCATATCAATCAAAACCAATGCCCAAGTTTATTCATAAATTTGACCTATAACTTTTGCACATTTACTCCCAATTTTAATCAACACTAATACACATCAAATAAATCCTTATACCTCCAATTATATGACATCAAAAATATTTTTCTCAAACAAAACCACCCTTGAGAAAGGAGTTAAATCACCATACCTCTAAATCTACCTCAATGAAAGGTGGGTGGGTTCTTTTGTTTTTGTTTTTTGTTTTTGTGTTGTTTTTCGTTGTTCATGTGTTTTTGTTGTTTTGTTATCGTTCTTGTATTTTTTTTAATGTTTTTTGTTATTGTTCTTGTGTTTTTTCGTTCTTGTTCTTGGGTTTCTCTTTGTTTGTGTTATTTCGTGTTTTTATGTGTGAGTGTTTTCTATGTTTTTTGTTTTTGTTTATTGTCTGTTGTTGGTTGTTTTTTATTTTTATTTTTATTTTATTTACTTTATTTTTTAGGTTTTGGTTGTGTTTATTTTTCATGTTTTTTTTGGGTTATGTCTTTGTAGTGTTCTGTTGTTTTTGTCTTGTTTGTGTTTTGTTATGTGGTTCTTGTGTTTTTCTATGTGGTTTGTGTTGTGGTTTCTATTTTCTTATTGTGCGTGTTTGGTTGTGCTTTTGTTTTTGACACACTCAAGGAGCATGTTTTTTATTTTATTTTATTATTTTTGTTGTTATTTACTTATTTTTAAATTGGTTTTGTGTGTTTGTTTGCTCCTTGAGTATGTTAAAGGTGGTAGGCCAGGTTCGAGTCCTAGGCGTTTTTGGCGGAATGGATACCCTTGCCTCCTTGGGTCTTACCCGAAAGTGGCATACCTTTTGGGATGTTTTCCATAAATAATAAAAAAAAAAATCTACCTCAATGATTATAATGTTCTTTTGCATGTGCTTTCCAAACCTATATTGAAAAAAATAACTTTTATTTCATTTGCCACTTCAAAAACTGGTTAGAAAATCTCTTTTTATTTACATCACCGTGAATCGAACCAACGACCTTACAAAATGCAGCAATTTCCCAAGCGCCTAGTGACTAGCTACGCTACCACAACTGGTGGAACAAAAGGGGTGCACAAATTATTTAAACTTGTCTCTGCCTCAATCAACCATCAAATTACACAGCAAAATAACATTGAGGGATTTCGACCCTCCAACCTTGTGCACAACAACACTTCTCCACAATCCAAGCAATCGGTTGGGCTACCCTTGCAAGCAGAACATGAGTGTGCTAAAAAAAAACCTTATTCCTATCCACACACTCATCAAAACACACAACAAAAATGGCATCTAGGGATTTCAACCCTCCAACCTCTTACACAACAACGCTTCCACACAACCCAAGCAACCAATTGGGCTATTCTTGCAGGTGAAACATAAGTGCACTCACCAAAACCTTATCCATGTCATGCACTCATTAAAAAATTTGTTGCTCCTCTTTGTCTTTCGTTCACTTCATGAGAAGAATATCATCGATTTATCATCATGTGATCTCTATTTTTTCAAGGCAAATTGACACCATATATATGCTTCCAATAATTTTGATTTTGTCACATCGACACAATTTTATTTGTTTCAAAAACTTTATAATACCTCCATGAACGTTGGCACCAATTCATTTTTAAACTTTGGGTTATAATATTTAAATTAAATATTATAAAATTATCTGATAAAACCTTAAATATTTAAATATTTCAAACTTATGTCCCAACCTTTGTCCTTATCTTTATAAACCTCTGCCCTTATTTTTAAATATTTTTGTCCCAAGCCTTTAAACCTTTTTGTCTCAAGCCTTTAATTAAATATTTTTATCCCAAGCCTTTAAACCTTCTCTTTATAATATTTAAATATGATATTTAAATATTATAATATTTTACTTTGAGATATACCTTGCCTTGAATAATTGTCCATTTTTTGCTTTGTCCAACCTTGTAGACTTCTCATCCTTGAAGAATACTTCTAGATTGAATACTCTGCACCCTTTGACATCAATGACAACTCAACATTTCCAATAATATCTCCCTTTGTCATTGATGGCAACCCTACAAAAAAATTCTTCTACTGCAACTGGATTCCAAATCTGCTTCCCCTAACAAGATTCTCCCCCTCACTGAAATTATCCCCCCTTGGAAATTAGTGGCAAAGGGCTCATTGGGGCTAAAAATAAGACACTTAGCATAGCCCCCTCACCACCTCCTTTTATTCAGGTGATTAATTATGGGATGGGAGTGAAATTACTCCCAACTTACCTTTGAGATACTCAAAAGTTTCCTTTGGAAGTGTCTTGGTAAAGCTATCAACAATTTATTCCTTTGTAGCAATGTATTCCAATTTGACTTGTTTATCAGTCACTTGATCTCTCAAAAAATGATATTTGATTAAAATTTGCTTGGTCCTTGAATGCATCACCGAATTCTTTGAAATATTAATAGCACTTGTATTATCACATAGTATGGAGATAGGATGATCATGTTCTATTTTGAAATCACTTAAAGTTTACTTCATCCATAAAACATGTGTACAACAAGAAACTGTTGCAATGTACTCTGCCTCTACAGTGGATAAGGATACTAATGCTTATTTCTTGCTTAGCCAAGAGACTAAACAATATCCAAGAAATAATGCTACTCCACTTGTTTCATTTTCTTTCTCCAAACTTTGGAGATCATACCTCTTTGAATATTTTGAGAATCATTTTTCTTGCCTATCTTTGGAAGTTTCGGGAAAATTGTTCTACAATATATAGTTGTATGCCCAAAATTGTTACAATTGTAACACATGATGTTATAGTCCTTAATATTTTCTCCAAGTCCATGAATAGTGTTGACCACCTCATCAACATGAAGTAGATACCTAGCAATATTTTCCTCATCTTTCATCTTCAATTCTTCAAAATTCCTCCTATGTGTTTGAAGTTTTGCCATTTTAACCTTGTCATCTCCTTCATATGTATCCTATAACTTATCCCACATTTCTTTTTCTGAAGTGCAGTGCATGAATTTCACAAATTTTGATTCACATAACCCACTTAAAATTGCATTCATTTCCTTGGCATTACTTTCATATGGTTTCTTACTATTTACAGTTATGGGAGGAGTTGCAGGTGGTGTGAACCCATTCTCAACTGATTTCCATGTATCATATCCCTATGCCATCAAAAATATCTTCATCCTTATGCTATAGAAAGCATAGTTAGTCCCACCAAACAATGGAGCTCTATTTGATGAAAAACCTTCCTAATGTGCCATTTGTGTTCCTGTAAGATATTTCTTCAAGTTGCTAGGCTTTCACGAAGGAACCCACTCTGATACCAATTTAATAACACAAGATTATACTAAGAGGGGGGTGAATAGTATAAGATAATTTTTTTTACTTTTCAACACAAATGATAACAACAATAATATCAATGCAGTAATAAAATAATTCATAAATCATCACACATATGGGAGACATAGATTTAACGTGGTCCACCCAATGTGGGTTACATCCATGGAGAAATATTGCTTATAAATTTCTCAACAAATTTTATGGGCTCCAACCTATAGGAGAAACCAATCCCCTATAACAATGTTCATGGACACCAATCCACAGGAGATACCAATCTCCTCTCGAGTTATGTGGACACCACTCCACTTTATTTTGGTTTTGTGTACACCACTTCATAGGAGACACCAATCCCCTCTACTTTGGTTCTATGGACACCACTCCATTCTGTTCTGGTTCTATGGCCACCACTCTACTTTATTCTAGTTTTATGTACACCACTCCACTCTGCTCTGATTTTATAGACACGAATCCACTTTGTTCTGGTTTTGTGGACACCACTCCATATGAGACAATAATCCCCTTTGTTTTGGTTCTTGTTCTTAAATCTGCTCAAACTCTATCTTCAACTCTGCTCAAACTCTATCTTCAAATTTTCTCAAACTTTGTCTTCAATTCTACACAAACTCTATCTTCAACTCTACACAAACTTTATCTTCAACTCTACACAAAACAACTTCATAACCTGCTCATAAAACCTGCTCAAATATGCTCATAGATCCTGTTCAAATCTATTCATAGGTCCTACTCAAACCTACCCAAATCTGCTCACAGGTCCTACTCAAACCTGCTCATAAAAACCTGCTCAAATCTGCTCACAAAAGTGCTCCACTACTTCAAAAAATTGCTCATAAATGTGCTCAACAATATGATCCAAAACCTGCTTACATCTGCTCACAAACCTTGCATACAAAACAATGCTCATCTATTCCCAAATCTTGCATAATGATGTCATCAAGTTCTTCACCTATTCTTCAATGTGTTTTCCTCATCTAAAGCAATTCAGACATATTCTACCCAGAATTATTTTATCTTCATGAACATATAGAGAATGGTCTGCACTAACAAATATCCAATATGTTCTTCACATACATTAAGTCTATTGCTTGAACATGTCTCACATTTATTACATTTTAAAGGTAGCTCTAGTCTAGCACTTGATAATGGTAATTGTTGATTTGCACCTTCACTTCAAAACCAATCACAATGCACAAGTCTATATTTTTCATCTACTCCCAAAATCAATCATGAACAATGCATAAATTTGCTTCTCAAATTTTATCTATAACCTTTGCACATTTACTCTCAATATCAATCAAAACCAATGCCCAATTTTAGTCATAAATATGACCTATAACTTTTGCACATTTACTCTCAATTTCAATCAACACTAATACACATCAAATCAATCCTTATACCTCCAACTATATGACATTAAAAATATTTTTCTCAAACAAAACCATCCTTGAGAAAGGAGTTAAATCACCATACCTCTAAATCTACCTTAATGATTATAATCTTCTTTTGCATGTGCTTTCCAAACCTATCTTGACAAAAATAATTTTTCTTTCTTTTGCCACTTCAAAAAATGGTTAGCAAATCTCTTATTATTTGCACCATCACGAATCAAACCAACGGCCTCTCGAAATGTAGTGTTTTCCCAAGCCCCTAGTGACCAACTATGCTACCACGACTGGTGGAACAAAAGGGGCATCTGAATTATTTAAACCTGTATTTGCCTCAATCAAACATCAAATTATATAGCAAAATGACATCGAGGGATTTTGAACCTCCAATATCGTGCACAAAAACACTTCTACACAAGCCAAGCAACCAGTTGGGCTACCCTTGTAGGCATAATATAAGTGCGCTCATAAAAACCTTATCCCTATCCATGTGCTCATCAAAACACACAACAAAAATAGTGTCTAGGGGTTTTGACCCTCCAACCTCTTACACAACAATGCTTCCACACAACCCAAGAAACCAACTGGACTACCCTTGTAGGCAAAATATAAGTGTGCTCACGAAAACCTTATCCATGTCATGTGCTCATTAAAACTTTTGCTACTCCTCTTTGTCTTTCGTTCACTTCATGAGAAGGATAGCATGGATTTATCATCACGTGATCTCTATTTGTTTAAGGAAAATTGACACCATATATGTATGCTTCCTGATTTTGATTTTGTCACGTTGGCACAATTTTATTTGTTTCAAAAACTTTATAATACCTCCATGAACGTTTGCACCAATTCATTTTTAAAAATTTCGGTTATAATATTTAAATTAAATATTATAACATTATCTTTTAAAACCTTAAATATTTAAATCCTTTGATTTAAATATTTCAAACTTATGTCCCAACCTTTGTCCTTATCTTTATAAACCTCTTCCCTTATTTTTAAATCTTTTTGTCCCAAGTCTTTGAACCATTTTGCCTCAAGCATTTAATTAAATATTTTTGTCCCAAGCCTTTAAACCTTCTCCTTATAATATTTAGATATGATATTTAATTATTGTAATCTTTTACTTTGAGATATACCTTGCATTGAATAATTGTCCATTGTTTGCTTTGTCCAACCTTGTAGACTTCTCATCCTTGAAGAATATTTCTCCCTTGAATACCATGCACCCTTTGACATCAATGTCAACTCAATATTTCCAACAATTTTCCTTTGGTTAAATGGAGAAGTTGTGTGATGATAAAACTAGGGGATGTCTTGGTTTAAGAGCTCTTACAAATGCAAAATTAGCTCTTAGGGGATAATTTATCTCAAGATTGTACAAAGACAGTCAAAGAAAATGGGCAAGAACTCTTCTAAGTATGTTGATCCCAATGATCCAATTTTAATATTTACTACATTCTTTCTTCCAAATGGTTCTACTATTTGGAATGGTTTAAAAAATCTATTGATCTTATGATTAAAGGTTTAATATGGGTGGTGGGAACTGGAGAAAAATTTTCAATTTGGATGGATACTTGGTGTGATAAAAAGCCACTCAATTTAGATCCAGTTTTGAAACCTTGTATGAGATTGCCTCAAGATAAATATGGTGATAGGATTTCAAATATTTTGTACAAGGATCAAAAAGGAAGATACAAATGGAAAGAAGATTTTTTTACAAGTATACAAGACATTTATGCTAGGAGGCAATTCAGTAGAAAGATAACAGCTATGATTATTTCGAGGGGTTCCAAGGATAAATTGATTTGGGAGTCGAATAGCTCAAGAGAATACACAACAAGAAGTGGATATAATGTTCAACACCAACATAATAATAATGTCACTAGAATATGGAGAGATATTTGGGATAGCCCAAGCATTCCTAAAGTCAGAAAGTTTGTTTGGTTAGTAGGTCATAGAAGAATTTTATCATGGGATAACCTTATGAAAAGTGGTTTTTATGGCCCCTATCAATGTGTTTTCCGTAATAAGGAGGATGAGAGTATTGACCATCTCTTGGGACATTGCTCAATTGTCTGGAATATATGGTAATGGATTCTTAATATGTTTGGTAAATGCATGGTGAAAAATAATAGAATTGAAGATTAGTTAAAGCAATGGTAGAGCACTTATAAAAGTGAGACTTTACAGATAATATGAGACATATCAAAAGATACAATACTTTGGACTATATGGCTAGAAAGAAATAGAAGAATATTTAAAGGAAAGGAAAGTAGTTTAGAGGTAATGAAAAGTAGAGATTTTTAGCCATAGAGGAGTCTAAACCAACCCTATCAACTCACCCAATCCCTAATTTGGAAGCAAAGAGTCTTGATAGATGGAGTCAAGTCATTAAATGGAATTATGATGTTGGGTACAAGAGAAGCAAAAATAAGGTAAATAATATAAAGTGGAAAATCACCATATGTGGAGTGGGTTAAATTTAATTTTTATGGAGCATCTAAAGGAAATCCAGGACTAGCAGGAAGAGGAGGAGTAATTAGAAATATTAGAGGAGAGATTTTATCTCATTATGCTTTCAATAGTGGATTTAAAACAAATAATGAAGTTGAAGCTTGGGAAGCTCTAGAAGGGTTAAAAATATGTAAACAAATTAAATGGAATAGAGTATGTATGAAAGGTGATTCTTTCATAGTAATAAACATAATTTTGAGGAAAGCAAAGGCTCCATGGAACATACAAGAGATAATTATGGAAATTCAAGATCTTGCTAAAGAGTTTGAAGAAATCGAGTTTACACATATATTAAGGGAAGGAAACAAATGTGTAGATAAACTAGCCAATAGAGGGGTTTTGATTGAGGATCATGAAGTTAAATTCTCCTTTCCATGGTTAGAGGAAGTAGAAATTTTAGTTGAAGATGACAAAAAATATTGATTGCCTAAATCAATTAATGATTAAGATTTACTTTAATGTTTTCCATTAGTAATATCTGTTTAATTTTGTAACAATAATGCATTTTTTTTTTTTTTGGTAAGTAGTGTTTGTATTTACAGTGGGTTTTAACAAGGATCCCAAAACCTGATTACATAAGCAATGGGCCTAGGGCATCAATCCCTTGAAACTGAACTCCAAAACAGAAATCCCGCCCAGCGGTAACAGTAAGCATGAAACAATCCCTCTCGGCGGGAAACAAACAAATAAGAAAGAAAGTAGTTTTGGAGATCCCGCCCAGCGGGGAGTAGCCAAAAACCACCATCGAGAAGATCCCGCCCAGCAGGAAGCAAAGAAAAACCGTTAAAATAAAATCATGCCTCGCGGGAAGTAGTAAAAACCACCACAAACAGTCCCGCCTAGTGGGAAGCAGTAGGGAAATCCCGCCATCCGAGAAACCAGTAGAAAAGAAAGGATCCCGCCTCGCGAGAAAATCGACGGATTTGGCGGATCCCGCCCTGTGGAGAAACCATCCCGCCCACCGGCAAAACATATCGTTCAGCGAGAGCCATCCTGCAGGAAGTCGACAGCCAGCACAGAGAGAATCCAGCCCATCGGGAAGCGACTAGAGAGCTGCACAACGATGAACCCGCCCCGAGAAAAAAGAAGAGGATCCCGTCCCGACAAAACAAAAAGAAACAGCAGGTTAAGGGACCAGGGATCTAGGGACAAGGAATCTTGAGCGGGAAGAGGAACCAATCACAGGGATGGGATCCTTAGGAACCAAAATAGTGGGAAGTTGTCCAAACCCTAAACTATCACCTCCATCGCACCGAGAAACACAGGGGACCATATCCACGCGAATAACCTACAAAAAACCCCAGGGGGAAGCCTGAGGGAAAAAGGGAAGGGATCCCCAACCAAACAGGGATCCCTGGGAAGCACCAGTCTGAAAAAACAACCAAGGAAACCCTAGCCGGTTGGGAGGGGCGCAGATAGTGGAGAAGGATCTCCCTCCAGGAGATCATCTGCAAACAACCACTCCCCGGGAGGGATGACCTGGGTTGAGCCAGGGACTGGGCAGGAACCAGGAGCCATGGGAGGGGGAGCAAGGGAGGGACTAGAGCCCTCCCCTCTCTAATTTCTTCCCTCCCTGCTTCTCTTCCCTAATTGGGATGAACAATAATGCATTTTTATTTAGACTATTTATTATAATTTTTGTGGTTGTACTTGTGTTTTAAGAAGGAAACTAGCAGTCCATATTTGGTAAAGCGGACTATGATAGTGAGATGTTTTGGAAATATTACTCTACTAATATGCAAGGCATATATTGTAGATGTGAATTTTTGGCATTGTGAAGGTTGCTATAGGAAAATTTCAAGGAAGATGCTAAATTATGGATTAATTGTATTCATACAAAGATTTGAAAATCCAGAAATTAAAAATCAAGAATTCAAATATTTTATATAAAATGATGTAGGTTTCTAGCTATAGCATCTCAATTGAGATGAGAAGTGTATCTGTTTGTAAACTCTCAATCTCTAAAGAAGAGAGATGTAATTTTTCATGGGTGGGGTACCGAGTACAACCCCTTATTATCAAGCAAAAACATTACAACAATATCTCACAAGTATAACTCAAATATATTCAATATTATAGAATTACAATATTGATATGAAGACACACATATTGCTTGGAGATTTATCTCTAATATATAATTTTACATGACTTTTCAGTACTCTAACTATTGCTCTCCTCTAATAGTTGGGAGATGCATCCTTTCATATTCCTCTCATAAAGACAAAACTCTCATCTTACCACATATCATGTGACTCTTCATTCTCTATCCTAACACTTTGCACTTTCTCTTATATTGACACATAAATTATATAAAATATAAATCAACTGCCAAACTAATATTTACAAGGGGGAAAATAATGTAATACTTCCAAAAAGTTGGAAGGGGCACTAGAGTGCATTTCTAGGAAGATGCTTGGCTAAAAATTTATCCTTTTTATAAAGACAACAAACTCTCAATAAGTATAACTAAATTCAAAAATTAGTATGAGTGTATGGTCAATGATTTTATTGAAATAAAGTAGATGAGTGTAGGTTGGAAATTTTGATAGACAATCCTCAAAAGAATGAGGCTTTTAGGTTGCTTAATATCAAACCAAAATATTATTCCTTGAGTCATTCTTTGGAGGAAGACTCTCTTGTTTGGGGATCTACTATAGATGTATTTGATACAGTCAAATCAACTTATGATATTATTTTGTTTAAAATTGATGGGGGTTTTCCTTGGAATAGGATTTAGAGTAAGAAAGGCACCCCTAAAATTGTTATTTTCCTTTGGTTGGATTATTAGAATAAAATTATGACTATCAACAATCTGAAGAGAAAAGGTTTTTAACTATCTAATAGACGTGATCTGTATGACTCTAATGAAGAATCTATGAATCATATTTTATTATAATGTAAGTACTCTATGTATATTTTCCCTAATATCATTCATGAAATAGGAATTAATTGGATTTTCCCAAATAAAATGTTGGATTGGTTGTAGCAATGGGAAAGACGTTTTAAAAGGAGAAGATTAAATGCTATAATCCATTTAATTTTGCTTAGGACATTTGGCTAGAAAAAAGTAAGATATTTTTTTAAGATTTATTCTTAGAAACATTTAAACCATTAAAGGGTCAGTTTTCAAAAACTTTTCCATCATCAAGCTAGAGAATAAAGTAGAAAATAGTGAGGAGGCTTATATAGCTATTAAATGGATACTTAATCCAATTTAGGGAGGTATTTATGTCACTTGGCAACATTCGAAAGTAGATTGGTTCAAATTGAATTTTGATGGGGCTTCTAAAGGAAAACTTGAAAAGGCTAGAGGTGGAGGGGTTATTAGAAATGATAAGGGTATTATGGTTGATGCTTTTTAATTTTTTTTTAGAGAAATGACCAACCATTTGGTAGAAGCAAGAGTTTCTTATGCTATTGTTAAATTAGCAAAGGATATCAAGGCTAAAAATTTGGTTTATTTTACTAGATAATAAGGGGTTGTACTCTGGTCCCCCATCCTTACATGGTTAAAAAATTGTTGGTTGAGGGAGATTATCTTAATATAATTAATTTCTTTAAAGGCAAAGAAAAATTAAGTTGGAAGTTTACTACTATCCTTCATGATGCTTTACATATCTTAGACATCTTTCAAGAATATGATTTATGCAATGAGAGAAGGAAACAATGCTACATATTGGTTGGTAAATTGGGATACTCTTAGGGAGAATGATAAGAGATGGATCTCCCTAGATATTTTTCCTTATTATTTAATTCTAATTTGGAAAAATGATTCCAACTTAAATAGGAATTAAATAGTTTAATCTCAGTAAAATTTATAGTCTAGGAAGATCATACATCTTTTCCAATTTGGGTAAAGTATGGTGGATTTGAATGAATTTGAAGCAGTTAGTAGTTTGTGCTACAGGATACTCCATACTTAGATAAGGAAGATTTATTTTTCAACTCTCACCTCATTTATTGAAGACTCTATTGAAGGTCCTATCCACCTAGCCAAAGAGAAGTGTCCTCTTTATGTGATTGGTTGTTGAGAGTTATTTTGATTCAAGTTCTTTTGTTATAATATCTATAGCATTTTGTAGTTGTCTTTTTAGGTTGTATTTTTTTTGTTTTTTGTGTTATGTTGGTTGTTGGTTTCTAGTTATATCTATTCCTATTTAATATGTAATGCCTAGTTAATAATTTTTGCCTTGTATAGGGGTATGGGCCCTTTCAAACCATGTTTTTATCTTAAGTGAAAAAATGCTAATAACTAAACCTTATAGGGTATTCGATTTAGCCATTAGGGGTGTTGGAATAAATTTAGATTGTGTGTAACGATATGCATAACAACATATTGTATTGATGTTTAAAATAAATAGTTGATCAGGATTTGTTGTTATTAAGTAGTTAATTATTCAAGGTATATAGTATGTTATGTAATCAAAAGCATATGAAGTGCAATTCATTGTTGTATAATGAATCTTTTAATTTTTATGATGCTTGTAAAAGAAATCTAGAATAGGTGGTGTTCTTCTAAATGATAAAGAAATATTCTCTTTTCTAATTCAATATCATATGGAACTTCATTGAACAATTATGTAGGATATGGGAAATTTCTTATAACAATCAATATTGCCATCCAAATAGGATGGATCTATATATTTTAAGTGAGTGGGATTAGCATACTATTATCTAATATCAATGTTATCAAGACAAATGGATGTAGAGATTGGACCAACAATAACATTATTCTTGAAGCCCACCAATTATTGATAATGGCATCATCTTAGAAATGTTAGCATATTCATAGATAAGGAAATAAGTTGGTAGATTTTCTAGTCAATTGTAATGTTGATATTCAACTTGGAAAAATTCAAATTCTAAAAGCTAACTAGTCAAGATATATTCTATCTCTTAATGAAATTAATATCAAGTATTTAATAGGGAAAAATTATTAGCTTATGGATACGAAAAGAAAGCTAGAAGATATCTTTAATAGAAAGATAAGTAAAAAATGATTTATGGAAATTTTGTTTAGATATGGTGTGGTTGGCATAAAATCATATGTAATATTTTTGAAATTTGATGAGAGTTCCCCACAATATAAGTCACATGTAAGTTATTAAAAATATTTTAAAATTTATTATTTCAAAATATAATTTGATTCATTACCTATACAGTTAATTAAGAATTTAATATTTGATCTAGAACAATCTTTGTTTTTAATGTTAAATTCACAATTATTTTTTAAATTGAAGTAGATTATATGCCCCTACAATTATATCTTTATAACAAAATTAAGCCAAATTTTCTAACTCCCCATGGAGGTAAAAGTCTAATACAAACACAAAGAGGTAAACTAGCAAACTAAGAAAATAATATAGATTTAAAAAACAATTGAATCTACTAAGACTTTTTGGATATTTTAATTAGAGGAAATTCAAATAGCAAATCTTTCAAAGCCTTTTTTGCTATCTTATTAATAAATATACAAATGTTCACGATATATAATATAAAACCTCAAATTTATTCCAACTTTATATATACAACTTAGTGCTCATAGCAAGTTGGTTTTTCATAGCCATATTAACTTTCTAGGAACAACATGAATGTTCTATGAAATTAGATAATGTTCTTTAATTTGTGCTAATACAATATCTAGTTTACCCTTGTTAGCATCAACTATTATATGCATACCATCAGTTTTAATTTATTATCAACCATAAAATATTTTAATGTCTATAATAGAGAAGAATGTTCGAGGGTAAAAAAAATCGTACAAAGGTCTTTATGGTGAATCTAAGTCAAGTAAATAACCCTTGTGTCCTCAAATACCATGTCTTCTTTATGTTCTATACATGATATTTTTGTCCATATTAAAACTTTTAATTTTAATCATTGTACAATATAAAACTCATAACATATATAGTTTATCTAGAACGACTATTGTAGATACTTTACCAATTAGAAGGTGCATGTTGGAGACATCAATCATTTTTTAGCATGGATAAAAATAATTGGCTTGGCATATCATCTCCAAAGGCTTCTTATAAGAGGCTCTATCATCACTTGTTGAAATAGAATGAAGGTCATTATCTTAGCTACAAAGTATTCACACATGTTTTTTTAAGACGTGGAAATTCAAGCAATATAATTTCCTTTCAAACCCCAGTGGCATTCATTGATGATGTGTTTCAAATTTATTTTCTAAACTCAAAACACAAAGCCTATGCTATAAACAATGGAGTTACTCCATATTAGTGAATGAATAACCTTGTGTAAGAGTAAAGTATTAAATATGAAGCCTTTTTTGGAAATCTCAATGTCTTAACGTTGAAGATAAATACAATTAAAATAATCCATCATCTTTAAGTAATTTATATAGGAAAGTATTTAATCAATTAATGAGCTACAAGAAATCTTGTTGCTCTTATTTCAATTAATGATCAAACAAGATATCTATAAGAGAATTATATATGTATAACAATCAAATAGATGAATTTGTTGATTTGATGCCTCAAGGTTGTAATTTAAACCTAATATATTCAATAATCTAAGGGACTTGTTTTCCCATTATTCTCTATTGGGCCTGTTCAATCTAGAAATCCATCAAATAACAACATCATCCTTGAAGAGAGAACTTAAAAAGGCTTATTTCAATTCCATTAAAAACATGATTATTAAGGGGAGCCATATACTTTATGTAGCCACAACTAACCAAAACATCAAAAAAAATTATCCCTAACATCATGAAGGATGCTAAATAAAATATTAGTCCATGAACTTTGTCTGTCAAGAAATAAATCCCAACCTACTAGAATAGTATGCCACATAGCTTAAGCAAAAATGCATTTGAATAAGTGCAAGTTGGGAGCAAGTGTAAGCCAAGAGCAAGCCCCACTAGGTAACATGGAAGAAAAGTCGTATTTCAAAGCCTTAATGAGAACTCAACATGCCTTACCTGAAATTATGGATGTGCAAGTTGGACAAAGAGGAAGAGCAAATATATGGCAAGTTCAAGCCAAAAAATAAATGCTACACAAGAAGTGATTATTGAGTATGATATGATCACACATGATATAATGGTTCTTAGAAGTAGAGATTTACTATGTAAGTTCCATAGATCCTTTTAAGGGTTTTTGAAGATTCAAAATTGGATGAAGTGGAAGTGGGAATTGAGTTCAAATTACATTGTGACTTTTCCTCCTAAAGATTTTTTTCTTATCCTCTTTTCTAATTCAAAAATCAGAGATAAAATTATAGGTGGTGGAATATGGTTTAGAAGGAGAGATAACTTTATTTAAGACAGTGGAGTGAGAATTTATCTTTATTTAAGACCATGAAGTGAGAAATTTTCTTTAAGACTATAAAGTGAGAAATTTTCTATTGAGATGGAAATTTCAAAAAGCTCCTAGTATGAATTGGATTTTCTAAACTTCCATATCAGTTTATCAATAAGGATATTTTGAAGAATATTAGAAATACCCTAGGGGAATTCATCGAGGATGGATCAAATAATAAGGAATGAAAGCATGCTATATATACCTAGATATAGCATGATATCCAGGTATATTAAATCTAAATTAAGAGAATGATATCAATAAGTAGATTATGAAAACATTGCATTCAGATGTCGCAATTATTACGAGACTAGACAGAAGGCAAGAGATTGCTTAGTAAAAACAATGAAGAAAGAGGGAGAAAATTTTAGTCATGATACAAACTAAAATATGAAACAAAAAAATCATATTGTAATAAAAGTTGGATTATATCAAGGATATTCCACTCCAAATGAATAGGCAAAGAAAAAAGAAACAAAGAATGATACAAGGGATGAGAAAGTACAATTTGCAAGTTCAAATATAGAAGGAATTAAAGGTGCAAAGAAAGATGTGGAGGAAAATTTTAAGTAAAGATGACAGAAAAGGTCATGTTTATTCCAAATAATTTGTCTTTGTTCTCATAAAGTAGTATATAATCTTCTCAACAATAGAAATGAAAGTAGCATAGAGGTTAACCCTTGCAGTTTAGGGTTTCAAGAGCAACATAATAAGGAAATGAGAAAGGAGGAAATTTATAGCAATTTAGGGTTTTTAGGGCAATATAAGAAGGCAATTGTTATAGATAGAATACTTACACTTTAAGGTTTTTAGGGTAACATAAATAATAGAGTGCTTTTGAGGTTATTCCTTGCACTTCAAATCCTTCAAAGAAAAACAAACCTATAGATGATAAGTATCACTATGAGTAGTGTGACAAAGTAAAAGAGATTTATAAATATGAAAATGTTTGTAGAATTTAAAAATAGAGAGGAAGACCCAAGAAAAAAAACAAAGAAAAAAAGAAACTCAAAGGGATATTGATATCTGAAAATAAAAATAAATATCGCAAATGTTAACAAGAAGTGGGGCCAAAACCACAAATACAAAGTGATGATAAAATGATATCTTGGAATATTAGGGGCATGAATAAGACTCCTAGAAAAAGAGGTATTAAGGAACTAATAGATTGCTATAGATAACATATTTATAGAGATGACAATTTGGTTGCAAATATTTTAGTAGTTTGCAGTGTTGATTTTCATTTTAGCAAAATTCAAATTTTAGAAAGCAATTTGATGAGTGAGATTTTATCTCTTACAAGAAATGATATCGAGGATTTAATTGCGAAAACATGACTTGAGGAAGATGACAAATATCTTTGATAAAAATGTAAATGAAGAATATCTTTGATAAAAAGACAAACGAAGAGTATCTTTGATAAAAAAGCAAATTGAATATGGTTTCATTAACTTAATAGCAATGTAATGAGACAAATGTAATATTTTGTTATTTTAATGGTAGTGTCCCCCGATAGAAGTCATACATAGCTTATTAAAAAAACATTGATAGGTTGTTATAGATAACATATTTATAAAAATGAAAATTGGGTCGCAAATATTTTAGCCATGTGTAGTGTTGATTTTCATTTTAGCAAAATTCAAATTTTAGAAAGTAATTGGATGAATGATATTTTGTCTCATAATGAAAATGATATCAAGGAGTTAATTGTGAAAACATAACAATTTGAGAAAGATTACAAATATATTTGATAAAAAACCAAATGAAGAAAATCTTTGATAAAAAGACAAGTTGAAGATGGTTTAATTAACGTGATAGCAATGTAATGAGACCAATGTAATGTTTTGTTATTTTAAAGGTAGTCTCCCCAAAATAATCCAAGCATACCTAATATATATATATATATATATATATATATATATATATATATATAAGCTTGTTATAGATAACATATTTATAGAAATGAAAATTGGGTCACAAATATTTTAGCCATTTGTAGTGTTGATTTTCATTTTAGCAAAATTCAAATTTTAGAAGGGAATTGGATGAGTGAATTTTATTGCAAAAACATGACAATTTGAGAAAAATGGAAAATATCTTTGATAAAAAGGTAAATGAAGAATATCTTTGATAAAAATTCAAGTTTAATATGGTTTAATTAACTTGATATCAATGTAATGAGACCAATGTAATGTTTTGTTATTTTAATGGTAGTGTCCCCCAATAGAAGCCACACATAGCTTAAACAAAACATTTGAAGAAGATATGAAAAATAGATTCTTCTTCCTACGGTGAAGGTTAATAGAGACATTAAGACCATATTTCAACATAGACTTTCATATAGTTAACCTTTGCCCTATATCCAACCACTTGAAGGAAATATTTTACATTCTAAATAGGAAGATCAAAGGACCTCAAATATAAAAATCCAATATTTTATTGAGATATTAACCTATCATAGAATATAAAGAGTATACCTAAGTGGAAAATGACCATGTAGGAAATTGTATAGATCTATAGTGATAACTAAAAAGAAAAATTTGTCATCCCACTTCAATTCATGCAAGGAAATCCATATTCCACAGGAAAACATCATCTAGAACAACATACCATTTTTTCTTAACTAAAGAATAATTTCATTTTTTATTTTCAAATATACCTTTAGTTAGAGTTTAGTTTATACAAATTCAAAAGATTACTATAATTTAAATTTGGAACACTTTTTTATCCCTTTGTTATACCATACCAATATAGAACAATATTTATTTTTTAATGACAAATAATTTACTATATAACAAATATAACTAAGGATTATTCTAGTGAATTAATGTTGTTATGTTCCATTCAAATTGCATAATTTAAATAACTAATTTTAGTATCTTTTATGTTACAATGGAGATATGAAGGGAGAATTATTTCTTATATTAATATTTTCTTAAAAGATATATTATCCATATTATAAAGACCCTAATCTATGAGCACAAGGATAAACTTATTGTTTGATAGGTCTAACTATAGTTAGGTGCAAAATCTATTCTTTGAATCTAATAATAACCTTCACTGTATGCAATAGGGATATAATGGTGTGTTAGGTATGGAAGAGAAGTCTAACATGGCATTTGTACAATAATACATTGAAAAAAAACATCACACTAGGATTTAAAAATTAAAACATAAAAAACACTCTTAGCCAATGAGATGAAAGGAAGGGAGTTGGCAACATGTATAAATAAAAAGAAAGATTCATGGTGGATCGAATATTAATAGCATAATGGTTCTACTAGTTTATAATTGAGTGTATGGAAGGATGATAACCCTAAATGGAATGGGATGAGGTAATTCATATAAGCATGCAAGTTCATGCTAGAAATAATGGAGCTATAGATGTGATATCACTTTGAATGTTGTGAATGATTTCCTAGCCTTGAGCATAAATTGGAACCTTAGATATGAGCCAATTCACAAATCTTTTTCGAGATTAGTGAATATGGATGTATTTTTTGATACTTAGCGATTAGAAATATTCATAAGAAGGAATTGAAACCATTATAACTATTAATTATCTATATCCAATTTTAAGAACCAATGAGTCTCCACATAGTAAGAAATATTAGAAAGTGTAATTCTTTGATAATATTAAAAATGAGCCTTATTTCTCAAAAGAAGGAGTGAATAAGCAAGCCATTTTAGTTATGAGTAATGACCACCATGGAGGAATATTTGACTTTGATTTAGAGGTTTGACTAGGTGGTGCCTTTGAGGACACTAGTTAACCTCAAATAAGGTGAATCAAGAGAAGACAATAGGAGATAGTATCTAAAACAAGCCCCTAATTATAAGTTGGAGGATGAGTATTGTTTGCAATGACAATTGACTCTATTGGAAGAGTGTATTGCAAGTAAGTAGTAAAGGTGTATCTCAAGGAAATGGAAGGTGTTTTGGAGTGGTTGGTAATAAGGAACCTATAGTAAGGGAAGGGCAAGCAATGGAGGAATTTTTTGAGGTTATTACTTGCACTTCAAATCCTTAAATGCAAGACAAACCAATAAATGATAAGTCTCACTATGAGTAGTATGAAAAATTCAAAGAGATTGATGAAGATGAAAGTTTTGGTGGAAATGAAAAAAAAGATAGAAATACACAAGAAATAAGAACAAAGAGAAAAAGAAAATTAAAAAGATATTGATATGCAAAAATAAAAGAAATTATTGCAAGTGTTAAGAAGAAGTGGAGCCAAAACCACAAATAAAAAGTGATGATAAAAATGATATCTTGGAATACTAGGGGCATGAATAAGACCCCTAAAAGAAGAGATACCGGGGAATTGTTATAGATAACATATTTATAGAAATAAAAATTGGGTCACAACTATTTTAACCATTTGTAGTGTTGATTTTAATTTTAGCAAAGTTCAAATTTTAGAAAGCAATTGGATAAGTGAGAATTTTTAGTAAATGATCCCAATTATCACAGGTCACCAATTTCTAGGATCATATAATCTCACACATATAAACTCATTCAATCATAATAATAATAATATTGCATAAAATGAAAGCTTTATTGATAAAACATCTCTATTACAGTTGATCCTTTCTTCATTACATAACACAAAGCTTTGTCTTCAATATATAGATACATGAGACTCTTCACATGCACTTGACTCTTGATCTTTGCTCTCCTCAAACTCACAAGAGATGCAACCTTTCATATTTCCCTCTTTACATGACAAATCTCACATATTACATAATGACAAAGTCTCTCATGATTACACATAACTCCCTACTTCTAAACTTGACACATCACACTCATAACTCTCTCTTACACACAAGACACCTCACACTCATGACTCTTCACTTACACACATGACACCTCACATTCATAACTCACACTTGATTACATGACACATATCCACACTTCACAACTTGACATATACTATTGACTCAAATAATAAACACACACCCTAATCTAAATATTTATGAAGGTACTCAAGGTACCAAATAATGTAATACCTTCGACAAGATTTTATCTCTTAATAAAAATGATATCAAGGATTTAATTGCAAAACCATAACAATTTGAGGAAGATGACAAATATCTTTGATAAAAAGGAAAGTTGAGTATGGTTTAATTAACTTGATAGCAATGTAATGAGACCAATGTAATGTTTTATTATTTTAATAGTAGTGTCCCCAAAAGAATCCACACATACCTTATATATATATATATATATAAACATTTATAGGTTGTTATAAATACCATATTTATAGAAATGAAAATTGGGTCGCAATATTTTAGCCATCTATAGTATTGATTTTCATTTTAGCAAAATTTAAATTTTAGAAAACAATTGGATGAGTGAGATTTTTTCTCTTAATAAAAATGACAAGGATTTAATTGCGAAAACATAACAGTTTGAGGAAGATGACAATTATCTTTGATAAAAAGACAAATGAAGAATATCTTTGATAAAAATGTAAGTTGAATATGGTTTAATTAAAGTGATAACAATGTAATGCTTTGTTATTTTAATGGTAGTGGCCCCCAATAGAAGCCACACATAACTTTTAATAAATAAATATATATATATATATATATATATATATATATATATATATATATATATATATATATAAATAAGATATGAAAAATTGATTCTTCTTCCTACGGTGAAGGTTTTTTTCACTGATTTTACACATGTTTTTATGAGGGATCATGATCCCCTAATACTAAGTGGGGTTTGAACCTTGAACCTCTCAAAGAGAGGCCAAAACCCTTACTAAGCTTACAAATATCCTGCGGTGAAGGTTAATAGAGACATTAAGACCATATTTCAACATAGCCTTTCCTATAGTTAACCTTTACCATATAAACAACCACTTGAAGCAAATATTTTTACATAGGAAGATCAAAGAACCTCAAATATAAAAATTTAAGATTTTGTTGAGATATTAACCTACTATAGAATATAAAGAGTATACCTAAACAAAAAATGACAATGTAGAAAATTGTATAGATCTCTAATGATAACTAAAAAAGAAAATACCAAAAAATTCCATATACTACAAGAAAACATCATCTAAAACAACATACTATTCTTTCTTAACTAACGAATACTTTCATTTTTTATTTTTCAAAGATTCTTTAGTTAGATTTTAGCTTATACCAGATCAAAAAATTACTATAATTTAAATTTGAAACCTTTTTTAATTCCTTTGTTATACCATACCGATATAGAACACTAATTATTTTTTAACGACAAATAATTTATTATATAACAAATATAAATAAGGATTCTTCTAGTGAATGTTGTTATGTTCTATTCAAATTGCATAATTTAAATGACTAATTTTAGTATTTGGAGATAAGAAGGGAGGGTTATTTCTTATCTTAATATTTTCTTAAAAGATATATTATCCATTATAAAGACCCTGATCCATGAGCACGAGGAAAAACTTATTTTTTTGATAGGTCTAAAGATAGTTGGGTGAAAAATATATTCTTTAGATATAATAGTAACCTTAGTTATATGCAATAGGGATAGAATGATGTGTTAGGCATAGAAAATAATTCTAACATAGCATTTGTCCAATAATGCATTGAACAAAATCATCACACTAGGATTTAACAATTATGATATCAAAAACACTCTTGGCTAACGAGATGATAGGAATTTATAAATAAAAATAAAGATTCATGGTGGATCAAATATTAATAACATAATGGTTCTACTGGTTTCTAATTGAGTATGTGGACGAATGATAGCCCTGAATGGAATGGGATGAGGTAATTCATTATAAAGATGCAAGTTCATGCTAGAAATAATGGAGCTATGGATGCGGTACACTTTGGATGTTTAGGGTTAGTTTCATTGATATTTATAGCTATTGAAAAATTTTCATAATATTGTGATGAGTTCTTAGCCTTGACATAAATCAGAACTTTAAACATGAACTAATTCACAATTTTTTTTAGATTAGTGAATTAGAATGTATTTTCTGATACTTCCCAATAAAAAACATTTACTTCAATCATCACAATTAAAACCATTATAAATATTAATGATATATATCCAATTTAATTGAAGCCATTATAAATATCAATGATATATATCCAATTTTAAGAACCAACAAGCCCCTACATAGTAAGAAATATTGGAAAGTATAATTTTTTGATAATAAATTTTAAACGAGCTTTATCTCTCAAAGGAAAGAGTGGATAAGCAAGCCAATTTAGCTATAAGTAATAGCCACCATGGAGGAATCTTTGACTTTGATTTAGAGGGTTGACCAGGTGGTGTCATTGAGGATACTAGTTAACCTCAAATAAGGTGAATCTAGAGAAGGGAATAGGAGATAGTATCTAAAAAAAACCCCTAGTTATAAGTGGGAGGATAAGTATTGTTTGCACTGACAATTGACTCTCTTGAAAGAGTGTATTATAAGTAGTAAAGGTGTCTCTCAAGGAAATGGAAGGGGTTTCGGAGTGGTTGGCAATAAGAAACCTATAGGTGGGACATGAAAAGTAATGAAGGAGTGCCTTTAATTATTAAAAATAAGAACGCTATAGGATAATACTATTGATGATGATATGTGGTAAGAGATCACCTTTTGACGAGGAAGAGGAGACATCAAAGAGAGGAGACATCAAAGAGAGTGGGTGTGCATGTCTGTTTATGTCAACCGACGAGGAAGAGGAGACATCAAAGAGAGTGGGTGTGCATGTCTGTTTATGTCAACCCAAGATAAATTTTTAGTGTTGAAGGGATAAGATGGAATGTTGGTTAATACGTATAAAAAATATAATAATTATTTTTTAGAAATAGAAGAGGTAGATAAATTTGATCTTCGTAAAGTTACAGGTTAATCAATAACTATGGGACCCTAATGGTAGCAACTAAAGCTTTTTCCTAGGAAAATTATGTCATATGCTAATGCTTGCATTACATGTAAGAATTGAAAGCAAAGTCTTAAACAATTTGCCATCTACAAATTCTTTCAATATAGTTTAAAAAATTCTATTTAAATTTTGTTATTTTGTTTAATGTTTTTAAAAGTTTAAACGTGTCTTACTTTTACTATATCATAACTATATAATAATATTATAAATTTTTTTTTATCTATTTTTTCAATATATTAGGTTCAAATATTTAAATTTTTATCTTTTTCATTATATTAAATAAGTTAAAATCATATTATTTCATGATTATTCTTGTGAGTTAAAAAAATTTATAACTAAAATATAATATTATTAACTCACATAATATTTAAATACTTCTACTCTTGGCTGGTTGAGGATTTAAAATGCAAATAACAAAGGTGTTTTAAATTTTTAAATGTTATAACTTTGAGCTGAGACCATTATTATTCAAATGTTGCAAAAAGAATGTGTGTTAGAGAAAAAACTGCCTCCTTGCCACTCCTTTTATATTTTATTTCAGTTCATAGACATTATAAACAGCACATATTCGTTTATTTATTAAAAAAGATCGCGCGCTCAGTCAAAGACCCTGTTCGTTTTGATAACCAACAGACAATGCCTGTAACTGAATAATCTAAATTTTCCTTTCCAGGACTTTTGAGGGCCAATGCGTATAAACAATTGCAGTGGATACTCACCAAAGTCAATATAGTCCTTCAGAAACGGGAGGAAAAAACAAAGGAGGCCTAAAAAAAAAATAATTTAAAATGTGTGCTGTGTTCGGTGGTTGGTTTTAAACTTGATTGTAAGCCATGATATTGTCTGGGTGTCATATTTGTGGTCACTTAGAATTCCAGAATTACTTTCGCTAACAGAAGTATACTAAAATTGTCATGTCTATGGCTATCTCCATGGAAGTAACCGGGAAAAACAGAAACATGCCTAAAACCTATAAATTCCACTTCCACCTCAACCAGATCAGGTGAGCCACCTTTTTGGATTTTTAAAGGTGGCAATATAATTTTCAGTGTGGATGGCATCATCATTATCAATGGGGGATCTTTACAGTATTAAATTGCGAGTCAGCAAAATTTGAGGGTAGTCTGAGCAAATACGTTCTTATCATCATGTTGCACCCGACAAGTCAGGTTGGCTCACGTACCACTGCGAAGACATTTATTGGAGAATTAAAGACTTCAGAATTTTGCAACTCCAACACGACACCCAATCTGTAGACCACTCAATTTTTTATGGGTTCATGTCAACATTGGTCAATATATTCCTCAGCAAATGCAGGAGGCTGGCTCTGCATTATCCTTGGAAGCCCTCCATGCTATTAAGAGATTTGCAGGCCTCAAGGCTTTTTCCTATTAACTTTTTATCAATGTCTTCCTTGAAATCTGTTCGCTTAGGACGTGGCAGGATTGCCAAGGATCTCCATTTTGTTAGGACAAGAATACCCACTTTGATAGGGGTGTATATATATATGCATGCATGTGAGGAATAGTTATGAAGGGTGGCATTATTGCATTGCCTGGCTTTGGAAATGAAGACCCTAATAAGTGTTACAGTTGTTTCGTTGTTGTTGCTGCTTGGAGCCTCAGTCATGTTGCTTGCGTCTTACATTGGACTAGGTAAGTAAGTTTGAGATACTTTGTTTCATGTTCGAATTCTAATTTCACATGGATAAGTTTCCAAGTAATGAGGTTGACAACTTGGGGTGCCTATTGGCTGCATGGTTATTCCTTAGATTGGTTTCTGCTTATTGGTTCCAAAGTAATGAGCCTGGCAACTGTATATAGAGAAGTTTGTAAGTTTTGATATTGGTGAAGTCGGATTTTACTTTTTAAAGTTTATTGGAGACATGACTTGTTCTTTAGATCGTTTTTGGTGTAGATGTTTTTCATGTGGGTTTCTATATAAAATTTATTTCTATATATAAGTTATTTCGTGTGTAAGTCAAATTGCACACAGTAAATTTTCAAACAATGAACCTACCTGGGAGGTACCATATTAGAAACATGGTGTCCATAAATCGTTTTCTTGTTCTTCCATTCTTTTTTGTTTTCTGGGCTTCTGGGGTTTCGTAGGCAATTGAGTTGTGTATAGCAACTATTCTATGTAAAACTTTTCATGTTTGGATTCAAATTGCATGTTGAAAAGTTTCCAAGTGATGGACAAGGCAACTTAAGGAATTCTGTTGGAGACAGTTTGTTTATGGGATTGTTGTTTTTGCTTTTGGTTTTTTCATGTGGGCTATTGAGTTGAGGGTATTATCTTCTCTAAGGTTTTTCAATTAGTTGAACATAAATAGCAAATAGAAAAGTTCCCATTAGAGAACCTGGCAAGTTTGTACTGGAGACTAGGATTGTTCTCAAGAATTTTTTATTTTAATTTTCGGTTCTATCTAGGTTTTCTTCATACAGGTAAAATGGGATGTGGGTATGAACTTTTCTATATAGATATGTGGCTAGTAAAAGTGATTGCTTCTTCTTTGGTTATTTATGCATTGTTAGTTTGATATAGTAGATCCTGTCATCTATCTTTGTAGGTAGGGTGGGTGTCTAGTGCTTGGCCTACATAGCAATGGACTTGGAAGTAGTGGCTTTAAATTCCCTGGTTTATTCAGTTCAAACATGATAAATATACTTTGTTAGCATTGGATTTTGGGGTTACTAAGGAGAATGCAGTATAGTTGACATTTGAATTTATAAAGCTGTATATGCGATAGAGGGGCTACTAGAATTTATAAAGTTGTATATGGATAGAGGGGCTATTAGTCTTACGTTCCTGCATAATTTCTATTTTGTTTTATTAAAGCGGAAAGTACACACTTTTGATATTTTTGTCATTTTTTCAGAGTGCTATTGTAAAGATGACTTCTATAGAATGGGTTTATACATCTAGAACATAATTTTTATGACTTAGTTCTTATTCTTCGTTTATCAGGAGCTTTAGTTTTGCATTTTTTTTAAGTTAAGTTCATAGAAGTGCAATTAATATCTATAAAGATGCATGCATATAAGTTTCCTGCATGTAAGCTCTTGCTTGTTATTAATTTGTCTAATGGATTGCAATCTGAATACGCAATAGGGGTTGAGCAGTCTCATTTGTTGTGAATATATCTGACGGACTATGGGTTGAGTTCAGAAGCTGAATCAGCTATGGTTACATTGGGGAATAGAGGCAGCTATTATCTTTGGGTGCATTTTTGTGGTTTTGACAGTCCTGATGACCAGAATGCATGACATAAGTACACTACATCTCAGACTTGCCACGTTAAATAGAATGAGACAACTTCCATTAGGATAATTAATTATTATAGATGCAAGCTCACTATTAAATGCCATCAACAGTCTGTTAATAAGTGGCCATTGGTCAGGGCACCATCATGCTTAGTTCATCTAAAGTAAGCATGCTATCAATTCTTAAAAGGATTAAGGATTACCTTTTTTTTTTTTTGGGTTACTTTGGTCAAAAGAAAGTATTCTGTTCAAATTCTCCATTTAAAAAAATCTGTGAATTCACTTTGCCTTCAAAAAAGATTAAGAGAGTTGATAACAACTAACCTAATCATGACTCTGTTTATTGATTACTTTTGTAACTTCCCCCAGAAGATATTTTCTTCCCTATAAATTCTTCCTTTGCAAATCTTCTTACACGAATAGATAGCTTCCTTTCATACCTTTCAGCCATGTGTTGATTACCATAAAGTGCATAATTATCCCTACAAACCAGAAGTTGTGAGCATTATCAACCACATATTAGATAGCTATCTTATTCTAAGTTAGGTTCAAAATAATAAGTCAATAATGGTTGACCCATCAAAAAAGTGGTTGTCAATAGGGTGGGGTCTCGATGCAGCACCTTGAAACCTTAGCTAGCAAGTTGTTGAATCATTCATTGTATGGTCTGAATTTTTTCCATTGTCACAATTCTGATGATCCGTCTTACACATTTTTGGACGATACAATCACAAATGACACACTCTGGGAGAACATTTTGTGTGATAGCAAAGGTGTGGATGGCTTGTTCTGGGTTAGCCAACTACCAAACAATTGGGTCTTAGATAACCAGACCTCAGACAATTTGCTCTTGAATGACCAGGTCTCAGATAGCTTCCTCCCAAAGGATTGGGTCTTAGACAACAGAATGCTTGTTTACAAGATGAACGTTAGCAAAGTGACTGTTGGCATACTGTTTGTCACTAGAGTGTCTATTGGCAATCTTGTTAGCCAAGTAGTTGTCAACTGGGGCATCATTGACTGAGTGCCAAATGACTACTCCATGGGCTAGGTGATCATTGGCTAGGCATCATTGATCAAGGTATTGTTGATCATGGGCTAGATGCACCTTCTATTGTCCCTTTGTTGGTTATGTCGATGGTAGAGGGCTTGTTAGCTAGGGCCCAAATGATAGCGCAATTGGTTGGGCCTTTGTCTATTGTGTTGATGTTAGAGGGGTTGATGGCAGGGGTCTGGTCAGTTGTTGTGATGGCACAGCCTCCATTGGCTGCTCCTGTGATGTGTGCCCAATCAGCACCCTTGTTTGGCCAAGAAAGAGCTGATGGCATGGGGATGGTCATCAATGACCTTTTCCCTCTCTGTTTCTTCTGAATTCCACTCTTCATTCCTCTTACAAAGATGTTGCATGGTGTCCTCAATTCTATTTTAGATGTCGTCCTCCATCATCTAGAAGGAAGGCTTCCTCATTGAGATGGCATCCTTCATCATTCAGATGCCTTACTTCGTCCTTTGAATGACATCATCCATTCTTTCAATGATATTCATTCTTGTTTACGTGGTCTACATCCTCTACTTGACAACTTGGTATGTTAAGATGACATACTTCTTCAGTTGGGTTGTATTGTTGCTCTTGTTCAATGTTAGACAAGTTGGTTTCAACTTTGTTCTCATCCTCCATTTTCTAGACAAAACAATTTAGAAAAAAATACTGAAATTTCCCAAGGTTTTCAATTCCTGCCCTACAAATTCCATGTTTGAGTCAAGAGTCCACCACAACACGCTCTACCTCCTTGACTAAAGTCAAATTTTCATTACCCTTTATTTCCCACATCATTGGATTATCTCTACTCATAGCCATAGATGACATTTATGACTCTTCACAGTGGGTCTATCCCATGTATCATACTCAATTTAGCGTCTTACATTGGTTTGGTAGTTGTCATGAAATGTACCACCTCTTGTTGCAATAGTTTTATTTTGTTTCATTCTTCAATTTCAAGGGGCATTCCTTTGTCAAATGTCTTTCCTCCTTGTTATCGCAGAACATCTATTTTGTTCCTTTGGAGTCCTTACACCCTATGTCGTGTTTATTTTTGTATACTTCAAACAAGTTCTCATCTTTGTTATGGCACTCGTTGATGTTCATGACTCATCAGGCTTGTTCTTCATGTTATATTCATTCTCGAAATCATTGCTCTTGTCACTCATCTTTTGAGTTGCTCTCGTCAATGACTTATTAACCCCATCTAGATGATATCCTCAAATCATCCTTCGAGTTGCTCTCATTCTTAGATTCATCACTCCCATATTTAGAGTTGCTTTCCTCTTTGAAGTTGTTGACTTCTTGATCCAATATCTTTGCATCACTTTCTAAGTTTATAGTCCACTCAAAGGCCTCTTGGTATGATGTCGGAGGAAACACCTTGATTCTCTTCTTAAAAGTAGGAAGAAAGCCCTTCATGAACCACCTCTTCTTCATTGTGTCAGTTTGACTTGTTTAGATGATTAACCAACCTGTTCAATTGTTGGTTTAGGAATTAGTAGGTTCCTACTCATTATGCTCGATTCTATGGATTTCTGCAATGACCTCAGCATCATTGTGAATAACTTGAATTCCTTTACAAAAGGATGCTTTTAATTCCTCGTAATCCTTGTACTTGCTCTCGACAGTTCCATGTACTAGTCTACTACAATTCCACATAGTGTGGCAAGGAATAACCTTTTAGAATTTGCCTCATTCATTGGACCATTGGCCTTGCAAATCCTAATGCAGATTTTCTGATGTCTGATTGGATCCTTTGTTTCACCACCATGAAATGTAAGACACTCTTGCATCTCATCAATATTGGTCATCATTGTGACTGTTTGATTTGGCATAGGCAATGGTCGGTGCCATGTTGAACTTTTGTTTGTAGAAATTGAATACAACATATTGCAACATAATTCCATTGCCACTTAAATGAACAAGATATACAATGTGAATAACATACAATCACAACGCATATTTCAGACTGCCTGGCATTGGAGTTCAGACTGCCTAGAACAACACCCAGACTGCCTAGAACAACTCTCAAACTGCATGGAACAACACTCGGACTGCATCAGCACTCAGACGGACTACAACAACAGTTAGACGGACTCAGTCTATGAATAGGAAAGTCTATCCCGTTCCAGACTGCTATTTTTCAACATACAGACTTATCTCTCCACATTGTACAACTCCATGTACGACAATTTAATGTACAACAATTGTATGTATGACAATTGTTGGTGCAACAAGAGCAAAAAAAAAAGCATATGAGAAACTGGTAAGGGCAAAAAAAGAAGAATACACTAAAACAAGGAGGGAAGAATTGATTTATTTAGGGAAGCATGAACCAAAGAAATTTTGGAAGGAACTAAGTGTGAAAAGGATGCAAACTGAAAATACCATAACAGTTAATCAGTGGTTGGAGTATTCAAAACAACTGTATCAGCGTAGTAACCAGCAGGAGACACCACCTACTATCATTTTCAAGAAAGAACTTTTCACAATTGAAGACATTATTCAAGGGATAAAAAAGTTAGCAACTGGAAAAGCCCGTGACATAAACAATCTTCAAGCAAAGCATATAAAATGGGGGGTAGATATCTTGGCACCGCAAATCAAAGAAATTTTCAATGAGGTCATACAAAATGGCTTCCCTACTGAGTGGACAACTAGCTTGACCATTCCTTTGTTTAAAAGTGGAGATGTAAATAATCCCTCAAACTATCGAACTATCATGATCAACCCTCTCTTTGCAAAGTTGTTTGGGAGTATAATAGAGCGGAGGATCAGCATATGGGCAGAAGAAAAGGGAAAGAGAGCAAAGGGGCAAGTAGGTTTTAGGCCCAAACACTCAACTATTGATCACTGTATCACGCTCAGACACATAGTGGAAAAAATATGGGAGAAAAAGAGGAGGCTTTTTGCTATTTTGTAGACTTCAAAAAGGCATTTGACACAGTGCCTAGGAAAAAATTATGGAGCAGAATGGAAGAACTAGAGGTTCCAATTCACTATAGGGCAGCAGTTCACGAGACTATATGAGCATGTAAAAGCTAGAATCAGAACACGGGAAGGGTTATCTGAATGTTTTGGTAGTGACATAGGTGTCAAACAAGGTTGCCCTCTATCTCCGACCTTATTTGGGCTGTACATTGACAAGTTAGAAGAATGGATAAACAAATTTGGGGGAGAGGGTGTGCATTTAGCCAAATATGTGGTAAAACTCCTCATGTATGGAGATGATGTAATTCTTGTGGCCAAAACAGCCAAAGATCTAGAAGATCACCTTCAAGCTCTAGAACTCTTTTGTAAAGAAGTTGGGATGCGGGTGAACACGAGCAAAACAAAAATTATGATTTTTTCAGCAAAAAAGAAGAAGCAACAACTCAAATTTCAGTTTGCGGGAGAACCGCTTGATGTAGTAGTAGAATACAAATACTTGGGCATAGACTTTCATGACAAACTTAATTGGAATACATGTAGGATGAAAAGAACTCAAAGTGGCTGGAGAGCACTATATGCACTTCAAAACAGGTGTAGGAATGCCGAGTTGTGGGGCTGGAAGACCACCAAGGTCTTATTTGGCCTACTTGTTACACCGGTTCCGTTGTATGGTTGCGAGGTGTGGGCTAGTGGCACAACAAATGCAAAATGGAGACAAATAGAAAGGATTCAAAAATATCTAATCACAAACTTTCTCAAAATTAAGGCCACAACCCCTTATGAAATTATTCTAGTTGAAGCTGGAATGTTCCCTTTAGAAGCAATTGCTATGACCAAGCTGTTATGTTACTTGAAAAAAACAGAAAACATGACAAATGATAGATGGCCTAGAACGGTTAGAGACGAAGAGTTACATAGGCGAAAGAATACGTGGATGAAACAAAATCAGAAATGGATGAAACGTTGGGAAATCAACATAAATGAATGCCCAAATGTCAACAAAGACATTAAAAATTATGTGAATGAAAAGTTCGGAAGTGGAATGTGGAAAAATGCAAGCGAGGAAAAGACAATATTATATTGCAAATTTTAACCCAACGTATGACCACAAGGAAAAAAGCGTATATAGGCGCTGAAATCAAGTGGAAGGAAAAAATACTCATTGCTCGAGATAAGGACTAGCTCTCATAGGCTTAGATGTGAAACAGGGGAGATGGACAACGCCCAAAGAACAATGGGAAGAAAGGATATGTACTCTATGCGGCACGGGGGCGGTAGAGACAGAGGAACACTTCATCTATAAATGCCCGAGTTTTTCAGATATCCGTGACAAATACAAAGAAACACTTGGGAACGAGTTTATTACAGATTTATTTGAAGACAAGAAAATAAAAAAAGTTGGAGAATTGCTAACACAAATCAGCGGGGAGAAGGAACAACCTTCTCAAAGATATTAAAGATCATATGATATGATTTGAGTAATTGTACTTCCATATTTGAGGTCCCATAGACCATATTTGGGTCTCGCGGACGTAATTAAAATCTTTCATTCATTCATTCAACACTCACATGTATGACGACTTCACTGTATAACAACTTTGTTGTATGTCAAGTCTCGTACTGCGATATCAACCCCTGCATACAAAACTTAGAAGGAACAACAGATCCATCTACTGCAATGATAAGCCATATCAACACATACAGGAAACATACAATAGCAATAGATGAAGGATGGAAATGAGTAGATATTGCATTAATAGTGGCCTGTACGATGGAACACATATGACATTCTCCTTACATACAATACCTAATGTACCCAGTCAACCCTTCCTTCCATGCCAACCATTCCAATCACTATTTGATGCCAACAACAACATGAATGAATGAGGGAAGGGTCTTATTTATACAACTAAAAAGTAGTTGTGTCCTCCAACTACCCGACACCTCATCATTTTCTTAAATTACATTTGACATGCATTTGACTTACATTTACATTTCATTTAATGACTCACTTTATGACTTTCTTGTACATAACTAATACTTCACTAAACATTACACATTATTGCATGAAATATTACATAACCACTTTATAACTTTATTAATTATACGTATGCACATGTGTCAAACACTTTGTGTACCAACTTACAAAATAACACAAAATGATAAAAATTATTCATTGATCACACAGACATGTCAATTTGCTTGCCTACATTGTTGCTCATCTCATTGAACTCAACACATTGTAGTTGCTCTACTGTTGGACTCTTGTCCTATACACCTTCAAGCGTGCTAGCTTGTAGTTGCTTTGATGTTGAACTCTTGTTCTAGCACCATTGGACACACCAACCTATAGTTGCTCCAATGTCGGACTCCTATCACACATTGGTGAACACATCATCCTCCATTTGCTCCCATATTGGACTCTCCTCTCACTCCTCTATTTTCTCCCATATTAGACTCTCCTCTCACTCACCATTAGACACACCAAATTTCAGTTGTTTTTGTGCCAGACTCCTGTCAAGTGCAACATTCGACATACAACCCATTTCAATCACTATCAAATTTTCTTGTTGGATCAGGTTTTCTCGATCATGAAACTCATCGTTACTTGGCTCTTCATTGTGATTTGTATCATTATGCAAGGCTGTATCATGCTTTGTGTTGTCATCCATGCCTTTGTCATGCACACCTTTATTGTGCACTTTGCCTTTCATCAACATCAACAAAGAAGTTGCATCACTTTTGGTTTTAGGCTCCCATCCTCCCTCCCAATGAGGGGGCAAAGGCATGATTGGATACTATTATTGACCATGCTTTGATCTGACCATTGGTGTCATTTTTACTTCTATTGTCATCATTGTTACCTATCTTCCCAAGTAAGATTCTTGTGGCAACATCTTGTCACCAACTTTGACCCAACTTAATATAAGCAATGACACCAAAATGTAAAATTCATGCACAAAAATATAGAATGCAACACATTTTAATACAATTTCCTTGTATATAAATAAATATGTGCAATGTGAAGAACTTACATATAAATACACAACATATGTCTTTAATTTTCCAATCATTTGCAATACATCATGGTCTGGTTGAGCGTGTAACACATAAATGACATTGGCAACAAACACAACTAACAATTATACCTCCACCATCAACATCAACCAAAAGAAGATGGTGTACATATAGTTCTCATGGGAACTAGTAGGCGGTTGGAAGTGTTGCCACATTTTGCACGGGGTACCATGTTTTCAGTTTCTGTAAGTGAGCTGCTCTTTTCCTTCCTCCTTTTTTTCCCTTTCTTCATTTCTCCCTTTCTCCCTCTTCCTTGCAGTTTCATTCCTCCCTCTTCCCCTTGAACTTCCCCCAGTAAAGTTTCCAGCAAGTGTTCCCTGAAAATTTCTAAGTGTCAGGGCGCAACCCGACTTCGTAGCGAAGTCGGAGTGCGCCCTCCAGTTGGAGCGCAATAGGGAATGCGAAGTGCGCAAGCAGACAGGAACAGGTGAAATTTGACTAAGTGTCAGAGCGCAACCCGACTTCGCAGCGAAGTCGGGGTGCGCCCTTCTTCCTGGGCGCACATGGGAAGTAGTATGGCAGAGAATCAGCTAAGTGCTGGGGCGCAACCCAACTTCGCAGCGAATTCGGGGTGCGCCCCCCTCCTGGTGCATAGTCCGAACAACAGAGAAGACAACAAAGTACCGGTGCGCAACCCGACTTCGCAGCGAAGTCGGGGTGCGCCCTCTGACCGGTGCGCAGTTGGGGAAACAAACCCAAAAAAATGACTAAGGCAAGAAGACCTTCCCAACTGCGTTGTTTTCCACCTGCGCAACCCGACAGCACTCTGATCTTGGGCGAAGTTGGATAAACTGCCTTTCAAGGCAGGCACGTGTCATTCATCAGCATCCGACAAGTGTCCAACCTCGGGATTCGAGCCAAGACATGACGGGGAAAAGGACAAGCATGGACCGCACTATCTACGCCAACTGCCACCATTTAAGGCTGATGTGAAGTGCCATCTGCCACAGCTACCCTCATTCCCGCTGATTAGAAGTTCCACCCAACACACCGCCACGTGGCTGTACAGCTTTCAGGGAGACCATGCTGCAGGTACAGTCCTCGCCGACAGAAGTCAGCATCAGCAGTTCCTCTGCCGCTTTTGTCAGCTAATGTCTAGTTTGGGACTTTGTGCCCGTGATTGTAATCGGGGGGAACTTGAGGCTATAAATAGCCATGCAATTTCATTGTAAAAGGGGGAAGGGGAATATACTGCTAGGGGACCATTGTAGCTGTGCGTTTGCTTCTAAATACAAAGCATATACTTGGCTCTGCTTACTGTCTTTATCTTGTATGCTGCCTCTCCTTGTCATTTCTGCCTCATGTTTCTTGTATCATTGCTTACTGTTGTACTGAACTCTGGACTCTGGTATTTGATGATCAAGTATTCCTGGAATGCATAGATAGAGGATACATAGGATAAGTGATAGCTGTAGTTTCTATGTTATGTTCTGTATTTAAATTGTTGTTAGTAGTGGTGATTGATCGTTGCCGTGCTGCTTATTCCCCCCACCCAACTCCAATCACATTTGGATTCTCTTTCCGCACTTTTATCTCTTTCCCTGCACTCTTATCTTAAACACTAAAAACCCACAGGAAGCCGACCTTCTCCGGAGATTGGCACGGAAGGCATTCCTTCCTTCCGGCATTTCAATCTGGTGGGCGAATCTGGAGCGCATTATACCAAATCCTTTCCTCATGGTAGATTCGTAACCAACAGTTTCTCTGGCACGCCCGACGGGACATGGTAGTTTCCCACCCCCAAACAGAATCGAAGCACGGGTGTTCGCTTCATTGCTGTTAAAAATCAGAGCACCTGGCGACTCTGCACGTACTTGAATACTCTCCTGAGTCCGTAAAGACCGGTCCTAATGCCTTCATGCAAACAAGAAGGTGGCGAGCAAGGAATCCGAGAAACCCGCCTGACTTTTACGAAATTGACATTGACGCTCTAGGCGAGCGCGTCAGGCTGGCTGATCACCAAGCTCGCGTAGAAGAACCCGAGGCTGAAATCGAAGAGGCCGAGGCTGAAGAGCAATCTACATCCTCGGACGGTTCCGACTCCGAGTACACCACCGGAGGAGAAGAAGACATGGCTGCCCAATAGAACGATGATGATCTCTTCCCGGCGGTAGACTCTACGGGGCCCTTGGCCCTAGCCGGACAACAAGCTGTGCCCCTTGCTGCCTTAAAGTCCATCCCTACGTATGATGGCTATGGCAAGACGGCGTACGAACACATCCAGGACATTCTGGCCCTGGCTACACTGCATTCCATTACAGATGAAAGTGTGAAGACCCGTCAGCTGGCCCTTTGCCTAAGGAGAAAGCTTCTCTATTGGTGGAGATCACTGCCAGAGGGATCTATCACAGGGTGGCGTCAGCTAGCCGGCAGGCTCGTGAAAGGATGCAACGAGTCTGCTGATCCCTCTTCTTTGCTGCATCAATTTCAAAGTATACAACGACACCCCCAAGAGGAGGTGTCGGACTTCAACATCAGGTTCGCGAGGTCCTGGAAACGAGTACCTCGCAAACTTCGACCTTCAGCAGGTCAGGCTGCACACTACTACCTGAGGTCCTTCAACTCAAACATTTGCCTGCTGATGAAGATATCCATAATAGACTCATTCCCCGCCCTGTATGACGCTGCCCAGCAAGCTGAAATGGATATCATTTCCATAGGCAGACTTCCGCACAGGATACAGCTGCCCATTTACCCCGACTTTCCTCAATCTCAGTACCCATCAGCCTCTGGGGTGATGCCGTCCACTTCAGGACAGCAACCCCAGCAGCAATGGAATCCAGCGCCGGTCGTGAATCCTTACGGCTCGCCGCAGATACATTATCCTAACCCGCCTCCTCCTCCGCATTATCCAGCGCTCCCTGCTCCCCCGCAGTATGCACAATATTCTACACCTCCTCCATTGGCTGCATTACCTCCCCCAGCTCAGTTGCCGCCTCCTGACAATGATATTCAGAATAAAATCCTCCAGGAGGTGCGGGCCTTGGCCTCTGGATATCACACCATGTCCAATGACATGACCATTCTAAAGAAGAAACAGGCCCAGATGGACCTTGTTCCAAGGAGGCCATATCCTCCCCCGGCACTGACAAAAGACCGAGCCCCGCAGCAGCAACTGCAAAGGTGGCCCCCTCCGAGAAATTCTGCCATTGAGGACCAACCTAGTACTTCTGACCAGGTCAACTGGTGCACTACGTGCAATGACCCGCATTCGGAGGATGACTGTACACTGCACCAACACTACCTCCAGACCTTGGCCGGTAGCGCCATAGAGGACGAAGAACTCTACATGATCCTGGACGACGAAGGCAACTTTGCCGTCCCAGAGGAAGATCCGTTGCCGCCTCCTGCCAAGGAAGACAGAAAGTCTGCTAAAGCCGCTGCAAAGCCCTTGAAGGTATACGCCCGAAGAGATAAGGCGCAACTTGCTGGGCTACCACCTGACAAGAGGCTGTGGCCCTACACAGCCAAAGAGAAGACTCCCGCAGTCAGGCCTCCCGTAGCGAAAGCTCCCCTGGCTAAAGCTCCCGTTGCTCAGCCTCCAACTGAAACCAAAGAACAAGCTCAGGAGAAGCTGAGATATCCGTCTCTGACCAAGAGACAAAGAGTTGAGGCCACTCAGCAGTACCGGACGAAGTACGAGACGGCAAAGGAAATGGAAGGAGCTAGCACTTCGAGCTACAGCATGGTAGACGAGCTGAAGAGGACCCCCGCAAGAATCAACATGTATGATGCTCTTCTGCTCCCAGGCCAGGTTGATCTGCTGCAGGAATCCCTGAAAAGCATGAAGAATGGCAAGCAGATACAGCCCGCTGTTCCGGTGCAACCCCTGACAGTCTCGGCCACCGGGAAGAACAGACCACCTCCCTTCTATCTGTCATTACGGATGCAAGGGTACATAGTGCACAACTGTATGGTGGATTCTGGTGCTTCCACGACCGTTATGCCGAGGGCCGTCTGCGACGAGATCGGGATGGAGTATACAAGGAGCAGCCAAGGCGTGCTGCAACTGGACGACACCCCTGTCAAGACAGTGGGTGTCATTAAAGACATCCCTATTCGGCTGCACAAAGCTCTCGACATTGTGGTCATTCAAGAGGTCGTGGTTGTCGACTTAGAACCCTACTTCGGCATGTGTCTCTCCAGCGAGTTCACTGCGAAGTTGGGAGGGTATCTGTCTCTAGACTACTCACATATGGAAGTGCCCTTCAAAGGAAGGAGACTGAAGATCTACAACGAGAAGCCTTCCACCTTCCTAGTAGAGAAGATACCCGGAGAAGAGTCGCAGGACTGCATGGTTCAGCTGACGGAGGAAGAGCTGGTGGTGGTAGATATGACGGAGCAAGCTCTTGAGCTGCTGCAAGTAGAAGATGAGTTCTCCTTGCGGGACTTCAACGCCGTAATCGAGACTGAGCAAGGTTGCTACACTGTCATCCAACCTGAGAGGCTTGACAAGTCGGCCAAAAGAGAAGTGGAACCTGCACCAGAAAAGCTGTGGAAGCTTTTCTTTGATGGCGCATGATGCAAAAATGGTGCCGGTGCAGGTGTACCTTTGGTTTCCCCAACCGGGATCCAGAAGGACTACACCTACAGGCTGGCCTGGAGCTGTACCAACAACGCGGCGGAGTACGAAGCCCTGTGCTTGGGTTTGCGAAAAATAGAGGCTGGGGATTAAGCATCTACAAATCTTTGGCGATTCGGAGCTGGTGTGCAACCAGATTACGAACAAGTGCGCCTCCAAGAAGCACTATCTCAAGGCGTACCATAATCGGGTGTGGGACCTGATGGAGTCATTTGACTCGTTGAATGTCAAGGCTATATCGCGTGAGAGGAACAAGCATGCTGACATTCTGGCGTTTGTTGGAGCCAGGTACGTTCCGGCTGATGACACTATCCAGAAGCCAAAGCCGGTCCGTACCATTTACAGGCCTTCTGTGCCTGATAAAGACACCCACTGGCGGGTGTTTGGTCGTGACGAGGAGATCGTCACATTTTTGGTTAACGAAGCGTGTTCAATCGAAGGTAGAGACCCTGATGACGAGCAATATGAGGGGTTGATACAGATTAAAAAATAATCATGTCCCAAAAGGACTGATTACACTTGAGAGTCTCTTTGATCAGAACGATAGAGCAATATCACACAGGATCAAAGTAGACCCTAAGCAGTACGCCGACCTGGAGCTTGAACCTGGAAAAACAATTAAGGTCGGGACAGACTGCACTGCAGAGGAACTCGAGCAGATCAGAACATTGTGCCCAGAGTTCCCTGACATAGTAGCCTGGTGCTACCAGGACTTGAAGGGGTATGACAGAAATATAATCCAGCATACCATTGAGCTAGAAGATGGTGCAAAACCATTCCCGCAGAAGCAGAGGGCTGTGAATCCGAAGATCGAAGCCATGATGAAAGCCGAGCTCCTGAAGATGCTGTAGGCCAAGATCATCTACCCCATCAAGCATTCATCCTGGGTTGCGAACTTGGTTCTCGTGAGGAAGAAGAGCGCCCCATAGCGTTCCTGAGCCAAGTGATTCAGCCGCACGAAGAAAAGTACAACTTTATAGAGCGGCAGGTTCACGCAGTTATGAAATCTCTTCGGAAGTTCAGGCACTTCGTCTCCTAGAGCCGAACAACTGTCTTTGTGTTACACCCGGACGTTTGAAGCTTCATCATACAAGGAGAGTCGGGTCACAAGAGAGCAGGATGGATTGCTAAAATCCAGGAGTTCGACATCGAAGTGCGGCCGACCAAGCTTATCAGAGGCCGAGCCTTGTGCCAGGAGCTGGCCCGAAGCGCAACAGCCGAGATATCTGCCTGTAAGTGGGAGGATCCAACAGCAACCACCAACCTAGCCAACTCCTTACCAGAGGAGAGTGACTGGACGGATGACCTGGTGAAGTATTTCTGCACCGGGAGATGTCCAAACCATCGGAATGCCTCACAAAGAAGGAGGTTTCGGCTAGGTGCATTGAAATACACTCTTCGCCCCGAGGGGCTTTACTTCAAGAACATTGACGACATCTTGTTGCGGTGCGTCAAGAAAACAGACCAACTCAGGGTCCTTGGAGAATTTCACTCCGGGATGCCTAGGGGTCACCATTCTGCAAGGCCTACGGCCTTGAAAATAATCAGAGCTAGGTACTACTGGCCCACTCTCTTCACATACGCGCATGCAGTCTATACAAAATGTGATCAATGCCAGAGATTTGCTGGGCGAAACAGAAAAGCACCCCTGCCCCTTCAACCGATCCAAGCCGAGACTCCGTTTCAGCAATGGGGTCTAGACTTTATCGGGGTGATTACGCCGAACTCTGCAGCTGGGCACAAGTTCATCCTTACCGCCACCGACTACTTCACACGGTGGGCAGAGGCGATCCCTACCAAGAACGTGGACCAGGAGACGGTCATCAGGTTCCTCGAGAGCCTCATTACCGGCTTCGGGGTCCCTGAGTCGATAGTGATGGACAATGGTCCGGGGTTCGTAGGCGCTGTACGCACGGAGTACACCGGAAAATACGGCATTTATCACAAAATGTCTTCCAATTACTACCCGCAGGGGAACGGTCTTGCCGAGTCCACCAACAAGAATCTGCTGAAGATCATCAGGAGGACAGTAGAGAAGAACAAAAGGACTTGGCACCTGCTCCTGAACCGGGCGCTATGGGCGGACAGAATAGCCTTTAAAAAGTCAATCAAGACGTCCCCCTATGCGCTCGTCTACGGCAAGGAGGCAGTCCTGCCAACACACATAGAAATTCCCGCTCTCTGGATGTTGGACGAAGAGAGAGGCAACGGGGATCCAGTGGATGACAGACTGTGCCAATTGCTGCAGTTAGAGGAAGACAGAGAAAAAGCATACCAGGCCTTCACCAAACACGCTGAAGCGACCCAAGGCTGGTTTGCAAAAGAAACCACTGCCCGAGTTTTCAAAATCGGGGACTTAGTGCTAAAGTGGGACTCACTGAAGGCAAAGCCGGGCAACCACGAAAAATTTGACGCCCTCTAGGAAGGCCCTTACCAGATTGCCCGGGTAAATCAATTTAATGCATTCGTGCTCCGGGATATGGAGGGACAGCTTCTCCCCATTCCCGTCAACGGGTTCCACTTAAAAATTTACCACCACTGAAGGTGCCCAATGGGCCCTTCCTTGTACAGATTTCCTTTTTGCATTTTTAGTTTTCAGAATGTATATATTTCAGCATTCAGTTTTTAATTTTTCAAAGAGCCCAAGTAAGACTTAAGGCAAACCCCGACTTCACAACGAAGTCGGGTGTCGCTCGTTGAATAGTGCGAAGTTCGGAAGAAGGCAGCTGAAAAAAGGAGCAAAAATGACTAAGTCTGGGTGCGCAACCCGACTTCGTAGCGAAGTTGGGCTGCGCACCGTCTGGAGAGCGCAGTTTGGAAAAAACAAGAGAAACGGCTAAGTGTCAGACTGCGCAAGCAAATCTGGGCGAAGTCGGAATGCGCCCATTTTTCTGGGCGAAGTCGGATTGCGCCCATTTTTCGGGCGAAGTCCGAGTGTGCTCCCATTCTCGGGCGCACCCTAGGTGATCCGTCGCGGGAAGCTGAAAACGGCTAAGTGTCAAATCAGACTGCGCAACTTTTTGGAGCGAAGTCTGATTGCGCTCATTTTTTGGGCAAAGTCCGAGTGCGCCCTGAATTTTGGGCGCAGCCCGAATAACCCACCATGGAAAGCGTAAAAAATTCTAAGTGTGGGCCCAGGGCGCAATACGACACATGGCGAAGTTGGGTCAATGCGCAAGAAATTCTCCCTTGTAAAGTGTGCCCAGACGGCGGCGATGACGTCAGCAATGGCACAACGTCCAAGGAGGTTTTAATGATTGCACAACTTTCAAGAACAATGCATTAAAAAAGCAAGGTGTGTTTGGAGCAACGACTACTAGGGTGCGCTTTTCAAAAATAAACCCATGCGCAACCGCCAAAAAATCATAACGCCTCCACCAACTCCAAGTTAACCGCCCTAACTCCCTCCCTCGCGCCATTAATGTTGCAGTCGTTGTCTAGAAAAGGGCCCTGGCGCACTCAGAAAATTCAAATCGTTCAAGCTGACTCCCAGACTGCAAAGAGCAGAGCTGACAACTCAGAAGTTGTAATTCCCGTCACTGCTGTTTCAGAAGTTTCAAAAAGGAAGGACAAGGGGAAAGTGCCCATACAGGCGCAATCCAGCGAAGAGCGGCGCGAAGCTGAGGAATCACCAGAGTCAAGCGCTCATGAGAGCAAAGCGCCGCAGGACCAGAAAAGAAAGACCCGGACGAAAAGGCGAGTAGTTGGGCAAATTCCGCCGCCACCTGTTAATCACCTGGCCGGATACAAGGACGGCTCTTTCTCCATCAGCCTCACCAAGCTGCAGCCAAATATCGCAAAGTGGGCAGACAAGGTTTCACCCTCGCACCACCTCGGGGCTGCGTATAAATCGAACCTGTATTGGTTCTTGTGCCCTCCTACTCACCAGTGCCCGGAGCGACAACAAGGGAAAAGTGTTGTTCACACTTTTCCGGGAGAGCGTCCAGCCAGCGTTCGCCCCAGGGCTCCAGTATGAACCTGGCACGATTATCAGAAGGGTGAATCTTGATGAACAGTCTGGCAGATTTACGCAGACAAGGAGGATGAGGGAATTCCTCGACTCGGAGCTGAAGACTCCACTGGCAGCCGGACAGTGGCCGACTGGCCCCATACCCCTGGACAGATTTGAAAATAAATATATCTACATCATCCTGGCGTGGGTCCTCGGCTGCGACTCTGACAAAGTGGTATAGCCGTACCAGCTGTCGCGAGAATGTTTCTTGCACGGAGAATTTTACGACTCTACAGCGCAGAAGAGTGGAAAGCGCCCTATTTTCTTCGACTGGGCGGACTGGCTGGCGTATGCAATACATTCAAGTCTGGTTAGGCTGCAACAGAAGCAGTCAACGGATTTTCGGTTTTGCTCCTTCCTCGCATGGCTGTGCCTGTATCATATGCACTACCGGATGAACGTTCCTGACTTGAAGAAAATAAACGAAAAAGGAGAGCCGCTGCTCGTGTACGAATGGACTGAGATTCTGTACAGAAAAGGCTCATTCTATGAATTTAATCTTAAATTTCTGTGCATGGTCATGGGGTTGTTCAACCGTAAGGCATCTCGCCCACCGGAAGTCATGACAAGATACCTGTGGAAGAATGAGTACGGGGACACCTTTCGGCTGACTCAAGGTATCATAGTTAGAATCTACGGATTCAAGGGGAAGCCGTTCCTGTTGCCCTACTTCTGCACTGACCACCAGTTCGGGATGGAAATCACGCGGTAGATGGATTATGTCGAAGAAGAGTTCGGCCAGGGCAAGAAGAAAGGCCATATCTTTCAGTATCCCATCACCTGGGCAAATACCCAAGTTTACGAGATCGGACAACACGTCTACCTCGGGCGGGAACTCATCGACATGGGCCTGATAATGCTGCCGCAGCGATGGAAATACGACCCAGATGGGGTCAGGGGTAAGTTCACGCACATCTGCCCCCGAGCGGAGATTATGCAGGAAAGAAGAAACAGAACAGGCGCAGACCTAGAATGGCACATCGAGCAGATGCAATCATGGCCTCCATGGCATGATTTTTACTGCGAGGAGGTGACATACGACCCGGAGCGGAACCCGGACCATCGGTTGGATTCTGTGGGCTTCAAAAGATTTCTCGCCAAGGTGGCGCCCCTCAACTGGCCACAAGACAAAGTCGTCGAGTGCTGGAAGATGAGATGTCGCACGCAGCACGACAAATCCAACCGAAAAACGTTGGCCGTTGATGATGAGTTTTCGGCTCTATATGACCAATATGCTGACACGTGGTGACCTTTCGAATTTCGAAATTGCGTTCCCCAAGGCGCAAGAAAAATATATACAAGGAGGCCTTCGTCCCAGCAATCGTCAACTCCGACGACTTCCAGCGCAACTCCGGCAAGCAGTCAAGTGGGCCCGATGCAGCCTGTAGCCTCTGAAGCGGCACCCGAAAGGGCACAAGGGTCAGAGAGGTCAACTCCTGAGGTGGCCTCCCAAGCAGAAAAAGCGCCTGCGCTACCAGCTAGCAAATCGGTCGCGGCAGGCATTCTTCCAGCTAGACCCCGGTACAAATTTACCGTGGGAACATCACTGCCTGCCGCCCCAGTCTCATCTCCTTCCTGCGATCCAGTTGCTGCGCCAGAAGAGAATAAGAGAAGGAGTGAAGAGGCCACGCGGCCTAAGGAATCGGTGCCGCAGACAGCCACAGCGCCGACAGAGAAGGCTGCGCCAGAAGTTGTCTCACTGGACAGCCCTGAAGCAGAAGCTGAAACCCGGGCTGAAGGCGTCCCTCGAACAGCGGCTCAGGCGGAGCCCGCAGGTACGTCTACTTCCCCGCTCCCCAAAGTCTCCGTCAGCCCTGCCGTAACGCCGCTCCCCATATCATCAGGGCAAGCCGTAGCTGCATCCTCTTCTTCCCAAACGGCCCAACCATCCAGCAGCCCCCATTCTTTTGACCAGTTCGCTCAGGATCCTAACGCCTTCCAGTCACTGAGCCAAACCCTAGAACCCTCACCCGCAGCCAGTGTTGAAGCTGCACATTCACCGCCGCGCTCTTCACCCCAGCCGTCCAAAACCCCGTCGGCGCCATCCACTCAGCCTCTTGCTTCCCCCAGGACCCGGTCGCCCTTAAAAGCGGCCACCCCTTCTGGTATTCCTCCCGCTTCCCTATTTACAGGGAAAATGCCGCAGCAAGATCCGATGCTGGAGAATTTGGACTTCATGGGCGAACTGCAGAGCGCTGATGACCAGCCTTTGGCAGCAAAGGCCTCAGGATGCTCCGCCTCCTTTCTCCAGGGCATGAAACGAAGGAGAGCCGAAGAGATAGCTGCCCCGGTAAAACACACCAAGTTCGACCTGGACAGGAGAGTGCTGACAACGGAGAAATTAATCCCGAAAGTAAAGAAGCCTCTTCTGGAGATGACCGAGGCAGACTATGAGCATCAAAGGAAGGAGAAAAGCTTTGATGATATCAACGAGGAATACGAAATCCATGGTATTCGTCGTAGGACAGATAATCTCCTTGTCAAGCATCTTGAAACCCAGGAGGCGCTGTTCCAGCTGCAAAATAACACAAGGCAGCTTGAGGAGAACCTAACTAGGGCCACTGCACAGCTGGGGTCTGTGCAGCAAGAGATAGATGAGCTTAAGGCCCATCTGGCCGTCTCTCAGCAAGAGGCCGCAGCGCAGAGACAGACAACCGAGCAGCTGTCAGAAGAGAAGAAGACAGCGCTGGAGCAGGTTTCACAGCTTCAGGATTCGCTAAAACAGGCGCAGTCGCAGCTTGCAGAGAAAACATCACAGGCGACGGCCTTTTCAAAAAGTAGAGTCAAGGAGATGCGGGCTAGTCTGCTGCAGGGTTGCAAGCCCAACCTTGTTAAGTCCTTATCGGTCCTAGATTTCGTGTCCAGGATCGAAGAAGTATCTGCCCAGGGAAAGCCTATGGTAGAGGAGGCCGAACACCAGGCGAGGCTATGGCTGGACCTGGCTATGAAACTTGAGCAGTTTGAGCGCAAAGGCCTCCAATTTCCTCCTATGTCCCAACTTGCCTCAGAGTGGGCAGATGCAAGGGTAACCTTGCATATTTATTTCGATAAGACAGAGAAAGTAAGGACCGCCAGAAAGATGTTGGACGCATTAGAACATGAAAAGGACATTTGCCTGGCCCCCTTTCACACTCTGTCCGAACAAGGGTGCCCGAGCTACATCAAGGACGGCGAGTTTCTCGCCCTTGAGCAGGTAAAGCAGAATTGGCTGTCTTTTGAGGCAGACACAACAGAGCTTGATAGCTGGACAGAGCCAATTTAGGAAGCTCAAGTCACCCAGATGGTGTCAAAATACTGCAAAATCAACTCCTCCCTAAAGGAGTTGGGAAAAAGATATAACACCATCGACCTGCACGCGGTTGCTGCATTTCATGCAGCACTAAGAGAGATCATGGACCTCGGGCCCTTCCAAGCAGCAGTCTGGGACCAAGCCAAGGGTGCATATGAGCGCATTCGCAAATGGGAGGCCGACAGTGGAGAGCATTCAGATTCGGAAAGCGAAATTGAGGAGGCAACTGCTGAAAGTGAACCTGAAGAAGAACAGTTGCCCCGAGGGAAGCGGTCAGAGCAGCAGAAAGCGAGGGAAGGAAGTTCCTCTGCGCCCAAAGGATGAAGGCATGGTTCTTTGCGTCGAGGCGAGCTCGACACCCCGCGAGCCGCTAGGAATGTTGCCACATTTTGCACGGGGTACCATGTTTTCAGTTTCTGTAAGCAAGCTGCTCTTTTCCTTCCTCCTCTTTTTCCCTTTCTTCATTTCTCCCTTTCTCCCTCTTCCTTGCAGTTTCATTCCTCCCTCTTCCCCTTGAACTTCCCCCAGTAAAGTTTCCAGCAAGTGTTCCCTGAAAATTTCTAAGTGTCAGGGCGCAACCCGACTTCGCTGCGAAGTCGGAGTGCGCCCTCCAGTTGGAGCATAGTAGGGAATGCGAAGTGCGCAAGCAGACAGGAACAGGCGAAATTTGACTAAGTGTCAGAGCGCAACCCGACTTCGCAGCGAAGTTGGGGTGCGCCCTTCTTCCTGGGCGCACTTGGGAAGCAGTATGGCAGAGAATCAGCTAAGTGCTAGGGCACAACCTGACTTCGCAGTGAAGTCGGGGTGCGCCCCCCTCCTGGTGCACAGTCCGAACAGCAGAGAAGACAGCAAAGTACAGGTGCGCAACCCAACTTCGCAGCGAAGTCGGGGTGCGCCCTCTGACCGGTGCGCAGTTGGGGAAACAAACCCAGAAAAATGACTAAGGCAAGAAGACCTTCCCAACTGCGTTGTTTTCCACCTGCGCAACCCGACAGCGCTCTGATCCTGGACGAAGTTGGATAAACTGCCTTTCAAGGTAGGCACGTGTCATTCATCAGCATCCGACAAGTGTCCAACCTCGGGATTCGAGCCAAGACATGATGGGGAAAAGGACAAGCATGGACCGCACTATCTACGCCAGCTGCCACCATTTAAGGCTGATGTGAAGTGCCATATGCCACAACTACCCTCATTCCCGCTGATTAGAAGTTCCACCCAACACACTGCCACGTAGCTGTACAGCTTTCAGGGAGACCATGCTGCAGGTGCAGTCCTCGCCGATAGAAGTTAGCATTAGTAGCTCCTCTGCCGCTTTTGTCAGCTAATGTCTAGTCTGGGACTTTGTGCCCGTGATTGTAATCGGGGGAAACTTGAGGCTATAAATAGCCATGCAATTTCATTGTAAAAGGGGGAAGGGGAATATACTGCTAGGGGACCATTGTAGCTGTGCATTTGCTTCTAAATACAAAGCATATACTTGGCTCTGCTTACTGTCTTTATCTTGTATGTTGCCTCTCCTTGTCATTTCTGCCTCATGTTTCTTGTATCATTGCTTACTGTTGTACTGAACTCTGGACTCTGGTATTTGATGATCAAGTATTCCTGGAATGCATAGATAGAGGATACATAGGATAAGTGATAGCTGTAGTTTCTATGTTATGTTCTGTATTTAAATTGTTGTTAGTAGTGGTGATTGATCGTTGCCGTGCTGCTTATTCCCCCCACCCAACTCCAATCACATTTGGATTCTCTTTCCGCACTTTTATCTCTTTCCCTGCACTCTTACCTTAAACACTAAAAAACCACAGGAAGCCGGCCTTCTCCGGAGATTGGCACGGAAGGCATTCCTTCCTTCCGGCCTTTCAATCTGGTGGGCGAATCTGGGGCGCATTATACCAAATCCTTTCCTCATGGCAGATTCGTAACCAACAGGAAGCTGCTCAACAATCATGAAATCACCTGCATACATGAAATGTTAAAATACTATAACACATTAGATAATAACTATTACAAAAATATATGTCGTCACGTACACACATAGGACAATAATATGTGACACACATATATGAGAACACTATTTAACACACATATATGACCAAATAACCTATGACACAAATATAGATGTTCATGAATTCATGTGCTTATGCAAACATGAGGTTCATGCACCAACGCATCTTCCTATAGTTAAATTCTGGAAAGTAGCACCAAGTTTCAGTGAAAAAGGGGTCTTCCTCGATCCTTGAAAATCACCCTACCTATCTCGTGTTTGGCACGATTAGTCCCTAAATCAACGCAAAGAAAGTTCTATATTTGATTCTTATTGGAGTTCCATATTTCCACACCAAGATCCAAAAATAGAACTTTCCTCTTGACATAAGAGGCTATGGGGCTTACCAAAATCCAAACCATCTATGGCTGGGTCTATGAGGATTGAAACCCAGCCAAAAACTTACATGTCAGTCTCCATCACACCCAAGCATATGAGGAATCACCCCAACCCATACACTAGCCTGGGTTTCCTTCAACCTTAATTTGGTCAATTAAAGGAAGGGTCCATTGTCCCAACTTCGTTGCCATAGGCTTGAGAGTTACAAGAGACTAACTCAGTACAGGTTGCATTCCCAATAGAAGGGTTTGCCCTACCCATATGGGTGTCAACTCCTAAAGTGCATACTTGAAATACTTGCAAGAGCTCATATCATGGAGCATGGTAACTAGGGTTAGCATGAATATAAACCAATTCAAGATTCAATGTTATGCAACACGTAAGGTCTCATATGCAAATAACCTTGCCTTTCATGAATTTTCTATATGACAACTAAATCTTCTATGAAGACTCACTTTTTTGTGGCCAACATTACTAGCTCATAATTAATCCCCTATGGCAGCTAATATAGAGTGGTATGTCACATATGAGTTCATTTTCTCTTCCATGCTTAGACAAGAAAGCACATACTCCTGCATTGATGGGATTTAGCATGAACTAGTGGATTGTAGGCAGACGATTTGATATGTTTGCATGAATGAATGTTTGAGCATAGGAATGTATATGTGTGAATGTGTGCACACAAAGTGTTTGTAATAAGTTGTTATGTAGTGTTGTATGTATAGGTGGCAAAGTGTTTGTAATAATGTAATGTAATGGGGTATTTTTTATGTTTTATGTAAATGGGTAGTTTGGAGGTAGTTGGGTAGTTGCCAACTGCCTACTAGTCCCATTATATCTATAAGTACACATCTATGTGAGAGATGTGGGAGGGAGAGAGTGCTTGTTGTTGTTCGCCAAAAGTTGCTTGTTGGTAGATTGTTTGTCAAAGTATGATGGATTGCATATAGTTGCTGTGTAGGATACATGTTGTGTGCACAATGTATCCATTTGTATCTATAAGTTATTCGCATTGTGTACTTTGTTTATTTAAGTGGTAATGGAATTGTAATGCAGTGTGTTGTATTCCATTTCGACATGGCTACTCAAGTGGTGGAGGATGTGAAAGCATCAAGTTCATATAGTATTGTTGTACAAGAACCACTTCAGGAAATGTTTTGAATAACTAGCTAAACCTTCTAGAAAGTCCCCTTTACAACAGGGAGTGCTGTGTGGCATAGTACCATCAATATCGGTCAAAATGAGTAGAGAATCAGATATTTCTTACACACAATTTTGCATGTATAGTATATGGACTAAGAAAATGAGCCCTTTACATATACCATTACAAATTGGAATAATACAGTAATTCATTTTCAAAATAAAGAAAAGGTCAAAGGTTCTCTTGTAAGATCTTTCAAAAATGCAAGCCACAACATGAAGAATTATTATATGTTTGTTATATTGATCCTCCTCTTCGCACCCAAAACATATGGTGATGATTGCAGAATTAGAGTTTGATACAATCCTATCATTAGACAAAGCAGAAATAAAGCTTAGAGGAAAAGACAAAGCAGAAAAAGTGATTTTTTTTATTCGGTGTACAATGAATACGAAATGGATGGATACTTGTCTATGCAATGCCATAACCATCTAACTACATAACTATATAAAAAAACTATTCATTAACTTTGTTACTGCCCCTTAATTAGTAAACCAAATATAACCCTGATTTTATCTATAAAGTTACTAAACTTGTCAAGTCATAGTGGTTAAGGTAAATATATCTGCTCTTCACTCCTGTGTGGTACAAAACTGAAGACAAATGCCTTCAGCATTGACTAATTGTCAAATATAATGGTAGTGACCGTTGATGTGTTATGCTCGAGCATGGTAGACTGGACTCTTTACCCATTTTGACACACTCTATTTGCAAAATGGAGTGGAGTTGTGTGTTATTGCTCCATCTGAATGTCAACCATTAATGTGGAAGATAAGGCAATTGTAGGTTGCTTATTGCATGTCAAGAAATGGCACCTGGAGCAAGAGCCATACTTTATTACTGATTTCTGATTATCAAGCAACCCAATCTATATTGACAATCTAAAATCTGCATATTTTTTATATATGATGTCAAAATTAACTTAACCTTGGACGTACAGAAACACCCTTTTTGCTGCTTTTCAGAGATATTTCTTCAGACATCTCATAAAGACATAAACCAAGAGTGGTAGTTGACAGCAAAGCACATGTTTGGTTTAGTGGATGTAAGAAAATTCAGGCATCTTCCAAACTCTCTAAACACTGATTCCTGTATTGGTGGAGAATTAACATGACCTCATAATTTTTGCCCAAGTTCCAAATGTATGGTCTATAGATGTTGGATTGCATTTACTTACTTGTGAATCAAAATGGCATGGTCAATTTAACCTAAGCAAATGTGCCAGAGGCCTACTTACATTATGTCAAAAGGAGTATGCATATCACATTTCACCTTGTGAATTACATTGGCCCTCCTATTGGCGATGGCAAATCATCAACACATTCAATCAATGTTACTATGCCATGAATATTGCTTTTGATATAGAGATATGGACGAGAAAGATTTATTCTCAATTTGAAATATCAAAGATCAAAACAAATTGGGCTGCAACAGAGAAAACCAACTGAAATCTATTATTGTTGTGCTCAGACTGCTTCTTACAAATTATTGTATTCTATCGAAATCTGTCTGTGTCTGAACTTCAGACAACATGCTTTCTTCAGATTTTAAAATCACACAGAGGATGATTTCCTTCAACCATTTTTGAAAGTTTAAAAAGATTGTACCTCTTTTTGTGATTCCATTCTGTCATTTCACTTTTGTTATCTTCCTTTGCTTACAGCAATGATGATGCTTTAGCAAATGTGACCTCTGTTGCACAGGTTTCAGTTCCTTTAGAAGACTCTGCTACACAGGTTTCGATTCCTCCAACTGAAACACAGATGATACAACTACCAAAATGACAAATACACATATGTACAAGAAACACAAGTTGTTAATGACAACTCACTTGCGTGGGCTGGTGACATTTCCGTTTGACCATTTGACCCACTACGTTTGCCTCCTTTTGTAGATTAGTCTTTGTCCAAGCCAAATGCATCGTTGGAACTCCTAGGTGGATAGGCTGTGAAATGGGAGCAGGTGGCTGTAATGGCTGGAATACTGGGCAAGCAAGGCCTGCATTCTTTGAAATTCTTGGCAAGATTCCTTATACTTTGCATTTTCTTGCCTAGTCACTGTGCCTAACCCACTCCTTGTCTGCTTTGTCCAACTGCAACTTTAGCTCCTTGCATTGCTGAAAAGGCAGTGGTCAATTGCGTCCCAGTCATACTAAGCTTAGACTCGAGATTGGAAATGCACTGATATTTCCTGTATCTACTAATCCCTCTCATGTATCTGTTTTTGATGTCAGTGTCATACTGTGTCCAACTTCTTGTGCTGAGTTGCAACAGCCTTTATACTTTTTTTCAAGGGTCATAATTCTTCCTCGAGATGTTGAGCACTTTGTCTCTCAGAAGTGGTAGGCTCACTTGCTTGTTTGGCATGGTCTTGATGAATATGAGTACTCACCACGAATCGCTGGATCATAATGGTAAGATTGAGTTGATGCAGAGGCACATCAAGCTTATCAAGAATCTCAAATCACTTCATCATTGGCAACATCTCAATATTTTCAGCCTATGCACATGTAAGGTACACTACAGGCAGTTTGGGATAGATAAGCACCATGCTTGCTAGTAACTCTGGGACCATCCACCGTTTAGGTGCATCTTGCTCCCACACATGAAGATTTGTGAGACCTCCTATTTGTATCTAATGATGTTCCCTTATTGACCAATGATACAACTTATTAAATCAATGATGCATATTACCACCGACAAACGCCGCGCGTTGTGAGGAACTTTTCTAAATGTTCTATGCCCTAGTTAACAAATCCTGAGCTGCATAAATAATCCTTCTATCCTCCCCTCTGCTTTGCCTCTTGACACATTGTGACTATCCAACTTAGACAATTCCACTATTCGTCTGTATGGCACAATATTATCCCTATTTTGCCTCTTCTATCCATACTTTGAGGTTGGTCCTCCAACAATGGACCGCCCTTGTCCTATAAAGCAACATCCTTCTCCATGTGTACATTTCTAGGGTTGTTGCTCATTTTTAATATCTTGATGAGTCTCTATCTCTATGTTAGGAACTTCCACTAGCAGATCTAGTACAACCACATCTTCCTACTTCATATGCTCCTTATTCCAAGGAGTCTTGATGCGTGAATTGGATGTAGGTATGTACTTTGCTTGTGCTTCCTGTGGTGGTGAACTCAGTTCTCTTGTTGCTTTGGAGTGATTGATTGCCATGATCTTAGTTTCCGTTAACACATTAGGTCTTCTGCTGCTAACATTATGCTTCTCTCTCAACTATGGGTCTAACATGGCCACTACCTATATCACAATATTCCTGGAACTTTAGGGATGAAGTTCGAAAATCGTTAATTTTAAAAGAGACTTGAATAAATTCGATGAAATTTGTGATATAAATTTGCCACATCTAGAGTCCCACATGAAACCCTAATTGTTTTATTCCATTGTCTTGTTTCAACTTCCACACCTGCACATACACTATTACACACATTTAAAATCATGTCTTTAAATTGGGGAATTTATCAAACATTTTTGACAATAAATTTATTAAATTTATGAAATTATAAATCTATATGCATTTTTATATGTTGAATTTTTTGTCTTAGATTTATTTCCTTTATCAACTATCTTTTGAATTTCAACCTCACTAATTTGAATTCGAACCTGAACCTTGTGACACAAGCCACTATCTTGACCATCTTCCTTGATCAACAAATCCCCAACTGTTCAGGTTGGGGTTCCTCATCTTCTTGTTTACTCTCTACTTCTATCTCTAGTGGTGGGTTTTGTAGGTCTTCAATTTGTTATCTTCGGTCCCAAGTCTGTTGTTCCATTGATAGATCTTCTTCCTAATATGAAGGAGGAGAAGGGGGATGATTGTTATGGAGCAAGGACGTCATTGCAAGCGAGGACATCACTGCAAAGGTCTTTCTGGGCTGCCCAATTCTTGGTTGTTCTCACTACCGTCCTTTGAAGTGCTCTTCCTTTCACATGGCTTCTTGGCCTTGCCACATGATCCTCCTACATTGTGGTTGCTTCCATGTTGCATAGTTGATGTCACATCAGCCCAACAATTGTCAATGTATAGAGATTAGGCATGGCTGCTGTTGACAATTTTGTCACATTGCTTGAAGGGGTAGAAAGAATCAAAATTTTGTAAAGTATTCTCTTATTTTTCGTATATTTGTTCCCTTGCTTTTTTATGTATTTCCAAGTATTGCAGCAATTTTGGCTTCCATTTTTGTCCCCTTTGTACATAATCCATATACGTAAGAACTTCGCCAACAGAGCAGGGTAGGATAAGAAGCTTCGCAGAAGAGAAAGAAGGAGAGTCTAGGCAGAAGCCCGAAAAATTTCTAAGGCATGAAAGGAGCTTCGCTAGCGAAGCTGCCAAAGCATCGGCTTCGGGCAAAGAAATGGCGAAGCTGCGATCATGAGCTGCCAGGATTTTCTAAGTCCGCAAAAGCGCTTCGCTGAAACTTCGGCGAAGCATCCACTTTGGCTCCCCCATCTGGCGAACCATTTCACTGGCGGATGCCACTTTGCTCCAAACCATGGTGAAACATCTACTTCGGCTATCCCCTCAGCGAAGCTCCCTATCCGAATCTTTGCTTCGCCAAAAAACTAAGAAAATATTCTAAGGCAGGGAGTCAACTTCGGCCAAAATCCTTCCGAACTGCCGACTTTTAGGAAGTTCGCGGCGAAGTAGCTCATAGCCCGTTGTCAGCAATCCGCCACTTCGGGCAAAATCCCTAGCGAAGCGGCATTTGGCCCACACCCCTGGCGAAGTAATGTAGCTAGAGGCCATGCTTTTCACAAGAAACATCTACTTCGGCCTAAACATCTAGTGAGGCCATTTTTGAGGACCCCTTCGGGCGAAGCATCAACACATGTTCATCACTCATGCTTCAGCCCAAACCCACTGCGAAGTGACGCTCCGATTCAGAATCCGGTGAAGCTCTTCCCAGGGAGCTGAAGAAGAACAAGTTTCGATTCTTACCAGAAATGGGAAGAAACCAATCGAGGTGGATGCGGCCTAGATGGAACCTCTGAAGGTGTACTCCTGCCACGAGAAGGAGCAACCTCCAGCAAAAGCTCCAGATAAAGTTCCTTTGCCCCCGTCGGCAAAAGAGAAACCCCTGCCGATGAAAGCTCCAGTGCTGCAACCTCAAGGTGAAACTAAGAAGCAAGCTAGGGAAAAGCTCAAGTACACTGTTGGTTACGAATCTGCCATGAGGAAAGGATTTTGTGTTAACGTGCCCAGATTCGCCCACCAGATTGAAAGGCCGGAAGGAAGGAATGCCTTCCGTGCCAATCTTCAGAGAAGGCCGACTTCTGTGGGGTTTTGAGGTTCAAGATAAGAGTGCAGGGAAAGAGATAAAAATGCAGAAAGGGATTCCAATTTAGATTGGAGTTGGGTGGGGGGAACTAACAGTACGGCAACGCATAAATCACCACTACTAACACGAATATAACCATAACACACCACTATGGATGCTGTCACTAACCAGTAGAACAGAGTCAGGTATATGTTTTGTATTAAGAGCCAGAAGCACGGCTACAATGGTTCCCTAACAGACATTCCCTCCAAGGAACTAACAGTACGGCAACGCATCAATCACCACTACTAACAACACTATAACACAAAACATAACCAGAAAACTGCCACTAACGTTTACCCTATGTATCTTTTGATTTATGCACCTTAGGAGTACCTGACCACCAAATGCTGAAGTAAATCAACAAGCAATGACACAGGAAAACGTAAGGCAGAAATGTCAAGGAGAGGCAGCATACAAAATAAAAACAATAGGACAGCACCAAGTGTATGTATTTAATTAGAAGGCAGAAGCACAGCTACAATGGTTCCCTAACAGACATTCCCCTTCCACCCACTTACAATGAAAACGTGGTGGCTATTTATAGCCTGAGAACCCCCCGATTACATTTATGGGCACAAAGTCCCAGTTAAACATTAGCTTACAAAAGCGGCCATGGAGCTGCTGATGCTGACCTTTGTCGGGCAGGACTGTACCCGCAGCATGGTCTCCCTAAAGGCTGTACAGATACGTGGCAGCGCATTAGGTAGAACTTCTCATCGGCAGGAATGCGGGTAGCTGAAGCAGGTAGAGCCTCCAATCAGCTTTAAATGAGGTAGCTGGCATAAGTAGTGCATCCCATGCTTGTCCTTTTGCTCGGCACGTCTTGGCTCAGATCCCAAAGTTGGACACTTGTCGGATGATGCTGCTTGACACATGCTTGCCTTGAAAGGCAGTTTATCCAACTTTGCCCAGGATCAGAGCGCTGTCGGGTTGCGTAGGTAGAAAACAGCGTAGTCGGGAAGGCCTTCATGCCTTGGGTACTTTTCTGAGTTTATTCCCCTACTGCGCACCTGTCGAAGGGCGCACTCCGACTTCGCTGCGAAGTCGGGTTGCGCACAGGTGAAAGCTGATTTCTACCGCCGTACGGACTTCGCCCTGGAAAGGGGGCGCACTCCGACTTCGCTGCGAAGTCGGGTTGCGCCCCAGCACTTAGTCATTTTTCCTGCCAGCCTGCTACCAAGTGCGCCCAGAAAGCAGGGCGCACTCTGACTTCGCTGCGAAGTCGGGTTGCGCCCAGAACACTTGTTCTTCTGGTTGATTCTGTCGCACTGCGCACTTTGCACTCCTGCTGCGCTCCAACTGGAGGGCGCACTCCTACTTCGCTACGAAGTCGGATTGCGCCCTGACACTTAGCCATTTTTCAGGGCAACTGCTGTCATTTTGAGATTTGACTGAGGGGCTCAAGAGAAAGAGGGAAGAATGAGAATGTAGGGAAGAAAGAGAAAGGGGGAGAAGAGGAAGAGGGAAAGGGAAGAGCAGCTCTCTTACAAAAATTGAAAATATTGCACCCCGTGCAAACTGTGGCAACATTTCTGGCGGCTCGCGGGGTGTCGAGCTCGCCTCGGCGCAAAGAATCCATGCCTTCATCCATTGGGTGCAGAGGAACTTACTTCCCCTGCCTTATGCTGCTCTGGCCGTTCCTCTCGCGGCAACTGTTCTTCAGATCCACTTCCGGTAGCTGCCTCCTCGGATTCGCCTTCCGAATGCTCTCCAGCGTCGGCTTCTGCCTCGCAGATGCGCTTGTATGCGGCCTGGGCTTGGCCCCAGGCTTCTGCTTCGAAGGGTCGGCGGTCAGCAACTTCTTCTAACGCTGCGTGGAATGCAGCGACTGTGTACGAGTCGATGGTGAGGAATGTCTTTCCCAGCTCCTGGAAGTAGGAGCTGATCTTGCAGCACTTGGACACCATCTGGGTGACCTGACTTTCTTGAATTGGCTCGGTCCAGCTATCGATTTCAGCTGTATCTTCCTCAAAGGACAGCCAATTCTTTCTCACCTGCTTAAGGGTGAGAAACTCACCATTCTCAACATAGCCCGGGCACCCTAGTTTAGAGAGAGAGTGAAGGGGAGCCAGACAAATGTCTCTTTCGTGTTCGAATGCATCCAGCATTCGTCTGGCAACTCTCACCTCTTCTGTTTTCTTAAAATATTTATGCAAGGTTACCCTTGCATCTGCCCATTCTGCAGCGAATGAGGACATGGGGGATAATTGGAGGCCATCGCGCTCGTGTTCTTGAAGTTTTATTGCCAGGTCGAGCCATTGCTTCGCCTGGCGTTCGGCCTCCTCTACCACAGGCTTTCCCTGGGCAGAAACTTCTTGGATCCTGGATGCGAAATCCAGGACCGACATGGCTTTATACATGTGGGGCTTGCATCCCCGCAACAGATCAGCCCGCATCTCCTTAACTTTGCTCTTTGAAAAGACCGTCGCTTGAGATGCTTTCTCTGCAGATTGCGACTGCGCCTGCTTCAAAGACTCCTGGAGCTGAGAAATCTGCTCCGGGGCTGCCTGCTTTTCCGTTGCGGCTTCTTGCTGAGAAGCGGCCAGCTGGGCTTTTAATTCATCTATTTCTCGTTGCGCCGATTCCAGCTGCTCAGTGGACCTAGATAGGTCCTCTTCAAGCTGTCTTGTTTTGTCCTGCAACCGGAAAAGCTCTTCCTGTTCCTCTAGATTTTTGACAAGGAGATTATCCGCTTTACGAAGGATTCCATGAATCTTGTATTGCTGGTGGATATCGTCAAAGCTCTTCTCCTTTCTCTGAAGCTCGTAGTCCGCCCTAGTCATTTCCCGGAGAGGCTTCTTCACTTTTGGAGTTATCTTTTCTGTCGTGAGCACTCTCCTCTCGAAGTCAAACTTGGTGCGCTTTACCGGGGCGGCAATCTCCTCAGGTCTCCTCCGCTTCAAGTTTTGGAGAAAAGAGAGGATATTCTACGGCTCTTGTTGCCAGAGGCAAATCGTCCGTGTTCTGGAGATCGTCCATGAAGTCCGGTTCCCCCGGCCCTAGGGTTCTGTTGTGACATCTCTCCTGCGAACGGGGGAAATAGGAGAAACCGAAAGGACTTTGGAAGGAGCGGCCGCTTTTGAGGGCGACCGGGGAGCGGAGAGCGGAGCGGTTGATGCTTGGAAGGGTTTCAAGCGGCTGAGGCGATGGATGCGGCGGTGAACGCGCAGCTTCAGCACTAACCACGGGTGAAGGGTTTGGGGTTTGACTCAGGGATAGGAAGGCGTTGGGGTCCTGAGCAAACTGGTCGAAATAATGGTGGCCACTAGAACGCTGTGGAGATGGGGAGGAAGATGCGGCCACGGCTTCCTCGGATCGAGCGGGAGATGGAGTCGGAGTAGGGCCAGATGAGATCTGAGGGAGCGGGGTAGCGGACGTACCTGCGGGCTCCGCCCCGAGTCGATCTTTGGATGAATGTCTGCGGTTACGGTTCGAGCGGGCGGCTCAGGACTATCTAGAGAAACAACCTCTGGAGCGGCTGGACGCGGCTGCGGCTCTGCGACTGACTGCTGCACCGTCAGGCTAGGTCGCCTGACCCTCTCAACTCTCTTCCTCTTTTTCTCTTCTGGAGCAATGGCTGGTTCGGAAGAAGGAGATGAAGTAGGTGCAGCGGGCGCTAATGTTCCCACGGTAAACTTGTACCGGGGTTTGACTTGCAGAAGACCTGCCGCGGCCGGTCCGCTCGCTGGCGGCGCTGGCGTCTTTTGTGCCTGAGGAGCCACCTCGGGCATTGACTTGGCTGATTTTTGCGCCTTTTCGGGCACCACCTTGGAAGCAACAGGCTGCATTGGGTCCACTTGGATATCTGTTGGGCCCGCACTGGCAGTTGTAAAAGTGTACAACTGCTGGGAGGAAGACCCACCTTTATAACCCTTGAAGGGGCCTCGGGGAAAGTAATCTCGGAATGCGAAAGGCCGCCAGCTGCCAATGTGCTAGTCATATAGAGCTGAAAAATCATCATCAACGGCCAGATTCCTTCTGACGGATTTATCGTGCTGTGTGCGGCACCTCATCTTCCAGCATTCAACAACTTTTTTCTCTTGGCCAGTTAAGGCCTGCCAGCTTGGTGATGAGTTTCTTAAATCTTGGAGAAGTGAACTTGTGGTCCCGGTTTCGCTCGGGGTCATATGCTACCTCCTCGTAGTAAAACTCCTGCCACGGAGGCCATGCTTCCATCAAGTCAATCTCCCAGTCGAGGTCAACATGGACCACATTGCATCTGTCTTCGATTATATCCGCCCGGGGGCAGATATGTGCAAACTTTCCCCTTATCCCATATGGGTCGTACTTCCAGTGACTGCGGCGCGAGAATCGAGGCCAATGTCATAGAGCTCCCGCTCGAGATAGACATGCTTGTCCTATCTCTGATATTTCGACGTTCGCCCAGGAAAGAGGATATTGAAAGATGTGGCCCTTTTTCTTTCCCTGGCCGAACTCCTCTTCAACGTAATCCATTTGCCGCGCAACCTCCATCCCAAACTGATGATCCGTGCACCAGTAGGACAGCAGATGAGGCTTGCCCTTGAATCCGTAGATTCTAACCACGATCCCCTGCGTCAGTCTAAAAACGTCTCCGAGCTTGTGATTAAACAAATAGTTTATCATTTCCTGCGGGGGCGAGGGATCTCACCATCGCTGAAGACTGACATGACCAAGCCCAGAAAGTTGAAGTTGAACTTGTAATAAGACCCTTTCCGGTATAGGTCATCCGTCCATTCATAGACGGGTTGTGGCTCTCCCTTCTCATTTACCTTCTTCAAGTTAGGGATCGGCATACGGGAGTGCAAGTGATACAAACATAGCCAAGCCAAGAAGGAACTGAATCGAAATTCAGTTGACTGCTTTTCGTAGCTTCACCGAGGTTGGAGTGAATGGCGTATGCAAGCCGATCCGCTCGATCGAAGAAGATCGGGCGCTTCCCACTTTTCTGCGCTGCTGGTTCATAAGATTCTCCGCATAGGAGACATTCTGCCAGCGCTAGCTTGTACGGCCGTACCAGCTCGTCAGAGTCGCAGCCGAGGACCCATGCCAGGATGGTGTATATGTATTTATTTTGAAACCTTTCCAAGGGTATGGGGCCGGTTGGCCATTGTCCAGCTGCGAGCGGGGCGTTCAGCTCTGAGTTGAGGAAATCTCTCATCCTTTTTGTATGCGTAAAGCGCCCCGCTTGCTCGCCAAGATTTATCCTTTTAACAATCACGCTGGAGTCATATTGCAACCCCGGGGCGAAGGCCGGCTGGACGGTCTCTCTGCGGAGTGCGAATAAGGGTTTTCCACTGCAGTTGCAAATTTGCCGGGTAGCTGGCCTGTAATGTCTGACAATGATGTCGACCAGCTCCGAGCATAGGTGGACAGGAGGGCACAAGAATCGATGAAGGTTCGACTTGTACGCAGCTCCGAAATGGTGAGAGGGCAAAACTTTATCAGCCCAATTTTCCACATTTATCCGCAGTTTAGTAAGGCTCATGGAAAACAAGCCGTCCTTGTACCCAGACAGGTAATTAACCGGTGGTGGTGGGGCTTGCCCATGCTGTACTTTCTTTGTCCGGGATTTTGACTTTTGATCCTGCGGCGTCTCACTCCTGAAAACATTTGACTGCGGGAAATCTCCACTTTCGCGCTCTTCGCTGGATAGCGCTGGCATTGGCAACTTTCCTTTGTCCATTCCTTCGAAACAACAATAATTATGACCTTTGGACGTCTGCACAAGATTTCGCAGTCACAGGAATAATCTGCACGATTTGGCATGTCTGGGCGCACCAAACCTCCTTTTCTAGATAATGACAGCGTCATTAATGGTGCGCAGGAGGGGGTAGGTCTGCCGGCTAGTGAAGACGTTACGTTTTTTGGTGTCTGGTTACCGCGCCATGCCTCCTTGATTGCGTTTTCCTTGAAGGTTGCGCAATCATTAAATTTGACTTTGATTGCTGCGCCATGGCTGACGTCACTGCCACAATCTGGGCACACTGCTCAAGGAAAGACCCTTTTGGTTCGGAAACCCAACCTTCACAGCCGTTGCGCGCCCTGGGCCCACACTTGGGAGTATTAAATTTTTTGTTTAAAATCATCCAAGCTGCGCCCGGAAAACGGGGCGCAGTCGGACTTCGCCCGAAAACTGGGCACAGTCCGACCTTTCGCTTAGTCCCTTCTGCTCTTTTTCTTTTTTAATTTTCCTCGGTCGGAACACCCGAGATGCGTCGGGTTGGGCGCGCCTTGAACTCTGCGCGAGAGCCGGGTGCATTCGGACTTCGCGCGCGAAGTCGGACTTCGCCCGAAAACCGGGCGCAGTCCGAACTCTTGTTTAACTCCTTTTAATGCTCCTTCTCCAACTGCGCCCTTCGGGTGGTGCGCAGCCCGACTTCGCTGCAAAGTCGGGTTGCGCACCCAGACAGCAGATTTTTACTGTTTTCTTGGGCAGTCCCTTCTACGAACTTCGCTCTTTCTCAGGGGCGATACCTGACTTCGCTGCGAAGTCAGTGTTTTCTCCTTCTGTCCGACTTGGGCTCTTCTAAAACGAAAAAACTGAAAGCAGGAACTGTACATACTGAAAATTAAAAATGCAAAAAGGGAAATTTGTACAAGGAAGGGCCCGATTGGGCACCTTCAACAGCGGTATATTTTCAAATGGAACCCGTTAACGGGAATAGGCAGGAGCTGACCCTCCATATCCCGAAGCATGAAAGCGTTGAACTGGTTCACCCGGGAAATCTGATAGGGGCCCTCCCAGAGAGCATCGAATTTTCCGTGGTTGCTCGGCTTCGCCTTAAATGAGTCCCACTTCAACACCAGGTCCCCGATTTCGAAAACTCGGGCAGTGGTGCCTTTCGCAAACCAGTCTTGAGTAGCTTCAGTGTGCTTGGTGAAGGCCTGGTATGCTTTCTCTCTGTCCTCTTCTAACTGCAGAAGTTGGCACAGTCTGTCATCCACCGGGTCTCCACTGCTCCTGTCTTCGTCCAACATCCATAGGGCAGGGATTTTGATGTGGGCTGGCATGATAGCCTCTTTACCATAGACGAGCGCATAAGGGGACGTTTTGATGGATTTCTTGAATGAAACTCTCTCCGCCCACAGTGCCCGGTTCAGGAGGGAATGCCAAGTTCGCTTGTTCCTTTCAATGGTCCTTCTGATGATCTTCAGGAGGTTCTTGTTAGTGGACTCGGCAAGGCCGTTCCCCTGCGGGTAGTAATTTGAGGACATTTTGTGATAAATGCCAAGTTTGCCAGTGTTCTCCGTGAGTACAGCGCCTGCGAACCCCGGACCATTGTCCATTACAATTGACTCTGGAACCCCGAAGCGGGTAATCAGGCTTTCAAGGAACCCGATGACCGTTTCTTGGTCCGCGTTTTTGGTTGGGATCGCCTCTGCCCACCGTGTGAAATAATCGGTGGCTGTAAGAATAAACTTGTTTCCGGCAGAGGAATTAGGCAAAATCACCCCAATGAAGTCTAGACCCCATTGCTGGAACGAAGTCTCGTCCTGAATCGGTTGAAGGGGCAGGGGTGCTTTTCTGTTTCTACCAGCAAACCTCTGGCATTGATCACACTTGGAACAGACCGAATAAGCGTCTGTAAATAGAGTGGGCCAATAGTACCCGGCTCTAATTATTTTCAAGGCCGTAGGCCTTGCAGAATGATGACCTCTAGGCATCCCGGAATGAAAATCTCCGAGGACCCCTGGACTGGTCTGATTTCTGACGCACCGCAACAGGATGCCGTCAATGTTTTTGAAGTAAAGCCCCTCGGGGCGAAGAGTGTACTTGAGTGCACCTAGCCGAAATCTCCTTCGTTGTGAGGCGTTCAGATGATTTGAACATCTTCTGGTGCAGAAATATCTCACCGGTTCATCTGTCCAGTCACTCCCCTCCGATAAGGAGTTGGCCAGGTTGATGCTTGTTGCTGTGTCCTCCCACTTACAGGAGGAGATGCCGGCTACAATGCTTCGGGCCAGCTCCTGACACAAGGCTCGGCCTCTGATAAGCTTGGTGGGCCGCACTTCGATGTCGAACTCCTGGATTTTTGCAATCCATCCTGCTCTCTTATGACCCGGCTCCCCTTGTATGAAGCTTCGAACGTCCGGGTGAATCACAAAGACAGTCGTTCGGCTCTAGGAGACAAAATGCCTGAACTTCCGGAGCGATTTCATGACAGCGTGAACCTGCCGCTCTATGAAGTTGTATTTTTCCTCGTGCGGCTGAATCACTTGGCTCAGGAACGCTATGGGGCGCTCCTCGCCATCGTCTCCCTTCTGTGTTAGGACTGCGGCGTAACTTTCCGGTTCTCCCACCGCGTAGAAGATGAAGTCCTTGGAGTAGTCCGGGTTTATCAACACCGGAGCTTGCGCAATTCGAGCCTTGATTTCCTCGAAGGCTTGCTCTCTCTCATCAGTCCATTCGTAAGTTGTATCTTTTTTCAGCAGTTCGGCCATAGGCTTGATCACCTGTGCGAAGTCCGGGATGAACTTCCGCACGAAGTTAATCTGGCCGAAGAAGGACTGCAACCCTTTTTTATCAATTGGGGCTGGCAAGCGAAGGAGGGCTTCTGCTCTGTCAGGGTCAATGGCGAGGTCTCTCTCGGAGATGACATGTCCCAGCAGCTTACCTTCTTTTACCGCGAAGACAGACTTCTTCGGGTTTATGGAAATGCCGAATTCTCGACACCTCTCAAATATTTGCCGCAGGTGGGAAACATGGTCCTCTCTTTGGTGAGAGAAAACAGTCATGTCATCAAGGTAGATGACAATGATCTTGTTGAGCAGCTCTGGGAAGGCCAGGTCCATGGCCCTTTGGAATGTGGCACCAGCATTGGATAAGCCAAAAGGCATGCGCTAATAGGCGAACGTCCCCCATTTGGTGGTGAACGCCGTTTTACGCTGGTCCTCATCCCTGACCCAAATCTGGTTGTAGCCGGAAAATCCATCTAGAAGTGAGAATCTCTGGGCTCCAGCAACGATGTGTAGAATTTGATCAATTTGGGAAAGCGGATAGTGGTCCTTGAGGGAGGCCTGATTCAAGTTTCTGAAATCAACACAGAGACGGATGTCGCCATTCTTCTTCCTCACAGGCACCAAATTCGCAACCCAAGATGAATGTTTGATGGGGTAGATGATTTTGGCCTCGAGCATCTTCAGGAGCTCGGCTTTCATCATGGCCTCGATTTTTGGATTTACGGCCCTCTGCTTTTGCCGGAACGGCTTGGCGCCATCCTCTAGCTCAATGGTATGCTGGATTACATCTCTGTCATACCCCTTCAAATCCTCGTAGCACCAGGCCACGATGTCAGGGAACTCTCGGCACAGTGATCTAATCTTCTCAAGTTCCTCCGAAGTGCAGTCTGTCCCGACCTTGATGGTTTTACCAGGTTCAAGTTCCATGTCGGCATACTGCTTCGGGTCTACTTTGATCCTATGAGATATAGCTCTGTCATTCTGATCAAATAGACTCTCCAATGTAATCAGTCCTTTTGGGACATGATTATTTTTCAACTGTATCAACCCCTCATATTGCTCGTCATCAGGGTCTCTACTCTCGATTGAACATGCTTCATTTACCAAAAATGTGACGATCTCCTCGTCACAATCGAACCGACTTCAGTTTCTGGACAACGTCGTCAGTCGGAACGTACCTGGCTCCAACAGACGCCAGAATGTCAGCGTGCTTGTTTTTCTCGCGTGATATCGCCTTGACATTCAACGAGTCAAACGACTCCATCAGGTCCCACACCCGGTTACGGTATGCCTTGAGATAGTGCTTTTTAGAGGCGCACTTGTTCGTAACCTGGTGACACACCAGCTCTGAATCTCCAAAGATCTGCAGGTGTTTAATCCCCAGCCTCTCCGCCTTTCGCAAACCCAAGCATAGGGCTTCGTACTCCGCCGAGTTGTTGGTACAGCTCCAGGCCAGCCTGTAGGTATAGTCTTTCTGGATCCCGGTTGGAGAAACCAGAAGCACCCCTGCACCGGCGCCATTTTTGCATCGCGCGCCGTCAAAGAAAAGCTTCCACAGCTTCTCAGGTGCAGGTCCCACTTCCTTTTCAGCTGACTTGTCAAGCCTCTCGGGCTGTACAACGGTGTAACAACCCTGCTCTGTCTCAATTACGGCATTGAAATCCCGCAAAGAGAACTCATCTTCGAGCTGTAGCACTTCGAGGGCTTGCTCCGTCAGCTCTACCGTCACCAGTTCTTCCTCCGGACCATGCAGTCCAACTCTTCTCCGGGTATCTTCTCTACTAGGAAGGTGGAAGGCTTCTCATTGAAGATTTTCAGTCTCCTTCCTTTGAAGGGCACTTCCATGTGTGAGTAGTCTAGAGACAGGTACTCGCCCAGCTTCGCAGTGAACTCCCGGGAGAGACACATGCCTAAGTAGGGAGCCAGGTCAACAACCACGGCCTCTTGGATGACCACGATGTCGAGAGCCTTATGCAGCCGAATAGGGATGTCTTTTATGACACCAACTATCTTGACAGGGGTGCCGTCTAGTTGCAGCACGCCTTGGCTGCTTCTTGTGTACTCCATCCCGATCTCGTCACAGACGGCCTTCGGCATAACAGTCGTGGAAGCGCCAGAGTCCACCATGCAGTTGTGTACTATGTGCCCTTGCATCCGTAAAGACAGATAGAAGGGAGGCGGTCTATTCTTCCCGATGGTCGAGGCGATCGAGAGGTTGAACCGGGACAGCGGGCTGTATCTGCTTGCCGTTCTTCATGTTTTTCAGGGATTCCTGCGGCAGATCCACCTGGCACTGGGAGCAGAAGAGCATCGTACATGCTGATTCTAGCGGGTGTTCTTTTTAACTCGTCTACTATGCTTAGTAGCTCGAGGTGCTAGCTCCTTCTGCTTCTTTTGCCGGCTCATACTTCGTCCGGTATTGCTGGGTGGCCTCAACTCTCTGTCTCTTGGTCATAGACGGGTACTTCAGCTTCTCCTAGGCTTGTTCTTTGGTTTCGGTGGAGGGCTGAGGTTCCGGAGCTTTAGCCGGAATTGGAGCTTTTGCTATAGGAGGCTTGGCTGGAATAGGGGCTGCCTTTACCGAAGGAGGCTTGGCTGGAGCTTTGTCTTTGGATGCCTTCTCTTGGGCTGTGTAGGGCCACAGCCGCTTGTATGGTGGCAGCCCACCGGGCTGTGCCTTTTCTCTTCTGGCATACACCTGCAAGGGCTTGGCAGCATCTGCAGTTTTCTTTTCTTCCTAGGCGGGCGGCACTAGAATTTCCTCTGGGAGGGCAAAGTTGGCTTCACCGTCCAGGATCATGTAGAGTTCATCGTCCTCTATGGCGCTGCCGGCCAAAGTCTGGATGTAGTGTTGGTGCAGTGTGCAGTCTTCCTCCAAATGCGGGTCGTTGCATGTAGTGCACCAGTTGATCTGGTCGGAAGGACCAGGTTGGTCTTCGATAGCAGCATTTCTCGGAGGCGGATGCCTCTGCAGTTGTTGTTCTGGAGGCCTGTCTTTTGTTAGCGCCGGGGGCGGATATGGCCTCCTAGGAGCGAGGTCCATCTGGGCCTGCTTCCTCTTCAGAGCGGTCATATCATTGGACATGGCATGATAACCTGAGGCCAAAGCCCGTACCTCCTGGAGGATTGTGTTTTGAATGTTATTGTCAGGAGGCGGCAATTATGCCGGTGGAGGCAATGCGGGTAATGGAGGAGGATTGGAATAAGGTGCGTACTGCGGGGGAGCAGGGAGTGCTGGAAAATGCGGAGGAGGCGGGTGAGGATAATGCATTTGTGGCGGGCCGTAAGGAGTTACGACCGGCGCCGGATTCCATTGCTGCTGGGGTTGCTGCCCTGATGTGGACGGTGCACCACCAGAAGCTGACGGATATTGGGATCTGGGGAAGTCGGGATGAATGGGTTCCTGCACCCTGGACGGGAGTCTGCCGATGGAAATGATATCCGCTTCGACTTGCTGGGCAGCATCGTACAGAGCAGGAAACGAGTCTATTCTGGCAATCTTCGAGCAGCAGGCATATGTCTGAGTTGAAGGATCTCGAGTAGTAGTGAGCAGCCATGCTAGTCGAAGGCCGAAGTTCACGAGGTACCCGTTTCCAGGATCTCGCAAACCTGATGTTAAAGTCAGACACCTCCTCTTGGGGGTGTCTCTGGATACTTTGGAACTGATGCAGCAAAGAAGTGGGGTCAGCAGACTCGTTGCATCCTTTCACGAGCCTTCTGGCGAGCTGGGGCCACCCTGTGATAGATCCCTCTGGCAGCGATCTCCACCAGTAGAGAAGCTTTCCCCTTAGGGAAAGGGCCAGCAGACGGGTCTTCACACTTTTGTCAGTAATGGAGTGCAATGCAGCCAGGGCAAGGATGTCCTAGATGTGTTCGTAGCCGTCATACGTCGGGATGGACTTTAAGGCAACAGGGGGCACAGCTTGCTGTCCGACCAGGGCCAAGGGCCCCGTAGAATCCACCGCCGGGAAGAGATCATCATCATTCTGCTACTGGGCAGCCATTTCTTCTTCTTCTCCTCCGTCGGTTGTATACTCAGTGTCGGTACCTTCCGAGGATGTAGATTCCTCTTCTTCCTCGGCCTCTTCTATTTCGTTCTCAGCTCCTTCGACCTCGGCTTCGGCTTCTTCTTGGATTTCAGCCTCGGCTTCGTCGACACGAGCTTGTTGATCAGCCAGCCTGACAATTTCACCTCGAGCGTTGATGTCTAGTTCGTACAGGGCAGGCGGATTTGTCGGATCCCTTGCTCGCCACCTTCTCGTTTGCATGAAGGTGCTAGGATCGGTCTTTCGGACTCAGAGGATATGTTCGTGCAGAGTCGCCAGGTGTTCTGATTTTGAACAACAATGAAGCGAACACCGGTGCTTCGATTCTGTTTGGGGGTGGGAAACTTCCTTGTCCCACCAAGTGTTCGGAACGAACTGTCAGCCCGAGTGAAGACGAGCTTGAGATTTTTCAAATGTGGGACTCTATGTCCCACCGGGCATGCCAGAGAAACTGTTGGTTATGAATCTGCCATGAGGAAAGGATTTTGTGTTAACGCGCCTAGATTCGCCCACCAGATTGAAAGGCCAAAAGGAAGGAATGCCTTCCGTGCCAATCTCCAGAGAAGGCCGACTTCTTGTGGGGTTTTGAGGTTCAAGATAAGAGTGCAGGGAAAGAGATAAAAATGCAGAAAGGGATTCCAAATTAGATTGGAGTTGGGTGGAGGGAAGTAACAGTACGACAATGTATCAATCACCACTACTAACACCAATATAACCATAACACACCACTATGGATGCTGTCACTAACCAGTAGAACAGAGTCGGGTATATGTTTTGTATTAAGAGCCAGAAGCACAGCTACAATGGTTCCCTAACAGACATTCCCTCCAAGGAACTAACAGTACGGCAACGCATCAATCACCACTACTAACAACACTATAACACAAAACATAACCAGAAGACTGCCACTAACGTTTACCCTATGTATCCTTTGATTTATGCACCTTAGGAATACCTGACCACCAAATGCTGAAGTAAATCAACGAGCAATGATACAGGAAAACGTAAGGCAGAAATGTCAAGGAGAGGTAGCATACAAAATAAAAACAATAGGACAGCACCAAGTGTATGTATTTAATTAGAAGGCAGAAGCACGACTACAATGGTTCCCTAACGAGACATTCCCCTTCTCCCACTTACAATGAAAACGTGGTGGCTATTTATAGCCTGAGAACCCCCCGATTACATTTATGGGCACAAAGTCCCAGTCAAACATTAGCTTACAAAAGCGGCCATGGAGCTGCTGATGCTGACCTTTGTCGGGCAGGACTGTACCCGCAGCATGGTCTCCCTGAAGGCTGTACAGATACGTGGCAGCGCGTTAGGTAGAACTTCTCATCGGCAGGAATGCGGGTAGCTGAAGCAGGTAGAACCTCCAATCAGCTTTAAATGAGGCAGCTGGCATAAGTAGTGCATCCCATGCTTGTCCTTTTGCTCGACACGTCTTGGCTCAGATCCCAAAGTTGGACACTTGTCGAATGATGCTGCTTGACACGTGCTTGCCTTGAAAGGCAGTTTATCCAACTTCGCCCAGGATCAGAGCGCTGTCGGGTTGCGCAGGTAGAAAACAGCGCAGTCGGGAAGGCCTTCATGCCTTGGGTACTTTTCTGAGTTTATTCCCCTACTGCGCACCTGTCGAAGGGTGCACTCCGACTTCGCTGCGAAGTCGGGTTGCGCACAGGTGAAAGCTGATTTCTACCGCCGTACGGACTTTGCCCTGGAAAGGGGGCGCACTCTGACTTCGCTGCGAAGTCGGGTTGCGCCCCAGCACTGAGTCATTTTTCCTGCCAGCCTGCTACCAAGTGCGCCCAGAAAGCAAGGCGCACTCCGACTTCGCTGTGAAGTCGGGTTGCGCCCAGAACACTTGTTCTTCTGGTTATTTCTGTCGCACTGCGCACTTTGCACTCCTGTTGCGTTCCAACTGGAGGGCGCACTCCGACTTCGCTGCGAAGTCGGATTGCGCTCTGACACTTAGCCATTTTTCAGGGCAACTGCTGTCATTTTGAGATTTGACTGAGGGGCTCAAGAGAAAGAGGGAAGAATGAGAATGTAGGGAAGAGAGAGAAAGGGGGAGAAGAGGAAGAGGGAAAGGGAAGAGCAGCTCTCTTATAAAAATTGAAAACATTGCACCCCGTGCAAAATGTGGCAACAGTACCCATTACTGACGAAGCGGTAGAGGGTTGAACCCACGCAGCAGTACCACACTAAGTACGAGGTTGTGAAAGAACCAGAGGTATCCACTGCTTCGGCTGACAACATTGTTGAGGAGCTAAAAAAGACCCCCGCCAGGATAAGTCTCTACGATGCTTTGCAACTTCCTGGACAGGTTGACTTGTTACAGGAATCGCTGAAATCTGCCAAGGGAGGAAAGCCAACGCAGCTGGTGCTAGCTCAGACTCTGACCACCTCAGCCACAGGGAAGAACATGCCACCACCATTCTATATGTCCCTTCGGATGGAGGGGTGGGTTGTACACAATTGCATGATTGATTCGGGTGCAACTACCACCATCATGCCGAAAGCGGTGTGCGAGGAGATGGGCATGGAATACATGTGGAGCAGTCCAGGGGTTCTTCAAATCGATGGCACTCCTGTGAAGACAGTAGACGTCATTAAAGATATCCCCATCCAGCTGCATAAGGTGCCCCAAATTGTTGTAATCCAAGAGGTTGTAGTTGTTGACCTGGAGCCGTACTTCAGCATGTGTCTCTCAAGGGAGTTCACTACTAAGCTGCGAGGTTATCTGTCTCTGGACTACTCGCACATGGAGGTCCCATTCAAGGGAAGGAAAGTGAATATCTACAATGAAAAACCCTCCATCTTCCTTATCGAGAAAATGGCCGAGGAGGGGCAGCAGGATGATTCAGTCCACCTGATTACAGAATAATTAGAGGTGGATTTGGTAGAAGAATCCCTAGAGGAGCTTCGAATAGAAGATGAATTATCCTTGAATGATTTTAACGCCATGATTGAGTAGATGGGATGTTATTCCATCACCAAGCCCGAGAAAGCAAAGGAGACAATGCAGGAGAACAAGGACTCTGCTTCGAATGAGCTATGGAAGCTTTTCTTTGACAGTGCTTGATGTAAAAACGGCGTTGGGGCAGGAGTTCTTCTGGTCTCACCCTCCGGAGAACAAAAAGACTACTGCTACAGGCTCGCTTGGAGTTGCACCAACAACGCGGCGGAGTATGAAGCTTTGTGCTTAGGATTGAAGAAGGCTGAGAAGCTAGGGATCAAGCACCTGCAGATTTTTGGAGACTCCGAGTTAGTCTGCAAGTAGATCACCAACAAGTGCATCTCCAAGAACTACCTCAAGGCGCACCGCAATAGGTTTTGGGACCTGCTGGAGTCTTTCGAGGTGCTTAATGTTCAATACATCTCGCGAGAAAAGAACAAGCACGCAAACATCTTAGCGCCTATCGGAGCCAGATACTCCTCAGCTGATGACATGATGCAGAAGCCTAAGGCGGTAAGAACTGTTTACAGGCCTTCTGTGCCTGATAGGGACACCCACTGGCAGGTGTTCGACAATGACGAGCAAATCATAAATTTTTTAATTCATGAAGCAAAGTACAATCGAAGGTAGAAACCCTGACGATGAGGAGTATGAGGGGTTGATACAATTGAAAAATAACCATGTCCCAAAAGGACTAATCACTTTGGAGAGTCTATTCGACCAGAATGACCGAGCAATCGCCCACATAATCAAGGTTGATGAAAAGCAATACAAAGAGCTCGAATTGGAGCCTGGAAAGGTCATCAAGGTTGGGGTAGACTGTACCCCTGAAGAGCTGGAGCAGATTCGGGCCCTGTGCCAAGAATATCCAGATATTGTTGCATGGTCGTATCAGGACCTGAAGGGGTACGACAGGGAAGTCATACAACACACCATCGAATTACAAGAGGGGGTCAGACCCTACAAACATAAATAGAGACAGGTTAATCCCAAGATTGAAGTGTTGATGAGGGCGGAGCTCCTCAAGATGCTTGAAGCAAAAATCATTTACCCGATAAAGCACTCTTCTTGGGTTGCCAATTTGGTTCCGGTTAGAAAGAAGAACGGAGACATTTGCTTGTGCGTTGATTTCTAAAATCTGAACCAGGCTTCGTTGAAAGATCACTACCCGCTCCCGCAGATTGACTAGATCCTCCATGTAGTGGTAGGAGCACAACGCTTCTCCCTCTTGGACGATTTCTCTGGGTATAACCAAATTTGGGTAAGAGACGATGATCAGCATAAGATGGCGTTCACCACCAAATGGGGGACGTTCGCCTATCAGCGTATGCCCTTTGGCCTCTCAAATGCGGGGGCCACTTTCCAGAGAGCCATGGATCTGGCGTTCGGCGAATTATTGAACAAAATTATTGTCATCTATTTGGATGATATGACTGTGTTTTCACACAAGAGAGAGGAGCATGCCTCACACTTGCGGCAAGTATTCAAAAGGTGTCGGGAGTTCGGCATATCCATAAACCCGAAGAAGTCTGTCTTCGCGGTAAAGGAAGGGAAATTGTTGGGCCATGTTATCTCAGAAAAGGGCTTGTCGTAGACCCTGACAGGGCAGAGGCCCTCCTCAAGCTCCCACTCCTAGTGAACAAGAAGGGCCTGCAGTCTTTCTTCGGCCAAATCAACTTCATGAGGAAGTTTGTACCTGATTTCGTCTAGGTCGTCAAACCGATGACCGGACTGTTGAAAAAGGACACCGAGTTCACTTGGGAAGAGGAAAGGAAGAAGGCGTTCGAAGAAATCAAGGCTTGGATTGCTCAAGCCCCTGTCGTAGTCAACCTCGACTACTCGAAAGACTTCATCCTTTATGCAGTCGGAGAACCTGAGAGCTATGCCGCAGTCCTAACTCAGAAGGGAGAGGATGGTGAGGAGCGCCCTATCGCATTCTTGAGCCAGGTGATCCAGCCGCATGAAGAGAGGTATAACTTTATTGAAAGGCAAGTACACGCGGTGATGAGGTCCCTAAAAAAGTTTCGACACTTCGTCTCCCAGAGTAGGATGACAGTTTATGTTGTTCATCCAGATGTAAGAAATTTTATCATTCAAGGAGAGATGGGCAACAAGAGGGCTGGCTGGGTCACTAAGATTCAGGAGTTTGACATTGAGGTCCAACCCACCAAGTTGATCCGTGGTTGGGCGCTATGCCAGGAACTCAAAAAGAGCGCCGCTGAGAAGGTGACGACCTTTCATTGGGAAGACCCAGTGTCACAGGTCAACTTCGCCAACCAATCTGCAGACGGCGATGACTGGACAAACGACTTAATATGGTACTTCAATACTGGGAGATGACTAGACCGTCTCAACGCCTCGCAAACGAGGAAGTTCAGGATTTAGGCCCGTAGATACGTATTACGCCCAGAGGGGCTATTTTTCAGGAACATAGATGAGGTTCTCCTAAGATGTGTTAGGGGGACCGAAAAAGGAAAAATCCTCGATGAATTCCATTCCGGAATATCGGGGGGCCACTTGGATGGAAGGCCGATGGCCTTAAAAATAATCAAAGCGGGCTATTATTGGCCCACAAATTTTGCCTCTGCATTCTCAGTTAGCCGGAAGTGTGACAGGTGCCAGAGGTATGCTGGTCGGAACAAAAATGCTCCACTGCCCCTGCACCCGATCCAAGTCGAAGCGTCGTTCCAGCAATGGGGCTTGGACTTTATCGGGGTGATATCGCCAAATTCTTCGGCAGGGCACAAATACATACTGACGGCCACAGATTATTTCACCCGGTGGGTTGAGGCAGTCCCGACAAAGCATGCTGATCAGGAGGTAGTCATTGCCTTCTTGGAGAAATTGATTACCCGATTTGGGGTTCCAGACGCGATCGTGACTGATAACGGCCCAGGTTTCATAGGTGCCAGAGTCAGTGAGTTCGCCAGCAAGTGTGGGATTTACTTGAAAGCCTATTCCAACTACTACCCGTAGGGGAATGGCTTGGCAGAGTCACTAACAAGAACTTGCTGAAGATTCTTAAGAGGACCCTGGAAAGTAACAAGCGGACTTGGCACCTGCTCCTTGATCAGGCACTATGGGAAGACCATACCTCTATAAAAAAATCCATCAAGACGTCCCCATATTCATTGGTGTACGAAAAGGAGGCAGTCCTGCCTACACATGTTGAAATGCCAACACTTTGGATGTTAGACGATGAAAGGGAAGACCTTGATCCCATGGACGCCTGACTGGCCCAGTTGCTGCAACTGGAAGAAGACAGGGAGAAAGCTTATGAAGCTTTCATGAAGCATACAGAGAGCACTAAGAACTGGTTTGAAAAAAGAACCACGACCCGTGTCTTCCAGGTTGGGGACCTAGTGCTGAAGTGGAATGCGTGGAAAGCGAAACCGGGGAATCATGACAAATTTGATGCCTTCTGGGAAGGCCCCTTTCAGATTTCCCGAGTTAATTAGTTGAATTCTTTCATCTTGCAGGACATGGAGGGCCATACTTTGCCCATACCTGTCAATGGCCTTCACCTGAAGGTCTATCATCAGTGAGAAGCATCGGGAAGGTTTCTCGTGTATATAGTTTTAATTTTTGCTCTTTTGATTTATGTTTTCCGAATGTAAATATGTTTTCTGCTTTAAAGCAAGTGCTTGCGCTCCATAGTCGAGCTTTTTTGTGCCTCCGGAGTTTTCGCAGAGCAGATCCATGGTTCCCGGCAGAGAAAAGACATCTTTTGAAAGAAGTCCCCATCCAGAGCTCAGCTTCGCTTATTCCCCTTAGCGATATCCAACATTCTCATTTTCGGGAGCGAGGCTCAACCCCCTCGAGCGCAGAAGGAAAAAGGTCTCCTTCGCCCGGATTGAAAAAGTCTAACTTTGGGCGTTAAGAAAAGCTAAGATTTGCCTAAGCAAAGGCCGAAACTCAGGTTTGCTGAATTATCATCCCGAAGACGAGCTTCGCTCGTTGTAAAAGCGAATCGGAGATCCCCGTCAATTTGCAAAGAGGAGACAAGTTTCAGTCAGTTTCGAAGCAAGGCCATGTTTTGCCTAAGTTTGAGGGCGAGAACAAGGTTTGCTCAAATTTGGAGCGAAGCGCGGGATGGATTAAAGTGAGAAACGCAGGTCTCTAGTTTGGGCGTCTTCATCCCCGAAGCTGGATTTTGCTCCTATTTTGAGCAAGAATGATGTTCGGACAGAGTTCGAAGCGAGAAAGAAGAAAGTGCAAAGCGCGACAACAAGGAATGAAGAGAAGTCAGTATTTTTCTATGGCATCACCTAAAAGCTGTGGTTCGCCCGGTTTTAAGGCGAAGCCGAGGTTCGGGTGACCTTTAGAGTGAGACTCGGCTGCGAGCAGGGAGCAAAGTTTGCTAAGGCCCCACCATGTTAGGGTTCGCACGACCTTAAGGCAAGAACGAGTTTCGGGCAGAGTCTGGGGCGAACCCGGGGTTCGCCTGAAGTTAGGGTGAGACAATTTTAAAACCTGACAATGTTCGGACAATGTTCAAAGCGAAGCTGGGACTCACTCGAAGCTGGGGCGAAGTGCAGATTTGTTGAGCCACGAGCGAGACAAGGTCCGGCCCAAGAGAAAGTTCAGATTCCGAAAATGTAAGTGCGAAGGCCCAAGTTCGGGCGTCTTCGTCCCCGAAGTTGTGGTTCGCCCCTCTTCAGGGCGAGAACGGGGTTCAGGCGAGGTTGAAGCGAAGATAGGGTTGAACGAAGCGCGACGGCGAGAAATAAACAGAAGTCAAAATTCCCTAAGGCACCACCTAAAACTGTGGTTCGCTCGATCTTAGGGCGAACCCGAGGTTCGGGCAACTTTCAAAGCGAGGCTGAACCCCGGGGCGGGAAAGAACTATGTTCACCAAGGTCGCCATACGGAGGCACTTCGCTCCCCTAAGGGGCGAGAGCCGGGGTTCGCTCGGTCTTCAGGTGAGGTCGAGTTTCGGATAATATGTGAAGCGAACTCGAGGTTCGCCCGAAGTCAAGGCTAAACCAAGTGCAAACATGACATAGTTCGGGATTTTCTCAAATCTCGGGCGACGTGCAACCGCGAGCAAGGAGGAGGTTTAAAACTCTGAAATACAAAGTACAAAAAGGCCCAAGTTCGGGCATCTTCATCCCCGAAGCTGGGGTTCGCTCCAAGTCCGAGCGAACCTCCTCCCCATATGGCGATTTGGTGCGGTGAGCATTGGGGCACGCGAAACGCGGAAGTGCTGATTTACACTCCCAAGGCACACGTTAATGAGGTTGGCCGCACGCATTCCAAAGCAGGTCGTTAGGGAAAGAGGACAGAGCCTCGGGATCGGAGATCGAGGGGTTTGTGCCTTCAAGAAAGATTTTGTGCACCATGGAAGCGTATGATCCCAACAAGAATGCATGACCACCAATGGAGAACGACCGCTTCTACCAACTCCCATCTTCAGACATTTACTCCAGGCGTGCGCCATTAATGGAGTGGTTTGCACCCAGGGCCATAAAAGGAGCGACGCTCCAGTTCGCCCAGCCATTTGACTCCTTAGAATTTACCCCACGCTGTACTAGAAGCCATAAACAGAGTAATTCACCAGTAATCACCAATGCACCTGTGTGTCTTTGCGATCCATCATGGGCAGAAAGAATGTTGAGGAGAGGGGTAAGGCGCCCAAGGGCGAAGCTTCGAAAAATCCATAAGGAGATTAAAAACGTGGGGCGAGGGAGAGAAGAAAAAGAAAGAGAAGAAGGATAAACAGAAAGAGCAGAAGCAAAATCCGGAGGGCGCAGAAGGGCCGAAGGGGGAGTCAGGATCAGAAAAGGTGGTAATTCTCCCACCCATCAAAAATTTGGCGAAATTCAGGGATGGTGCCTTCTCCCAGAACATTGAGCAACTGCGGCTTACCATCGATGAGAGACAGGAGAAGGTTTCCCCCGCGAGCCCAAGGATTGCAGCGTATTATTCCAATCTGTATTGGTTCTTGTGCCCCTATGTGCACAATTGCCCAGAGCTGGTGTCTGCTATCACCAAATATTATAATCCGCTAACCAGACAAGTTCGGGATAGAGAAGGGAAGGTTTTGTTCTCACTCTTTTCTGACACCGTCCAAGTCGCCTTTGCTCCCGAGCAGCTGCCGAACACGGATTACACCATCAGAGCTATCAACACTGATGAGCAGACTGCCAGATATCAGGCCACCCCGCAGATGCGGCGTTTCATGGAGTCCCAGCTGAGGGACCCACTACCAGCCAACCGGTGGCCAACAATGCCTGTCTCTGAGGCATTTCAAAAGCCCTGATATGTACACAATGCTAGCATGGGTGTTTGGGCTCTCCACTGATGCGGTGGTATGCCCCTACCAGGTCAATCTTGTGGAATGCATATCGCATGGGGAATTCTACGCTCCCAATGCCATGGGGTTGAAAACGAAGCCAGTGTTGATTGGGCGGACTGGGTAGCGTGCAACTTGCATTCCCAGCTGATGGACCTGAGACAAGGAAAATCCAAGTCTTTCAGACCTTGCTTGTTTCTGGCCTGGCTCTTCTTTTATCATATGCATAGTAAATTCAAATTCATTCCCACCAGTCGCACCGACGAGAAGGGTAAAGCACTGCCTGTGTATCAGTGGACTCAGGTGTTGTCAAAGGAGTCCTACTACGTTTTCAATCAGGCGTTCCTTGGCCCTGCCTTGGAGCTCATCCATGGCTCTTGCCCTTGCGTCCCCCTCTCAATGAGAGATGATATGGTGCGGCGCAACCTGGGCGATACTTTCCAGCTCACGCAAGGTTTTGTCATCTGAATATTTGGGTTCACGGGTAAACCCTTTCTGCTACCCTACTATACCACGAAATATTTGTTCGCTCTGGAGATCGCTAGGTAGATCGATTACGTAGATTAGGCCTACGGCCAGGGGAAGAAATGGGGGCATATATATGATTTCCCGTTCAAATGGGGCGACATTGAAGTCAACGCCACCGGGCAGAATGATTTCCTCACAGCAACGCTCCAGAACTTTGGTCTGATCGAGCTCCCCCAGCAATGGAAATACGACACCCTGGATGTGTTCAAAAATTTCCTAGGTTTGAAAAGCTTCCACATCTGTCCCCGTCCAGAAATCATGGAGCAGCGCAAAAATTCGTCAGGGTGTGATCTCGAATGGCACATATAAAGAATGTGATCCTTCCTGCCATGGCATGATTTTTATCACATAGAGGCAGAGTACGACCCGACACAGAACCCAGCTCACGATCCTAACTCCAAGGTCTTCAGAAAGATGGAAGGCAAATTGAAAGATTTGGGTTGGACCCCAGAAAAGATTTCGGACTGGTGGATCATGAGGGCCCACACCAAGAAAGAAACATCTGAGAAAACCCTCGTGGGCGACAACCAGTTCTCCATGCTCTACGACGACAATCATGACACGTGGCGGCCAGTCCTATTCGGAGACCTCGTGCCTCGAGGCGCCCAAAGCCCAGGAAAGGTACAAAGCCCACCAAAGCAGCACAAGCAGCCACTCGAGCAAAGTGTGGAATCCGGCCGTACGGTGAAAGAGGGCCAAGCGGTTGAGCAAAAAGCACAGCAGTCAGCCAAGGAGCAGGATAAACCATTAAAGAGGCCAGCTGACGTAGCACAAGCAACACCTCCTAAGAAGAAAAAGCCTCGGGTCGTGATAAAATCTGCCAAGACCCCCTCGGAGAAGCCCGCCAGCTCCAGGCCCAAGTGCGTCTATCCCTGCCACTGTGTTGCAGAAGGAGATGATACAGAAAAAGGGAGTTTCGCCGCAAAAGGGGGTTGCACCAAAAGTTCTTCTGAAAGAAATTGTCAATTTAGAAGAAGACTCTCCGCCGGAGGAAGAAGAGTGGGCAGCCCAGAGCCCCATAACGCAACTTTTTACCACGTCAGCTCTCACAGAGGACGGAAGTATGCACTCTCTTTTCTCTCTCCCCTCTTCCGAACCTCTGCCTATAGTACTGTCTACTGTTGACACCGTAACATCTGCATTGCCCTTAGCCGGTGAGCCTGCGTCTACCCTCCCCCTTGTGGTATCCCATCCTTTGATTGAAGAAATCCAACCTCCCACTTCTCCCAGGATTGTCCACCAAGCGTTTGGCTCCTACGCCTCGGGTCCTAATGCGTTCCAAATACCTGCATCACTTGAACCAGGCGCTGCTAGTCAAGGCTCATCACCTCCACCCAACCTCTCATCTTCAACAGGAGCCCTAGTCGAGAATCCGCCTCTGAACCCTGATAGTCCTCCCGCTGCCATCCAGACCACAGCGCCCCCAATAGTTACCGAGGTCCCAATCTCCACCATCCCTGACCTGTCCGCGGAATCCTTGCCTCAGCAGGATCTGCCTCTGCTCACGCCCATGTTCGGTGGAATGGAACTCATGGAGCAGGAGCTGGAAATGATAGAGGAACGCCCCGTAGCGGAGAGCCTAGTCCAGGCATGACAGAGCTCGTTCAGATGGATCAAGGACATCAAAAAGAGGAAAGCGCGAGAGCCTGCTGGAGTTGAAAAGCGCGCCATGTTCGATCCTCAGAGGATGGAGCTGCATAAGGTGAAGAAGATCCCGAAGGTCCAGAAACCCTTGGAGGATATGACGCCCGCGGACTACACTTACCAGCGTGTAATCAAAGATTTGAAAATAGTTGATGTGGAGAACGAGGTGGGGGCCTGTTGGTCACAAATCTGCCACAGGAAAGGATTTTGTACGTATACGCGCCCTAGACCTGGACCAACATTGAAAGGCCGGAGGGAAGAGATGCCATCCGTGCCATTCTTTGGAGAAAGGCTGACTCCTCTACTAAACTACTTGGGTTTTTTTTTTTTTTTTAAGTTAAGAGTGCAGGAAAGAGATAAAAAGAGTAAGGGTGCAGGAAAGAGATAAAAGGTACAAAAAGAAATGTAAATCGTTGATTTAAAGGGGAAGAACCAGCAGCACGATTACTAACTAATATCTTGAAGTGGCAGCAATAAATACAAGAAATAAAACATAAATGAACACCACGCTAACTTCCCTATGTATCCTCTAGAAGAGTTCTAGGATCCACCTATCTTCCTACGCCTAAATCCAGATTTCAGAATTACAGCAGTTGGGAAAATATGCAAATATAGCAGAAACACTAACCACAGGCAGCATACAAGAAAACTAACATAGCATTTTCTCCCCTATGTATCCTCCAGGATAATTCCAGGGTTCTGTCCCCAGTCACACACCTAAATCCAGGATGCAGAATTACAGTATGCGAATGAAGAAACAGAATAGCAAGTATAATCATAGAAGGCAGCATACAAGAGAGAAATAGAGCCCAAAGTTCTTAATATCAATTGCAAAAATCAAGTTACAACAGCTTTCTGGCAAAATTTCCCCCCCTTTTTCATTACAATGCTAGGGTTTTTATAGAGGACCCGACCCTCTGAGTCATTAATGCGCTGGGCTTGCAAGGACGCTCTGGCGGCCGAAGAAATCGCGCTCGCCTTCTCATGCAAAATGAAAACTCACATCCCATTTCTATATCTGGTTACAGGGCCGCGTTTAGCGGGGAAAACCGCATTTATGAGCCGTTGACTTGTCCTGGGTCACCCCGGGGATGGGGCACTCGAGTGGCTTCACAAGTTGCCTTGGCTATTCCCTGCAACTGATAATTCACATCCTATTGCCTTAAATAGGCACCGGGTATTTCGGGCAAGAAAAAATGCATTTATGAAACACTCAAATGCCTCGAACGAATACCCAGCCTCGGGACGTGTGTTCTTTGAAGGGAGCGCCACCGCTAATCGAGCCTTGGGAAGAGCTTCGCCGGATTCTGAATCGGAGCGTCACTTCGCAGCGGGTTTGGGCCGAAGCAAGAGAGATGAGCATGTGTTGATGCTTCGCCCGGAGGAGTCTCCAAAAATGGCCTCGCTAGGTGTTTAAGCCGAAGTGGATGTCTCCTATGAAAAGCATGGCTTCTAGCTACATTACTTCGCCAGGGGTGTGGGCCAAATGCCGCTTCGCTAGGGATTTTACCCGAAGTGGCGGATTGCTTACAACGGGCTATGAAATTACTTCGCCGCGAACCATCTAAAAGACAGCAGTTCGGAAAGATTTCGGCCGAAGCTGGTTCCCTAACTTAGGATATTTTTTTCTCTTCGCTAGGGGGACGACCGGAGCAGGTGCTTCGCCAGGGCCTGGATCAAACTAGTACTTGTCAATGAAATGGTTCGCTAGATGTGAGTGCCGAAGTGCAAGCTTCGCTAAAATTCCAGCGAAGTAGCTCCGCTGACTTAAGAAATCTTGGCAACCCACGATGGTAGCTTCGCTAGTTTTCCGCCCGAAGTGGGTATTTTGGTAGCTTCGCTAGCGAAGCTCCGTTCATGCCTTAGAAATTTTTTGGGCTTGAGCTTGGGCTTTCTCATTCCTCCTTTTGCGAAGCTACCCCCTTCCTCTTATTTTGTTCAGCGAAGCTCCTTACACTACTTTGTTTGCTGGCGAAGTTCTTATATACACGGGTTATATACAAGGGGGGCAAAAATGGAAGCCAAAATTGCTGCAATACTTGGAAATACATAAAAAAGCAAGGGAACAAATTCATGAAAAGCAAGAAAATACTTTACAAAATTTTATTTTCTCTACCCCTTCAAGCAATGTGACAAAATTGTCAACATTCCTGGCGGCTCGCGGGGTAACGAGCTCGCCTCGGTGCACGGACCCTCAGCCTTGATCCGTTGGGCCAGAGTTTGCCTCTAGACCCTTCTCCTTTCTGCTCTTCTTCTTCTGAGAGTGCCTCTGCAGCTACTTCTTTTCCTTTTTCTTCTTCTTTGGGTGCCTGTTCCTGTTGCGGTGGCGGGGGAAGGCGATCATGGATGCGTTCCATAGTTCGGCGGACATGGGCCCAGGCACCCTTTTGGAAGGGTTCCCGATCTTGTAGCGCCTTGACTAGAATATCGAACTGATCAATTTGCTCTATGTCAGCATGCTTGGCCCTCTTGCTCAAATCATTCAAGCAAGCCGTGATTTGACAATACTTAAGGATGAAATCCGTGATCTGCTTCTCTGTAACTGGCTCCTTCCAGTTATCTATCTCTGAAACATCATTTTCAAACTGGAGCCAGGCAGGCTTGAGTTCTTCTTTGGTTAAGAGGTTCCCGTCATCATCAGTGAAGCTCGGGAAACCCAATCCTGAGAGATCCTGGAAATATCCCAGTGAAGCGCGCTGCTCCTGCTCGAACACGTCCATGAGATGTTTTGCCTTTTGAGCTTTCCTCAATTTTGAGAAGAAGGCGCAAACCGTGGCCTGAGCAGTGGACCAATCTCTTGTTGTCGAACTCATGGCAGCTACCTGTAAATCCTGGTACTTGGTGCTCTGTACCTCAAAGGCCAAATTGAGTCGACTTCTTATTCTTGTATTATCTCATCAACTATTGGTCCCTTTTGTGAAGCAGCACTCTGGGCTTCTGTGATGTAGGACAGTACTGACAGGGCGTTGGAGGCTCGGGATCTAAAGTTTTTCAGCAAGTGCGAACGGATGTTCTTAATCCTGTCCCTGTCAAACTGCTCTAAATTTTCCTTTTCAAACAACTGCAGCTGCATCTGTAAGATTCGCGCCTCCAATTCCTTAGCCTTCACTTCAACTTCGGCTTGAATCTTGTTTTGGCTTTCTGCCACTTCTTGCAATTGAGCCACTTGCTGTTTTAGAGCAGTTATTTCTCCCTTCATTTGTTCGCATTGCTTCTGAGCATCCTCAAGCTGTGAGCGAGTCTTGGCCAAGTCTTCTTCTAACTTGATGCTCGCGTTTTCCGCTTCATAGCGACGCTCATTAGCTATCTTGGCGTGTGCACGAAATGACTCCACCCTCACATGCATGGACTTAGACTCATTGTCTACATCCAAGTGCTCCAAGTCCTTGACCTTCTCTTGATACTCGTAATCTGCAGGGGTCATTTCATCTATCGGTTTTTGAACCTTGGGCACTTTCTTTACTTTGTATAACTTCTTATTTTTCAAATCAAACACGGCGCACTTCTCCTGCTTCGCCAAGGTTCGCCCTCTTCTCTTCCTGGCCTCTCTGAGAAGTTTGTCAGTGTTCTGCCTGGCCTGGAGTAGCTTCTCCGCTAGAGGGCACTCTTTGATCAATGCTAATTCACTTTCAAGTGAGGCCAGGTTACCAGCCAGGGGTGTGAACAAGTACGATTGTAAAGATGATGCTTCGCCAGTGGGGTCGGCGATAGGTGTGGTAGGGGATACTATGGGTGAAGCGATGGGCTGTGATACCGTGGAGCGGGTGTTGGGGTTCGGGAGTGAAGTGTCACCCCCGAACTGTTCAGGTGTCGTGGGTTTGGTGGTGTGGATGAGCGGTGTCTTGCTGGTGGACGCATCCCGACAAAGTAACTTGGATGGTGTGGAAACGTTTGGGGAACTAGCGGGGTTGTGTGACATGGCTTGGGTAAACGAGGCGGTAGCAGCGAATGAGATAGTGTGGATTGGTGACTGCATTGTGGGAAAAGTGCTTCGAGGGATCTGTCGGAAGGGACAGAAGACTCGGGAGGTCTTTGGGTCTGGACTACTATAGATGTGATTTGGGATGCAAGAGAAAAGGAAGGGGGGCGCGTACCTGCGTGCTCTGATGATAGAGCACGTGTCGGGCTCGCGTCCACTCTCCTGCTCTGCTTCTTGGACGTTCTCAGCTTCCTTCTCCCCTACATTATCTTTTTCTTGGAGGTGTTCCTCCACATCAATGACATCAATATCGATAATCTCCTTTTCTCCCTGCGGCGGTGGTTCAGGTGCCGCTTCTCCAACATTTACCTCAACTGAGCTTGCTGCAAGTTGTTCGCCAGAAGCACCGGAGGGTCTGGTGCGAGGTCGCTTTGGGTGTGGGGGAGGCATCTGAACTTTGTCAAGTTTCTTTCTCTTCTTCTTTTCCTCCTTTTCCTGCTGCAGTGCCTCCTTTCCAGCGTCTGGATCAGAACCTTCAACAGGCTTATTTGGCAGCTCCTGCTGTGTTACTGCTGCCTCTTCTTCTTCTTCTTGCTCAAGAATATCTTCAATTCTTCTTGGGCTTTCACCCGAGCCCGGGGCACTAGGAGGGACGAAGTCAGCGAAGGAGATGGGTTGCCAGGATCCAGCGTGGGCTTCATAAAAAATGCCGAAATCTTTATCCATCTCTAGAAGGCCGTGCGATTTGTGTTTTCGGCGGTGGACTCTCATTATCCACCATTCTCTCAGTTGCTCCTCGCGCCAACCCTTTAGCTCTCCTCTCAAATCATCCTTCATTTTTCTCCAAAATGTCGAGTCTGGTTCCGGAAAAGGGTACCGGGTGGGGTTGAATTCGGCCTCAATGGCGTAAAAATCATGCCACGGGGGCAGCATCCTCATTCTCTCGACGTGCCACTCCAGATCCCTCCCGTTCGGGTTGTTCCGCTACTATCTCCGGGTGGGGGCAAATGTGGAAATTTTTAAATCTGAGGTGATCCCTCATTACCCCCAAAGGGTCATAGAACCACCGTTGCGGGATTCGCAGCAGGCCGAAGTCGGCAAGTTTCTCTTCCAAGTGAATGTACTAATTGAGGGCGAAAACCTCAACGACCCCCATCTTGAAGGGAAAATCGCAGGTCGGTGCCCATTTTCGGCCATGGCCGTAGACTACATTAGTCATGTCGCTCTGGCGAGCGACTTCCAGTGCAAGTTGGTATTCTAAAGTATAAAATGGTAACAAGAAGGGCTTTCCCATAAACCCAAACAAACAAATGAAGAGCCCCTGCGTTAGTTGGAAAACATCGCCCTTCCTCTCGACGACGACCTTATCCCTGAGCATCGCGGGTACCCGCAGACAGGAGCCTTGCATGAGCTGCATGGCGGGTCCCAAGAACTGTTGATTAAAAGCATAATATGACTCCGACCTCGCCAGGAGCGAAGTCCACTGGTATACAGGTTGGGGAACTCCATCCTTGCCGATGTGATTGACAGCAATGTGAGGGAAACGCTCCTGAGTATGGTAGAAGAAAAGCCAAATCAAGAAGGAGCATGGCCCGAAATACTGGTCTGCTCCAGAATTTTTCAAATTGGCCAGCCACGTGTGCAGGGTGCGGGCCACCCACTCCGCCCAGTCAAAAAATACTAGGTTAGTATTGGGCCTCGAAGGATCTGGAGCATAGAACTCTCCGTGCGAAATACATTCCGCAAGCGTCACTTGCGAGGGGTGCACAGCAACATCAGTAGATAGGCCCGCCATGAAGAACACAAGCTTATACTGAGAGGGGGGGTGAACAATATAAGACCCCTTTTTACTTTCTTTCCAAATCAATATCAATTAATGTCCTTAATTGCAATAACCAAATATAGCAGTGTGCATTAATAACTCAGATAGCAGTAGTAAGAAAGAGCACAAGTCACCACACACAATTGAGACACAAGATTTAACATGGTTCCCCCAATGTGGGGTACTCCACCAGATAATCTCCTTATAATATTTCACAGAAAAAAATGGATCCTTATCCAATACAATGATTTCTTTGATCTGCTCAAAGCTAGGCAATAACAAGTTCACAGAACTTGTCCAAATCTGAATAACAATCTCACACAGAACTTGTCCAAAATTGAATAACAAGCTCACACAGAACTTGTCCAAAACTAAATAACAAGCTCACACAGAACTTTTCCAAAACTGCTCTAGCAAGCTCACCAAGAACTTGCTCAAATCTGCTCTAGCAAGCTCACCAAGAACTTGCCCAAATCTGCTCTAGCAAGCTCACCAAGAACTTGCTCAAATCTCCTCCAACAAGTGTCCCAAAACTGTCCACAAAGCTGTCCCAAAACTGTCCACAAAGGCCTTCTCAAAGGCTCAATCAATCATGCTCAAGTAGCACTCAAATCTCATCCAAAAATCTATCAAGGCAAAGCTCAAAGATGAACTCAACAATGAATGGCAATGTACTCTTCAATGGATGACAACAATGATCCACAATGATCTCAACTCAACTCAACTCAAATCAACTCATAGAAGCATAAAGAGAATTGTTAGAGACTCAATATGTTCTAAGCTCAATTTTCAACTCAAATCAACTCAAATCAATCTCAACTCAACTCATAGAAGCATAAAGAGAATTGTTAGAGACTCAATATGTTCTAATCTCACTCTCAACTCAACTCAACTCAAATCAATCTCAACTCAACTCAAGTCAACTCATAGAAGCATAAAGAGAATTGTTAGAGACTCAATATGTTCTAATCTCACTCTCAACTCAAATCAGAATTATGGAATTAGTTTGTTTCATGGAACTTGACCAATCACCTTACACAATCACTTGACTAGGCTCAATCAACTCAACTCAACCAATCACCACAAGGGACTACTCTTTCTCACAAAAACCCTAGTCCAAGCATGTATCAACCAACTCAAATGTTTCCAACAATGCTCAACCATAAATCTCACATAACAATGATATTCATGTTCTTTTTTAATTCTTTCACAACCAATGGGCTTCAACAACTATGCTTATAAAACAAGGTTTAAACACAACTCTCAAACCAAAAAATCTTGAAGCATTCAACCAACCACTTTCGAAAAGGAAACCACAATCAATCCTTTTCACTCCAATGATATTTCAGAAATCAACCACCATAAACAATCAATAGGAGAATGTGCCCATACCTTTTTTGATGTCAAGAAGTTGTCCACAAAATCTGCCACACTAAACACAACTTTCCTTTCCAATCTCAACAAGGGTTAGTGGACTTCAAATAATAATCACAAGATAAGGATAACTCAGTTCACACCTTTTTACTCCAACTTAATAAACACATCCACCAAAGTCCTTTTTAATAAAACCCTCATCAAAAATAATAATTAATAAGGCTCTCAAAAATATTTTATAACAACTCCTTATTTCTCCTAAATCTTAATTTTCAATTTCATGAATATCAAAATAAATCAAAAACTCATCCACCTCTGAAATAATAATCACAGCCATTATAAAAGTAAATTTTAATTAAAAACTTTAATTATTCCTTAACCACCTTATAACTCCTATCCTAGGGCATCAACCAAATTGAATTAGAGCAAAACGTAATTACCTCCTCAAGGGGATTCGAACTCTCAACTTGCACACACCGCGAGCGCCTTAGCCGCGGCTAAGGTTGCCACACGAGCTAGCCGCTCGTTCGAAAGGAAAAGGCACGACGTGCCTTAAGTCCTTCCTCCCTTCCACGCAAACCAAAAGCGTTTCGAGCGCTTTCCTTCCAATGCCTTCGAATGCAGTCAAGGAGATTTGAACCTTGACGTAAAGCGCTGCCACACACCTTAACAAAAAGCCAATTGCCAATGCGCCACTCTGCCCACAATGTCTTGGGCTTTCGATCAACCTTGGATTTATTCGTTGTCTCCCTTTTCAAAACGATTTTCGCACGAGCTCTCTTCGGATGCTTAGCCAATGATTAACACGAGCAAGGATTAATTTCAAATGAACCTTAGGATCCCCCTTTATATAGTCTTCTCCTCATTTTCGATGACGTCGGCGCATTATTGATTTTCCCTCTTTCTTTAGACGTCGGCGCTAACGTTAATTTTAACTTTAAAATTAAAATTTAAATTTTAAATAATAAAAATTTAAACTAAATATTTTAAATTAAATATCTCCATCACCGGGGCACCTTTTTCGACGAAACGAAAGGCCAACCTGGGTTTTAATAAAAACCATTTCAAATATGCCATCCATGGTTTTAAATAAAACCTTTTATTTTACCTGCCTTGGTTTTCACAAAACCCTGAATTTATCCATGCTTTCCAAAATATCATCTGCCCATCAAAACTCAATGTGATCCATATGACATCAATGATTCATGTGACATCAATGACAACATAAAATAACTCAAATTGCCAACACGCCACCCATGCAATGATTGATAAGATGTTAGGAGACTTAAAATCATCCAGGGAGCGAGGCATCTCCAACAATTTGCCTGAAGGGAGCCCACCCTTCAAATTGTCGTTCAAGAATTTAATGATGTGTTTGGAAGGGGTGAATCTCCCCATCTGTTCGTTCAGGCTGACATTGCGAACAATGTATCCCTTAGGTGGCCCTTGTTGGGGAGCAAAGGCTTCTTGTACATCCTCCTTGAAGATCGTAAACAGTTTGTTGCCTGCCGCATCCAGGACCTGCCTGGTTAAGGGTTGGTAGTTTTGCGCAATTGCATGGACCAACTCAGGGCAATGGTGCACCGACGGAGTCAAGTACCAGTAGATGTGAGAATAATAGGCAGCAGCCCTTTTGTTCTCTGCAGACAACCGGCTTTTCATGAAATCTATGGTCTGCCGGAGCTCGGTGATGCTCTTGGAGAGCGCAGTGTCCTTAATCTTCTCCCACCCGTCAATGGGCGGTTCTACGGGCTGCTCTTCCTCAGAATCTTCCCCCTCTTCTACGACCTGCTTCTCAGGGCGGAGGTTAAGGTCAACCTTCTTAGGTTTATGCTTCTTTTCCTCTTTTGTCTTCTTAGTTTTCTCCGTACCCGTCTCTTCAAGCTCCTTTCTTTTTTCCTTTGAAGCTCTCTTCCCCATCTGAGCTTACAGAATGTAGCAAGGTTTTGAGGCAGAGTGGCGAGAACACAGCAGAGCTCTGGTTAGGGTTCCTATGTCTCTTAGCTTTCGCTCGAAATTCTCCAGCAGGTAGATAGCCTTTTGCTAATGAAGTCCGACTTTTATAGATGGCAGTTGAAGCCGCTTCCATTAATGGCACCTGCTAAAATTAAATATGCAAATCGGGCCGAGGAGATCGCCTTGTCCTTCAATTGGCTTTGCGGCGCTGCGCACGAGGGTCGAGGTACTTTGAATACCTGACCGTGCCTCGAGAACTTAATTTTCTGCTACCTCGTACGTGGGCACGATCTTTTATCATAACTAAATTCCCTTGGGATGTGCTCCGCCACCTTTGCATTAACTCCACATGCTTTGAACGCTTTCCTATGCTGCAAATCGGCACGCGCTCCAAGGCACGTTTTAAATGCGCTCCCTCTTCTATTTCGTTGCTTCGCTGAGGTTGATAATGATCCGGGAGTTCGACAAACTTTTTTCCCGAAGTAGATTTTATGCTCGAGGTTTAGCGAAGCGGATTTTTTGCCGAACCGGTTCCAACCCCTTGTTGCCTTCTTTTGAGTGGTACTTCGCTGAAATCCTGAGCGATTCGTAGGCTAGCTATGTCTCAAGCCCGAAGCTGTTTTTTTTTTTTTTTTAGAGCCCAACTTTGCCATTTTGGTGGATAACTACTTCGCGAGGAATCAGCCCCGAAGTGGAGGTTCGGCTGGCTATGTCTCAAGCCCGAATCTGTTTTTTTTTTAGAGCCCAACTTTGCCATTTTGGTGGATAACTACTTCGCGAGGAATCAGCCCCGAAGTGGAGGTTCGGCCCTCTTTTGAGCGAAGCACCTACTTCGCTAGTTTCTTCAACCTTCCTGGGCACGGGAAGCGGTTCGCTGTATTGTCGCCGAAATGTAGCTTCGCTAGACCTTCCTGGCCAAAGTGCCCTTCGTGCCTTAGCCAATTTTAAGCTCGAAGGCGCTTCCTGTTTATTTCTTTTAGCGAAGCTGTTTCTAAGCGAAGCTATTCTTCTCTGCTTTCTTTCTTTGGTCTTGGGATTTACGAATCATCTCTTGACGTTGGCATGTTGGCGAAGCGCTGTACATCTGCCTTGAACCTTACTTTGACACTTTGGTTTCGGAGCAAACTCCTTTACACCATTCCGTCTTTCGATGTTGTGATGCTTCGCAGCGAACCAACTGACGATAACCACTTCGCGCAAGAAATTTCCGAAGTAGATTTTACTAGGCTTAGATAAGCCGGACTTAGTGGTTTTAGGCCGGAATCAGCTGACCTTGCAGCAAAAAACTGCGATCCTATTCTTGCCACATTTTTAACTCTAAAAGGCTCTAAAATGGAGTATATACAGGTGTAAACAACAAAATGCTATATACAAGAGCAAAAGTTTTGGGGTACCTTTTAATGGTGAAAGGCCTTCAAATGAAGACCGTTGACAGGGATCGATAGGGTCTGGCCGACTGCGTCCTTAAGGATAAAGGAGTTAGCCGGATTCACTTTCACAATTTCAAATGGACCTTCCCAGAATGCGTTGAGCTTATCGTGGTTGCTTGGCTTGGCCTTCCATGAGTCCCACTTCCACACTAGGTCTCCGACTTTGAAGGTTCGGACAGAAGACTTCCTCTTGAACCAGTCTCGGGTAATTTGTGCATGTCTTGCGAAGTCTTCGTAAGCTTTTTCTAGGTCCTCCTCCAGCTGTAGCAGTTGGGCTAGTCTAATCTCCATGGGGTCGAATTCCTCCTTCTCATCAACTAACATCCATAATGCAGGAATTTCTATGTGAGTTGGTAAAACAACTTCTTTGCCGTAAACCAGGGCGTAGGGTGAGGTCTTAATTGACCTTTTGACAGAGATCCGATCAGCCCACAGGGCTTGATCCAGAAGGAGGTGCCAAGTCCTCTTGTTCTTTTCTACAAGCTTTCTCAATAATTTCAACAGATTTTTATTTGTTGATTCTGCTAACTTATTACCCTGTGGATAATAATTGGAAGTGGCTTTGAGATATATCCCATACTTACAGGAAAATTCATTGATCCTGGCCCCTATGAACCCGGGACCATTAGCTGTTACTATTGCTTCAGGTATGCCGAAACGGGTGATCAAGCTTTCCAGGAACGTGATAACCGTCTCTTGGTCAGCGTGTTTTGTGGGTACTGCTTCGGCCCATCTGGTGAAGTAGTCCGTCACAGTCAGGATGAACTTGTGTCCCACCGAAGAATTTGGAGATATGACTCCAACAAAATCTAGCCCTAATTGCTGGAAAGGCGCTTCGATCTGTATTGGTTGGAGAGGCATAGGGGCGTTCTTGCTTTGGCCAACAATATTTTGACATTGCTCGCACTTTCGACAGACTGCAAAGGCTTCGGTGAAGACTGTGGGCCAATAATAACCCGCCCTTATTATTCTTAAGGCCATTGGCCTTCCTGAAGAGTGTCCTCCTGACATCCCGTAATGGAAATCGTTTAAGACCTTTTCCTTTTCATTCTCCCTGATGCATTTTTTTTTTTTTTGAATTTACATGGTGGAATCGGTAGCCGCCACGAATCCGGGCAAGCTGTCCAGCTTTTATGGCCGCCACAGTATTCTGCGCTGTCCACCCCAGAATCTGCCACACAGATCTTCGCGCAGTCCGCCCCTATAACCACCATGCCACAATCATTTTAAACCCTTTATGCCGCTGAAAGCATCAGGAAAGGGACAAGCGTCTCCCTGATGCATTTTAAGAGAACACCATCAATATTTTAAAAAAATAGCCCCTCAGTGCGTAAAACATAGCGAAGGGATCGCATCCTGAAGCGTCGTCGCTGCGAAGCATGTAAGTGCTGGGGGCACCTCCCGGTGTTGAAATAGTTGACTATCTCGCCCACCCAGTCCTCTTCATCAGCTACCTGATTTGCGAAGCTCCCTTCTGCTATCGGGTCATCCCATTGGTAGGCTGTTACTTCAGCAGCGATGCTCTTCGTAAGCTCCTGGCACAGCGCGCGACCGTGAACCAGTTTTGTGGGCCAAATTTCAACATCAAACTCTTGTATTTTGTTTACCCAACCGGACCTCTTGCTACCCATCTCACCCTGGATAATGAAGTTCTGCAAGTCTGGATGGACAACGAACACCGTGACTCGGCTTTGGGAGACAAAGTGTTTGAATTTCCTCAGGGATCTCATAACCGCGTGCACTTGGCGCTCTATGAAGTTATATTTTTCTTCGTGGGGCTCTATGAAGTTCGGACATCGGCTTGATGACTTGGGCGAAGTCTGGGACGAACTTCCTCACGAAGTTGATTTGACCGAAGAATGACTGCAGCCCTTTCTTGTTCATCGAAAGTGGAAGCTTTAGGAGAGCTTCGGCTCTGTCAGGGTCGACCGCGAGCCCTTTTTCTGATATGACATGTCCTAGTAGCTTTCCTTCCCTCACCGCAAAGATAGATTTCTTCGGGTTGATCGAGATGCCGAATTCTCTGCACTTCTCAAATATTTGTTGTAAGTGTGAAGTGTGATCCTCTCTTCTTTGGGAAAATACAGTCATGCCATCTAAATAGATGACGATGATTTTATTCAGCAGTTCTCCGAATGCTAAATCCATAGCCCTCTGGAATGTGGCTCCTGCGTTTGAAAGACCAAACGACATTCGCTGATAAGCGAACGTTCCCTACTTAGTGGTAAATGTCGTTTTGTGCTGATCTTCGTCTCTAACCCAGATCTGGTTGTATCCTGAAAAACCATCAAGCAATGAAAAACACTGGGCTCCAGCTACTGAATGTAGGATTTGATCGATTTGCAGTAGGGGGTAGTGATCTTTCAATGAAGCCTGATTTAAGTTACGAAAATCCACACACAGGCGGATATCTCCATTTTTCTTCCTGACAGGGACAAGGTTTGCAACCCAAGAAGAATGCTTTATTGGATAAATGATCTTAGCTTCAAGCATTTTTAGAAGTTCGGCCTTCATGAGGACCTCGATCTTTGGGTTGACTGGCCTTTGCCTCTGTCTAAAATGTTTGACTTCTTGCAGCTTGATCGTATGTTGGATCATTTGCCGGTCATAGCCTTTCAGGTCTTGATAAGACCATGCTACTATGTCTGGATACCTTTTGCATAAAGATCGGATCTGTTCTAGTTCTGCTGGAGTGCAATCCGTTTCGACCTTTATCGCCTTCCCTGACTCGAGCTCCAGATCTTGGTATTGTCTTGCATCGACCTTGATCCTGTGGGAAATTGCTCTATCGTTTTGATCAAACAAGCTTTCTAATGTGATCAGTCCCTTCGGAACATGGTTGTTCTTCAGCTGAATTAACCCTTCATGATCTTCATCCTCTGGATCCCTCCCTTCAACGGTGGCTGCCTCTTGGACTAAGAAATTGATGATTTGTTCATCACTTTCAAAGACCTGCCGATGAGTGTCTTTGTCTGGCACGGGGGGCCTATAAATAGTCCTCACAGTTTTGGGTCTGTGTACCATGTCTTCAGCTGGATAATATCGGGCTCCGATAGAAGCCAAGATGTCAGCATGTCTATTTTTCTCTCGCGGGATGGACTGCACATTAAGCGATTCAAACTGCTCGAACAGGTCCCATACTCTGTTGCGATATGCCTTAAGATAATGTTTTTTGGAAATGCATTTACTGGTGATATGATTACATACCAGTTCTGAGTCGCCGAAAATCTGGAGATGTTTGATGCGTAACCTTTCGGCCTTCTTCAGTCCTAAGCATAGAGCTTCGTATTCGGCTGCGTTGTTGGTGCAGCTCCATGCCAGCTGGTAGCAATAATCTTTTTGCTCGCCAGATGGTGATACTAGGAGTATCCCTGCCCCAACGCCGTTTTTGCACCTGGTGCCATCAAAAAATAACTTCCATAATTCATCTTGGGCAGCTTTTTTACTCTCCTGCATCGGCTTTGTGGACTCTTCAGGTCTGGCGATGGAGTAGCATCCCACTTCTGTTTCTATCATTGCATTGAAGTCTATGAGTGAAAACTCGTCTTCGGCACACAACTGCTCTAAAGATTCTTCCACTAAGTCCACCTGTTCCATTTCTTCAGCTATCGCATGGACTGAATCATCATTTTCTCCCTCTTCAATCATCTTTTCTACGAGATACATGGAGGGTTTCTCATTGTAGATTTTGACCTTCCTTCCCTTGAATGGGACTTCTAAGTGTGAATAGTCCATGGAAAGGTATCCGCCTAGCTTAGCCGTGAATTCCCTTGAGAGACACATGCTAAAATAGGGCTCAAGATCAACTACTACCACCTCCTGTATCACCACAATTTGGGGTACCTTATGTAACCGGATGGGTATATCCTTGATGACGCCGACGGTCTTTACAGGGGTACCGTCCAACTGGAGCACGCCGTGGCTGCTTCACGTATACTCGGTTGTGAGACTACTTGCCTGCAAGGGCAAGAACGGGAGCCCCTTAGCCACAAGCTTCTACCTCTCAGCCCATAGTGGAAGCAAGAGATCAGGCGAGAGAGAAGTTACGGTACCCCTCAATCACCAAGCGTCAGAGAGTGGAAGCAACTCAACAGTACTGGACCCGGTACGATACCACCAAAGATGAAGGTGAGTTCGGTGCTGGAGCATACAACGTTGTCGAAGAACTAAGGAAAATCCCGGCTAAGGTAAGCCTCTTTGACGTGCTCCAATTTCCTGGCCAAGTTGACCTACTGCAGGAATCCCTCAAGTCAGTCAAGGGCAAGGGGAGACTGACTCAGACCGTCTTCGCACAACCACTGACCACCTCTGCCACGGGGAATAACAAGTCGCCGCCGTTTTACCTATCCCTCAGGATGGAAGGATGGGTAGTGCACAATTATATGGTTGATTTTGGCGCTGCCACCACTGTAATGCCCAAAGCTGTATGTGAATTTATGGGCATGGAGTACACCAGGAGCAGTCCTAGGGTGCTCCAGCTAGACGGAACTCCAGTCAGGACAGTGGGGGTTATAAAGGACATCCCGATCGTGCTGCACAAGATGCCGCAGATCACAGTAATCCAAGAAGTTGTGGTAGTTGACTTGGAGACCTATTTTAGCATGTGCTTATCAAGGGAATTCACTGCCGAGCTTGGGGGCTATCTGTCCCTTGACTATTCACATCTGGAAGTCCCCTTCAGGGGGAAGAGGGTAAATGTTTTTAATGAGAAACCCTCTACCTTTCTCATCGAAAGGATCCAGGATGTGGAGAAACCCATGGACTCTATCAATATCATCGATGGAGTGGAAGAAGTAGAAGAAGAGGTGGAGCTGATGGAGGAAGCTCTTGATGAGCTGCACATAGAGGATGAGTTCTCTATGCGTGATTTTAATGCTATGATAGAATCGGACACCAGGTGTTACTCGATTACCAAGCCTGGAAAGGCCAAAGTATCGAGTGACGCTGACCCTATGGATGACCAACTATGGAAGCTCTTCTTTGATGGTGCCCGATGCAAGAACGGTGTCGGGGCAGGAGTTGTCCTCGTCTCCCCTTCTGGAATCCAGAAAACGTACTCGTACAGACTCGTTTGGAGTTGTACAAATAACGCCGCCGAGTATGAAGCCCTGTGTTTGGGGTTACGAAAGGCGGAGAAGCTAGGAATAAAGCAGTTACAGATATTTGGGGATTCTGAATTAATCTGTAACCAAGTGAAAAATAAATGTCTTTCTAAGAAACACTACCTCAAAGCATACCGTAACAAGGTATGGGATCTGCTAGAGTCCTTCTCGACTCTCAACATTCAGGCTATTTCGCGAGAGCAGAATAAGCATGCTGACGTTTTGTTGTCTATCGGAGCAAGATACTCCCCAGCCGAGAATCTAATGCAAAGGCCGAAAACAGTTAGGATTATCTACAGACCCTCGGTGCCAGAAAAAAATATCCACTGGCAAGTCTTTGACAGTGACGAGCAAATTGTCAATTTTTTGATTAATGAGGCTGGAAACATTGAAGATAGAACCCTCAATGACGAGGAGTATGAGGGTCTCATCCAGCTGAAGAACAACCACCTCCCCAAGGGTCTGATAACCCTTGAAAGCTTGTTTGATCAAGATGACAGGGCCCTGCCCCACAAAATTAAAGTGGATGCGAAAGAATATCAAGAATTAGACCTGGAGTCCGGAAAGACGATCAAAGTGGGAACTGATTGCACACCGCAGGAAATTGAGCAGATCAGGACCCTCTGCAGAGAATACCCAGATGTCGTTGCGTGGAGTTACCGCGATTTGAAAGGATATGACCGGGACGTCTTCTAGCATACAATTGAGCTCCAGGAGGGAATCAAGCCTGTCCGACAGAAGCAAAGGCCTATAAATCCAAAGATCGAGGTACTGATGAAGGCCGAGCTTCTCAAGATGTTGGAAGCAAAGATAATATACCCCATCAAGCATTCATCCTGGGTAGCGAACTTAGTCCCAGTCCAAAAAAAGAATGGGGATATTCGCCTCTACGTGGACTTCCGTAATCTCAATCAGGCATCACTGAAGGATCATTACCCACTGCCCCAAATCGATCAGATTCTTCATGTGGTGGCAGGAGCCCAGAGGTTTTCCATCCTGGACGGTTTCTCCGGGTACAATCAAATTTGGTTCAGGGATGAAGACTAGTATAAGACCGCCTTCACCACCAAGTGGGGCACCTTTGCTTACCAAAATAACGTCATTTGTAATTTTCATGCAAATGGTGACTTTGCTTGTATTGATCCAGAATTTTGCCTAATTTGAAATCTATGAATCTTGATTTCTTAGGAAATAACAAAAGCGGTGATGAGTGAAGACAAGAGTGAGTGGGGACAAGACTGCATGAAAAATGGTTAGTGTTCACTTTGTAGTGCCCTAGTTCAATGCACCTCGGTTGAAGCGTTTTGCTCAATAGTGCCTTTCTTGGTGGCGCCTTGCTTTGGTGTGCCCATGTTTGGTGTGCCCCATTCATGAGAACCTCACTCTTGTGCACCTCATTTGGAGTGCCCCCCTCGGAGCAAGTTTTATTTTGCTTCTTTCTTTGACTAGTGCACCTCGCTTTTCCTTACTAATATTCCTTATGATTTTCAAGGTTTCTCCCCATTTTCATTCATGAATACCAAAACACCTCGATAATGTCAAGGATGTCCTAGTTATTGAATCATCAAATCCTTCAATAGCCCTTATGCTTCTATAGGACCACTGTAGACGAGTGGTGAGGACTTCCCGAGATGAGGGAATGATAGTTTTAGTGGGAGAGGAATTGACAATACATGCTAAGGAACATGTCAATATGACTTGATACTATTCGTGTTAATACTGCTCAGACAACTAATACCTGACGACTTAGTCTATAACGGATGACGAATTAGTCTATGACAAATGACGGATTAGTCTATGACAGATGACAGATGGGCTATGGACATGATGGATGTCGGTTCCTCAAGATGGCATGACAGTACGGGCATGACAAATGTCTTTGACTACGTTGCATGCCATTCCTATGTAATTACAATGTACTCATATGGATGCGTAGACATTTCGTGAAACACTTTTATTTCTTTTTGGAATTGTTGTCTACAACCACCTATATACCAAGGGTTGCATGAGTAGGGGTAGTATGACCAACCTATACAATATAGACATGTAACTCAACTGTACCCATTCATTCATGAACAAAACCTTGTGACATTCCCTTAGCAAGGATACTATACCCATATGACCCAAATGCCCATCCCACAGTTTCGACACCCTTCCCCATGACAGTTGCCCCAATATTCACCTTTTCCCAAAATCCCTAGTATCAGCCAGTCCCTTAAGACCAATAAGAATTGCAAATGCAACTAAATGAACTCAAGCATATGGTTTCAGTTCTTCAGTCACAATACACGGGAGTATGAACTTAATGAAGGGAATGTGTCAATTTCTCAACAAATATTTTCATATGGTTGATCAAGGGAATTGGTCGGTACCCCAGTAGGAAACTTTTCAAATGACTAATTAGGTACAAAACTATATGGTGAATCAACCCACCGTATTTAGTCAACCAATGACTTATCAACCCATGATGAACCAACTAGTGATGAGTCAAGTGTTTGTACCTCAAGTTGATGCAATGCAAGTCCATGTGATACCTGAAACATCCTTAGTGGATGGAAATTGTTCATTTTCCCAAGGTATTGTCACGTATAGTAACCAATACTTTGATGGGTTGATAATTCTTGCAAGAGATTCCCCCTCAAGCATCGAGATTCATGCCCCCTCTGCTAGTGATAGAGCTTGCGATAGTAAATGAAGTTTCCGAAGATGAAGGATTAGAATTGATAGAAGAGTGTGAAGTATTTATCCTCTCGGATAGAAGAGGAGAATTTGTAGAAGTGATGGAGGTGAATCCACAACTAGAAAATGAGACCGTTATACTCGGCCTTATTGAAATGATACAGAAGGAAGGAAAACCAGAGTGACTAGAAGAGTCATCAAGAGAGTCCTCATTGGGGAAAGTGTTTTCCTTACTCAAAATAGAAATACCCAAAGAAGGCTACCAATTTCTGGGAACATTTTGTGAACTAGAAACGAAACTTGAAATGGAGAGCAAAGATCTGGAGGATGGGGATTCAAATGTCAAAGCAAAATATGTGATGTGCTTGTTTTCACTAGAAGAGAAGGAGCTTGTAGGAGCAATGTATGAAAATTTTCCTCCGAAAGACGAAACATTCAATTTTATTTTAGACGGAAAATAATCTTCAAGCCTCAAAAAGTTTATGACAAGAGCTATTGCAGAACAATTCTCTCCCTAAGGAGGAAATATAAGAAAAAAACATTGTTCAACCAATAGGTATGGACCCACCTCTAGGTCCCTGAAGTGTCAAGGAGAGTTCATATGAAGGAACTATGCTAAGTAATAGAGAAATCATAATTCTAAGAATGATGCGGTTGTCCACGATTTTGGGGGGTAAATATGAGGTAACGCTCACATTCCAACAATTCGATACTATGGGGAATAATAGTAGGTTTGTTGAAGAATGACATCAAGAGGGATTGCCACTGTTGAGCAACAATTTGTCATTTGATCACACAGGAACAAAGGCCTAGACTAGCCACCAACACCAAAGCCCACCATGGGACAAGATGGGGAGTAAGGAAATGGTCATAGTCACAAGAGTTCATGCATTCACCCTTGCTGCCAACCACTTCAAGGGTGAAAGGGAATATTCTCCTCTAGATGTCTGGTATCAAACCTTAGATCAGGGAGAGATCAGAAGGGCAAAAGTTGCCTTAGCTTCCAAGACTTTGATTTTTGTTTTCAGATTTGCACACTCCTTTGATGGGGGGGTATATTGCTCGCTAGAGGGCATCCATGAAGTTTCGAGTTGGAGAAAACTTCTAGGCAGTAAGCTACTAATGCCATCAGACATACTTTGTCTTCTTAGGTGTTGGAAGATTCTGAGTTGTAATGTTAGTGTCAAGAGAAAAGGCAGCTAGTTTTCAGAGCCAATCAACGGAAGCGACCTGCTCAAAGAGAATAGCTGCCAATGAATCTGTTAAAGTGATTCATTCTAATTTAACCAAAAAAATTGCCAAAAACAAAAAATAGAGAGAGAGAGAGGTCCATCCCATTCGAGCAAAAATCGCAAATTGGACTTCCAATACCCCTTCTTCATCAATCCTTCTCTTATTCTCCCCTTTTCATCTTGTTTTTATTATAAAAGAAAGGCAAAGCAGAATCTCCATTTTTCTATTTAAGGCTGTTCGCTTTCTACATAAGGATAAATCCTTAGATACTCTTAAAAAATATGTCTTGCTTGAGCAAAAATCTCGCAAGAGACACTCAGGTTCTCACTTCTTCTCATCCCTTTCTTTCACCATCTACCTCACGATCACTTCACCTCCACCTCCTTGTTTCTTCTAGTGTCACTATTCTCTCTTCCCCTCATTTTTTATGTTTTTGCTTCTCAAATTCCCCACTTCTTTTATTGCACCTATCTCACCTCTACTAAGCGCAGCCTTAGTCTGAAGGTCACCAACGGGCTCACTTGTTCTTGTCTTAGGGTCATCCCATCCACCATTACCAACTTACAACATCCCATATTATTTTGTCACACCATCATCAACTATTCCACCATTCTCCATGCTTCCTTTGGTCTTCCACATTGTAAGTATTGTCATGTCGCCTGATGTGTCCTCATCACAACCCTTTTCATTGCCCATCGTCACCCTATTCGTGCCGTCATATCTATCGTTGCATCAACTAGTATCCTTACCGTCATCTATCCACAGGTCGCTACAGGTAGACTAACACTCTTTCATCCAAAAACATCAGTTTTGCTATGGGACTACCTCAATTTTGACTACACACCCAAGAATAAGGCACAATCTCGAATATCTTGTCAATCAAGATTAACATCCCTATGACTTGCCAGAATTGTAGTAGCTCGCTGCTAACATCACACTTTGAGCAAAGATCCATCGCACAAGTTAAGGCAGCAGACAAAGCAGAGCAGAAATCTACAAGAATTGGCAAAGTGATTGGAAGCGATAGTGCCTTGCTTGGGGGAGCTCCGCTCACATTGCCCCGCTCGAGAGAGCCTCACTTACAGTGCCCTGCTTGGGGGAGCTCTGCTCACAGCGCCTAGCTCAGGACAGCCCTGCTCACAGCGCCTTGCTCAGCAGTGCCCCACTTGGAGAGCTTTGCTCTGAATAGCACACCCCATTGTTGTGCACCTCACTCTATGTCTATTTTTGGCAAATGGATAAGGATGATGTGTCACCTCATAGTTATCACCATGGTACATTGCATGTAGTCTATTTTTGGCTGCATTTTCAAGTATAAATAAGAGCTTGATGCTCATTGTAAAGGGTCTTTTTGCCTTCAAGCATACTAGAGCTACTCTTCAAAGTAAGATTGTTCTAAACACTTCAAAATTGCAAAATCAATAAAGAGTTGTGTGTGGAATTCCGATTCTATTGTGACTCTGACTATTGTCTCATGGATGTGTAAAATAAGTGGCTATGCCCTCCTTTCCCCTGTTAGTCCATCTCCTTTATTGTTTTTGCAGGTTACTCGAATATCTTACAAAGATGAAGTTATTCGGTCATTGCTGGAATCGCTAATCAAACCAAATCTGATCCTCGCTACAGCTTCATCTGTATTTTACATTTCTTTTCTCTTGCTCCCTTTCCTCTTAATAGAATAGAATAGATTTGTTTTTTGCATATTTAGATTGGTTTCTTTCCTTGTGTTTTCAACTTATTTAGAAGGGAACCAACCCAAGATCTGGAGGATGATGAGAGTAAAACCCTCTCCATCCATTTGTTGAACTGCAGTTACGAACGAAAATCTCACTTGCCTATTTCATGTTTAACAGTCTCACAATTCCATGATTTACTAGAGCTATTAAAAAATATGTTTTCCTGTATAAAAGTAAAATGTCCATGATTTTTGAGAATTTTGGCATCAATGTTGTCCTTTATATTTCTTTAGGTCTTCCAGGCCATCCTCAAAATCCATTGTGCATTTTCACATCACACATGCTAGAAACTTGGTGAAACATTATAGGCACATACAATGGTCATGAGGGGGTATTCATAGCATGGATATACTAAAACAGGCCATTGTACTAGTTAATGGCAACATGTGACCAACATTAACCTTGACAAGAGAAACCTTAATATTAGGCTACCCTTCATGCCACTATGATCATAAGCATCCTCACCATGTCTTGTTCCTTTAAATATTCTTCTGTAGTTTCCTAATATTGGATCTGTATGGTTGTTTATCATGCCTGTTGTTCCAAACATCAAAATTCATCCACACCACATGATCAATCGCATATCATATAATCACAATTATGGAGCAAAAGAGGATCATAATAATATAACAAATCATCTACCTCATATTTGTACTAGAGCCATAACAACTGTCATACCTGATTCACAAATCTGAAACCAAGTTTGAAGTATGAGGTTAAATGGTCCTTGAGATAAGATGGAGTGGTCTAGACTGCTCCCAGTTGCTTGCCTTAGACCAAACTAGTTGTCTTAGAGTGCTGAAACATGTACCATAACATATATAATTCAGCAGCATTTTGCTGCTATCAGTGCAAACATTGGGAAGGACCTAATGTGCACCAGAAGTTAGTCTGTTTTAAAGTTATTCAATTAATAATTCAATAGGGTAACTTTTATTTGTAACAGGAAAAAATGTCAAATTGCATATCATGGCCTCATTGGTGAAGTACTTTCCTTGTATACACATACATGGGAACAAAAGAAGGAAAAAGAAGAATGTAGGACTGTCCTCTCAGTGACAGAATCGCTAGCTTCTAAGTTTGTGGTCGGATCCTACTTGATTACAAGATTGGAATTCTTAGGCGACAACCCTATGTCCAGGTGCTTGCTTGCAAGCATGTGGTTCCAGAGTGTAATGTCCCCTTTTTAGCGGGCTTGCTCTTCAATGGATATTAGCCTACTCAAGGGTTCTCGTAGGCTAAGTTCGTGGTATGGGAACCCAATTTGGGTTGATTCTTCAGTCTCAGCACTTCGCTTGTGATCCTCAGCCTTTTTCGGAGGTTCTTTCGAAGCAGTTTGGTCGTCATTGCTATTTTTAGTAAGTTAGGTTTTGGACGACAGTGGTGCTGGAGTTTTCTGGGTTTTCTTTCTGGTGTGATGGGTTGAGATGATCTCGGTGATCCAAGTTGCCACTTTCTATATTTAGCCACTTACTATTTTTAGTAAGTGTGTGCTGTGGGCAGTGCTGGATTGTATTGGGTGCCTCGGGGTGCTGTGTTCTTCGTCTGCCAGTTTCGGAGGCCGTTTCGAGGAGTGGTGCTAGGACTTAGTATTTATAGTAAGTCAGGGGTTTGGCCAGAGCGGATGTTACGGGTTGTTAGTGTGGCGAAATGGGTATCCAGGTCCATTTTTAGTTGGTTTTTGGTTGAGCAGATTCCCGGATTTTAATGATCAGAGTTTTATTAAATAAAGTAAAATGATTAATGTCATTTATAAGTTTAGTTATCAAGTTCGAGTTCGTGTTCGATTTCGATACTTTTCAAGTTCGAAAGAAATTCGACATGTTTAAAAATTCGTAATAAAATTTGACATAAAATTCGATATATAATAAATGTATATATATTTTCAAATAATTTTTATATAAAATTTAAAAATCAAATATATATATATATATATATTTTTAAATATAAACATTTTTATAACTTTATGTAAATATAATAATTTTTTAACACATGAGAAGATTCTTAAAAGTTAAATCCATTATTTTTTTGAAACTCTCCAGTTGTCGAGAGGCCCAGGTTCAAATCTCTCCCCTCACATGTTGCGGAAATGTTGTATATAAAAGGTTCCTTATCAAAAAAAAAAAAACATTTTTTAGATCATGCATAAAAGAAAGCACTTAAAATATCTTATATTATTCAATTTTAAAAAGTAGAAAAGTTTAATTTTAGGTTTCATTAGAAGCTAGGGTTAAAGAGCAATGTTTTTTTCTTTTATTTTAGGGTTAAGAGCAATGTTTTTTTTAAAGAGCAGTGTTTTTTTTCTTTTATTTTAGCCTTAAAGAGCAATGTTTTTTTCTTTTATTTTAGGGTTAAAGAGCAATGTTTTTTCTTTCTTTATTTTGAAGAACTTGCAGATTATTTAAGACAAGGAGCATTTTAAATAGCAGGTTCAAAAATAATGAAGCCTGAAGATTTGTTTGTCAACTGCACTTTCAGAGCTATCCATTCTCTCAAATGATGATAAAGAAATAAAGAAAACATCATCCCCAATAGATTGAAAATGGTTGCTTCGGATATTATCTGCAGAAAATTTTAAGCTTCCAAATTGCACGTTGCAGGAGGGAGATTGCAGGAGGGTTTGTTCATAGCTGCTGTGTTTATAGTGCTTCCTCTGTATTTTTTAAGCTAAAATTTGATTTTAGGGTTTTTAATGCTTGTTTTTCACCCATTTTTTTTTGGCCGAATTTAGGGTTTGTTCGTCGAATTTATTCGATAGGGTTTTAAATTCGACGATTTTCGAATTTCATATAAAAAATTCGACGAATTTGATAACTAAGTTTATAAGGTCATAACTTTATATTATTTTAAGGGGGATTTATGTGTCACTCAAAGGTAATATTATAATATTATTAAAGTGACCTTTTTTAGCCTAAGTTGGATGCCGCACTTAATGGGGACTTTATTATTGAATAATGTGCAAATTATAAGGTGAGTTATTGATGTTGAATATAAAAGAGAAAAGAGAAAAGAGAAAATAAAAGGGCATTTTGGGGATTCATGTGTTTGGAGAACTATTGCTCTGCAAATTGGTGGAGAAACTTGCAAGGGTTTGTAGGTTGATTCCAGGCTTGTTGGAGACGTTCATCTTCAGCAGGAACAATCTCTTCGGCTATGAAAGATCAACTCTAGTGATTTCTTGGCAATTGCACTCAGTAATTGCAGATTGTGCTTCAACATAGGAAATATTATAGGATTTGTTTCAGATTTGAGAAGATATATTCAATTTTTATCTTGATTTTGATTGTTGGTTGAAACTTCCTAATCCTCTGCCCTGGCCGTACCATTTGATGCTCAATTTGGGCGATTTGCTTGAAGTTTGTGCTGAGGGTTGAAATTGTGGAATTTGTTTGTGAGAATTGAGAAGAATATCTGGAAGGTTTGGCATTGATTTCATATCAAAACAGCTACAGCCAATCAACTAAACAAGCCGTACCAGTTGTGATCATTGAGGTAGTATTAATCTATCATTTGTTAATAGGGATTGTGTTCGAAGTTACAACAGATATATTTGTAGACCTATCGACCTGTGTGAGGGCAAATTGCAGTGTTCTTTTGCAGAGAATTGAAGGGTATATTTGCTGACTAGTCGTATTGTACCTGGTCGTACAATAGAAGTTGGGACGTGGGAATTTGAAGAAAGGTCGATTGGCCCTTGGGAATTTTCTGCTTAAAACAGAGACAACATGGGTATAGAGAAACATCTCCATCGATTCCAAATTGGAGCAATTCTTGTAAGTAGAGTTGTAATGGAAAATGTATGCACTGGTTGTTGATAAATAAATAACTGTTGCAATATTCCAGATTTAAATATCATAGTGGTATCTTCATATCTGCCTAAGTCCTCTAAAGGGTTCTTATTAATACATAAGTATTATTTGCGTTTCAAATTTCAATTGTTTTGGTTGAGTGGTTTGGAAGTTGTGGTCGATGCAAGTGGTCTATTTAGTGTTTCCTGAGTTTTCAACATTATATCTATCTTGCATTCCAAAAAACAATAAAAAATCAGACCATTGCAAAAAATCAAAAATAACAAACAAAACCAAAACTTGCAACATTTCAAACTCCAATAAGGGTGGCATTTTACATTGGTATCAAAGCACAGGCTCTTCTTGCCAACCTATGTAGTCCGCAAGAAATCATGGATCATGAGAAGGTATTCGAAGAAATGATAGCTAACTTTTAGAGAGATCAGTTAAAGATAGACACCCTATTTCAAAAATATCAGGGTAAACCTGCGGAATTCAAAGATGCACTTTCCTTTCGAAGTTATTTGAAGATCATGGGAATAGGGGTAAAAGGGCACAGATTGCCAGGAGGTAACCGGGGCAATGAGAGCAGAGAACAGATGACTTCTTCAGCTGCACGTAAATTGGTTGACAATGTTTCCAAGCAGTGTGAGAAGAAGCTGAAACCTCCCTCGGTACAGAAGGAAATGAAACCGAGTGATTTACAGGTGTCAGGACCACCTCTCAAAAGCAAGAATCAGTTGAGAAGGGAACAACGTTGCTTCAATTGCCTAGGAAAGTGGACAATCGGACATTTGTGTGGGCCCATGACTTACAGGTCCCAGGATGACTGTAGTACCAAGGACAGTAGTTGTGGATGCGCACTCGGAGCAATCAAGTGAAGACTGTGAAATATTTGATCGCAGATATGAAGAGTCTTGTGGGGTTCCTTGTAACAGTTTGTTGATGCATGATCATGACATTCAGGATGAAGTTTTGGACTTGCTTTCAGATCAATCCAGTGAGGTTGTGGTCATAAGGTATGATGAGCCTTGCACCTTTCCCAGCAGCAGCTCATTAATACATGATGATGTTCTGCATAATGAAATTCTTGGAGGTGAATCCAATTCACATGAGGTATGTATGATGGAATCACAGATTGTTTCTATTGACATGCATGTTCCTTCATTTGATGAAAATGCACATAATGAAAATTCCAATTGTTTTGATGACCCTAATGGACTTGATGCTAGAGATTTCAAAATTGTTGAGTCTACTACTTTCCATTCAGATAACATCATAGATCAGATTCAGTTAGCAGAAAATTTCCAAAAACGAATGGATTTGAGTTGTAAGTTGTATGACTTAGAGCAACAAATCGAGTCCCGAAATTTATCAATGCATGATCTTCTTGACAAATTGAAGGAATTGAATACATGTTTATCTGAACTAGATCAATCTGATCACGAGGTTCTATATTGGGCAGCGAAGGCACCGACAGTTGCTTTAGGCCAGCCTTGGATCATAAGACATACAGAGAGGGATGTGAGATTTACAGTCACTTCATGTCTCAACGATATCATAAGGATTATAGTTCCATAAGCACCCTACGGTGGTGACATCATGCAAGAAGTATTACAGCTGATGGTTGAGGTCACTAAAACTGGTGCAGGGAAAGAGCATGCTGATTATGATGCAAATTCCGGATCAGCATACAAAGACACCTTCTCATCACTTCCCAGTGATGACAGCACGGGTGGATACGGGTTTGATCTTCAAATCAAACCATTGGATGCATGTATTCAGGGTGGGGTCACTTCATTACAGGATGATTTATGTACAGTGATCGATTTGCATGATGAGCATAATTCTCATGTGGGGTCAGAATTAAGTGATCAACACTTATTCCCATGGGATCCGTGTAGACAGGGGTGAGTACATTCCCGATACAGGTGATGACAGTTAGTATCAGGGTTAGGCAAGGTAACAAATGGTCTAATTGATAGGCTAACTCTGGCTATCAAGGGTCCAGACGTTGGATAGACAGGTGCAGACGTCTAGGACTATGTCAGACGTCTGGTCTAGACGTCTGGGAGCCAGACGTCAGGTTATGGCTGGACGTCGGGTGAAGGGGCTGATGGCTAGCCGTCTGGTAGTGACCAAACGTCCGGCTAGACGTCAGGCCTCAGCGAACGCTCAACCGCCATAACCGCTTCTGCTCCAGCACCTATTCGTCAATACACAACAACAAACCTGCAACAATAATTCACCAGTCGAAAACCTGCAACATAGCCATTAATGCTTCAAACCTGCAACAACTCCATTACTGGCAGCAACCTGTAACTCAACTCAACACTCAATGCATACATAGAATAGGGATCAGAATAACAGTATTTGTATTATGCTTCAATCACGATTACAACATACAATGGTGATCTCAAACAAAATCTGTGCTCTCTCTGTCTGTCTCTGATTATCTACAAATTGAAAAGGGGGTATTTATAGGGCTGGAAGTTGGTTATCCCAACCAACTTCCCCCAACTTTCCCAACCACTTCTACAACCGAATCTACTAACTAATTGCTAATTAGACGTCTAACTTTGCTAACTAGTCGTCAGGCCGCTAGTCCAGACGTCTGGCTATCAGACTAGACGTCTGGAAATCAGACCAGACGTATGACGGCCAATCTAGACCTCTGACTGCCAACCCAGACGTCTGACAAAACTGGACGTCTGGTGACTGGCAACACTGGACGTCTGATGCCAACACTTAGACAAAATTGCTCAATTACATTCAAAATTGTTGGAGGATGTGCCAGTCAGTCCTAGGGCTTAGAATTGTTGTCTACATCTATCCTCCTCTTCGAAGAAGTTGATGTCCTCAACAACCTTCTCCGCTTCGTTGCTGAAGTTCCAGCCTCAGTTTGTTGTACTTCTGTTGGTGTAGCAGCCTGCTGTGATTGTTCATAGTCCTGAAGCCTTTGACGATATTGGTCCCGTTCCTCCTTGAGTCTTTTGGCATAGTTATATTATTTTGCCCATTCAACTTCAAAGGTATTCACTCGCTCTTCAGTCTTCTTCAAGTTCGTCAGTAGTTCTGCTTCTCGGTTGCGGAACATATCCTTCAACAATTCCTCTGAAAGAGAAGTTGTTGGTGCACCTGTTTGCTGTTTTGCCCTCCGCAGTTCTTCCTCCAAAGCTGCATTTCTGTTCAGCAGTTCTTTTTCTTGAGCCCAAGTGCGCTCCTGTTGGCTTCTACTGACTGCAAATGTGGCTGCCTGCTTAACCAACAGTTCTTTTTGGTTCTTGAGTTGGTCTATCTCTTCTGCTGTTGCTTGCAATTTCAGATTCCTGTCTACCAACTCAGCTTGTAAACTTGCATTGACCTCCTTCATCCCTTCGTGAACTTTTTCCATGCGTTCCATGCCCTCAGCTAAGAGTTTATCCTTTTCCAACGAGCCCTGTGTAACTTCTTGCTCCATGATGTCCTTAGTTGTACTAATGTGTTTGATTCCCTCACCCAGCCACTGCAACAAGTGTGCGAGGAAATTCAACTGTGTATACATTGGCAATAGTTCTGGCACCACGTCCACCTGTGTGTCATGCTCCGTAACCCGTGGTGGATTCTTGCCTTGGCCGCAAACATAAATTTGTTGAGTCTCACAATAAAGACGGTGTTTTGTCTGGTGATTCGGCTATATCTTCCATTGTTTGCACTCGGCCTGTAGGTAGTGACCAGGGTTGCCTTGCGTAAATTTTGGAAATATCTCTTCATCAAGGTCCCTGAACTGCCCACTAAACCAATCGGTCAAGTTCTTCTTCCACCATGCCTTGCCATTTCTTCCATTGGCCCATACAGGCGCTGCTGAACTGTAAACTCAGACTCTGCATCACTTGTGCCAATTTCTCGAAACAACGTGCTGCGTTCTCATCCATTTCATCTGAGGGATCCATAAAATTCGGTAACTTAAGGAGAATCTCCTGGGACCAAGCATCGATCTGTTCAGTCTCTTGTGCCTTTGCTTTGCCTTTATCTTGTTGGCGAACAGATGGGCTTCCTGTAGCCTGTCCCACGGTTCCACTATCCTCTTCGTCCTGTTCTTCGTTTTTCTCTAGGTCTACCCATTCCGGTGACTGTTCTTTTCCATCCTTAGTGCTACCTATACCCAGAATCTCTGTTGGTGTTTCCTTTGTGGGCTATTTTGTTCCTTTCTCCCACTGTTCAGTAACTCCTGGCTGAAGTTCCACTCCAGAACTACTACTTATTCCCGCAGCTTTCCTGGCTGCTACTATGAGGACTGGATCCACATTTGATCATCTTCTCTTCACCTTCCTCTCCCAAGTTTACCTGAATCATCTTCGGGCATTCATATTTTATTGATTCAGGCTCATCTGCTGCTTTTAGTGTCGCGATGGGGTGGGCTGGTTTCTCCTCGATGACTGCTTCCCCCATCGTGAATTCTGCAAAATTCTTGGGAAATGTCCACTTCTCCCGGTCTTTGTCCTTATCCGCTGCTGTCATTCTTTTCTTACTAATTTCTTTTCTAGGTTCTTGTGCCTCATCCCTTTTGGTCTTTGTTTTTGCTTCTATGCACAGACATTGGCGAGGGAATACTTCGTAATCTTCCATTTGCCAGTGTAGTAGACCCTTGTCTTGGTCATAGTCGTCCTTCGTGCAGTTATCAAGTTCCAACACTCCTTCCTCGTCGGGTTCATATCCTGCCTCACCATCTGATGAAGAGGACCCCGAATCATCTGAAGTTGCTATATCCTGACTCACCGTATGATTCTTCAGATTAATAATATACTTGTGTTGCCCTTGTTTGAAAGATAATCTTTCCTTCTACCAATTATGGTTAACTTTGGCTGCTCTCAGCCATCCTCGTCCTAGAAGTGCATCGTATGCGGACTTCTGCATAGCAATAATGACAAAATCTACCACAAAGTCTTGATCTGCTATGCGTATCTTCTAGTTCATTAAAACGCCCAATGTCTCGATGCCATACCGATCAGCTCCATATAGCTTAAAGGTTGGAGATCATAAGGCGGGTTGCCCAATTATCCGCCAAGTCTTTTTTGGCATTACGTTCACACTCGATCCTTCGTCCACAATTACCTGAGTCAGCTTATGGTTCAAAACTTCTATTTGGACAATAGCTGGCTTCTTCCCTGCTTCAATCATCAGGATTGTTGGATCGATGAACTGGTCATGCTTGATATTTGCTACCTGCCGAGGTTCATCCTTCTTCTTGATGACTTCTCCGATTGTAGCATACAGCTCCAGTACGATGCTAAACAAGTTGGCGACACCTTCATGTTTAGTACCTCCGTTACCAAGCCTTCCATTGTTGCCTTCTGCACGATCTCCGGTCGTTGCAACACTTTCTCTAGAATTAGTTGATCTCCTTTTTCCTTGGCTAATTCTGTATTTATCATCTCTTGGGCTTCTTGCCATCGTGCCTTCTCCTTGGTAGGGTTCGGGTATTCCTCCCTCTTCGTGGCCTGTGCCCTTGTTACAGCCAGGACTTCATTCTTTGGTTCCTCCACCTCTCCTATGCCAATCAAGTTTATATTCTGTGTCCCACTGGTATTGGCCTTGTTCGGGCAATTGGCTTCCGCGTGGTTGCCTGGACCACACCATTTGCACATCTGCGTGGTATTATTTCCACGATTGTTGTTTCTTGCATTCTGCGTCTTGGGACAATTCTTTGCGAAATGGCCCCATTCTTGACAGTTTCAACATTGAATAACTGGTCGGCCCTCAGCGTCATATTGCAATCGGCTCTGGCCTCCTTGTCTTCCTCCTCGCCGGTTATTCCTGTATCCTCCGCTTGTTGTAGCTTGTCCATTCCTTCCTAGGTTTGGTTGTTCTTGTTGAATGGCCAAAGTTTGATGTCGTTTGTTCTTAAGATTGAATGGACACTCGACCACTGGATGACCTGCAATTTCACATATGTTACAGTAAGCTTTCTTTGGACAGTCAATATTGGAATGCCCTTCCTTTTTGCAATCCGAGCACCAAATTTCCTTCCGGTCTTTTCGATTTTCATTTTTGGCTTCTTTCAGTATCTTCTTCATTTCTTTTTGAAAGGTGTGGATCGTGCTCCGCACCTTGTCTTCATCATCACTATCCGATTCTTCAGTATGTTTTAAGTGACCTCCAATTCCAGCGGTTGTCTGCTTACCTTCACTTTCGAAGTGCTTCTTCATATGTTGAGGATGGTACTGCCTTCATCTTCTTCCTCCAACTTGGAAGTAGTCCATCCAGAAACCACCGCTTAATCATACTGTCGGCAGGTGTCATTTCCATTTTGTCCGTCAGTTGTTTCAGTCTTCTATTGAAGCTCTTAACATCGTCATCTGTTCTCTGCTTCGTGCAGCAAATTTCTGTGATTATGTCAGTGTCATCCCGCATTGGTCGGAATTCTTCTATGAATGCGTTCTTCAGGTCTTCCCATTGTGCAAATGCTTGTCTACTCTGTCTTTTCAAGTACCAGTCTATCGCCATGCCTCGCAATGTTGCTGGAAACAATTGCAACCATTGTGTGTCTTGATTCACCCCATTCGCTCCCCAAATGGTAGTGCAAGTTCCCACATGTCGGGCTGGGTCTTCTTTCCCTTCACCTGAGAAAGGTGGGCATTTTTGTTGTATAGTTCTATTAGCCTGATTTCCTGCCATGGTATTCTGGTATATAGGTACTGTTGTGTGTTGAGTTCTTTGCGGTTGTCTGTCAACTGTTGGTGGTGCAAAATTTTCCCCAAATAGCCTTTTCTGCGTTCCCTCTTCGTCTCTGCTTCGCGACCTTCTTCGCAAATATAAAAAACGTGGCTCCGGTCTTCCTCCCCACGAACCTCCGCGGTGATGCCTTGATACCAGGTTCTCTCCTACAGTATCCTCTGGCCACTCCTCTCCCGTCGGTTGGGGTGTTACCAATCGTCAACTATGGGTGCTCTTTCTGCTATTTGTTCTTCCTCGTTTTTTGCAATCACCAACAAGGTTTCTATGTGTGCATTTTCATCGTCTTCAATGTTCCATACTTGTTCTATCTCCGGGTGAGACACCTCTGGGGCCTCGTTTGCTCGTAGGTTCGCCAGTCGTGCGCTTCGTCTTACCCCTTTGCTTTGTTCCCTGAAATCAGTCATGCACCTAACTCCCTCAATCACTTTGCCTAGACTTTATGGGTTTTTTGATTAGGCAACGACGCCAAATGTAGACAGGGGTGAGTACATTCCCGATACAGGTGATGACAATTAGTATCAGGGTTAGGCAAGGTAACAAATGGTCTAATTGATAGGCTAACTCTGGCTATCAAGGGTCCAGACGTTGGATAGACAGGTGCAGACGTTTGGGACTATGTCAGACGTCTGGTCTAGACGTCTGGGAGCCAGACGTCATGTTATGGCTGGACGTCGGGTGAAGGGGTCGACGGCTAGCCGTCTAGTAGTGACCAGACATTCGGCTAGACGTCAGGCCTCAGTGAACGCTCAACTGCCATAACCGCTTCCGCTCCAGCACCTGTTCATCAATACGCAACAGCAAACTTGCAACAATAATTCACCAGTCGAAAACCTGCAACATAGCCATTAATGCTTCAAACCTGCAACAACTCCATTAATGGCAGCAACCTGTAACTCAACTCAACACTCAATGCATACACAAAATAGGAATCAGAATAATAGTATTTGTATTATGCTTCAATCACGATTACAACATACAATGGTGATCTCAGACAAAGTCTGTGCTCTCTCTGTCTGTCTCAGATTATATACAAATGTTTGAAAAGGGGTTATTTATAGGGCTGGAAGTTGGTTATCCCAACCAACTTCCCCCAACTTCCCAAACCACTTCTACAACCGAATCTGCCAACTAATTGCTAATTAGACGTCTAACTCTGCTAACTAGTCGTCAGGCCACTAGCCCAGACGTCTGGCAGTCAGACCAGACGTCTGACAACTAGTCGTCAGGCCACTAGCCCAGACGTCTGGCAGTCAGACCAGACGTCTGACGGCCAGTCCAGACGTCTGACTGCCAGCCTAGACGTCTGAAAAAACTGGACGTCTGGTGACTAGCAACACTGGACGTCTGATGCCAACACTTAGACAAAATTGCTCAATTACATTCAAAATTGTTGGAGGATGTGCCAGTCAGTCCTAGGGCTTAGAACCGTTGTCTACAATCCGGGTATTTCGGATTCGCATTCAGCACAATTCATTGGGGGTTGTAAAATCTTTGTTCTATGTCATGATGATCCCCAATTTGATGAGGAGTTTAGTGTTAATGAGGATAACTCCTTAATGGAATCAGCAAAAGAACAAATTAGTAGGTGTTTGGATGGTGACTTTTCTGAGGTGATGGAGAGCTTTGTTGATGAAGGGAATACGAAGGTTTATGAGGACGAAGTTAGTTCATCTTGTGCATCCACTTCTGGAGAGGTGCATATTGGTCCTCATGATAAGAATGAGATTATGGAGTACGCTGATTTTGATGTTGCAAAATCAACAGTTATTCATTTAGATTCTTGGGTTGAGCACAAGTCATGCCTAACTTCAGTACACGAAGTAGGAGAGAGGAGTGTAAGAAGGGTTACTGATTTTGATCACTATACAAAGGATGGTAAAGTTGAAACTCTTGGGTATACTGCTGATTACAATCTAGAAATTGATGCCATGCACAGTTGGAAAGGTAAATTACAGGTTATAGAAGAGAAGATTGTCCAAGCTTCATCGCATTTGGATAGTGCACATAACTTTGTTGAATACCTCCTGTGGACAGCTCAGCTCAAGGAAATGCAGTTATGTTTGATGGATGGATCGTCTATTGGAAGTGTGCAAACTATTAAAATGGAAACTATTAAGCATGCTTTGGAAAAGATAAAATCTGATTACTTACAATTGTTTTCAGATAGGGATGACGCCATCCAATTTGCTGAAAAGGCCTTCCAGAGACTTACAAATAAAGAGAAAGAAATAGATGAACCTAACGTTGAGCTAAGTTTAGCTCATTTTTCTCTTTACCAAACAGGAATTCAGTCACCTATCACAACCACGACAAGGGACATAGAATGTGATACTGGCAGCATGGCAGTTAGGCAGCTGATTGAGGGAATTCATGAGATTGGGAAGGATGAAGATTTGTGCAGCAGTGATAGTGTCTCTACTATCACCCAAGGGGATCAACATAGGCATGACTTTGACAACGATGCATCTTCGTTGTGGAATGCCAGTTCAGTGGTGGTTGATCCAACACCTCCTATCTCATGTGTTATTGATGGTGAGGATGATAGTATCCCGAATGATTGCATTGTACGGTATGCTCATCATTTCTACTTCAATTCACATATAGATGTGTGCACAATGTTTTTGATGGCACATTGTAGCAGGAAGAAGTGTAGTGATAAGGAACAAAATGTATCACTTTGGTGTAAGGTGTTCTTCCCACTGGATGCAGAATTGGTTTCTTGCAAGACGCCCAGTTCGTTTCTTCAGGATAATTATTTTTTTGGGATACAGGAACAAGGATTTGGGAGTTGGCAAGAGCCATCATATTTCAGGAATACTAGACCTTCCTTTGTCCATGGGATCCAAGTGGAGTGTACCCATGGAACATTATGACGTGGAGATTGCGTTTTGAGGGTGATACTTCCGTTGACTGATTTGTGGCGGGAGGTAGTTCAAATCTCCAATTTGGACATTGTTGTTAGGTTGCGGATCAGCAACCAGATGACTCCAATCATATGTCTGCAGTTGGATTGGAGAGAGATTTTGGTCAAGGAACGGATATATTGGTTGTTGGAAGTTGTTGGGGAGTTGTTTCCAACTTCTCCTCAGTTGACCTTCCTTGATGTGGTCGTCTGCTCTCACAGGTATCTTCGTTTGGTTTGGGATGTTGTTTTCTCTTTGGGGGTGCAGAAGAGGGGTGTGCAGTTGTGTCACGGTGGGCTTTCAGTTTTGATCAGTGTGACGCAGCATGTTCTTTCTTGATATTGACATGGGACCTTGGGATTTCAATTGATTTCAGTAAGGGATCAATTCACTTGGTGACAACGTACGTCAGAGCTGCAGGGTTCAACAGTATCAGAATGGTAGTCTGTGTTGCCGGTTTTAGGGGTGACAACTTCTAGTAGTGTTCCCGATGTGAGGTATTCTTCAGATCCGTCTAGGATCCTGGCAGGCAGTTCATATTGCTTGAGGGCAAGCAATTTTTGGGAGGGCGGATTGTAATGTCCCCTTTTTAGCGGGCTTGCTCTTCAGTGGATATTAGCCTACTCAAGGTTTCCCGTAGGCTAAGTTCGTGGTATGGGAACCCAATTTGGGTTGATTCTTCAGTCTCAGCACTTCGCTTGCGATCCTCTGCCTTTTCCAGAGGTTCTTTCGAAGCAGTTTGGTCGTCATTGCTATTTTTAGTAACTTACTTTTTTTAGTAAGTTAGGGTTTGGACACAAGTGGTGATGGAGTTTTTTGGGTTTTCTGTCTGGTGTGATGGGTTGAGATGATCCCGGTGATCCGAGTTGCCACTTTCTATATTTAGCCACTTACTATTTTTAGTAAGTGCGTGCTGTGAGCAGTGTTGGATTGTATTGGGTGCCTCGGGGTGCTACGTTCTTCGTCTTCCAGTTTCGGAGGCCGTTTCGGGCAGTGGTGCTAGGACTTACTATTTATAGTAGGTCAAGGTTTTGGCCAGAGCGGATGTTACGAGTTGTTAGTGTGGCGAAATGGGTATCTAGATCCATTTTTAGTTGGTTTTTTGGTTGAGCAAATTCCCGAATTTTAATGATCAAAGTTTTATTAAATAAAGTAAAATGATTAATGTCATTTATAAGGTCATAACTTTATATTATTTTAAGGGGGATTTATGTGTCACTCAAAGGTAATATTTTTATTTTATTTTATTTATTTATTTATTTATTTTTTGGTATTTACATGGTGGAATCGGTAGCCGCCACGAATCCGGGCAGGCTGTCCAGCTTTTTATGGCCGCCACAGTATTCTGTGTTGTCCGCCCCAGAAGCCGCCACACAGATCTTCGCGCAGTCCGCCCATATAACCACCATGCCACAATCATTTTAAACCTTTTACGCCGCTGAAAGCACCAGGAAAGGGACAAGCGTTCAGTCCGGCGAGGCCCGAGATTTGAACTTTGGACCTCCGCCCCCCTTATGGGGTTTGGATGAACCAATTGGTCTACACCTCGGACCTTATATGAACACAATGTTAAAAGAAACATTAAAAAATTGTTATTTAACATGAAATAATATAGAGTGATTCTATATTTAATAACATTCTTTAATAATAATTATTTGTCATGGGTTATGATCTATCATGGACACAAGTGTATGTCAAGTGTAATTACAAGTACATGACACAAATTGTAGAGCGCTATTACATTGTATCAACAGAGTTGCCTCTGGTTTTGAGCTATATTTTGTTTAAAAGTAGATGACTTCAGATGCCAAAGCAATTGATTTGGATATCAATTTAAATATAAAGTCATATGGTGCCACACGCAAATAGATAAAATTTCTTTGAAAAAGTGTCTTGAAATTTTTGAGATTTAACAGTAGAAGTATATTTTATTATGTAATCTAAAACATATTTTATTATTTTCCTTTATATGAAATGGTCAAAATAATCAATCTGTTTTGTACAATGTATTGGTACACTTCATTGTTACATGTTTATAGTTTCATTTCTGATATATTCATATTGTTATTTTGACAAAACCATTGTAGCAGAGATTAAAAGTCTGTGTTAGAGCGGAGCTTTTCATTTATCTGAATTAATGGTTGTTCATAGGAAATGGAAAAAATGATTACTTACTGAATCATTTAAAAATATCATCTTTTTAGAAGTATAGGTTGTATTATTTCATACTTTTGCTTCTCTGTTATTTGAATTTTGGTATATGAATAGTAGCGCTACATGTGTCTTGATGCATTATGTAAACTTTGTTTGAAACTGAGTTAATTCTTTTCATGTTTTGTGGCAGATCTGAATTTGTCCAGGCATGATGGCATAATATCAACATTAAATCATAGAAAACTCAATGTATGTGACAATTCTATTTATTCATTTTAATTTAGCAAAATGTGTCGAATGCTTGGGTGGTTGGAGATTGGCTCTATCCAACCGAAGAACTAGCTGTTAGGCATAAGTTCAATTCCTTCAAAGGAGGACAACATTCACATAAGACTAATGGTACTAGTCCTATGGGCATGAGGAAACCTTTCCTCTGGCTGCTTGAGAGTTATGCGTTTGACATTCTTCCTTGTGTATACATCATTTAAACCTAATTGGTTTGGTATTGTGACTCAAAAGGGGTCATAACTACTTGAATGTTTTACTTCACTTAGTAACTGATGTAGCGAGGCTTTTCTCACTTTGGCAGATTTTGCAATATGATAGTTTTGTTTTCCTTTGGTACAGGATCAAAGTTTTCATTGCAGTTATGCTGATTACCGAAGAGATTTGACTGACCTGAATCTCAAGGATTATCAAGAAGTTGATCCAGTACCAAGTTCAGGAACAACAGTTAAATCAGGTCCAATAGAGCATAATGCCCCTCTTAATCCATGGATAATAACATGGCCGCCACCACCACGTGTCAAACATGATCATGCTCCATAATTTGGCATTATTTGTCATGATGTTTGATGACAAGATATTGATGTTTCTGCCATACCACTACTTTAGTGTTCAATTGTTAGTCTTAAGCCGCAAAGCTTGTGTAGAACATGCCATAATATTTTATAAAGAACCATGTTGTCTTCTGCCTCATTTGCTGCATCCAAAGGTTATTCATACAATTATAAACTTCTATATATATATGGATTAACGTACAGTATCCTATATTGTAACATAATTGCTTGTTATATCTGTGTGTCTACTAGAGTTGTTCTATTACTGATGTGTTTTGTTTTTTAGTCTATTACTTTGGATGGTAACAAGTGTTGGCCTCTTGAAGTTGAAGTATATCATGGAAGCTTTTAGAAACTGTTTACAAGTGCATGTGAAGCAATCAGAGGAAATTAGGTCCATTTCCTTGTATACCCTTGTGCCAAACTTTCATTTTAGATGATCTTACATTCATATTAACATATTCCTCTTTAATTGCTGCAAATTTTTATACCAGTCTTAGTGTTCTGTCCTAGTTATTTAGTTAATACCGAAATCTTTTTGAAAAAATATCTTATTTCCATTTTATCAAAAATCAGATGACTATGCTTATGGATTGAGAATTTTCTTTTTCTACATTCTTTTATCATATAATGGCTGTGCAATGATATCTTTTAATCATTTGAAAGTGTATTTTTTGGCCAAAGAATGTCAAAACAGGGAGGTTTTTTCCCCTTTTAAATGTAAATATCAAAATCTTCATGAAGATGGAAAATATTATATAGAAGGAAGACATATTATAAAACTTTAAACTTCATAAAATATTGAGCTTTTTAACTTATAAAATGAGTAAAAACTTTAGAGATGCTGATTTGGAAGCATAGCCACAACCTTAGTCTACACCTTCGATATGCCATTCCTTCGATAGGAGCAAGAATAAGGGGAAGGGGATTTTGTCCAAGAAACTGCATGAAAATTTGGATGTGTTTGTCACCATTGTAGCCTACACCTTGGATTTATGATCCCATCAACAAGAGTAAAAATGAAGGAAAAGATAAAATCCATTTAAGTTTAAATTGTGTGGACTGCTTTTGGTGAATTGTATATAGTGTGTGTACTTCAAAGGTTCATGCTATGGCTAGTGTCAAACATTGCTTCAAGTTGTACTTTTGTGGTTTTTTCTACGTCTTAAACTCCTTAAAGCTCAATAACCACATCTTTGATCAGGACACAATGCAACTTCTTCTAATATCTCTCTAATTAGGATATGGCACAACTCTTTTGGGAAAGACTCATTTTATTTATTACATTTGGTCTCTATAATTTATATAGGGGTTGTCTTTAGAAATTCTAATCGTATTGCCTTTGATATAATATAAAGTTTCTTTTAAAATCATTAGGGTTTGTGAATTAGAAATGGATGATGTAGTCTTATATCTAAATACACAAAGGTGTGGAGCTGATATTCTTATAGAAAGGTTTCATGTATATGTTCTTTATGGTTGTGTTGCAAATGATCAAACCTCAACATCTTTTAAGAAGGGACACTTGGAATATGTTTTGTAGACGTCCACACAAAGTACGCACACTCGAAGCAGTACAATCATCTCTTGGAACTTATCCTTGGTGCATACCCAAATATTGTGAAGCAAGTAATTTTCCAAGTAACCTCATAAATCACAAGAAGTAGAGTGATTTCTATCATCAACATGATTACCATAAATGTCTTCTTAATACACAATTGTAGATTGTGATGTTTGAGTATTCCAAAGACATTGTATTAAATCTTCTTTACCATGCGATTTAGACTATGACTTCAATTTGCATAGTTAAATGATTTTAAATAATGTTTATGTTGAATTTAGGGCCCTTGCTTGTCATGGTCATCCCATTTTTGCAGTCTTCTATTTGATGTGTTCAAGACATTAATACTTTTGTTTTGAGGTTAGGTTTAGGATTTGGATACTAAAGCATTTTATCTATACTTGATTATTTATGTACAAAAGTGAGAAATTTGAAAGACTCATCCTTATTTTGACCTTAAAGTAGATGATATTATGTTATTCTTCATAAATTTTAAAATTTATGTTCATTGTTGTTTTGACTTACAATTCTTCTCTGGCTTTTTTTTATATAGTAGTGTTACCTAGTACTAGATAATAGTGTTTGATCTCCAGCTATTCTATGTTTTTATTTTCTAGTCGGTTCCCCAAATTTCAATTCCTCATTGTTTTTAGTTTTTGTAATTAAGCTACTTTTGCACAAGCCTATATATTTTTTGTTTTAAAGCAAAAAACCCCTTGCGAGGCCGCCTTGGTCTGAGAGACCATGAACAGGGAGTTCTACACCGTCAAAGTCACCCGGGAGTCGTGCTCGGCCTTGCTCGCACCAACATTATCAATTGGATTTTGGGTACCCAATTCAACTTTTTGGTAGGGTGGAGATTCGAACCTGGGACCTCCCTTAGAGGATTGCCCTCTCCTCTCCAACTCACCTACAACACCTAGGTGCACAAGCCTATATCAGTTCATTACATCTTGTTATATTTACTACTATTTGTGTTTGTTAAAAGCTAAATTCTACAGTCTACTCTTGTTATATTTACTAGTATTTGTGGTTGTTAAAAGATAAATTCCATCAACTCTACTTATTTTGTGGGTGCACTTGTGGGTGGGGTGTAGAAAGGGCAACAATGGATGTTTAAAGGGAATGCCTAGAAGACAACTTCAAACTTTTACAAAAGAAGGAAATTTTATATTATACGATATAAGACAACAATTTATAAATTTAAAATTTTTAAGAATCCACAATTTTTAGGCATTCATTGATTTTATTACTATTAGCAATAGACAATGAAAATGTAGATATTGAATAAATAGGGACAAGTAGAAGAGAGCTTCAAATTTTCATAAAAAAAAGTATAATTTGAAAAAATAAAATTACTTAACATTATTATTTTTTCGTTGAACAAAGGGATGTACTTTGGTCCCTCACCCTTGACAAATTACAACTCTCTTATTTAGAGCTTGAGAGTTTACAAACAGATTCAATTCTCATCTTAATTGAGTTGTTATAGCTAGAAACCTACATTTTATATAAAATGTCTGAATTCTTGATTTTTATTTTTTAAATTTTTTTCAAATTTTTGTATGAATAGAAATATTCTAGAATTCAACATCCTTCTTGACATTTTCCTACAACAACCTTCACAATACCAAAATTTCACTTCTACTATCTATGCGTTGCATTTTAGTAGAGTAATATTTCCAAAACATTGCACTATCATAGCCCCCTTTACTAGATCTAGATTGCTAATTTCCTTCTTGAAGCACAAGTGCAACCACAAAAGATGCAATGAATAGTTTATATGAAAGCACTTTAATGTTGTAAAATAAAGTAGATATTACCAATGGAAAACATTAACATAAATCTTGATCATTATTTGATTCAAGCAGTCAACATTTCTTGTTAGTTCAACCTAAACTTACTACTTCCTCTAACCAAGGAAAAGAAAATTTAATCGCGATCCTCAATTAAAACCCCTCCACTGGATAGCCTATATGCACATTTCTTTCCTTCTCTTAATGTATGTGTAAACCTGATTTTTTCAATTTCTATAGCAAAGTTTTAAATTTTCACAATTATCTCTTGTATGTTCCATTGAGCCTTTGCTTTCCTCAAAATTGCATTTATTACTATGAGTCAATCACCTTCCATCAAAACTTTTTTCTTTTTCATTTATTTGCATATTTTTAACCCTTTCAAAGCCGCCCAAGCTTTAGCTTCATTATTTGTCTTAAATCCACTATTGAAAGTGTAATGAGACAAAATCTCTCTATTATTTATAATTATTCCTCCTATTGGTCTTGGATTTCCTTTAGATGTTCCATCAAAATTCAATTTGACAAACTCCACATCTAGTGGTTTCCACTTTATATTCTTTGCGTTCTTTTTGTTTCTCCTATCCACAACATCATAATTCCATTTGATGACTTGACTCCATCTATCAAGGCTCTATGCTTCCACATTAGGGATTGGGTAAGCTAATAGGGTTGGTTTAGACTCCTCTATGGCTAAACAAATCTTCTTTTTCATTACCTCTAAACTACTTTCCTTTCCTTTAAATATTCTTCTATTCCTTTCTAGCCATACAATCCAAAGTATTGTATATTTTGATATATCCTAAATTGTCTATAAAGTCTCACTTTTAAAAGTGCTCTACCATTGCTTTAACCATTCTTCAATTTTATCATTCATCACCATACATTTACCAAACATATTAAGAATCCATTGCCATAGTTTCTATACTGGGCAGTGTCCCAATATATGGTCTATGCTCTCCTCATTTTTACAAAGAACACATTGTGAGGGACCATGAAAACCCCTTTTCATAAGGATATGCCAAGATAAAATTCTTCTATGACCTACTAGCCAAACAAAAATTCTAAGTTTAGGAATGCTCGGGCTATCCCAAATATCTCTCCACATTCGTGTGATATTCCTATTTTGATGGTGGTTTAGATTATATCCACTTCTTGTTGTGTATTCTCTTGAGCTATTCAACTCCCAAATCAACTTACCCTTGGCTCCCCTTGGAAAAATCATTGTTGTTATCTTTCTACTAAACTGCCTCCTAGAATTAGTGTCTTGTATACTTGTAAAAAAAATATTTCCATTTGTATCTTCCTTCTTGATCCCAACAAAATGTTTGAAACTCTATCATCATATTTGTCTTGAAGTAGTCTCATCCATGGTTTCAAAATTGGATCTAGATTGAGAGGTTTTTTATCACGCCAAATATCCATCCAAATAGGACATTTTTCTCCAATTTTCACCACCCATCTTAAACCTTTAATCACTAGATCAATTGACTTTTTAAAATTGTTCCATAGTGCAAAACCATTTGGTAGAGAGAATGCAGTAAATATTAAGCTTGGATCATTAGGGTCAACATACTTGGAAAAATTCTTGCCCCTTGTCTTTGACTCTCTTTGTATAATCTCCAAATTACTTTAAGTTTGCATTCGTAAGAACTCTTAAACCAAGACCTCCCCTAGTTTTATCATCACACACGTTGCTTCATTTCACCAAAGGAAAATTCCTTTTATCATGTAATCCTGATTATTTTTTTTATCGATTTTGGCATAGTATACAAGGACATATAATATGTTGGAATGGCCTGCAAGACTGATTTAAGTAGTTGCACTCTTTCTGTGAGCAATAACCATCTACCTTTCCATGTTGGTAGTTTATTCTGAACTTTACTTATAACTGGATTCTATAATTATATCCTCATTCTCCCCTCAAATAAAGGTATCCTTAGATATGTTGTTGACAAATTTACCTCCTCCATTTGAAGTAACTTGCATATCCTTGCTTTGATTTTAGTTGTAGTGTTTAGGAAGTAAATTTTGGATTTTGTCCTATTAACTTTCTGTCCTTATGCTCTCATATTCCTTTAATAAGTTATTCAAAGTTATGGCCTTATTTATCCTTGCCCTACCCAAAAGAGCTATATCATTTACAAGTTGTTGATGGTTGATGTTGTCGTTGTTATTACTAGCCTTAAGTCCACTTACAAGCCCATATTTGTTAGCCTTCTTCAAGTTCCTACCCAAAATATTTGCCATAATAATGAGAAAATATAGTGATGAGGATATCATTGTCTAAGACCTCTCTTGGATTTAAATGATTCTGTTACTAACCTATTGACCAACACTAAACATGAAACTGAGACACAAGCTTTAATCCATCTGACCCATTTCTTCCCAAATCATATTTTTTCTAATATTGTAAAAACAAAATCCCATTTAACCCTATCATAGGCCTTACTAATATAAAGTTTTAAGATCATTGCTTTCTCTTTTCTTGAAGCTTTTGAATGCATAACTTCATGAGCTACCATGATTTTGTCCAGAATCTATCTCCCTTTCACAAATCCTCTCTCTTTTGAAATAAATTTGTCTAACAATAGTCTTAACCGATTCACCATCACTTTGGAGATAATATTATATGCCATATTACATAGGCTTATGGATCAAAATGAATCACACAAATTTGCATCCTTCTTTTTTGGAATCAAGGTAAGATATGTTGCATTTATTTTATAAGGTATTTATTGTTTTACCCTAGACTATTCCACTCCCACTAATAAAGAATCATTCACTATATTTCAATTATATTGATAGAATGTTGTACAGAGTCCATTTGAACCTAGGGATTTATCCTTATTAAAATATAAAAGAGCTAGATGAACTTCTTCTAGAGTAATAGGCTCCATTAGTTTCCTATTGTCGTCATATGTTATAACCAAAGGAACTTCTTGTAGAAGTTTATCATTAAGTGTAGACATAAAAAATTGACCTACCCAAGTGAGTTATTTTTCCTAGAACCTTAGAGAGACCCTTCAACTTACCCAAGTGCAATTTTGGACCTCTCTGCTCCCCTCTTCCATATTTTTCTCCTAGTTTTGCTGAAATCAGGATCGGCCATTACGGGGCATGATTTTGGCAAGTTAGGATTTTCTCTTAGAAAACCCAACTTTCTAGATGACTTCTTTGAGGTCGGTCCTCCCTTAGGGTTTTCCCGCCCATTTGTGTTTCAAATCACTTATAAATAGAGGGGTTTTGATCTCTTTTTCTCCTAATATATCTAACATTTTTCAAGCAATAACAAGCATTCTACCTAGCAAGTTAAGAAAAAATTTGTAAGCTCTTTGACAAGTTTCTTCTGGTGTTATTCTGCTACATTGTTGATTTTTTTCCCTTGGTGGATAAGTGTTGGAGCCTTGAGGAGGAGTCAACCATCTTGTGGAGGTCTTCATCCTTTTGTTTGCCTCTTTTGCTACCACCAGGTTGTTTCGTGCATTTTATCATTCATAGATTATTAATTGCATTCTTGTTTTTGCTCATTTCGTATCTATTTACTCTGTCTTTCATCTGTCATGAAATTGTGCCCTGTACTTGTAGGGCATAATTTCAATAGAGTCAATATTGTGAACACCCTGTATGGGGCATGATTTTGGTTGTGTCAAGTATGGGGGTAAGATTTGCTCCCAAACCCTAGGTTTGTGTTTGCATATTGCATTGAGGATATAATGTTGCTATTTACATTCTATTTTTTGCACTGCTCTATTTCATTGCACTCTATTTGTCCATTTCCAAAAAATGTCAACATTCACTCTTGATTTCTAAAGATCAACTAAAAGGACCTAGGGGGCTTGACTATTGCGCTCCTAAGCTCTGCTACATAACGACCTAAGCAGGCCTCCTAACGTTGATCATATTTTTCTAGGGTTTCTATAAAAGTTCTTTTTGCAGGTTGAAACTATGGGATAACTCTGGGTGCAAGATAAATATTGGATCAATCATCGGTTCATGTAAGTGCCCTATTAGATCTCTAGGATGTTTGCTGATTTCTTTTACTCATTTTTGTTCAAATGTAGGATATAAATAAAAAGAAAAGCATTTGATCATATGCCTTTTAGGCATTAAAAAAGAATAAGAGAATATAGTATGCATCTAGGGTTTAATATTGTTTGTGCATTTCACTTGTGCCCTTAAAAGAAAAAGGATTTCATTTATTGAAACTTAGGGTTAGAGATCATTGAATAAAAGAATCATACTAGGGTTAAATATTGTCTTCTTGCATCTTGTATGTCTTGCATCACTATTTTATTTGCATAGTTTGGTTTATAGAGGCTAGACATAGGTGATTGCTTAATTGAACACATTAAATATTTTCACCTCAAAATTGGAGCGAGTAGTAAGACTATTATTGGTGAACCCTTTTCCCTGTCCACCGAGTGTAGAGTTATAACACTGATGTAGGAGCATATCTTTCGGAGGACATAAATTTTGATCCGATCATTGAATTGGCCTGAAAATTTACGGGGAGTTAGATAAAGAGGTGGACATGCCATGGGCTGGACTACTCTAGTCGTCTAGTTGTTTTTCAGGCTTTTTTCAAGTTCTAATTCCTTCATCTAGTGCCTCAAAAATGGGATTTAGTGTTTTTTGAAAATTTGGACTAAAAAATATCTGGAATAACTTCTTATTTAGGCATGGGTAGGTGTTGAGATTTTCTAGAAGGCTTAATATAGATAATATGAAGGTGCATGTAAATTTTGAGGGCTATCCAAGTTTTTCTAGGTGATTTAGGTTTTGGCACTAAAGATGAAATAGCCTAGAAAATAAAATAATAAAATAAATAAAAATAAATTAAAAAAAGTAATTTTTTATTTTTAGGCTTAAGATTTAGGGTTTTGTTTTAGATTTTATTTTGGAATATATATTCCCTTGGTATCACATTGTAAAAGGGTGAAATATAGGAATGAGAAAGAAAAAATTTATCAAATTATTTCCATCTATTATAACTTTTGTGTGATTGGGGATTTTATCTTTTGCTTTGTTTCTTTTTGTCACAATATTATGTGATTGGAGGTTCTTGTTCTAATCTCTTGCAATTGGATTTACACCATTTGGTATCAAAGTAAGTTGGAACTTGCTGGGGAAGAGAAGGTAATCTTGTCGATTATACTTATTCTGTTATTCATATTTTTATGTTTAGAATAACACAGATTAGATTAGTATGAGGATAGGAATATAATGAAGATAAATTTATGTCCAGATCAATAGGAATATGCAAGAGCTACAGGTACAAGTTACTCAGTTTATTGGAATGATGGCCCGCATGAGGGAAAGATATCCCTCTGAATTTACATATCTAGATTTTGATAGTGAGACTGTGGAAAGAGACAACAAGCTAGAGGTTCATGATGAGGAAGAACCAGAGAACAAGCCAAAGGTTAATAATGAGGAAGAACCAAAGAGGAAGTTAGATGAGCATCAATTTGAGAATAGGCTAATTAGGGCCTTGGAAGGAAATAGAGATGAAATAAATATTAATGTCCCTGAGTATGCAGGAGGGTTGAAAACAGAGGATTTGATAGACTGGTTGAATAGCATGGAGAAGTTATTTTAGTGGAAAATCATTTCAGAGAAAAATAAAGTGAAGCTTGCATGCTCAAAGTTGAAAGGGCATGCGTTGATTTGGTGGGATCATATACAGAAGGAGAGGCAAATAAAAGGAAAGGAAAATATAAAGGTCTGGTGTAAAATGGAAAAAAAATTGAAGGAGAAATTATTGCCCAGAGATTATGCCCAAACATTATTTCATAGACTCCAAAACCTCATACAAAAGGATCAAAGCATCGAGGACTACACCAATGAATTTTACAAGTTATCAATTTGGGTGGGTCTTGAAGAGTCAAAAGAACATAAGGTTGCAAGGTATGTGAATGTATTAAGCGATGCCATACAAGATGAATTAAGTATGCTTCGGATCCATAGTGTAGAGGATGCATATTAGTTAACATTAAAAGCATAAGAGAAATATAATATTAATTTTAGAAAAGGAGTGAAGAAATGACCATCATCACCTTCAGTCAGAGGGTATCCTTAAAGGGAGAATCTTCTAGTACAAAGAAACAAGAAGAGTCTGGGCAGAATCAAGTTAACCACCAGAGAGGTGGAGGATCTCAAAGAGGTAGAATTTATGGTGGCGGACAAAATTGGGATGACCCACGAAGACCATACACATGTTATAGGTGCAGTGAGGAAGAGCACAGAGATTATGAGTGTCCACACTATCTTGCACAAGAAAGAAGATAGGGAGAAGAATATAAAGTCAATTTGGTTGAGGTAGAAGAATAAACTGAGGTAGAAGTTGTTGTAGACATGGGAGAAAATCTCATGATAAGGAGGACAATGATCGTACCAAAGAAGGAAAAAGTGGAAAACAATGATGGTGGTGATTCTTGGCTACGTACAAATATCTTTCGAACTAGGTGCACATCTGGAGGAAAGGTATGTAAGATGATTATTGATAGTGGTAGTTGTGAAAATATGGTTTCAAGTGAAATGGTCAAGAAACTTAACTTGAAATGTGAGAAGAACTCGTATCCCTACCGCGTATCATGGTTCAATAAAGGGAATGAGGTAACTGTAGATAAGAGGTGTTTGGTTAAGTTTTCAATTGGGGCTACGTACAAGGATGAAGTATGATGTGATGTAATTCCAATGGATGCATGTCACTTGTTATTAGGGAGGCCTTGGCAATATGATAGGAAGGCAATCCATGATGGAGGTAGAAATACTTAAATATTCTGGAAGGATGGAGTAAAATTGGTCCTATTACCACATAAGGAAGAAGGACAGAGCAAAAACCTATTAACGACTAAGTAATTTATCACAAGGATGAAAGAAGCTAGGGTTTGTTACGTGTTGACAACAAAGAAGATGGATACTGAAGATGTTGCTATACCACCTACAATAGCAAATTTATTGAAAAATTATGCAGATGTCATGCCAAAAGAGTTACCAGATGGATTACCCCCAAAAATGGATATTCAACATCATATTGATCTAATTCCAGGATCAACTCTTCCAAATCAGGCAGCCTATAGGATGAGTCCCATGCAAAATGGAGAGTTGAATAGACAAGTGGCAGAATTGGTAAAGAAGGGTGTGTTTAGAGAAAGTATGAGTCCTTGTGCAACTCCTGCACTGTTGACACCAAAGAAATATAATACATGATGTGTTTGGATAGTAGGTCAATCAATAAAATTACAATCAAGTATCAGTTTCCAATTCCAATACTTGATGATATTATGGATGTGCTATCCAGAGCATGATGCTTTAGCAAAATTGACCTATGTAGTGGATACTATCAGATTTGAATCTGGGAAGGAGATGAATGGAATACTGCTTTTAAGACAAAATGGGTTGTATGAATGGATGGTGATGTTGTTTGGGTTATCCAATGCACCTAGTAAAATTATGAGGATGATGAACAAAGTATTATGGGAATATATTGGTAAGTTTGTAGTTGTGTATTTTGATGATATTATGATATTTAGTAGGAATGAAGAAGAACACTTGTTGCATTTGAAACTAGTGTTAGAGTTGTTAAGAAAAGAGAATTTGTATGTCATTTTGAATAAGTGTAGCTTCCTTTAGAAGGGTTTAGTGTTCTTGGGATTTGTAATCTCAGAGGATGGAGTGATTATGAAAAAAGAGAAGGTGAACGTGATTTTGGAATGGCCCATTTCAAGAAATGTGATAGAGGTAAGGAGTTTCCATGGCCTGGCAACTTTTTACAGGAAGTTCATTAGAAATTTTAGTAGCATTGTTGCACCTATAACAGAGTGTACGAAGGATAGAGAATTTGTATGGACAAAGTCAACAACAAAGGGTTTTGAACTATTAAATAATAAGGTGATATAACCACTTGTTTTGATATTGCCATATTTTAGCAAGTTGTTTGAGGTTGATTGTGATGCCTCCCATGTGGGAATTGGAGTTGTATTGAGTCAAGAAGGGTGACCTATAGCATTATTTAGTGAGAAGTTGAATGAGGTAAGGAAGAAGTATTCTACTTATGATGTGTAATTCTATTCTATTTTGCAGGTATTGAGACACTGGAGACATTATTTAGTGTCTAAAGAGTTTGTGTTATTTACTGATCATGAAGCATTGAGGTATGTAAATACCCATAAGAATGAAATAATAGGTATGCAAAGTGGGTATCATTCTTGCAAGAGTATACATTTTTTTTGAAGCATAAGTCAGGTAAGAAAAATCAAGTTGTTGATATTTTGAGTAGACGTGTAGTGTTATTGACTACTATGGAGCATGAAGTAGTCGGATTTGAGGTAATTAAGAAAATGTATGAAAATGATCCAGATTTTGGTGATATTGTGAAGTTGTGTAAGAATCCAATATTGGGAGAAGTTGGTAGTGGTGTTTGTGATTATCTAATACAAAATGGTTATTTATTTAAAGGAAAGTAGTTGTGAATTCTTGTTGGTTCAATGAGGGAGAACATTATTAGAGAACTGCACAACGAAGGTTTGGCTGGACACTTTGGAGTGAGCAAGACGATTTCTCTTATAGAGGAGAAGTATCATTGGACAAAGGTAAAGAGGGATATAACCAAGTTTGGGTTAAGATACAGAGTGTGCCAAATGGCTAAAGGCCATGCACACAATACAATACTTTATATGCCTTTTCCCGTCCCTATAGGACCATGGATAGATTTGAGCATGGATTTTGTGTTGGGGTTGTCTAAAACACAATGGATTAAGGATTCAATTTTTGTTGTGGTAGATAGGTTTTCTAAGATGGCACATTTCATTGCTTTCCAGAAAACCAATGATGCTACTAGAGTTGTAGATTTATTCTTTAGAGAAGTTGTTAGACTACATGGTATCCCAAAAAAAATCACCTAAGATCGGGATACAAGGTTTATAAGTCACTTTTGGAGGACTTTATGAGGGAATATGGGAATAAATCTACAATTCAGTAGTGCATATCACCCCCAGACTGATGGGCAAACAAAAGAAGTAAATCATAGTTTGGAAAATCTTCTAAGGTGTATTTTTGGAGAAAATCCATAACAATGGGACTTAACCTTACCACAAGACGAGTTTACATATAATAGTTCAGTCAACAGATAAATAGGAAAATCTCCTTTTCAGATTGCTTATGGTAAGAATCCCAATGGGGTGTTAGATCTGATTAATCTATCTATTTCAGGTAAAATCAATGATGATGCAAAGGCATTTGCAAGGTGTCAGAAAGAAGTTACAAGATAGTAATAAAAAGTATAAGGCAAGTAGGAGACAAAAATTATTTTGGGTGGGAGACATGGTGATGGTTCACCTTAGGAAGGAGTAGTTTCCAAAGGGCACATATAACAAATTGAAGTATAATAAAATTGGACCCTATAGAATTCTGAAGAAGATGAATGATAATGCCTATAAAGTGGAGTTGCCTGATGATTTTGATATCTCACCAATTTTTAATGTTACAAATTTGTATGAATTTCATGGGACTGAAGATGAAGTTGAATAAGAAGAAGACATAAACTGGGAGCAACAAATACCTAAGAAGAAGAAAGAAAAAGTTATGCAAGTACTTGATAAGAATACAATTAGTACCCGACAAGGAAACTATAGCAAATACTTGGTATAATGGGAAGGTTTACAATAGGAAGATAATACTTGGATTTCAGAGGGGGAACTAAAAAATATTGATAGCAAAAATTTGCAAGAGTTTGATCAAAGGAACTCGCAGGAGCAGAGTTCTTTTCAACTAGAGGAGAATGATGCAGGAGCCTATATTATGGAGGGCATAACTTTTGATATGATCATTGGATTGGCTTGAAATTTTATGAGATGTTAGATAAAGATGTGGACATGCCATGGGCTAGACAAATCTAGTCGTATAGTTGTTTTTTTATACTTTTTTCAAGTTCTAATTCCTTCATCTAGTGTCCCAAAAATGGGATTTAGTATTTTTTAAAAATTTGGACGAAAACAAATCTGGAATAACTTCTTATTTAGGCGTGGGTAGGTGTTGAGATTTTCTAGAAGTCTTAATATAGATAATACGAAGGTGCATGCAAAATTTTGAGGGCTATCTGAGTTTTTCTAGGTGATTTAGGTTTTGGCACTAAAGACAAAATAGCCTAGAAAATAAAATTAGAAAAAAGTAATTTTTTTTATTTTTAGGCTTAATATTTAGGATTTTGTTTTAGGGTTTTTTTTGGGGATATATATTCCCTTGGTATCACATTGTAAAAGGGGTGAAATCCAGGAATAAGAAAGAAAGCATTTATCAAATTATTTTCATCTATTATAACTTTTTGTGATTGGGAATTTTATCTTTTGCTTTGTTTCTTTTTCTCACAGTATTATGTGATTGGAGGTTCTTGTTCTAACCTCTTGCAACTGGATTTATACCAAACACACCCCCACGATCACCTCAACTCCCAACAAATTCAATTGAGAATCGTATGCGATAGGGCAATTTTATCCCTCTACATCTTTGGTGAACCTGACGTGAACACACATATTAATGGCCAAGATTAGGAAGCCTCTTCCTTTGATTTTCTCTTAAAAATTAAAATAAGACCACTAATTTTATTTGTTTAGAATAGAAAACATTAAAAAAATCTTAAAAATCTTGTGTTCGCTAGTTTTTAGTTTTTCTCCTTTCCTACTCTATCCTTTCTCTTTCTCTTAATGGCTTCTAACCTTAGAAGGTAAGTTAAGGCCTTCAAAATATGATCGAATTCTTTAGGAAGATGATTATATTGATAGAGAGAATCCTAATCTAGAAGAGGAAGAAAATGAAGAAGTTGGTAATGATCTTGATCCTACTAAGGGGCCCAATGGAAACCTTATCTTTAAATCATTTGATCACATCTGGAGTTTCTACAAGTATCATAGAGATGCCTTGAATAAGGCTATGGATGAGGAATCTTGACTTGAGGAAGCTAAGACTTCTCATCATCCAATTATTTCTCCTTAGAATGTTCACACCAATCCATTGTTGGAATCTTCACATCATGTCAATCCTTACCATAAACCAACATATGCCACTATTGTGACCACTAACGTTGGAAGGGTTCCACAAGTCCCTCCAAATAGTAGTGCATATCAAGATTATGTTCAATTTTCTTCTCATTTTTCTCATCTCAAAATTCATGCTTTTGTTACACCAAATTTTGGTTATCCTCCACAACAAGATACCACATATCACAACCCATACCATAATAATGTTAATACCTCCAACATAGACCAAGTTCCCTTTAAAAAAAATAGCAATACCCCTTCCCTAGGGAAGCTAGGGGTATTGCACAATAACAATATTGAGATACAAAGTTTAAATAATATGGTGAAACAATTGGTTTCAAGAGTGGATATGATTCAGCCTCCTAGTTTCACCTACAACTATAAGGAAATGTGCAATCAAACCTTAGACCCTATTGTTACCTCTAGGCCCCACCCTAGGCATTTTCTAAAGTTAATTTGCCTATCTATAAGGGAATGAAAGACCCAATTGAACACTTAAGGATGTTCAGGACAACATGCCATGATATCATATATGATGATATGTTGTTACTTAAGACGTTCCCTAAGAGCCTTGGTGGTATGGCATTAGAGTGGTATTATCAACTGCCTAATAATTCTTTGAGAAATTTTGAAGAGACAACTGAATTGTTTGTTCAACAATTTGGAGCTTATGTTGAAAAGAATGTGACTATGAAATATGTCTATATGTTAAAACAAAGAAAAGATAAATTTTTTTCAAAATTTCTATCTTGTTGGAGTCTAGTTGGATGCTTAAGATATACCTTACCTCCTCGAGGTATGCTTGATATATTTATTGAGAATTTACAAGAAAAAATATATTATGCATTGTAAACAACAAATATCACATCTTTTGACCAAGCTATAGATCTAGCAAGAAGGATAGATCAAGCCCTTATCAAAAGATATCAACTTAAAATAAAAGAATATAGGACCACTAAAACATAGTATAATAACAAACATGTAGTTGATGATGGGGCAACATATAGTAGAACTATTATTTGTTAACACCCTACAAAATATGGTGCTTAGCCAACCCCGAAAACTCCCACAAATAAATTTTACAAGACTCAACATACCTATGATGGTGGTTGTAAAGCAACTTCTAGAAGCTAACATGATTGAGTTACCTCCTATAAAGAAACCTGACACCACAACTAATTGGTACAAAGCTGGTCAACATTGTGAGTAGCATAGGGTAGAGGGAAACTTGAACTCTTGTAAGAGGTTGAAACATGTGGTTCAAGATATCATTGATGAAGGTTATCTTGTTATAGAAAGTTCTCCACCATATCCTTCAACAAAAAATCAACCTCCTACACAACAGACATCCACAACAAATAAATACACAAGGATATTCCAAGATCCCCTACCTAAGCATGGTTAACAAGCAACTAATCAAGTGTCATATCAAAATGTGCTCCCTACCTATGATAATATGGTTGGTATGATAACAACAACCATAAGGCAACAAGCATGGATTCAAATGACTCAACAATATTAGTAGGAGATGAGTTGTTCATCCAACCCACCTTCAAAACCTCCCTTAGTTTTGAAGAGTACACAAAGAAGGAGCACAAGGGTAGAAAACCCACCTTTAGTGTTGAAGCCACAACCTAAAGTCTCCTTTGACATTCAACAACAATTAGCTAGTACCCCAGCCAAGATATCCCTCTTAGAGCTTTTGCAAACCTCTCCAATTCTTAGGGAAGCCTTGTTGAAGCTTCTAAGTCAACAATTTGTCCCTTCAGACATTTATCCTAAGTATTGTGGTTAACGTTGTAGGTTCTCTTGGGATACATCACATCACATTTTCAGACGACGATATGCCTTCATCATAATTATGATGGGATTACTCCCTATACATAATAACATTCACTGGGGAACCATTCATCAATAGAGTCTTGATTGAAAATTTTTATTCCCTTAATTTATGCACACCAATTCTTCCAAAAATTTGAACTAAAAGAGAAAGACTTAACCAAATATAACATTATCATTAAATATTTCAACGAGTCCCCAGAGGATTACAATATTGTATCTCTCCCCCTTAAGATCGAACCTAAGATCTTAGATCCCTTATTCTATGTGGTGTCTTGCCCTACATCATTTAATATTCTTGGATACCCTTGGATTCATGCAATGTGCGTTGTCCCTTCCACTCTTCATCAATGTCTGAAGTTCAAATTTAAATATCAAATTATCACCATTTCGGGTGACCCTCATCCATTTCAATATTATTCAATGGTTGAACAAGCTCAATGTCATCTCAATTTATGTCCATCAGTTTCCTCATCCTACATCACTGAGTAATTTGAAAATCTTAAAGTGAGTGAGGAACCACTCATCAATTTTCCATCACATGATCAAATCTATTCTCTTCTTCAAGAGCCTCTTTCAAATGTTGCACAAGTTGATTCTTCTAGCTCTCAAGAGGATTTTGGTTCTATGTCCCTTGATGACCTTGAGCAACTAGGATTGATTCCTACTCTATATTCTCTTGAGGATGAGTCTTTCATTCTCATTGAATAGACCATAGATGTTAACATAGGTCTTGAGGAGTGTCATAGAATCCTTAATATAGGTAAATCCTTATCCATGGAAGAGTAGTACAATTGATCAATTTGTTGAAAGAGTTCCATGATATTTTTGCTTGATCATATGCCGACATTCTAGGACTTGATCCTTATATTTTTATGCATCATTTGGTAGTGAAGTCTAATGTTAAGCCTGTAAAGCAAAAACTTAGGAAAATGCATCTGAAGGTCACTTGTTTGATCAAGGAGGAGCTCCAAAAACTCCTTGATGTTGGTTTTATCAAAGATATCAAATATTTTGAATGGATTTCCAAAATCATTTATGTGGCTAAGAAGATGAGAACAATAAGTATATACACTAACTTTAGGAACATTAACTTACCATGTCCAACGAATAATTTTCCTCTCCCCAACATAGATCAGATCATAGATTTCACTGCCAAACATGGTATGATTTCGCTCATGGATGGTTTCTCATGATACAATAAAGTCATGATTACTCTTAAGGACCAGGCCAAGATAACTTTCATCACACCATGAGGTACCTTTTGTTATAAAGTCATGCATTTTGGCTTGAAGAATGCTGGTGTAACATATCAGAGGGCTATGAATTATATTATTCATGACATGGTGCATGATATTTTACAAGACTATGTGGACAACATTTTAGGTCATTCCATACATCGAAAAAATCATGTTCATGATCAGAGACAATTTTTTGAAAGGCTTCAATAGTTTAGGGTTTGTCTTAAGCCCTCCAAATGTGTGTTTGGAGTCCAATCTAACAAGTTGTTGGGTTTCATTGTTTCTAGGTGAGGTATTGAAGTGGAACCCACTAAGATCACAACTATTACTAACATGCCTCCTTCTTGCACCCTAACTAAGTTGCATAGATTGCAAGGGAGACTTCAAGCTATTCATCATTTTGTAGCCTAGTTAGCCGATAAGTGTAAGATCTTTCTTAAACTTCTTAAGAAAGATGTGTTCCAGTGGGATTCCAAGTGTCAACAATATTTTAATGAATTCAAATAGTATCCACTTCCCCACCTATATTAATTCTACCTCAACCAGATAATAATTTTATTCTTTACATAACAGACACATCTCACACTTTGGGAGCTTTATTGGATCAACATGATGATTAAAAAAAAGAGCGAGCTATCTAATATATTAGTAGAACCTTGGTCAACTATGAAACCTGATACACTCCCTTAGAGAAGGTTTGCCTTACTATGGTGTTTTTATCCTAGAAGCTAAGACACTACATGCTCAGCCATAAGACATTAGTGGTTACGAAGTTTAATCCTTTGCATTACTTAATGTCTAAGCCCCACCTTTTAGGTTGAGTTGCTAAGTGGGTTTTAGCCCTTAGTGAGTTTGACCTCACTTTCATAGATCAAAAGGCTATCAAGAATAAGGTTATTGTTGATCAGTTAGCCTCCACTCCCCTAGAATTTGTCCATCCTTTGGTTGTCGAGTTTCTTGATGAGTGCTTTGGCATGAAAGCCGAAGAACCAAAATCTTGGAATTTTTTTGATGGAGCCCGATGCATGAAGGGTGTTGGTTCTAGAGTCATTTTAGCTACCCCACAAAAACAACTCATCCCCTTGTCCATCAAGCTTTGCTTATCTTGCATGAATAACACTATCAAGTATGAAGCTTTGATCCTTGGTCTTAGAGTAGCATTTGCCTTAAAGGTAGTGTTATTTTGGTCTTTGGTGACTCAACTTATGGTGAATCAAATTAATGATGTTTATTAGACTTGAGATGATAAGCTAAAATGTTACAAAGATATTGTCACCAAGCTTTTGTCCATTTTTGATCAAGTAACTATAAATTCTGTTCCTAGATCCTCTAACCACCATGTGAATGCCATGGCCACTACTGCATCCTTATTTCCTTTGGATTTGGAAGATGATCAAGTATCAATTATCATTAGATAACTGTGGGAGCCTGCATTGCTTGATTCTTGTCTTGTTCCATTAGATGTTTTGACCATTAGAGCTTTTCCATCTAAACCATGGTATATCAACATCTTTAATTTCCTTAAGGATGGTTTGATTCCTAATGGTTTAGACTATACCCAACATAAAATTTTGTGTAAAAGAGCATGTTGATTCATTAGAATTAGCAATACTTTGTATCAACATTATTTTGAAGGTATCTTCTTGTGATGCCTTAATTTTAATGAAGTCTGGCTAGCTTTTAGTGAGGCTCATGAAGGTTCATATGGAGGTCATTTTAGTGATAATGCTATTGCTAAGAAGCTCCTTTGAATGGGGTATTATTGGCCTTCCATGGAGAAATATGCATGTGACCATGTTCAATGTTGTGATAAGTGTCAATGCCATGACAACCTTGTCCATGCTCCTTCTCAACACCTTCAGACTATTTCTTCCCCTTGGCCATTTTCCATGTGGGTATTAGACATCACCAAGAATATTAACCCAATATTGTTAGATGGTCATACGTTTATCCTAACAATGACATAGTACTTCACTAAATGGATCAAATCCATACCCCTAGCCATGGTGACTAGAGCTCAGGTTTCCAAGTTCATCTTCAACTAGATCCTCTATAGGTTCGGGATTATTTTAATGATTATTTTTTACAATGACACTCCTTTCAATAAAAAGGATGTCCATAAACTTTGTGCTAAGTATAAGACTTAAAAGATGTAGTCAAATCCATATTACCCTTAGGGTAACGATCAAGCCAAAGCATCCAACAAGTCTTTGATCAAGATCCTCAAGAAGTTGGTTAGTAAGACCGATCGTGATTGGCATATCCAAATTTATCTAGCTTTGTGGGCCTATTGTACCAGTGTATGAACCCCTATAAGTGCCTCTTTGTATGTCTTAGTATATGAGACTAGGGCTATTTTTCCATTCTATTTATAGTTTCATTCGTTGCACATATTATTGCAAGATGCTTTGATTGACGATGAGTATCACTTAGATCATTTCAATCAATTGGAGCTACTAGATGAAAATCACATTCATGCTTTAGAACATATTCGAGCTTATCAGAATAGGATCAAGTGATAATATTCCAAGAAAGTTTGTAATAATTATTTTGAGGTTGGGGACCTTGTCCTCAAGGAAAACCAAAAGAACACTAATGGTCGATCCGATATTCAAGGTAAATTTCAGCCCAATTGGTTAGGCCCCTTTATCATAACAACCAAGTTTGGTTTCGAGGCATATCATTTACCTTATTTGGGTGGTAAAGAACTTAAAGAACAATGAACATAATGCATCTAAAGAGATACTATGCATAACTTGGCACTCTGTATTTTTGTGTTGCATTTAGCTTAGTTTTTATACTGCATTTGGTTTGCTAGTCCATACTACATGATTGCATATCATATATTACATGGTTTTCTTGATATTCTGTTCCACTTTACATTTTTCTTATCATACATTTGCATTGATGCTTGTTCATACTTGCATGATTGCTTGATCATATATATTCTATGGGATTTCACGATAATGGTAAGTGATGACACCTAGGTAGTAGCTCACATTATTGCACTCACACTAGGACTTTGATGCCTAGTGAATCCCCAACCTAGGGATCATTTCCATGCATTTTCATCATCTACATTTGCCCATCCCATATCTTCTTCTCTTTCTTATCTTATATTCCTTGACCTTGAATGTATAAAATGATCATTAATTTCTCTCCAAGTCAATGGATATTTTTTATGATTTTGTGTATCCTTTGTCCTTGAAAGTTTTTTCTTATCCTCCTTGAGCCAAAGAACATATGTTTCTTCTTCTATTTTTCTTGCTCACACCTATCAGTATTTTGATTGTTAAGAGGTCCTCATAATATAAGGTAGATATCATATGTATAATATTGATGATATTCATATGACCATTGAATATCTTATGCACACCTCTTAATCCTTAAAATTTCACTAGGGCTATACACACACTATATTTGCTTCTTGCTTCTATCCTTTTATCACACATTCACACACTATATTTGCTTATTTTCTCTATCCTTTTATCACACATTCACACATATGCACATTTTTTTGTGTGCTTTACTTTGACCATCCATATTTTGCATACACCACACCCTTATCGGGTAGTACTTGCTTTGGCACATCATTCACACACAACACACCCTCCATGTTGGCCATTTACAAGCATACATCCTAGTGGGTATATTTCTCTCTCTAGCCATCTTAGTGAGTACTACAACCATAGCGGGTATCACTCCATATTTGTCCATATATTTTTGCAAGCATAACACCCTTAAAAGATAGCTTCATGGACAGTAGCGAGGGGTAGCCTTCATTCCATCATTTGTAAGCATACATCCTCATAGGATCCCACTTTGTTTCTCTTATTTTTGTTTTCTTTTGAATTTTTTTTTGGATCTTTTATTTTTTGCCTTTATTTCTTCTTTTGCTATTTGTTCCCTTATTATCTCTTCTTTCCTTCCATATTTTCTTCTTTCCATCCATCCATTTATGCATTTTACTTTGCATTCATTTTAGCTTACATGTTAGATTGCATTTCATTTAGTTAGATTCACTCATGCATTTCATTTAGTTAGGATCATTTTGCATTACATTCATTATGTTTGTGATTATCATGCTTAAAAAAGAAATAAATAAAACCTTTTATTTTGTCTTTATTTTTATCCTCTTTCTTCCTCTTTGATGCCTTTTTTCTTTTTTTCATTGTTTGCTGCTCTATCTTCTTATAAATATGCCATTTTGAGTTTCATTAGGAATTTTAGATTCCTTCCAAAACTTGAGGGGACACCTTGTCTTGCGAGGCATTAATGTTCCTAATGCCTCGATTGGCATGCAAAATACAAAAGTGTTCAAAATGACACCATTTTGTACCATACCTTTCTTCTAAATTGGTCACCCTTTTTTTGTTTGCTAATATTTGCTTGTAAGTGTCTACATCTTTCTTTGACGCATTTATTAGGCCATAAATACCTCAAAGATGGGGTAAAATATAAATATGGAAAATTGACCCACCCAAGTGAGTCATTTTTCCTAGAACCTTAGAGAGACCCTCCAACTTTCCCAAGTGTAAGTTTGGACCTCTCTTCTCCCCTTGTCCTTGTTTTTCTCCTAGTTCTACCAAAATCGCGATCGGTCCTTACAAGGCGCAATTTCGACAAGTTAGGATTTTATCTTAAAAACCCAACTTTCTAGCCAAATTCTTTGAGGTTGGTCCTCGCTTAGGGTTTTCTTGCCCATTTGTGTTTCAAATACCTTATAAATAAAGGATTTTTTATATTTTCTCCTAAGATATCTAGCATTTTTCAAGTAATAACAAGCATTCTACCTAGCATGTTAAGAGAAAAATCGCAAGCTCCTTGGCAAGTTTCTTCTAGTGTTATTCTACTACATTGTTGATTTTTTGCCCTTGGTGGACAAGTGTTGGAGCCTTGAGGAGGATTCAACCATCTTGTGGAGGTCTTCATCCTTTTTTCTACCTTGTTCACTACCACTAGGTTGTTTCATGTATTTTATCACTCCTAGATTATTAATTGCATTCTTGTGTTTGCTAATTTCACATCGATCTACTATTTTATTTGATCTATCATGAAATCGTACCCTATATTTATAGGGCATGATTTTGGTAGAGCCTATATTGCAGATACCTCGTACAGGGTACAATTTCAATTGCATGAAGTCTAGGGGTAATATTCTCTCCCAAACCCTAGGTTTGTGTTTGCATGCTGCATTTAGGACATAATACTGCTATTTACATTCTATTTTTTACACTGTTCTGATTCATTGTACTATGTTTATCCATTTTCAAAAAAGGTCAATATTCATTCTTTATTTCTAAAGGTCAAATAAAAGTACGTAAGGGGCTTGACTACTTGTTGGCATTTTTGCCACATTGATTTTCATTGAAGTATTAATGTATACATTATTGCAAATCTAACGTTTATACAGGCTTTGATGCGGCTTTGAAGCAAAAAAGGAGCGAAATTGAGTAGAAAATGGCTAAGTCTAAAAACTGCAGCGATTCGCTGACATGTCGCAGAATCGCGGTCAACGCGGTCAACGCAGGCAGGTTGGGCGGAACCGTCGCGATATCGCGACGTGTTCCAGAATCGCGGGTCGGTCGGCTTCAAAGACTCAAGTTGAAAACTTGCAGCGCATCGCTGACAGGTTCCAGAATCGCGACGTCGGGAGCTTCGAGGACTAAGGTGCTAAACTTGCAGCGACGCGCTGACGTCTTATTTTCACGACGCTGACGGCTTCCAAAGCTTAAGTGCTGAAAGTGCAGCGATGCGCTGCACGTTTGCAGGGAAGTCTAAATGCTCGAAGGTTGCAGCGATGCGCTGCATGTTTTGACGAAGGCATGCAAAGGGCAAAAGGTGTTATGTTTTCGCGGACCGTCAGCAAGGCCGTACAAGGTGCCCGAAACATGTAGCGATATCGCTACATGTTCCATTTTCATGGAGCAAAGCGAAGAAAGGAGCCAACGACAAAAAGACGTAGCGAAATCGCTACATGTGCCGTTTTCGCGTGGATAAGCTAGCGATGGAGAAAAGGAAGCCGAAGATGTAGCGATATTGCTACAGGTCCCATTTTCGCAGGTCAAAGGTGGCCAGGGTGTACGGCGTTAAGAGACGTCACGATTTCGCGACCCGTCGTGTTTTCGCGACCTGCGACAGTTTCCCGCCAAAACGCAATATGAACGGCCGAGAAGGGTTTTTGGGTTTCCGATGATTAAATGCTGCCCCGAATTAAATATTTTGTGGATTTCCAAGGCAGTCAAGGTCGAAGAAGCACCCAGGCCACCAAAATTAAAGTTTTATTTATTCAAAGCTCTGTTCGTGGATTAATTCAATGGTTTTCATGCACATGTTCGAAAGATCAAATTTAATGAAGGACCGCGAACGTTTCATTGCATTTAATTTTTGTTTCTTCGAGGCTGTAATCAAGGGGATCGTGTGCATAATTTTCGTTGCATGGTTGTAGATCACGAGGAAGTTGGTTTTAAATATTCAATGCTGTAAAGAGGACGGACCTCTATAAAAACCAATGTAATTCTCATTTATAGAGGTTGGAAAAACTTGCTGCTAGAGACTGGAATTGTATTTGCGGGAATAAAAAGATCAACTTCTAATTTTTCAAGCATTGCATGGATGAATTTATTTTCTGTTTTTCTGCATTTCTAATAGCATTCATACTCCTGCATTGCTTTCACATATAAATTCTGTTTCTGGATTTAAATATTGCGGTCAGGGTACGATTTCTGGAATGTGGGTTTGGAGGGATTTGCTGCATGTGATTGTGCGAGGATTAAGCTAATTCCTTATGTTACTTGTTGTTGTTACGTTTGTAGTTTCCTGCTGTTGTTTTTCTGATCTCATCACTTCGGCCTGTGGCCATATTTCCCATTCCTTTCTGCAATTTTTCAATTTCTTTCTAGCAACCCTTATCTTTAACCAGATTTTAGAATAGTAGAGGGAACCAGCCCACTCTGGAGATTGGTCTGGGAGCCATTTATTGCTTCCAGCCTTTCAATGTTTGTCGGGTCTAGGGCGCACTTGTAAAATCCTTTCCTATGGCAGATTCGTGACCAACACTACTATACTCCCAAGATTTGCTACAAAACAGTCTAAGCAGGTCCCCTAATATTGATCATATTTTTCTAGGATTTTTATAAAAGCTCTTTTTATAGGTGTTAGCTTTTGATAAAGTATGTTATGGGAGATAGCAATCACAAGATGTAGAATAATAAGATAATGAAGTTCTGGAAGAACAAAAAATATGCTATTAATGAAACTCACAAAAATGGAACAATGGAACTACTCTACTAGTGCATGTTATGAGCAATGAACACTCTCACTCATAGATCACTCACTATGAGGTAGGGTTATGCATAAGGGATCAACCCCAAAATGTATTTATAAATATTTGGTGAATCAGGTTCAAAATCCAAGCAAATAGTGTCCAAACGCATGTATAAAATTTACTATTATTAGGGGTAATATTGAAAAATTTAAACTTAAAATGGTCAAATTATTATAAAATTGGGGTGAATCGATCCAAAAAACAATTTGCATTCAATTTTTTTTGGCTAATGGTCCCTGGTCAAGGATCCCAAATATTAGCCAATTCAAAATTTCAAAAATCCTAATTTTAACCAATTTGGGGATAAACAACCGCTATGAATAACCCTGCTATGAGACCCCTTATATAGGAAGATGGATTCCTTGGCCAACACTCTACCTAGATGTACAAAGGGACTCCTTACAAATTTACAACTCACACATTGATACTTGTGCATTTATTACATTACTTGAAGTAACTATCTAACTTCCCCTAAAGTAATATCCTACTCTAGTTATGTACCAAAGGTAGTACATTTATAGGACCCAAATGATGTAATATACTTGTAGAGGGAGAAATTTTTTATATCACGTACAATTCTTGGCTCGATCTACAAGAGAAATCCAAGGTGACCACGGGGGTGTGTTTTTCTCTACACTTAGTGTAAAAATGAGGAAAGGATTCACTAGGAATGAATTTAAGAACTCGCTCCAAGTCCATTGGATTTTTTAGGAATGTTTGATGTATTCATTTCAAGACAATCATCTATGTTTGGCCTTTCTAGATCTATGCTATAAAATATAAAGGACAATGCAGAAATACAAAATGCAAGAATACAAGAGCTAACTCTAGAATGATTCTTTCTTTGAATGCTTTTATAACCCTAGGGTTTCAAGACAAAAAAACCTTTAAGCAAGGGTTCAAGAGATGATGCACAAACATAATTAACCCTAAGTGCACACTATATGCTATTTATCCTTTAAATGCCTAGAAATAAATTAAGTGTATTTCTTTTAAATAAGATATAGGGTTTATAACATAAATAGAAGGAACTCAACAAACAACCTAAATATTAATTAGGATACTTAGCTTATTTGGTGGTTGATCCTTGCTCTTATCCTTTATCCAATGATATCAACAATTTCTATTCCTGCAAGATAACTTAAGAAACACTTGGAAAATATAATCAACGTTAGGGGGCCTGCTTAGGCCATTGTATAATAATTCTTGGAGGCACAACAATCAAGCCCCATAGGTACTTTTAGTTGACCTTCAAAAATAGAAGAAAAAATTGACCTTTGGAAGAAATTAAACATATCACAATACAATAGAATAAAATGATGAAACCATAGAATAGAATGTATATCTATGTCCTATATGTAGCCTATGATGCAGATCTAGGGTTTGGAATAGTAGTTTTTCCCCAAAAATAGTCCAAGTGAAATCATGTCCCATAACAGGCGATCATAATTTCGTATAGGTGAAATCATGCCCGAGACCCGAGCATGATTTCATAGAAGTGAGGTGAAATAATTAGATCAATGTAAAATAATCAATCCGAGATGCATCAAATTATAACATGCATGCAGAAGAGCAAAATCACTTTGCAGATAGTGTGGAAGTAGACAGAAGGGTTAAGACATCCCAAATAGTTGATATCTCCTTAGGGATTCAACACAAATCCACCAAAGTGAGCAACAACCAATTATCTAATGCAGTAGAGAGCAAATCAATATTCACAATTGTGAGTTAGCTTGCTTGCGGGAGAAGAAGAAGAATGCATGTCACTTAGTAAGCACTTTAAAACTACTTGTAATAAATAATCATGATTCGTCATTGTTATTCATCGTGCTCTAGAAATTAATTCAAACCTCCTTACATAGCAAATTTGAAGGCAAACTGGGTGGTAAAAGTTAGGAGAGTTGATGCCAAACATGCAACTTTGAGAAATTAGGGTTTCCTTAGGGAAAAATCCTAAAAGGCAAAATCGCACCCCGTCAAGGGTGAGCATGATTTCGCATAGAGAAAGAAAAAAAGAGAAAAGGGGGGGGAGCCTAGCCCTTGCCCTAGGAAAGTCTAGGGGGTCTCCTAGAGGACTCATGGAAGATTGCCCACTAAAGTGGGTCAATTTTCATTATCTACATTTTGCCCCCTATTTGATGCATATATTACCTAATAAATGCGTCAAATAAAGATGTAAACACTCACAGATAAAATATGACAAGAAAAAATGGGGTTGTTGGTTTAGAAGAAAGGAGTGGTACAAAAACGATGCTATTCCAAAAACTTTCTTATTTTGCATGCAAATTGAGGCATTAGGGACCTTAATACCTCTTAGGCTAGGGTGCCTCCTCGAGTTTCATGAGGGAGGATACATCCCTCATAAAAACTAGAAAATATAGATGCAAAAGAAGAGAGACAAAAAGAGATGAAAAAGAAAAAGAGACAAGCAAAAAATAGGGATAAAAGTGAAAAAAGAGTTAAAACCCTAATTTATTTTTACTACGCAGAAAAGGAGAAAAGAGCTCCGGAGAAAAAATAGAGATGGTGTTACTGGTGCACTGTTTAGCAATCGCGAGGGGTGAAATCGACATAGAAGTGGAGCGGGCATAGGTAAGATCAAAAACCTTCCCATCATTGTTAATTTTTTCAAAATTTTATGCTTTTTTGGGTGGTTTTTGCCAAAATTGGTGGTTTTACCGTGTACAACCCAAGCGCAATTTCATGATACAACCACGATTTTGTCTTGGGAAATAGCAACGAAATCGCTCCATAAGAAAAAAATTGGGTACAATTTTGTGAAATCGTGCCTCGTGAAGGATTGGGTGTGATTTTGCCTAGGTAAAATTATGGTCTTGGAAAACCAGACACAATTTCTCCAAAGGAGAAAAAGAAAGAAAGGACCAAGGAAAAAAGGAAAAACAAGAGAAGAAAGAAAGAAAGAGGAAGACAACAAGCAAGCAAATTGCAAAATTGCAAACGTGACACTTAGCAATATATTTTAAATTTTAAATTTTGAATTTTAATTTAGTTTTAATTTAATTTTTTAAATTTATTTTTAATTGAAATTGATGATTTTTATTTTTATTTTTGTGAATTCAGCTTAGAGTACTTGAAAGCCATGAGTTACGAGAAGGCTCCTTGGAGGTGGATCTAGATGCACTTGGGCAGGTAGAGAGGGATACACTAAGAGCGGTGGGACTAGACCACCTAGCGAGGATGCCTCAGGTTGAGGCGGATAGGGAACTACTGATGAATCTAGCAGAGAGATGGTATCCAGAGTCATCTACCTTTCGGTTACCCATAGGGGATATGGCCATCACACTAGATGATGTGTGGTGCATCATGCGCATTCCCATAAAGAGAATGGTAGTTTATAGAACGTGAGGGCAGCCAACAACCTTGCAACAATTTTTAGAAGGTTGGACCCACTGGGTGTGAGAGTGCACCATAGTCCTAGATGACCTAGTGGGATATTATGGGGTAGATCCATTGATGATCGTGCTCTATGGGGTGATGGCAAGATTATTAATGTGCCACACTAGTAGTAAATATTTTCCATAGACAATGGTCGGTGTAGTAGCAGACATGCGACACCAAAGAGTTTGGTTCGCATGGGGTCCATGTGTTGGCCCACTTATACAAGATATTGTACAACATTGTATACACATGATATACAAAGATAGTGTGTAGAACATTACTCTAGGTATGGAGCTGGAAGCACATAGTAGTGCAGAGATCGAATGCACTACCAGGACCATTACCTAGCCTAGAGTGGCTAGCTACATATAGATGGTCTATATGCCTAAATCAGATCGTGAGTACATACGATGGGAATCTACCACTAGTGAGGTAGGTAATAGATGATATGAGGGAGGCCAAGATTGTATGGTGACCTTGGCATCTACACCTAGGATGGGTTGAGGACATGATGGAGCTAGTTGGTGGTAGGAGAATCAGATGGCTGACGACAAAGAGAGGGGAAACAAAGGTCTTTTGATTTGATAGAATCATGAGGGAGTTTAGGATATTATAGGGAATCCCAAACCTGGGAGAATATTGGTACCAAAGTATACCAGGATCCAGTAGAGATCAAGGATGATCCAGACTTGACCAGATGGGTAGAGGAGGACTTAAACGATCCTCCTTACATGGATACTAGGGTGGAAGATATAAGAGTGGCCTTCGAATATCGATTGTGTTATAGATGAGTCATGTCCCAAAGGGTATTCTTGCTAGTACCGATATAGAGGTGCTAGGTGATAGACCCAAACATACAAAAAACCTTTTGAGAGTTGGCTCATAGGGACATAAAGAAGGAGAAGTAGGGCCAGGCAGTTCCAAGATAGAGATAGGCATGGGTTTAAATTGAGCTGGTGATTGAGACTGCCAGTGCTAGAGGGACTAGGGATGTAGGGTAATCTAGAGTTACCCCCACATAGGTCAAGGTACTGCTATGCAAAGGATCGAGAGATGCATCTACATCAGTAGTAGATAATCGAGGCTAGGTCTCAGGATGAGGAGATACAAGGGAAGAGGTAGAGGTGCTACGAGTACATGTGGTGACTCTACAGAGATAGGTGGACCTACTCTAGGAGGATAGGTCTAAGAGGATCGAGGTATTATGGAGCTCTTGGAGCATCATAGAGATAGATATGGATGCAACTCGAGTAGAGATTGATTATATCCAAGGGGAGGTGAGCCATATGGACATAGAGCACCAAAGGGCTCGGGTAGAAGGGATGGCTATCACTGAGAGCAGCCAAGCTAGCGATAGGATCCACCTTCTACATGTAGATCTATGGAGGATAGCAGAGAGGTCAAAGGTGGCCATTCAATGAGCTAATTTCTATGAGGTCATGTATTGCCAAGTGGTACCAGTGGGACAGAGGATGATACTCTCTCCATCCCTATAATCAGTTAGCAGGTCACGATATCGATCACATATAGTCTCATCTTCACCATCCGCGGGTATGCAACTACTTGGAACACCTCCTCTGGACGGAGCAGAGGAGAGGGACACTTAGAGCTAGGGTTAGGGATCGAGATGACATACCAATTTTGATTATGGTATACATCCCTAGGGATTTTCTGAGTGTACTAGGACTAGACTGTGGTACACCAACTAGACACTTATGTATATCTCTCTTTTACCGAGTAAGACAAAGCTACTTCTTTTTTATATATATATTTTGTGTTAATGTGTGTGCATGTGATATGATTTGATTAAGTGTACTTTAGATTTATGTTTATGTTTTATGCATGAAAACTATATAAATGCAAAAATATATGAAATGCATGGATGAAATGGATGAGAAAATGGAATAATAAGAAACAAAAGACAAAATAAAACAAGAAGGAAGAAGAAGAAGAAGATCCAAAGGTCAACCATAAAAAACAAAGAATGATAGGCAAATTGAAAAGGCTAAGGATATTATCCTGTAATGGGATGTTGAACCTGCAGAGTCAAAAGGGATTATAACCCAATAGGAGATCATATCCGATAAGATACCCGCAAAGATGTATAATTATCCCATGTGGGGTGTAATATAAGTGGATAAAACTTAATAGGCAAGTGCTACCCTCGATAGGGGATTTTAATATGGAAAAAACTTGATGAATGTGTGCAAATGTTCAGAAGAAGATAACCTTTGATAAGATGAAGGAGGAAACAAATACACATATATCCTTGTCAAAGCAAAATATAAAAACAAAGAAGATTTGAGAATAACAAAGAAGTGACAGGGATATATTAACAAACTATCATCCTTGACCTAAGAAATATGATAAATCAATACTTTAAAGACCAAGGAAGAATATACCAAAAGAAACAATGCATGTGAGCTATGACCTAACTAGGTATCATCACATGCAATTATCGCAAGATCCCCATAAATCTATATGATCAAGCAGTCATGAACAAGCATCATGCAAAATATGATACTCAAGCATGTAGGTTGTGTTAAATGTCAAGCACCTAGTGCAAAAATATTACAAGCAACAATGCAGTATGAACTAGCAGATGGATGCAACGAAAATGCAAATGCACAACTAAATGACAAATGATTGTTTTTATGAAAAATTTATTTTTGTTTTATATTATTATTATTATTATTACTATTACAATTAGATTAATTAAAGTGAAGAATTAATTGATGTATCCAAAGTTGACAAATATGCTTACATAATCAGATTTTGCTTCTTCAAATCTAGCGTTGTTTAGTATACTATTACTTTTTTACAATTTCAAGTTGCTTTCAGGATTCTATCACATGCTAATTGGAATTATTTAAGGTCAAAGGTTTTTTTTTTAATCATTACTATTTTATTTTATTATTTTAAGCAAGCAGGATGATAGTCGACACAAAATCTGAATGTGTCACCTTTCTTGAAAAAAGAAATAGGCATACCATGAACTGGATTATCAAAGGAATCTATAGAAGTTAAGCCTCCTCAAAAATTAGAATTATGGAGAGGCTCCTTTGTATATCTTTCTTTGTCAGCCATAGCACAATAATCAATGCATTCTCAAACAAAACCATTCTTTTTTACATAAGGAGGAGCAATTCTTAACTTTGCAAGATCACTATAGAATAGTGAAGTGGGGTCCTCTTCTAAATTAGAAAGCTTATTTTTGGAGAATACAAAATCAATCATATTACAAAATAAGATCTGAGAAGAATAAAGGGGACCATCATCCTCATTACTCAATCCTGATTTTTTATAATCCATGTATTTGACATAAGTCATAATATGATCATCATCGTCAAAAGGTAAAGGTTGGTATTTTATAGGTATAAAACCTATGCCACATGTACCAGGCCAGATCTCAAAATTTAAAGGCTCTTGAATGCTATTCTCTTGTGGCCCCAAACCTTTACCTACATATCCCATACTCGATAGGATTTGTTTAGGAAGTGGGTAGTCATTGGAAAGGTAACAATGAGCAAAAGAACGCTCAATGGGAGAGGGGTTTCTACCACATATCTTTTCTTTGAAGGTAGTTCCTACAAAGATAAAGGTACACATGCCAATGTGTACAACATCACCTTTTTTATGGGGTAAACCCATGGTTCTAGGTGACGGTGGTAGCTTGGCAAGATCCATAAGAGGCTTTGGAAGAAACATATTATCATGATCCTGAGATGAGAAATTTAGGTCAGGTTCCTCACTCATTTTTAAACTTTAAAAATGTTTTGATATCTGAGATGAGGAATGTGGAGAAACCATTGAAGAAATATAAGGACAAAGTGATCGAGAGCCAACTCGCTCACGACGAATCTATAATCACATTCAACAAATTAGAACAAAGTTACAGTCATGGCAACAATCTGCCAAATAAACTTTTTATTCCCGAAAGATAACTTCTGTTACAACATCTTTCGATTGGAAGAAAAACGGCCTAACAGGTCCAGAATGGCTTCTTGCCTTTATGTCTGCAACTATGTCTCCATAGTTTTTTGACCCTTGTGCATGCCTTTGCTTCCCCTTTTAAAATCTCTGGCATGACTCTCCGTCTCCATTTTTCCTGATGCTTTTGTTTCATCTCCCGCGTATCTTCGTTGTTCTGGCTGTCGAAATGTTTTGACTCTTCATCTTCATCTGCTTTCATTGCACCTTGGTATATCACCTGTCAACCATTGATGACGTTCGGTATACCATCGCTCGACCGTTTCCTCTGTAATGGCTCCTGTAATCGCCTGCACCTTCTTTTCTTTTGTTTGGTCACGAAAATGCGACATGTCATGATATCGCGACACTTTCAGCTTCCCTGCCTTCCTGCCCTCTTCAAGTCATGAAAAATGTGACATGTCATGTCATCGTGACACCTTTGGCTTCTCCACCTTCCTGCCCTCTTCGAGTCACAAAAATGCGACATGTCGCGATGTCGCGACACTTTCGGCTCTTCTGCCTTCCTGTCCTGTTCGAGTCATGAAAATGCGACATGTCACGATATCATGACACTTTTGGCTCCTCTGCCTTCCTGCTTTCCTCGAGTCGCAAAAATGTGACATGTCATGATATCGCGACACTTTTGGCTTCTCTACCTTCCTGTCCTGTTCGGGTCGCAAAAATGCGACATGTCGTGATATCGCGACACTTTTGCTTTTCGGCCTTCCTACCTTTCTCGAGTCACGAAAATGTGACATGTCGCGATATCGCAACACCTTTCCCTTCCTGCACCTCTCTCGCCTTTTGGTCACGAAAATGCGACATGTCGTGATATCATGACACTTTTTGCCCCGCTCCTTCTCTCTCCTTCCTGAGTCACAAAAACGCGACATGTCGTGATATCGCGACACTTTTTCTTGTCGCGATATCGTGACACTTTTTTCCCCACTCTTTCTCTCTCCTTCTTGAGTCGCGAAAACGTGACATGTCGCGATATCGCGACACTTTTCCCTATCGCGATATTGCGACACTTTTTGCCCCACTCCTCTCTCCTTCCTGAGTCGCGAAAACGCGACATGTCACGATATCGTGACACTTTTTGCCCTACTCTTTCTCTCTCCTTCTTGAGTCGTAAAAACGTGACATGTCACGATATCGCGACACTTTTTCTGTCGCGATATCGCGACATCAAGGCACACTTAGAAAAATGCAAGATTGCTCTGCTGCCACCGGATGCTCCTGCATCAGACACCCGGGGTGGATTGAGAAGTGTCCTCTACTTTTGTACTATTGGAGGAAGACCCAGGCGGTCGACCTCTATTTTTGACAACCAAGTTGCATCTTCGATAGGCCTGCCTTTCCACTTGACCAAATATTTTGAATACTGTCGGTTCTTGGTACTTTTGCCTTCTTGAGTATCCAGTATTTCCTCTATCTCATCTGTGACTGGCGCAATTGCTGGAATACTCCACAAATCCATTCTTGGTGCCTCACTACCACCTCCTTCATGGTATTCTACCAAGTCTAAAATATTAAAAATAGGTGATATGTTTAGCTCGCTTGGCAGCTCCACTTCATAGGCATTACCTGAATCTCTTTTACCTATGATCCTACATGGCCCAAACCTCTTCATCTTCAGTTTGTTATAGGTTTTGTTAGGAAACCTTTCCTTTCTCAAGTGAACCATGACCTCATCTCCCACTTGGAACTCCTTGAAATGTCTCTTCTGATCTACCTTGGCCTTGTACTGAGTATTCATCTTACTAATATGCTCTTTTACCTCCTCATGCAAACTCTTTAGGTGTTCAAAAAAATCTTCAGCCTCAACACTACTCTTTTCTCCTTTACCCATCGTTCTCAACTCCAAAGCATTCCTTGGGTTGTTCCCATACACAATCTAGAATGGTGATTTACCAGTACTTTTGTTGATAGAATTGTTGTAAGCAAATTTTGCTTGTGGCAAAATCAAATCCCATCCCTTGGGCTTGTCTCCTACCAGACATCTTAGGAGATTACCCAAACTTCTATTCACCACTTCTGTTTTTCCGTCAGTCTGCAGGTGGTATGCAAAACTGAACTTCAAATCTGTCTTTAACTGCTTCCATAAAGTCCTCCAGAAATATCCCACAAATTTGGTATCTCTATCAGATACGATACTCTTGGGTAGACCATGAAGGCGTACCACCTCCTTGAAAAACAAGCCAACAATATGAACTGCATCACTCATTTTCTAATAGGAAATAAAATGAGCCATCTTCGAAAACCTGTCAACCACAACAAAAATGGAGTCATTTCCTCGTTGGGTCCTTGGTAGGCTAAGAACAAAATCCATACTGATGTCCTCCCATGGTCTTTCTGGTACAGGTAATGGCTGATACAATCCTATATTTTGTCTCACTCCCTTAGCCATTTGACACACTCTGCAACCCTACACAAATTTCGTCACATTTTGCTACAACTGTGGCCAATGGTAGTTCTCACTGACAAGGGCAATGGTCTTATCTTGACCAAAATGCTCGGATAGTCCTCCACTATGCTTCTCCTTTATTAGATTCTCCCTCATTGAACTTCTAGGAATGCACAATTGGTTCTTTCGGAATAGCATCCCATCTTGGATTGTGAAATCCAGCCATTTAGTTCTATCCAAGGTAATAGGAGACAAACATGCCTTCCAAGCTTCTGCAAAGTTTGGATCCTCTGGATACAAACTCCTGAGTTCTTCAAACCCAACGACCTCCACCTTCATCTCCAACAACAAATTTTGCCACCTACTCAAGGCGTCTGCAACTCTATTAGACTTCCCACTCCTATGCTTCAAAACAAAGGTATAACTCTGTAGAAATTCAACCCACTTCAGATGTCTCTGATTCAGTTTTCCTTGACTATTAATATACTGCAAAGCTTGATGGTCAGTATATAAAACAAACTCTTTTGCTAACAAATAGTGTCTCCATTTCTTAAGAGCCTGAACTATAGCGTAAAATTCTTGATCATAAATAGAGTATTTCTTCCTAGCATCATTTAACTTCTCACTAAAATATGCCATAGGTTTACCTTCCTGACTCAACACAGCTCCAATGGCACTGCCGCTAGCATCACAATCAACCTGGAATACTTTATTGAAATTTGGAAGTATCAAAATGGGTTGTTCCATCACCTTCCTTTTTAACATCTCAAAACTTGCACCTGCCCTTGTAGTCCACTTAAACTCCTTCTTATCCCCTCTCATGGTTTCTATCGTGGGTGCGCAAATACTGCTAAAGTTTCTAATGAACTTTCTATAGAAACTTGCAAGACCATGGAATGATCTTACCTCCATTATGTTCCTTGGAGTAGGCCACTCAATGATAGCCTTCACCTTTTCTGGATCCATTTTTAGACCCTCATCTGAAATGACAAATCCCAGATACACCAACTCCTTCACAAAACTGCACTTCTTCAAGTTAATCAGCAACTGTTCCTCCCTCAGCTTTTCAAAAACTATCCAAACTTGCATCAAATGTTCTTCTAATGTCTTGCTAAAAATCAGAATATCATCCAAATAAACAATAACAAACTTCTCTAGGAAGTCTTTCAACACCTCATTCATTAACCTCATGAATGTACTAGGTGCATTGGTTAAACCAAACGGCATGACCAACCACTCGTACAAACCCTCTTTGGTTTTGAAAGCAGTCTTCCACTCATCACCTTCTCTGATGCGAATCTGATGATACCCACTCTTTAAATCAATCTTTGTGAAGTATTTAGCTCCACTCAAATAGTCCATTATATCGTCCATTCTAGGCAATGGAAATCTATACTTAATGGTAATATTATTTATGGTTCTGGAATCAGTACACATTCTCCATTCTCCATCCTTCTTCGGTGCTAGTACTACAGGTACTGCACATGGACTCAAAATTTCTCTGATCAATCCCTTCCTCAACAACTCTTGAACTTGTCTGTTCAACTCCTCGTTCTCCGTGGGAGACATTCTATGGGCTGCTTTATTGGGTCAACTGGCCCTTGGAATCAAGTCAATTTGATGGCTAATATTTCTCACTGGTGGCAAGCCCGCAGGCACATTATCAGACACAATATCAAGAAATTCTTCTTATAGACTTTCAACCTCTACTAGAATATCCATACATTGTTCCTTCTTAACTGTAGGAATTAAGGCGTAACACATAGACTCCCTCTTCAGGCCATCCAAAAATTTTCTACCATCTACCTGACAAATTCTTGCACTACTGCATACCTTTTCATCCACTTCCCTTAACAACTTCAACTTGTGACGCCTTCCACCTTTGGTCAGAGAGTACGTATTCGCATGTCCATCATGCACTGTGCGTCTGTCAAATTTCCATGGCCTCCCTAACAACAAATGACAAGCATCTATAGGAAAAACATCACATAGAACCTCATCTTGATAAGTTCCAATATGAAATTTAACCAAACATTGCTCACTGACTAATGCCCTATGATCTTTCTGCAACCATGCGATCTGATATGGATGCGGGTGCGCCCTCTTCTCTAGTTTTATCTTAGTGACCATTTCTCCCGAAACCAAATTGTCTCGTGCTACCATTATCTATGATAACATTACAGGTCTTACCCGCACATTTGCATCTCGTGCGAAATAAGATCTTCCTTTGATCCACATCTTTCCCTCCATTCATCAATGCTCTTCTTTTCATCAACACTTCTCCTTCTTTTGCTTCTTCAGAATGTTCAAACTCAGCACCTTCATCTGCTACAGCAGCTTTGGCATGATCCTCAGGTCGCTTATTCGTCCTATCTTGGTATTGGGGACACTCATATGCCCGATGTCCCTCTTCTCCACAATGGAAATAGGTTCCACGAAATCCACCTCTTCCATACCCACATCCAGCTCTACCTCTTCCCCTTTGGTAACTATTGTTCTGATTACGGGGCGGTAAGTATTCTCCTCTTCTCGATCTTGGTTGGTACTCGTTTCATCAGTCTTATTCTGATCATCAAATTTTCCTCCACTGGTCCTTCCCCCAGTTCTTCCACCTCGACCTCTTCCTCTTTGTTTGCCTTCAAATCTCCTGTTCAGCTTCTCTTAAACCTTCAAGGCAAACTGATATGTATCCTCAATGGTGGTAATTATGACCAAACTGAGTTCTTCTTGGATATTCATTCTTAACCCATTTATGTAACGAGCTACTTTCTCCTTACTATCCCCTGAATGTCCAGATCTTATTAAAATCTGGTAAAACTCCTCGGTATATTCCTTGACAGATTTGCTTGACTATCTCAAGCTCTACATTTTCCTCAACAACTCTAATTCGTAATCTGTAGGAATAAACTGCCTCTTCAACTTCTCAACCATTCGTTCCCATCTGGTTATCCTTTCCTTTCCTCTCCTATTTCTTTCTAGTTGTACTTCTTTCCACCATATGCTAGCATGGCCTTTCAACTTTGTTTTTTCCAGTTTGATCCGATATGGATCTACAACCTCCTCATACTCAAAATACTCCTCCATATCATTGATCCAATCAATCAACTCTTCTGGATTGAGTTTCCTAGAGTACATGGAGACATCAAAATTTGGCTTCTTCTCGATTTGAGTTATGGCCTTAACTAATCTAACTTCTACAGGATTCATTGCTTCCTCTTCCTCTGATGGATTATCAACCTCCCAAGCTTCATCTTCACTATGGTCTTCTCCCCTTGGTTCAACCCCTCTTCATAAATCCTCTTGTGGGGCTTGCACTTGCCTCTGCAAAGCTTTGAAATCTTCCTCAGGTACCACATTCCTCCCACCACCACGGTTTCTTCGTGGAGGCATTCTTCCTCACACTCTTCTCCATAGATACTGGTGCAAATTGCCTCACTTTCGGTGATCTGCTCACACACTCAGGAACTTATGCTCTGATACCACTTGATCGAGAGCCAACTCGCTCATGAAGAATCTATAATCACATTCAAAAAATTAGAATAAAATTACAATCATGGCAAAAGTCTACCGAATAAACTTTTTATTCTCGAAAGATAACTTCTGTTACAGTATCTTTCGACTGGAAGAAAAAATGGCCTAACAGGTCCATAATGGGTTCTTGCCTTTACGTCAGCAACTCTGTCTCCATAGTTTTCCGACCCATGTGCATGCCTTCGCTTCCCTTTTTAAAATATTTGGCATGACTCTCCGTCTCCCTTTTTCTCGATGCTTTCGTTTCATCTCCCGCGTCTCTTCATTGTTCTGGCTGTCGAAACGTTTCGACTCTTCGTCTTCGTCTGCTTTCACTACACCTTGGTATACCACCTGTCAACCATTGATGACGTTCGGTATACCACCGCTCGACCGTTTCCTCTGTAACGGCTCCTGTAACCGCCTGTGCTTTATTTTCTTTTGTTTGGTCATGAAAATGTGACATGTCGCGATATCGTGACACTTTCGGCTTCCCTGCCTTCCTGCCCTCTTCAAGTCACAAAAATGCGACATGTCGCGATATCATGACACCTTTGGCTTCTCCGCCTTCCTGTCCTCTTTGAGTCATGAAAATGTGACATGTCGCGATGTCGCGACACTTTCGGCTCTTCTGCCTTCCTATCCTGTTTGAGTCGTGAAAATGCGACATGTCGCGATATCGTGACACTTTTGGCTCCTCTGCCTTCCTGCTTTCCTTGAGTCACGAAAATGTGACATGTCGCGATATCACGACACTTTTGGCTTCTCTGCCTTCCTGTCCTGTTCGGGTCGCGAAAATGCGACATGTCACGATATCGCGACACTTTTGCTTTTCGGCCTTCCTGCCTTTCTCGAGTCGCGAAAATGTGACATGTCGCGATATCGCGACACCTTTCCCTTCCTGCGCCTCTCTCGCCTTTTGGTCATGAAAATGTGACATGTCACGATATCATGACACTTTTTGCCCCGCTCCTTCTCTCTCCTTCCTGAGTCACGAAAACGCGACATGTCGCGATATCGTGACACTTTTTCTTGTCGCGATATCGCGACACTTTTTGCCCCGCTCTTTCTCTCTCCTTCTTGAGTCGTGAAAACGTGACATGTCACGATATCGCGACACTTTTTCCTGTCATGATATCGCGACACTTTTTTGCCCCACTCCTTCTCTCTCCTTCCTGAGTTGCGAAAACGTGACATGTCGCGATATCACGACACTTTTTCCTGTCACGATATCCCGACACTTTTTGCCCCGCTCTTTCTCTCTCCTTCTTGAGTCGTGAAAACGCGACATGTCGCAATATCGTGACACTTTTTCTGTCACGATATCGCGACATCAAGGCACACTTAGAAAAATGCAAGATTGCTCTACTGCCATCGGATGCTCCTGCATCACAAAGTTTAAACTTAGATTGAGCTCGCTCTACACTTGAGCAAAACTCAAATAGTTAAGGGTCACCCAAAATGGTGATAACTTGATTTTTAAATTCAAACTTTAGGTATTGATGAAGAGTAGAAGGGATGACCTTCATTGCATGGATCCAAGGACGTCCAAGAATAATATTAAATATACTGGTTGCTGGACAATGTACCATATAAAACAAAGTATCCAATATTTTAGGTCCAACCTTAAGGGGAAGAGATATGATGCCACATGCCTCTTAGGACTCATTGTTAAAAGATTTTATAATGATATCATATTTTGTTAAATATTCCTCTTTTAATCCAAGTTTTTGAAATAATTGATATGTACACAAATTTAGGGAAGAACCATTATCAATCAGGATTCACTTAATAAAGGTACCCTAATAAGTGCAGTGATGTAAAGTGAAGAATCTTCTTTTAAGTTTGAGGAAGGCTAATAATCATTTGAGAATGAGATGTGATGTATCCCAAAATATCCTACGACATCAACTATGGCATTAGGAGAAATATCTGGGGGAATAAATTGTTGTTTTAGAAATTCCATAAAAGCACTCTACAATTGGGAGAAGTTTACAAGATTTCTAAAATTGATATTTTTGTTGGAGTATTAGCTAATTGCTTTTGGAGATCAAATGAAACCCTAGGTTATGGTTTTAATACTAAAGGTGTAGTCACTGTATCTGAAACCTTTCTATGATTATTCTTCAAAACTAAACTATGTTGTAATACAAATTTTTGTCCTTGCTAAGGATGTTGTGCTAGTAGAGTTTGAGGTTGCCTTCTTGTAGTTATCCCAACCATGCCAACCATATTACCATAGGGAGGAGGCTCATTCTGATGAGCTAGCTGATTAGCAACTTATTGATTATGTTTTGGCAATGGATCTTTGAATATTCTCATATCTTATTTGTAGTTGAAGCTTGCTGAGCAGAAACTTGAGTGTTTATTGATTGAGAACTCCCTATATCAATACGTCCTGCATCGATCAAATCTTGAACCACATGTTTCAACTTCTTACAAGAGTTTGTCTAATGTCCTTCCACTCTATGATATGCACAATGTTGACCTACCTTATACCAATTAGTTGTAGTATCTGGTTGCCTTATGGGAGGTAACTTAATTGCATTGGTTTTTAAGAGTTTTTTTTTAATTTCTTCCATAGACATATTAAGCCTTGTAAATTCCTTTGTGGAGGTTTCTGACATATTATATTTTATAGGTTATTAGTAACATTGTTAAGAGGTTTACTATCCATTCCACTATCACCTCCTGTGTGTTTATTCTTATGTTGAGATTTAGTCGATTTTTCTTCTTTGACTTTGAGTTGACCTCTTCTGATAAGAGCATGTTCTACTTTTATTGCTAAATCAATTGCTTGATTAAAGGATGTAATAGTAGTACTCTCTAGTGCATAAGATAACTACTCTTGTAAATTGCTAATAAATATCTCAATTATATCCTTTGGAGGTAAAGTATATCTTAAGCGTCCAACTAAACTTCTCCAACGAGATAAAAATTCTAAATTTTTTTACCTTGTTTTAAACTATAGACATATTTCATTGTTACTTCCTTTTCAATATATGTACCAAACTGTTAAACAAATAGTTCTGCTATTTCTTCAAATCTCTTCAAGGAATAATTAGGTAACTTATAGTACCACTCTAATGCCATGACACCAAGACTCTTAAGAAATATTTTTAACATGTAATCATATATGAGATTCTAAATCTTCTTAAATGCTCTATTGGATCTTGTATCCCCTTGTATATAGGTAAAACTGGCATGGAAAAATACTTAGGATAAGGCCTAGTAGAAATGATAGTTCCAATAGCTAATTACACCTTTCCTTATAACTATAAGTGAAACTTTAAGGTTGAATCATCTCAACTTTTGAAACCAACTACTTTACCATATTTGTTAGATTCTGCACTTCTGGATTATTGTTATGCAATATCCCCAAATTCCCTAAGGGAGGGGTATATGTGTGTTGAGGAACTAGTGCTTGGCTTAGGTTGGATGCATGGATTCTATTTTTATAGGAAATACCTTGTGAAAATGGATAGCCAACATTTGGTCGAAAAAAAGTAAAAGTGTTGATATTAGAAGATTGAGGAGGAAATTGAAAATAATTTTGAGTGACCCTACTAATTGGAGGGACTTGTAGATTCCTTCCAACGTTGGTGGTTATAGTAGTAGTATCAGTTGTTTGGTTTCTTAAATTATCAAGATGTATTGATTTAGGCAAGGGTTTATTTTGATCAAGCATAGGAGAGTTTATTGGAGGAGGAGGTGGAGGAGTCTCACCTCTTTCGAGATGAGCTTCTCGCTCCATACCTTCCAATATATTATATCTATTAGCTTTCATGAAGCCTCAAATATGCTCAAATGATGAAAAGATGAACCAACCATTAGGTCCTTTATAAGGATAAACAATCATTTAAGTTTCCATATTATATTTTTCTTCTGGATCTATGTTAGGATCCTCTCTATCAATTTAATCATCTTTTGGGGGAACATAATCAGATTCAAGGCGCTTTCACTGACTTCTAAGGAAAGGAGCCATTAGAAGAGGTGAAAGGATAGAAGAGAATACTAACAATAAGAACATAGAGAAATATTTTTAAATATGTTATTAATGATCTTCAACCACACAAATAAAATTAATGATCTTGTTTAAGAAATTTTAAAATAAAATGAGGTTTTCATGTCGAGTTCACCAAAGATGTAGAGGGGGAAAAATGCCCTACCATGTATGATTCTTGGATGGATCTGCAAGATAAATTCAAGGTGACCATGGGGGTGTGTTATTCTCTACACTCAGTGTAAAAAGAGGGGAAGGGTTCACCAGGAATGGCTTTAAGGACTTGCTCCAAGTCCACAGGATTTTTCAGGAATGTTTGATGTATTCATTTCAAGATAATCACCTATGTTTGGTATTTCTAGATCTATGCTATAAAAGATAAAAGACAATGCATAAATACATAATGCAAGAAGACAAGAGCTAACCCTAGAATGATTCTTTATTTGAATGCTTTTCTAACCCTAGGGTTTCAAGATAGAAAAACTTTAAGAAAGGGTTCAAGAGATGATGCACAAACAATATTAACCCTAAGTGCACACTATATGCTCTTTATCATTTAAATGCCTAGAAATATATTAAGTGTATTTATTTTAAACAAGATATAGGATTTATAACAGAAATAAAATGCACTCAATAAAAAACCTAAAGTTTAATTAGGATACTTAGCTTATTTGGTGGTTGATCCTTCCTCTAATCCCTTGTCCAACGATATCAATAATTTTTGTTCCTGCAAGATAACTTAAGTAACACTTGGAAAATATAATCAGTGTTAGGGTCTTGTTTAAGACACTGTACAATAATACTTGGAGGTGTAGCAGTCAAGCCCCCTAAGTCCTTTTAGATGAACTTTGTAAATAGAAGAAAATTTTGACCTTTGGAAGAAATAAAGCATATCACAATACAATATAATAAAATTATGAAACCATAGAACATAATGTAGCACTATGTCCTATATGTAGCCTATGATGCAGATCTATGGTTTGGAACAACAATTTACCCCCAAACACAGTCCAAATGAAATCATACCCCTTAATAGACGATCACAATTTTGCACAGGAAAAATTGTGTCCCGTAGAGATCCAGGTTCAATTTTATAGAAGTGAGGTGAAAAGCCTTAGATCAATGAGAAATAATCAATGCAAGATACCAAAAATTAAAATGTGCATGTTGAAGAGTGAAATCACCTGGTAGATAGCATGGAAGCAGATAGAAGGGTTAAGACCTCTCAGATAGTTGATCTCTTCTTAGGGTTTCAACACAAATCCACCAAAGCGAGCAACAACAACCAATTATTTAATGCACCAGAGAGCAAATCAATATTCATAATTGTGAGTTATCTTGCTTGTGGGAGAAGAAGAAGAATGTAGGTCACTTAGCAAGCACTTTAAAACTACTTGTAATTAATAATCATGATTCATCATTGTTATTTAGCGTGCTCTAGAAATTATTTCAAGCCCTCCTTATATAGCAGATTTGAAGGTGAAATGGTGCAAAAATCGAGGAGAGCCAACACCAAACACACCAACTTTGATAAATTAGGGTTTCCTTAGAGAAAAACCCTAAAAGGTAAAATCGTGCCTTATCAAGACCGACCATGATTTTACACTATGCAAAATTGCACCCCATCAAGGGCAAGCACATTTTTGCATAGAGGGAAAAAAATGAGAAAAAGTGGGGGAAACCTAGCCCTTGCCATAGGAAAATCTAGGGGTCTCCTAGATGACTCAGGGAAGGTTGCCCACTAAAGTGGGTCAATTTTTTGTGTCTACAGTACTCTAACACCCCTCTGTATTACATTATTTAGGTATTGAATACTTTAGTCTTCAATATGGATCTTCAATTTGGTACTAGAATTTTAGCTCTTCTATTTTTATTCCTTCATACTCTACTTTGTCTTAATGTTTATGAGTATCTCCACTTTTTTTAGGTTCTTCTTCTTTGTTTGGTTCAGTATTCAATTAATTTTTGGATCTCATGTGTCTTTTCTACTTTCTCCATCCTTATATTTTCCTATATACTTGATCAAATGAATGGTTAGTACATTTCAATATTTTTGGCTTCAAGATTATAAGTTTCTTGAGCTCTTTCATGGACATCAAATTCTTGTATGAGAATTTTCATTTTTTCCTTTGTTCCTAGAATCATGTTGTCCTTTGTTTTCCTGTCTAGAAAATTTTGCTTCATCACTTCCATTCTTTGATTCTTGTGTATGAATATGGAAGATAAATTTGGATCATAATTGATCCATTTTCCTTTTCCATTCCCTATAATTTGTATCTCAGAAAATCCATTAGTGTTGTCTTGAACAACAATATCTTGAGTGAATCCAAATAAATCTAGAGCATATTTATTAATAGGTCTTGTAGCTTCTATTTCATACTTGGATTCTACCATCTCTCTTATTTTAGTTGGTTTGGTTACTAAAATGTAGTTTGTAATTAGTTCTTTCAAATTATGAATATTTGAGACTTTAAGGTGATCAAACCATTGTGGATTTCCTATATCCGTAGTTGAACACTCTAATTTAGATGGTGATCTTATAGAGTCTATATCAATTTGTGACTCCTCTAAAGTCTTTTTAAGCCATATTCAATATTTTCTTGCTCCTTTTCTAATTACATTTTCCATATCATTATTTAATGTGTTCTTTGAAGTAGACATCCTTATAGCTCCCCAGTTTTTAGAATATGCTATATGTGTGATGAAGTGCTTTAGCAAGTAATAGTTCAATCTTGAGTTGATTTTGTAATGTTTTGTAAATGACAATAATCAACTTCTATTTCACCTTATCTCTCCTAATGAACTATGCACTTATCAATTTGAAGAAGTTCCTAAGGTTGGATTTCTTTTGTCCCTTTAATGTGAGTATGAGATAAATGTACCAATTAATTCCAACTCTTAATAATGCTTAATGAACTTCTTTTAATAATTTAATTTTCTAAATTCTAATATGCTAAGGTTTGATGTAGTATACCTTATGCCTCCTTAATTTTGGAATATTGGAAAATAATAATGTATTTGTAAATTAATGTTTGGGTTTACCAAGGTTGTCTACCTTATATCTCCTACTTGGTTTATTTGCAAATATCATTATAAGCAATTATGTGAATTCTTCTACCTTTATAAAAATTGCTTTCTATAGATTCCAAGGTTGATATATCAATTCAATAGTATATACCTTATTACTCCTGAAATAAGGAAATCATAAATCAACCAATATTATATGTTTACCTCCCTTTGGTTGGTACTATTTTGAGCATTCAATGCTCCCTCTATTCCACACTTGATGGGCATTGGAATTGGTATTAATAATGATTAAAATTTGTGCTCCTCTTTTAATGGTTAGTTGTTGTGTATAATGCTTTTCTTGAACCTCAATGTGTGTGCACCCTAAAATGGCTAATCACTAGCCATATTCTCCCCAACATCTAGTTGGAACTAGGCATACTACACGATTTTCAAGGATTGATGCCAAGCTTGTGTGATAGCTTACTTGGCACTGAAATTTGTGACAACACAGTTAAAATCCTTCAAATCAACTGTGCTTTGTTAATTGATGTGGATGGCACTTTGGCTTATGAGATCGATGCTCATTATAACTATAACTTTCCCCTCCTTTTGTGATATGTTCTCCAATGCAATGAGGGATAGATTCAATGACTAGTTTCTATCTTCAATGATCAACCAATACTGCCAACCTACATTGGAATATATGCAGGCTTTAGAAACATTGATCATTGATTGTTCTCCAAGTGACTATGCACTGTCTTAATGGTTGGGTAGATTGCACGATGATTTTCCAAATCTTGAATGCTCCTCCAACCTGGCTATGCACTGTGTAGATTAGAAATGATATGATGTATTCAAAAGTAAATAATGGTAGTAGTCTTTAATGCTCTTTTCTCTCCTTCACACTACGTGTGGTTGCGCTCTTTTGCTTGTAATGGATGTGTTGTATCCAACATATTAATAAACAGTTAATTCAATCATTTCCTCTAGCATGTATAATGGTTACTACTCAATGGTATTCTCAATGGAATATGAGCATCCAATGCTCACTCTTGAATCAGTGCTAGTCACCTTGCTCCATATTCTCAAAATGCTTTATAACATCTCCTAAAAATAGTAATATCATTACAATATTATGCTTGACTAGATTCCTTCACGTAGTGTTTTAATGTTGGCAAGATCAACTGATATTAGACATCCTTCGCTCTATGTATGATCCTCAACAATGGTTTGAATGTTAATAATTGTAATATCTTTCGGATGATGTGGTTCAAATCTACCTGTGACGAGGCAATGAATACATGGAAGGGATTACACGAATGGTTGAGCTTAAAGATTGTACCCTTCGAGAATCCTCCATGTAGATGTGTGTAATTTCTATTTGACGAGTGCCTAGCGAATGTCTCCTTCACTAAAACGAGTATCTAACATGTCAGTTTGTTTCACTATTGATTGCTCAAACAACTATCTCATTGTTTGACCCTGACTGTGATGCTTCTACTATGCTTTACTACATGCTTTCACTTTGTCCTTACTTTTTTAATGCTACAATATGAGCATTATACTTTTGGTAAATGTTTGAGCTCTTCTAGATGAGCATTATACCTTACTGAGCTCTTACATGAAAGGTGTAACATCCTATTTTATGTGCCAAGTGGCAATTGCATGCTTTATTCTCCAATGTCCTTCTTAAAACTCTATAAATCATCTAGAAAATGCAAGTTGTGCATTTATTTTCTCCAACGCTCTGCTAGTGGATGCTAGCTTGCACTTCTAGCAATGTTCTGCTTCCAACATAGCTTCAAGGTGGATGAGATGGCACCTTTTGATTGATGTTTTTGAATGCTTTGATGTCTCTCTTCCTTGCTAGTTGTTAGTCGCTTGAATGAGGTAATCTTCACTTGCATATTTTGTGGCTTTCCCTTGCTTTGTATGCATAATTTCTTGTAGATTTCCATTGCTTTGTATGTTCATTTTCAATTTTTTATTCTACCTCGCTTTATAATGGTCGTAATACCTCTTATTTGACTACAAATTTGCTTTGGTTGGAGCTTTTATCTGATGATTTAAATGGTGTTTTGAAAACCTGATACCCAGTGCTTGTCAACCCTAGATTTGCTCCTCTTCTACCTCTCTTGTTTCACCAAGAGTAGACATAGGATTTCTATAGTAATAGTGTCTTCAAGACACTTAATATTCTACCCTCTTTTTGAGGTATTATGGTGCTCCAATTTAGTATTAGTAATAGATCTTATTTTTCCACTAAATATTAGTATGCTTCTTGTCTCTTTTGATGCTATTTCTTTGATTTGATAGCTTCAATGTTGTGTAGATAGATTTGCTCCTCGTTGTATAGCTTGAGGAGTCTATGTAAGATAATCCAAAGCTTTTATTTTTGGCTTTTGGATATGGTTGTTACTTGCTCTATTATTTTGAGAGCAATGTATTGTTGTCCTTTATTTTTTTAGACAACACTAGAATATCCCTTTTTCACTTGAATAGCTTAATAACAATGAACCCAAGCAAATATTAAATATAAGAAGTATGCTAGAGAGAAACCTAATATAGTGCAACTCAAATCACCTTATTAATCCTTAAGGAACTTTATAATATGCACTAATAACTCTTAAAGAACTCTCAAATGCTTCAATAATCTCTACAATCTAATAGTCTTCTTAGAAGCAAGTAGCTAATAGGAAGTTGATATTTTTCTTTCTGTAAAAATGTATCCAACTCCTATTTTAATGTGTAGGTAACATTTAACAAAAAATATCTTCTGCACTCCTTTTGAAGACTTAAAATGCAACCTTCTATTTTGCAACTTTTAATCTAAATATGGTGCTTAATGGAACTTGATAATTAACTAGATTAAAGTTCAACTAATGAACCTAATTGCACCCAAATTGCTTACCTTTAATTCTTTTGAAGATGGTGTAGATCTTGATGATTTGGTTCACCAAGTTGCTGTCTAGAATGGTGGTTGCTCATAGCTATGAACGCTTCTGGTTTCTTGCCTTGAAATTGTAGTATATGGCTTCAACCTCTCCTTCAAGATGTGGCTTGGAACTCTGAAGTTTTGCAGCTAGTAATGTTGTCTTGATTTCTAACCTTTTAGTAGATAGTTTATTCACAGAAATGTTGCCTTCTTAGCTATGAAAGGTAATCTTCAAATATTCTTGGATTTGAGTTCTCCTTCAACCTCCTTGTTGATTTTTGACTTCAAATAAGGCTTTCTTCTCAAGAATATGAAAGTCTTGAGGTCTTCACAAATATTTTATTTGAAGTTTGAAAAATTATTTACCAAATATTTCTTTTTTGGGCTTGTTGTTGGATGGAAACAATTATCTCAATTATTTCACTATATTTTGTAGTGAATTTATCCAATGAGTTCTCCTAGGAACTTCTTTTATGGCTTCTCCAATTTTTGCAATGAGGCTCTCCAAGCCTTCTCCTTGAGACCTCTTCAAGGTCTTTAGTCTTGCAGCTTCTCTGGTCTTCTTGATGAGACCTTTCCTTCAACCTTCAACTACGAAAGTGTTGGCAATGATATCTTCTTCATGGATTGATACTCCTTCTCTATCTCTTCTAGGGATAGAAGTTCTTCAATGAGACCTTTGATGGGTCTTTCAACTTCTTCTAAAGGAAGTCTTCTATCAGAAAAGGACATCAGCAATCTTCTATCTCTCACATACTCTTCTTTGGAGTCTTCTTCAGGTTCAAGACTTCTATGGACTTTTCTTCTAGATCAAGGCTTCTATAGCCTTTTCTTCTAGATCAAGGCTTCTATAGTCTTTTCTTCTGCAATAAGGCTTCTATGGCTTTCTTTTCAGCAATGTGCAGGTCTGCAATAGGACTGCCTCAATTTCCTATAATTTCCTCTTCTTATATTTGTTACTTCTAGTGCTGGATTGATTTTAAGAAGATATTCTTCCTAGCTCTCTTGTAGAAAGCTTCCCAACTTTATTGAATATCCTTTTCCTACAAAAAACTATTAGTATAATGAATCTAAATCTGTTAATTATGAATATTCACTAATTGATTTGATACCACTATTAGATTTTGATGAAGTATACTATGGGAGATATCAATCACAAGATACAAAATAATAATATAATGAATTTATGGAAGAACACAAAAATATGCTATTAATGGAACTCATAAAAATAGAACAATGGAACTACTCTACTAGTGCAAGCTATGATCAATGCACACTTTCACTCACAAATAACTCACTATGAGACCCATTATATAGGAAGATGGATTCCTTGGCCAACACTCTACCTAGCTATACAAGGGGACATCTTGCACATTGACACTTGTGCATTTATTGCATTACTTGAAGGGGATTCCATTGATTGCTTTTACTCATTTTTGTTCAAATTTATGATATAAATAAAAGGAAAAGCATTTTATCATATTATTTTTAGGTATTCAAAAATAATAAGAGCATATAGTGTGCATCTAGGGTTTAATATTGTTTGTGTATTTCACTTGTACCCTTGCTTAAAAGGAAAAGAATTTCATTTATTGCAACTTAGGGTTAGAGATCATTGAATCAAATAATCATACTAGGGTTAGATATTGTCTTCTTGCATCTTGTATGTCTTGCATCACTATTTTATTTGCATAGTTTGGTTTATAGATGTTAGGCATAGGTGATTGCTTAATTGAACACATTAAACACTTTCACCCCAAACTTAGAGTGAGTCCTAAAACTATTCTTGGTGAACCCTTTTCCCTATCCACCAAGTGTAGATTTATAACACACCCCTGCAATCACCTTAGATCCCAGTGGATCCAATTGAGAATGATACGCGGTAGGGAAATTTTACCCCTCTACATTAAGAACTTCAAATCCTCTGATACTTGAATATTCTAATAAAAAGACCTTGTATCCTTTTTTATTTCACTTTGGTCTTCAATATAAACCTCTTATACTAATTTAATTCTACTCATCCTGGATACTGATCTCTATACTATTGACATCCTAAAAAAAAAATTGTGTTTTTATCTCCTCCTTTTAACCAAGTTTGTCTCGATTTCAATCTCAAAAATTTCTCTTCCTTACTTAAATATTATGATATTCACTAAATAACTCCCCTTCCTTTGAGCTTGGATTATTATGATCACATTTTAGTTATTTCTTCTCCAAAATGTTTTCAAAAGTGTACTTGTTCCATTCTTTCAATCTAGATGTAACTGATTTAATTTGTTTTGGAAGTGTATACAACTCATATTTTCTTGAAGAATTCCACGTTTGTGCTATCATATCAATAAATTGAGTATGGTATTACCAAAAAAGCTCATATTTAAAATATAATATATTTTTGAATTCACTTACCACCATTTTAACTTTTGTTGGCTAGTGATCTAAACCAATCCTTGTCAAGGTATTAATTTTAGTACAAGTACCTTCATATAGCAAATCAAATGAGAGAATACATCTATCTAATGTTTTTGCTATTATGGTTCTACAAATATCACTACTTTTCATCCATGCTTGCTTTTACGACTTGAGTATCTAGGATTGCTTTGTTGGCTCCACGCTTCTATTGCTCTACTTTGGTAAATCAAATGATGGGTCTATTTGTTCCTTAATGTTGTTGTACCACTCTAAAAACCAAATTCATTACGTTTTCTTTGCCAAAAACTACCATAGTTTCTGCCCTTTTTATTCAATGTAGAACCATAATATTGTTGTCTTAAGCTATACCTCTAAGATTGTTGTCGCTCCTAGTGGTGTGGGTGTCGATATGTTGCAACTTGTCCTCTATCATTCTCCCATATTTTGGTTTGTCCTTGGACTTTGTTTTTGCTTCTTCTTTGACTTTTGCTATTGCATCCTACTTTGGATCTATTTTAGGTTCTTTTGCTTCTTTAATTTGTTTCAAAGCTTCCTTTATCTTTGACATATTGCTACTTTTTCCTAGCCTATTGTTTTCGTAGATTCAATTTTTTATTCTTCTATTGGTTTCTCAACTTGTTTCTCTAATATAACTGCTTCTTGTTTTTCTTGGAATCTTGCTTCTTACGTTGGGAAATATAGTGTATAGTTATTTTCTTTTTCCTGTACTAGAACTTTATGAACTTATTTTATACATTAATATTAATAGTACCCAAAGAATCTAATCGAGGATAACCAAGAACAATGTTTGTACCATCCATCTCAATAACATATAAATTTGAATGTAAAATATTTTTGTCCATGGTGATCTTCAAATCTTCAAAAATTTGAACATTTGTACCATCACACTGTATATTTGATTTTCTTTGTCTGAAATTGCAACCTCTTAGCCAAAAACAATAATGACATTGTATCTACTACTAGGGTTTTTAGAAATAATAATATTTTACTTTTAGATATAGTCCTAAAGCTACAAAATTGAATTTTTAGATTCAAATAGATCTTTTTGAACCTTGTTTAACTTATATAACATCCAAACTATGATTCTTTCAGTCTATACACTCATCTTTCTCTTTTCCTTTTGTCAATTTATCATAAATTAACTCTCTTAATTTATTTTTATTCTTTTTGAGGCTTGTTCAATTATTCTGCATAGCTTTTGAATGTATTGTTCAAATTAGCTATATTTTTATCATTTTTCTCATATTTCCGTTTGCATTAAAAATGCTTGCTTTGTTTATTTTCAAGTTAGTTGATAATTATGGATAGTAAGAAAACTATAAAACCAAGGTTGAACTTCTTTAGAATATAGAGTAAGATAAAGTATGGGCTAAAATACTTAAGGAAAAATATTTAGATAGTACGGAAGATGTTAGACTACTTACTATACATAATTCATTTTGGGGATCTTCATTAGGGAATCACATTGTGAAGGAAAGAAATTTATTGTGGAAGAGAGTATAATGGAAAGTAGGGGATGGTAGATCCATTATATTATGGAAGTATGCATGGTTAAACAATAGACCTCTAACCATGGATGAGGATATACATAGACTACGAGAGGATTTGGAAGAAAAATATGGCGAGTTAATGACTAAAAAATTATGGTAGGAGGTCGGTTAAGATGAAAAGAGCTAAACATAAACCAAGATAATAGTAAAGCATTGAGTAAGTTGAAGGTAAAACCTAGATCATATTATGTAAGTTTAAATATGCACAAGATCCATTAATATGGGGAGCCACCCAAGATAGTGAATCTAATGTTAAATCAGCTCTTGACTTGATTGACCCAACTATAGAATATGGATTTCCATGGAAGAGAAGATGGGGAAAGAAAGCAATTCCTAAATAAGAGGTCTTCTTGTGGATTATTGCATAAACTAAAAAACTAACTATAAACAATTTGTAAAAGAGAGGAACTCACTACCCAAATAGATGCTTCCTTTGCAAGTAGAGAGGATTTGGTTCAACATATCTTCCTAGAATGTGACTACTCATTTAAGATAATTCAAGCACTAATAAATAATATGGGGGTAGTGTGGGCTTTACCGAATACCATGCTAGCTTGGTTAGAGCAATGGGAGAAGACTTTCACTAGTCCTATGCTCAGTAAAATTTAGAATCTAATTCCTTTGCACTATACTTAGGGAATATGGTTGGAAAGAAATAAGAGAATATTTAAGGAGGAGAATAGAACAATAAGGAGAAACATGCAGATTATTGTACAAGCAATTGAGGAAAATGTGAATATAATAAAGTGTTTGACCAAACCACCAATGGGTCCTTGGTTCAATGGTTGGGATAAATAGTTGATGTAGCATACACCAAGGTTTCTATATTGATAACACTAAATAGATCAATACGACTAACTCGATGTAAAAATGAAAGGGTAACCCTTTCAAAACCCTACTTAAAAAATAAAATTTTGACCAAACTTGAAATAAGATATGAGGCTAGGCTGAGCAGAACCTAAAACATAGACCAAATTGGTAGCTTGGATGGTAATAAAAATCAATTAAGGGCTAATACTAAATGGATACCACCTCAAGAAGCATAGATGAGGATAAAATTTGATAGGGACTTAAAGGGGAACCTTAGGAAGGTAAAGGTAGGTGCTATTATTTGAGATGAACAACGAAGGATAAAGGGTGTAATATGTGAATATTTGGGAATCGCTACAAGCCACCAAATAAAAGCTTGAGTTCTATTGATAGAGGTAGAACTAGCAAGAGACTTGGGAGTTAGAAAGTTAGTAGTGGAAGGAGATTATCATTAACTATATTAAGCAAGAAGAAAATATAAATTGGAAAATAAGTAATATTTTATAAAATATTAAGAATACTCTCCAAAATCATGTGTCGTAGGTGAGTTGGATAGGGTAGGAAAATCCTCTAAGGGAGGTCCCTGGTTTGAATCTCCACCCTACCAAACGCACATTGAGTACCCAAAATCCAGTTAATAATACTGGTGTGGTCATGGTCATGCATGAATCCTGGGTGATTTTGACGATGTAGAACCCCCTGGTAGTGGTATTTGAGACCAAGGCGGCCCCAAAAGGGGTTTTGACTAAATTCAAAAAAACAAAATACTCTCCAAGCCTTTGTTGAGGTGGAAGTTGTCCATATATATATGGAAGGTAATACGGTAGCAAACATGTTAGGTAGTAGGGGAGCACTACAAGATGAGGATAAAAGGTGGATATTCCCAAGGGAGATCCACCAAGATGTTTTTAGATTAGTTCAGAAGAGCAACTTCTAGACAATACATAGTCCTTGAGGTTTATTTCTCCATATGGATCAAAGCAAAGGGATGATAGTTTATAGAAGGTGATCTTGTGGATTTGCTGGCAGTCAACCATTGACATTTATTTCATTATATCAATAGAACTAGGAGTCTGAGCCAAGTTTTTTTTAGTCTACTTCTACACATTAATTGGAGCCAATGTTTTCTAGGTTTATTTCACCATAGGTATAATAGCAAAGGGGTGACCATTTATAGAAATATGATCCTATAAATTTGCTAGTGGTCAACCATAGACAATAATTTTATTACATCTATAGATCTATATATTGGTACCAAAGTTTTTTTTGGATGAAAAGACCACTATATTAATAAAATAATGTCTAATCATACAAAAAAGGGTGGGTGGGATTAGCACACCTCATAAACCAATACACTAACCAGTATGGTTAGGAGTATACAAGAGTGTAAAAAACAGTCCACAAACTACCAGATAACAACTGCCAAAATAATATCAAATATACATTCAAAAAGAAAGAAGCCAAGAAATCACTGCTACCTAGAAGGGGAAGGAAAAGGCACATGACTCATAACGCAGGGTGCATTCCCCCAATGATCCATGAGGGTACACAAGTACTACAACTCCATCTGTACCAAGGTTTTTTAGCTATGTTTCTCCATAGGAAGTAGAGTCAAGTTTTTTCTAGGTCTACTTCTCCACAAGAATAAGAGATAGGATTTTTTTGAATTTGCTTCACCACAAGAATTGGAGCTAGGGTTTTTTGGGTTTGTTTCTCCACAAGAATCAAAGATAAAGGTTTTCATGGTTTTTTTCTTCATAGGAATTGGAGCTATGGTTTTTCTAGGTTTACTTCTCCATAGGTATTGAATAGAATCTTTTTGGGTTTACTCCATTGGAATTGGAGTTGTTGGAAATATGTTGAATATTTTTCATGTTATTCTATTGGGGTTAACAATAAAAGGTACTGGACACTGTGTACGATATACTCGCCACAGTTTGGAATTGGGTCAGACCTCGAACAAGGGTTCGGGGGTGGTAGCCCTCTAAAAAGCAAGGGTCCAGGGGTGACAACCCCCAACCAAATTTTTAGGGTTTAAAGTTATTTTTAGACCCATATGGGCTTTTAGGGTTACTATATTTGAACCCTTGATTTTTCGCCCATGATACTATAAAATCTGTGCATGTGCCTTTGTTGTATATATCACACTTGCATTAGGGTTTGAAGTGAGATATAAGGAGAATATATTGCATTGGAGACGGTCAATTGAATGCAATAATAAGATAATACTATGCTGGTTTTCCTGGTTGAGGGTTTCTAGGATAAATATTTTGTAATTTGTGAATCTGCTATCTTCTTCCTTTAATTATGCAATTACTATTTTTCTAGTTTTAGTTTATTGGAGCTCTTTATTTCTCTTCAATGACCACCTTAGTTTCCCAACGGATCTAAACGAAAATCGTTCATAGTAGGGCTGTTTTCCCCTCTACAATCCCAAATCTATTAACCTTATATTAAATATCTTTTAACATAATATAATTGTACAAATTAAAAGTATTGAAATAAATTATTTTACAACTTTAAAACTTAATATTTTTTTACTAGGATATACTAGTAGTTAAATTCATTTAAATATTTTATTTTATTATTATAGTACATTTTATATTATAAATCAAATGACATGAACTCAACCAACTAAAATTTTTAATATTTCAAGGGGAAGATACCTATGTTCAAATCTTACCTAACCATACATGGCATAATTAAAAAGTTATTGTAATACTACTTTGCAAACCTGTTTCAATCTCATATATTATATGCAACTATATATTATTATTCATATAAATTATTCAAGCTTTTGAAATTTGATAGTATGTTTCAAGTTTTAAAATTTTACCTCAACATCTTTTAGGAAGAATTTTGATGCATAAATTATCAAAGTAATAATAAATAGTCATTGATTCTTATATTTAAGAAAATGTTATATCCTTTTATTTTTTCTTATTATTTTTTAAAAGCCGAGTTGAGTGCATATCTTTTATCATTTTTTATATGGGAGATAGATCATTTACATCTAGGAACTAGGTTATATGAAATAACCCTTGTTTTCCTAAATATATGGTTATCCACCCACACCTTGAACTTATATTGAGACTTTTAAAGTCTCTACATCAAACTATTAAGATTATATATAATTAAAAACTATTAAAATTATATATAAAAAAGTATTTAATCAATAAAAAAATATATATGCTTGGTTTTTCTCTAACAAAAATATGAGAAACTTATATTATTGGATAAGAATTAAAGTTTATTTATGAAATTCTAAATTTAGTTTATAACATAAAACTTTACATTTCTAACCATTTGCTTCAAACCTTTAAATTTTTTTTATTATAATTTATTTGTTATTTTATTTTTATATTTCTTATAAAACTAAAACATAATATAAAAAATTTCATATATTAAAATAAAAAATGATAGGACATATCAACCCTAAAACCTTAAACAACTTTGATTATAGTTTACTTATTCTATTCTAATATTTAAAAAAAATATTATATAGCATAAAAGTAATATTTTTTTTAATATAAAAAAAATCACTTATATAACATAGTATATTGACATTTTATTTTAATTATAATCTAAATTTTTATTTAAAATTTCCAAAATTTAAACTTTAAATCCATTTAAATTATAATAATATAAAAATTTAAATAAATTTTATCTTTACACTATATCTTAATATAAAAATAAAAATAAAAAATCAACATAAAAAATTAATTGCCAACATAAAAAGAACCCCTGTTTTGTTAGTCTCATTTTAAAGTTAAAATTAATTTGTTACCAATCCACTTAAGTAACATTATAACTAAGCAAATGTGAGCTCATACCCATACACTTTTTAATTTTTTTTTTTTTTAAATATTAATTTTTTTATATATCAATGCTTCACATCTATCATGAAGTTAAACACAAATAATATAAATGACGTCTTTGTTACGCATAAACATAAGATATTAATATTTCAATACCTTAATTATTGATTATCGACTTTAATTTACGAAATGAGATACCTCTAAAGCACTAATTAGATGCCTATACGAAAAAAAGAAAACAATACTATATCCACGATGCTTCACCTCTAACTATAATTAGACTAGTTTCTTTATTTTTGTGGGCGCTGTTTCCTTTTTCACCTTAAGGAAAGAATCCTAAGAGGCTTAGCGATTAGAAGAATAACAAGGCGGGTTCCTTGTGTCTACCCATTCATCTTGCAAAACGAATTTTCATCTTTATTTCCAGTCATAGTTTGGAAAAGAGAAAGTGTAAATTTACCTGCACATTCGTCAAGTTTTGATTCTAAGTCTGATTATTTTTGTTGACGACAACTGGCCCCAAACAGGAAAAAAAATACCGTTCACATGAACATGGCTAATTCCATGGTTCGGGACGATGTCGATATATGATGGGAATTCAACAGTATTCAACCACACGCTCAAGGGCACAATACTTTAATTCATCAAGTCTATTATTCTCTGGAAATCTTCCCTGAGAATTGAAGTGGCATCTACCAAGTTGTAGTTTCCTTTGATTTCACGGAGCATTTTTCGCTTTATTTTGGGTCCGACATGTTGTTATTCGATGACCCTTTGGCACTTGAGAATATGTCTCGATCCCCTTCTGCTCAAGGTGGAGCGTTTGGTCTGTCTTTGGCTCCCACGTTTACAGAATGATCGAATTTGTTCACTTTAGAACATGTGAATTGCAGTACCATCCACAGTCTCGGCATCTTTTGATCCTTTGCTTCGATTGTTAACCTTCCTTTGAATTGGATTCCATGGAATTGCTGCCCCATGGGGATTGGAATGAAATTCCTAACACTTGAATGTTGTGGAAGCTTCCTGTCATCTATAAATTTGAAGGCCAAACACAGGCTATTCCATGCTTTTGGTTTTGGTCTAGTGCAGGCGTTGTGCGGGTGGGCTTTGTCTTGCATAGTGCTCTTGTTTGTTTTGTCTGTGCGCCCCTTTTCTTTTTAATTAACAAATATGGAGGGAGTAAGTAGTGGCCTGAAAGCGTCCTTTGTTGATCCTAATTTGATTCTGCAAATTTCAGAGGATAAGTGGCTGAAGTGTCTTGTCTTAATTAGTATGGTCTTGCAGATTATGCTCATTTTTGTGGGGGCAGTCAGACACCGCTGCGTCAGTCGAATCTTGGCGTCAGTGGGCTGGTTAGCCTATATCTCCGCTGATATCGTGGCCATGTATGCTCTGGGTCTTATGGTGCACTCGGACCAGAGAATGTTTTATGCGGTGTGGGCTCCAGTGTTGCTTATGCATCTGGGAGGGCCGGACTCCATTACTGCCTATTCCTTGGCAGATAACGAACTCTGGCCCAGACATGCAGTGATTATGTCCTACCATGTTTGTGTCGCCGCCTATGTCATTTACACCACCGCTTTGGAAGCTGCGGAAAAAGGAGAGTGGTACCTTTTGGCTGCTGCGATTCTTGTCTTCATTGCGGGGTCGTGCAAGTATGCGGAGAGAACCGTGGCGTTGTGGCTTGCAAGTTCCTCCCAAATTGTAAGTTATGCTCTACCTATCCACAAATACATGCAGAATCAGATAGGAAGAGACATGTTCACGGATGCTGATTTTAAATGTTATTATATAGTTACGGGATACGAAGAGTTTTATGATGAATTTCTGAGTGAAGAAGAAGAGAAATGTGAATGGTCCACAGAGGAGTTGCGGGAAATAGGGGTAGTCACCCTTGAAGACGTGAAGGAGTACGAGGGCGGAGAGATTACAGATAACTTTATCCTCTGCGCGGCGTATGCATTATTCAGAATGTATACGCCGAGGCTCGCAAGACTCTCTCTTCCCGACAATAATCTACTTAAAATGTACACGTTTTTAATGAAGGTTTCATATGATAATGATAATTGTGATAGAGGTCTGGTCGTTAAAATGTTAAATAGGGAGATGAGGTTCATTTATGATTATTTGTTTTGTAAATCGAGGGGAACGGCCTTCACCAAATGCGGCACAGTAATGCGCGTGGGCAACACGTGTCTTCTCGCGGTCGCTTGCTTTTTGATATTCAACAACAGACTGCCAACGAAAAGCGAAGAGACGGTGACGGTGACGTGCATTCTGATGTCGGTGGCGGTGGCACTGGAGGTGTTTCAGCTGTGCAGGATTATGCTCTCCGACTGGGCCATGGTGTGGCTCATCTCTTCGTATATCCGCCGTTTCCATCGACCACGACGTACGGAGCGGTATACGGCCAAGTTGATGAAGAAAGTCATGGTTGTGCTCGGGAAGGTTCGGAAGGTGTTGGAAGACAAAGACGAAAAAAGGTGGATTCAGCAACACAACATGGTGGACACGTGTCTGCGTACTTCTCCGCTTGTACGGAAGGTCCCCTGGTTGTACATGAATGCAATTGTTCCCTGCTACATCAAAGCCACGCCTATTGACAATCAAACCAACACCTGTATTTTGTGGCGCCGCGGCGGTTTTATAAATCAAGAGGATATTTATGATAATGAGGTGCATAGAGACATCGACTTAAGGGGGGAGTCGGTGGAGGTTCAGATTCTAGCGTGGCATGTAGCCACCACAATCTGGGAGAGACTTGACTTTCAAGATTATGAGCATGAGAGTAGAATGCTGTCGAGGTACTTTGGTTATCTGTTGGTGTCATGCCCGGAGATGTTGCCCGTCCACCCAATACTTGCAAAGATGAAATACCAAGAGCTTTACTCCGAGATTTCCGGGCTTGTAAACAAAAGGAAGAAAAATGCTACGGAAGAAGAATTCTGGCTGTCAATGTTGAGAGAATGGCAAGGCAAAAGCACTGTGGGCATTGCAGCAGCAAAAGTAGCACGCCAACTGCTGACACAATCGACAAGACGGCGGTGGAGCACAATAAATTCTTTTTGGAGAGGGCTATTTTTGTATTGTGGGTTCTATTTCAAAGCAGAAGTGCATGCAGAGCGGATGACGGCGGGCGGAGGGGAATTGCTAACGCAGCAGTGGATGATGTTGGGTCACATGGGGATTGGAGAACGATCTGACTCTGCTGTAGCTGACAGGGCACCGGAATGGGAAAAGAGATTGTTAGTTTGATTCAATTTAAAAGAATTGAAGAAAAATAGAATGGCGGGAAAGAGAATGTCAGTGATTGGGTTTGTAATAATGAAAGGCTTGGAAAACTATTTATAGCAATTCAATAGTTTTTTATTTTCCAATTTTCTTCCGAAATAATGAGAATTAGAAATCAAATTTTAAACCTATTTTAATTAATCATAAATTGAAATTGGGACAAATAAAACGAAAAGGAAAAATTGCGGTCCCCAAAATGGAGGTAATGATTGTAACTTGCAAATGAAATATGTGATCGAGGTAATGATTGTAACTTTCAAATTAAATATGTGATTTAATATAGATAATTATAAAAAAAAAATTAATTAATTTTTGTTTTTTTATCATTTTAAAAGTTAAATTTAAAAAGCATTATAAATAATAATAATTTTTTTTAGGTATATATTTTATTGTAATTAAAATATTTCAAATAAAACATATAATTATTTATGTAAAGTTTTATAACATTTAAATTTAAGGTTTTTTTTTTTTTTTTTTTTTCAAATGAAAAACCCCTTGTGGGCCGCCTTGGTCTGAGAGACCATGAATAGGGGGTTCTATACCGTCAAAGTCACCCGGGAGTCGCATCCAACCCTGCCTGCACCAACATTATCAATTGGATTTTGGATACCCAATTCAGCTTTTTGGTAGGGTGAAGATTCGAACTTGGGACCTTCTTTGGAGGATTGCCCTCTCCTCATCAACTCACCTACAACACCTGGGTTAAATTTAAGGTTTTTATTAAGAGTTTAATTGTTTTTATTAGTTTATTTTAAGTTATTTGGTGATTTAAAGTATAATACTAGTAAATATGAAGTAGTACTCATAATTTGATTAGTCACTATGTAGTCAAACACTTAGAGTTGTATGTTAACACTTTACATTGTTTCAATGTATCGATTACATATGAGGGTAGGGCTTCTTGTGCGGGAAATTTTTCTAATGTTGGGCTTACGATGGGTAGTTATACTTGATTGAGAGTCAATACGTTGGATTTGGATAAACCAAATATTATCCTAGATGACATCACTTAGTATCTACATAAATTATATGTTCAATGGATGGATAGGGGTAAGCTCATTAAACTTCAACATTTACAACCCTCATCATCCAAGGTGGATATTTCTTTTCAAATGCAAAAGATTTTATGAAAAGGATATCAAGGTATACCCACATGGAGGGTGTGTGGCATTTATGTGAAGTTCTTCGAATGCATGCACTCCCATTGATTGGATGGTTGTCCATTTGTCTGGTCATCCTCCTTTTCCATCTTATAGGAGCATGTAGCATAATAGCTAAGAGTTTTTGTTGTAGTTCAAAAAGTACAGTTTGAATACCGACCTCCCCTTCTAAGTGTTAACTCATGGTAAATAAACCCACAAGTGGCATAAGGATAGGATGTGGTTTCCTTGGCACTTAAGGGAGGGTACTTGTTTAACTCCTTGCATGGACAACCTCACTCATATTCAAAATTGAGTCCTTTTAGTCATTGCATGGAGGACATGGCTAGCAAAGGAGGTGATAACTTATCATCCTATATGCTTTTGGTAAAAAAAAAAATCATAATTTATTTCCTAACATTGAAGGAAATACCTATCAAAAAAATTCTCTATAAAGAAGGATCAACAAATAGCATGCAAAAAATTTGTATTTTGTCATTATTTTATTACCTAGTCTCTCAACCAATCAACAATAGACTTGATGCATAAGTGGCATTCCCTATCTTAGGAAGGCAAAACATGATAGTTTGCAAATTTTTTGTCTAGTGGTTTGCATAATTAGCATCCTAGTGACACCTCCTTGTTGAGTTCAACAACACTTGGTGACTCTTAGTTCACTAAACTCTACCGAGTTGGCTACCTAATTAGTGCTTAGTTGGCACCGACATAACTATCCAAAAAAGTGGCACATCACTTCACAATTTGCTAGAAGTATTTTTCAAATTCTACATCATTTAAAAGGATTTTTTGGTACTATCCACACTTAACTCAATCAAGGATAGGGAAAAATACAACTATCCAAGATTACAGAGTATTTTTCAAATTTTACATGATTTAGAGGGATTTAAATACACACTATCTATAGAGTTGCAAACAAGGACACATTCATGTTTATAAATTTCTATGACTAGAGATACACTCAACCAATCACAAGTGTAGTACTTTGATTATGAATAGGAACATACAACCATTCACACAATCACATGCAACTAAAAACACACTCTACTATATACAAAACACAAGGTCTCCACTTCTCTCAAATGAAGTATTATATCTAGTAGACAATGCGGTCTAATTTGGTCTTCAAAATGGATCATAGTTGGGTCATCATTATTTTCCCCTTCAAACTAAATAAATATTTTAAACATGTGGTCTTTAAATATCCTCAACATATTTCTTTAATCGAAGATTTACATCGAGCTCAAAAAATTCTCTTTGACAAGTATAAATATGTCTATCTTAAACAATAAAAGACTAGGCAAAAATTAATAATATTCTCCTTTAGATAGTCACATTAAACCTTGGCATCTATGCCAATCAGAATGCTCAAGTGCCTCACTTCCATGTGAGCACAATCAATCCTTTGCAAAAGTATCATATAAAGGGTTAAATATCCCATTTTATGGAGAATGTAAGATATCATAGATGTTCTTCTTCAAAAACAAGTTTGAATCCATCATGACACAAGCATCTCCCTCCCAAGTGAACACGTCATAAAATATTTCATCAACATTAAAAAATGTCAAATGACTGTCTTGCCACCTACATTTAATAACAATAAAAAACAAATAGTTTTAAAAGGCTTTAAAACCCCTTCCCATGAAGCATGTGGGATTTTTAAAATTTTTTAATTTAAATATATTTTTACCATTTTCCATTTCTAGATGTGTTTATTGCATGCAATATATTAGCACTTTCCTCCTAGTAAATTGCAAGTAACATGTGTTTTTTTCCAATTAATAGCACAAGCCTTCAATTGACAACACTATTAGATATGAAATACAAAAATTGGTTGCAAATACTAGCTACTACTTGCCCTAATTATCAAATATTATCATTACCAATGATATGTTAAGACAAAGTTATAGAGAAATATATTACAAATATAAGTTTTTTTCTTCTCCAGCTCAAATATAATTTAATTTTGTAACAAGGAAAATGCACCATAAACATTAATGAAAGAGTTTTATTACAAAGTTTTTTATTTTATAAATGATCCTCTTATGGCTTACAATAGGGTCCTCAAGCTTGAGGAGATCCCTTTATACAATATGATCAACAAATAGTGCCTTCACTAATCTCCTCTTGTCACACTAAAAAAGTGGATGGGTTTTTGTAGCCTTGAATAAGCTTGGATCATCCTAAGTTTCTTGCAACTCTAGAGAACCTGCACACAACCAAAAGCAATGGATTAGTAGCATGCCCACCTTGGTTGGGCCCAAGTAAAAAAGATGCAAAACAAGAAACTTCAAAACCTTAATGTGTTAGAAGTATTGAGTTGTCATTGATGTCAAAGGTGCATGGTATTCAAGGTAGAAATATTCTTCAAGGGTGAGAAGTTTATAAGGTTGGACAATATATCAATGATGTCAAAGATGGACTTGGTGAATAGCAAACAATGGATAATTATCCAAGGCAAATATATATTTCAAGTAAAGCATATATTTCAAATGAAGCAAGGCAAAGTATATTTCAAAGCAAGGCAAATATATTTTTTAAGTAAAGTATTATAATATTTAAATATCAAATTTAAATATTATAAAGAGAAGGACAAAGGCTTGGGACAAAAATCTTAACATATTTAAATCAAAGGATTTAAATATATAAAAGGTTTAAAAGTCAAATATTATAATATTTAAATCATAGATTTAAAATATTATAACATAAAGTGGTTTTAAAAGAAAATGCGCCGACCTCCTTGGGTGAAAAGGAAAACATATATATGAAGCAAAAATTCATTTTGGTGATGATGAGCACAATTCAAAAAATCCAGCGTGTGAGAGGTTCAACGAATAAGAAGAGAGGAGGGCAGGAGCATAGGAGGACGTTTGACAGTGTGGCAAAATCTGAAGCAAGACAAATATTTGTTCATGCGCCATTGGTCTCAACCACTAGGGTAGCCCACCCGGTTGTCTAGCCTGCAATAAAGCGCTGTCGTGCAGGAGGTCAGAGGCTTGATTCCCTTCGACAACAGTTTTGTTGTGCATTGGTTGATTGGAGATAAGCACAACAAAGGAGATAAATATTTTTGTTGAGCCCTTTGGTTTCATCTGCTAGGCTAGCTTAGTTGGTCAAAGAGCCCGTGTTAGGACGCTACGCTTCTAGAGGTTTGGAGATCGAATCTCCCCTGCAATTTTTTGGGCGTTGCTGTAAAGGTAAAAATATTTTTTTGTTTTTGATTAAAGTGGGAGATATAAGGTGTAACATTGTTATTTTAAAATTGTATTTTGCATGCTATAAAAGGGAGTTATAAGGTATAAGGTTGTTATTTCAAAATTGTATTTTGCATGCTATAAAAGGGAGTTATAAGGTATAAGGTTGTTATTTCAAAGTTGTATTTTGCATGTTATAAAAGGAAAATATAAGAAGTCATTTTGTTGTTATTAAAGATTTATTTTGTAAGTTTTAAAAGGGAGAAATAAGGAGTTATTGTTAAGATTTATTGTGTATGTTTTTTTTTTAAGAAGTGATAAGGGTTTAAAGTGGTTGATTTGATATTTAAGCAAGAAAAGAAAAAGAGAATTGTTGACCAGATTTGAAAGGCACATACAAAAGGAAAAATCATTTTTGTCAAGGCAGGTTTGGAAAGCTCATGCAAAAAGAAGATCATCATCATTGAGGCAGATTTAGAGGTATAGTGTTCTTTTCTCAAAGTGGTTTTGTTTGAGGAAAATATTTTTGTTGTCATATAGTGGGAGGTATAAGGATTGATTGGATGAGCATTGTTTTGATTGAGATTGAGAGTAAATATGCAAGGGTTATAGATCATATTTGCAAGCAGATTAGTGCATTGTTCATGGTTGATTTTGGGAATAGATGAGCATTGTTTGTATGCAAGATTTGGGAATAGATGAGCATTGTTTGTATGCAATATTTGGGAATAGATAAGCATTATTTGTATGCAAGACTAGGAAATAGTTGAGTAGGTTTGGAGCAGATTTGAACAGGTTTTATGAGCATGTTTGGAGCATATTTGAGCAGGTTTTATGAGCAATTTTGGAGCATATTTGAGCAAATTTTTTGAGCAGGGTTAGAGCAGATGTGAGTAGGTTTTGGATTATATTTGAGTAGTTTTTATGAGTAGGATTGGAGAAAATGTGAGTAGGTTTTGAAGCATATTTGAGCAAGTTTTGAAAGCAGGTTTTGGAGTAAAATTGAGTAGGCTTTGTGAGTAGGTTTTTGAGAAGACTTGAGCATAGGGGATTGGTGTCTCCTATGGATTGGTTTCCATGAAATTGAGCATAGGGGATTGGTTTCTCCTATGGGTTGGTGCCCACAAACATTATAATAGGGGATTGGTGTCTCCTATGGGTTGGTGCCCACAAAATTTATTGAAGAAATTTATAAGCAATATTTTACCATGGTTTTCTCTTGAGAGGGTGTTTCCATGTAAAATATGTGTCTCTTATATGTGTGGTGATTTATGCATTGTTTTATTATTACAATTGATAATATTTGAAGTTATTGCTTTGGAAAGAAAAGTAAATTTTTTATCTTATACTGTTCACCCCCCTCTTAGTATAAACTTGTGTTCTTCATAATGGAAGAAATAAAATGCATAAAAATATAACAAAACTTTACAAAAATAATTTTCTCACCTTGATTACCTATTTTTAGTTGATTAGGTGTCTATATTTGACATCAAAATGCAATCGCCTAGGGGTAGGTGATTGGGACTATTGATCATCTAGAGGTAGGTGGTTGGGTCTCTATTCCTTAAAATGATGTAAAATTTGGTGGAGATATTATAGAGGTTGTCAAGAACCTATCCTCAAAATTTGGTGTGAATTGAAGTCTAAATGAGTGTGGTCAAACAAGTCAGGCAGTGCTAATACAGTATCTACTAACCACCCACAAATAGGTAGTTGGGTCTACTAATTGTCAAGGGGCAGGCGGTTGGCTCCCTACTTCTCAGGTGGTGCTAAGAATTGTTTTGGACCTTTTATGGGTTGTTAGGAGGCTTTGGTGTTGTTCTAATGCAGGTCTAACCTTCGGTATGTGAGTAGCTCCAATGTGAACATTGATGAATGCTTTTAGGTACCTTCACTCCATGGTGGACTTGTGCACTCCAAAGAGGGATTATCACGTTAAAGAGCTTGAACATACAAACAAGCAAAAGGGTTAATACAATTTTATCAAAGTTTTGACCAGGGTAAATGAACTTATGAAAATAAAGAAAGGAGGGGGTATTTATATATTTTTGCCAAGAGAGAGGGGTGGTGATTGGGTGATGAAATGGCATGAGGTGGAAGCTATGTGGAGGCCAAGAAAATCTAGAGAATCCCACTTGGAGGAGTGTGCACCCTCCAATATTAATGAGCTTAGGTGAGGAGAGTTCTCACCCACCCAAATATCATAAATAGGCATGGGGATTGGAGACCTTGGGTGATGTGGAGTAATTTTAAATTTGTAAAACGTGAAAGGTGGAGTTGGGAAGGACTTGTGAATTAATGAGAAGTATTCCTTAGGAGTTTTGATAAGGACTTTGGGAAATGATTAGGATTTTTAGAGATTTGCTTTAGGGTTTGGGAATTTATTATGGGTCTTGTTTGGGATTTGACTAGGGGTTAGTAAATTATTGGGGCTTAATTAGGGCTTTGATTAGAAAATTAGAGATTAATTGGTATTTTAGGAATTTTGAGGAGGGTTTGGGGAATTAAAGAGAAATTTATGGAAATTAGGAGAATTAAAAAGGGATTAGAGGAATTTAGAAAGAATTAAGGAAATTAGGAGATTATAAAGAATTAAAGAGGAATTAGAGGAAATTAGAAGAATTAGAGATGAATTAGGGATTAGAGGGGAATTAATGGAAATTAGAGGGGATTAAAGAGATTAGGGAGGAATTAGAGAGAAATTAGAAGGTTTTTGGGAGTATTAGGGGAAATTAGATGAATTAGAGAGGAATTATAAGGGTTTGAAAGGCTTAAAAAGAATTAGGGATAAAACTGAGGATTTTGGAGGAATAAAGAAGAATTTGGGAATCTGGGAGGAAATCAGGAAATTTGAGAGGAAATTGGGAAATTGGGGGCTTTGGAGGGTGTGTTGGGAATTTACAAACTTAATCAAAATTTAGGTGTTTATAAAGATACAAAATGACATGCCTTTGGTGTATACAAATTCAATACTAATTAATCCATGAGTTTCTTGAATATATTCATTCAATTATTTTCAAAAAGCTCCTATAGAAATTGAACTTCATAAAATGATATATATGTGCCAAAGAAATGATAGAATGGAGTCAAACTATAACCTAGAGGATTGTTGTGAAGGATTCAAGGGTGGTGGTAAGTTTGGACACCCATGTAATCTTGAACATGTTAGACTAAGACAATATCCAATCAGATAGGATCATCTAGGTTAGTAGTCAAGGCCATCAGGATAGGTTAGTAGTCTAGTAGAATAGGTATATTAGTTATCTAGATAATTAGATAGTTTATCTAGATACTTGGGCCATTTGAGTAAGGAAAAAGAAACATTTAATAATGACCATATAAACAAGTGCAAATTGGAAATCCAAAAGGTGGTAAAAATAAACTAAATAAGATAAAAATAACAAAATATCCAAATGCATGCAAAGTACTTAAGGGTGGTGAGGTGGTAATTAAAGAGTGGATGCTGCATGCAAGCTATATGTCCCCCTACCACTTTCATATTATAAATAGACAACGAGATTTTACCATAAAGCATTCAAATACATCATGTTGAAGAGGAGCTAGAAAGAGAAGGGCCAAACATTTTAGAAGGACAAAACTATACACAATATAGATGAAAGCACTAGGAGAAGACCAATAAACAACAAAAGTAACAAACTAGATTTGTAGTGCAAAATAAGACTACCCTAAGGAAGAAGAATCATGTGTTGCAAAAGCAAATGACCAAGTAGAAGACCAAATCTACTAGGAATAAGTGTTAGAGAGGGTTTCTATAAAAAATAATTCTCCATTGCTAATAGATAAATTTTCTCTTTTGTAGGTAGAAGGGTTATGAAAGAAGGTTGCAATTAAAAAAGATAAAAGAAGACATGGAGAATAGATTGTGTAGAGAAAATAATAAAAAAATGCTATAATTAAAAATTTCCAAGTCATACAAAATGTATAGGTCATATGGACTATGTCAAAAGGAATAAATAATGATTGAAAGAAAATATATGGGATGCCTAAGGAGTCATAGGTATTTTGTATATATGTAGGGAGACTACATAGATAGATCCATCCAAAGTTAGGTCATTAAGGAGAGAGTCATATAAGACCAAACCATATATAGTTGGATTGTTTAAACTTGGGTCATTTAGTAGTGGACCATCTGAGACCATACCATATTGGGGTAAGCCATGAAAGAGTAAGGCATATGGATAGTTGATTGAAAGCAAAGGCATAAATAATGATACAAACAAGTAGTGTGCCACATGGAGCTACTAGTGGAAGATAATTCATTAAGGTAATAGTTCAAGAAGTTGAAGCTAATTGCTACAAAAGGTTGGTGAAATTTTGATTTAAGGAGATTGATTGCAAAAGAAATGAAAAGGATAACACAAATTTAAAAAATAATTAAATGGGTGGAATTATGGAGAATAATTCTAGATAAGGTTGTGTTGTTGATAGGTCCTTGTACGCATGGAGCAAGTAATTGAGTTGGATTTTAGAGATGTCTAGTTGATTGCATGAGTGGTAGAGAGAGAGAACAAAATGGACACTAAATGAGTTAGAATATGACATCACAAATTAGATTCAAAACCAAGAATTAAAAATCCATATGAGATATAAGGACATGGAAAGGAACCAATATATTTATCTTAAGCAAAGAGTAAGAGAAATGAGTATATGTAGAACCCCTTAGAAGAAATAACCTAGATAATGCTAATAAGTGAATGTTGGAGAATACAGTGGATACAATACTCAAAGGATATCTATTGAGAATTGTACTTTAGAATGAAAGAGTGTAGTATCTTGTAGGTCCCTATATTTGATAAAGATATTTTCAAGTCGTACCTACTAGAATTACTACAAACATATGATGCCAAGAAAAATAGAAGTAGTATCATGATTGGTGACAAAAAAGCATGAGTGTCATTCTCCATAAATAGTTTTTGGAGAGAATTTAATTTATATATATATATATATATATATATATATATATATATATATATATATATATATATATATATATATATATATATATATATATATATATATATATAAAGAGATTAATGAAAAAAGAGGGATTGGAGTCCTATAAGTTGTAATTTTTTGTTGACAAGGTCACCAATTTTAGTTTGCAAGAAGTACCTAAGCTAATGAAGCATGAGATTTATAGATTAAAAATTTAGTATCTCAAGTTAGACAAATTATAGTGTGAAATGAATGTGATAATACCTAGATTTTTTGAAAAACAAGAAGCCTTAGATATACCAAATTGGATCATACCATACATGGAGGGAATCATGACTAGAGAATCATATTATTGGGCTAATTTTTTGTTAGATTATATTTGGAATATTTTGATGCAATATACAAATATTTTTTTATGGATTTTTATGTCATTGCTTTGATGTAGGATGTAGTGTCACATGACAAGATTTAGTTTGAAATACCAAATAACCCATATATCATTCTAGAATATATGCCTACCATTTTTTATTGGGTGCATGTTTTCCCATTGATGAAAGTTGGGACTATGAGAAAATTAGTATTAGGAAAGAAAAACAATTTAAAGAAGAGGAAGTGTTGATACATTAGAGGATGAGGAAGATGATATGGATGCCCTATAAAGTGAAGAGTATAATGAAGCTTAGGAGTAACTACCTAGTATTGAGGAACTAGTTAGGAAAGAGAAGAAAATGTAATTAAGCAACAACGGTAGTATATGGAAATGCAACTACAACAACACAAACTTGGCAGTAACAATGCTAGCAATATCAACCATCTAGTTAAGGTACTATTATGTTTTCTTTAGAAACCCTAAAATCATGGCATGGAAAGAAGAATAGTTGGTGGTTATTAGTAGATAATGGTGGTGGATCAACAAAATCAATTGCATGGATTATCAAAGGATTTAGTGGAAGTGAAAACTCTAGCACATCTAGGAAGTCAAACTATGCAAGGAGGCACTACAAGTGCCATTGTGGGTGCCAAAAGAGTAGATTCAAATGAGGCTACCATTGGAGTTTAAAAACCAAGAAGAGATGTACCTATTGCATATAATTTTCAATGTGTATGAGTAATTCAATAGTCTAGAAAAATAACTATGCAAAAATAGGCACAAGAAACACCTATAATTGTACATGCGAATGATGATGTCCAAATTCTAGTGAATGTAGCGAAGGCATCATTACCATTATATAAAGTAAAATAAGGAGAAGACTTTGATGGTGATGTTTCAATGCATGTTTATAATATGGATATGCTAGAGAGATATGCCACAACACCATTGAGATAGTTTTTATATGAAGTGGAGATATATGGTTCACCTCTATTGGATAAGGGATCATCAATTGAGTTGATGTCTACAATTACATAGACCAAGAAACTGATATCATCTATGTTGAAAGAGAAAAGATAAAAGATAAAATGGGAAATAACTTACATGAGAAGATCTATTATGGAATAAGGGTCATAGTAATTAACTGTTTGAAGAAAAAATTGATCAAGGTAAGGATATAGTATACATAACCAGGAAGCATGCTAATATATGAGGAAGTATACTAGAAATCCAAGAGAGAAAGGAAACTAGACAAAATATCAATTTGATAGTAAAATGAGGAGAGGATGTTGAGAGGAAAACCATCAAGGATGATATGTGTTATGTGTGGAGCCTGTTTCCTCCTTCACCATGTTTTAACTATTTTTTAGTTGCAACTGTCTATAGCTAAAAATATGCGAAGCTGTTCATGAGTTGGAGCTATTTGGTGCCACATTGGACACATTCTATGCTCGGTATTTTGATGACCAGGATGCGAATTGTTGGTCTGTTGAACATCTGGCAAAGAGGAATTATTTTGGTAATGAAAAACTGTGAAACAGAGAGCGTTGTAACTGAATTTGACGATCAAAACCACTTCCAAACTGAAGTGAATGCATTCCAAGTCCGTTTCATTCTATGTGGAACCTACACATAAGTTTTTTATCATATTTTGGGTTAATTTGGGATGTATAAATACTATATAAACATGTATATGATATTGGAGAAATAGAGAGAGTGTGTGATAGGAAAGATAGTGAGAGTTCATATGGAGAAATCACTCTGTGAATGTATTGATCTGATGTTTGGAGAGGCAATGATTGTTTGAGGTTGTAAATAAGAGAAGGAGATAGCAAGGTGTTGTTATTGTTTGTATCTATTAGATTGGAGGAGAATAAAGCAATATTGAAAGGCTTCTCTGGGGACGTAGCCCAGAAGAATTGAGTTAACCTCATTAAAATTCTCGTCTCTCTTTTTGTTGTTTGTTGTGTTTTCTTATTTCTGCAAGTTCCATTTGATTGTCATAGTAATTAGGATTGTTAAGGGTGTATTGAAATCCACAAGAACCCAACAATTGGTATCAGAGCCAATTTATTTTTATTGGGTACTTGACATTCCTAATTGCAAACTTAAGTTTGAGTGGTAGCTATGGCGAAGGAAAGAAAAATCAGAGTGGATAAATTTGATGGCACCAATTTCTAGTTCTAGAAGATGCAGGTAGAGGATTACCTCTACCAACAGGACCTATATTTGCCACTATGAGGAAAAAAAAAAAGGCCAAATGACATGTCAGATGAAAAATAGGATCTCATTGGTTGAAAAGCACTTGGAATAGTGCGATTGTGTTTGAAAAGCACTGTTGCCTTCAACATATCTGAACAGAAGACCACTAAGGGCCTCATGGATGCATTGAAGAAGCTTTATGAGAATCCTTCAACTTCCAACAAGGTCTTTCTCATGAAGCGGTTGTATAATCTCCAAATATCGGAGAATGGGTCTGTGACTACCCACTTGAATGATTTCAATTCTCTTATGAATCAATTGAATTTTGTCAAGATGAAGATTGAAGAGGATATGAAAGCGGTTTTGTTACTGTGCTCATTGCAACAAAGTTGGGAGAGCTTGGATATGACAATTAGCAATTCTTCTATTAGCAAGATCCTTAGCTTTGATGATGTTGTGAGTGTCATCCTAAGCCATGAAATGCAAAGGAAGAATGCAGAGTCCTCATAGACATCTGAAGCTGCCTTGATCACCAAAGGGAAGCAAAGAACAAATGAAGTAGGTAGTTCTAGAGCCAAAGGAAAGGGAAAGGCAGAGTGTTGGCACTGTGGGAAGAAGGGCCATGTAAAGAAAAATTGTTGGTTACGTAAACAAGAAGAAGGAAGAGGTGAGAGCAATGAAGCAAACATTGTGATGCAAGATGCATTGATCCTCTCTTTTGAAGGTGATTACGATGACCAGGAGTTATCACAAATAGTGGGAGCAAGGAATAGGCATGTTCACAGTGATGAGCATGGTTTTGTCCAATATGCGTAGTTAAGAAGGAAGAACACATGATGTGGGTGTGACAAGCCACATTGTGTGCATATTGTATGCTATGTGAATTGCATAGTGTGTGAATATTGTCTTGGATGATGGTGGTGCAGTCATCATGACCATTTTATTGTTGGATATTGTTTGGTTGCTTGTTGATCACATGAAGTGCGAAGGAGACACAGTGATGTTTCAAAGCATTTGCATAAAACAATCTGAAGGGGGTCTAAATAATTGTGTTTTACCATGAAAATGTTGTTCATGGGTGCAACAGCAGTGTAGCTTATGCAGAACAATATCCAAGTGGGATATTGTTAGGTGTGGAGCCTATTTTCTCTAACCTGTTTTAACTATTTTTTGGTTGCAACTGTCTATAGCTAAAAATAAGTGAAGCTATTTGTGAGTTGGAGCTGTTTGGTGCCACATTGGACATGTCCTATGCTCAAGCTTGTGATGACCAAGATGTAAATTTCTGGTCTATTGAACATCTGGCAAAGAGGTATTATTATGGTAGTGAAAAACTGTGAAATAGAAAACGTTGCAACTGACTTTGACGGTCAAAACCACTTCCAAATTGAAGTGAATGTATTCCAAGTCCGTTTCATTCCATGTGGAACCTGCACATAAGTTTTTTTCATATTTTGGGTTAATTTGGGATGTATAAATACTATATAAACATGTATATGATATTGGGGAAAGAGAGAGAGTGTGTGATAGGCAAGATAGTGAGAGTTCATACGGAGAAATCACTCTATGATTGTATTGATCTGATGTTTGGAGAGCCAATGATTGTTTGAGGAGGTTGTAAAGAAGAGAAGGAGATAGCAAGGTGTTGCTATTGTTTGTATATCTTGGATTTGAGGATAATAAAGTAATATTGAAAGGCTTCTTCAAGGATGTAGCCCAGAAGAATTGGGTGAACCTCATTAAAATTCTCTTGTCTCTCTTTCTATGGTTTGTTGTGTTTTCTTATTTCTGCAACTTCTCATTTGATTTCCATAGTAATTAGAATTGTTAAGGGTGTATTGAAATATACAAGAACCCAACAATATGGACATTAAACTAGAGGAAGCAAGAATGAAAGAGCATTTATTGAAAGAAGTGCCAGATCTAAAAGGACCACTAGTTTATGGAAAAAGTTAATGAGTAAGTTGATGCATTTTTGACAAGATGAGAAGAATGTTAAATAGGTTCTAGAGTGAGTTATGAGTAGGTTTTTTTAGGGACTGGTGAGTGTGGAAATTGAGAATGGATGTAGAGTTGAGTAAGCTAGTGAGTTGGGATCACAATGATGAGCACATAAAAATATTTATACAGATATATCACATGTATCTGTGGGAGTCAAGCATTGGAAATAATACTATCCATTTGATGTTGGAAGTGAGGAAACTACATAAGGAACTTTGGTTATGTATTTTCACCCACTACAAATATATGTCAATGAAGAGAGTATGATACCTTATCCAAAAATTTTGAGATCCAAAAATGTGAAGTTCATACTCAAATTGATGAAATTGTATGTAAGAATGAAATTATTGGCACCTAAGTCGTTAGCAATAGGGCTAGATATATTTTAGCATATGTTTTAGCTTAAATCTAAAGGATGAAGAGCAAGCTAACCAATTGTAGATGTGGAAGGATAACTTTGGCAAGTGCAGTAGGATGTCAAATAAAAACTAGTAGCATTGAGGAAAGTAGAGAACATGACATAGGTGTAGGAACAATAGGATTAATTAAGAGGAAAACCAAAGTAAAATTTTGCAGTGAAGGAATGAACTCTAGAAGCAAATATGTAGGATCTTGCTCATTAGGATTGACTGGCTGATGAACATTAAGAGCTACTTACAATAGCTACAAGGAAGGAAGCTAAAGTAGTGAAGAGTGAGGCTGACTTGAAGGCTAGGACTAATGAAGTGAAGAAAAATCACATCATTATAGCTTCTAATGGGGTTCTTACTAGGCCTATGTGAAGATATTGAAGGAATAAAATTAAGTCTTAAAGCTATAGATCTAAAAATTAGAAGGAATACATTTTCCAATGTCTCATCCTCAACAAATTTAGAGTCCCCAAGAGAAGAAACATTAGTTGATAGGTATGTTAACTAATTTAGAGGGAAGGGGAGATGCAGACACTAATTTTGACTTGAAACCTAAGAAAAATAAATAAAATAAGTGTATTGAAAGTCAAGTATGAAAATAATATAGTTTTGACACAATTTGTATATAGTTTTGATAAAGTTTGATATAGTTGAAGTTTTGGTTGTAAAATTTCATGCAATAATATAATGGTGAGTTAAGTTTTAGTCATGATAAGTTAGTTGTCATGTACATTGTATTATAGTTAGGAAATGAAATTCATGACAAATTAAATAATTGAGGTATCAAGGTTGGTATTTCGTAATAACTAAATTCCCTCAAGTTTAAATAGACCTCTCATTCATTTGAGTGGGTACATGGTACATTGAACATACATATGGTAGAAATTATACATAGTAAGGTGGGTACCTTATATATTTGAGAGAGGAGTCTACACATAGAGGAAATATAGTGGATTGGTTGTATAATGTAAATGCTATAGAGGATATGTTATTGGAGTGTTGAAAATTTGAGCAAGTTTTGTTGTCATTGATGTCAAAAGGTTTAGTGTCTAGTTCCGTCATCATCAATGTCATCAGGTTGTTTTTAAAAAAGGCAAGGAAGTGTTTAAAAGGAATAGGATATAATATTTATTTTAAATATTTTATGCCTAAAGATGCCTAAAATATTGAAGACCTAAGGAAGAAGCAAGTTTAAAATAAAATAATAATATTATAATATTTAAGATTATAATATTTTGAGTAAAAAATTGAGGTGAAGAAAAACGAGGTCCAAGGAGTCATTAAAAAATAAATCCTTGAAAAGACCCATTAAGCAGATGTTAAATATTATTATTTAATTTATTTAAATTAAAATATTTTAACCATAGGTTAAAATTTTAATTTAAATAAATATTTAAGGCACCAAAAGGTTTAAGTTTAAAATTTGAATTAAATTTGAATTTACTAAAAGCCTACGTGTTTGAATGAAAAGACAAGGTATAAAAGGAGGCAATGCTTTTGTTTTAAATCATCCATGAAATTTGTATGCTAAAAGTGAAAAGAAAATCATGCGCTGCATTAAGAGAAGTGAAAGGAATTCGCATGTGTTAAAGTTTAAGAGGCAGACTTTGTGATAAATCCAAGTGGAGCATAAAACCAATCCCAAAGTACTGTCTAGCGCAACCGATGGGCAGATGCAAGCTAAGATGTTCATGCAAGGTAGGTTAAGGGTTTGATTCATGTCCCCTTCGTTTTGAAGGCATCAAAGAATTTTGATTAATCTCGAAATTACCGAAAGCAAGGAAGAAAAGGTAGATCGTGCACCTTGTGCTTTGTGTTGGGCATGTAGCCCAACAGAAGCCTAGCCTTGGGATAAGGTGCAACGATGGCGGTAGGTTACGGGTTTGAGTTTGAGCACAATCATTAAGGGTGCAATAAATTTTTGAAGACATGGGCCATCACATAACGTAAGTGCTCGATTTATTTTTTGCCAAGGTTTTTGAATAGTGCTAGGGGCCACATGATAGTTTTGAAAATGCTTGAGGCCACGTGTTTATTTTTTCTAAGGTGAAAGATAGGGATTCATAAGGTTGATTAATATTTTATTTTTTAATTAGAATTATAAAATAAGAGTGGAGATATAAGGGGTTAGAAAGGAAACTAATTGTGTTGAATGGTATTGTGTGAAGATTGGAGTTAAAAGTGTTAAAAAAATGAATTAATTTTTATTTTGCTAAGTGTGAATATTGGGTTTATAAAGTTTTATTAAAGGATTTTTATTGTTTATGAATTGAATATTATTTTTGTGAAGTTTGGATATTATAAGGTGTACTTAAGACTTTATATTTTTGTATGGTGAAATAATTATTGAGGGAAATATTTGAGTGGATATTTTGGGATAAATTGTTACTATCTAACATTGAAATTGGCAAAAAGGATTTGATTGTTATTGAAATAGGTTTTGAAGACATATCTCCATCAAAACAAAAGGTATGGGAACATCTTCCTTATGAGTGGAATATTGTTGGATTGAATGTTATGAAACACAAAGTTGGAGTGAAAAGGATTGTTTGATAAGTATTGTTGGAAATGTTTGAGTCAGTTTTCATGTGCATGATTTGTGGATTGTGAAAGAACATGAGTATTATTGTTATGTGAAAATTGGAATCATCTTGAGTTAAGGTTTGAGTTCCATAATGTGAGTTGTTGGAAGTATAGTGAAACACTTGGTTAGGGTTTGTAAGTAAGGTGTGTTTCATTGAGTGGATGTTTGAGTGAATTTGGATGAACATTATTAATTGAAAGCATTAGAGTGATAGTTCAAGATTTGTGAAATAAATTATTCTTTATTCTTGAATTGATTTGAAAGAGAGTTTGAAAGTGATAGAGTGATTTGTGAGTGTGAAGCATATTGAGTCTCTTACCATTATATATATGTTTCTATGGTTAAAAATATTCTCAGTGAAACTTGTTTGTGTGATTGAAGAGGTTTTCTAAAAGAGAATTAAGTTGTGTTTTGTATACAAGTTCTAAAATTATTGAATGAGTTTTTGTGAAAGTTTAAGGACATATTTGAGACAAGTATTAGTGAAGACTTGAGAGCATATTGGAAAATTTCTTGAGTTAAATTATGGATAGATTTGAGGCAAGTATTTGAGAAGACTTGAGAGCAGAATTGATTTATTGATTTGTTTAAGCTTTGTGGTAGGCTTGAGATAAATCTAAGCAGAGTAGATTTGTGATTGATCAAGATTTGTGTTAAGTATTGATGATAGTTTTGAGGACAAAGTTTGGTGCAGATTTGAGGGAATATTTGTGCCAGACCAGAGATAAAATTATGAGTAGATTTTTGCTAGACCAAGGACAATGTTTAGTGCAGATTTGAGATAGAGATTGAGAAGAGCTAAGAGTAAGATTTGGAGGTGATAGAGCATAGGAAATTAGTCTCTAGTGGATATATATACATTAGTCAGGGAAGTGAGGACAAAGGTCTTTTGAGTGAGGACAAAGGTCTTCTGTGGAAATATATCCATAATCCAGTGCAGTGGAGGTAGTAGTCTTCTAGAATATCACTAGCTAGAGCATAGGAGAAGGAGTTATCCTATGGATAGAGATCCATGAACTTGATTAGGGGATTGGTGTCTCCTTTGGATATAGGTCCATAAACATTGTAATAGGTAAGGATTCCCAAGAGAATTTATTGAGAAAATTTATAAGGAATATTTTCTTCGTGGAGTAACCCACATTGGGTGAACCATGTTAAATCATATCTCTCATGTGTGTGATGATTGCTATAATGTTTATTGCTTTAATATTGCTAATGTTTTCATATGGACTAAAAGGTAATTTTTTTATCTTATACTGTTCACCCCCCTCTCAATATAAGCTCATATTATTCAATTGGTATCAGAGTGGGTCTCTCCATGAAAAGACTAATAGCTTGGAGGAAGATCCAAAAGGAACACACATGAATTCAGAGAATGAAGAAGAGACCATGATCAAAATAAAAGAGGAATTATTTGTTGCTCTTAGGAACTTGGAAAAGGTTAGAAAGAAGAACTCAAGTTTGAAGGATAAAATTCAAGAGGATGAAGAAGCAAAGATGGAACTTCTATAGAGTCTCACAGAACTCAAGATAAAGTTGGAAGAAGGAAAGAAAATTTAATAGGATATGACAAATCTATTAAGAGTAAGTGAAATAGAGTGTGAAATATTGAAAGTAGAAATTGTTTCTCTAAGGAATGAAGTTGAAAGGACCAAGTTGCGACAAGATATAAAGTTAGGGAAATAGAAATAGGAGTCAATCTCTCAAGAAACAAATATATCAAACAAAGATAAGCTTGTGACTCATACCAATATTCTAAAAGCAAAAGACATCAGGAAAGAAGAGGGCAAAGAAGAACCATGGATGAGAGTTAATCATAAGAACAACAAAAGGAGAAGCACTCAACCATATTTTCCAAGGTACAAAAATAGGTTACATAATATCTTCCATGGCTATTGCTTTTCATGTAATAAATATGGTCATAGAGATGCACATTGCACTAGTTATGTGAAAAATAATGTTAAAAAAAATTTCAATTCCGTTGCTCCTCTTATGAATGATGATGTCATATGGTATAAATGCAATAATTTTGGGCACAAGACTAGATGGTGCAAAATGGTATTTCATGAGTCGAATAAAAAGAATACAACTTCAACAATTAGGAGAGAGAGAAAAGAGCATGATAAAGTTAGATCAATGTTAGTACAAACAACTCTTCATGTTCAAGATAAGGAAAAATAATGGTTTCTTGATAGTGGTTGTTCTAGTCATATGACAGCAGAAAAAAATATTTTTTTTGTACTCAAGGAAACTGATGGAGGATCGGTTAAATTTGGTGAAAATGGATAAAAAAAACTGTGAAAAAGGAACCTTAAGTTTAGATAATGGAAAAACAAAAATAGAGAATGTATTGTATGTCAAGGGGTTGAGGCACAATCTACTAAGTGTAAGCCAACTTTGTGATCAAGGGCACATAGTTACTTTTCATCCATGCAGGTGTGATATTAGAAAGTCTAAAACTAGAAAAATTATTGCAAATGCAAATAGAACTACAAACAACCTTTACATGCTAAGTGAGATTAAAGGAGAAAAATATTTTCTATCACAAGAAGATGAGAGTTGGTTGTGGCAAAGAAGAATGAGTCATTTGAAATTTGAAAACATAGTGAACATAAGAAACAAGCAGGCTACAAGAGATTTACCCAATCTAAAGAGGCCATAAAACATAATTTGTTTGCAATGTCAACATGGGAAGCAAACTAGAACAAGTTTCAAGTCAAAAGGATTTATGCCATATGAGCCATTGAAACTAGTGCACACTGACCTATGTGGTCCTAAAAGGACAAAGAGTTTACAAGGTGAAAGTTACTTTATATTATCTATAGATGATTATTCCAAAATGATTTGGGTAAATTTCCTAAAAGAAAATTTCGAAGCCCTTGAGCTTGAGAAGTTTAAAGATTTTAAATAATTAGTAGAAAATAAAATAGGTAAAAGGATTACAAGTTTAAGGTCAAACATATGAGGATAATTTACCTCAAATTAATTCATATACTTTTATGAAAAACATGGGATCAAAACAGAATATTCGGTAGCAAGAACTCCTCAACAAAATGGTGTAGTTGAAAGGAAAAATAGGATAGTTGAAAATATGGCTAGAGCCATGTTAAATGAGTCTAAGATTTCATATAGTTTTTGGAAAGAGGCAGTACATACAATAGTATATATCATCAATAGAGCTCAAGTAAGAGTAAACCATCACAAAACCTCATATGAGCTTTGGAAAGGAAGACTAGCCATTGTAAATTACTTCATAATTTTTGAAAGCAAATGTTACATAAGATGGGAAGATAAAAATTTGGGTAAGTTTGAATCAAGATTTGATGAGGGTATTTTTCTTGGCTATTCCATTAATAGAAAACTCTATATATGCTATAACAAAAGGACGCATACTATTATAGAAAGCATAAATGTAACAGTTGATGACAAGATAGGATAAAGGAAACCAACTTGAGAAATTGTGTATGAGGAAGATGAAAGTTATGAAGAAGAGTTACATGAAGAATCAAAAGAATAAGAAGAAATACAAAGACTTTTTTCTAAGAGTCCATCCAGGTATGTACAGAAAAATCATCCAAGAGATCAAATCATTGGGAATCTAGATGAAAGACAAACAAGGAGAAGGGTAATAGCATCAAATGTGAAGAACATAAGCTTATATTGAGAGGGGGGTGAACAGTATAAGACCACTTTTTACTTTTCTTTCCCAAATAATATTATACAATATATCAATGGAAATATCAACAATAATAATCAAAGCAATGCACAAATCACCACATACAATAGAGACACCAATTTAACGTGGTTCACCCAATGTGGGCTACCCCACGGAGAAAATATTTCACTAAAATTTTCTCAAAAAATCTCTTGGGAATCCTTTACCTATTATAATATTTATGGAACTATGTCCAAAGGAGACACCAATCCCCTAATATGGCTCGTGGATCTCTATAAATAGGAGAAATCCTCCTCTGCTCCAGTTGGTGATCCTCTATAAGACTATTGCCTTCGTTGCACTGGCTTATGGATCTCTCTCCACTGAAGACTCTGTCCTCACTCAGAAGATCTCTATCATCACTATCCTAGCTAATGGATTTATATCCACTAAAGACTACTATCCTCTACTCTGTCACCTCCAAATATTACTCTCAAATTTATCTCAAATCTATACTAAACATAGTACTTCGATCTAGCACTAATCTGCTCAATATCTATCTCTGATATGCACTAAACATGGTACTTTGTTATAGCACAAATTTACTCAATATTTGTCTCTTATCTGCACTAATCACAATCCTTTGGTCTAGCACAAATCTACTCAATATCTATCTCTAATATTTACTAAACACAGTCCTTCAGTATAACACAAATATGCTCAATATCTATCTTTGATCTGGCACAAACCTATCCTCAAAGCTGCACCAAAATTTGTCTTCAAATCTATCCTTAAGCCTTAACACAAAGCTTGACTCAATCACAAATCAAATCTACTATATCTACCACAAACCTTAACTAAAGGTTTGAAAAAATAAATCAATCAACTCTGCTCACAAGTCTTCTCAAAGACTTACCTCAAATATGCTCAACAAGTCTTCACTAGAACTTGTCCAATATGATTCACCAAGACTTACCTCAAATCTACTCAACAAGTCCTCACTAGAACTTGTCCAATCTGCTGAAAAATTATTCACCAAGACTTACCTCAAATATGCTCAACAAGTCCTCACTAGAAATTGTCCAATATTCTCAACAAGTCTTCACCAAGACTTGCCCCAAATTTTCTTTGTAAGCTTCCACAATAGCTTACTCAACTTAGTCCTTAATTCCACTCTAGAATTTACTAAAATCAGCTCAAAAGCTTTCACAAAATCTTATTCAATTCAACTCAATCTATCACATAAAACTTCTTCAATCACATAAATAAGCTTCACACAGATTCTTGTTTAATATCACAAAAACATATAGATAATTTTTGGAGACTCAATATGCTTCACACTCACAAAAATGCTTAATCACTTTCCATATTTCCTTCAACTCAAACTAAAAATAAAGAACAATTTGTTTCACAGAACTTGAACTATCACTTCAACACTTCCAATCAATTATGCTCAATCAACTCCACTCAACCAATCACTCAATGAAAGCTTATTCAACAATGCTTATAAAAAAAACCTCACATAACAATGATACTCATGATCTTTCACTAATCCTAGTTCAAGATAGTTCACATAACAATTATACTCATGATATTTCATGAAACCTAATCATGCACATGAAGGCTCACTCAATATTTCTAACAATGCTTATCAAACAAGGTTTCTAGCATCAACCTTCATTCTAGAAAAAATTTCATCAATCAATATTGGATATCTCAAAACCAAACTCAACAATGTTTATCAAACAATCCTTTTCACTCCAACTTAGAATTCACAACATCCAATCCAAAAATATTTTACTCACAAGGAAGATGTACCCATATCTTTTATTTTTATGGAGATATGTCTTCAAAACCTATCTAAACCACAATCAAAATTTCTTTGCCAACACTAGTGTTAGGTAGCCACAACCTATCTCAAGATCTACACAAAATAATTTTCTCAAAAATTATTTTTCCATACAAAATATCAAATCTTTTTGTACACCTTATAATCTTTGAACTCACAATATCTAACTCAATAATTTCATTATTACAAAATATACAACAATTTCCCTTATACACCTTATAATCTCCAAAATTACACAATATAACTCAATAATTCCCTTATACACCTTATAATATCCACACTTTATAAAATAAATTTCAATCACAAAAAATCAAAATAAAATATTTTAATTTTTTCTTTTACCTTATAACTCCCCCAAGAACTTAGAACTCACGACAACCTCTAGGTAATTTAAATTTTCAACACCTTGGAGAATAAGAAATTGAATAGCATACCTTTAATTCATTTTGCCCACTAAAAAACTATCTTTGATGAATTTGAACATGTGATCTTGCAATCCCAACACCCTAGCTCAAATCTACGCCACCAAGTGGGTTGTGTGCCCACATGAAACTAATGGTGCATGCTCCCCTAAAAGTCTACCTCACAAAATATGTTGAGTGAATTAAACGAAGGCCTCTTCCTCTAGCAAAACATCAATCACGTGGATCGAACCCACAATCTCCTCCTTGCAAGCCTTAGCACTTTTCCAAGTTCCACCTGCACTACCACCATCGGTGGAATGTCAAATAACTTCGTTACCTTTATTGTCTTGTTTCCTTCCAATCTCTTTGAAATGCGAATCTTGCTTCATCCTAAGATGTAGCACTCGATTTTTTCATCTTTCTTGCATTCGAAGGTGTAAAAATTAACCTTAGTAAATGGAATTTATTTCCTATATAAATGCACATAATTTTTTGACTTTTCACATTGGACAATTTCAAATTTAAAAATTTGAATTAGTTTTTAAATATTAAATTTAAAAACCTTTGCATCCATTATTAATTTAAATGAAAATTTTAATCAAAGATTAAAATATTTTAATTTAAATTATCTCTTTTGTAATGTGATCATTGGGTATTTTAAACTTGAACCTTGTTTTTTTTCACCTTGTTATTTGGCCCGAAATATTACAATAATATAATATTATTATTTAATTTAAACTTGCTTCTCCTTCCTTGGGTCTTCATCCTTTGGGCCCTTTTTAGGCATTTAATAATAAAAATAAATAGTATATCCTATTTCTTTCCAAGACCTTATTGATTTTGTAAAAACCACTTGATGTCCTTAATGACATAAAAATTAAACCAATATTATTTTGACATCAATGACAACAAAACTGCTCAAAATTTTCAATAATCTCCCCCTTTGTCATTGATGGCAACCCCTTTATTTTTACCATTCCTTTTTCTTTTTTAAAAATGGCTTTCCTTGAGAAGCTACTCCTCATGACTAAATGCTCTCCCCCTAACTCAAATCTCTCCTCCTTTGTCATCAATGGAAAAGGGTCACCTTTGGGGCTTGGGGCTAAGAATGAAACTCTTAGCTTAGTCCCTCCCCCACCTCCTTTTAAGGTGGTTAATTCTGGGGTGGGAGTATTTCTACTCCCAACATGCACTAATATTTACCTTTGTCCACTTTATTCCTCAACTAATCCTTTTTATTCCTCTAATTATTCCCTATTCCTGTTTGTTTATGGAAGTTTTGCTCTATGCCACTTTGTTGTATGCCCATCATTATTGCACTTATAACACTTAATTTTATTGTTCCTCGAAGGTGTAACTGTCTTGGGGTTTCTCTTGGTGAAGCCATATCCATTCCTATCATGAACCATGCAATTAACTACCTTGTGACCAAATTGATTACAAGAGTAGCAATACCCTTGAAAGAGATACTTATTTTTGAAATTCCCATGTTCCTGTCTTTCATGTGTCCTGCACTGTGTAGCCTTGTGCCCAAATATATGATATGAGAATAATTATCCATTGAAACTACCTTGCCTTGACCCCATTGTTCTCTTAGTTTCTTTTACCTGTGTTGCTTCCTGTTCCATCCGTTCCTCATTTGTGCATTGTTCCTTTCCTTGTTGAACTTTCTATTGTCCAAATCATTCTCAGAAGTCTCATTCTCTCTTAAACTCTCTTATTCTAAAGCTTCTTCTTCCTTGAAGCTTGATATTGACTCCTCTCTTTGTTTTCTTTATAACTGTTCAAAACCAAGTCCTATTTTTTTTTATGAAGATCTTTGTACCTTGATAATATTATCCAAGTTCTTTGAGCTTCTACCAAACCTATGTAACTTGTCCTTTGACTCTTTTACTTCCTTAGTGAAGCTACCTCATGCTCTAAGCTTTCACATTCTAAAACATTTGCTTCTAACTTCTCTTTGAATCTCCTTATCTTATCTATTGAGTTAGTTAGATCCTCTATAAGTTTTCCTTTTTCTTCATCACATTCTTGAAATTTAAGCTTGAGTTTTGAGTTTTTCTTTATTACCTCTCTTAATGCATCAAGGGCATAAATAAGCTCACCCTCAAGATCAACTTCTCCTTTCTATGATTATTTCTCTATTTATTTGCCTTTGGGATCATCTTCATTCCTTTCTGTTTTATCTTCAATAGGATCACCTCCTTCTTCTTCTATTACCAAAATTAAACTTTCTTCCGGTCCTTCAAGTGTATCTTCATATTCATCATCATTGAAACTGAATCCATTCCTTGTACAACTATATTCAAGATGACCAAAGTTACCACATCTAAAACACTTGAGAATCATTGGTGCTCTTTTTCTAACATCATATTTTTATTTTACTAGAAATAGTACTTCATATTTATCATTATCTGAGGAACTTTCATCACTATCACTTGAGCTCTTACATACCTTGTCTACATAGAAAATCTTCTTATGCCTTTGAAAAAACTTCTTTCTTTGCTTGCCTTGTTCATCCCTGCTTTTCTTTTGGTACCTAGGTTTTTTCTGTTTCCTTTTTCTTATGATCCTATTTTTATTCATCATTGCTATTTCTAACCTCTGGACAATTAGATGGATAGTGATCATATTTTCCATAATTGAAACATCTAACTAATTTTGCGCCTTTATATTTTCTTGAGTCCTTGTTCCTTCTGCCATAATTTACTTCTTCATCACTAGATGACTCATTTGTTGAATCTGACTTCTTATCCTTTGTCTTATTAATAAATTTGAAGGCTACTTCCTTCTTGGGAATAGGTTCCTCTTTTATTCTCATCTCAAAAGATGTGAGAATGCCATGTAATTCATCCTTTGTCAAAAGTTTAATATTTTTTGCCTCTTCTATAGCTGAAATATTTTCACTAAACCTTTTTGGAAGTGATCTTAAAATATTATCACAAACATTTGTTTCCTCAACTTTAAGTCCAAGTCCTTGCATGGCATTAACAACCTCGTCCACACAAAGTATATATGCAATAATTTTTCCTCGTACTTCATATTTAGGTCTTAAAATTTTCTCTTAAAGTTTTGCAAATTTACCCTTTTGACATTTTTGTCTCTCTAATATATGCCTTTCAACTTATCCCTAATTTCCTTTCCTGATGTGCAATACATAACCTTTATAAACTCTATCTCACGTAAACCTCTCAAAATTCCATTCATTTATTTTGAATTGTGATGATTTAGAAGCTTACCATATTTATCTATAGGTGGAGTTGGTGGTGTTTATCCATTTTAAACTACTTCCCATATCTTGTTTCCAAGTGCCATTAGATGAAACTTCATCCTTGTGCTCCATAGTGCATAATTGTTCCCATCGAAAAATGGTGTTGAATTCCCTGATGATCCATTCTAAGAATCCATGTGTTCTTGTAAGCTTTTCCTTCAAGCTGTTAAACTCTTCTAAAGGAAACCACTCTAATACCAATTGAAGAACACACGCTTATACTGAGAGGGGGGTGAATAGTATAAGACCACTTTTTACTTTTCTTTCTTTAACAATATTATGCAATATATCAATGGCAATATCAATAGAAGTAATAAAAGCAATGCATAAATCACCACACAATAGAGACACCAATTTAATATGGTTCACCCAATGTGGGCTACTCCACGAAGAAAATATTTCACTAAAATTTTCTCAATAAATATCTTGGGAATCCTTTCCCTATTACAATGTTTATGGACCTCTATCCAAAGGAGACACCAATCCCCTAATATGGTTTATGGATATCTATCCATAGGATAACTCCTCCTCTACTCTGGATGGTGATCTTATAGAAGACTACTACCTCCACTACACTGGCTTGTGGATCTCTCTCCACTAAAGAATCTATCTTCACTTAGAAGATATCTATCCTTACTATCCTAGCTAATGGATCTCTATCCACTGGAGACTACTACCCTCTACTCTATCACCTCCAAAGCTTACTCTCAGCTTTGTCTCAAATTTGTACTAAACACAGTCCTTTAGTCTAGCACAAATCTTCTCAATATCTATCTTTGATCTACACTAAACATAGTCCTTCAGTCTAGCACAAATTTGCTCAATCTCTATCTTTGATCTGCACTAAACACAATTATTTTGTCTAGCACAAATCTTCTCAATATTTTTCTCTGATATATACTAAACATAGTCCTTCGATCTAGAATAAATTTAGTCAATATCTATCTCTGATATAGCACAAACCTTGAGAGCCCAAATCAGATATAGTTAAAACAAACAATTTTTATTATTCCAATTATTTATCGCCCAAACCTTAGAACACGATATATAGTGCATATTACAACTACCCACGTAACAAATGGAAGAATATTAGGGAAGAAGGATTAGGGAATAAGATAAGGGGATAAGGAGGAGGAATAAGGGGAGAGAATAAAGGAGGAGGAATAGAAGGAATAAGGGGGAGGAGAAAAACGAATTTGCCGACATTTTTAGAAAAACAAAACGCGTTCACACTAGAGCACTATTTCTAGCCAAGTTTTCTCTTGAACGCGTTCACACTGCAACACTCTCCCCCTTAAAGTTGAGAGGTCTGACTAGACAGTCTCTCAAATTTATAAATTGAGCTTTAGCCATGCCTTTGGTGAATATGTCTGCAATGTTCTCCAAAGTGCGACAAAATTTAAGCTCAACAATTTCTTGCTCCACCATGTCTCGGATGAAGTGATACTTCATATCAAAGTGTTTTGTTCTGCTATGGTGGATTGGATTATATGCCAACTGAATGGCACTTATGTTATCATAGTAGATTCTGATTGGACCACTTTGCTGTTCTCCAATCTCTTCCAGCACTTTTCTTAACCAAAGGGCTTGAGTACTAGCATATGTGACTACTATATACTCAACTTCTGTAGAAGACAATGCTACAACTATCTGCTTTTTGGAACTCCATGTAATTAGTCCTGACCCTAGACTAAAATAGTTCCCTGAAGTAGATTTCCTATCATCAATGTTGCTGCCCCAATCACTATCACTGAAGCCTACTAGCTTGACAGTCTTACAATTGTGGTAATGGATTCCAAAATCCCATGTACCCTTTACATATCTGAGAATTCTTTTAGCTGCTTGCAAATGCAGCTCAGATGGACTAGCCATAAATCGAGAGACAAGAGAAACAACATACTAAATGTCTAGTCTGGTGTTGGCGAGAAACATCAAACTCCCAACCATGCTCCTAAAAGTGGTCACGTCAACTTTAGGTGCTCCATCATATTTGCTTAATTGGATCCCATGTCCAACTGGAGTTGCAACTGGTTTGCAATGCTCCATAGCAAACTTCTTGATCATGTCCCGAGCATACTTATGTTGACAGATGAAGATCCCTGAATCTATCTGATGGACTTCCATTCCAAGGAAGTAATGCATTAAGCCAAGATCCTTCATCTCAAACTGCTTCATCATGGAGCGCTTGAACTCCATATTCACTTTTTCATTACTACCCATGAAAATGAGATCATCCACATACAAGCAAACTATGAGGATGTCATTACCTTGCTTCAGGTAGTAAAGTGTGGGTTCATTTCTGCTTCTAGTGAACCCAAAATCTTTGAAGTACCCATCAATGCATGAGTACCAAGCTCGTGGTGCTTGCTTGAGGCCATAGAGTGCCTTTTTCAGTCTGTAAACAAGGTGCTCCTTACCTTGCTCTTGAAATCCTTGAGGTTGCTCAACATACACTTCCTCTGTTAAGTACCCATTGAGAAAGGCACTCTTCACATCCATGTGTTGGACTTTCCATCCCTTGTGTGCAGCTAAAGCAAGAACTGTTCTGATGGTCTCCTGTCTAGCTACAGGAGCAAATGTCTCCTCATAATCAATACCATACTTTTGTGTAAATCCTTTTGCAACCAATCTTGCTTTATGCCTTTCAATGCTTCCATCAGCATTGTATTTGGTCTTGAAGACCCATTTACATCCAACACACTTCTTTCCTTTAGGAAGCTCTACCAACTCCCAAGTATCATTGTTTTTTATAGAGGTTATCTCCTCTTTCATGGCATCTTGCCAAATTTTTTGAGTACATGCCTTCTCATAACTAGAAGGTTCAAGTTGTGCACTAGTTAACAAGGCATAGTTAACTACATCTCCCCGAGGTTCAAGCTGGGAGTCATCATCACCATACAAATGCATATTTTCAAGTCTTTGTAAAACAGAACTCATCTCACTAGCTTGACTTCTAGTATACCTTCTTTGAAATTTTTTATCCAACATCTGATAAGATGGATGATGCTGGAGAGTTCTCTTACCTCTCGATGGAGAATCAATATCCATTGGTGAGGAACCGACTGACCTTTGTGGAGAAGGACTTGGTGATGATGATGATGAACTGGAAGTCGAATGTCTACTTGGGCTTGGAGGAGGAGGAGGAGTATTCTTGCCTTTCTTTGGTGCTATCTGCTGCACCTGTGTAGAACCTGCATCATGAGATTCAACATCGCTATAAATTTGGGGATTTCCCCATTCTCCCCCTTCATCAAAAATCACATCCCTAGAAAGTATTATTTTTTGAGTCCTAGGATTGTAGAGTCTGTAAGCTTTTGTGTTCTCACAATACCCTACAAAAATGCATGCTTGACTCTTAGGATCGAGCTTCTTTCTCTGTTCATCAGGAATGTGTGAGTAAGCCAATGAACCAAATACTCTGAAATGCTTGACATTCGGTTTCTTACCATACCATGCTTGATAAGGAGTTTTCCCTTTCAAACTTGAAGTAGGACTCCTATTCAAAATATACACACTGGTCCTGGCTGCATCCGCCCAATACATATTGCTTAAATGCTTCGTTTGAAGCATAGATCTTGCCATCTCTACAATGGTGCGGTTCTTTCTCTCAGCCACACCATTCTGTTGTGGAGTATAGGCAGCAATGAACTGCCTCTTTATTCCATGTTTTTTACAAAAATTCAAAAATTCATTAGAGGAGTATTCTCCTCCTTTATCTGATCTGAGACACTTAATAGAATATCCACTCTCATTTTCCACTCTTGCTTTAAAATCTATGAAGCAATCAAATGCTTCATCTTTATGCTTCAAGAAATATATCCAACACATTCTTGAAAAATCATCAATGAAAAGAAGAAAGTAAGAGTTATTACCAATGCTCTTGGTCTGCATCGGACCACAAATGTCCGAATGCACTAGTTGGAGTGGATAACTGGCCCACCATGCTTGTCCATGAGGAAATTTGGTTCTAGCGTGCTTGCCCAAGGCACAACCTTCACAGACTTCCTTATTGTCCTGAACTTTAGGAAGTCCGGTCACCATTGCTTGAGAAGTTAACATCTTCAAACTGGCTGAATTCAAATGACCGTATCTCAAGTGCCACAACACACTTGGATTTGCAATAGCAACATTTACTAATTGATCTCCTCCTGGCTGGCCAAACTTTAAAGGAAATAACCTATTCCTTGTCATTGGCACTTGAGTAATGACTCTATCACTATTACTCTTATCAAAAATGGTACATTTACCTTCATCAAACAATAATTTATAGTTCTTCTCTAACATTTGACCAACACTTAAAATATTGTGTTGGAGATGAGGTGTGTAATAGATATCACTTACTTGTTTCATGCCCTCTTTTGTTGGAACCTCCATGGCTCCAATGCCTTCAACTGCCAATGACTTGTCGTCTCCCAATTTGATGTTGGATTTGTAGGAAGAATCCAGAGTAGCAAAGAGTTCTTCTTTGCCACTCATATGATTTGAACACCCAGTGTCCAAGATCCAGGTATCATTCAAGTTCTGATCTGAGGTCCCTTCCTCTTCTCCAAAATTGCCATACTGACTGCTCTGACTGTTGCTCCCTTGAGAAGATTTTGACCAATAGTCACGAGCAAAGTGGCCAAGTTTGCCACAATTGTAGCAAGCTTGTTTTGACTTGTCACTTCCTTTTCCTCGTCCTGGATGCTTCCCTCTATTCTGCTGTCCACCTCTATTCTGACCTCCACCTCTGTTTGAAGATCCTCCTCTGTTAGGAGTTCCACCTCGTGGACTATTCCTACCTCTACCTCGACTTCTACCTTGTCCTTTTCCTTCTTGTGAAGCGAAGGCTTTGTCATCGCCTCCATGGCTAGTGGAAGGAGATTCCTACAATCTCTCTTCATGTGAAAGAAGAGAACCAATTAGTGCATCAAAGGAAAGTGCAGTCAAATATTTTGACTCTTCAATAATGATTGCTACATGATTCCACTTAGGAAGAAGTGTTCGCAACACTTTCTTCACCACAACTTCTGGTTTAATCTCTTCACCTAGAGTGACCATTTTATCTACTATGGCTTTGACTCACACGCAGTAGTCTCCTACTTTCTCATTCTCTTGCATTATGAGATTTTCAAAATCTCTTTTCAGAGTTTGAAGCCTGACTTGCCTTCACTTGATCACTCCCTTGAAAACTTTCCTTTAAAGTATTCCAAGCATCTTGAGGTGTTACACAGGATGCTATTCTAGGAAATATGCTTTTATCTAGGGCTGCTTGCAAATGATACAGGGCAGAGGAATTATTTTTCTGTGCTTCTTTCCTAGCTTTTCTATCAGCAGCACTTAAAGCAGTCCAGTCGAGTAGGAGAGGGTTCTGTGTAACCCTCTTCAACTACATCCCACAAACCTTTACCTATCAACAAGGTTTTCATCTTTATTGACCAGTATTCATAATCACTACCATTGAATTCTGGAATTGGAAGATTTGAATTTGAAGCCATTTCTACTACTTGAAAGCAAACTTTGATTTGACTAAAAATAGGAAGTACAAAGCAATTACAAGTTCAAATCAAATCTAGATTTCTTAACTCTCTCACTGATTTCTTCTTCTTCTTCTTGTGGATTGTCCAGTACTGGAGGTCCAAAATTGTCTGCAATGGAATCCTCATCGTCATTGATGACAACTATTTCAGGAGCTATCGCTAACTCGGACTGTGCTGGCTCAGCCTCTACTGTCTCAGGCTCTGGAGAGCGTGGGGTATAACTTTCACTGGATTGTTGCTCCGGCTCAGCTGGAGAGTAGCTATCACTGGCTTGATCTATAGGTGCAGCTTCAATTGTATCGGACTCCTCCACTCGTTGTCCAAAAATATTATCTTCTGAGTCAGCCTCGTAACCAGAATCTGGATTCCTTTGGTGGGCTATAATAGAATTCTGCAGCTGACTGAATACGACATGTAGTCCATCTCGTCGAACTCGTTCATCAAAAGCTTTGACAGTTTCTCTCCATAGTAGAGAGCACAAAGCATGGTAACATCCGGTAGATCTGATCATCTACTCATCAAGGCAAAAAGAAAAAATTCGTTAGAGCTTCTGAGGTTACAATTTTTGCTCTTTTACAACCGTTGAGGCTATTACACAAAATTTTTAGCCTTGAAAAGCGATAAACGGGCGCTCCGGAAGGCTTCCCGTCACCTTTTTTGTACAATGCTTGCCTCTCAGGCTATTACACAATTTTGCAAGGTTTTTCAAGCCCTCTTGGGCGATTTTACAATTTGCCTCTAGGGCAATAGGTTCACTATTTCTCTTATAAAGTTTTACAATTAAACTTTTAAAGCACTTTAATAATTTTAACTTAATAATAAAAATATGCTTTAAAAATTATTAAAAAAAATATTTTTTTAAATAATTAAAAAGCATTATTTAAATTATTAAATTAATATTAAAGAAACTTGAATAAAAGCTTAATGTAATTTTTTAAAACCTTTGTCTTTTTGACGTTTTGCAGGTCGAACTCACGACCACCCTCAACTCCGGCAAGATTCTTCACCAATGCGCCCTGCAACTCTTTTGAATATCTTATCCCGACTGCCGCACTTTTACCCTGCAAGGTTGACGATTTCACACAAAAAAAATAATAAAAAAAACTTTTGCCAGGCGTCCCCGATGGGTTTCGAACCCGGGACCTTCTCCGAACAACAAAGGCACACTCGCCACTCGTGCTACGCCCACTGGCATGCTTACAATTCAAGGCAGCTTCCCTGTGAACACGACGCCCTCGCGTTTTAAAAAAAAAAATAAAACACATTATCCCACATTGCCTGGGATAGAGGCTGTGGGAGGGAATAAGAACGCGAACGCGCGCGTTGATATTTGATTGCCTTCGGGCAATCGTCCTCTTCCAATATTTTGCTACGACCGCAACCAACCACACAATGACACCTCAGTGCTCCTGCCAACTCGTACGCCACGTCAGACGCCAACTCAGATGCCACGTCCTCTCACCTACCACGTCAGTCTCAAAGTGCATGCCACTCCATGTCAGCAGCTGTTCCTCGTACTACATGCCGCTTCGTCAGCTCGCCACCTCAGCAGCCAATGCCACCTCAACCAGCCACCTCAGCATCCATGCCTCGATCTGCATGGAATCGAACCTCGATTTTTGTGCCACTGCACTACGTCAACCTCCACTTCGATCTATGTGTCTGACAGTCCTACTGCCAGACTATAGGTCACTTCAAAAATCAGGCTCAGTCTCCCATTCCAGTTCCAGCTACCTCCGTCAGGAACCGACCGCCTCAAAAATCATGCCCAGTTGGACTGCGTACCCACGTTGCCCTCGTGCGGCCTCCGCCTGCACCTGCTCTGATACCAGATTGAGAGCCCAAATCAGATATAGTTAAAACAAACAATTTTTATTATTCCAATTATTTATCGCCCAAACCTTAGAACACGATATATAGTGCATATTACAACTACCCACGTAACAAATGGAAGAATATTAGGGAAGAAGGATTAGGGAAGACAGAGAGATAAGGGGATAAGGAGGAGGAATAAGGGGAGAGAATAAAGGAGGAGGAATAGAAGGAATAAGGGGAGGAGAAAAATGAATTTGCCGACATTTTTAGAAAAACAAAACGCGTTCACACTAGAGCACTATTTCTAGCCAAGTTTTCTCTTGAACGCGTTCACACTGCAACAAACCTGTCCTCAAATATGCATCAAAATCTATCCTCAAATATATCCTCAAGCCTTAACACAAAGCTTAACTCAATCACAAATCAACTCTACTAGATCTACCCCAAACCTTAAATCAAGGTTTTAACAAATCAATAAATCAACTCTGCTCACAAATCTTCTCAAAGACTTACCTCAAATCTTCTCAACAAGTCCTCACTAGAACTTTTCCAATCTGCTTCACCAAGACTTGCCTCAAATCTTATCAACAAGTCCTCACTAGAATTTGTCCAATATACTCAACAAGTCTTCACCAAGACTTATCTCAAATCTACTCAACAAGTACTCACTAGAACTTGTCCAATATGCTCAACAAGTCTTCACCAAGACTTACCCTAAATCAGCTTTGTAAGCTTCCACAAAATCTTACTCAACTCAGTCCTTAAGTCCACTCTAGAACTTACTCAAATCAGCTCATAAGCTTTCACAAAAGCTTATTCAACTCAACTCAATCTATCACATAAAACTTCTTCAATCACACAAACAAGCTTCACATAGATTCTTGTTTATCTCATAGAAGTGTATAGAGAATTGTCAGAGACTCAATATGCTTCACACTCACAACAATTCTTAATCACTTTCAATATTTCCTTCAACTCAAACCTGAAATAAAGAACAATTTGTTTCATAGAACTTGAACTATCACTCCAACACTTCCAATCAATTATGCTCAATCAAATCCACTCAACCAATCATTCAATGAAAGCTTTTTCAACAATGCTTATCAAACAAATCTCACATAACAATGATACTCATGATATTTCATCAACCCTAGTTCAAAATAGTTCACATAACAATGATACTCATGATATTTCACAAACCCTAATCATGCACATGAAGTCTCACTCAATATTTCCAATAATTCTTATAAAAAAAGGTTTCTAGCATCAACCTTCATTCCAAAAAAACCTTCATCAATCAATATTGGATATCTCAAAATCAAACTCAACAATGCTTATCAAACAATCCTTTTCACTTCAACTTAGCATTCACAACATCCAATCCAACAATGTTTTACTCACAAGGAAGATGTACCCGTACCTTTTATTTTGATGGAGATATGTCTTCAAAACTTATCTTAACCATAGTCAAATTTTCTTTGCCAACACTAGGGTTAGGTAGCCACAACCTATATACAGATCTCCACAAAATATTTTTCTCAAAAATTATTTTTTCATACAAACTATCAAATCTTTTTGTATACCTTATAATCTCCAAACCCACAATATCTAATTCAATAATTTCATTATTACAAACCATACAACAATTTCTCTTATACGCCTTAGAATATCTAAACTTACACAATCTAAATAAATAATTCCCTTATAAAAAAATGCACAACAATCTCCCTTATACACCTTATAATCTCCACACTTTATAAAATAAATTTCAATCACCAAAAATCAAAATAAAATATTTTAATTTTTTATTTTACCTTATAACTCCCCCAAGCACTTAGAACTCACGACAATATCTAGGTAATTTCAATTTTCAACACCTTGGAGAATAAAAAATTGAATAGCATACCTTTAATTCATTATGCCCACTAAAAAACTATCTTCGGTGAATTCGAACATGTGACCTTGCACTCCCAAAAACCTAGCTCAAAGCTAGGCCACCAAGTGGGCTGCATGCCCACATGAAACTAATGGCACACGCTCCCCTAAAATACTGCCTCACAAAACATATTGAGCGAATCAAACAAAGGCCTCTTCCTCTAGCAAAACGTCAATCGCGTGGATCGAACCCACGATCTCCTCCTTCCAAGCTTTAGCACTTTTCCAACTTTTGTCTGCGCTACCACTGTCGGTGGAATGTCAAATCACTTCTCTACCTTTATTGCCTTGTTTCCCTCCAATCTCTTCGAAATGTGAATCTTGCTTCTTCCTAGGATGCAACGCCCGAATTTCTCCTCTTTCTTGCATTCAAATGTGTAAAACTTAACCTTAGGAAATGGAATTTATTTCCTACATAAATACACATAATTTTTTGAATTTTCATGTTGACCAATTTTAAATTTAAAAATTCGAATTAGTTTTTAAATAAAATCTTTTGTAATCTGCTAATGGGTCTTTTTAACTTGAACCTTGTTTTTCTTCACCTTGTTATTTGGCCCAAAATATTATAATAATATAATATTATTATTTAATTTAAACATGCTTCTCATTCCTCGGGTCTTCATCCTTTGGGCCCTTTTTAGGCATATAATATTAAAAATAAATATTATATCCTATTCATTTCCAAGACCTTCTTGCTTTTGGAAAAAACACTTGATGTCCTTAATGACGGTGAAATTAAACCAATATTCTTTTGACATCAATGACAACAAAACTACTCAAAATTTCCAACAAAATGAGCAAGCAAATTTCTCTTTGTTATCTAAAATCGAGCCAAAATATTTCAATGAGGCAAGTGAAGATGATTTTTAGATTGAGACAATGAATGAGGAACTAGATCAAATAGAGAAAAGTAAGACTTGGTAACTTGTCCCATGACCAAAAGGCAAGAATGTGATTGGCACTAAATGGGTATTTAGAAACAAGTTAAATGAATATGGTCAGGTAGTCAGAAATAAAGCAATATTAGTATGCAAAGGTTATGCACAAGTTGAGGGAATTGATTTTGATGAGACATTTTCTCCATTTGCACAACTTGAAGCTATAATAATGTTCTTAGCCTTCTCAAATTTCAAAAGTTTCAAAGTATATCAGATGGATGTTAAGTTAGCCTTTCTAAATAGTGTTATGGAAGAAGAGGTTTATGTTGAGTAGCCATAGGAATCCAACTTAACTGATAAACCAGACTATGTATGCATATTGAAGAAGGCACTTTATGGATTAAAGCAAGTTCCTAGAGCTTGGTATTCAAGATTGGATAAGTACCTTAAAGAACAGGGTTTCAGAATAGGAATAGTGGATAGTAACTTATACATCAAAAATGAAGGGAATGACTTACTAATTGTGGTTGTTTATGTAGATGATATCATTTTTGGAGGCAACAATGATAAGATGTGTCAAAAATTTACAAAAAGCATACAAAATGAATTTGGGATGTCAATGCTTGGTGAGTTGTCCTTCTTTCTTGGACTTCAAATTTCACAATCAGAGAAAGGTGTATTTCTTTCACAAACCAAGTACATAAAAGAGATACAAAAGAAATTCAAGTTGGAATATTGCAAACCAGTGAGTACCCCCATGGTTATAGGATGCAAGTTAAGTAAAGATGATGAATATCTTGAGGCAAATAAAAAATTGTACAGATCTATGATTGGTAGCTTACTATATGTCACATCTACAAGACCAGATATAATGCAGGTAGTGGGACTAGTAGTAAGATTTCAAGTACCCAAGGAGACACATGTAGTAGCATTAAAGAGGATTCTCAAGTATTTAAAAGGGACTATGGATTTTGGGCTCTGGTACCCCAAAAATGACAATTTCACTCTCACAACACATACAGATACAGATTGGGTTGGCAACATTGATGATAGAAAAAGCACAAGTGGAGGAGCATTCTTTCTTGGAGACTGTTTAGTCTCATGGCTAAGTAAGAAACAAGATTCAGTATCCTTATCCACAATAAATGTAGAGTATATTGTAGAATTTGCTTGTTGCATACAAGTTTTATGGATGAAGTTAACTTTAGAGGACTTCAAGATAAAGAATGATCACCCTATTCCCATATTGTGTGATAATACAAGTGCTATAAATATCTCAAAGAATATACTGATGCACTGCAGGACCAAGCACATTCTGATCAAATATCAATTTCTAAGAGAGCAGGTGACATAAGAAAGTCAATTTGGAATATGTTACTACAAAGGAGCAGATTGCGGATATTTTCACTAGGCCACTTATGAAAGAAACCTTTGAGTATCTTAGAAGAAAATTGGGAGTAGTTCTACTCCCACCCCAAAATTAACCACCTCAAGGAGAGAAGGTTGGGATGGGGTTGAGCTAAGAGTCTTATCTTTAGCCCCAAAGGTGGCCCTTTGCCATTGATGACAAAGGGGGAAAGATTTAAGTTTGGGGAGAGCATTTAGTTAGGGGGAGCAATTTCTCAAGGGGAGTAGAACTAAAAAAGGTAAAAAAATGGTTAAAGGAAAAAGAGTTGCCATCAATAACAAAGGGTAATATTGTTGGAAATTTGAGCAACTTTTGTTGTCATTGATGTCAAAAGGTTTGGTGTCCAATTTTGTCATCATTAATGTCATCAGGTTGTTTTTCCAAAAGGCAAGGAAGTGTTTAAAAGAAATAGGATATAATATTTATTTTAAATATTATATGCCTAAAGAGGCCTAAAATATTAAAGACCCAAGGAAAGAGAAGCAGGTTTAAATGAAGATGATAATATTATAATATTTAATATTATAATGTTCCAGGCAAAAGGTTGAGGTGAAGAAAAACGAGGTCCAAGGAGTCATTAAGAAATAAATCCTTGAAAAGACCCATTAAGAAGATGTTAAAGAATTTATTTAAATTAAAATATTTTAACCATAGGTTAAAATTTTAATTTAAATAAATATTTAAGGTGCCAAAAGGTTTAAGTTTAAAATTCAAATTAAATTTGAATTTACTAAAAGCCAACATGTTTGAATGCAAATACAAGGTATAAAAGGAGGCAATGTTTTTGTTTTAAATAATCCATGCAATTTGTATGCCAAAAGTGAAAAGAAAATCATGCACTGCATTAAGAGAAGTAAAAGGAATTCACATGTGTTAAATTTTAAGAGGCAGAATTCATGATAAAACCAAATGGAGCACAAAACCAATCCCAAAGAGTTGTGTAGTGTAATTGGTGGACAGAGGTAATCTAAGACGTTTGTGTAAGGCAGGTTAGGGGTTTGATTCGGGTCCCCTTCATTTTGAACGTAGCAAAGGATTTTGATTAATCTCAAAATTTTTGAAAGAAAGGAAGAAAAGGCAGATTGTGTACCTTGTGTTTTCTGTTGGGCGTGTAGCCCAACGATAACCTATCCTTGGGGTAAGGCACTACGGTGAAGGTAGGTTATGGGTTTGAGTTCAAGCACAATCATTAAGGGTGCAATAAATTTTTGAAGATGTGGGTCATCACATAAGGTAAGCGCTCAATTTAATTTTTACCAAAGTTTTTGAATAGCGCTAGGGGCCACGTGATAGTTTTGAAAATGCTTGAGGCCACGTGTTTATTTTCGCTTAGGTGAAATATAGGGAGTCATAAGGTTTATTAATATTTTAATTTTTAATTAGAATTATAAAATAATATTGGATATATAAGGTGTTAGAAAGGAAATTAATTGTGTTGAATGGTATTGTGTGAAGATTAGAGTTAAAAGTGTTAAACAAAGGAATTAATTTTTATTTTGCCAAGTGTGAATATTGGGTTGATAAAGTGTTATTAAAGAAGTTTGATTGTTTATGAATTGAATATTATTTTTGTGAAGTTTGGAGATTATAAGGTGTACTTAAGACTTGATATTTTTGTATGGTGAAATAATTATTGAGGGAAATATTTGAGTGGAGATTTTGAGATAGATTGTTACTATCTAACCTTGAAATTGGCAAAGAGGATTTGATTGTGATTAAGACAGGTTTTGAAGATATATATCCATAAAAAAAATGTATGGGCACATCTTACTTATGAGTGGAATATTGTTGGATTGAATGTTGTGAATGCAAATTTGGAGTGAAAAGGATTGTTTGATAAGCATTGTTGGAAATGTTTGAGTAAGTTTTCATGTGCATGATTTGTGGATTGTGAAAGAACATGAGTATCATTGTTATGTGAAATTTGGAATCATCTTGAGTTAATGTTTGAGTTCCATAGTGTGATTTATTGGAAGTATAGTGAAACACTTGGTTAGGGTTTGTAAGCAAGGTGTGTTTCATTGAGTGGATGTTTGAGTGAAGTTGGATGAGCATTATTGATTGAAAGCATTGGAGTGATACTTCAATATTTGTGAAATACATTATTATTTATTCCTGAGTTGATTTTAAAGAGAGTTTGAAAGTGATAGAGTGATTTGTGAGTGTGAAGCATATTGAGTCTCTTACCATTCTCTATATGTTTCTATGGTTAAAAATATTCTGAGTGAAACTTGTTTGTGTGATTGAAGAGATTTTTTGAAAGAGAATTAAGTTGTGTTTTGTATGAAAGTTCTAAAATTATTGAATGAGTTCTTGTGAAAGTTTATGGATATATTTGAGACAAGTCTTAGTGAGGACTTGCGAGCAGAATTGGACAAGTTATTGAGTGGACTTGTGGATAGATTTGAGGAAAATATTTTAGAAGACTTGAGAGCATAATTGATTGATTAATTTGTTCAAGATTTGTGGTAAGGCTTAAGACAAATCTAAGTAGAGTATATTTTTGATTGATAAAGATTTATATTAAGGTTTGAGGATAAATATAAGGAAAAATTTTGATGCAAATTTGAGGGTATATTTGTGCTAGACCAGAGACAGACTTGTGAGCATATTTGTGCTAGATCGAGGACAATGTTTAGTGCAAATTTGAGATAAATATTGAGTAGAGCTAAGAGTAAGATTTGGAGGTGATAGAGCAGAGGATAGTAGTCTCAAGTGGATAGAGATCCATTAGCCAAGGTAGTGAGGATAAAGGTCTTATGAGTGAGGATAGAGGTCTTCTATGGAAAGAGATCCACAAGCCAATGCAGTGGAGGTAGTAGTCTTCTAGAAGATCACCAACCAAAGCATGAGAGGAGTTCTCCCGTGGATCGATATCCATGAATTTTATTACGGGATTGGTGTATCCTTTGGACAGAGGTCCATAAAAATTGTAATAGGGAAGGATTCCCAAGAGAATTTATTGAGATAATTTATAAGGAATATTTTCTCCGTGGAGTAGCCCACATTGGGTGAACCATGTTAAATCATGTCTCTCATGTATGTGATGCTTTGTGTAATGTTTATTGCTTTAATATTGTTGATGTTATCATATGGATTGAAAATAATTTTTTTTTATCTTATACTGTTCACCCCCCTCTCTGAGTATAAGCTCATGTTCTTCATGGAGATCCTACATGCAAAGCTGATACTAGATGTGCATCTATACAAATATATATATATATATATATATATATATATATATAAAATATCAGTTTATCATTCAACCATTATTATTTATATGTTGTTTGAACATGTTCATATCTATTGATAATGTTCATATTTTGGTTGTTGTACTTTGTCCATGTAGGGATATTTGGACTAGTGTTAAGATCTCCCATGCAAGCCTAGGCCTTTTGACCTAAAAGGCATCCCATTTGCCTATTGCACTAGGCCTTCTAGACCTCATATTAGACCATATAATTACTATGATGTGCAAGTTAGTAAGGGGGAAATGATACATTCCATCTATATTGTATTCTATGAAGTTTCTTGAGTAATAAAACTATAATTTCTAATTGTCCCTCCAAGTGTGGAATAACAGTGTCATGCTATAGATATGTGGGGATTAATGTATTTATACCTTTTAATATCACAAGAAAAAAAATAAATTTATTTCTTATTGTTTTTTCTTTTATAAAAACTAGAAGGAATTTATGAAAAATGATGTATTTCACAAACATCACTTTAGGGCTATTTTGGAGGGTACAATTCTAGGCCATAACTTTTAAATACATAAGCATTTTGATCCTATATTTTAAACTTTAATGATGTCTTGAGCTCCTTGCATTGGTGGTATTTTTCAAGGACTTAATAGAAGTGGAGGGACATCTATGCAAATCCTATTTCCCTATGTTAAAGGGAAAAAAATACAATATGCTATGCAATCAAACTCTTTATTCTACATTTATAGAATATAAAATTGAATTTATAATAGATTCTCTTTTGGAGGTATATAGTAAAAAGGATTCAAAATATGTTCTAGTCGATCCTTCTTCCTCTTTGAGGATATTGGTTCATATTATTCATGGAGATCAAATCTTTCATAATATCTTATTTCTTCCAAAATTTTTAGGTGCTCTTGAAATTTTGTAATGGCTCTTCTTATAATAGGTCCATGCAAAGCCTCTATTAGTGATGAAACTTAGGTTGCCTAAGGAAAATTTGAAGATTCCAAACAAGGTGATGAATACTATAAAAGAGAAAGCTATGATTCCAAGACTTACCTTATGTGATTATAGAAGATAAGAACAAATTTTAATAGGGATTACTCTTGGATTATCTTCCTTATATGGAGTCAAAAGATATTTTTTATCTAGATATGTGAATGGGTATATGATATTGGTGCTAATTACTATGGTCTAGGCTAAGGATATTCTTGTGTAGAGGTAGTTTTGCATCTATGGATTTCCAAATGATGAGAGGGATCTAGATGAGTCTTCCTCAAGTTGGAGGTCTATTAGAGAATCCATTACTGGGGGGAATTTATTGGCCCTACTCACTTAAGTGAGTGGATCACTCACTAGTCACTTTTTATAAAATATATTTTTGAAGGACCCAAAGTAGCACTATTTTTGAAGGAGATAGGGAAATTTAGCCAAAAATTTAAAAAATTCTAGAAGGGGAAAACAAGAAAATGGGAATAGTAGAAAAAAAAAACTATTGGTAAAATAATAGTTGGTATTATGTACATGCACATTATTTTGGCTAGGATCCTTTGTTACACTAGGGAGAGGTGCTACTTTTTTATAGACATAGGCAACATTATTCCTTTCATGGAGGCTAGTCTATAGGTGTTTGGGCCTACAAAGTTAGCGATTTAGTGAGATGTGCTCAATAATGAACTAAAATTTTGATGAGCACCTAGTTTTACATAATATTTATCCCATTTGAATACAAGGTCTCCTTCCTTATACTCTAGTTTGTTTTTCCCTTTGTGGAATCATTTTTTGATGGAATTTTATCACTAATAAATACTCTTAAAGGAATTTTATCTCTCCTCTTCTACGGATAATAATGCACACAATATTTCTTGTATGGTCTCAATGTCAATTTTAAGCTAAAATATTGTAACATTTGGAGGGAAGGGAGCTTGAGGTTGATCAAAAATACTACTTCCTTTCCATATACAAGTTTGTAGGGGGATGTTATTATGGATGCTTTTGGTATAATCCTATTTGGCCATAGTGTTTTATGTGCTAATTCCTTTGAGATTTTGAAATGCTCTCTTCAAGATATTTGTGATGTACTTATTGGTCATTTCATCCAACCCAATACCTCATGGGTTGTAATTGGATGACATCTTAAGTAGAAAACCATATTTAAGGTAAAATTTCATTACTTTAATCCCTTTGAAATAAGTGGCATGGTCTATGCCAATGTTGGTAGGGGTTCCAAAGTGATAGTATCCTCAAGTAGTTGCACCATTATCTCTTGATTGACTACTTTGATTGGGACTGCTTCAACCCACTTGCTAAAGTAGTTTGTGGTGGTAAGGATCATCCCATACCCTTCACTTGATAACAAGTTGATATTAATGGTTCAATTATAATTATCATTTTAAACAATATTGAGGTTCTTTTTCTTATTTTCTTGGAACATGTAGGAATATTTACAGTCATTGAACCATTAATAGAAGTTAGTAAACAAGGTGGGCCAGTAGTATCTAGCCCTTAAAATATTTTAGGCTATTATAGATGCATAGAAGCTCCCCCTCATCATGATACTAACTGATTAAGGCTTATTATCTATTTTCCTCTATGGAATAAATTATAGTGCCAGTGTATCCTTTTTTAAAAAGACAATGTCTACCTATTAATAGTGTTTTTATTTCTATCTAAACTTGGACCTTTATTTTGTGAATGACCTTTTGGGGACTTGTCCTATAGCCTTGTACATATCATTCATCCATTTGGTTCCCTAGTTGTTATCCATTTTTTCAATTAGAGAAACCTATTATTCAAACACTATCCTTTTCCATATTTCATACATATTCCTACCCCTAATTAAATTAGTAGGATAATATCAATGTAAAATTATTGTAGCTTATTAATTTATTCAACTATTTTTTCTTCCAGTTCACCTTATAACAAAGTAGACAAAACATCAGGGTGTGTTGAAAATAGTAGTCTTGATTTGAAAAAGGTAGATCTTAAACTCTTTCAAGGATTTCATGATGGAAAAAATCTATTTTCCAACTACGGTATACCTCTCTTAATTGTTGTGAAGGCATTGAATCATGAAGGATATAGGGTGTTCTTTAAGTATTTTGTAATACTTTCATTTGTTCCAAACATATACATCCTAAATTCCTTAGAGAAATCTAGGTTAATCATGGAAAAATCCTCAGTGATGTCATATTTGAACTCTTAGAAGGTCTTATTTCTCTCTTTGGTCCACTTTAATGGGGTGTCTTTCATTAGCATATTGGTTATAGGCCTAACCATTTAAGTGAAATTGGTAATAAAGTTAGATACAAACTATATTTACCCCAAGAACAAATGTGGGCAATGGTAGGTCTTGAATGGATTTGATTTGATTGATATCTATGGCTAGACCTCCTTTAGATACTACATGACCTAGAAATTTTCCATCCTAGATCATGAATTTAGATTTCTTAGGGTTTAGATAAATACCAAATTCCTTGCACCTCTAGAAAAGTGAATCTAGATATTCAATATGCTTATATTTATTTTTGAAAAATACTTTCAAATCATTAAGATATATAATAATGATATCCCCCCATAAGTGGTGAACATGTATATGTCCATATATATTTAGAATATTGCTCCAATGTTTGAAATATTGAAGAGAATTTGTTGATATATAAAAGTCCCCCATTTGATGGTGAAGGTCTTCTTATGTTGATATTAATCTTTGAATTTAATTTGATTATACCCAGAGAAATTGTATAGAGGTGAAAAAATTTGTGATACTACCACCTTTTATAATATTTGGTTAGTAGTAGGCAATGAGTAGTGATCTTTCAATGTTCCCTATTCAAATTCCTAAAATTGACACATAACTTGATATCTCCATTTTTATTGCATTATGGGACTAGATTAGCAACCCATCTATGGTAGGAAATATAATTAGGACCTTTAGGAGTTTGAGTAGATCTTTATTAATTAGTACTATCTTATGTTTTTTAGGCTTGTACTTTTATTGTAAGGGTTTAGCATTAGGATCCAACTTGATGGTATGCTCTACAACATTGTGATCATACACCTTTAGATATTCATATGACCAAGAAATTATGTACCTTAATTTAATTCTTTGTAAAGTTACTATTATTCTTGTTTATAGTCCTTCCTAAGCAGTATAATATTCCTTTTGACTACCTTGATTGGGTGATATATGAATTTTACCTTAAGGCTACTTTTTATTGAGCTATCATCTATGTTAAACAATATTTCTAGCATAATTAGACTTTTGGATAACTGATTTGACTTCAATTTTATGACTCCATCATTGATATCACCACCATATTCATTATGCTCTTTAGGATAGTAGGCTTCTTTGATAAGGAATTCTATGATTTGTTGTCATTATTGAATACCTTAGAGTGATAAAAGTTATCTAGAACTATTGGCATAAAAAATTACCTCTAGCTCACTTGATTTAATCCACATATCATTTGTAGGATCAAAGCATGCTACCATACTTGCCAACTCATCTACTTTTACATTAAGATATTTGGGTATTGCTTTAATTTTATAAGACCTGAAGCTTTCAAGTAGATCCTAGAATTGATATTTATAGGATCACTATATATTCTTAGGTATTTAATTCTCCTCTTCTCTACTTTTTTTAAACCAATACAAAGGGTTTCACACTCAGCCATGTTGTTCATGCAAGTACATAGCAACACGTAGGTGTAATTTATTATTTTAGGATCAATGAACTATACCTCAATGCCTATCCCATTCTTAGTTTTGGTATCATAGAAGTATATTGTCCATGTTTTTCAACCCCATGACTTGTTTTTTTTTTTGAGAAATTTGAAAAAACTTGTATTAAAACAAAGAATATTTACAAGATAGGATGAGAATTTACCCAGCCTTAGTCAGAGAGGACACAAGATTACAACAATAAAAGAAGATTTGCAATGGAGCCAAATATCTTAAACCATTACCTAGCTAACAGGGGAGTCGACAAATCTGAAATTCAATAGTGGAGGGACTCCTTCCCCATTGGCCTAAGGCACGATCCTACAAGTTTCCATGTTTGCACAATGTGAGATGTTCCCAGGGGGATCGGTTTGGTCTGTTGATGCAACTTGTCACAAAATCACGACACTTTTTTCTTCTTTTCCTTTGGCCACGAAAATGCAACATGTCGCTATATCGCGACACTTTTCTCTTTTGGCCGTGAAAATGCAACATGTTGCGATATCATGACACTTTTTCCTCTTTTGGCTGCGACGTTGCAACATGTTGCGATATCGCATCACTTTTTCCTCCTTTGGCCATGATGATGCAACATGTCGCAAAATCACAACACTTTTTCTCTTTTGGTCGTGATGATGCAACATGTCACGATATCGCGACACTTTTTCTCTTTTTCCGTGACAAAGCAACTGTATCGTTCTAAATTTTCGCACCCTTACCTTCAGGCTAAAGGATTCGTGCCCGAAAGGGGGATGTGGGAAGGATGGGAAAATACCTCAGACTGAGAGGCCTTGCGAAGGTCCCGCATCTCGGGGGAGGGGTATTAAGGTGATTTTTTGACGGATGGTGGGTTCACCAGGAAACTTTTGAATGGCAGTTTCCACGCCTAGGTTGGGAATGTGTTTGATGTGTTTAATTTTATTTTTAATCATTCAAATCCTAGTTTTGGCCAAATGAATCTAAACTGTTCTATATGAAATACAGGTTTTAGTGAATACAAAAAACAAATTTGAACAGAAACACAGAGAATAAGCTAGATGAGAGAAGTCATATCCGATCCGGATGTCTGATGGAGGTTCTAATTTTTGAAGCAGTCAAGATCGCCTCTGATATGACAGGATCGTTTGCAATCAGACAAGATTGTCTGAGATCTGACGAATTCGTCAGACGAATTCATCAGAGACCTGCAATCAGAGAAATAGATACAAAACACAGAAAATGCAACTATTCCAATAGAGGGTAATGATGTAGAATGACAACAATAATATCAAACTTGATAATTATAAACAAAACATGAGTGCATTACAATTATTTAATGACAAATTATGATTTTATCATGCATTAAACTATATGGGTGAACTCTAGGATGCAAAATAGTAATAAGTCTAACTAATGCAAAGCAGAATAGTGAATAGTGGAGAAAGAATGCAAACTCAGGGCACTGATTGCCCCCAATGTTGACTATAGTTGAAATCGTCTTGAATTGGTGCGAGATCGTCCGAGATTGTATAGGATCGTCTGCGACGATCTGAGCTTGCTCTGGCTGAAGAATGACAAAATTCCTGCAAGAAAATTCGAAAAGGGACAAAGGCGAACAGTAGTCTAGGATATTCTAATGCATGTAAAACTTGAAGTACAGAAAAATTTAGCCAAGGGAATGTCAAGGGGAGGGCCTAAGATTAAATAGGCATAGGAAGGAGGTTTGGAGGTTGGAGATCATCCCAATCTGGGAGATCTCCAATGGGGAAGGTCTCTAATGGCGCAGACACACTTTTGCCCAGGTTAGAGACGTCGTTGAAACAGAAGCTAATTTTGAAAAATCAGTTTTGGGACGAAATTGTCTGGACATTCTGCTCCAGATGAATTCGTCCGATCTGAGGCGATATCATCTAATCGACGACGATATCGTCCAACGGTCACAACAAATCCTAAAAATGGCACGAAAAATAAGGAAAGCGGTTTAACAGGCGGTTTAGGGTTAAAATTTGAATTTGAATTATTACTAAGGTAATTTTAATTATTTGCTAAGGTTTACTGTGCCAATTTTAGGGTGCTACATTTTTCCCCCTCTTTAGCGAATTTTCCAAAGAAAATGCATTAAAGATGAGTTCTTCTCGATCTACGAGAAAGCAAAAATTATTCCCATTTTTAGGCAACGATTCTAGGTCGAATCGTACGATAGCTTACTATGGTGCCCCCTCCATGTTTTTACCCAAATCGAACGTTTGAGGTAAAAATGCGGAAAAAAAATGTTAAAATGTTAAGTGTTTTTGAATAAAATTAAGAAAAATAGGGTAAAACCCTAATTCATTGTTACTGTTCATTTTCCTGGTTTCTAGAGCTCTATAGACAAAAATGGTTGATATGATGTACATAATTTTGTTGATATATATATGATATTTTTGATGATATGACTTGTGTATATGTTTTTGTATGATGCTTTAATGTTTTGGTGTGATTGATTTGATGATTCATATAATTATGTCGTTTGGAAATATTATGGTTTGAATGTCATGCTTTTAAAATTTAAATGAAATAATCTGATGTAAACAAATTGGTTGTTTGTGGGATAATTTGATAAAAATAAAAGGGACTTCTAACAATAATTTCAAAGGATATTGTCGCTATTATAGACCATTTCATGGAGTCGCCGCTCACTCGGTCGTCAAGCTAATCCCAGTATAGAAATATTGTTAAAAGTAAAAGAGTGCTTAAGAGACTGTCTTAAGACTTTGTTGTGATGATGGAGATAATGATGGTTTGATGATTTGTTTTCAGATTTTCATAAAAATAGTATGCATGAAATATTTTAAAATTATTTTTTCTAGGCATAAATTCCTAAGTGTGATAAAATTTTGAACAATTCCTTAGAAATTATACCATGGTTGCAAAATTGAATTTGAACATAATGACATGAAATAGTAACAATGTGCGTTCTTTTGTTTGTAAAGCATAATTGTGTAACATAATGATTTAAGTCATATGTTTTTATGATTTGAAATAAATGGGAAATAAAATTAGTTCGATGGTTTGCACTAGGCATAGAATATTTAGGTATAGACTTATACCATCATCGTGAAATCCGAAGAAGAAATTGATATTGTAGTTTTATTGCATGGTTTAATTTTTAATTTTTGAAAATAAACAGAAAATATGAAGATGAGGACTTGTGCTAGGCATAAAATTCCAATTTTGGTTTTGGAACTATACCATCGTCGCAAAAGTCAAAAGTTATGTATAAATGTAACTTGATTGCATGTTTTTTTTTTTTAAATGATTTTGATCTTTTTGGTAATGCATGTAGTTGTATTTATACTAAACAACTGTTCTCAGAGAAGAAAATGAAATTATTCTAGACAATTTGCAAAAATATTTCAAAGTATCTTAAAGACAAAAGTTAGATTTATAAGGAATCCCATGTGCGTATGTGAGTTCATTTCCAATCTTGATTTATCATAATGATACACAAAATCTCTCAAATACAAATGTGTGTGCAATTGTATTGTTCATTTACCAGTTTTGAGCAAGATACTTTGATACAAGTGATTTGAATTAACCAAATAAGTGTTCATTAACCATGATTTAGATGCATATAACCATACCAGACTACTATGTAAGTCGGGTTATCAAGAGCTAGCTAATCCATAAGCAGACATAGGTCTATACAAAAGAAGGTCACTAATGTGACAGACATATCACCACGCTAGGAGTTACCCAAGGCCAAGCGGGTTGGGCACAAACCACTTGTTATGGGGCTTACCTCATAGTTTTCGAATAATTGAGAATTCCAGGGATTCAAGCTCATCAACCCTTCTTTTCTTTTCAATGGGTAGGGAAAGGGATTTTATTGCTTTTTCTTTTGCTCGTTTTGCTTTCTTTATTTCTTTCTTTTTTTGTATTTTTTGCTTGATACTGAGATAATGTTGAAATATTTGTGATGAAAAAATAACCTTTTTATTTTTTCCCTTTTTCTTGAACTTTTCTTTTCTTCCTATGCTAGGGATACTTGCTCGGATTAGCTGTAGAGCAAGGGATTTTTATTCTGGGTAGGGGTGAGCTTGTCCTTTTGTCAATTCTCAAAGATTCTAGACCATGTGCATGATAGGATAGCAGGGGAAACTTTTTTCTCAAGAAACCACTTCTACTATGTAGCATAGCATGGACATTACAAATATAATCATTTTATTGTGAAAGGATATGCTTGGTTTAAGTAAATAACAAGATCAATTCTCTGTGCTCAAACTTTATTTAATTGAATTTTGTGGACTTTGATATAAGAGAGATTAGTAATCATACCAAATAAATCAAGATATTTATTCATGTGAATGTGAAAGTGTGGGATTCCAAATAAATGCTAATTTATCCAAAATAACTGAAAATATAACTGCAATATGTCACAATTTTGAGAAGTACAAAAATAAAAGATGTTTTTGAAGATTTTGATGATTTTGAATGTTTTTGGTGTTTTTATATTTTTAAGTTTATAAATTGAAAGAAATACAAGATAGTGGTTTTTTGAAATATTTTAAACAAATATATACAATGATGAAATGACCAATTTTTTATGCATAGTAACGTTTAAGATGCAAAATGTTCATGGGTTCTTTAAGTTCTTTACCATCTAAGGTAGATAATTTGTATGCTTCCGATTCAAATTTAGCAGTGATAATATATGGTCCAAGCCAATTGGGCTCAAATTTACCTTTAAGGTCTTTAGTTGCATTAGTATTTTTTTGATTTTCTTTTAAAACAAGGTCATCGACCTCAAAGGATCGATGATGAACTTTCTTAGCATATGATCTTTTAAGCTTGTTTTGGTAGGCACGAAGATGCTCCAAAGCATTGATGCGCTTTTCATCTAGGAGTTCCAGCTGACTGAGTCTGCCAGCTCGATATTCATCTCCTACTTCGGTATCTTGAAGTAGTAGAGCCAAAGAAGGAACTTCTAATTCAAAGGGAAAAACGGCTTCAGCGCCATAAACCAAAACAAAAGGTGAAGTACCTATGGGAGTACGAACGCTAGTGCGATATGCCCACAAAGATGGATATAATTGAATGTGCCAGTCACGACCAAATTTATTGACCAATTTTTTGAGAATTTTGATTAAGGTTTTGTTAGAAGCTTCTGCTTGGCCATTACCCTAAGGATAATAGGGAGTGGACCAACGATGTTGAATCTTATATTTTTGACATAATTTCTTAACATCTTTATTTTTGAAACAAGTTCCATTGTCTGAGATGAGATTTGCAGGAATTTTGAACCTACAAATGATTTGATTAAAAATAAATTTAGAGACTTGTGTTCCAGTGCAAGAAGCTAATGGCATAGCTTCAACCCACTTCGTGAAATACTTAGTGGCGGTTATGATGAATTAGATGACACAGGATTAATTTTGCCAATATTGTCTAAGCCCCATTTTGAAAAGGGCCAAGGAGATTAAATAGCCTGTAGTTCTTGTGCAGGGGCATGGACAAGGTTAGCATGTTTCTGACACTTGTCGCAATGGCGCACATAATCATGTGCATCATTATCCATGGTAGGCCAAAAGTATCCTATCCTAAAGAGATTTTTAGCAATGACACTACCACTGAAGTGTCCTCCACAAGATCCATCGTGGGCTTCACTTTCTTGACTTAATTATGATCCAATATTGATTATGTCAGGATTATCCTCAGTTCCAATGTTAACTTTAATGACGTTTTCTACTTCCATATGTAGATCTCTTTCAAAATTAGGTGGGGCGGGTGAAACGCCCAATTCTTGTAATTATTTTAAGGTTAACTTGGATAATTCATCTTGAGGAGTCGTGGCCTCAAGTTGGGCTATAGTAGGTATAGAACCATCAAAATAAAAACCATTGTGTAACATCTCTTCAATGGAGACATCATGGAAAATATCTCCTTCCAACTCATCATCGGATTCAACAATCATTTCGGGATAAGCTATGGATAGCATATTGCATGTAAATGGCTAATTTTTTAGAGGCAAATCATCACGCCCATCCAAATAATCTTGATAACATATGAGTTGATCATCATATTCAAAAGGGAAGGGTTGACCCTTACTAGGAAATAGGCCCACACCACATTGGGCGGGCCATGGTTCTACCTCAAAGGGTTCTTTCATACCATATTGGAAAGGTCCCAAGCCTTTCCCTTTATATCCCATTTTAAGCATTATAGGTTTAGCTTTAATATACTCATTAGTAAAATAACATCGAGCATATCCCTCATGATGAGTTTTGATGTTCCTAGGTATTCTTCCCCAGTCATATCCCTTATAAATGAAGGCACAACTCCCGACTTGGTAAGTACTTCCCATAGGTTGTGGGAGGCCCAAAGTACGAGGAGATGGCGGAAAATTACTTAAGATAATGGAATTTTGCATAGAAGCATTTGTTTTTTCTGATATAAGAATGTTAGATAAATCAGGTAAGATTTCATCAGAAAGAGCATAAGATGTAGAAGGATCATTCCCTATATCTTTAGATGTGGAAGGTATGATAGATGTAGATAATGTGGAGGTGTTAATAGATGGGTCTATAGGTTTTGAAATTATAGGGACGGAACATGAAGGATTGGTTGTGGATTTAAGATCTTTTTGAGGTTCTAGTGTGGTTTTTTTAGAAGATTGTTGATCTATATATGAGGGTGAAATTAATGGAGGAGAAATAGATGAAGTTATGGGTGTGTGTTTCACAGGTTTAGATGAAAAATAAGAATTAGGATGTGTGGATGACAGAGCAGGGCAAAATTGAACTCCAATAGGTTCTGCCAAAGCACACATATCAAAGGGTCTAGGATCACCATGGATAGTGACCAACTGATTTTTAAATTCAAATTTAACACATTGGTGTAAAGTTGATGGGACAACCCACATTGCATTGATCCAAGGACGACCCAAGAGTATATTGTATGATGCGGGGCAATGTACAATAAACACGGTCGTATCTAAGGTTCTCGGACCAACTTGCAATGGGATGGTGATAACTCCACACGTTTCTTGTGTTTCGTCATTGAAATCTTTTATGATCATGTCATTTTTCTTCATTTCATCACTTCTAAACCCAAATATTTGGTAGAAGTCAAAAGTGCAAATATTTAGAGATGAACCATTATCAATCAAGACCCTTTTGACTGCTACATCTCCAATTAGGGTAGTAATATATAAGGGGTTATCCTTATGTAAACTATGTTGTGGTATATCTCTATCTCGAAAGTCAATACAATCAACTTCTCTAGTGATGATAGTATTGGCCATGGCTTCGGGTTGAATGTTTTGTGGTACCATCATTTGGATTAATGTGAGCATTAATTCATCTCTATGGGTAGGAGAAGATCTTAATAGGTCCAAAAGGGAAATTCTGGCTGTAGTATTGGATAATTGCTCATTAATATTGTAAGGAGGTTTAGGTTGAATATTAGGAGCATGATTCCCTTTATTGGGATTTTTCAAAACAAATGGGGTTGATCCATCGTTTTGATTTGGTTCTTGTTGAGAATTTTGAGCTTGTTGTCTGGTAACAACTCCGATGGTACCTACAATGTTATATTGAGGATGATGAATAGGTCTTGGTCTAGCATTTATAGCTTGTTCATTAGGGAGGAACTGATTAGAAGAGGGTCGAGTAGTAACTCTTCTAGGAAATGGTTCTTTCGAAACCATAGAATCCGTGATAGGTTGAATAGGATCTGATTCATCTTTAGAACTATTCGATTGATTTGAGGTGATGTCTATTTCACTTTCAGTATCCGATTCTACATCACTGAGATCCGATGTTTGAATATTATGTAGGGGCCTGGTTGTGACCATGGATAAAGTTGTGTCAAATTTTTGTAAATCATGATTAGGTAAATGTCCGCTAATAGTTCCTACATATCGGGTAGGAGGAGGGACATTATGATGCTCAATTTGATTGGCCACCTCTTTACCATGTTTTGGTAAAGGATGTTGAAATATATCTAATGATTGATTAGCATTTTGATTTTGATTTTGGGGAATGTTCTTTTGAGCATTATTAGGAGCATTTTGTTTAGGTTGGAAGGCTTGCACCTCCATCTCATTATTATCAATCAGATCTTGTATTTTATGTTTTAACCTTTTACAAGAGTTGGTAGAGTGTCCAGGCCCTCTATGGAAATCATAGTGTAAATCGGCTCTGTATCCGGGTATGGTTGGATCAGGTTCCCGGATATTAGGTAATTGAATCAAACCTCTTTCGAGTAATTGGGGTAGAATAGTTGATAATGGTTGATTCAATCTAGTAAACTCTCGAGGAGGTTTATCAGGAGGTTTCAATATAAATTTTTCTATTGTCTTCGTTGTATTGATATTAGCAACATTTCTGCATCAGGTGACTCCGTCACCTACAACTTGTTTGTTTTTATATTGATTTCTAGATGTTTTCTCATCATCTTTCTTCCTAAGCTGGCCTCTCCTAATGAGAGCATCTTCTACTCTTCGAGCTAAGTCTATAGCCTGATCGAAGGTAGTCAAAGTAGCAATTGATAACTCATAAGATATTTGTTCTTGCAAATTATTAATAAAAATGTCCAACATTTCCCTATAAGGTAGCACAAAGTGCAGTTTTCCTATCAACTACCTCCATCTAGCTAAGAAATCAGCAAAACATTCATCTTTGTCTTGTTTTAAGTTGTACAAATCTTTAATGGTTACATGCCTTTCGATATAGGCACTAAATTGATGCACAAAATATTCAACGGTCTCTTCAAAATTTCTCAAAGAATGAGTGGGCAATTGGTAGTACCACTCTAATGCCATTCCTCCTAAACTTTTTGGGAACATTTTTAGTAATAACAAGTCATCATGTGATATATCATGACATGCTATCCTAAACATGTGAAGATGCTCTATGGGATCTTTAGTTCCTTTATATATAGGCAGAACGGGCATGGGAAAGTGTTTAGGGTATGGTTGTGCTACAACCATAGGATCTAGAGGTTGACTACACATCTCTCGATAATTGTACGAGGGACGGTAGGGATCTATCTGGTCCATGCGAGAAGCTAACTATTTCACCATGGCTTCCAGATTATTGGTTTGCCCACCATATTGGTTTGGTAGGGTATTAATATGGGATTTGTGAGCATATGATGGAGGGACATGAAGATTAGATGCTATATTGCTATTGTGTAAATTGTTGGTAGGAAGGGTGTTATGAAGAAGTTTTGAAGTTGTATTATGTTGTATCCCAGATTGTTGAAAATTGGTGTTTGGCTTCATTTTAGGTTTTTGTCGATTTGAAGCATATTGATCAATAGTTTGGCAAAATAAAGCAGTGAATGAAGGTCTCTTTTGTGTGGGAATGATTTTAGGCTCAATAACAGGTTCCTTAGGAGGTTGGGTAACCTGTTGTTTTTGCATGTTCTAAATTATAGTGGCCATATCCATATTGGATGGTCCAACTTTATCACTTTCTTGATCAACAAAAGACAAGGGATTAGTGTGCATGTTAAATCCTTCTTCTAGGATTGCTTGAGTTTCACTAATTTGTCCCCTATCAAGACGAACTGCCATATTAAGAGCACCAATATTATTATTGAAGAATTTCTAGAAATGATCTATGTTATCAAAAGTAACAGTTTCATCTGGAGCCATTCTAGGGGATGAGGATCCTTCCTCTCTAACATTTTCTTGTTGTTCATTTTCTTCAGCCAGCTCATCTTCTGGCTGTTCTAGAGTTTCTCCTTCTGGAATTGGATCCTCAGGAAGGGCATTTGATTTTTTGTTTTTCTTTCCTAACCAATCTTCTTCTTCTTCTTCTTCAATTTGTTTACCATTCCTAAGTCTAGTCATTGTGCTTAAACTTAGATTTCATATATATATATATATATATATATAATATATGCAACAAGCTTAAGAGGTATATATTTTAATTATATACCTACTATAGTATTTAAAATAAAATGTTTTGGTTTTGTTATGTTTTTGGTTTTTCTTGTTTTTTTTTATAACAATATTATAAAGATAACAAACAACACACAAAATGCAAGAAATAATAATAATGAAAGCAATGATCTAGTTTTCTATAAACAATTTATAAATATCATTAATGGGCTCAAGTTCTTCAAGAGTCATGAAATGTTCTTCTTCAAATTGAAAATTGTTTTTCAAGAAGTCAACAAAGTGTGCTATGGTGATATTATCTATTTCAGACTCTGGTCGATAGAAGTAAAGCTCATGGCAATACTCTCGATATAACACAGCTCTAGGAACTCTATTCCATATTTTCCTATCTACAATATCAGCTTCTTGGTCCTCTATATGACCTAGGAATTGGTGCACTATTGTTGCATTCTCGAGGTATTCCTCGAAGGTGAACAATTCAGAAGACACAAGGGCTCTTCTATCAGCTAACCACCTATGGCAAGCTCTCTCGAAGTTCATGATAAAAAATAAGTTGATGAGGATCCAGGATTCTATCTAGGACAAGCCTCTTGATTTGTTTAAGCTCTGTTGACCTAGATGAGATGATACCTAGTCTCCTATCAAGTTTTCCCACAAAAGTTGGTTTCTATTCGTTTCAGGCACACTAAGCACATAATTAATTTCTATGGCTGCTAATTGATTTTCAACATTTATAGTAACTGCTAGTCTTTTCTTAGGAGCTACCATCTAAACATGATATGCAACTTAGTAGTTTTCTAATGATTTTAAATGCATCTATGTTTTTTTTGTTTCTTTGTTTTTGTTTTTGTTTTCAAAAGGTTTTAGTTTCACGTCGGGTTCACCAAAATGTATCGTTCCAAATTTTTTGCACCCTTACCTTCAAGCTAAAGGATCCGCGCCCGGAAGGGGGATGCGGGAAGGATGGGATAATACCTCGGACTGAGAGGCCTTTCGAAGGTCCCACCTCTCGGGGGAGGGGTATTAAGGTGATTTTTTGATGGATGGTGGGTTCACCAGGAAAATTTTGAATGGCAGTTTCCATGCCTAGGTTGGGAATGTGTTTGATGTGTTCAATTTTATTTTTAATCATTCAAATCCTAGGTTTGGCCAAATGAATCTAAATTTTTCTATATGAAATGCAGGTTTAAATGAATACAGAAAATAGATTTAAAAAGAAACACAGAGAATAAGCTAGATGAGAGAAGTCATATCTGATCCGGATGTCTGATGGAGGTTCTAATTTTTGAAGCAGTCAAGATCACCTCTGATATGATAGGATCGTCTGCGATCAGACAAGATCATCTGAGATCTGATGAATTCGTCAAACGAATTCATCAGAGACCTGCAATCAAAGAAATAGATACAAAACATAGAAAATGCAGCTATTCCAATAGAGGGCAATGATGTAGAATGACAACAATAATATCAAACTTGATAATTATAAACAAAACATGAGTGCATTACAATGATTTAATGACAAATTATAATTTTATCATGCATTAAACTATATGGGTGAACTCCAAGATGCAAAATAGTAATAAGTCTAACTAATGCAAAGCAAAACAGTGGATAGTGGAGAAAGAATGCAAACTCAGGGCACTGATTGCCCCCAATGTTGACTAAAGTCGAAATCATCTCGAATTGGTGCGAGATCGTCCGAGATTGTACAGGATCATCTACGACGATCTGAGCTTGCTCCGACTGAAGAATGACAAAGTTCCTGCAAGAAAATTTGAAAAGGGACAAAGGTGAACAATAGTCTAGGATATTCTAATGCATGTAAAACTCGAAGTACAGAAAAATTCAGCCAGGGGAATGTCAAGGGGAGGGCCTAAGATTAAATAGGCATAGGAAGGAGGTTGGGAGGTTGGAGATCATCCCAATTTGGGAGATCTCCAACGGGGAAGGTCTCTAACGGTGCAGACACGCTTTTGCCCCGGTTAGAGACGCCGTTGAAATATAAGCTAATTTTGAAAAATCAATTTTGGGACAAAATCGTCTGGATGTTCTGCTCCAGATGAATTCGTTCGATCTGAGGCGATATCGTCTGATCGACGATGATATCATCCAATGGTCACAACAAATCCTAAAAATGGCATAGAAAATGAGGAAAGCGGTTTAACAGGCGGTTCGGGGTTAAAATTTGAATTTGAATTATTACTAAGGTAATTTTAATTATTTGCTAAGGTTTACTATGCCAATTTTAGGGTGCTACAGCAACATGTCATGATATCATGACACTTTTTCCTCCATTGGCCATGATGATGCAACATGTCGTGATATCGCGACACTTTTTCTCTTTGGCCATGATGAAGCAACATGTCACAAAATCGTGACACTTTTTCCTCCATTGGCCATGGCAATGCAACATGTCACGATATCGTGACACTTTTTCTCCTTTGGTCGTGACGTTGCAACATGTCGTGATATCGCAACACCTTTTCCTCCTTTGGTTGTGATGATGCAACATGTCGTGATATCGCGACACTTTTTCTCTTTTGACCATGATGAAGCAACATGTCGCGATATCACGACACTTTTTCTCTTTTGGCCATGATGATGCAACATGTCACGATATCGCGACACTTTTTCTCCTTTGGCCGTGACGATGCAACATGTCATGATATCGTGACATGTTTTCTCCTTTGGCTGTGACGATGCAACATGTCATGATATCGTGAAAATTTTTCTCTCTTGGTCGTGACGATGCAACATGTCACGATATCGTGACACTTTTTCTCTATTGACCGCGATGATGCAACATGTCACGATATCATGATACTTTTTCTCTTTTGGCCATGATGATGCAACATGTCACGATATCATGACACTTTTTCTCCTTTGGCCGCGACAATGCAACATATCACGATATCACGACACCTTTTCTCCTTTGGCCTCGACATGTCACGATATCATGACACTTTTTCTCCTTTGGCCGTGATGATGCAACATTTCACAAAATCGTGACACCTTTTCTCCTTTGGCCTCGACGATGCAACATGTCACGATATCATGACACCTTTTCTCCTTTGGCTGTGACGATGCAACATGTCATGATATTGCGACACCTTTCCTCCTTTGGCCGCGACGATGCAACATTCCATGATATCACAACACTTCTTCTCTTCTGGCAGTGATGTTGCAACATGTCACGATATCACGACACTTTCTCTCCTTCGGCCATGACGATACATCTTGTCGCAATATCGTGACACCTTTTCCTTCTTTGGCCACAATGATGCAACATGTCACGATATCGCAACACTTTTTCCTCCTTGCTTTCTCCCTTTGCTTTGGACTATGAAAATGCAACATGTCGTGATATCGCGACACCTATCTCCTTATGGTGATTTGCTTTTTCTTTGATCTTTAGATTATGGGCCTCTTCGGTCTTCTTGGATAACATGCAAAAAAAGTTAGTTCTTCTAGTTGGTTCCTCTGGGCACCTTTACCTTAGGTGGACCCTACTATTTTTAGGCTATCTCGGTCTACTACCATCGTTCTTCCCCTTTGCCTCCCTCTTTGGAGGCCCACGGCTGCCTTGAACAAGGTTCAGGGACCTTTCAACACCCTGCCTAATCACCTCATCCTCAATAGCCATGTCATTGTGCCGCTGAACCCCTACCTCCTTCTCAACACCCATCTTAGCTAGGAATTCTTCCACTTTATTTAGATCTCTACTCACATAAACTGGAATTACATCATCTAATTCCATCCATAATTCCTTAATTTGAGTGACAAGAATCCTCAATCTCCATGTTTTCAAAGCAAAGTTCCTCATGCAATCTAGAGCTCCAACCATTATTTGAGAATCTGATTCTAGTATTATCCTCCTGTGGCCTTGTTTTACTGCCCAAATAGAAGTAGATTTTATAGCTAATGCTTTTGATTCATTGTTTGTGGCTATTCCCAAGCCTTGTAGTTCCCAATAGAGCACTGTTCCAACATGATTCCGATAAACCACTCCAATTCTAGCTCTACCCGGATTGCCTTTTACTGCTCCATCAGTATTAATTTTAATCCAACCTTCTAGGGGTGGTTTCCAAATAGCTCTGTCCTATCCCTCTTGCACTTCAAATTCCTTTTCCATTGCCCCAATAACAACTTGATTTTCCTCTTTAGCATAGACAGCCACAGTTTCTGTGACTTTGCTCCAAATGACCTGCCAAACTCCATCTAAAGAAGAAAAAGTTTCTCTAAAAATTCTAGCATTTCTCTCCAACCACACTTGCCACCAAATAAAGTTTAATCCAAGCTCCCAACCAATACAAAGAGATTTAGATTTAAATCTACCCCTCTTCCATCTTTCCCAAATATTAATCCGATTCAAATCACCATTAAATTGAATTTTATAATATAAAAACCATCTCTCCCAAATCTGGCGTGTGAATGGGCACTCAAACATCAAGTGATCAACTATTTCCTTGCTCTTGTAGCATAAAACACATTGAGATGGACCAATGATTCCTTTACATCTGAGATTATCAAAAGTAAGAATTCCATTATGCATGAACTGCTAGGCAAAAAAGTTTACTTTTGGCCAACCCTTGGACTGCCAAATATTTCTCCAATCCTCAACCTGATATGTATGAGGAGGAGGCTCTGGAAGGATCTTATCATATCCATCCTTCACTGTGTAGAAACCAAGGCTCCCATAGCCCCAAGATAATTCATCATCCTCGTCTCTACCTGTGAGAAATATTTCTACCAAGATTTTAGTCATGATGGGTGACAAATCTGGGGGGATTGAAATTGGCCACTCATCCAACTTCTTAAACTGCTTAAACTTATAATCCCCTAGCTGAATAGTGTTGAAATAAATTTCAATTTGGACCCATCCCTTGGTTTCTATGGCTATTTTTATTGGTTGCAATTCAGAAAATTCAACAATGATAGGTGGCTATTGATCCCATGAATCTGTCCAAAATCGTGCCTTCTCCCCTCTCCCCACTTTCCAAAATAATCTATCTTTTATTACCTAAGATCCTAACTTGAGAGCCTGCCACACTAAGGATCCATTACCATCCAAAGGGAAATGACCCACCCCATTTGAGTTTACATGTCCCAAATATTTTCTAGTTAAGATTCTACTGAATAAAGAAGTTGGTTGCAAAATCCACCTCCAGTAAAAGCTTTCCAGCCAAATCTTTATTATTTAACTTTGATCTTCTCAGTCCCAAACCTCCTTTTACCTTGGGCTGGTTTATTTTATCCCAACTAACTAAGGCCCATTTCCTCTCTCCTTTTACTCCTTCCCATAAAAATTTTCTAGCCATCTTGTCCAACTCTTTCCATATAGTATGTGGGGCAGCAAGGATAGAAAATTTATAAATTGGCATGGCCTGAATGACAAACTGTAAAAAAATTAATCTACCCCCATAGGTTAACCATTTGTGAGACCAATGATTAATTCTATCCTTGATACAATCCAAAATATTCCGCCATATATCTATTTTTAGTTTTTTAAAATGCAAAGGGACTCCTAAGTATACCACTGGGAGATAAGTCCTTGTGAATCCCAAGATCTCTAAAAATTTTCCCTGAAGCCTTTGATCAAGATTGAAAAATACCACTGAATTTTTTATCATTGATGACTTGGTTTGTAGCCCTGAGGTAGACATTAAGTGTATCTCTAATAATTCTTGCTTCCCTGAAGCTGGCCACTCCCACCAATCCTGTGTCATCCACAAACTGTAGGTGAGTCAAAACTTCCTCACCCACCTTGATACCTGTTAGCAAACCTTGTTGTATTCTCCTCAAGATAAGTCTACCCAATCCTTCAACCAATATGAGAAAAATATAGGGAGAGCAAGGATCTCCTTGACGAAGGCCTCGAGTAGCTCCAAACGGTTGTGAGGGAAGACCCTTGATTAACACTGAGTATGTCAGAGTAGAAACACAACTCATGACCCATTCTATCCAATCCTGAGAGAAACCAAATGCTGCCATCATATTAGACAAGAAGCTCCACTCCACCCTATCATAAGCCTTTGACATATCTAATTTTATGAACATTCCTCTATTACCAGATGTTTGCATTGAATGGATTGCCTCCTGAGCTAGAACCACACCATCCAAGATCTGCCTACCCTCTACAAAATCCCCTTTCTCTAAGGATATAATGTTATGTAGAAGAGGTTTTAGTCGCTCAGCCATTACCTTTGTGATTATTTTATATATGACATTGCATAAGGCAATAGGTCTATAATATGAAATATGTACCTCCTCCTCCCCTTTTGGAATTAAGGTGATGAAAGTATGATTTAATGCTTTAAGCATTATTTTACTACCTTTGGAATCCTCTATAACAACCATTACATCCTCCTCCAAGTTATCCCAAAAGGCCTAAAAAAACTCAATTGGAAAGCCATCTGGACCTAGAGTTTTTTCGGTGCTCATTCCAAAGACTACATTCTTCAATTCCTCTCTATCAATGGGTTTAAGTAGGGTCTGATTTTATTCTTCAGAGATAACAGAGGGTATGACAACAATAACTTCTTTTTGAGCCTCTTCATCTTGCACCATACTTTCCTTAAAGAGTTTAGAAAAATAATCCATTGAATGGGAATGCATACCTGGAAGTGTATCAAAGGAGTGTCCGTTCTCACCTTGAAGAGCTTCCATGTTGTTCATATGTCTCCTAGCACAAGCAGTCCAATGGAAAAATTTGGTATTTTTATCACCTTCTAATAACCAAGTGGTTCTTGCTCTCTGTTTCTAGTAGGTCTCCTCTTGGTTGTCAATGTAACCCCATGACTTGTTAAAGTGGGGATATTAGGAGGGTTTTTTTTATTAGGTAGTTACCCAACTCCATTTCTATGTACTCCACTTTGGAATCTCCATCATCTTGTAACATACCAATTATCATTTATACCTCTTGGTGTTGATCATCTTCATCATACTCATCATCATTAATGTATTCTAGTTTACTACATTGTCATATTCCAACTTATGTAAGAGATAATTATATGGCAGTTACTTCTTAATACTTACAATTTTTTTATCCTTGGGCATATTCAAGTACATATAATACATTGCTAGATAACCATCCCATTATAACTTTCTTGTCCATTCCCTACATAACAACATGTTGAAGTATGGTGCAAATATATGACTATAACATCTTGAACTACCATAAATTTTGGGTATTGGGATATGGTCATGACTAGATTACTGAGGAAACCTAATGTATTGACTCTTATTTGTTCCATCTAGATTGTGTGTGTAGTCATATTAGTATAAAGAATACCCATCTCTTCAAAAATAACTTTGGGCATAATTGTGACCATTACTCTAAGTCCACTACAACTTTTGAGGGTAAAGTTGTTGATATTGAGTGTCACATAGAATGGAAAAGCTTTAGGTTATTAGGTTTTGGAATATTTTACACATCAAAAGCATTGAGCTAGATATTTAATGGCTATTATGAGATAAAATTTTAGTGCTTGATTATTTGGGCTAAAGAGAACTCTAGCTATTTACCCTTGGCATACATTTACTTTTGTTCTTTTAAGAATTCTTGAAGTAGGTATCATTGCCTAGGAAGGACTAAAGCTTCTAACATGTTAACTCTACCCAATGTCTTCTTTATCTTCTGTTTAATATTAAATTTAGTAAATGGGGTTTCCATTTTTTATGATAAAACTTGGGAGTTACCTAGTGGTTATTTGGTGTACTTCATGTATAAGAGAGGATTAATTAAACCTTATTTCATCCTCTCTCTATAATAGATGTATTCCCTTGGCACGTTTCTTTTTAGTTGGTTTACTGTCTACTTCTTTACCTCCATTGTTTATCATTGGTATGTTCCCTTTGTCAACCATTTGGATTTTATCATTTGGTGTTTTGTAAACCTCCTTTTTAGATATTTTTATAGATTCCCCTCTTGTTTCTTCTCCTTTTTCTTCTCTTACTATTATTTAATGGATAATTTCTATTTTATATGCAAAAGGGGCATTCCCATTCTATGGATCATCATCCCTATTTTAGAGTTGGCATGCTTATTGACTAATTGTTCTATATCTATTTTCCTTTTTTATGGTTTCTAAACCTTGTTGGTTGGAAAATATGGTGTCATCTGTGAAAGATAACTCTTTATTGATATCAATAGATCTAAAATTTGTTGGTATTTCATTGTGGAGGGATAGGTAGGATAGGTACTAATTATACATCCTAAGGCTATTGATACATAATGACATTTACTATGCAAGCAACTTGACCAGTGGTGGTAGCTTATGGAATTTGGCATTGTTGAGTGTATTGCATAGTTTGGGAATGCTTGATGGCACTCATGCATTCAATATGATCATATATATCATTATAAATAAGGCACCATGATAGTTCAACTTCTATATTGGTATTAACCATATGATTTTAAATCTAGTTTGTCCTTGTTTAGTAAATTGCCTAGGCACTAAATCTATTATCATTTATGGGATCTTTTTGGGTTGCCAATTTTGTAGTTTTTATCATTGTTTTTTTGTAGCATTGTTTTGATTCACTAATATATTCATTACCTCCAATATTTTATTCATTGTGAATTTGTTATTGGGCTCATTACCCAAGTTAGATGGAGTGGGGAGGGTTGGAAGTAGTAGTTAAAAAAACTAAGGATGGTTCATTCTAACTTGGATGAGTAATTATGTATATTTACTAACAAGAATGGATGGAAGTTCTAGGTTTGGGGTTTAGTATAGGCAAAAAATTGAGCATAGCACTTGGAATTGGTCTATTTTAAAAAAATTGGGCCACATAAGCCATTGGTGTGGAGGGAGCTATTTTCCCTACCCTAATGAGAATATGTTAACCTCTAGTTACTTCTTCAAATATTGTATCTTGTGTTGGATAGTTAAATTACAAACAATTAGTGATAAATCATATTGCAACCCTTGATATAGTATGATGATGTTTGTTCTTCATTTGGCCTAATTATTTGTGAAACAAAATTCAATATTCTCAAGAATCTAGTATTAAAATCATGAATGCTTTCTTGAGGAGATATTTGCATTGTATTTAATTTAAACAAATTTAACACCCATTTCCTATGCTTATAAACCTATGCATGAATGGTTCAATTATCAATACCCAAATATTAATTGAATTATATAGCAATCCACTATAACATAATATAGCCTTATCACGAAGAGAATATATTAGTAAATACACCATTATATCCTCCTCCTGAATGTAGTGGATTGCCTTGAGTGTCGATAGCTCATTGATGTGATCTAAGGTTGTTTTGTTCTCATTTTTAGTGATGGTACGCAAATCCTTCATAGAATTTGGAGGAATGGTATAGTAGACCAATAGGTGAAAGGGGTCTTGATAGGTCCAATTAGTAAGTTGATTTTGAGTTTTAGTAGGTGCACTTGGATTATTTTTCCAAGGAGGAGGTTAACTGTACAATTGATGAGGAAGGCACATAAGTAAGCCTATTTCTAGTTGGAAGGTGGTTGAATATTTTTTATGGATTGGTGTATTTCAATCCTATCTATGGGATTTGTTGGTTTTGAGGGGGTGGAACTTGTCCATTTTTCTACACTTGGATGGTTAGAGGTGATGTTAATCCCTTGGTATTTCACTAAGATATATAAGACTCCATTTGTCTAGCTACCACTTTCATGGTATGATTATTGTTGATGATGTGGGTGTTTTTGATGTGGATATGGAGGAGTGATGGTGTGCTAGGTTGATTAAGTGGCATATATTTTATGAAGCATATGGGTGGTTATGTTTATGGTGGGTGGTTGCAAAAACCAAGATGGATCCTATGTGAAAAAGATATTTTGGTATAATATGGGTGGATGATTGAAGTCTATTATGTATATATGATTGCTATTGTGAGATGGGATGGATGCCTTGATTAGTGTTACCAGAAAGCAACTGATGTAGATGATGCAAAGATTTTTGTATAGCAATCATAGATGCAAGTTGTAAGGTTTAAGGAGGGGTGGAAGTTTGAACTTGATGTGTAGTGGAAACTTAAGTGAATTTTTGTGGAGGGTAGGTGGAAAAGATGATCACAAATAAGCTAGGGATGATGTTCTACATAGGATCAGTTACGGGAATTTATGTAGGTGGAATGGATGTTGGTACTTGCAAAGTAGTATTGACTTGTACTTCGTAGTGGGTTAGAGTGGATGGTGTTGTGTGCGAATGGAATTAAAATGTATTGATTGGATGTTTGTGGAGGGTTTTGGTTGATGGGTATGGATGTGGACTCGAAAAGGGGGTTGGTGTTGATTTGGTTGGTATTTTGTAAATGTGAATAGGCATGTTCCTCATGGAATATGGGAATGGATCGGGGTGGAATGTTGAGTAGGGGAAGGGATGAACAGACCAGGTTTAGGTACATTCTAAGGGCATTAGTATCCAGATACATGATGCAATGATCAGAGGGTGTGGATGGCTTAGTGTGAGAGATATTTGGGATGGAGTATGGATGGTTCTTTGCATCATGTTTGTATCTAAAGGGGACACATTATTGGAAGACCCGATAGATAGGTCCACATATATACACCCTTGATCAACCACACAAGTGGCTAAGGTATTAGAAACCTAGGCATACTAGTCCATGGATGCATATGGTTGGCTTTGGGTATTGGTTAAAGCTTTTGCTTGAATATAGGTCAATACCATAAGCTAGGGATGCAATGAAGTGGTGAATGTGTAGGGTATGTGTGTGTCAAATGTGAAATCTATGCTATGAGAAAACATAGAATCATGAAACAAACAAGTGCTTCTCTATTTTCCTTTGTTTTTGCAAATTTTATTTTTGTTTTTTATTTTTTTGTAGTTTTGAAATTATTTATTTATTTTATTTTATTTTTTATGTAGCCCTAGGCCTAGAAACTATAATAGGTAGGTAGAAAAATACAATCTAAAAGGTGTGTCCATACCCACCCCTTTATTGAAGGATGAGTCACGAACGACTAAAAATGCTTCCTAGATGAAGGCTTGGTGATGGGTGTAACCTAAGGAATCAAAGTTACCTCATGAAAGAGGTCGTACTATCTAAGTCCTGCTATCGGTTAAAATATAAATTTTGCTTCACCCTCAAGCGGGTTCGAACAAGAACAATAGCTGTAATATATTAATTATCTAGCCATGTAGTTAAAGGGCATCTAACCTAATGATCATCTTGAGCTAACCTCAAGAGAAACCAACCTCTTGGTGATGAAATCCAAGTGACTATCATACTAGATAGTGTTTATATAGGGTATGGTTGGTGATGAAGCCCAAATCATTCATGAGGTTTTCCTCACACTTGTCAAAGTAGAGGTGCAGAATTATACTTTTGCATGTGTGTGGGGTGCTTTTTTTTTTGTTTTGTAATATTTTGTGAAACAAAACATAAAATCTAACCCTAATTATGCAATTCAAATTTTAATGTCTAAACACAATAAAAAACATAAACAACATAAAAAACACAAATAACAATTAAAATAGTTGAAACAATTGAATTTCTACGCTAAAATATAGACCTAATGCTTCAAAAGGGCTCTAAAGTGAGTTTGAGGTATAGATGCAAACGTAGGGCTGCATTTGCAGACCCTTAGAGCTACATTTGTGATTGCAAATACATAGGTCTACATTTGTAGATCCTTAGAGATACATTTACCACTAAGTAAACATAGGTATGTGGTTCTAACTATATCATAGAACCAATTAGGAGCAAAAAAGTAGCCTAAATGCACCCTAAAATACATATATTTATGCAATTTAAATTTATGATGCAAACTATGACTCTTTTGTAACCTAAAATCCTAGCTAATGCACCTTAGAATATGAAGTTTTTTTTGTGGCTACAAAATCCAATTCCTAGCATGTACTAATACAAGGACAAACATAAAGATAAAAATGAAATAAAAAATAGAGAAGAATTTATTATTTATTTTTCTTTCTTTAAGATCAAATTTGAATTGGAATTTAGATGAAACCACTTATCTGGAGTTCTTTCACTCTTGATTCAACTCTCCAAATGTAGAGCTACATTTGTGCAAGGTTTCCAAATGTGAGGTTGCATTTGTGTAGGTCCTCAAATGTAGGTATGCATTTGTGTAAGTTCTCAAATGCAAATCTATATCTGTATAGGTTATCAAACGTAGGGCTACATTTATAAAAATCCAGAAATAACTTGAAATTCCTTGAAACTCTAATTTTTTTTTTCTAACTTTGCAAAGTGGAGCTCCAAAAACCTACAAATAATAACTAGACACAAATCAGAATGTAAGAAACAAAAAGGCAAACAAAATATAACCCTTTAGGGGTCCCACCATGATCACCATTTTTTAAGCAATAAAGATAATCACCCAAACAATTGAAATAATAAAGACAAGCAAGTGCAATGTAAATGAATTTTATATTGAATTTGTATGGGAGCCTTGGTCTCCTCTCTTTTACAACAGTGAGATGCCCCAAGTTATAGGGATCTATTTATAGATGAAATGTTTGCTTTTGAGTACAATATGCACAAAGGGGGAAAATCCCCTTTGGAAAATAAAATAGATGGTGGATGTAAATTCTCTTTACTACAATTAGTTGGTTGGATGGGCTTGAGTATCCTCATAGGTCATCTTTTGCTTCAATAGCTCTTCAAAGACCTATCACCTACACATGTATGTTTGCAAACATAAGAAAGGAGTCAATTGCAAATGAAATGCCTCCATTGTGTGAGGCCAATTTTGATATGAATAAAAGATACAAACCTTGAAATGATATACCTATAAAATATAGAAAACAATGTACAAAAGATATAAGACAATAAATTCAATACCTTGTTGTTTACCTATTCTAATCCATGCCTGGAAGTGGCTAATATGTTCCAGTGAAAACATAAGACTCTGTTTGCAGACCCTCATGGCTACATTTTGACTTCACACCCTCAACACTACATTTATGGATGTACACCCTTAGGCCTATTTTTGTGCACTCTCAAGGCTATTTTTATAACTATGCACCCTCAATACTATGTTTGGGATTGAATGGTAAAAGGGTAAGGGTTTGCCTCTCCTTGACTTTGATGGCTCAATCCTAAAGTATGCTCTGGTCCTCCTATCATGATTTTGGTATCACAATAGTGTCTCTTTTAGTCCTCTCTTGGTTGATCAAATGGTGGAGCCTTTATAGGCTTTTGGGAGATGAGGGGGTGAGAATAGGTGGTAAGCTAGGGCTACCAAGTTGTAAGGACTAGGCAGTCACCTATCTTGGATAGTTAGAGTGAGTCACATAGAGTGTCTCACTTAGGTGTGTGAGGTGTGCAGGATGTGACAAGGGGAGGGGTAGTGGTGGTTAGGAAACATGTCAAGTGGAGAGATAAGGTATCCTAGGGGATATTTTCTAGATTTTACAAAATCTGGAAAATAGATTAATGTGTAGGAAAACATGACTAAGTTAAACCTTAGGCATATTATTTTATTATGAAGGTTTTGTGGAGTGTTAGGATTTGGTGTCTACAATTACGAACTTAAATATATTTTTATGAAAATTCTAGATATCCAAATATAAATATGAAACAATATATGGTATTTAAAATGTCAATATTTTCACCCTAGTGTTGTAGGTGAGTTGGAGAGGAGAGGGAAATCCTCCAAGGGAGGTCCCAAGTTCAAATATCCACCCTACCAAAAATATGAATTGGGTATCCAAAATCCAATTGATACTGTTGGTGTGGGCAGGGTCCGGTGTGACTCTCGGGTGAATTTAACGGTGTAGAACCCCATGTTCATGGTCTCTCAGACCAAGGCAGCACTGCAAGGGGTTTTCGCTTAAAATAAAAATGTCAACATTTTCAAAAAAGGAAAAATGAGTAATTTTTCAATAGTTATGAAGCATAAAATGTTAGGGTAAAGCACTAGAATAATTGGATAGTAACATACATAGTAATAGATACACAAAGATACCTAAATGCATCGAAAGAATTTCAAATGGTACATGTCTATAGAGAAGGCAATAGGGTGGGAATATTACTTATACCTAGTTGCATTCGCATACAATAATAGTTACCATGCATCACTAGGTATGACACCTTTTGAAGCCATGTATGGAAGATGTAGGACTCCCTTTTCTTGGGATAATACAAAATATAGGGTAGTGATCAGATTGAGAATCGTAAAGGAAATGGAAGATCAACTAAAAATAATTCAGTAAAATCTAAAAGAGGCTATAGACCACCAAAAGAGCTATGCAGACCTCAAAAAATACATCAAGGGAATATTCTATAGGAGATAGAGTGTTCTTAAGGATGAAGCCAACTAAAAGTTCTATAAAATCTTCCAAAATTGACTCGAGATATATGGGTCCATTTGAAATTGTGGGAAAGATAAGCCTTGTTGCATACAAACTTGCTCTACTACCAAGCTTATCCAAAATCCATAATGTCTTCCATGTGTCCCTCTTTAGGAAGTACATTTTTGACCCCACTCATGTTTTTTATGTTTATAATTTGGAGATGATCAATCCACTAAGAATTGAGGTTCGACCTATTTGTATACTTGGTTTTAGAACTAAGCACTTGAGCAAGAGGAACATAGAGAAATGTCGGGTTCAATGTGATCTCTACTCGAACAAAAACACCACATGGGAGAACATGACAAATATGCAACAATAATTTCCTTATCGGTTTGAGTAGACAAACATTTCAAAACATTTTATATGATGTGTAGACACCAAAATCCAACACCTTCTAAACCACATTTGCCACCCCACCATCAAATCCTGCATAATAAAATTATATGCCTAAGTTCTAACTTAGGGATATAAAATCCTGCACATTATCCTATTTTCCAAATTTATTAAATCTAGAAAATCACCCTAGGATACCCTGCCTACCCATTGGACATGTGTCCTGGACACTTCACCCAACATCTTTGCCACATCTCACCCACTCCTGTCCCCCTTGTCTTTGCACATGGGACAGATTCCCAACACCCATGCCACATCTCACCCACTTTTGTCCCCCTTGTCCCTTCACATAAAATAGGATCCCTCATCCCACTCCACTTGCAGCCACATCACCTCAGTTAAGTGAGGCACACTGGGTGACTCACTATAACTGCCCCTTCCACCTGGCAGTTCAGATTTACCACTTGGCAAGTCAGGCTTGCCACCTCCCATTTCCCTCCAAAGCCCTAGGAAGCCTATAAAATGCACATCTATCCCACAAAGAAAAGGGAGCTGAATTTGCATACCGATAGGCTACCAAAATTAACCTAGACCCAAAGATAATTTGCGAGCATGAGCATTTCCATGACCGTTGGTTCGAATCTCGAGGCAACCTATTTTTAGCCAAAACCACCCATCCATGGTTTCACAGTCGAAAATGCGCATCCACGGTTTCACAACCACAGGTCCACGGTTTCCAGTTCACCATCGCGCTTCCGCGGTTCCACAGTCCCGAGAGCAAAAATCACACAGAGCAAGAGATTAGTATATTAGTTGTTAGCAAGGCTTTATTTATTAATTGTTTTCTATTATCTGCTTTTCATTCGCATCAGCTTAGGGTTTATGTGTAGCATTGGATTTATTGCTTGATTGTGATAGGTGCTACTGATCCATTTGTTGGTTTGAATGTGTGCAGGTGATAGGTACCTTGGATAAGCTACTGAAGCTGGAGTGGTCCCTTGCTGGATACCAAAGCCCACTCACCCTTTGAAGTTGTAATAGAGGAACGAAGAACACCATATATTACTATATTGTTGAAGAGTTGGAAGATCTCATCTCTTCTATCAAAACATTGTATCTCAGAAAGAGAAAGAAGCATTGTAACATTGCCCCCAACACATTTGGGGCAATCCAAAATTATTGTAACATTGTATCAAAATTAATACAAAAGGATCATTTTGGCAATCTTACCTCTTTCTTATATTTATTTATTTGTGTTCAGTTAATTTGTTACAGAAATGGCGATCACGGTGGGACCCCCTAAAGGTTCCATTTTGTTTTGCCTTGCTTTTTAATTTTATTTGTTGATCTCTGTTTTGTATCTATAGGTTTCGGGAGTTTGAGGCGCGCGTAGATTCGACCCTAGGTCGATAAATCTGGAAACCCTGCGCTTGGCCTGTTTACTGTGAAAATGCAAAATCTGGTTTCTATCCTGAGAAAATGATTGCATGGTTTTTTTCTGAGGAAAGCAGAGCACGGTTGACAATAGGAATGCAAGTTTGATTCTGAGAAATACGAAGTGGTTGTGTCTATGGAAACGTGGGCTGATGGTTGACAATTGGAGGGAGCAACGATAGGATCACAGGTCTGTACCCTTTGATTTTTGTTCCTTCTCTATTCTTTATCTGCATTCTATTATTAGTATTGCAATTAGGGTAAATTAGAAGGTCTGGTCTTGTATGCCATTGCTTGCATTTAGGTCTTAGGATAGAAAAAAAAATCTGCATTCACATAAATAGAAAATAGATCATCTTTGCATCTGCCAGGTTAGAAATAGCTTGGTTGTTTTTGGGTTTGGGTCTGTAAAAACCCAATCTATTTCTATTGATAGAAAGGACCCACGCATCCATGGTTGGGATATCCCAAATGTAGATGCACGTTGGCAAACCATGCATCCATGGTTTACTAGAACTAACCGCGCACCCACGGTTAGCCCTGTTAAATAGAATCTGATTGGATTAGAACCAAAGTTGGCACTTTTTCCCCTGATTTATTGTCTACCATTTTCTGTTTTCTATTTTTCTGCATTTAGGCATTGAAACAAAATTGCATAATAGTTTTGCATATCACAATAATCAAACAAAACCATCACACACTCACATAAACGTTGGAAAATGATTGGATTTCATCACCATCGGGTTTGGATTTCATCATCGAACCACCAACATTATACCTTAATTTTTGGCCAAGGCTGGCTCCAAGAACCGTCGTAGCTTGGAAAATTTGCATATATTTCTCTTCGGAGAGTATGACGCTGACCAAGTGAGACTGGGTGAGGACTGGTAGGACCTATGCTCCTTGCCTGGGTGTGGACTTTCACTACCACACTTTGGGGGGTTTATGCGACCTGGAGTTCATAGCCAGGTTGTCGAGCTACGAGTATACAGGTGAAATCCTAGATTCATTTAGGGCAAAATATTGAGCACACGTCTTTTCATTTTTAAACAATTAAAAAAAATCAAAACTAGCAAAAATCTAGGACCAAAAACTTTGTGTGTTTGTTTGCTTTGCATGTTGTATTGCATTGTATTGTCATTTTATTTACATAGATAGTTGCACTTAGCATTTTACCACATAGTAGCGTATGGTAGTGACTCGTAGTCAAGCTAAGAAATTAGTGTCAAACCAAAGTCAGTGGTCTTCCCCCATGGCATCTCAGTCTAGCAACATCCCTAACACTTCGGTGGTAGGACAAGTAGGCATACCCCTTTCTATGTCCCAAAGTCTTAATGTAGGGCCCTCTAGTAGTGCCCCTAATACGGACATAGACATTATGCATAGGGCCACTCACACAACCATACCTGAGACACCTAGGAGTGAACCTCCTACAGTGATAGATAGTCGTGTCACCATGTTGGACATGGATACTATTAGAATGTACTTGAATGCAGCTGGAATGGTCTTCCCATCATTACCACCACTCTCCATCCCATCTCGTGTCGTACCATCATTACAACAAGAGTCCACATTCACTTACCCACAACAGTCGAAACAAGTCTTCACAAATCCTCTCTTTGAGTTGGCTATTGTAGCACTAGCTAACCAACCATCATCATCCAACCAACCACCCCTCACATTACCTCAACAAATAACCATTTCCACTAATCCCTTGTATGAAACAATTCTTGTTGTTTCACAAGCCCCAACATCCACTCCACCCACTACCCTCATAGGTTCTACATCTCATACCATACCACATTCAGTGGCAATACCCTTTGCTACTTACCCCCACTCACTTCCACTACCATGGTTGTCTCACAACCAACCCAACCTACCACATCACATGTGGCGGTCCCTACTTCAAATGCAATTGCTATGCAACAGGCTTTCTTACAACTACAACAAATGATTTTAGATAATGCTAACCGTAGCGTAAATCCTGACCCCAACCAACATTTGCAAGGGATTGAGCACAATTTTCCACCTACATCTCACCAAACTAATGCCTTTATCCAAGATCCATCTTGGGTAATGCGCCCTCCATCTACCACTATGATTCATAACCAACCACCACATCCATATGCTAATATAGTAGGTCAACATACCATCATACCTCCATCACCCCATCCATATCATAACATCCATCAACATCCTTACCATAACACATTTCAGCCAACCATACCTTATCACCCGTAGCCTACATACAATCCACCCCATTACCAGTAGCATCAAGTACATTCGAGTGTCAGTCCTATGGATGACCCTAGATACCAGTTCTTACAGAGTCATATTGATAGTCTTGCCATGCAAACTCTAGGTTTGCAATACCAAAATCTAACTTTAAGGCAACTACTCAATCATCCTATTCATGCTTCGGTGCTTGAGCCACCATATCCAATGGATTTTCAGATACCCAAGCTTGAATTTAAGGGGGAAGAGGACCCTCGTGAACATGTAACTAGATTTGTAAATGCATGCTTCAGAATCAAGAGCAATGATGCACTCATGTTACATACCTTTCCTCAAACATTAGGGGGAGAAGCCCAAGACTGGTACAACCACCTACCACATCAAAGTGTTTTTACCTTTGAACAACTAGCGGACTAGTTCTTGGAAAGATTCACCCTAAATGTCAGAAAGCAAACCACATTGACTGATTTGATTTATCTAAAATAATATGATGATGAATCAGTCTATGACTTTGGCAATCGATGGAGGGCAATCATGATCAAGTTACCATTTTCCCTCCCTATGTCAGAGATAATACGAATGTTCATGAAGAGTTGTGCTAGGCCCATCTCTTCATTACTATAGCTACAACAGTATAGAACATTCGATGAGGCACTCACCCAAGCAAAGCTAATAGAAGAGATCAAAATTCATGAAGGTGAGATAAAGCCTAAAAAGAAAGAGTGGCACAATAAGAATCAAAAGGGGAATAACCACGGTCAGTCCAAGACCATGCAAGGTTAACCAGATAGTCTTGGGCCAACCATAGTTAAATCAACCAACCCAAGCACAAATCCAACAACCCCAACAACAACAACAACAACCGCAACAATTGAATTATCAAGCGGTTCCACCCCCACAACAGGCACAAAATCAGACACAACCTGCAAAAAGGCAACAACATCATTTTAAGCCAAAAAGAAATTACACACCAGTACAAGAGCCATATTCATTAGTCTTCCAAAATTTGTATGTGGCAAAACTCTTTACATTGCCGGAGATGAAACCTGAGGATCCTAACAAACCAAAGACAAAAGGTTATAAAGAACACCTCTTTTGCATCTATCATAGACAAAGAGGACATGACATCGAAGGTTGTCATGGTTTCAAAGGTATTGTGCAAGATTTATTGGAAGTGGGTACAATCAAAGTTGACAACCCATTAGCCCAAAATAACCAAAACCTTGGCATTTATCAGACACCTTTGCCACATCATGAGGCAAATCAACAACCAATGGGAGCATCAACTTCTACAGTTCCTCCCAATCAGGTTAATTATGTGTCTCAACTACCACAAGGTTTTGTAGGAGCTATCAGTATAGTTACCCATGGACAGAGGTAAGCTAACCGCACAACTCAAGCTCCAACAACACAACCAACAAATGTGCCCATACAACTTGGACCAAACATTCCACCACCACCTTTGCACAATCACCCAGTTGTCACCTTAAATAGTCGGTTAACACAAAGTTTAAAAATGGCTTCAACAAAATTATCAATTTATGAGCTGATACAACAATCAACACCCCATAGGGAAGCATTGATGGAAATTTTAAAGTCTATCCAAGTACATTCAGAAGACCCCAATGCATTCAATTCCTTTGTGGGGAGTGTGCAAAAGTGCATGGAACCCTCGATAGCATTTTATGATTTCGAGGAAAAGCAAATTTTGGTAGATTCACCCGATCCACCATTGCACATAGTAGCTCACATTGACAGGAAGCCATTCAAGAGAGTTCTCATTGATACCGGTTCCTCCATCAACCTCATCACCACACCTGCAATGAAAAAACTCAACATCCCATCATCACACATCACAACATCCACCTTCACCCTTAGGGATTTTAATGATGCTTTATGCTCAACTGTAGGAAATGTTGTTCTTCCTATCACCGTGGGGGTGAAAACAATACATATTCTCTTCCACATCTTGGAAGGAGAAATGCAATATAATATACTTCTTGGATGCCCTTGGATTAGGGAAATGAAGTGTGTACCTTCAACATTGCATCAATGCTTAAAATATGTACATGAAGGAAAAGTACATTGTATACCAGCTGACACAGAACCTTTCAAGTACTGCAACTTAATTTCAAACCCGTATGAGCCCTTGCTTCCATCAACACACCTAACTATCCAACCACTCACCATCAGGACCATTCCACCTAGTAACACTTCATCAAAGGCCCCCATCCAAGAAGAATTGCCCATAGTTGACCCAAATTTTGCATTAAAAAGTGTCAGCTCAATTCAACCTTCAAACACTACATATCATTTTCCAATCACACTTGATCATCCTGCCAACCAACCACCAACTCCATCCACCACACTACCAGATCCACAAAAACCATTCATATTCACAACACAACCCACTCCATCCATTAGCAAACCACAAACCTCACAACCCGTAGTCTCACAAATAGGGCCACCTATTAGAGAAAATCCACCACCACCATTAGAGCCACAAGCTAGCTTAGAAGAACCCTCTTCATCCATCGAGCCATCAGCCTCCCAACCTTCTCGAGTTGTAGTACATCTTGCCAATCCTGGTATTGGCGAGTATATTATTGAAAGTGTCACAGTTACACCACCTATTGAGTCAGTCAGAGATTATGGTCACCCTCGTGACCCACCTTTAGCCATAGGTGAGATATACAGGATGGGTTCTCAATCAAATGCAATAAATTTCATATATGGGGGGTAGATTCTTCATCTGACCCATCTCCTCTAGATGAGGACCCTTTAAAAGAGTTTAACGAAGATATTGATTATTTATCTAACCCAACATTCCCGATGAGATACTTTCAAAGGGTTAATTGGCAAGGATATGGACTTGGACGACATGAACAAGGTCCTCACCACATTATTGAGCCAGAATATAGAGAACCAAGTGACCGCTCCGGTCTAGGCTACAGACCTTCCATCGCAAGCTCTTCTCTTAATCAAGCATTCCAAGAACTTGACATTGAGTGCGAGGAAGAAGAAGAAGGAAGTGACCAAGAGGATGAACCTAATGATGAGGATGATGATATAGATGGTGAATACCTAATTTATAATTTTTATCCTCATGAAATTGGAAATTTCCCAGAGCAAGCCTTACAACAAGGACCAGAATACGAAGATCCAATAGAGATGGCATATGGTGAATACAATATCTATGATTTTTACCCTCATGAAATTGGAGCTTTCCAAGAGCAGACCTTACAGCAAGGACTAGATTACATGCCACTTATTTTGGGACCTCATACTAATGCTAATGGCTTTTGGATAAGCGACGATGATTATGAAGATGAGACCAAAATGATATATCTTAATCATGAGCACGAAATGCAAGCTAGGAGAATTCTCTGAGGAGAGGCGCATCATGAACAACTAAATCAGGAGGCAGAAGAACCTCAAGAGGAGTTAATATATGCAGAATCTATTCGGAGAGATGACTGGTACCAAAAGAAGTTCCCAATAGACCACACTCTTTTTTGGCTAAACAAAGACCATGAGAGTCCTGAACCAGAACCTCCTCCATCACATTGGCATCGCATGCAGCACCGCCAATCACACACATTAGGTCAGTTGCAACCTAGAGAGGATGAGTCATCATCTCTCGAATCATAGCCACCTCATTTCCATCAAGTCAACATGGTTTCTATTGATTTTCTCACCCCACTCCGCAATCCATATGATGAGGCAAAGCCGATCCATATCGACACTAGCCTCATTGCCATGGATAGGATCTCATCCCCACCATCCATTTCTAAATTTATCCTATCCGAAGAGTTGTTGCGTGCTTCAAATACATATATTTCACAACAACCTTCATCATCAGATCACTCAGTTTTCCAAACTGAAGTAGAGGGGGAAGCCCCTGAGACATTTGAAAATGTGGCGGATGATATCCATCTCATCCCAACTCCACATCAACTAGAAGAAGGTTCTCACATGCTAATTGAAGAATCTATAGATGTGAACCTTAGTCAAGATGCGGATAATCCCCAAATTGTCAAAATCACAAAATATTTATCCATAGAAGAAAAAGAATGCATAATCAACGTGTTGATGAGAAAGAAAGAAGTGTTCGCATGGTCATATAAAGACATGCCTGGTTTAGACCCAGACTTGGTAGTCCACAACCTTACATTGGCATCAGATGCAAAACCATTCAAGCAAAAGCTTAGGAAAGTCCATCCAATAGTTGCATTAATTGTGAAAGAAGAGCTACAAAAGTTATTGGATGTACACTTCATAGTACCAATTGATTACCCAGAATGGCTCTCAAATATGGTACCCATTCACAAACCGAACGGAGGGATACATGTGTGCACTGATTTTTGAGACTTAAACAAAGCATGTCCCAAGGATGATTTTCCTTTGCCTAATATCGATCAACTAGTAGACTCCTGTGCTGGCCATGAAATGCTTTCCTTAATGGATGGTTTCTCGGGATACAACCAAATTTGAATTAATCTCGAAGATCAACACAAGACAACATTTACAACACCCTGGGGTACATTCTGTTACAGAGTGATGCCTTTTGGACTTAAGAATGCAGGAGCTACATATCAACGTGCTATGACGTACATATTTCATGACTATATGCATAAGATCATCGAGGATTATGTAGATGACTTGATTGCTAAATCAAAAACACGTCTTGAGCACATTGAAGTCTTGGAAAAAGCATTCGATCGATTGCTAGAACATAAAGTAAGGTTAAATCCTAAGAAGTGTGTATTTGGTGTCACATCCAGAAAGCTTCTAGGATTCATTATCTCCAAGCGAGGCATTGAAGTAGACCCAGGTAAGGTAAAAGCTATATTAGAGATGCCACCTCCCAAGAACTTGAAAGAGTTGCGTAGTTTACAAGGAAAGATCCAATCTATCCGATGATTCATTGCACAACTCTCAGATAAATGCAGGCCATTTCAACCACTTGTTACAAAAGGGGGTGACATTCTCTTGGACAATTGAATGTCAAGAGGTATTTGATGACATAAAGAAGTATCTGGCTTCACCACCAGTTCTTACACCACCTCGAACAGGAGTCCCTTTTTACCTATACATTTTTGCAATAGATTTTGCACTAGGGACAATGCTTGCACAAAAGAATGAAAATCATAAAGAGCAAGCAATTTACTATATTAGTCGAACATTGGTAAGTTACGAAACAAGATATGCTTATGTCGAAAAGTTGTGTTTAGCAGTGGTTTTTGCCACTAAGAAACTTAGACATTATATGCTAAGCAACACTACTTATGTCATAGCTAGAGAAAATCCTCTGCGATACATGATGACTCGCACTTACAACAACACCCGTACTGCTAAATGGATAATGCTTTTAACAGAATTCGATCTTGAATTCATAAGTCAAAAATCCATAAAAGGTCAAGTGATAGTTGATCAACTAGCTGAAGCTCCTTTACATAATGATAAACCACTAATCATTGAGCTCCCAGATGATTCAGTATTCTCTGTCATAGAACAAGAAGAGTTAGTCCCTCCTGAGGATGAAGCAGACATGACAATGTTCTTTGATGGATCTAAGTGCGAGAAAGGACAAGGTGCGGGAGTCATGTTTTATACACCTAAAGGAATACCAATTCCTTTATCATTCAAACTCGACTTCACATGCACTAACAATAATGCAGAGTATGAAGCCTTAATATTGGGTCTTCAATCAGCTATAGCAATGGGCATAAAAATACTAAGCATTTTTGGTGATTCTCAACTAGTTGTTTACCAAGTAAAAGGAGAATATCAATGTAAAGAACCAGTTTTAAAGCAATATCATGAAGTAGCAACAAAGTTGCTAGAAAATCTTGACTGGTATGAAATTAGTAACCTACCCCATTCGACAAATAGATTTGTGGATGCAATGGCTTCTTTGGGATCTCTCATCCCTAAGAATGAGCATGGAGAAGTACAACCGCTAATCATAACAACAGTGTCAAAACCATCAATTCAAAGAGCAAAATCTACAGGTGAGAAGAATGTTTGTTTGATACATGTTGAACCTTACAATTCTTACCTTGATGAAATAAGAGACTTTCTCAAGTCTGGAACACTCCCAATAGAAATGACATGAACTGCAAAAAGAATGTTCAAACAAAAAGCAATTCGTTTCACTCTCTTGGGGGACGTGTTGTATAAACGTGGGTATGATGGAATATTATTACGATGTCTAGATCTGATAGAGCTAGAACGAGCTATAGCAGAAGCCCATGATGGTACTTGTGGTGGTCATTTCAGTGGAATGGCCATTGCAAAGAGAATATTGCGCATGGGATACTATTGGCCAACCATGGAAAATGATTGTTGTCAATATGTCAAAAAGTGCCAAAAGTGCCAACATCATGCAAATTTGACTCATGTACCATCACACGCTCTACAACCCATTCAAAGTCTTTGGCCATTTTCACAATGGGGCCTCGATTTGATTGGTAAAATATCACCTGCCTCATCAGGACAACATAAATTCATCATAACCGCTATGGAATACTTCACAAAATGGGTGGAAGCAATTCCAATGACCACTATGACTGGACCTCGAATAGCGGAGTTTATACTTCAACATATTATCTAGTCATTTTGGAATACCCTCAAAAATAATTTTTGATAATGGGAAGTCATTTAAGAATAAGGATGTTAGAGCCTTGTGCAACAAATTCAATATCCAACACAGTTTCTCAACACCTTATTACCCACAAGCAAATGGGCAAGCTGAAGCAACCAACAAAACAATGGTATCCATTCTCAAGAAACTGGTCAAAGAAAATCATCGAGATTGGCATACTCAACTTCCTTTGGCACTATGGGCTTACAGAACAAGCATAAGAATGCCAATGGGAGCAACACCATTTTCATTAGTTTATGGTGCTGAAGCTATATTACCTTTGGAGCTCGAAATACCCTCCTTGAGAATCGCATTACAGGAATTCATGGATGATGACACCGCTAGACAAGCACGTCTTGACCAATTGACACTTATAGATGAAAAATGCATCAATGCTCTAGAGCATTTGCGAGTATATCAAGACAAAATCAAACGTGCTTACAATGCAAAAGTCCATCCTCATGAATTTCAAGTAGGGGACCTAGTGCTCAAAGAAAATCAACAAAATACCAATGCTTTGCCGCACTTGAGAGATAAATTTATGGCTAATTGGTTAGGCCCATATATTGTAAAGCATAAGTTGGGACCAGGAACGTATAGACTTGCCAACTTAGAAGGAAAATTGGAACTAGAGCCATTAAACATAATGCACCTAAAGGCATTTTATGCATAAATGACTCACAACATATAATATATATATATAAATAAAATATATATATATATATAAAAAAAAAAATAAAAAAAAAATTGCATCAATTTACATTGTACATAAACATTTTTACATGCATTTTCACATTGCATTCGCATATCACATAGATAATATTCATATCACAAAATTTTAATTTTGTACATTACATTCGCATATCACATAGAATTTCAATAAATTTGCATTAAAATAAACATATCATACGCAATTAGATGCATAAAAAAAAAAGAATAATTGCATCCATCCCATCCCATGTTCAGTGATCTTTTGTAGTGGTGATGATATGACCAAAGAAAAACAAGTTCCAAGAATTGAGGGTAGCCAACTAAGGCATTTATGCAATTCGCCAAACGCTACACCCATATATGATGTCAAAAAATCATAAAATCAAATTTTCAGTCACTCAACCATGTCTAGTGTAAAACCAACTTTCATAAAATGTCCAATTTTCTTTAGGACCAAAGCACTTTTCTCACATTAAAAGAGGTCTTGAGTATAGTCGACTGACCCCAAACAATCTTGCACCAAACACAATTCTTCACATCTTAAAACATTTTGAGTAAGAAAAGGATAACGCCAAACTTGGGTAACACCTTGAGGTGAAAAGATAACATTCTATGCTTGTCCTATCATGCAACATAGTCCAAAATAAAAAATAGTGGTTTTTACCACTATCACAGTTACTCTCCAAATATAAACATAAAATATAGAGTTGTAAGGATCGTACTACATTTCCCTCAAAAATATATGTAGTCATCCCCAAAGCTCTATACAAAAATTAACAATTTCTATACACACACCACAGATCCCTAAAGTTGTAAGGATCGTACTACATTTCCCTCAAAAAGATATGTAGTCATCCCCAAAACCTAAAGATCAGATAATTGGACTATGGAGTGAGCCTCCACCGGGGCTATAGACGCTTGACTGGCAGTGGAGTAAACTCATGCAGGGCGACATGTCTCTCTCCCAAAAGGGAGACCTCTGACCGCACATACGGACAAGCTAGCTAATTGGTAAATCCCATAAAAGGTCAAATCCAATTTACTCATAATGGGTCAATGAACTTCACATTCACATACACTGGTTCTTGATTGCTTAGGGTCATTACCATGCTCAAGATTTAGAAAATAAACTTCACTTGCACACACCTTGGTCCTAAAGAGAGTTAGACAATGGTCAAGTAAGTTTGTTGATATCACTAGACTGTTTGAGTCTTTGAAAATATTCCACTGTTAAAGATCAAAATAAAAACATCGTCCATATCAACATCCATATACTCTTCCACAATCACATACATATCTACATCATACATCACCCGCATGAAGTCATCAAGTTGGATACCCCCAATTGCAAAATGAACAAGTAATGGTCAATGATATTCTGAGCTATAAAAATATCACATGAACACAATGCATTTCATCATATAGTATACATAAACATTTAATTAACTGCATATTCCATAATAGTTTGCATTGATATTTTTCACAATAAATACAAAACAACAAATGAAAAGAAATAAATCGCATAAAACAAACACATGCATAATTAAATTGAATTACATCAATAAACAATAATAAACATTCAAATAAAACATAAAATAAAACATCATTAACACAAGAGATAGCCAATATAAAAGCCATGTATATATATAAATATGGAGGTCTCAAAGTACAAAATGCTCGTAGGTTGTATACATCAGAGCACCAAGGCTCATAACAAAATCGATACACCACAAAATACAAAAATATGACAATAAGGCACACTAGCTGGTGCCAGTAGGATCCCTCCGGGAACCTTGAGCCGATGAAGCAGCATGTGAGCTAGACCGTCGATGACTCCTATGGCTCGTCTCGGTCCTCCGACTAGTAGTAGCCACTAATGAAGGAGGAACAGGAAGCAGGATCTGCCGCTCATGCAAGATGTTCTCCAACATCTCAATATAAGTAGCCTACTTATGCAGGGTCCTCAAATCTGCACCCTCATGAGCAACCCTCTGAGATATCTCTACCCATAGAGCAACAATAGTAGCTGCGGTGTCCCCTCTACCAGAACCTGACTGTAAGCGAGTAAGCTCACCCTCAAGTCGAGATACCTCACCCCCAAGCTTGGTAATATCTACATCCCTAGTAGTGATAGCATCATCACTAGGCCAACCCTATAATCCATCCACCTCAGCCTGTAAGCGAGTCACCTCACTCTAACATAAGGCCAGCTCACCCTTCAGGTGAGCAACCTCCAACTCCAAGCTATCACGCTCACCCTAGAGAATCCCCCAATCATCCTCTATCCATCGAGGAGGGGCATCCCCCTCTCCATCCCCATCACCACCAACCTCCTCGGGCTGCTGCACATCCATAGCCATCTCCACCCTCGAAGAGCTACCACGTCGATGCTTCATCGACCAAGGAACCCATCCTCCTACCTCCACCTCATCGCCACTCCCCTCATCATCAACAACTACACTCGACATCCAAGGAGGCTGAGAGGTAAACCATGCCTCATACTCAAGAGTGGTACCCACATCATCAAGGTCAGGAAGCTCGATATCAATATCATCAGAAGGGTCATCAACCCTCCAAAAATTAGGAACAACCGACAACCCCAACTCATCTCCCCATCACCTGTAGGTCACAGGTGCATCAGGCACACCCTAGATCAAACCAAACTGGTATTGCACCCGACTAAACTAAACAAACTCCATCTCCCTGAGATGGGCACCAACAACCCATCGACCCCACCTAATCCGATGAAGATCAACAACATCAGTCACCCAATCAATGCCCCTCCAAGACCACCAACTCATAAACTCTCTGGTGAGTGAGCTAAGGATATCTCTGTAATCTGAAGCCCCCACCATGGGATGACTAAGCTCCTCACTAAGAAGCCACCTGTAAGCACGAGGAGAGGTGGCATCGTAGGCACAAGGTAGACCAACTGGCCATCCCATAATAATATGCTCCCAAGACCAAATTTGGAGAGCCAAGCTACAACCTAGACCCTTTCGACCCCACCTCTTAACCTCGTACAACTCGCTATAAATCTGACATAAGAGAGCGGGAGCCCATGCCAACCGTCGAGGATCAGAAATCAAACCCAAAATAATAGGTACCTGGTTCCATGGGATCCTCGATCCCATGGAATTGGGCAACAACATGTTGCTCAATATGTACATAAGGAAAGTAGGAACTACTCCCAAACTACCAGCAAAAAATAAATCCAAATATGCAATCCCCCCCCTTGTAGTCTACATCCCATAGATCACCAAATATAGGGAAGAGTGCCTCCTTGTTGACACCAACCTAGATGGTTGGACCCTCGATAGGAATGCAAAAAATATGGTATAAGTCCTCCAAAGTAATAGTGAGCTCCCCAGTAGGAAGCTGGAAGGTCCCTCTATCCGGATCCCACCGCTCAACCAATGTCGAAAGGAGATCCTCATCAGCTTGGACGGTTCCCAACCACCCACAACCATCAAGACCAATGGTCTCCAAGAAAGCCCAATCATCATCATAAAGTGCCTTCCGCACTTTCCTAATAGTCCTCGGCCACCTATGCCGAGCATCCAAGAGCCTCACCTAAAAACAAAAAAACATAAAATGCATTAACAAAAAAAAAAAAAACTTTCACCTACCCCTAGGTGATCAAAAATCAATAAGCAAAAACAAAAAAACAAGAAAAATAAACAAAAAAAACAAAAAAAAAAAAACTTTCACCTACCCCTAGGTGATCAAAAATCAATAGGAAAAACAATAAAAAAAAACAAAAAAAAAAAAAAAAAAAAAAAATTAACCTACCCCTAGGTATAAAAAAAAAAAAAAAACAAAAAAAAACAAAAAAAAACAAACAACAAAAATAAAAATAAGCCTAAACTAAAGGAAAAGGACAACCTACCTCTGCATAGCGGATGCCACCTTCCGCTCCAACCGAGCCACCACCATCACTCACCACCGCCATCCTTCCCTCACCAATCTCCATCTCACTCATCACTCTAAGAAAATCAACAGATGACAAATGGTAATATAATGAAAATGACAAGGCAAACCTTTAAATAGCCACTTTTTGTGATGAAAAACGTGCATCTGCATTTTGCACGATGCACAAAAACATAGATTTATGATTTATGGTGAAAAACTATAGACCCGCAGGTAGCGCAATAAACCGTAGCCCCGCGGTTCCAAAAAAGTAAAAATGTGCTTGTTTCAAAAAAATAAAAACATAATACCAAATAAGAGAAGTGACAATAGTCCAAGCAAAAAAATCCAAGGTTGAAATTGACGCCTACTCCGTGAGGTTACAAAACATGGTAAATTTAAACTCAATATGCATTAAGGAATTGCTAACAGTCACTAGGACAAGCCCCTAGGATGATTGGTTCCTTCATTTCATATCTTGCATGTCAATCAAACCAAACGATCAATTTGAAGAAAAAGTCCACAAAACTTGGGGTAACTATAAAAATAACAATTAAATAAACATTTCAATTGGCCATTGGGCCTCATTCTTTACCCACTCGCCAATCGAGGGGGTAAATACAAAATAAAATTTTTCAACATTCATTCTACCACACCAAAGAGAGTTGAGTCCATTCATCAAATAAAGGTCGAGTGTCATTAGTTTTTGCACCGCATTGTGTTGTACACAACGCAAGTACAAAAAGGGCAACTGTAGACACCAAAATCCAACACCTTCTAAACCACATTTATCACCCCACCATCAAATCTTGCATAATAAAATTATATGCCTAAGTTCTAACTTAGGGATATAAAATCCTGCACATTATCCTATTTTTCCAAATTTATTAAATCTGGAAAATCACCCTAGGATACCCTGCCTACCCATTGGACATGTGTCCTAGACACTTCACCCAACATCTTTGCCACATCTCACCCACTCCTGTCCCCCTTGTCTTTGCACATGGGACAGATTCCCAACACCCATGCCACATCTCACCCACTTTTGTCCCCCTTGTCCCTTCACATAAAATAGGATCCCTCATCCCACTCCACTTGCAGCCACATCACCTCAGTTAAGTGAGGCACACTGAATGACTCACTGTAACTGCCCCTTCCACCTGGCAGTTCAGATTTACCACTTGGCAAGTCAGGCTTGCCACCTCCCATTTCCCTCCAAAGCCCTAAGAAGCTTATAAAAATGCACCATCATTCCACAAAGAAAAGGGAGCTGAATTTGCATACTGACAGGCTGCCAAAATTGACCCAGACGCGGAGATAATTTGTGAGCACGAGCATCATTTCATACTATTGGTTCAAATCTCGAGGTAATCTGTTCTTCAGTCAAAATCGCCCGTCCGTGGTTTCATAGTCGAAAATGCGTGTCCACGGTTTCACAACCGCAGGTCCACGGTTTCCAGTTCACAACCGCGCGTCCACGGTTCCATAGTCTCGAGAACAAAAATCACACATAGTAGAGATTAGTATATAATTTTTGTGTTAGCAAGGCTTTATTTATTGATTATTTTTTGTTATCTTCTTTTCATTCGCATCAGCTTAGGGTTTATGTGTAGCATTGGATTTATTGCTTGATTGTGACAGGTGCTACTGATCCGTTTGTTGGTTTGAATGTGTGCAGGTGACAGGTACCTTGGATAAGCTGCTGAAGTTGGAGTGGTCCCTTGCTGGATACCAAAGCCCACTCACCCTTTGAAGCTGTAATAGAGGAACGAAGAACACCACATCCTGTTGAGGAGTTGGAAGATCTCCTCTCTTCTATCAAAAGCATTGTATCTTAGAAAGAGAAAGAAGCATTGTAACATTGCCCCCAACACACTTGGGGCAATCCAAAATTATTGTAACATTGTATCAAATTCAATACAAAATGATCATTTTGGCAATCTTACTTCTCTTTCTTATATTTAGTTTATTCGTGTTCAGTTAATTTGTTACATGATGAAGATGTATATATGTATGGATATGAGATTGGATACTAAATAGAGTAGCTTTGTGGTTTTTTGAGTTATCGAGTAGAGTGGCTTAGCTTATATGATGATGACTGTTTCGGTTTGTACATGGATTTTTGAATGCAATATGAACCATTATGTGGATAAATTAAATTCTCAAGTGTGAGTGAATTAAGATAAAAAAAATAATTATGACAAATAAATGATGTATGAATATTGAATGACATGATTAATATTGCATACGTGAAAGGCTATATGCAAAATGTATTGAGTTGTTTGACCATGCACTAAACATAGGGACTATGTGTGTTTCTAGTGGGGGAGGATGTAACAACCCTCTGTACAAATTTTGATAGAAAATAAATTAATGATTTAAACTTACCTTCTCCTATGGAATGTGGTACTACTGATAAATGTTGTGTATGCAGGACTAGGTATATGCTTCGACAAATGAAGTTGTAAAAAGGAAAAGGTAAGTGGAAAAGGATGATTGGCTCATGAGTACATGGAAACTCACTCAACTACATCTCATATAGGAGCATATAGAATGTTTTTTGGATTACGTGATGTATGAATCACCTTTGAATGGCTAAAAATATGATTGGTTTTTGGAAATGAAACTGCCATGTGCATGGGAGCCAACTTAGTGATTCATTGGTTATTTGATGTTTGCTTGTTTGTTATTTTCTAAGAGGTTTATTTAAAAATTGAAAATCACACAAAAGGAAATGAAAATTAATATATAAAATAGAATGAATAATATTAGAATTGATAATAAAATAAATAAATAAATATGGTTTTCATTCCATGTTTGATGTGCAACATGGTACTATTCTGAACACCGATTTTCAAGCATATTGGCAATAATGACTTTAAACCTCCTCCATGTTTTGATTGGTGAGAAAAAAGGAAGTGGAGTGAGGGAAGATATTTTATCACCTTGCATTTTAAAATAAAGAAGGTTTTTGCAAACTGGGGAGAATGGAGAAGGAAATAAGAGGAAGAACCTAGCATAGAGAAAAGACTACTTTGTTTTGTACAAGAAACTCAGAAAAAGAAGCACCATTTTTGTAGGTCAGAGTTTCTTATTGTTTACTTGTTTTCTTGAACTTTCAAATTTTGTTTTCCAAAGAAAACTTATATCGGTTCTATGAATGGATGGGCTTGAAAAATAGCGAAGTTTTGTCTATGTATGAACTCCCTTGCTTAAAATATTTTTTGTAAAAAGTAGAGATTATATCACATGATTTTATGTGAACAATATTGCCTACTTATGTCACATGATTTGTTGTGAACAATATTTCCTTGTTTCAATAGGCACAAATGCATACCCAAATGAGTATTTGACTAGGAAAATGAAATATTTGAATATGTATGATTGTATCTCTATTATAATTGGTTTTTCATCTGGAAAAGAATGCCATATGTGTGATTTGGTTTATCAGGTGGTATTGAAAACTGATTGAGGATTGATGTGATTCCATCATGTTATTATTGTTTGAGATTTAATGTTACCTATGATTATTTATGTTGAATCAACAATTAGAAACACAAATTTTAAAGTGAAACTTGTATGCTGTATAAATCTGAGTAGATTTTGTGCATGAGAAAATATTAGAACTGTACATGTATACTTAGTTGCATACATTATGAAAGGATCCTATTTGATACCATAGAAAAACTCAAATTACCTTGAGAAAAATGGATATGTTGTTTAGGATAGAGGGACTGTAGTGTACTGGTTGTGTTGATGAAAGAGCATAGTGTGTTGTGCTAGAATACTGGTTGAATAAGGTAATGATGAATGGCACCTTAAATATTAATCTATGCCAAGTTTATCCCTTATATAAGAGAGAGCCTGGGAACCCAGGATTTCTAAGCATATCTCATTCTAAAACTTAAAGAGCTCTTTTTAACCATCGAAAATCCTCACCCCTAGCTCAAAAAGGACCTCTCTCATTCATCTCATTCCCATGACACTCAGTCCCTCTCTCATTTCCAAGGTTGGGGCATCATACCTTTTAAAGAACAAGAAGATTTGGCCCCTCTCTTTTGAGGTGGAGTATAAAAACTAGAGGTGGAGTATCAAAACCAGAGCCAGGTGGTGTATTGTTAAATTTGTGACATGTTGAAGGGAACAACATTAACAAAGTTGTCCTGGTACCTAAAAATTTCTATAACGTAAAACTTTATCTTGTTATAAATATTTTAGTCTCCATGTGCCAACCGAATTACAACTTAATAGATGCAATATGTATGAGATTATTTTTATCATCCTCTTGGATGTGTAGTAAGGTGTTAAACTATTTTTGTGAATATTAAGTTGAGAGGAACTGCATTAAATCCTTTGCGGCACAATATTTTAAGTCCTTATTTGTTTTTAGCTTTAAATTGAAATATTGCTTGTAAGTAAGAAATGAATTACCTTAAATATAAACATAATTATTCTTTAAAATCAAGAAATAGTAAGGCTATACTATTCTAATAAAAAACGTGCCTTACTTGCCTTGTCTCATTTTTGTATGACAAAAAGGAAACAAGTAATGGTAATACCCATCTTAGCATTGTAAGTGAATGTATAGAATAATTAGAGTTTTTGTATTATAGCAGTATGATGTGTATTTTTTTGAAATGTGAAGCTACATTATTCGGCAACGATTACAATTGTTTATGAAAGCTCTTGAGCTAAAATGTTTTAGAAAGGACCCATATGTTCAAATCTTATTAAAAAAAAGAACTTAAATTCATCATCCGGTGCTATGACTTCCTAACCCAAATTTTGATGTAAATCTAGAAGTGTTAGTTTATCAAAATTTGACCATTAAACCAATAAAATATAGGAGATTGTGTAGACTGATGCATATGGTTGAAAATGTATAATTAATCAATGATTATTTTTATATAAAAATATATAATGCTTCAACCGAAAGAAACTTAGAGAAGGATGGTGGATAAAGTAGTTTTTCCTTTAACATAAATTAAATAAAATTAAATATTGAATATTGTTCATTTATTTAGTTTATGTTCAGTTTTGTTGACTTAGAAGAATAAATCTAAAGCCCTACTAAAATCTTGTGTCTCCAAGAAGAGTGCTTGGGCTAGACTTAGAGTATTACTCTTTTATTAAAGAAACTTACACCCAAATGTGCCTTATTGACTTGGAGAGTAACATTAATGCTTATGATTAATGGGTCAAAAATCGAGTGTTATAGTAATGAGATAGTTTTGAATAACAAAATATTAAAATAGATTTTATATTTTGAAAAATTAAGTTGTAATTGTGTTATTAATATTTGTTGTCTTTTTGAGCTTTATTTACTTAAATTAAAGAAATTCCTTACATAATTTAAATAAATTCCTGAATATTATGATAAGTAAAACAAATTAATTGGGTATAAAATGAACTAGATTGTATGGATATGTTTATGCTATAATGATGCCATGTAATTAGCTCCAGTTCATGAGAAGATGCATTAAAAAAATTTTAGGCATGCAAGTGAAAATGAAGAAAAGAGGAAAATCAAAGAGAAAAAGCCCTAAAATCAATCGAGTTTTTAAAATAAAATCTATGTTTTTTTCTAAATTTGGGCAAAAAAGAGAAGTAGAAGTTGTTTTAAAAGAAGAACATTCGTCATGGAATCACAACAAGTAGGTAAAGAGCATTTTTGGAGTTAAAGAGAAGAAGATCAAGAGTGCCTCAGTAGCATTTTCACCCCCCATTGCTCTTAAAGCGTGTGAAAATTTTCAAGTACGAATCGAGTTTTTGGAGTACCTCTCAAAGAGTTTTTGCCCCCCTAGCACATGGTATTTTTTGAAAATTGTGTATCCACATTGAGACGTGTTTCAGAGCATTTAATTTAAAACGTGCACCTAGGTTTGCATGGAGAAGTGATTTGGCATTACCAAGAAATGAAGTTTTACACTGACAAAACCAGAAGTGCCCATTGGACCCCTGGCGGTAAATTTATCTTTCCAAGGCAACATAAACGGCTAGGGCACACTGTTCAAATATTTGCACAATAGAAGGGCACACATTTTAAGGAGGATTTCATGGTGAATTTAAAAATTAGTTGCTACAATAGTATTGGGAATAGTGCCCACCAATGGAAGCGAAGCACAAATTAATTTGAATCCACCACAAGAATTTATTGCATTTAATTTGGTAGATGGAGAGCGCCCTATAAATAGAGCACAGGTAAATTTTCTCAAAAGTTAAAGTTTTTAAATAATTTTCTTGCTAGTGCATTGTCAGGTTTATCGCTTGCAGAAGTTGCAGAACGTCTTCAAAATTGTCAAGCTATCAGATTTGATAGAATGGGAAAGATAAGCAAAGAAGCTAAAGAGGTTACAGAGCCCAAGTAGTATAGAAGAAAAGTAGAAGGTGGGTCGAAATCCAAGAAGACTCGTAGAAATGAAAATATTGATTTAGACCCATACTCTGACACCATGGAAGAGGTCAAAGACTGCTTTATCACAAACAAGGGTATGGTGAAGCTTTGAAAACATGTGGAGTTTATCGTAAATCAAGGACTGCTGGTAGAAAGACCTCTGACTGTGTCATTCCACATGCAGTTAGCTTAGTATTTATGTATGCTCATATACCCTTGATAAGAGCTAGTAAATTTAATTTCTAGATATTATAATCCACTTACTAGGGTCGTTCGAAAGGTCAATGGAGAAGTGCTTTTCTCCATATCCACCACCAAAGTGAGGGAAGTGTTCGCATGCGGGTTAAAACCCCCATCTAACCTAATTTTTAAGAAGTTGCATATCAACGAGCAAGAAGAAAGTTATGTGTCAACAGTGACGATACGTCAGTTCATAAAGATACAGTTGATTAAGGAGCTGCAGTTGGGGCAGTTGCTAAATCTACCAAAATATTTATCAAAATTTAAGATCCTTATCTTGTTATCGATGCTGGTGTCAGTTTTTGGTCTTTCGATAGATTCTACAGTACATAAATGACAAGCGGTGATGGTGCAGTGCATATCTCAAAGGGATTTTTATGCTCCAATGGCCATGTGAAGGGACATAAATCTGATTTATTTTGATTGGGTTGATTTTATCTATCAAAAGATGCATCTCCAACTGGAGAAGATGCATACAGAGGAAGATACTTCCTTCAAACACACATCCTTCCTCGTATGGTATTTATTTTTTTATTTGCACCAACATTTCTTATTCATTGCAATAAAAATTTTGATGAGAAAGATGAGCTATTGCCTGTTTATATGTGGACTCCCGCTTTTTCAAAGAGGAAGTCATACTATAGTTTCAACCACCTATTTTTGGGGCTCACAATTGAGTTGGTTTGCAACCAAAGTGAGAGGGTACCATGGGTGATGAAGGAGGTGATTGTTACTGCCGAAAAGGGTGACATATTTTTGTTGATGCAAAGCGTCATTGTAAGAATTTATGGCTTCATAGGTAAGCCATTCCTGCTACCATACTTTACCACCAAGCATGTTTTTGCCATGGAGGTAGTGCACCAGATGAATTATACCAATGATGTGTATGGAGCGGGGCGTGGCAAGATGATGACTTGCACCATGCCATTTAAATTTGGTAATATAGAAGTGAACCAGGTCAAACAGAATAGGCTTCTCATAGTGGCACTTCAAGACCTAGGTTTGATAGAACTACTGTAACGATGAAGGTATGGCCCATTGGGAAAATTCATAGAAATAGTCAAGGTCAAGACTTTTTATTATTGTTCATGATCTAACATCCAAGAAAGGCAAAAAAATTTGATGGGCGCGACTTAGAGTGGCACATTGATGACATTACAACACTCCCTCTATGGCATAAATTTCATGAGCAGGAGGCTGAATACAACCCGATAATACACAGAGATCACATCCCTCCATCGGGGCTATTTGACCAAATGAAAGAACAACTGCCTTGGACCAAGGAAAAATATATGAATTGGTGGATAATGTGGGTCCATAGAGGAAATAGTGCATTACCCTATGGTTTGAAAATGGATGAGGCATTTTTGAAAGCTTATGATAAGTATGCCAATGCTTATCAACCCATCACTTTCACCAAGATCATGCCCCAAACTTTTCAATATTCTAACAACATTAAAAACATCATAAGAGAAGAGCGCCTAGCATTTGAAGAGGAAACACCTGAGGAAGAAGAGTAGCAGTATGTGTTTCAATGAAGATCACAGTGGAAAAAATAAAATATAGATGAATCAACTTTGTTGGAGAAGCAGACTGTTCGAGAGGCACTTTCTTTTCCAAAAGTTGTGAAGAAGCCAAGGACCAATGCTACTTCCTCTTCTACTTTTGTAGTTTTGGTTGTTTCAGTTTCTACAGTCATCATTGCTACAATGACTATTAATTTACCTCTATTTGATCCAATTTCTTTGGTTAGCATTGCTCAAATATTTCCACTATTTCATGAGAAGCCAATGGACTAGCAAGAGGATATCATTAACCTCAATGTGGAAGCAAAGGAGCAACATAAGAATACATTATATAGTCGCTTCCATCACCAAGACACGTGGCATCCATGCCCAAAGGTACATCTTTCCTTCCCTATTTCTTTTCTTTAGAGCATGTAGTGACTGTTAGTTCATTTTCGTCAGTCCCTACGTCTGTCTCTCCTCCTTTCGGTATGCCCTCTATGTCCATTTCACACCCAAATTTTGACCCTCAAGTCACTAATATTCCTTCTCTTCCCCTCTCTTTGGCATCCCTTTCTTTTAGTTCATTCACATCTGGGCTGAATCCATTTTTGCATCCTTCCCCTTCCATTGCTACTACCTCTTCCACGGTCACTGTAAGTATGCAAGATCCCCCATGAGTGAACATAACTATAGCTAAACCAGGTTCCTACATACACTATGCCATTTTGGTTCCCCCTCTCATTTCTATCTCCTCTTCTTCATTTGAGTTGGATAATTCATATATCCTAATTTCCTTCACACTATTTTTGGAGCTGCAAGTACTACCCAAAGTCGAGGTGGTTCCCAAACAACCTGATGCAGAGAAAATCAATCGAGTGCACCTTAGTTCATCAAAATGGCTAAAAATTCATAGGTGAAAAGAGGCACTTGTCCCAGCCTAACCTCTTAAGAAATTTGCCTTTGATCCTATTTCCATGGAGGTTCATAAGACCAAGATCACTCCTCTGGTCCAAAATCCGCAAGGATAAATGACACCAAGAGATTACGCTTGTGAAAATGTTATGGAAGACCTGGCCGGGATTGATCTCACTAAAAAAATGGGGAATATATAGGTTGATATGAGTTTAGTTTATATTCACATTGAGTATTATAAGAAAAGATATTATGACATCAAAAATAAAATTATCGAACTTGAGGGCGCCTTTGGCGACAAGTAGAGAGCAACACCTTTGGCACTAAGTAGAGCGCAACAGGAGAATATGACGAAGAAAAATGAGCATTTGCATCAATAGGTGGGGGCTTATTAGAAATACAAGGATGTAGCGGACTAGTAGGTGCAGTCATTGAAGGCACAACTTGAGTCCATAAAAAACCATATGAAAAAGAAGGCTACACAGGCTGTAGGTTTCTATCCAAAAATAATTAAGGAGGCCCGCCTTCGCTCAACTCAAAGTTGTGCAAAGCTAGTAGTGAAAGCAGTTCAAGTTTTATAGTATCTCTACATAGCACAGGTCTAGATCTAGTTGAGCCAACAAGTCATAGACACTACTGAGGAGATGCTGGAACCCTATTTAGAAATGGCTATAAAAATTTAGGCCCTAGCTTAGTCCAACATGCACATTCACCCCTTAAGTAAAATGGACCATTCTTGGTTTTCCACCAAAGTCATGCTGTATAGCTAATTTTAGAGAATGGACTTTATGAGAGAAGGTAGAAATATCCTCAATGCCATAAAGCGAGAGCATACATTTTCCATGATTCATTTTGATGCTCTATTTGATATGGGATTTCTAGGTTTTATTGATGAACTGGATGAACCTCTACCAAAGGAACAATTAGAAGTATCTTGGAAGAATTTTATAGAAAATACCTCAAATATTGATATATGGGAGGAGCCCATCACAGAGGAGCTAGTGTTGCCACTTATGAATAAATTTACTTGCATGGAGCTGTCGATGTTCGAGCTAGCTCAACGAGCCAAGAACCTCAACCTGAAGGATGTTTAGAACCTACGGTATGTGTAAGAGTCACTAAGCATTCCCTGCTTGTTCACTATGCATGCTTGGACCGATGCAGTCACAATTTACGAAGTTACCTACAAAATCCTAAAGAAGTAGGAAGAACAGGCTAAAGTGGAATGGATAGCAGTAGAGCAAGAAACTACTGAAGCAGAGCAGGTGGAAGTACTTCGAGTAGCAGGAGAGGAAGAAGCGGCTAAGAAGGTAGAAGAACAAGCATGGAAAAAGGCATCCAAATTAGAAGCGCTCTCCAAAGAAACTAAAGGGAAGGATCAATGAGGATCCCAATGGATAAAGACCTGGGATCACTTGCATCCATATGAGCTGGATACCCCATGAGCCACCAAAAATGTTGGCAGTTTTGCATTATGCCACATTAAGTTAAATTTTTTATTAAAATCTTGTTGAAAGGTTTTTTGATTGTAAAGCGATAAAATATATTAATCCTATGATGCTGTTTTTTTGGCCTATATGATAAGTTACAATTTTTGTGTCATAAATTCTTTGTTTTTCATGTATTTCTTGCTTGGAAATAGTGGATGTCACTAGAAAATATTTGTGGATAAATGTGTGATAAACATCAGTAAATCTTGCTTGATAGTGTCACAAAAAGCAGTGTTTTAGAGTTCAAAATTGGGCAAAAATGATTCCTTTATTGAAAAATTAGCTCGTTATGGCAAAGGGATGGCAAAGGCACTCTCACCTCTAATTTGGGGTGACTAATGCATTCACCCTATTCTGAGGAAAACATGATATTTTTAAAAGCAAAAAAAAGAAGATGAGTTAAGGTTCGAGTGGAGATGCTTTCACCCCAAATGAGAAGTGAAAGTCCCTTTTGCCTCACTTTGGGGTGAAGTTGAGAATGCATTGAAGTTTACATACATGCTAAAATAACAATGAGTGTGTTCGCCCCAAATTTGGGGTGAAAGCATCGTTCACCTCACTTTGGGGTGAACATCAATTAAACTGAAGGTGTTTACAAGTTAAAAACCTAGTCACCCCATGTGAGGGGCGAAAGTCCCATTTGCCCCTCTTTGGGGTGAAAGCTCATCAAAAGAGAGATTCGGGTGAATCTAAAAGAAAGTAGAGTGCTAAGGCGGAATTGAAAAGTCAATGATGCATTCACCCTAGATGGGGGATGGAAGCCTCATTTGCCCCTCCTTGGGGTGAAGTTACATCAAAACAGTACCACTAGAACATCAAAGACTTATTTTCATTTCGAGAATTGAAGGGACAAAACTATGTTCACCCAAGATAAAGGGCAACAATGCCTTTTGCCTCTTGTGGGGGTGAATGTACATTTTAAATATGAAAGACATATTATGAAAAGCGCTTTCACCCTAGGAAAAATGTGAAGCTCTCAATTACCTCTTTTAAGGGCTCAATTGTTTCAAAGGATCAAATATGAAATCGAAGGAGAACAACGAACTATTTTTTCTTGGGTTTTGTACAAAGATGAATGCACCATTAAAATCAGAATGCTATCTATGGAATAGGAAAGAAAAAATAAGAATTAAATGAGGCACTTTCGCTCAAGGCTCTAATTTTGAGAAAACTTTAGTTTGGATATTTTCCAAAGGCACTCAAACCGGATGCAGGACAAGAATTTAATGATTGAGGCAAAAAGTAACTAAAATTGTTGATTTCATGTTGAAAAGTTGTTGGATTTAATATTGTAAGGCAATTTTCATGAATTCCAAAACATTCGAGACATGAGTAACTTTTTGAGGTGCAGCGAGTGTGCCAAGTCAATGACAAGATTTGTAATTTTTCATGCACTGTCACCCAAATGTGTTGGTTTCCCAGAGACTTCACCTTAAAAACTAGAGTGTTGTGTCCAAAAAGTGGATTTTCAAGATTTTTGAGGAGGAATTGTCTCGCCAAGGTTCTTGATTTGTAAACATTTTGTCATATGTGCATTAAATGATAGAGGTGAAATTCCTCTATAAATACTACTCAATTTCCATTGTAAAATAAGGATAGACATTCTCCAGAAAAGTTATTCAAGTTTTCTGCAAAATAGAAGAGACTTGGCTTCTGATTTTGCAAGCAATTTTATGTGTGATTACTTTCTGTTTTAAGCATTTATATTATATATTCATGTCTGTTATTTGCTACTAAATTTGAATTCTACATTTGAATTAAATATTGTCAGTGAGGGAGTGAGTACTGGAATGCGATCCTAGAGGTTGTTTTCATAGAAATGTAAGTAAATTATATGTTTTTTCTCCATATTATGCTATTACCACACTTGTTTGAAATTCTTGCTGCTAGTAAGACCCTGATCCTACACCTTCGACATGTGGCCATATTTCTCATTTCTTTCTATTATTTTAAATTTCTTTCCTGCAACTCTAGTCTCAAATCAATGTAGGATTAGTAAGGGAGCCAACATTCTCTAGAGATTGGCACAGATGACATTTTTCTCCTCTGGCCTTTAAATGTTGGCCATGTCTAGGGTGCACAAACTTATGTTTGTATAATTAGGTAGATATTTGACCAACATAAATGTATCCATGATCAATGCTCTAATGCCACTTGTAATGAAACATTTTCTAAAATTATAGTAAATATAGTAATAATTCAATAATATAATACACAATGTAAACATTTATTGAGAACAATAATTTATATTATATGTATGAAAGTGAGAAATGTAAATAAAATATTTTAAATTCCAAATCAATACAAATCCTAGCTACTTTGAAAGGATAAAGTCTTTAAGGGCAAAAAAAGTCAACTAAGAATTGAATATAAAAGATGATTCCAATTACAACATAACTACTGTATGTATATCTTAGATCAACATTAACCCTAAACCTAATGTTCAAGGGTTGACTACCTTAACCTAGGGTTCAAATTAAAAATAACAAAGATAGTTGACATGGCTATATTAGAGTTAGTACATTTTGGAACAAGCTAAATCTTAATACAAATCCAAAACAAAAATAACCCAAAATCCAAGAAGTTGCTGTAAATAAAAGAGTGATTAAAAAACTAGGAAAAGGTATAGGATACAATAAAGTATAAAATAAAGGGAAGAGTTGTCTTTAACAACTCAAGAAAAATAAAGGGAAAAAATTATTATTATTATTTTTTTTTCAATAAGTTGAAGAAAAAAATATTTGAAAAACATAAATACAATACAATTTTTAGTTCTCTAGTCTAGGAGAGGTATTAGTTATTTAGGATTCTCCACAAAACTCATTAAAATATGTACATAAAATAATTCATTCCATTATAAGTAATTAAAAATGTATTATAAGATTTGAATCTAATATGAATGATTCTCCCAAATTCCATTATAAGTACATATTGTGAGAACCTAATATTTACTTAAAAATGATTCTCCAAAATTCCTTATATTTATTTAATTAAGTATATAATCCTTCATATTATCATATTATTTAAACTCTAGCTAATATGTTGTGTTACCATAAATTTCTTACTATGCAACATTACCATACTTTCAAGTATATAGATATAATTTGAAATGTCAAAATTGCAATGTTAGCATATTTCTTCAACTATACAAAAGTCATTGGAAATGCCAAATTGATAACCACCACATCACATTTCCAATTGGGTGCAATCTATTTATCTTCTCAATATCAACAAGTAATATTATTTTTAATATGAATTTAGAACTCTAGTTATCGATGACAACTTGTGACCAATTAATTGTGTAATGATTTTCTTGGACAAGGATGGATGGTAAAAAAATGTAGTTTATTTTATCCACTACATCATTTAGTATTGATCATAGGCCTAACATTCCATTCCATAAACACAAACTTTATAATATATTTTCACCAAATTGTAAATACATTTAAAAGTTCATTTTAAATTTTTAAATTGTGTACAAATGACTAACCAATATATGCTTGACTATGTACAACATGTTTTCTTAAAGAATAAGATCTATCCTCATTAACATGATTCTTTAAAAAATAACACCTAGGATAGATACTAGTGTTCCTTCTACATTCTATCTATATATCTCTTTAAATTGTATCAAAGGATTAATCAAAGAAAACCATAAAGGATATTATATAAATTCCACAAAAGTTAGATGTTTCCAAGGACATACGATTGGCATTCTCTCCTTTATATTTTTCTAGAGAGACATGTCATAAAATTAAGTTCCTAAAAAATTTCAAAGAAAAAAATGAGTGGTTTCATAAAATTAGTTTACCAAGAGGAGACCTAGGTTCCAATCCCATGAGAGTGCCCATGCATAGCTAGTATCCTGACCCGACTTCTCTATGTGTTGCACCTGACCGATGACGGTGATCTATTTTCTATTTGTTCAGCGATCCCTTCATGCCACGTGTTGAACTAGACTAACAAATATGGTGCGAACCCTGTGCATCCAACGGTCCCCATCTCATGTCGGGTTACCATTAATGAGACGGTGGGTGTGTTGGAAGCCTTCGCTAATAGTTTAAACCCTGCCAACTGCACTAAAAATTACTAAAAATTATGATTGTAACCAATTCATCTATGTAATAAAAAAAAACAAAGACAAAAGAATTTGAATGAATAGGAAGAATAAGTAAAAAATAATTTAAAAAATAAACAAATTAAATAGGGAGGAAGTAAGCAAAATCCCCCAAACGCAATGAATTAAAACAAACTCAAACAACAAATTATTAGTATGCCAAGTATATATATTACACAAATGTAGATAACATAAAAAATAATAAATTTAGATAATGTAAGGTTATATGGAAATAAATAAAACCACGTAAAAGACACCAATATTACATGGAAAACCTTGTAAAGGAAAAAACCATGGCCAAAATCATATCTCCAATTTTTTGTTATCTTCAACAAAATATACAAGTCTTTCCTTCAAATGTGATTGGTGCAAATAACCAATATCTCAAGTAAATAATAGTATCTCACAATAGGCTCATATTGTTTTTCTTTATGTCAACACAAGGAATTTAGCCCAAATATATAGTTTGGGCTATCCTCCTACTGGAATATAGTCATGGAGGAAAACCTCCACAACATGTATCAACACAACTATGCCAAATGCCACCATACCTATACCACATGCCATTATGTGCCCCACACCTGCCACCACACTTAAGTCTCATGCCATGCCACCTTTGACTTTGAATTGACTAGAGTTAGACTAGATATTGGAATAATTTTAATTTAGTAATTGTAAAAATAAAAATATTAAGGTTTAAGATAAAGTAAATATAGGTATATATTTATTTTATCAATATACCTTAATATATATTAGTCTAACCTAGGTATATATATACATATTGATAAATTTAAAAAATAATTAAAACCTAGATACCTAGTTTTATCATTCATACTTTGGTGAATTTATAGTATAATACCAAAATTAGATTATTTGTTCCAGAACTCCTCCTTAATCTAATTTTGGGATTTTAATACAATTTTACAAGAGGTGAGGTTCCAAAGAACCATTTTACCAAGGAGCATACATTTTGGAAAAGACTTCTTCAACAATGGTATAGTAGATACTCCAAGTTGTGTGGAAATAGACAAGGAACCATCCATCAACACGGATCTACAAAAGAAAAAACATGTTATTACATATGGCATGTAAATAAGGTTTCCATCAACATGGAAAAAATAACATCCATCAACATTGATAAATAAATGTCATATATATAAAATATGACATGTAAGTAAGGTTTCCATCAACATGTAAAACATCAAATTAGTGGAATATATATTACATAAACATGGAAAACATAACATTTATTAGCATGGATAAACAAGTGGCATACATATTCCATCAACATGGAAAAATAACATCCATCAACATGGATAAACAAGTGGCATACATATTCCATCAACATGGAAAAATAACATCCATTAACATGGAATTCAAAAAACTTTTAAAACACTTAAAAATTGACATCACATAATATTATGCATTACTTCCCATTGAGAGCAATTATTTTAGGCCTGTTTTACTTCTAAAGTAAGAAAATTTAGGTTCCACTAATGGTTTTGTCAAAATATTAGATATGTTCTCATTTGTACGATATTATATCAGTTTAATTGTCTCCTTTAATACCTTTTCCCTAGTTAAGTGTGCTTGAATCTCAATGTGTTTTATCCTTTGATGCATAACATGATTCTTTGCTAAAGCTATTGAATATTGGTTGTCAAAAAATATTGTGATAGATTTCTTGTTATTAAACCCAATTATTGTTAGTAGTCTTTGCTAGAGTAGCACTTCTATACTCAAGATTAGTTGAGAAGAGTGGTATGGTTGGTTTTTTCTTACTACACCAAGAGATCACACATGATACCAATGTCATGATCCTCCCTTGGCAGACTCGTTGATGGATGGGTTAATTTTTTATTGTGTTATTTTGATGAAATGTTTGGCTTTAGAAAGATATATAAATATCATGAAAGAATATGATGTTGTTAAGAGAGTTATACTTTTGTAGGAATAGGTACCATTTGTTGCATGATAATATTATTTTAGATGAGGTTATATCCACTAGATACATTGCAAGAAGAATAAATGAATTGAATTTATTGTTCTCTCTTTCAAAGAGGATATAGGAGAATTTATCTTGATTCAAGCACTTTTGTTTGGTATAAATAAGGTAAGGCTATGGTTTTAATTGTTTTATGTTTTAAATAATATATTTTTTTAATAACGCTAGTGAGAATTACTATCTCCATTCATTATTGGAAAAGGAGAAATATTGCTTGAAAAGTAAAGACTTATTGATTTTATTGTGCGGATTAGTGGAGTTGTACCTTATGTAGTGGTGAGTACATTGCTCAGCTGGCAATCAAGGTAAAATTATATTTAGCTACTTTTTTTGTTATGGTGTAACTTCAATAAGAAAGAAGTTACAAGTCACTAGAAAATAATAGAAAAGGAGCTGCAGACTCAGGCTTGGTGTTAGGATACTATCCTAACATTAATTAACAATAATAATAATACATGTTATCCTATGGTTATATTAATAAATAATATAATAATTAATTATATTAATTATTATATTATTATAAGATTAGGGTTAGGGTTAGGAAGCATGGTGACTCTTCACTCATAACCCTAAAGGGGTATAAGACACTATGTGATTCTATCATTTAAGACATCCATGAATATAAAATATAATATAATTTATTGAAGGGACTTCCCGACAATATCAAAAGGTGATTCTTTTAGATTTAGGTTATTTATTATTTATTTATCATTTTATGTGCTAGGAACCCTAGGTTCCTACCATCTGGTATCAGAGCCTTATGGATCCAACCATATTGGTCAAGGAAATGAAAAATGACATTACATAAATTAGAAGAATGATTGAACAAAAACAAAAAAAACAAATGGAACGTTTCGATCGTATTATACAATATTTAATGGAAATGCAAGAGGAGACCCTAGCCATGGAGTCTCAAGTAGAGGAAGATCCCATAGCCATGGAATCCGAGGTGGAGGAAGAGCCCATAGCCAGGGGAATCCCAGAGGGTACCCATTGCACTCCCCAAGAACAAAAAAATCCAAACCCTAAAAATATATCCAATATTGTTTGCAATATCTCCAATGTTGTTTGCAATGTTCTTTTTAATGCAGAGGAAGAAACAAAAGTTTCTAAAAATTACAATGCATATCAAAGTGGAAGCCAACCTAGTATCACCTATGCAAACAAAATAGAGGCTCAAGGTGCTCAGTATCATAAAGTTATTTCCATTGCACTAATATCCACTAAAGCTCCTTATTTCTCTCCTTCACCTTGTGCTACTAAAACTGTTTCTAAAAATTTAGGAGGTCCAATCATCGTGAAGGACATCATTCCCAGTGAGGTTACATTTGAGTATTCTCATAGCTCCAAATTAGTTGTAGGTGAATTTTAGATTGCAAAAGCAAAAGAAACAAAATCTAAGGAATGCAGCCCTGCCCATCCGCCTCCATGGCCACCTCCGCCATTTCCCATTTCCTATGCAGTGTCAATGATATTTCTTTGTGGAATTGTTTGGCTATAGTTGAATTCGTATTTAAAACTTATAAATTACCATTACCATCCTTTATATTTTATTGAAATGGTCGCTCGGCTTAGTGGTAATTCAAACAATTGGGCACATAAAGTGAAGGACTTGTCAATTTTTTTTGAATCTACATGTGAGGACCAATGCCATGCACTGTCATTCATTCTTAGTGATATTCAGTATGAATCCTTTCATCATCAAATTTTGGTTTTGAAAAATTTGGATAGTATAAAACAGTGTTTCATGTCTTTAATTCGGTTCACAAAAACCTGGAACAAATCATAGATAATGGACAGAATATAAATCTTTGTGAGCGTCCATCTCAAATTCAATGCCATATTTTAGAGTTTTGTTGGGTAGATTTTTGTCAGTAACTCAAGCTTACTCTTCTTTGAAAGGGAAATCGAGCCTGAGATATAACAAAACATATGTGTTTAAAAATGTGAGGAACCACAGGCTTTATGGGAATCACATCATCGAAGTCATGTTCAAAGCCTAAGCCCACCGTGACCATACAAACCAGGAGACCAGTATTGATGAACGATCTCTCCACTTCAAAGATGAAATCTAGCAGCAACTCGGTCCAAAAATTGCAGGCCAACTGCATACCACACCAACCACACTGCCAAGCTAGATGATTGCTCAAACGTAAAATAAGAAATTAAAAACAAAAATACATTTGGCTTCCCTAAAAAGTGCCATGAAAAAGTTCTTACAAGTTCTCACACTCCTGTGTTGCGAATGAACGTCAAACATAGTAGTCGGTTCTAAAACACATCGATTAAGTTATGGGTGATAATATCTATTGTGTGCATACTTTGCCATACATGGAGAATGAATGAGGGATTTGTCTATTCAAAATATGTTTTTCTATCTATTCATGGATTTCATCCTAGGGATGTCTTTTTGCAGCATCTCGTGATCATTGAAAATTTTGAACGAGTTTGAGAAGAAAATCTTAATGGAGGTGTCAATAGAGCATTAGTTCAATGATAACATATAAGTGATGGGATACACTAAAGTTGAATTAGAATGTCAGCAAATTATCTCAAAAATAAACAAGACGAATATATCGTAGCCTACGTGCAAAAAAGGCCATCCTTTTTTGTTGTGGTGAACATTAGTTATTACTGGTGTTCATCAATAATATTTAAGATGGACTCTTATATCACTGGCGGTTAAAATCAGTAAAGTTAAAAGAAAATCTTTATAACTATTGTCTCTTATTATAAGGTTAAAATGGAAGCTTTTTGTATACAATTTAGAAGGACAATTAGGTATCTATATCATATTTTGTCTACATTAAAAAAAAAAACTGAAGTGAAAACTGTTCCATTTTGTTTGGATACGATATGAACTTCAAAATAAGATGATATAAAGACTACCGAGTAGTGACTACTAATGGAAATGATGATTGTTGATAGATGGGTCTGTTTTCATTTCATTGAAAGTGTACATAGTTTGCAGGTATTATGTGTATAGCTTACCGACATGTAAGCTTACAAGCATCGAGCCACATTGAAGAAATTCATAGGCACATGGCACTCAAGTTGGTAATAGACACTTGGTAGATGGTCACACTTAACGAATTCATAGAGCCCTTTTATTTCATCAAACATACTATGGAGGAAAATCTCACAATCAAATTCACCAACTATCACGATCACAACTTAGAAGAAAGACCATCTCCATAGAAGATTGCACATTGTGTTTGTCCTATGCACTAAACAATATAGAGCACTATTATTCTAAAAAAGAGGGAGTTCTACTTTAAATTTTGCATTAATTAGAGAAGATTGAGAATTCTTAGATCCCATGGTATAAAAAAAATAAGTATTTCTTTAGAAATTTTTATCAAAACAAGAAAAGAAGAATATGGACCATAAATAATACAAGATAGCATTATTCATATACCACCGGGAGTGGCAATACAAAGAGGTTCTTTATCTCTAACAAAAAAGTTCTAAACCTTAGGAGAAATAAGGCATTTGCCTCGTTAAGGATTTTCAAAGGTTTAATTAACCAACTATTTAGAGAAAGAAGTTGTGAATAGACAAGAAGTGGCCGATGTTAATGTGCATTATAGTGTGAAAATTGAGTTTTTTTTTTTAAAAGAAAAACTTAACTACAAGAAGCTTGTGATATTGAGATTGGCAAACTTTGTAGAAGCATATTTCCAAATTTTTTCTAGCTTTGAGGACAAAGCTCTTCAAAGAGGAATGGCATGTTAGGATACTATCCTAACATTAATATGGTTATATTAATAAATAATATAATAATTAATTATATTAATTATTATATTATTATAAGATTAGGGTTAGGGTTAGGAAGCATGGTGACTCTTCACTCATAACCCTAAAGGGGTATAAGACACTATGTGATTCTATCATTTAAGACATCCATGAATACAAAATATAATATAATTTATTGAAGGGACTTCCCAACAATATCAAAAGGCAATTCTTTTAGATTTAGGTTATTTATTATTTATTTATCATTTTATGTGCTAGGAAACCTAGGTTCCTACCACTTAGTAGGCTGCAATGCACTTAAGTCCCGCCATTGTTTCTACAGACCGTAAGCAAATATTTTGCCTAAGGCAACCAAAAATTCTTAGACCCAAAGGCTCACAATGCTCAAGGATTTACAAAAACTGCCTACTCGTAGACAGGGTGGATTCTATACTCGCCACCAAAGTTTCATATAACAAAGGAAATCTCCATGACAAAAGAGGCATGGAGTCCTCATATTTATACAAAATCGAAGACAGTGGAGGACCTAGAGAATGGACACCTATAGACACAAGTGTCATAAGACATTTTTAGAAAGAAACACTTGGAGAATGCTTTAGGAAAAGAGGAAAAGTGTCCTAAAGCATATTCTAAAAAGGAGATTCATTTTTTTTTTTAAGTATGGATTTTTTTTTAGGAATGAAAAAGTATCACTAAATAAATAGTGGGGTCTTATTCCGATTTTTATCGAAACAGTGTCTACCACTTTACATAATTATTTAGTAAATTAATCATGCATTTTACATATCCCATAGCTTGAGTTTTGGCAATCTGTACAGTTGGAAATCTCTTATTCTAACCATTCTTCCATGTCAGTGACAATTTGTTCAGGTTGACTATTAGGTATGTCTTCAGCTAGCATAGCAGAACCTGCTTGATATTTAGGAAGTATCATGGGTCCATATAGCAATTCTTCATCAACATAAATTTTGATAGCAGGATATTCTGTAAAATTTACTCGGATGATGTGAATTGAAAGTTTATTCATCCAGTCACCATTTGGAATATAATGGGACATAAATGTCATGAAATATGTTGTTGGTTTGCCAAGATTTTGTAAGAACAAAAGATCATCTAAAACATGTTTGAGAATGAGATGTTCCACCATACTAGCTGTGACTATACTCCATTTTGAAGTATTTACAAGGACATTTATTCTACCTGCAGAATTATAAACAAAATATATAGAAGGAACATCTATATATCCTAATTGAGTAGGATTAGGAAAATACTCCTGCATATATTTACAAAATTCTTGACATTGTTGTGGTGTTTGTAAGGGTTGAGTCTGCCACATGCCAAAAGTTCCTTGAAACATTTTTATTTGAATTTTTGCCATCTCTCTTGTAAGTGCATCTAGAAGGTTTTTTTCTTTCCCTAGAATATACTGCACATCAAATTGGTACTATGTGAGGATGGCCTACCACCAAGCATACCTGCCCCTGCAAAGCTGAGATGAAATATTCTTGCTCATAAACCATTTGAAATTTTTGCTATCTGTTCTAATAGTAAATATTTCAGGTAATAGCAAAGTTCTAAATTTTTCTACTTCCTTTATAATAGCAAGAATTTCCTTTTCAGTTGGCCAGTAGTTTAGTTCATGCTTTTTAAATTCTCCTGACCTATACCCTGCAATTTTTTCATCATTATTTCTTTTCACAAGAAGGACACATGCCCAAAATTCTTTTGATGCATCAATTTGTAAAATATAGGGTCCTTCAAAGGTTGGTTCTAAAGGAGGTAAATCTAAGCAATAAACCTTTAATTGTTTGATAGCCTCTGTTGCATTTTGTGACCATTTAAATATATCACATTTTGCAACTTCACGAATTGGTTTTGTATTTTGGAAACCTGTGGAATATATTCATGTACATAATTTATGCAACCTAGAAATTTTTGTGCTTGTTCTTTACTTGTCAACTTATCTATAAATCCTTGAATTTTTTCCATGACATGTGGTTGCATAACAATTTTACCATATCTGATTATTATCCCTAGAAACTATATTTCTGTTCTGCAAACCTAAATTTTTTTATCATCTGCAGAGAAACCAATTTCGTGTTTGATAACATGCTGCATAAAAATTTCCAAATGATTTTTATGTTGTGCAACAGTTTTTGAAAATATCAAAAAATCATCAATATAATTTGCTACAAACTGATGTAGATCTTGAAAAAATTTATCCATCCTCATTTGGAATTGGGATGGAGCATTTTTCAGCCCAAATGGCATGACTAGCCATTCGTATAGTTAAAAATGTGTTGAAAAAGATGTTTTATGTATATCTGGTTTGCTGATTCTGATTTGGTGATATCTAGATATGCAATCAAATTTAGAAAATATTTTTCCTCTACCAACTCTATCAATTAGCTCTCTTTTGTTTGGCAAGGACCATTTGATATCTGTAGTGATTGCATTAAGAGGAATATAATTAATTACCATTCTAGATTTTCTCCTTTTTTGTTCTGAATGCTTTTTAACAATGAATGTAGAGCAGGAATAATTAGATTCTGAGGCCTGAATTAGTCCGTTTCCAAGCAATTATTTAACCTACTTTCTACATTCTTCATCATCTTGCTTATTTAAAAAAAAATTCTTCCCTTGCACTGGATGATAGTGTATTTTTGGAATAATAGCCTCAAGGGAATCCAAAGACCATTTTTCTAAAGGATGCTCAACACAACAATATTTCATTAATTGTTTCAAAATTGTTTTAATAGAAAGCTCAATAGTAAGTTATATTTGCATAACTTGTTGGAATTGGAGTTTTGCCTTCTACTTCTGAGCCTCCTATGCCACAATTTATTCCAGCGTGGGATTTCACCAAACTGCTTTGATTTTTTGAGCATGAAAAATAGTTGGAATATGAGAAATTGTTATTTTTTCATTTTATATGTTGAAGACAATACAATGAGAGGCAATTGTATATGGTCCATATTGATCAAGAAACATACTCCCTAGACCAATATCATAACCTCTTATATTCATTTGCACAAAATTTGTTTGAACAGTTTTATTTCCCAATTGAATGGGGAGATCAAAAGCAAAATATTTCAATGAAGTAATACCATTCATTGTTTGCACCTTATAATATTTTTTGGATTCTACCCAAGCATCAATAATATGATCAACTACAAAATTGATATTGGCCCCTAAATCAATGAATGCTATTGACTTCACTCCATTGCTATTACACACTCTAATAGGACATAAAAGTTTGCAACATGTTGGGCCATTTTCTAGATAGAGAGTTGTTGAGCTCTATTTGCAATTGGGTATTTGTTTTGATGGTATTACCATTTTTTCAGGGAGCGTCAAGGCAAATTTATCTTTGGATGGATAATAATCAGGATTGCTCTTTTTTAATTCTTTTTCTTCTATAAAATCATTATATTCATCATAAGAGATAGTCGTTTCTAAGCAATTTAAACAATTTTCATTTTTTGATTTTGATTCGGTGTCATATTTTACCCATTTTCCTTTATTAAACTGATGATCTAATTCTACTGTTGTAATTTATGCTTCTGTAATTTCCTCATTAGTAACATCTTTTAGAGGGGGCATATCAGGGCCTTCTTGGAATGGTTGTACCATAAACATAGCCATGTTATCATTATCAGAATTAGTAGGATCAACATCAAAAGTTGAGTCATTATCCATATCACTAAAATCATCTAATTTAAATATCTCTAGGCCATAACTTTGCCAAATTTCAATATGTTCATCTAATTCACACATTTCCCAATGTTCTTAAATGTCAGGGTCTGTAAATAGTGCTCTTACTTGTCTATAAGCCTTCTTTGAACATGAGTGTGCATAATGCCCCTTTTGTCTACAAAAATAATATGTGACATATTTAGCTGGCCTAGTTATCCTTTTCTTTCTTCTAAAATACCTATAAGGATTGAATTTTTTTGGATGAGCCCTTTTAAAGTATTTATTTCTTCTTTTATTTTCACCACAAAAGGTGTTCACACCTTCTATAGCTGAGCACTCCTTATGTGTGATGTGGGGATTTTTTTAATGACTTTAGCATGCAAACAAAGGTCCTTGACTCTTTGTCTGATTACTTCAATAAAATCTACAAAATTCAAATTATTCATATTTATCCCCTGTTGTGTAATGTTGTACATTACTAATTCTCCCAAACCTTTAGGAAGAGAAGAAAAATATTGTATTTTGACAAAAGGTTCCCTGTGAAGCTTAAGCCTATACACATCCTTCATAAACTATTTTGAATATTCTTCAAATTGCTTTAAGTCTCCAAATTTCCTTAAGGCTAGATGGATTTGATCTTCCTTTTCCTTATTTACATTAGAAGGGATAAATTTTGCTACCAAGGCATTTTGTAACTCATAAAGTCCATTAATAAACACATGGTAACTATAAAATTATTAACAAATTAATGTAAATGTAATCGCAAGCCACTCAAAGGGGGCTCCCTTGTAATCGCTTTGCCACTATAGGGGGCTCCCTCCTTAGAATCTATGCTTATTATTATTCTTCTTGGATGATTTGATATGGATGGCCAACCTAATATATATATCTACCCTAAAGCTACGTTGGCGAAGAGACATGATGGTTCACGTATGAAGAGATGTGATGGTTCATGTTATGAAGGGTTGTGATGGTTCACTTTATAAGTTAATAATATAATAATTAAATGATTAATAATACTAACTAATAATGTTAGGATTGAGGATACTAACATGCCACCCTTCTTAAAAAGAGCTTTGTCCTCAAAGCTCAAAGTGAGAAGCTTTATCCTTTGTTTTCCAAGAAGGATTTGTGTAAGTTCTTGGACTCTTTTAATGGCATCCTTTTGTACGCAGGGATATCGAGAAGGATGAAGAATTACCGGGGGGTTGCCAAGAACAATAGTAGAATATTCCTTAGGAAAATCATGATGACGATGAGAGGGAAACCCTTGGGGTTCCTCAAAAACTTTAGAATGATGCATCAAAAGTGATGGTAATGATTTCATATCCTTTTTTTGTTCCTTGGTAGAGCCAACGGAGAAGGAGTGTGTAGTCACTCTACGTTGGTTCCAAATAGGTTTGGTCATATGTAAAGAACGCACTATTGGTGAGGAAGGTATGTGTAGGTCTTGTAGAGTGTATGTTTGGCTAGCATTGATCACTTTGGGTATGTTTACCTCATCCTTGCTTGGTACATCAATCACTTCTTACACATCGACCTCATTGTATTCATTGTGGTGAGTAGGTGCACTGGTCGCTTCGGACACAACTACCTCATCTACTTGCTCTATGGAGATACAGGGATCAAATTCCTTCAGTAAATACAATGTTAGTGTAGCACATTTATGGTGGGGTCCAAATTGTTCATCACAATTATCACAGAGTCCTTTTGCTCATTGTTCCTTCATCTCCTCAAAGCTAAGATGTTTAATTCGTAAATTTCGGTTAGATTTGGGGGTTGTGTAAGTGCTTTGTGCCCTTCCATTATGCATAGGTTTGGGAGCGATGTAAGTGGTCAATGATTTTTCCATAAGTGGTTTCTCTAATCGTTGTTGTGCATTAATTTTATCTTCAGCTAATTTTGCCAATCCATAGGTTTGCATCATGGTATAGGGATTGAACCTTGTCACCTCCATTCTAATTTCCTCTTTTAATCCCCTAATGAAGCCATTTATGAGAATTGATTCATCCAATATTGTGTTGTGTTTGGTGATATCCTCAAACCGAGTTTGATACTCATGCACGAAGTGATTTGATGAAGATCTTTGAGCAATTCCCACATGATTGGGTCCCACATGGCTCTGATACCAAATGGTAAGACCCCAAGGTCTTACTATAAAATTATTAACAAATTAATGTAAATGTAATCGCAGGCCACTCAAATGGGGCTCCCTTGTAATCGCTTTGCCACTATAGGGGGCTCCCTCCTTAGAATCTATGCTTATTATTATTCTTCTTGGATGATTTGATATGGATGGCCAACCTAATATATATATCTACCCTAAAGCTACGTTGGTGAAGAGACATGATGGTTCACGTATGAAGAGATGTGATGGTTCATGTTATGAAGGGTTGTGATGGTTCACTTTATAAGTTAATAATATAATAATTAAATGATTAATAATACTAACTAATAATGTTAGGATTGAGGATCCTAACAACACATTTGCCTTAGACTCATCACTAGCTCCATTCCACCAATCCAAAGAAATTCCTACCAAATGTCTAGTAGCTAATTCAATTTCATGTTCATTTACCAAGGTATAGATATTTTGTATAGTGATGTAATGATTAATCTAAATTTGGATGTGTTTTGTAGGATTTGCAACACCATCAATATTTAGAAGTAGAGCACTTTATTTGAAACTAAATGAATCAAATTTTGATCTACTAGTAGGGGCTCCATTAATGCTTATTCTAAACATTTTAATCTCAGGCAATTTTGTTTATGTTTTCTTTCCTAGTCGTGCTTGAATTTTTTGATATGTACTAGGAACCAAATTGAGAGATTTAGGGCCTTTTCCTGCTAACTTTATCACCTTTTGTTCTCTCTTAATTGTTTTAGCCTGATTTCTCTGAGCTTCCTTCTCTTGCTCCAAATATGCTTTGATAGCATCCAAATTGGCATTTATCTGTTTCATTTCTACATATATTTCTTCTATGCAAGATTCTAAATGCTCAAAATGAAATTTTGCATATCTAGTCTAATTATTTGCATAATTTAATTATCTGATTTCATGCTTCTGATCAAGATGATCTATTAAATCATGTTACAAAATACAACTAACATCTACTCTAGTTGTTATTTGATCATGGTCTTCTATTCTTGAGATACAGTGTTTATCCTTAGGTGGCCATTTTACCCCTTGCTAGAATGTTTTCCCTAATTTTGTAAACTGAATGCCAACATTACTGCCTAGTGCTGGATTAGATGTTTCTCTTGAAAATCTGAGAATCATAATTTTTGGTATTTTATGTTTTATATCAATAACTGGCTTAGGATATTTGGTTTGAATCACAATACTAGATACATCTGGAATTGATAATTGTCTTTCTACATTTTATACTTTAGACTGAGAGGATGAGGATTGTGCAAAATATGGAGAGTGCCCACTAGAAGAGGATGGTGGGATGTGTGCCATGGAAGAAGTTCTTTGTAAAGGAGCTAAAGGGAGAGGTCTTGGAATCCTCATTGATGCTGTTATGGGAACTTGAGGAAATTACAACTTTATTGCTCTAGAAGTACTTTCTTGTATTTGGACTAGATCTTGTAGAGCATATAGTTGCTTTTGGATAGTTATTTCCCAATCTCTAGGCAATTCAAATTCTTCAAAAGGGATAGGAAATGCTTTAGCTCCTAGTGATAGACGACCTACTGGTACTACTTCTTTGGATTTGGCAGAAGAAAATTTTATGGGTACCAATGTATTTTTTATTTGGCATAACATTCGAACTGTAACAGAAAGCTCAAAACTTCCTGGTTTCAGATCTAATCCTCTTGTTTCTACTATTAAATTCCATAATTCAGAAAGTCTCCCTTGTCTAAAGGATAAGGAAAATCTGGAAATAAAGTAACATATTGTCGTCCCCTTGCCAATGTACAGAGTGTTTGGCCTATTAGAGCTTGATTATAACTGTTAAACCTTTTATATAAGAGGACAACCAAACTTGCTCCAGGTAATCATTTTCTAAATAGAGGAGTAATTACTAACTGTACTACACCAAAATGAATATATCTATAACCTTCTTTGTACATATTTTGAATTTCCCTTGCCTCTGTTTTATCAAAAATTCTTAATGTTCTACAAGCCTTGTTATCTGAAATAGTAACATTATTTTCTGCTTGTTTAAAGATCTATTTTATTTTTGGCCTATAAAATGAAAGAGTCATTTTTCTTTTCCATAAACTAGATTTAGATTTTTGCAAAATTTTCTTTTGATCTTCTAACTTGTAAACATATTTTGGATCTAGTTTTGGTACTAACAAAGAAGGATCATATGCACCTATGCTAGCTTCATCTTCAAAAACATCATCAAGTTGAACAACATCATTAATCATTGATTCTTCTCTAGCATAAAGTGAGAAATCCATGTTACTTATAGAATAAATGCTCCACTACTATGCAAAACTTGTAATATAGCCTCTGAAGCGATCTGCTTGTTGAAGAAGTGCTTACAAGATAACTTAATATCAATACTCAACTATGGCTATAGGATTTGGGAAAAGAGTATTCATGGAAACTCTGTTCTGATTTCTAATTCACCGTTGGTGAAGAGCATACTCTCTACAGAGAGCACCAGAATAGAACTGGGCTTTGATACCAAAGAAGTTACAAGTCACTAGAAAATAACAAAAAATGAGTTGCAAACTTAGGCTTGGCAGGCTGCAATGCACTTAAGTCCGACCATTATTTCTACAGACTGTAAGCAAATATTTTGCCTACGAAAACCAATAATTCCTAGACCCAAAGGCTCACAATGCTCAAGGATTTACAAAAATTGCCTACTCATAGATAGGGTGGATTATATACTCGCCACCAGAGTGTCATATAACAAAAGAAATCTCCACGAAAAAAGAGGCATGGAGTCCTCATATTTATACAAAATCGAAGACAATGGAGGACCTGGAGAATGGACACCTGTAGACACAAGTGTCATAAGACATGTTTAGAAAGAAACACTTGGAGAATGCTTTAGGAAAAGAGGACAAGTGTCCTAAATCATCTTCTGAAAAGGAAATTCATTTTTTTCTTTGTAGTATGGAAAATTTTTTAGGAATGAAAAAGTATCACTAAAGAAACAATAGGGTCTTATTTCAATTTTTGTCAGAATAGTGTCTACCACTTTACATTATTATTTAGTAAAGTAATCATGCATTTTACATATCCCACAGCTTGAGTTTTGGCAATCTGTATAGTTGGTAATCTCTTCTGCTAACCATTCTTCCATGTCAGTTACAATTTGTTCAGGTTGACTGTCAGGTATGTCTTTAGCTGGCATAGTAGGACCTGCTTGATCTTTAGGAAGTATCATGGGTCCATATAGCAATTCTTCATCAACATAAATTCTGATAGCAGGATATTTTGTAAAATTTAATCGGATGATGTGAATTGAAATTTTATTCATCCAGTCACCATTTGGAATATAATGGGACATAAATATCATGAAATATGTTGTTTGTTTGCCAAGATTTCGTAAGAACAAAAGATCACCTAAAACATGTTTGAGAATGAGATGTTCCACCATACTAGCTGTGACTATACTCCATTTTAAAGTATTTACAAGGATATTTATTATACCTGTAGAATTATAAACAAATCTATAGAAGGTACATGTATATATCCTAATTGAGTAGGATTAGGAAAATACTCTTGCATATATTTACAAAATTCTTGACATTGTTGTGGTTTTTGTAAGGGTTGAGTCTGCCACATGCCAAAAGTTCCTTGAAACATTTTTATTTGAACTTTTGCCATCTATTTTGTAAGTGCTTTTGGAAGGCTGTTTTCTTTTGCTAGAATATGCTGCACATCAAATTGGTACTATGTGAGGATGGCCTGCCACCAAGCATACTTGCCCCTGCAAAGTTGAGCTGAAATATTCTTGCTCATAAACCATTTGAAAGTTTTGCTATCTGTTCTAATAGTAAATCTTTTAGGTAATAGCAAAGTTCCAAATTTTTCTACTCCCTTTATAATAGCAAGAATTTCCTTTTTACTTGGCCAGTAATTTAGTTCATTCTTTTTAAATTCTCCTAACCTATACCCTGCAGTTTTTTCATCATTATTTCTTTTCACAAGGACACATGCCCAAAATACTTTTGAAGGATCAATTTGTAAAATATAGGGTCCTTCAAAGGCTAGTTCTAAAGGAGGTAAATCTGAGCAATAAACCTTAAATTTTTTGACATCCTCTATTGCATTTTGTGACCATTTAAATATATCACCTTTTGCAGCTTCACAAATTGGTTTTGTAATTCTGGAAACCTATGGACTATATTCATGTACATAATTTATGCAACCTAGAAATTTTTGTGTTTGTTCTTTACTTGTCAAATTATCTGGAAATCCCTAAATTTTTTCCATGACATGTGGTTGCATAACAATTTTACCATCTCTGATTATTATCCCTAGAAACTCAATTTCTATTTTGCAAACCTGAAATTTTTTATCTTCTGCAGAGAAACCAATTCTGTGTTTGATAACGTGCTACTGAAAAAGTTCCAAATGATTTTTATGTTCTACAACATTTTTTGAAAATACCAAAAAATCATTGATATAATTTTCTACAAACTGATGTAGATCTTGAAAATTTTTATCCATCCTCATTTGGAATTGGGATGGAGCATTTTTCAGCCCAATTGGCATGACTAGCCATTCATATAGTCCAAAAGGTGTTGAAAAAGTTGTTTTATGTATATTTGGTTTGTTGATTCTGATTTGGTGATATCCAGATATGCAATCAAATTTAGAAAATATTTTTCCTCTACCAACTCTATCAATTAGCTCTCTTTTGTTTGGAAAGGGTCATTTTATATCTGTAGTGATTACATTAAGAGTAATATAATTAATTACCATTCTAGCTTTTCTCCTTTTTTGTTCTGAATGCTTTTTAACAAAGAATGTAGAGCAGGAATAATTAAATTCTGAGGCCTGAATTAGTCTGTTTCCAAGCAATTATTTAACCTGTTTTCTACATTCTTCATCATCTTGCTTATTTAAAACAATTTTCTTCCCTTGCACTGGATGATAGTGTATTTTTGGAATAATAGCCTCAGGGGAATCCAAAGACCATTTTTCTAAAGGATGCTCAACACAACAATATTTCATTAATTGTTCCAAAATTGTTTTAATAGAAGGCTCAATAGTAATTTATATTTGCATAACTTGTTGGAATTGGAGTTTTGCCTTCTACATCTAAGCCTCCTATGCCAAAATTTATTCCAGCATGGGATTTTGCCAAACTACTTTTATTTTTTGAGCATGAAAAATAGTTGGAATACGAGGCAATACAATGAGAGGCAATTGTATATGGTCCATATTGATCAAGAAACATACTCCCTAGACCAATATCATAACCTCTTGTATTCATTTGCACAAAATTTGTTTGAACAATTTTATTTCCCAATTGAATGGGGATATCAAAAGCAAAATATTTCAATGAAGTAATACCATTCATTGTTTGCACCTTATAATATTTTTTGGATTCTACCCAAGCATCAATAATATGATCAACTACAAAATTGATATTGGCCCCTAAATCAATGAAGGCTACTATCTTATTAAAATTCACTCCATTGCTATTACCCACTCTAATAGGACATAAAACTGTGCCAACATGTTGGGCCATTTTCTGGATAGAGAGTTGTTGAGCTCTATTTGCAATTGGGTATTTATGAAAAGCAAATTTTGAAGGTTTTGATGGTATTACCTTTTTCTCAGGTAGCATAAGAGCAAATTTATCTTTGGATGGATCATAATCAGAAGTGCTCTTTTTTTATTCTTTTTCTTTTATGAATTCATTATCTTCATCAGAAGAGAGAGTGGTTTCTAAACAATTTGAACAATTTTCATTTTTTGATTCTGATTTTGTATCATATTTTACCCATTTTCCTTTGTTAAACTAATGATCTATTTCTACTACTGTAATTTTTGCTTTTTTAATTTCCTCATTAGTAACATCTTCTAGAAGGGGCATGTCAGGGTCTTCTTGGAATGGTTGCACCATAAACATAGCCATGTCATCATTATCAGAATCAGTAGGATAAGCATCAAAAGTTAAATCATTATCCATATCACTAAATTCATCTAATTCAAATATCTCTAGGCCATAACTTTACCAAATTTCAAGATGTTCATCTGATTCACACATTTCCCAATGTTCATAAATTTCAGGGTCTGTAAATAGTGCTTTTACTTGTCTAGGAGCCTTCTTTGAACATGAGTGTGCATAATGTCCTTTTTGTCTACAAGAATAACATGTGACATCTTTAGCTGGCCTAGTGATCCTTTTCTTTCTTCTGAAATACCTATAAGGCTTGAATTTGTTTGGATGAGCCCTTTTAAAGTATTTCTTTCTTCTTTTCTTTTCACCACAAAAGGTGTTTGCACCTTCTATAGCTGAGCACTCCTTGTGTGTGATATGGGGATTTTTCTTAATGACTTTGGTATGCAAACAAAGGTCCCTGACTCTTTGCCTGACTGCTTCAACAACATCTACAAAAGTCAAATTATTCATATCTATCCCCTGTTGTGTAATGTTGTACATCACTAATTCTCCCAAACCTTTAGGAAGAGAAGACAAATATTGTATTTTGATGAAAGGTTCCCTGTGAAGCTTGAGCCTATATACATCCTTCATATACTATTTTGAATATTCTTCAAATTGCTTTAAGTCTCCCAATTTCCTTAAGGCTAGGTGGAGTTGATCTTCCTTTTCCTTATTTACATTGGAAGGTACAAATTCTGCTACCAAGGCATTTTGTAATTCATAGAGTCCATTAATAAACACATTTGCCTTAGACTCATCACTAGCTCCATTCCACCAATCTAAAGCAATTCCTGCCAAATGTCTAGTAGCTAGTTCAATTGCATGTTCATTTACCAAGGTATAGATATTTTGTACAGTGATGTAATGATTAATCCAAATTTGGATGTGTTCTGTAGGATTTGCAATACCATCAATATTTAGGAGCAAAGCACTTTCTTTGAAACTAAATGAATCAAATTTTGATCTACTAGTAGGAGCTCCATTGATACTTGTTCTAAACATTTTCATCTCAGGCAATTTTGGTTATGTTTTCTTTCCTAGTCGTGCTTGAATTTTTTGATATGTACTAGGAACCAAATTAAGAGATTTAGGGCCTTTTCCTGCTAACTTTATCACCTTTTGTTCTCTCTTAATTGTTTTAGCCTGATTTCTCTGAGCTTCCTTCTCTTGCTCCAAATATTCTTTGATAGCATCCAAATTGGCATTTATCTATCTCATTTCCATAGATATTTCTTCTATGCAAGACTCTAAATGCTCAAAATGAAATTTTGCATACCTAGTCCAATTATTTACATAATTTAATTGTCTGATTTCATCTTTTTGATCAACATGATCTACCAAATCATGTTCCAGAATACAACTAACATCTGCTCTAGTTGTTATTTGATCCTGGTCTTCTATTCTTGAGATACAATGTTTATCCTTAGGTGGCCATTTTCATCGTTGCCAGAATGTTTTTCCCTGATTTTATAAACTGAATGCCAACATTACTGCCTGGTGTTGGATTAGATGTTTCTCCTAAAAATTTGAGCATCATAATTTGTGGCATTTTCTATTTTATATCAATAACTGGCTTAGGATCTTTGGTTTGGATCACAATACTAGATACATCTGGAACTGATAATTGTCTTTCTACATTTTGTACTTCAGACTGAGAGGATGAGGATTGTGCAAAATATGGAGATTGTCCACTAGAAGAGGATGATGGCATGTGTGCCATGGAAGAATTTATTTGTAAAGGAGCTAAAGGAAGAGGTCTTGGAATCCTCATTGATGCTGTTCTGGAAACCTGAGGAAATTGCAACTTTATTGCTCTAGAAGCATTTTCTTGTATTTGGACTAGATCTTTTGGAGCATATAGTTGCTTTTGTATAGTTATTTCCCAATATCTAGGTAATTCAAATTCTTCAAATGGTATAGGGAATGCTTCAGCTCCTAATGATAGATGACCTACTGGTACTGCTTCTTTGGATTTGATAGTAGAAAATTTTATGGGTACCAGTGTATTTGTTATTTGGCACAACATTCGAACTATAACAGAAAGCTCAAAACTTCCTGGTTTCAGATCTAATCCTCTTGTTTCTACTATTAAATTCCATAAGTCAGCAAAATCTCCCCTTTCTAAAGGATAAGGAAAATCTAGAAAGAAAGTAACATATTGTCGTCCCCTTGCCAATGTACAGAGGGTTTGGCCTATTACAACTTGATTATAACTGTTAAACCTTTTATCTAAGAGGACAACCAAACTTGCTCCAGGTAATCCTTTTCTAAATAGAGGAGTAATTACTAACTGTACTGCACCAAAATGAATATATCTATAACCTTCTTTGTACATATTTTGAATTTTCCTTGCCTCTATTTTATAAAAAATCTTAATGTCCTACAGGCCTTGTTATATGAAACAGTAACATTATTTTCTGCTTGTTTAAAGATCTATTTTATTTTTGGCCTATAAACTAAAAGAGGTATTTTTATTTTCCATAAACTAGATTCTGATTTCTGCAAAATTTTCTTCTGATATTCTAGCTTGTAAACATATTTTGAATCTAGTTTAGGTACTAACAAAGAAGGATCATATGTACCTATGCTAGCTTCATCCTCAAAAACATCATCAAGTTGAACAACATCATTAATAATTGATTCATCTCTAGCATAGAGTGAGAAATCCATGTTACTTATAGAATAAAAGCTCCACTATTGTGCAAAACTTTATAGTGTAGCCTCTTGATGTGATATGCTTATCAAAGAATTGCTTGCAATGATGAAAATTTAAGACCAATACTCAACTTTGACTATAATATTTGGGAAGAGAGTATTCATGTAAACTTTGGTCTGATTTTTGATTCACCATTGGTGAAGAGCATACTCTCTATAGAGTGTACCAAAATAGAACTTAGGCAATGATACCAAAGAAGTTACAAGTCACTAGAAAATAATAGAAAAGAAGTTGCAGACTCAAGCTTGGTAGGTTGTAATGCACTTAAGTCCTACCACTATTTCTATAGACCATAAGCAAATATTTTGCCTAAGGCAACCAACAAGTCCTAGACCCAAAGGCTCACAATGCTCAAGGATTTACAAAAACTGCCTACTCACAGACAGGGTGGATTCTATACTCGCCACCAGAGTGTCATATAGCAAACGAAATCTCCATGACAAGAGAGGCATGGAGTCCTCATATTTATACAAGATAGAAGATAGTGGAGTGCCTGGAGAATAGACACCTATAGACACAAGTGTCATAATACATGTTTGGAAAGAGACACTTGGAGAATGCTTGAGGAAAGGAGGACAAGTGTCCTAAAGCATCTTCTAAAAAGGACATTCGTTTTTTTAAGTAGTATGGGAAATTTTTTATGGAAGAAAAATTACATCTAAAGAAATAGTGGGGTCTTATTTCGATTTTTCTCGGAACAATGTCTTCCACTTTACATCATTATTTAGTAAAGTAATCATGCATTTTACATATTCCACAACTTGATTGTTGGTAATATGTATAGTTGGCAACCTCTTCTGCTAACCATTCTTCCATGTCGGTGACAATTTGTTCAGGCTAACTGTCAGGTATGTCTTCAGCTGGTATAGCAGGACCTGCTTGATCTTCAGGAAGTATCACGGGTCCATATAGCAATTCTTCATCGACATATATTCTGATAGCAGGATATTTTGTAAAATTTACTCGGATGATGTAAATTGAAAGTTTATTCATCCAATCACCATTTGGGATATAATGGGACATAAATATCATAAAATATGTTGTTGGTTTGCCAAGCTTACGTAATAACAAAAGATCATCTAAAACATGTTTGAGAATGAGATGTTCCACCATGTTGGCTATGACTATACTCCATTGTGAAGTATTTACAAGGATATTTATTCTACCTACAGAATTATAAATAAAATCTATAGAAGGAACATCTATATATCCTAATTGAGTAGGGTTAGGAAAATACTACTTCATATATTTACAAAATTCTTGACACTGTTGCGGTGTTTGTAATGGTTGATTCTGCCACATGCCAAAAATTCCTTGAAACATTTTTATTTGAATTTTTGCCATCTCTCTTGTAAGTGCATCTGGAAGGTTGTTTTCTTTCCCTAGAATATATTTCACATCGAATTGGTACTATGTGAGGATGGCCTGCCACCAAGCATACCTGCCCCTACAAAGTTGAGCTGAAATATTCTTGCTCATAAACCATTTGAAATTTTTGCTATCTGTCCTAATAGTAAATATTTCAAGCAATAGCAAAGTTCTAAATTTTTCTACTCCTTTTATTATAGCAAGAATTTCCTTTTCTACTGGCCAATAATTTAGTTCATGCTTTTTGAATTCTCTTGACCTATACCCTACAATTTTTTCATCATTATTTATTTTAACAAGAAGAACACATGCCCAAAATTCTTTTGAAGCATCAATTTGTAAAATATAGGGTCCTTCAAAGGTTGGCTCTAAAGGAGGTAAATATGAACAATAAACCTTTAATTGTTTGATAACCTCTGTTGCATTTTGTGACCATTTAAATGTATCACCTTTTGCAGCTTCTCGAATTGGTTTTGTGATTCTGGAAACCTATGGAATATATTCATGTACATAATTTATGCAACCTAAAAATTTTTGTGCTTGTTCTTTACTTGTCAATTTATCTAGAAATCCCTGAATTTTCTCCATGACATGTGGTTGCATAACAATTTTACCATCTCTGATTATGATCCCTAGAAACTCAATTTATGTTCTACAAACCTGAAATTTTTTTCATCTGCAGATAAACCAATTCCGTGTTCTATAACATGCTACTGAAATATTTCCAAATGATTTTTATGTTCTGCAACAGTTTCTAAAAATACCAAAAAATCATCTATATAATTTGCTACAAACTGATGTAGATCTTGAAAATTTTTATCCATCCTCATTTGGAATTGGGATGGAGCATTTTTTAGCCCAAATGGCATGACTAGCCATTCATATAGTCCAAAAGGTGTTGAAAAAGTTATTTTGTGTATATCTGGTTTGTTGATTCTAATTTAGTGATATCCAAATATGCAATCAAATTTAAAAAATATTTTCCCTCTACCAACTCTATCAATTAACTCTCTTTTGTTTGGCAAGGGCCATTTGATATCTGTAGTGATGACATTAAGAGGAATATAATTAATTACCATTCTAGCTTTTCCCCTTTTTTGTTCTGAATGCTTTCTAACAATGAATGTAGAGCATGAATAGTTAGATTCTGAGGCATGAATTAGTCCTTTTTCAAGCAATTCTTTTACCTGTTTTCTACATTCTTCATCATCTTGCTTATTCAAAACAATTTTCTTCCCTTGCACTGGATGAGAGTGTATTGTTGGAATAATAGCCTCAGGGGAATCCAAAGACCATTTTGCTAAAGGATGCTCAACACAACAAGATTTCATTAATTGTTCCAAATTTATTTTAATAGAAGGTTGGATAGTAAGAGATATTTGCATCACTTCTTGGAATTGGATTTTTACCTTCTGCATCTGAGCCTCATGTGCCACAATTTGTTCCATTGTCGGCTTCTGCCAAACTGCTTTTATTTTTTGAGCATGGAAAATAGTTGAAATATGAGGGATTGTTATATTACTTATTTTTTATGTTCAAGACAATACAATGAGAGGCAATTGTATATGGTCCATATTGATCAAGAAACATACTCCCTAGACCAATATCATCACCTCCTGTATTCATTTGCATAAAATTTGTTTGAACAATTTTATTTCCCAATTGAATCGGGATATCAAAAGCAAAATATTTCAATGAAGTAATACCATTGATTATTTGCACCTTATAATATTTTTTGGATTCTACCCAAGCATCAATAATATGATCAACTGCAAAATTTATATTGGCCCCTGAATCAATGAAGGCTACTATCTTTTTAAAATACATTCCACTATTATTACCAACTCTAACAGGACATAAAACTGTGCCAACATGCTGGGCCATTTTTTGGATAGAAAGTTGTTGAGCTCTATTTGCAATTGGGTATTTATGAAAAGCAAATTTTTAAGGTTTTGATGGTATTACCCTTTTTCCAGGTAGCATAAGAGAAAATTTATCTTTGGATGGATCATAATCAAAAGTGCTCTTTTTTTATTCTTTTTATTTTATGAATTCATTATCTTCATCAGAAGAGATAGTGGTTTCTAAATAATTTGAATAATTTTCATTTTTTGATTCTGATTCTGTATCATATTTTACCCATTTTCCTTTGTTAAACTGATGATCTATTTTTGCTACTGTAATTTTTGCTTCTGTAATTTCCTCATCAGTAACATCTTCTAGAAGGGGCATGTCAGGGTCTTCTTGGAATGGTTGCACCATAAACATAGCCATATCATCATTAAAAGTAGGATAAGCATCAAAAATTGAATCATTATCCATATCACTAATTTCATCTAATTCAAATATCTCTAGGCCATAACTTTGCCAAATTTCAAGATGTTCATCTGATTCACACATTTCCCAATGTTCATAAATTTTAGGGTCTGTAAATAATGCTTTTACTTGTCTAGGAGCCTTATTTGAATATTAGTTTGCTTAATGTCCTTTTTATCTACAAGAATAACATGTGACATCTTTAGCTGGCCTAGTGATTGAATTCTTTCTTCTAAAATACCTATAAGGCTTAAATTTGTTTGGATGAGCCCTTTTAAAGTATTTCTTTCTTCTTTTATTTTCACCACAAAAGGTGTTTGCACCTTCTATAGCTGAGCACTCCTTGTGTGTGATATGGGGATTTTTCTTAATGACTTTGGTATGGAAACAAAGGCCTATGAATCTTTGTTTGAATGCTTCAATAACATCTACAAAAGTCAAATTATTCATATCTATCCCTTGTGTAATGTTGTACATCACTAATTCTCCCAAATCTTTAGGAAGAGAAGACAAATACTATATTTTGATGAAAGGTTCCCTGTGAAGCTTGAGCCTATATACATCCTTCATATATTGTTTTGAATATTCTTCAAATTGCTTTAAGTCTCCCAATTTCCTTAAGGCTAGATGGAGTTGATCTTCCTTTTTCTTATTTACATTGGAAGGTACAAATTCTGCTACCAAGGCATTTTGTAATTCATAGAGTCCATTAATAAACACATTTGCCTTAGACTCATCACTAGCTCCATTCCACCAATCCAAAGAAATTCCTACCAAATGTCTAGTAGCTAGTTCAATTGCATGTTCATTTACCAAGGTATAGATATTTTGTATAGTGATGTAATGATTAATCCAAATTTGGATGTGTTCTGCAGGATTTGCAATACCATCAATATTTAGGAGCAGAGCACTTTATTTGAAACTAAATGAATCAAATTTTGATCTACTAGTAGGAGCTCCATTGATACTTGTTCTCAACATTTTCATCTTAGGCAATTTTGGTTCTGTTTTCTTTCCTAGTCGTGCTTGAATTTTTTGATATGTACTAGGAACCAAATTAAGAGATTTAGGGCCTTTTCCTGCTAACTTTATCACCTTTTGTTCTTTCTTAATTGTTTTAGCCTGATTTATGTAAGCTTCCTTATCCTGCTCCAAATATTCTTTAATAGCATCCATTGGAATTTATCTATCTCATTTCTAAATATATTTCTTCTATGCAAGACTCTAAATGCTCAAAATGAAATTTTGCATACCTAGTCCAATTATTTACATAATTTAATTATCTGATTTCATCTTTTTGATCAGCATGATCTACCAAATCATGTTCCAGAATACAGCTAACATCTACTCTAGTTGTTATTTGATCCTGGTCTTCTATTCTTGAGATACAATGTTTATCCTTAGGTGGCCATTTTCCTCCTTGCTAGAATGTTTTCCCTAATTTTATAAACTGAATACCAACATTACTGCCTGGTGTTGGATTAGATGTTTCTCCTAAAAATCTGAGCATCATAATTTGTGGCATTTTTATTTTATATCAATAACTGGCTTAGGATCTTTGGTTTGGATCACAATACTAGATACATCTGGAACTGATAATTGTCTTTCTATATTTTGTACTTCAGACTTAGAGGATGAGGATTGTGCAAAATATGGAGATTGTCCACTAGAAGAGGATGATGGCATGTGTGCCATGGAAGAAGTTCTTTGTAAAGGAGCTAAAGGAAGAGGTCTTGGAATCCTCATTGATGTTGTTCTAGAAACTTGAGGAAATTGCAACTTTATTGCTCTAGAAGTATTTTCTTGTATTTGGACTGGATCTTTTGGAGCATATAGTTGCTTTTGTATAGTTATTTCCCAATATCTAGGCAATTCAAATTCTTCAAATGGTACAGGGAATGCTTCAGCTCCTAATGATAGATGACCTACTGGTACTACTTCTTTGGATTTGATAATAGAAAATTTTATGGGTACCAGTGTATTTGTTATTTGGCACAACATTCGAACTGTAATAGAAAGCTCAAAACTTCTTGGTTTCAGATCTAATCCTCTTGTTTCTACTATTAAATTCCATAAATCAACAAAATATCCCCTTTCTAAAGGATAAGGAAAATTTGGAAAGAAAGTAACATATTGTTGTCCACTTGCCAATGTACAAAGGGTTTGGCCTATTACAACCTGATTATAACTGTTAAACCTTTTATCTAAGAGGACAACCAAACTTGCTCCAGGTAATCCTTTTCTAAATAGAGGAGTAATTACTAACTGTACTAGCACCAAAATGAATATATCTATAACCTTATTTGTACATATTTTGAATTTCCCTTACCTCTGTTTTATCAAAAATCCTTAATGTCCTACAGGCCTTGTTTTTTCTAAATCGAGGAGTAATTACTAATTCCACCAAAATGAATATATTTATAACCTTCTTTGTACATATTTTGAATTTCCCTTGTCTCTGTTTTATCAAAATTCTTAATGTTCTATAGAACTTGTTATCTAAAATAGTAACATTCTTTTCTACTTGTTTAAAGATCTATTTTATTTTTGGCCTATAAACTAAAAGAGGTATTTTTATTTTCCATAAACTAGATTCTGATTTCTGCAAAATTTTCTTTTGATCTTCTAGCTTGTAAACATCTTTTGGATCCTTGGTTGTTGGTAAATGTTATGATATAATCCATTATGCCCCAACCGAAGGAGAAATAAGTGCATAATGGACGCACACCCTCAACATCATGTTGATAGAACCAAATGATGGGGGGAAAGAGTAATGGTTATCTAGGGAAGAATTTCATGTAAGAAGGTTAAAATATTCATTTTATTTTAAGATTTTGTTTTATTTAGAAATGACATAAGAGATTTATCTTAGATGGATGATAATATCCTAGCAATATTAGAAAATAATCCAATTTATGGGAACTTGCTAACTCAGGTTCTCATTGTTTGAATGATGTTTTACTCCATAATGAATTTATGGATGGATTGGCAATCAAAAGTATTGGCAGTTTAGGTTGTTGTTGATTTGATAAGAACCTATAGTAATCTTGAGAAGTGAGAAGATATTTTAACTTTATTTTAGTTAGTGAGAGTGTTTGATCATGTTGAGAAAAAAGGAGAATGCACATCATGGGCTATAGAATAACACTCTATTCACAAGAATGTCGAAGGGGTGGATGGAGGTAGAAGAAGAGATAATAGGAAAATGGAGGGGGAAGGAAAAAAAGAAATAAAAGGAGAGAGGGGCAATGGAACTAGAGTATCGCCAAGGTGATCAACTTAGTTCATTTGGAATTCAATTGGTATTTCCAGATAGAGCTCGTTAAATGGTTGCTTTTGGTTTGAAATGTTTGTTGCAGAACCATTTTGAACCTTGGTTGCTTGTATAGTGTTCATATTTTAGAATAATTCTAAATTTTTTTGTTAATATAGTTAGCTCCTATTATAAACATTGCCCATGGAAATAGAGCCCAGTGGTGACTTCAACCTTATTTCCAAACCATGCTTGTGGAGGTAAAATTAAACTTTAAGAATGAAATGTTGTTGGATATCATGTGAGGAAACAAATATTTATCTTTGAGCAACTACTCATTGTTGGATAGGGAGTCTGAAAGATAAGAGTTGTGAAACATAGGTTGTTTCTAGTTAAAGGATTGGGTTATATATTAGAAATACACCAAACGAGGTGAGTGTATGTTTAAATGGCAACCTTCATGTTTATTGTATATGTAGTTGAAATGAGAAGAGGAAATCATTTTAATGTAAGATACCTTTAGACTTCTAGTTGCTCAGTGCGCCTATTTTTTTAAGAAAAAAACTATTAAGTGATGAATATAATGTGACTCTCCTAAAACAACATAGAGGTTACATTAGACATGTGGAGTGATGTCAATAAGAGATATTCGATTAACTCCTTAAGATACCTTTAGACTTCTAGTTGCTCTGTGCGCCTATTTTTTTAAGAAAAAAACTATTAAGTGATGAATATAATGTGACTCTCTTAAAACGAAATAGAGGTTACATTAGACATGTGGAGTGATGTCAATAAGAGATATTCGATTAACTCCTCTCCAACAGGTTAAGTGTAGAGGAGGTTTGAGAAAAACTAGCAAAGGTTTGTAATTCTTTCTCTTGATAGATAGGCAAAGTGTTGGGTTAGACTAGAAACATTGGTGTGAGATTAAATGTTTCCCTATTGGGTTGGAAGAAGTAGTGTACCTTTAAATGCATCAACATTTATGTGGGTATCTTCCTTTACAATGCTGGTTTTCTGTTATGTTTTATTATTACTTTAATGAAGGGGAAAATCATCAATGTTTAATTTATATGAGAAGGCTTTCTAGTTTACTACGAGCATCATGCACAGTTGTTGATAATAAAACTTGAAATTTTTGATCAAATACCAATTACGATGAATGTTAGCTTCTTTCGCTCTACAACATCCTACGTTGGTGTAGGGAATAAAATACGTTTAAACCTAGAGATGATTCAAGACACACCCAGGTTTGAATAGGGTAAAATGAAATTAAATAGATGCTATGATTCTTAGGGTAAAATGAATTTAAATAGATGCTACGATTCTTGTAGGATGCTGGACATGGATTTGAACTTCAAATTGAAGATTGAGTGTTTTGGTATTTGGGTCAATCATTGCATAGAAATTCACTAAATGGTGTAAAATGTTTCTAGCATCCAATTTATTATTTGTTTTACCATAAATTGAGTAGAATAGACGTTGGGTGTAATAGATAAATCTAAGCTCAAATTTTAACCAATATGTTGATGGAAAACTAAAGGTAATAGTACCTTGTTTTGTATACTTGAGTTGAATGATGCATTATACAGACTATAGGGTTACTTTTTCCTAGGAAACAGAATTGCTTTATTATATTTCTCTTATTGTAAAATGAATAAATGGTTGTTCATTCATTAGATATAAATTTGTAATTTAAGAGAATGTGTGATTTTCTTTGTTAGTTTGGATAATGACTAAAGAGTGTTAATTCTAGAAGACTAGAAGAGACCATTATACTTTAGAAAGGATATGGTGTTTATTTATTATTAAGAAATAATGGATGATTTTCTAAAATTAATGTGCCACACATAGTATGGTGGATTCCTTTTAAGGAATCAAAATTTACCTTGGGTGGCTTGGTCCAAGGTAGAGGGGGTAAATCATGCTTTGAATTAGAGGAAACTATTTATGTTGTGAGTTCGGAACTTCTTAGTAGAAGCAAAGACATTATGTAATTAAACAAGTTATTTTTTAAAGATTAAATAAAAAAAAAAATCTTTAAAGTTGGGTTTTACCTTTGGGGTTTTCCCTAATATATATATATATATATATATATATATATAAGGTATATAGGGTTTTACCTTTGGGGTTTTCCCAAAGGTATAACAACTATAAGGTATATAAGTTGTTACATGGATTTTTGTGTTGAATATTTTCAATGTTACTTAAATCTATTCCGACCACATATAGGATGTTGCACGATCTATGTAGAATCTTGGTTATAAATAATACTTAATACTTAACACAATTAATTTTATTTGAGTCTTATGTTCAAGAATTATGCTCTTTTCATCTTGTCTAGAATTACCATGGATTAATTGTAAAACTAAATTGGTAGATCTTCTTGAGCTCTTGAATTAATGATAGCTGCCTAACCCTTTGACACTCTAAACTGGAAGCAAAAGTTTACTCTAAGTTATTTTCACTACTTCAAATAACCAATTCATCAAACTCAACTTTTTGAATTCTTTACTTTCTTCAATAAAGATTATGTAATTATTCCACTTTGGTGTATATGTTTTCAATAATAAGTATTTAAAAACATCTCCCAGATACCTACTTTTCATACAATATGATGCACCCTTCCATAATAATATTCTACATTTGCATTATCCTTCATTCTGCATAATAATATCCTACATTTGCATTATCCTTCATTCTGCATAATAATATCCTACATTTGCATTATCCTTTCGCTCTCCTCAATGTTTGTAACTTCACTAAAGGTCATTCTGCATAATAATATCCTACATTTGCATTATCCTTCATTCTACATAATAATATCCTACATTTGCATTATTCTTCATTCTGCATAATAATATCCTACATTTGCATTATCCTTTAGCTCTCCTCAATGTTTGTAACTTCACTAAATCCTTTAGCTCTCCTCAATGTTTGTAACTTCACTAAAGGGTCTTAAAGATGTCCCAAACTCCTTCACCTTCACCACTGTTTGTAACTTCACTGATTTTGCTTCAATGAAACCCTTGATAAACTATCTTAGTCCCAAAATCAGTGAAACCCTTGATAAACTATCTTAGTCCCAAACTCCTTCACCACTCTTAAAATTTGCAATTCTTGGAAAAATGCTTGGATCAAACTTTTATGTGATAAAAAGGCAAGGAATAAAAAAGGCAAGGAATAAAATACTTAAATTTATAGATTCCTTGTATCCATGTTCCACACTACTCCATGATTCATTGGCAATCAATGAAGTCAAAAGTCTTTATGTACCAAAGATATCCTTTAAATTAAATTTATAGGTTCCTTGTATCCATGTTCCACACTACTCCATGATTCATTGGCAATCAATGAAGTCAAATATCCCTGATTCATTGGCAATCAATGAAGTCTTTACGTACCAAAGATATCCTTTAAATTTTGGGATGAACCATGACAGCTATTGTTACCAATGAAGTCATCTTTATGTACCAAAGATATCTCTTAAATTTTGGGATGTGAATCATGAGCCATGACAGCTATAACAATAATGTATGAAGTTTTCCTCCACAAACTTGAATTGTGGATTCTAAATTCTTTGGTTAAAGATAATCAAATCCTCAAACTCTCCACTTCTATGATCTCCAAGCTCCAGACCAGCTACCAATATGTAAAATGTGGTGGTACCTAAAACAAATGCTTAACACATTATAGAAAGAAAAAAAATTAAAAAATAAGCAGAAAATAAAACTGCACAAGAACTCTCAAAAATAATGTATGAATAATGTAATGTGCTATATATATATAAAATCAGATGTTAACCAAAAGACTCTTGGTGCTTCACATTCTCAGAGACTCTTGGTGCTTCACATTCTCTCCAACCCTGGGTAAGAATATTTCTAAATATTTCTTTTTCTAATTTTCACTTGAAATTTCAATTTTATCCTATTCTTCCCCTCTTCTAATTTTTTTTTTTTTTTTTTGTCAAATTAAGTATGAGAATTTCCAACAATATAAAGATTTTTGTTCATAAATCCATAGGAAATCTCTATGTTCTATTTAAATAACTCCAACAATATAAAGATTTTTGTTCATAAATCCATAGGAAATCTCTATGTTCTATTAAAATAACTCCACCTTTTAGCATATGCTCGCCTGTACTGTGCACCTGTCTCAGAAGGATGTCTCCACCTTGGCATACAGAGAAGTATTCTGCTTCCATTTTAGTCATACACTATAGTCCCAAGCTAAATTCTCCTTGCACAGAAGGATGTCTCCACCTTGGCATACAAAGGAGTATTCTGTTTCCATTTTAGTCATACACTATAATCCCAAGCTAAATTCTCCTTGCACAGGCCGATCTTTCACATCCTGCTATTATGTCATCAAGGACCGCATTGTTGTTCTACAATGGAACAAAAGTATAGATTTGAAGTTGAGAATGCTATCTGCACAGAGGGCTCGAGAAGGCATCCATAATACAAGCTCCATGCAGCCAGCAAAAGTAATGCTCTCCAAAGTGAGGAACAGAGTGGAGAAAGTAGGTCTAAATGCTCTCCAAAGTGAGGAACAGAGTGGACAAAGTAGGTCTAACCGCTCATTTGAAACAGGGTATTTGGTAGCTCATGCTAAGGATAGGTCACTGCCCGCATAAAAAACAGTTGCTTTAATCAATCTAAACGGAAAAATCTTAGAGATGTTAATCAGATTTTATTTCTTTAACAATAAGACAGTTGCACAACATTGTTTTTGGGCTAGACATTACCTGAGATATCCTCTCTCAATGGCACAAGCAAAGTTTAAGGTTAGTTTAGAACCTGATAAGTCAATGGAACTAGTGCGACTAGAGGAAGGGCCTTGTGGTGTGAAACTCTTCTTATCCAAGCTGTTTATTTCCAATGGCTTATTCCTATGACGGAATTTCATTCTACAGTAATACCTCTTTTTGGAGTTGTTAAAAATTACATCTAAAGTGACTTTTTTATTGTATCCAAGGAGAAAACAAAAGATAAGCATTGGTTTTGACCATAGTTAAATAAACTGCTGATTCCCCAATTTTTTTTTTTCAGTCTACCATACATAAATCTGAGTCGAATTGCATTTGATATTGGGAACGTGTTGGAGATTTTTTTGGATAAAATGTGATTCCTGAAATGAAAAAAAAAAAAAAAAAATCAGCCGCAGCCACAGCCACAAGGTTAGAGAAAACGCTATACAAAAAATCCACACACCTGCATGGCCAGAGAAAACACTATAAACTTATTTTTTTTCAATTTGCTTCATTTTACCTGTCTACTTAACTGCTACTACACCAAACAAAACACACTAAGGCATCCTAACAGCGGATTGTTTTTGCAATTTACAATTTGAAAGAATCCGACACTGCCCAAGTAAAAAGTTAGAACCAATTGCAATCATTATTTAAGTTAATTTGTTATTCACTTTGTTGTGGTAAGCAGGAAGGGCTCCCGCCCTCGACCCCCATCAGAGGTGGCTCCCGGACGTTAGCAACCAAGGCGCAAGAAGAAGCACAGGTACAACGACAAAGAGAGACTAGAGCTTCTGGTAGGGCAAAGGCATTCAAATATATTGAAACATTGTATTTGTCGTGACTAATGACACATTTAATAATTTGTGCAGGTACAGTGAACAATTTCTAAAACTTTTTTGGTGGTAAGTTATTTTTAAAAGTCCAAAAAACATTTACCTACATTCAAAACCATTGTGAGAGGCCTATGTGTATGAAAAGTTCTAAGTCCAAAAAACATTTACCTACATTCAAAACCATTGTGAGAGGCCTATGCGTATGAAAAGTTCTTTCTTTTATGGTTTTAAATATGAGTCATTTTTTCTCGTAAATGATGGGTCATTTCTTATTATATTTTGATTTTTAAAGTGTAGAAAGTTATGAAAGGAACTCTTTCAAAATAAAAATCATTGAATAATCCAAATTTAGTCTTCATTTCATTGTAATTCACTTTCAAATCATTGAAAAATGTATCTACTACCCATTGAATTTATATATTAACCTTATAATTTTAAGAACCAAGAACTTCATATCCCAACTCCCAACTCTTTCTATTTATTTATTGTACTATTTTAGTCAATTTATTTGAAGCATTAATGTCACATTTTATTGTAAGAAAACTCTCAACTCTTTCTATTTATTTATTGTACTAGTTTAACCAAAATTTTGACCTTGCTTAGTACTTCAGGCACCAACCATAATTATTATTACAATAAAACTCCCAACTCTTTCTATTTATTTATTGTACTAGTTTAACCAAAATTTTGACCTTGCTTAGTACTTCAGGCACCAACCATAATTATTCTAAAAGAGTAGGCTTTTCAAAAGTTAGGGATAGAAGGAACGGGAAATAGAGTTACATAAAGATAAAACGAAAAAGAGAAAAAGTATTAAAGACAACATAGTAGTTGAGTAGTGTAGAGAGTTATAGTGTGAAAATAATAGAGCAATATATAGAGCATTGAGGGAAAAAGCATAGTAGTTGAGTAGTGTAGAGAGTTATAGTGTGAAAATAATAGAGCAATATATAGAGCATTGAGGGAAAAAGTATTAAAGAAACCATAGTAGTTGAGTGTAGAGAGTTATAGTGTGAAAATAATAGAGCAATATATAGAGCATTGAGTAGAAGAATAAAATCTTTAGGGCCTATATCTCATAAACCATTAGGAATATAGAAATTTTGAAAAAAAAAACCCTCCCAAAGGGTGTTATAGTTCAGGCCAAGGTCTATGCATGAATTTTAAAAAATCATATCAAATGTCAATATAATACCTACTCCATTATAATTGAATTTTAAAAAATCAAATGTCAATATAATACCTACTCCATTATAATTGTCTTTTCAGTTGGTGACCTATTTTTGGTAATCCAAAATCAAATGTCAATATAATACCTACTCCATTATAATTGTGTCTTTTCAATTGGTGACCTATTTTTGGTAATCCAAAATCAAATGTCAATATAATACCTACTCCATTATAATTGTGTGTCTTTTCAATTGGTGACCTATTTTTGGCCATCCAAAAAGGTCAATGCATTGCAATCATCTCTTTGAGTTGATCATTTTTATATATATATAGCATCAAAGGCACTTTATAAACATCTGATTCCCGATCATTTTTATATATAGCATCAAAGGCACTTTATAGACTTCTGATTCCTGTAAAATGATAGTAGGATATAGATTTCAAATCACTACCTTAGAAAAATTGAATGATTAGTGAAGGAAATACAATAATAGAAGGTTCAATTTGATCAAGTTGAGTATGAAGCCTTGAATAAAGGAATGTAAAAATCAGAAATAATTAATCAAATACAAGGCAATGATAAACTCTAGTAATGATCTCCAATATTCACACTATAAGTGGTGTTGAGTGATACACTTGACCTGATGCACACCAATGGTTAGAACAACAATTGCTTTCTCTTGAAAGGGAACATTTCTCCCCAAGGTTCCTGCGGTAAGATATATTATTGTTAGATTTTAAATCAAAGTATAAAAAGGGAAAACAATATATAACTATTAAATCAAAGTATAAAAAGGGAAAACAAGTGGATAACTCAAAATTTCATATAACTATTAAAGTATAAAAAGGGAAAACAAGTGGATAACTCAGAATATCAAAGTATAAAAATGGAAAACAAGTGGATAACTCAGAATTTCATATAACTATTACGAGCGCGAGTTTCAATTCATAGTCTAAGCTTGAAGAAAGCTAAATAGTCTAAGCTTGAAGAAAGCTAAATCTAACTTAATTGTTCAATTAATCATTGAAATATCTTCAAAGAATGAAAGAAAGCAAAATTTTAGGTTTTCTGCCTTAAAATTATCACTATACACCATTCATTACATCATATTCATTATAACAAGTTGAAATGTATATTCTAAAATTTATTAAAATGCAACACAAAATCATGTAAAACAAGCTTAAAAATCTGGAATTCAACTAATCTAAATTTCCCTACTCCATTATAATTGTGTGTCTTTTCAATTGGTGACCTATTTTTGGCCATCCAAAAAGGTCAATGCATTGCAATCATCTCTTTGAGTTGATCATTTTTATATATATAGCATCAAAGGCACTTTATAAACATCTGATTCCCGATCATTTTTATATATAGCATCAAAGGCACTTTATAGACTTCTGATTCCTGTAAAATGATAGTAGGATATAGATTTCAAATCACTACCTTAGAAAAATTGAATGATTAGTGAAGGAAATACAATAATAGAAGGTTCAATTTGATCAAGTTGAGTATGAAGCCTTGAATAAAGGAATGTAAAAATCAGAAATAATTAATCAAATACAAGGCAATGATAAACTCTAGTAATGATCTCCAATATTCACACTATAAGTGGTGTTGAGTGATACACTTGACCTGATGCACACCAATGGTTAGAACAACAATTGCTTTCTCTTGAAAGGGAACATTTCTCCCCAAGGTTCCTGCGGTAAGATATATTATTGTTAGATTTTAAATCAAAGTATAAAAAGGGAAAACAATATATAACTATTAAATCAAAGTATAAAAAGGGAAAACAAGTGGATAACTCAAAATTTCATATAACTATTAAAGTATAAAAAGGGAAAACAAGTGGATAACTCAGAATATCAAAGTATAAAAATGGAAAACAAGTGGATAACTCAGAATTTCATATAACTATTACGAGCGCGAGTTTCAATTCATAGTCTAAGCTTGAAGAAAGCTAAATAGTCTAAGCTTGAAGAAAGCTAAATCTAACTTAATTGTTCAATTAATCATTGAAATATCTTCAAAGAATGAAAGAAAGCAAAATTTTAGGTTTTCTGCCTTAAAATTATCACTATACACCATTCATTACATCATATTCATTATAACAAGTTGAAATGTATATTCTAAAATTTATTAAAATGCAACACAAAATCATGTAAAACAAGCTTAAAAATCTGGAATTCAACTAATCTAAATTTCAAGGAAAATTTAAAAGGAAAGGGTTAGAGAAAGAAATAAAACAAGCCATTGCATCTAGTGAAAGAAGAAATTCTAAAGTAAACCAACTTTGACTTGATAAACCTTTGCACAAGACATACTAAAATTGACTTAAATGTTACCATGCACAGATTATTACCAAGAATTCTAATTCTAATATATTGTATTAATAGAGATATTCAATGACCACAGTTAGACTTGCTAAAGGGTTCAAAATCCACCAACTACAAAAGAAAAAAAAAACTCCAAAATATCTATTTCTAAAAGTGGATTTCTCTCTTTTGAAATGGGGTCTTCATGGATTTTTTATGGCCTTACAATTTCCAAAAGTTAGTGGATTTCTCTCTTTTGAAATGGGGTCTTCATGGATTTTTTATGGCCTTACAATTTCCAAAGTTAGTGGATTTCTCTCTTTTGAAATGGGTCTTCATGGATTTTTTATGGCCTTACAATTTCCAAAGTTAGTGGATTTCTCTCTCTGAAATGGGGTCTTCATGAATTTTTTATAGCCTTACAATTTCCAAAGTTAGTGGATTTCTCTCTCTGAAATGGGGTCTTCATGAATTTTTTATAGCCTTACAATTTCCAAAGTTTTAGTGGACGAGTTGTCTGTCACTGCATTTTTTAGTTTCTTCCTTGAATTTGATCTTCAATTTTTAGCCCTTGATATTTTTAACTATGTTGGACACATCCCTTTGAAGCTAGGTATGCTGAGTTGGAATGCACTAGATGGTGATCCAGATTCACTGTATGTCTCCTTATTCCTTTCAGCCTTATTCCTTTCAGCCTTCGCCCTTTGGTTCTATCACCTGTAAAGAGGTAAGAAAATAAAAAATTAATTCAAATTAAATTTGGCTGCAAAAATTTACCCTACCATGGTCTGGAATTAATTATTTTAGTTATAGATTTATAGATTAACCATTAGTTTTATCCTCTAAATTTCCTATTTTTAATATACTTTAGTCTTTCATATTTAAAATATCAAATGTGTTCTCATGGTAGATTGAATTTATTAACTATTTTTAAGGTTTATTGGTTAGCTTTTCTTTACTTTGATATGAGCTCCCATTGGTAAAAAATTCTGGTTGATGTTCATTTGTGTGAACCTAGCGTTCGTTTTTTTATTGACTAATAAACTGACAGTTCTGGTTGATGTTCATTTGTGTGAACCGAGCGTTCGTTTTTTATTGACTAATAAACTGACAGTTTAGATTGAGTCGGGTTCCCATCGTTTTTTCTTGTTATTGCTGTTGGGCCATTGAGGGTTCACAAACTAGCAGATCACTGAGAGACAGTGATTGCTTTTCTTGTTACATTGAGGGTTCAAAAAGTCTCAAAGAACTGCTCTACCTTGGAAGATCACTGAGAGAGAGTGATTCCTTTTCTTGTTAGTGCTCTTGTTGGCCATTGAGGGTTCAAAATGTCTCAAAGAACTGCTTTACCTTAGAAAATCACTGAGAGAGAGTGAAAGGGAGGAATCGAGATCACTTAGAGGGAGTGATGGGGAAAATTGTGAAAACAAGGCAAGAAACTCCACCCTCTCGAAAAGAGGGAGGTGCAGGTGGGTCATGTGATAACTACCTGGCTGCTAATATGAACGAATTCAACTATGACGATGAAAATGAGGGCCCATGGACCATCTTGGCCTTCTGGAGAGAGGAGTATCATCAAGGCCTCAAGGATTCCTTGACCGTCTCAATAGGAAAGTGCCACTAGTTCCACCTTGGCAATCTTGAGCTTTTAGTGTTTACATGTATTGACCAAAGCCCTAGCCCCAGCCGTGTACGTTGAAAAAGAATGCCTCGAGGTCTACAGAGAACTTGGAGAACTCCAATGCTTCGTATGAAGTGAGAGAACAAGGGCGCCTTAATGGCTATTTGCAAAGAAAGCCATGCATGTCATCTCTCAGATATCCTACATAAAAATAAGAATTTATCACCCCAGACAATCAAGATAGGCTGAAAGGAGCTAATAAGTGTAATCTTGTAGATATACAACAATCCTCTAAATCTAAAAGGGGCTTCCTCTTAGGTAAGGAGGGAAACGGTTAGGATGTCTTGCCATTCTAAATCCGTAGATAAACCATAATTGGAGCCCTTAGGTCTCATTATTTTATTTTATTTTTAACTCTGAAAATATAGAGATCCTCATCGTCTCCCATACTAAAAAGGCTATCAGTAAAGGCTCTTCGTCATGATGAATATTTTGGTTATTTACAATGCATTTTTGGTCTCATTATTTTTTATTTTATTTTTAACTCTGAAAATATAGAGATCCTCATCGTCTCCCATACTAAAAAGGCTATCCGTAAAGGATCTTCGTAATGAATGTTTTGGTTATTTACAATGCATTTTTTGTGGCTAATAGCCTTCAAATATTTACCATCAGCTTACGTGCAATTTGAACTTGATCCCTTATAATTAGAAGTTCAGAATAAATATGTAAAACATAATAAAGTCAGATGTTACTAGTAATGTGTAAGTTCATTTCAATGGATATACAAAAATCAGTAAAATCACACTTCTAAAATTAGTGAAACTGAAATGGAATTTCACCGTGGTTCAATCCTAGATAGGAAACCTTTAAAGCTTTTATTTTTGTTTTTTTATTATAAAAACATGGACCAAATAAATCACAATTTAATATAAATGAAGCATAGTGTTGTCTATTTATGAAAGTAGAATAGTGTAAGCTATTTGCTAGAAAGATCTAAAGAATGGTAAGAATGGTTACTTCCCCTTGGGACGAGAGATTAGGATAAACTAAAACAAATTCTCATAAAATATCACAAAAAAAATAAACATCCTCGTCCAGTGGCAAGCCAAATCACTATGATTATTAATTTTAACAGCCGTGCCTCCTTAGAGGCTCTAGAAAAGTATTCTCCTACACTAAACAGTTACTGGGCAAGACTAGAAAAATGATCAAATGCATAAAAAAGATGAAGTAGGAAACTGCCATAATAATAAGAGAGTCTATTGAAAAGCATGCTCACTAACTCTCTAACTCTCTAGAGAAACTAGAAAATAAAATAAAACGATGGAAATTCATTAATATGGCTATGAATAGGATGCATTGTTCTTTTCCTACTATAAAGAGATTGCATGGTTTCTAACTCTAGGATTAGACTTATTAGCAAGGCCCCATTTTAGATTCGCTCCATTTCTCTGGAGTGGGTTTTTCAGGACAAACTAGATAAATGACTAAAATTTATTCATAGATTATATAATAGATGAATGAGAATACATACCTGCAATTTACCATCATTTATAACCATCGAAGATGTGATAAACACAATGTAAATGAAGGGCCAAGTTTCTGCATAATATTAAAAAAAAAAAAGAGTTAGGCTCAACTTGCCCATGTCCAAACAAACGATCAAGGAAAATACTGAGTGGAGCATACAAACGATCGATCAAGGAAAATACTGAGTGGAGAATACAAACGATCAAGGTAAATACTGAGTGAAGAATTCAAACAAAGATTTTAAAACAAGCATTTAATCTGCAAAGAAAACAAAACTTGCCTATGTCCAAACAAACTATCAAGGAAAATACTGAGTGGAGAATTCAAACAAAGCTTTTAAAGCAATAATTTAATCTGAAAAGAAAACAAATTCCAATAAGGGAATTGGACGATGTGATCCAATTTATGGGGATAGAGTTCTGAATAAAGTGAGAGACTTCTGGCTAAGATACATAAAAATTGGTTAGTTAAATTGAAAAAGGTTCTGAAAAAATTGGTAAAAATTCATCAAAAAATGTAAAATACTTTCAAAATTTGGTCAGTTAAATTGAAGGAAGGTTCTGAAAAAATTGGTAAAAATTCATCAAAAAATGTAAAATACTCTCAAAATCAGCTATGATGCACTTTCTCTTGAGTATCATTTTAGATATTTCTTGCACTTTCTCTTGAGTATCGTTTTAGATATTTCTTGCTTCTTTCTTGGTCCCTGGATGACATAAATTCCACATATTATAAATGTATATATCTTATTATTTTTGGTAGTGGGATGCAAAGCAATGTGCCAAGAGGCCGTCGATGCCTATCAATTTATAGGCGTGCACACATGTAATTCCGCCATAACCAATGTCTAATTAATGTCATTCGGTTAGTTACAGCACCCAAATAGTTTGGGTTGTTCCTTTATCAATCCAAATACCCGGAGTTACATTCATTTACTAATTTACTCATTCGGTTAGTTACAGCATCCAATTAGTTTGGGTTGTTCCTTTATCAATCCAAACACCCGGAGTTATATTCATTTACTAATTTACTCATTCGGTTAGTTACAGCACCCAATTAGTTTGGGTTGTTCCTCTATCAATCCAATTACCCCGAGTTATATTTATTTATTTACTAATTTACCCGGACAAGAATCGGTATAAATCTGCGATTGATATGTTTCTTTACTAATTGTGGCATTTACTGTGTGGGTTTGCACCAATCATAATCTTTTCAAACCTAGGTGCTGTACAGGCTTGAAGTTTGGTGTCACTAGATTTGTGGATCAAATTTGTCACCTTAACCTTATTTTATTTTTAAAAGGTAATAACGGTTTAGTTTTGGGTATGGGGATTCATTTGGATCATTTGCAGTTAATAAAGTCTACAGCAGTTTGACCCGTCGCAATTGGTTTTACATACAAATTCTCATTTGTGCCAGACACGAACAAATTAAGATGCTCCACACCACACTTTGAGCAACGGTTCGTGACCGTAAATTCATATGGCTCCTTTTTTTCGCCTTTGTAATGTCGATGATCCGCTTGCACCTTTCTTCCATGTCGTACTTATGTCTGACAGTTTACACTGCCTTGCAACTTCAAACATCCACCATTAAAACAATTTTAAAAACTAACAGGTCGACATGTACATACCTAGGCGAAGGTTTTAAATTCGACGAATTTAAAATTTTATTTATGGACGAACTTCATAGAATTTGATAACTAAGGATATGATATGGACTTTAATGTGGTCCTTTGGATTTACCTAGTACTAGATATAATATGGACTCTTAAAATGTAGCTCCTAGGTATATGTCTTAGAAATCTTGAGGAAGTCCCTTACTATTATTGATGAAGCTAGCTACTATCATAGGGGTTATATATATATATATTTGGATGCATGACCATTTAAGGGACCTGGGAAGACTAAGAAATTGAAGAGTCTCTAGACAACCCAGCCAATTGCAATAGATTGTGGTGCCATGAGAGGATTTACTTAAGTGCAACGAAATTAATATCTATTTGAGAGAAGAAGAGGTGTTAAAGTGCAACGAAATTCCAACATAGGAATATGCCATTGGAAATAAAATTTAAAGGAAAACCAAGAGACGAAAAGTCAATAAGGTGTTTTGTTGTAATCGGGGAATGCCAAATGTCGAAGGACTTATGTTGAACTTCATCCATCATCAAACATATTGTTTAACATATCCTTGCCATTAATGCCTAATTTGAAATTTATGTTTATTAGTGGTCTCTGTCAAGAATCAAACATATTGTTCAACATATCCTTTGGCATTCTTGGGCATTAATTCGTAATTTGAAATTTATGTTTATTAGTGGTCTATGTCAAGAAAAGCGTAGAAATTTACCACCAAATTTAATATTTTTGGGTCTGTGGAATTGTCTATTCGAGGAGGAGGAGGATGAATCGGCTCACGAGAATGGATCAGCTTCAACTTCAGAGACAGACCTGGAGGAGGATGAATCGGCTCACGAGAATGGATCAGCTTCAACTTAAGAGACAGACCTTAGTTTGACAAAAAACAATAGGTCCGCTCAAGCTCCTGTGCATCCTTGATATGAGTGAGATTTGGGAGGTGCATATTCCCAATGAAGTTGGAGAACTATTCAATCTGGAAGAGTTATATTTGTCAAGGTGCCAACTAATAGAGATTCCTCAAAGTTTTGGTAATCTTGTCAAGCTGAAAGTTCTTGCGGTCGGTGAAAATAATAGTCCCACGAAAATTCCAATCGTTGGACTCCATGCATTCTTTAAAAGACCTCAAACTAGAGCGTTGTGAGAAGCTTCAAGAATTGCCTGCTCTTCCAGATAGTCTCAGTTGTCTCAGTCTTAGTGGCTGTCACAAGCTGCAAGAAGTGTCCAGCATTTCTCATTTGAAAAAATTGGAGGTCCTTGATGTCTCTTGGTGCAAAAGTCTCACGAAACTTCCATCGTTGGACTCCATGCATTCTTTAAAAGACCTCAAACTAGAGAGTTGTGAGGAGCTTCAAGAATTGCCTGCTCTTCCAGATAGTTTCAGTTGTCTCAGTCTTAGTGGCTGTTACAAGCTGCAAGAAGTGTCTAGCATTTCTCATTTGAAAAAATTGGAGGTCCTTGATGTCTCTTGGTGCAAAAGTCTCACAAAACTTCCATCGTTGGACTCCATGCATTCTTTAAAAGACTTCAAACTAGAGTTTTGATTGTCTCAGTCTTAGTCACTTCCACAAGGTGCAACAAGTGCCTAGCATTTTTCACTTGAAAAAATTCGAGGTCCTTCATGTCTCTTGGTGCAAAAGTCTCATGAAACTTCCATCGTTGGACTCCATGCATTCTTTAAAAGACCTCAAACTAGAGGGTTGTGAGGAGCTTCAAGAATTGCCTGCTCTTCCAGATAATTTCAGCTATCTCAATCTTAGTGGTATCATTGAGTAGCCAAAAAATAGGGAAAAAAAAAGGTGTTAATTACCAATTATAAATTGGCTAATCTCAATTTTAATTAAAAAAATAGGAAAAAGAAAAAAGAGTTAGGCTTACTCCTTACTCACACTTTTTTTTCCCCTTTATATCTGATTTATGTGATTCATCAATAATATAACATCAACATTATATTATATCAATAAAAATTTGTATCAGTTAAACCAACATAAAAATATATATTACCATTATAACCAAAAATAATTTTTTTTAATAATATTGATTTAGATATATAGTATGCAAGTGGGTAGTTAAAATTCTCCAGTGTTAATAGAGAGGCCCCAGGTTCAAATCTCTCCGAAGTTACAAATTAAAAACAAACACATATGTAGCTCTAAGACGCCAGTATCATAGCATGTGACGAGTCAAGTCATATATCATAGTTATGCCATTGACGTCGTCAATGCACAAACGCGGTCCAGTGCAACACGACTGCCTGTGTGGGGTGGCGTCTGACTACTATTTCAGAAGTACAATAATTATTTAAAAAATATCTGTACGTCAAAGATGGTAATATCAAAGATGCAGGTGGCAAGTCATTTCATATCAGGGTCATGCCATTAAGGAGGTCAATTCACAAACGCAGTCCAGTGCAATATGACAGGCTGTGTGGCGTGGCGTCTGACCGTATCATTATTTATAATTGAATTCTTGCCAAATTATCATTGTGTTGTTAATAGGTATCTTTGAGATTATAGTTTTCAGCATTTTTCATTAAAATTCACATTGTATGAGTGCGGTAATTGCCATCTCTTCTAAAATGTCTTGTTAATCTCAAAGTTACATACTACTACAATCTATGAAAACTCCCATGTTTGTCAAAATATATTAGATCTGAAGGTCCTTGATCTGTCGTGCTGCAAAAATCTTACTAGACTTCCACAATTGAGCAGCATGCTATCTCTAAGAGAGCTCAAACTAGACTATTGCTGGAATCTTGAGGAATTACCTCCTCTTCCCCTTCCCAAATGTGTCAATCTCAGCCAAAAAGGGCGCCAATGATCTCAAACCCAAGAATCCAGAGCCAGATGACGTAACATTCTTGTACCTAGCCTTGCTAAATTCAAAGCGTCTTCATGTATCAGAGGTTAACGAAGAAGGGACTAGTGCCGCCCAGGAGTATATGGATCAGGATGGACAAGGAGAAGCCTCTTTTCCTCCTCCACCAGCTAGGAATACTTGTGGCTGATCCTTTCTACAGATCAGCAGTTCTCAGGGCATAAAAACTAGGCCTAAAGTTCTGCACATGATGCGCCCTGATTATTAACTGGGTGATCAATGGAGAATTTTGACAGCTTGGTGCAAAGGAAAATAATCAAGAAAAATCAATCCTGAGGCAGGTTCGTGCTTTAGCACGGAGCATTCACAAGGACTTTCTGCAAAGCAGGATTTTTACTTACAGAAGATGCAGAGCATTTACAAAGAAGCTTTGTGTTCCCAAAGACCAGTTCGAAAGGGAGGTGAATTGCTGTAGTACTCAAGGTAATTCTTATTGAGCCTCTCTTGACATGCATGTTAGTTTCATATTGTGCGTTTTAAGAAGCCAAATTTTAATTTGTTGCGTGGGCATTTTAGGTTAGTTTGATAATGTAGAGAGCCTTCTTGCTTTTTAAGGGTGGATATCATGAGTCACATGGTTATTGAAAGTGTAGAATGTATTTCAAAATATTGAGAATGTGTTGGTTCTTTGACTTAAAAAGTTGAAAATAAGCAAATTTTTCCACAAGATGAAAATATAGATTTATATTGATTGTTACTGCTTGGGATATGAGGTTCAATGAATAAGATTGTTAAACATTGAAAAATGTTTGAAACTCTGAATAAGAGGTTCGAAGGTTCAAAACCAAAAAGGGAATAGGATTCATGCTCTCGGACGGTTGTTTTGAACTGTTTTGATCTTGTGAAGATAATAAAATAAAATATTTCACTTCACTTCATTTTCCTTTTACAATCAAAATAAATGAATGCCCAAATGTCAACAATAGACATAAAAAATTATGTCAATGAAATTTTTAGAAGTGGAATGTGGAAAAATGCATGGAGGAAATGAATGCCCAAATGTCAACAATAGACATAAAAAATTGTGTCAATGAAATTTTTAGAAGTGGAATGTGGAAAAATGCATGGAGGAAAAGACAATATTATATTGCAGAGTTTAACCCAACGTGTATGAACTCAAGGAAAAAGCGTATAGAAAAAATCTTCATTTAACCCAACGTATGACCTCAAGGAAAAAGCGTATAGAAAAAAACTTCATTGCGACTAGCTCTCATAGGCTTAGATGTGAAACAGGGTAGAAAAAATCTTCATTGCGACTTGCTCTCATAGGCTTAGATGTGAAACAGGGAGATGGACTACGCCCAAAGAACAATGGGCTCTAAGCAGCACAGGGGCAGTAGAGACAGACGAACACTTCATCTATAAATCCGTGGCAAATAGAAAGAAACACTTGGAAACGGTTGAAGACACTAAAATAAAAAAATTGCGGAATTGCTAACCCAAATCAGCAGTAGAAAGGAACAACCTCCAGGAGTAGAAGGAACAACCTTCTCATATGATATGATTTGAGTAGTTGTACTTGTACTTCCATATTTGAGGTCCCATAGACCATATTGTACTTCCATATTTGAGGTCCCATAATATTAAGGGTGGGGGTGGAGGTCCCATAGACCATATTGTACTTCCATATTTGAGGTCCCATAATATTAAGGATGGGGGTGGGGGAAGTATTACTGTTTTCTCTGTTCCAGCTGGAGGAAGTATTACTGTTTTCTCTGTTCCATGTAGCTGGGAAACCGACGTAATTAAAATCTTTCATTTCATTTCATTCATTTATTTTCCTCTCATTTTCAGACGTAACGTAATTAAAATCTTTCATTTCATCTCATTTCCATGATAGGAATTCCATAACGTTAATACCTACCTATCTATCTATCTACACTGGCGCACGTGGAAAAACGAGCCCTCGACGGGGCCCGCGTACTCGTGTGGTTCCCTTTCTAGCTCATTTTATAATTTAGGCCTGTTTGCTCCGACTTCAACTCCGGTGGAGTCATCTGAGTTACCTCTACCCTCTCGCTCTCCGTTTCGTTTGCCTAAGATTTTAATTTTCTTAAACCCTCAACGCCAATTTAAAAATAGTCACCAAAGATAACACACATAAACCTCTTTGTTGTATAAACCTCTCAATAACCAAAACAATCTTAATCAAGAAAGAATGAGCTCTATGAAAGTAGTAAGAACTCTGTATTTCAATTCCTAGGATTTTGAACCCACATTTGCTATCTTGTGGAACATATTTCATGCCCTCTTCAAACAATGGAACTAAAGAAAACAACAGAGCAGCCACCCCCAAATTTCATTTGGTAGATGACAAACCACAGTGGAAGATATTAGCTGCAAACGCTTTTTATACATAATTGCATCAGATGTCAAGAAAAGTTACCATACTCTGTTATTTAACTAGAATATGGTGCGACTTTCTTGACCCGTTAACAAAATTAATATCGTTTTGGATACGTCATTTCAAGTAGCCTTCGATAAACTTACTTCATTCTTAAGAGTAATAGCGTTTAGAACAGCTTTGTATGGAAGCCCATTCTGCTTCGAACTCATTTTGGAGACATTACGAACACATCACATTTCATATTACAGTATGGAATGCCAGTATACAACAACGCACACAAACGTTTTAGCATGCCAGAGGAAAATAAATAAATAAATAAATAAAATAAATCAATATCCATCACTTCTGTAAGAAAAAGATGAGATAAATTTATTTGAACAGTGACAAGCTTCATAGCCTAAGTAAGGACTGAAAAATATCCTTACCTCCAAAGGAGTTGACAGTGTGCTATTTAACATCGGCGCATAATCTAATGAGATTTCAAGCGTCTGTGCCGGAGGAAATCGAGAAAGCAAGTTAAAAATCAGAACGATAAAAAATTACAAATTTCAATAAGAATTCAGGAAACACAAAAGTATATCCTAAGTTGAATTGAATAAAACAAAGCTCCTAAAAATCACTGGAATGGGCAAAGAGAAATTTACCTCCTCTATGGCCTGGGATGATAGTGGGAGGGTTGCAGTGTTAAAAGCTCGCATGACGTGAGGGAAAAGCGCCACCTGGAAAGGGATAGCGTGGCAAGTAAAATCAATGCCATGGAGAGCACAGGTGGCGCGGACATAAGGAATTTCTTTAAAATATTTAGATAATTTTACATATAAAGTGATTTTCTTATTCTTGAGCATAATCCGTGGTAAGGCCGTGATATATATTTTTTAAAATGATTTTAAATTTAAAGTGATTTTTTTTTGTTGTTGTTGTGGTGTAATCTCCCGTGGAGAAGCCGTGATATAATTTTGTACATGAGTAGTCGTATAAATGGATTTAATATTATTAAATTTATGGTTAAATTTATTTTATAATTTATAATTAATTTAAAGTTTTATAATTTATCCATTCTTCTAGTTGGAGGCACCTTTCCACCGTCAATGTATGCATTGGTGTCTTGGGTAGCATAATGGTTTTAGGTCATAGACTTGAGTTTAAATCCCTTCGAGCATTTTTTTTACCATTTGATTGATGTTAACATGGGTTAATCTAACCATATCCTACATCATATATCAACCTTATTATGGTTTATATAATATTTTCATCAATAGAATTTTAGTATGTGCTAAATGAATAGTTCAAGTATGATCAAGTGGAACAAATTAAATAGAAGACACCAATAAATAATCAAATGTCAAGTGGTAACATGAGATTGTAGTATTTATGAGGTTTGTGAGCTTAATTGTTTTTAATTGTTTTTTAAAGGTTATTAGGTAAATTTTTGGAGTCCATAATTTTTGCATTTTAAATTGTTTTGAGTTTAATTTTAAGTGATAACATGAGATTGGATGTAGTGTTTCTAAGGTTTGGGAGCTTAATTTTTTTTAAAGGTTATTAGGGCAAATATTTTAGAGCCTATAACTTTTGTATTTTAAATTGTTTTGAGCTCAATTTTTTTAGATTGCATACTTTTTCAAACTCTTGACATTGGTGACATTAGTTAAAAGGACTTATTATAGTGTTGGGGAGTAAATTATGCATGATAGTCCTAAATGTCTACTAGCCCATATCAAAAGAGTAAATTTATAATATGCTAACATGGTGGCTAACCTAACCATATCCTACACCATACATCAACCTTATTATGATTTATATAATATTTCCACCAATAGAATTTTTGCATGTGCTAAATGAATAGTTCAAGTATGACCAAGTGGAACCAATTCAATGGAAGACACCAATAAATAATCAAATGTCAAGTGGTAACATGATATTGTAGTGTTTCTAAGGTTTGTGAGCTTAATTGTTTTTTAAAGGTTATTAGGGTAAATATTTTGGAGTCCATAATTTTTGCATATTAAATTGTTTTGAGTTCAATTTTAAGTGGTAATATGAGATTGGATGTAGTGTTTCTAAGGTTTGGGAGCTTAATTTTTTTTTAAAGGTTATTAGGGCAAATCTTTTAGAGCCCATAACTTTTGCATTTTAAATTGTTTTGAGCTCAATTTTTTTAGATTGCATACTTTTTCAAACTCTTGACATTGGTGACATTAGTTCAAGGACTTATTATAGTGTTGGGGAGTAAATTATGCATGATAGTCCTAAATGTCTACTAGCCCATATCAAAAGAATAAATTTATAATATGTTAAGCAGTCAAAACAAAATATTTGGACTATGCTTATAACAAATATAGGTGGATTTGTAACATTTATAGTATTTATTAAGTCTTGCAAATTCATATAGAAAAGAGATTTAGAATATGTTGTAACGAATCCTTTTCTTTCTTTGGGCTATTTATTCATCTTATTTATAAATAATTAATCCTTCGTGATATTTTTTTCTTCTATTCTTTTTCTCGGTGCTCTTGGAATATTATGATGTTTTTTTTTTTTAAATAGGTCCATGTAAATCCTTTTTTGGTGATGAATATTAGTGGCCTAAATGCAAGCTAGAGTTTTCAAATAAGGTAAAGTATGCTATAAAATGGAAAGTTATGCTTCCAAGCATTTTATTATGCAACTATAGAATATTAGAGCATATTTTTAGAGGGATTACTCTAGGCTTCTCTTCCTCATATGGATTCATGATTTGTAGGAGTATTTAATATTGGTAGTGATGATTACGATCCAACCTAAGGATATTCTTGTGTAGAGGCTTCTTTTTTCAAAATGATGAGGGCAATTTAGCTAAGTCATACACAAGTGATGATGCCCTTTAGATCATACATTATGGGTGAAAGATGTTATTATCACCAATATCTTCTCCCCTTATCCCCTTAGCTCAAATTATAAGTGGGTGTGGAAAGTGTAATCTCACTTATATCCAAGGTCAACATTATATGTTGTAGTCTTGTACAATCCTACAAGCAATCATTATATAAATGTATCTTCAACCATAAAATTCCTATGGGCCATGGTTAACCTTGTAATGGTTAAATGCACTATATCATTGTAATTAACCTAAATATTTGGTATTATTTTAGCTTATATTAAACTTGTTTATGCAATTTACATTTTGATATTGGTATAAATACCTCTCCCCTACCGCTCCATCCATTGTACTGGAGTGTTGTGATCTTTATCTATTAATAATATAGTGGTTATTTATGGTGACTCTATGTGCATAGTATCTATTTTTCTCTTTTATCATTTTTTATGTTTTTTGTATAAAATTTGAGTGGATAGATTGATTTGTTTATTTATATAAATAGAAATGAATTCCAACATATATATTATAAAAAATCAATAGTTTTGGCTTTTTGAGGGAATAATTTTAGCTTGTATTAATTTCTTAAAATTGAAGACCATATTAAATTATATTTTATGATTTTAGTAGCTTGCCTATTACCTTCTAAATCATATAACTAATTTACCATGAAATATGAAGAAAAATAGATTTTACAAGCCCATGAACTACATTGCAAAAGAAAAAGTTTGTGAGACATATGATGGGTGACCACCTCCTATGGTTTGGAGAGGATGAGACAAGTGGTTAGTACCCCCTTGGTATTAAGGCAATTAATACCCTTCATTGCTAAATTGGTCAGAATTTGGCTAAATCCAAAAGATGTGATTTTCTCCAAGGGTAGTAATTTGTTCTAACAAGAGTGGTTCACTCTAAAAATGGATTTTCAAATCATTTTGTTAAAGATGCCACCAAATCCTTACTTTTACGAGGAGTGTATATATCTTAGTCAATGTAACTTAGAAGTGAACTTTTCCTATAAATAAGATTTATGGGCTCTATTTTAGACATCTTTTGGCCTTGAGAAAGTCCAAATCTATATTTTGTGAAACCCATGATGTGCTTGTTCCTTCATGAGATTAATAAGAGTTTGATTAAAATTTTGTTTTTCATAAGATGCACTTCCATCCTAGATTTTGGAATGCATAATAATTATGGTGTTGCATTTTATTCTCTTGTCATTCCTTGTTAATTTTATTTCATATTTATTTGATTTCCCAATCTGTTGATTGATCACACATTCTCCTTGTTATGGTTATAGTTATTTTTAATCTTAATGCCTCATAACCTAAACATCAAATGTACTTTTCATTCATTTAAATTTTTGTGTATTACTTTCTACACTTTAATTTTTTTCATTTATTTTAATGTAGTTAGATTATATTAGTTAAATTTTAGAAAGGATAATGAGGGGCCTTATCTAGAGTTTGGATGAGGCATTCTCCCTTCCTCTAACTTGTTGAAATGGAATTATAAGGTGCACTAAAAGTTAGATTTTTTTATAATTCAACAATGACACAAATATTTAGAGTGATTATTACCATATAATTATAGTCATATATCTTGTAAGTAACAAGTTAAAAATAAAAAAATGGAAATAAATTGTAAATTATAGATTATATGACATTATAATTTTATAAATGAATTATTATGAAATATTATAAATAGTAATAGCAAAATATGATTTTTATTTTTACCTTTGATAATAATATATCAAAATTTTTATTTTTTATATATAGAAATAGGTTTTGAAAGGTACCCCAAATGTTTTACAAAGGAACAAACAAACTTATGCCAAAAAAACACAAGGAATTCATATCATCAGAGATGACCTCAGAAGACCAAAAGGAAGCCATCTCAATAGAGATAGCCTCACCATACCAGTAAACCATAAAAATAATAAAAACAAAATAGCCCATCATCACAAAACTAAGACTAAAAGGGCAAAGAGCAGCGATGATACACACTATAAAAATAAAAACACCACTACCTCTAAGGGCTAGGTTACTCTTTAGGGTGATATTTATCGAATAAATCAACACTATGCTCATCATACATAGTCTAGGCGTTGTCTTGTTTCATAGTGTTGTGAATCTTGCCATCCTGGAGGAGCATAGTAAAAGTAGAGCTCAGAAGTTCCCCCATGCTGGCCCAGGAATCATGTTTCTACTAGGATTTCCCAACATCAAAAGAACAAATCTGATTGGAACCACCCTCAGTCTTGACCTTCTTAAGCTTCATAGGGGTCTTATCAGGAATGAATTTCAATTGGTCGATGATAATGATTTTGTGTTTCCCCCTAGAGGTCCCACTCCTAGATGAGCAGTGACATGAATTATATTTGGTAGGATATGGGGTGCAAATAGGGGATACAACTCCACCTTTGGATATGCTTACTGAGTCATTCTCCGAGTCATCATCACTAAGGACTAAAGCAAAAGTAATATCTACTTGGCTATCAACAATAGCTAGGATTGCATTTTCAACCTCCTTATGAACAACATGGTGGTATAGGAGGAGGTGGAAGTCCTAGTTTTTAAGGTGGGTTGAGGATCCATCCCTAACATTCACAACCAAAAGCTCCAACAACCTGTAGAGGTACTCAAGAATGTTAATCTCTTTGATAGCTTGCATGTGGTTCAATAAATCCATATGAAAGCTTCTAAACAGTGAACTGATCTCGTAAATGGTTAAGTAATCCATAATGGGGACCATCACTGTGTTCCATGGCTCTAGGAGACCCTTTGTAATAATTATACCTTTATTCCTAGCCACATGCTTTCCTTTTTTCTTGAATTGGATGAGTTCCCCTACCAAAAAGTGTTTGTCCCTATGCATAGTGTCACCATCATTAGGTAATTCGATCACCTTCACCAATATATGAGCACTGACTCTAAATTTGAGCCCTCTTAGCATCATACAATTTTTATCCCAAGTGGATGTAAATTCCTTGGAAAGGGCAAGGTCATTGTCATTAAACATATGAATAAATGGCAACAAGCGATGAATATTCAAAAAATCCTCCACAAGAGCATCAACTTGTAGAAATGTGAGTTTGATCATTGTAATTCTTTGGCTCTAGCACAACCAAACAATCCACCACTAAAAAGGATCCCGTAGGATCTGAACAACTTGAAGAACACAAGCTTATATTGAGAGGGGGGGTGAATAGTATAAGACCACTTTTTACTTTTCTTTCCCAAATAGTATTAATCAATATAATCAATGGAAATATCAATAGCAATAACCAAAGCAATGCACAAATCATCACACACAATAGAGACACAAATTTAACGTGGTTCACCCAAAGATGGCTACCTCCATGGAGAAAATATTTCTTTTAAATATTTATCAAATAATCTCATGGGAATCCTTTCCCTATTATAATATTTATGGACCTCTATCCAAAGGAGATGTTGATCCCCTAAATCTGGTTTGTGGATCTCTATCCATAGGAGAACTCCTTCTCCTCTACTCTGGCTGGTGATCCTCTAGAAGACACTACCTCCACTACATTGACTATGGATCTCTCTCCACTTGAATAATATTGTCCTCAATCAGAAGACTTACCCTCAATGTCTTGGTTGATGGATCTCTATCCACTGGAGTCTTTGTCCTCTTTGCTCTATCACCTCCAAAGCTTTATCTCAATACTGTACTAAACATAGTCCAATCGGTCTAGCATAGCTCTGCTCAATATCTTGCACTAAACATAGTACATTTGGTCTAGCACAAATCTTCTCAATAGGTTCACTCAAAACCTTCTCAAATCTGCTCAATAGGTCCACTCAGAACCTGCTCAAATCTGCTCAATAGGTTCACTCAGAACCTGATCAAATCTGCTCAATAGATCCACTCAAAACCTTCTCAAATATACTCAATAGGTCCACTCAGAACCTGCTCAAATATTCTCAATAGGTCCACTTAGAACCTTCTCAAAACTACTCAATAGGTTCACTCAAAACCTAATCAAATATGCTCAATATGTCCACATAGAACCTATCCAAATCTACTCAAAAGTTCCACATAGAACCTGTCCAAATATGCTCAAAAAGCTCACATAGAACTTGTCCAAATCTGCTCAAAAATATCACATAGAACTTGTCCATATCTTCTCAACCAGGTCCACACAGAACCTATCCAAATCTGCTCAACAAGCTCACATAGAACTTGTCCAAATATGCTCAACAAGCTCACACAAAACTTGTCCAAATCTGCTCAATAAGTCCTCTCTAGGACTTGCTCAAATATGCTCAATAAGTCCTCTCTAGGACTTGCTTAAATCTACTCAATAAGTCCTCTCTAGGACTTGCTCAAATTTTCTCAATAAGTCCTCTCTAGGACTTGCTCAAATCTTCTCAATAAGTCCTCTCTAGGACTTGCTTAAATTTGCTCAATAAATCCTCTCTAGGACTTGCTCAATTTTTCTCAATAAGTCCTCTCTAGGACTTTCTCAAATCTGTACTGTAAGCTTCCACAAAAGCTCACACAAAATCATTCCACAAGTCTTCTCAAAGACTTACCTCAAATCTGCTTAACAAGTCCACACAGAACTTGTCCAATATCATAGAATCATAAAGAGAATTGTTAGAGACTCAATATGTTCTATACTCAATGCTCAATCACTTTCTCAACTCAATATCATAGAAGCATAAAGATAATTGTTAGAGACTCAATATGTTCTATACTCAATGCTCAATCACAACTCAACTCAATCTCATAGAAGCATAAAGAGAATTTTTAGAGACTCAATATGTTCTATACTCAATGCTCAATCACAACTCAACTCAATATCATAGAAGAATAAAGAGAATTTTTAGAGACTCAATATGTTCTATACTCAATGCTCAATATCAACTCAATCTCATAAAAGCATAAAGAGAATTGTTAGAGACTCAATATGTTCTATTCTCAAAGTTCAATCTCAACTCAATTCAAAATATAGAATAGTTTGTTTTATAGAACTTGAACAACCACAACATGCATCCATTTGAGTAGGCTCAATCAACTCTACTCAACCAATCACTTTAAGAAACAATCCTTTCTCACAAACCCTAGTCCAAGCATGTATCTCCCAACTCAAAATGTTTCCAACAATGCCCAACAACAAATCTCACATAACAATGATACTCATGTTATTCTCAAGTTCAAGTTCTTTGCATAACCCATTGGCTTCAACAACAATGCTAATAAAATAAGGTTTTAATCACAACTCTCAATTCAGAAAACCTTTAAGCATTAACTCAATGTACTTCACTCAACCAATGGTCTAAACAATAATGCTTATCAAACAAGGTTTAATCACAACTCTCAATCTAGAAAACTTTGATGCATTAACTCAACTACTTTCAAAAAGGAAACCCTAATCAAATCCTTTTCACTCCAAACTTAATTTTCAATCAAGCCAATCACCTACCTCAACAAAGAAGAATTTTACCAATACCATTTCTTGAAGAGTATTTGCCCTTGCAAATTTGCCACACTCACAATTACTTCTTTGACAAACTCAATAAGGGTTAGAGGATAATATTTATATCACAAAAATAATATCACAATTACACCTTATCACTCCAACTTAAACAATAAACAATATCCTCACAATAATTACAAAACCCTTTATTCAAAATGACATACAACCCACAAAGTCGTAACCTTCCAATATTTCACAACAACAAATTTTAAGACTCTAACAATAAAAACAGAATTCTCCTTATAACTCCTAATGGTATTTCTCAACTACCAACCTTTATCACAATGCAAAGACTTCAATCACCAAATACCTTATACATCCAACTTAGACATTAATAAAATAAAACATAAAAATGTACCTTTGCCTTTGGAGAGTTCCAAACTCTCAACGCAACCCACACAAACGTCTTTTCCCACAACAAAAACCACCACACGAGCTACAAGCTCATTGGGAAGGAAGAAGCACCACGTGCTTCAACACCCCTTCCTTTCCTTGTAAAATGTATGCGCCTAACGATTGGCACCTTCAACACGTCCACCAAAAGCTTCCGTGGGATTCAAACACTATCCACCATGCACACCAAAACGTAAGCTTGTAGCCCACTTGCCACTAGGCCAAGGTGCCTTGTTGGATTCCAACTAATCAACGTGCTTGCTTTTTTTTCCTTTCACCTTCAAGTCAAACACGAATTTCGCAATTCTATCTCATGAGCTCTACATTTAATTTGTATGCTTTCTCTTTCCAATTCGAGCAAGGATAATTCGGAAATCAACTTTGGGCATGGTATTTATATGCATTTCCACTAAATCAAAAATGTTGGTGCTTCCCTTTGGCTTCTATGACGTCGATGGAAATAAAATTTACCTTGTTTAAAAATTTAAATCCAACCTTTGGATTTATTAAAATATTCTTTGGTCTTAAACCTTTAAACCCAACCTTTGGGTTTTATTAAGATATTTTTAGACTTTATAAACCCACTTTTGCAATATAAAATATTGTAATGAAAATTACAAATATTTTATTTGGGTTTTCACCATGGCACTTCTAACCATTATAATATTTCACCTTTGATAAAGTACCTTTTAATATTTATTTATAAAATTTAAATTCATCCTGAATTTAAATAATTTATAAAATAAATATTATCACTCCTTTTTAACTTCTATATTTTGCACTGTTTCACTCAAAATTTTGCCTTCTTGTTGAATATCAAATGACCATATTTGTCGCCTTTATTTCCTGCTGAAATATTTAGTATTAATGATGACTCCATTTGGTGACATCAATGACAACTTTGACTTAGGGAATCAAAATGTCCAAAAATCACCTCCTTTGTCATTGATGGCAACCCATATACTTTTACTTAAACCTGACATTTCTTTTTATTCTACCCCCCTGGGACATTTCTCCCCCTGGCTCAATGCTCTCTCAAATATCAAATCTCTCCCTATATCAAATATCTCCCCAATATTAACAAATCTCTCCCCCTTTGACATCAATATCAAAGGGTCACCTTTGGGGATTGGGGCTAAGAATGAGCCTCTTAGCTTAGCCCCTCCCCCACCTCCACATGAGGTGGTTAATTCTAGGGTGGGAGTATTTCTACTCCCTAAAAGCACTGTTCTTTACCTTTATCTTTTTCTCTTTTTTTCTGAGTTTTTTGAATCCTCTGACTATTTCTTTCCAAGTCATCATCCATGTTCCTGTCATCACTTTTGTTCCTATTCCTATTCTTGTTCTCATCCATGTTCATGTTCTTGTTCTCATCCATGTTCATGTTCATGTTCCTGTTCTTGTTTATGTTCTCATCCATGTTCCTGTTCCTATTCATATTCCTGTTCCTGTTCATGCCTGTTTCTGGAATATTTGCTCTACACCATATTGCTATGTGACCATCATTATTGTACTTATAACACTTAATGTTATTATTACTTGGAGGTTCAAATGTCTTAGGATTTCTCCTAGTGAAGCCATATCCTCTTTTGTCATGAATATTGTAATTCATTGCCTTGTGACCAAACTCATTACATGAGTAACAATACCCTTGGAAAAGCTATCCTTTCCCATATTCATGTCTTTCATGTGTCTTGCACTATGAATCCATGTGCCCAAACCTGTGACATGAAAAACATCTTCCATTGAATAAACCTTGCCTAGACCCCATTGGTCTCTTAGTCTCTTCTACTTATTTCCTGTTCCATCTGTTTCTTACTTGTGCATTGTTCCTTTCCTTGCTGAACTTTCTATTGTCCAACTTATCCTTAGAAGTATAAATCTCTCTTTTACTTACTTCTTTTGACTCTTCTTCTTTTCTGGTGTTTGAGTTTGATTCTCCTTTTTCTGCTTCTTTTTTCCCTTGTTCTTCTTTAGAACTAAGTCCTGTTATGGTGACTGATGACCTTTGTGCATTGATAATCTTATCCAAAGTATTTGAATTTTCCTCAAACTTGTGTAGCTTGTCCTTAGAACCTTTTACTTCCATCCTTAGTGAAACTATCTCATGCTATAATCTTTCACACTATAGATATTTTTTTTTTATTTTTTTGACCATAATTTCTTCAATATTTTTTGTCTCTTCAACTTTGATTTTGAAGTTGGTGAGTTCCTGTAAAAGCTTTGATTTTGCTTTTTCATCTTCTACAACTTGAACCCTTAATCCCGAGTTCTCCCTTTTTAATTCTTCAAGAGTAACCATAAGCCTTTCACATTCTATCTCTTTTACCTTTGACTGTTCAACCATACCTTTTTCAACTCTTCTTGCCTTTTCAACCTTATATCTCAAGTCAAAGAGATCCTATAGAAGCTTTGTCTTATTTTTCTCATATTCTTGTATTTAAGACTTCAATTCTAAATTCTCTCTTTTCAATTCAACAAGTTCCTTAAGATCGACTTCCTCCTTTTATTTTACTGAATCTTTCTCTTCTTTATTTATTTGATTTTCTGTAGGAGCTAATACTGAAAGTAGAGTTTTTTCTTCAAAAAAAAATTGATTGTCCTTGTTATCCTTTCTTAAACCAATCTCTATAATTTCATTTCTGAGAATATCATCTTCATATTCACTGCTACTAAACCCATTACAATATATTACATCATGGTCAAGTTGACCACAAATAAAATATTCTTGTGGACAATAAGCTGCATGGTGACCTGTGTTCCCACATCTGGTACAAAATTTTATTAGTCTGGATATTTTTCCATTACTTGATTCATCTCTTGAATCTATTTCCATTTTTCCTCCCAACACAACAATATTAAACTCATCTTCCTTTTCTTTCATGACCATAGGTGTTCTTTTATTCTTGTGTTTCATGCTTCTACTCTTGCCATTCTTTGCCATTTGTGTTCTTGTAGGATCTTCCTTCAAGTTGTTAAACTTCTTCCGAAGGAACCGACTCTGATACCAATTGAAGAACACAAGCTTATACTGAGAGGGGGGTGAACAATATAAGACCACTTTTTAATTTTCTTTCCCAAATAGTATTAATCAATATAATCAATGGAAATATCAATAGCAATAACCAAAGCAATGCACAAATAATCATACACAATAGAGACACAGATTTAATGTAGTTCACCCAAATATGGCTTCCTCCACGAAGAAAATATTTCTTAAATAATATCATGGGAATACTTTCCCTATTATAATGTTTATGTACCTCTATCCAAAGGAGATAATGATCCCCTAAATATGGTTTATGTATCTCTATCCATAGGATAACTCCTTCTCCTCTGATCTGGCTGGTGATCCTCTAGAAGATACTACCTCCACTACAATGACTGTGGATCTCTATCCACTTGAAGACTCTTGTACTCACTCAGAAGACTTGTCCTCAATATTTTGGCTGATGGATCTCTATCTACTAGAGTCTTTGTCCTATCTGCTCTATCACCTCAAAATATCTATCTCAATACTGTACTAAACATAGTCTAGTCAGTCTAGCACAAATTTGCTCAATATCTTGCACTAAACATAGTACATTTGGTCTAGCACAAATTTTCTCAATAGGTTCACTTAGAACCTTCTCAAATATTCTCAATAGGTCCACTCAAAACCTTCTCAAATATACTCAATAAGTTCACTCAAAACCTGATCAAATATGCTCAATAGGTCCACTCAAAACCTTCTCAAATCTGCTCAATAGGTCCACTCAGAACCTTCTCAAATTTACTTAATAGGTCCACTCAGAACCTTCTCAAAAATGCTCAACAGATCCACTCAGAACCTGCTCAAATATGCTCAATAGTTCCACACAGAACCTATCCAAATATGCTCAACAGGTCCACACAGAACTTGTACAAATATGCTCAACAAGCTCACACAGAACTTGTCCAAATATTCTCAACATCTCACATAGAACTTGTCCAAATATTCTCAACTAGGTCCACATAGAACCTATCCAAATCTGCTTAACAATATCACACAGAACTTGTCCAAATATGCTCAACAAGCTCACATAGAACTTGCCCAAATCTACTCAATAAGTCGTCTCTAGTACTTGCGTAAATCTGCTCAATAAGTCCTCTCTACGACTTGCGTAAATCTTCGCAATAAGTCCTCTCTAGGACTTGCTCAAATCTGCTCAATAAGTCCTCTCTAGGACTTGCTCAAATATTACTCAATAAGTCCTCTCTAGGACTTGCTCAAATTTATATTGTAAGCTTCCGCAAAAGCTCACACAAAATAAGTCCACAAGTCTTCTCAAAGACTTGCATCAAATCTGCTTAACAAGCCCACACAAAACTTGTCCAATCTCATAGAATCATAAAGATAATTGTTAGAGACTCAATATGTTCTATGCTCAATGCTCAATCACTTTCTCAACTCAATCTCATAGAAGCATTAAGATAATTTTTAGATACTCAATATGTTCTATACTCAATGCTTAATCACACCTCAACTCAATCTCATAGTAGCATAAAGAGAATTGTTAGAGACTCAATATGTTCAATACTCAATGCTCAATCACAACTCAACTCAATCTCATAGAAGCATAAAGAGAATTATTAGAGACTCAATATGTTCTATACTCAATGCTCAATCTCAACTCAATATCATAGAAGCATAAAGAGAATTGTTAGAGACTCAATATGTTCTATTCTAAAAGCTCAATCTCAACTCAATTCAGAATATAGAATAGTTTGTTTTATGGAACTTGAACAACCACAACATGCATCCACTTGACTAGGCTCAATCAAATCTACTCAACCAATCACTTTAAGAAACAAACCTTTCTCACAAACCCTAGTCCAAACATGTATCTCCCAACTCAAAATGTTTTCAACAATACCCAACAACAAATCTCACATAACAATGATACTCATGTTCTTTTAACTCAAGTTCAAGTTCTTTGCATAACCCATTGGCTTCAACAACAATGCTAATAAAACAAGGTTTTAATCACAACTCTCAATTCAAAAAATCTTTAAGCATTAACTCAATGTACTTCACTCAACCAATGGTCTAAACAATAATGCTTATCAAACAAGGTTTAATCACAACTCTCAATCCAAAAAACCTTGAAGCATTAACTCAACCACTTTCGAAAAGGAAACCCTAATCAAATCCTTTTCACTCCAAACTTAATTTTCAATCAAGTCAATCACCCAACTCAAAAAAGAAGAATTTTACCCATACCTTTTATTGAAGAGTAGTTGCCCTTACAAATCTGCCACACTCGTAATTACTTCTTTGACAAACTCAATAAGGGTTAGAGGATAATATTTATGTCACAAAAATAATATCACAATTACACCTTATCACTCCAACTTAAATAATAAGCAATATCCTCACAATAATGAGAAAACCCTTTTCTTAACCTTCCAATATTTCTCAACAACAAATTTTAAGACTTTAAAAATAAAAATAAAATTCTCCTTATAACTGCTAATGGTATTTCTCAACTACCAACATTTATCACAATGCAAAAACTTCAATCACCAAATACCTTATACCTCCAACTTAGGCATTAATAAAATAAAACATAAAAATTTACCTTTGCCTTTGGAGAGTTTCGAACTCTCAACACAAACCACACAAACATCTTTGCCCACAACGCAAACCACCACACAAGCTACAAGCTTGTTGGGAAGGAAGAAGCACCATGTGCTTCAACACCCCTTCCTTGCCTTGCAAAATGTATGCGCCTAACGATTGGCACCTTCAACACGTCCACCAAAATATTCCCTGGGATTCAAACACTATCCACCATGCACACCAAAACGTATGCTTGCAACCCACTTGCCACTAGGCCAAGGTGCCTTTTTGTCTTCCAAATAATCAACGCGCTTGCTCTTGTTTCCTTTCGCCGTAAAGTCAAACACAAATTTTGCAATTTTATCTCATGAGCTTTGCATTTAATTCGTATGCTTTCTCTTTCCAATTCAAGCAAGGATAATTCAGAAATCAACTTTGGGCATGGTATTTATATGCATTTCCACTAAATCAAAAACATCGGCGCTTCCCTTTGGCTTCTATGACGTCGGTGGAAATAAACTTTGCCTTGTTTAAAACTTTAAATCCAACCTTTGGATTTATTAAAATATTCTTTGGTCTTAAACCTTTAAACCCAACCTTTGGGTTTTATTAAGATATTTTTAGACTTTATAAACCCACTTTTGCAATATAAAATATTGTAATCTGTGTTGAACGGGAGGGCCCCCCAAAGGGGTGCCTCTATAGTCCTTTTCTGTAGTGGCATAGTGTGGACCATGTTGTGGGTCAGGCTGCCAAGGTGGTATAACCAAGTCCTTGGGGCTATAACAGAGGCGACTGGTGCCTCCTTGTACACTTTCCGCAGCTTCTACTCGTGGTTGGGCTTGGCTACGGGTATACACCATGGTGGTGGTTCTCTACAAGATATGTATGTTTTTATCTCCTTTAAGATTTTTTATGCTACACCAAACAAAAGGGACCACACAAACAAAGAAATGATTATCTCGTTTACAGATTAAATGTGTGTCCTAACTCTGGTTCAGTGTATTTTGATTTTTGTTGTGCAAACCGTGCAAAGAAAATTTTGTTATTCATGCATGATGAGGGCTCCTATATCTCCAAAATGGTCACCCCTTCAATATACCACTGGCAGGCCGTTATATTGAACCTCTCAATATACCCGCCCTTACATGAGGGAAACTATTGGTACGCAAGAGCAGAACAGTATGTGGAACATAGGTGGTACGGAAGGGGAATCGCTATTTTTTGACACCTATCATAGAAGACTTATCCTCATGCACTGGGAATCACCCCCACTACACTTGGTCAGCTTTCATCATTATTTATGTCTAGAAACAGTCGCGATCAGGGTTATGTATGCAAAATCCAAGCCAAGGTGGTGATGAAATCCATTGTTGGTCTTGATCAAGTGTTGGGGTATTAATACCAACTCCTTGATGTTAATTTTATTACGTGGTGTGTGTGGTTCCTTTTACTTGCGCAAAGAAAGAAAACATGCAGCAAAATTCCCTATGCAAGCAAAGAAAACAAAAAAATTGTAGAGATACAAACAAAAAAACACAGAGGATGTCCAAAAAATCTACATCTTCTCTGTCCCAACCAGATGCCTCTGAATTTCTGCTCAGAAGATGCACAGAGCTCTAATCTTCCCGGGGTGGGACGAATAGCAGGTTTGTATTCATCTCAAGGTGAGATGAATTTGTATTCATCCCGGGTTGGCATGAATTCCAAGTTTGTATTCTTCACAAGGTGGCATGAGTAGTAGTCCAGTGCCCGAATGAGTAACTGTTGGTCATAAAATCTACCTAGGAAAGGGTTTTGAGTTAGTGTATGCGCCCTAGACCTAGACCAACATTGAAAGGCCGAAGGGAAGAGATGTCCTCCATGCCAATCTTCGGAGAAAGGCCGGATCCTATGCTAAAGTACTTTGGGGTTTGGAGATAAGGGTGCAGGAAAGAGATAAAAGGAGTTAGGGTTAGAGAAATAAAATAAAAGGGGGTAAGGGAAGAGAGATTGATGATTTTAGGTGGGAGAGAACAGGAAGCACGATCACTAACTGACAACTGGAATGGAAGCAATGAACACCAAGAATAAATGAAGGAAACGTAATATCAACCTTCCTATGTATCCTCTAGGCGAGTTTCAGGGTATTGTCCCCGATCGCACACCGGACGCAGGATTCAGCTTTCTCAGTATACAAACAAAGACAGACAAAAGAATCAAGCATAGAAGGCAACATAAAAGAAAAACCAATATGACACCTTTTCAACTCCTATGTATCCTTCAGAACGTGTTTTAGGACATAGTCCCCGATCACACACTGGATGCAGGATTCAACATCCAACATACAAACGAGGAGAGATAAAAGAATCAAGCACAGAAGGCAGCATAAAAGAGAGAAATGAAGCTCAAGGCTCTTTAGTATTGATCGCAGGACATCGAGTTACAGTAGATTTCTAGCAGATAGTTCCCCCCTTTTTCCATTACAATACCTGGGTTTTTATAGAGGACCCGAGCCTCTGAATCATAATTACATAGCGAAGAAGAGTACACTCTCGAGCCCTGAGAATTCAGCTCCCCGAGGCTCTTGCGATCGAGCTTTCAAATCTGTTACTAAAACTGGTCACTGCAACTGGGTCAACCATGGAAAGGTGCATTGATGAGCTGTCTAGACGTCCTTGGTCTACGGGTGCGGTGCTCGAGTGGCCGCCATGCTCATCGGGCTCTCCATCATGCCTTAATACTTCGTTTCTGATTGTCAAAAATGAGCAACGAACTTGTTGGGCACAAAAAATTGTATTTATGAGGCACCTGATCACCTCGGGAAAATACTCGGCTTAGAATGCATGCCCATGAAGCGCTTCGCTAAGTTTTCATTCACCACTTTGCTTCGCAATGGTTCTGGGCTGAAGCAAAACTCCTCCTTGGATTATACTTCGCAAAACTGAGCTTCGCAAAACTGCTTCGGGGATGGTTTGTGCCGAAGCATATCTCCTTCGCAAAATGTTCTTCTTCGTCCTTGCTGCTTCGCTGACAAAACTGCTTCGCTGATGCCTTGGAGAAATGCTTCACTGTGATCTTCTTTCAAAATTGTGGTTTGGGAAGGTTTTGACCGAAGCAATTGTCTTCAAAAAATGTTGTATCCTTTTACTTCGGGTAGAAATACTTCGCAGAAAATTAGCCGAAGCAAATGCTTCACAATGAGCTTCTGGTGAAGTAAAAGTGGTTCGGTGATGGAGGGGCCCGAAGTGAGTACTTCGGCAACTTTTTGGCGAAGTATTTTCAATGCTCCTTGAGTTCTGCTTAGCCAAAAACCCTTCTTGAAGCAATGCTGGGAATGCTTCGGGTGCGAAGTAGTTTTCTTGCCTTTGCTTTCTGTTTTACTTCGGCACACCGCTTCGCAGAAATCTTACCCGAAGTGGCTTTTGAAAATGCTTTGGGCCTGAAGTAGATTTCTTGCCTTGGATTTTTGGCAAAGTTGTTCTTTCAAACGCCGCTTTTGTATTCTACTTCGGTGATTCTACTTCGCAAAAAACTCCACCCGAAGCAGTGTTGAAAATGCTTCGGGTGCGAAGCTCTCTTTTCTTCTAAACGTCGCTTTGCTCAACCTTCGCCCGAAGTAGCTGCTATAAACGCTTCGGGCGCGAAGTAGTTTCATTCTCTTTTCCTTGTATTTTTCTTCGGCGAAAACTACTTCGCAAAAATTTTACCCGAAGTAATGCTAAAAATGCTTCGGGTGCGATGCTATTTTATTTCCTTTCGGCGAAGCCCCTTTTTTATAGCTTGTTTGGCAGTGAAGTTCTTTCCTTTCTACTTTATGTACAAATGGGTGGCATTGGAAGCCAAAATTGCTACAACTTTTCAAAATAAAAATAACAAAGCAAAAAAAAACTTTACACAACACTAAACAAAATTTGTTTCTTTTCTACCCCTTGAGAAATGTGACAAAATTGTCAACAGTAACACCTACAAAGAAACCACAAATTTTGGATAAAAAAAACTTGATCTTAATAGCAGGGGACAAGGTCCCACCATGATCGCCAATGAAAGCCAAATGTGGGGTGACGACATGCCAGATTATGATGCAAACAAAATTGATACAAATGGTGTAGATGCTAAGCCCTACGAATGCGAGAAACAAATGCATGCAGGAAACAAAGCATAAATGAAACTAGATGTAAGCAAAAAAAAGCGAGGCCTCTTTTTATTAATGTTTCTTTCAATATGGTTACAATACGTCTCCCCCCTCTAGGGCTTGGAGCGTTTGATACAGTTCGTTACATCAACGGATGGTATGCTTCCAATGTCCTCCGCATGCCCACATTTGAAATGGGCGGGCCAAACGTTGCCGTCGCTTTCATTCATGTGTTCATGTGTTCCTTGATGCCCCTTCAGTTTTCTTGGTGGTGAGATCCTGCACTCAGATAAATAGCAAACAGTTAATAGCATAGGTGGATAGAGGGAAAAACATGCGATCCCTAGGGCCTCCGGATAGTGAATACATAAAATAGCAAAATGATGGTCAGAACATGTCATAATGAATTCAAACTTTTATAGAAGCATATAAACATCATCAGAGACACATTGCAAAAATAACAATCAGGAAATAATGCATGGATTTCTAATCGCTCCGGGGTGGGATGATTAGGACTGTCACAAAACATGCAAAATCAACCTTGCAAATGTCCAGCCCAGAGGCCTCCAAAACTCCTGTAAAATTGGGGTTAGGCTAAAAGGGGAATTTTGTGATGACCCAGAAGGTCATATTTGGCATATTCTGTCCATATTGTCCCGTATCCGAAAGCTGTTAGTAAATGCATAAAATGATAAAAACACAATCAAATCAAGTCAGAATAACATGAAACTTGAACAACAACATAAGTAAACCAACTAGAACATAATGCAAAAATAACAATAGAGAAATTATTCATTGATTTCTAATCACTCCTAGATGGGACGATTAGGACTAGAGAAGTTTGGGGGGTGCCCAGGGGTAGGACGCCCGTCATTTGGGGTTTGGTTTTGACACCAATCCACTTGGGATGGGTCCAAAACCTCCTAGGGGGTTGTGTCGATGAATTTTGTGTGGGATTGTGGCCGATTTCTTAGGTTTTGGTTTGGGATTGCATTCCTAGTGTTCACCCGATAACCTCTCCTAAAAGAGAAATTAGGGATTTAGGAAGTACAAAGGGGAATGGGGGCACAATTTGGCAGCACTCCGTTGCTCCAAATTCTCTAGATCTGCTCCTTTTTTGGGTTGAGGATGCTCACCCTTTTATAGACCTCAGGGGTCTCCTTTGAATGCGCATGCGAGGGTGCCACTTGGCTTGTCATGTCTTTTTGGGGAGAGAAGATTCCTCCCTGATTTAGAGTCTCTTTGCATGAGGCCTCCATGATCAGGGCATGCTTGATTGAAGTCCCTCTCTCAGATTTGAAACCGTTTCTCGTAATTGCATGCTCTGAAGGTGAAGTTGAGTGGCGGATCTGTCGAGGTTTGACTTTTTGCCAATCAAACCTACTACTCGTCCCACCCTAGGACAATTGTTGCTAATCGTCCCGGGGTGGGACGAATAGGATTCTAATCGTCCCAGGGTGGGACGAATAGGATTCTAATCGTCCCAGGGTGGGACGAGTAGGGAGAAAAGTGCTTCAAAAGGTGCCAAATTGATCTCTAACCCTCCAAAACTGTTTTGGGTGTGGTTAGGACCACTGTTTAACCTCTGGAGGCTACCCTAGGGGGTATGTATGCCAATTCGGTCAGTGCTTGTAGTCACATAATCAGATTGGTGTTGTTTTGGTATCTACAGAAGCCTCTAGAATAGTCTAGATTTACTAAGACGGGATCTTGGGCTATTTTTTCCTTTATTTGTTGGAAATATTTTTTCCTTTAGTTTGTCCACTTGAATTCAATGTCCCTTTTCAACAATTTGGTCATAGGTTTGAAAATTTCAAAATCTGCTATGAATTTGCATACAAAGTTGATCTAACCCAAAGAAGGATTGCAAGCTCTTTTTGTTCGGAGGTAGAGGGAGTTCCAATAGTGCTTTCACTATGTTAGGATCTATAACCAACCCGGCCTTAGAAATTATGTGGCCTAGTAAAATCCATTCTTCTATAGAAAAAAATGGATTTCTTTGGGTTTAAAGAGATGCCAAACTCTTTGTATTTCTCAAAAACACTTCCAATATGGTTAATGTGATCTTCCTTTTGATGAGATAATACTATAATATCGTCTAAGTATATCACTATAATCTTATTGATGAGTTCCCTGAAGGCCACATCGATTTCTCTTTGAAAAGTACCACCAATATTGGATAATTCAAAAGGCATCCTCTAGTAAGCAAACGTCCCCCACTTGGTGGTGAATGAGGTTTTAAATTGATCTTCGTATTTAACCCATACCTGATTGTACCCAAAGAACCCATCCAAGAGTGAGAATATTTCTACCCCTGCTACTGTATGTTAGGTCTGGTCGATCTGTGGGAGAGGATAATGGTATTTTAATGAAGCATTTTTTAGGTTTTGAAATTTGACACACAACCTAATATCTTCGTTATTTTTTCTAACTGGGACCATGTTAGCTACCCAAGTAGAATGCTTGATCAGGTAGACAATCTTGGCTTCGAGAAACTTTAGTAATTCCTACTTCATGAGAGCTTCTATCGTAGGGTTCATCGATATTTTCTTTTATTGGAAGGGTTTTGCACCTTCTTCATGTTCTATTGTATGCTAGATAGTCTCTTTAGAGTAGAATTTAAGGTCACCATAAGTCTAGGCGATGATGTCAGGGAATTCCTTGCACAAACCTCAAATTTGGTCTAGTTCTTATTCTGTAGTGTTTGCCTCTACTTTAATGGATTTATCTAATCCCATTTGAGCCTCTATGGTTGTCAAATTTAATTTTATGGCCAGTTGACCTATAATTGTTATCAAATTGGATTTTAAGAGTGATTAATACTTTTGGGATATGGTTGTTTTTTAATTGGATCATGTCTGCATCTTATTCATTCTTGGACACTTTGTCACTCGAGCAGTTCATCTCATGGACAAGGAATTTTACTATCTATTCATCATTTTTGAATACCTGCAAAAAGGTATCTATGTATAGCATGGAGGATCTGTAGATCCGTCTAACTATCTTAGACTTCTAGATGATGTTTCTAATAGAACAAAAATTCACACCCACTGAGGCCAATAAATCTGCATGAGTGTTCTTTTCTCTAGGAATTTCATTGAGGTTTGAATATTCAAAGGATTCTAGCAAGTCTCAAACTTTATTCCTATAAGCTTTAAGGTAATGCTTATTACTCACACATATCTCAGTGACCTGATTTACTATTAATTTAGAATATCCAAAGATATGGAGCTATTTGATTCCCAAAATTTTGGCTTTCTTAAGGCCTAATCAAAGTACTTCATATTCTGCTACATAGTTAGTGCAACTCCAGGTTAACTGGTAAGAAAAAACTTTCTCTTTTCTTGTTGGAGACATTAAAATAATACCTGCTCTAGATCCATTTATGCATCTAGTACCATTGAAGAAAATTTTCCATAGTTGATCGGTATATGGGTCTACCTGACGGAGAGGAGTAGGGTTTCTTTTCTCAGGCTTTATAATTGAGTAGTTTCCCTTATTTGTTTCAATCACGATATTGAAGTCTTGGAGAGATAACTGGTCTTCCTCCTACAACACTTTTGATATTTTTCCATCAAGTTTTTCTTCTAGTTCTTTGGTCATCATATATACTGTAGTGGCTTGTTTACCTTCCTCTTTAAGTTTCTCAATGTGAAAATTTGAGGGTTTTTCATTGAATATTTTCACTCTTTTGACCTTGAATGGGATTTCCAAGTGCGAGTAATCTAATGATAAATATCCTTCTATTTTAGTGGTGAACTATTTGGAGAGACACATAGCAAAATAAGGTTCTACATCCACTACCACTACCTCTTGTAGTCTATGAAGAACTATTAGAATATCTTTGATCACTCCTACATCCACTACCACTACCTCTTGTAGTCTGTGAGTTGATGTAGTCTGTGAAGAACTATTAGAATATCTTTGATCACTCCTATGGTTTTGACAGGGGTTCCATCCAATTGCAAGACACCAAGACTTCTCCTTTTGTATTCCATTCCCATGATGTCGCATACAACTTTGGGTATCACAGTGGTTGCAGCTCCAGAGTCTATCATATAGTTGTGTACCATACACCCTTCCATTTGAAGAGATAAATATAAGGGGGTCTATTTTTTACTGAAGTGGATATCAGGCTAGCTTGTGTAGAATCTAACAAAGTTGAGGTTATATTCTTGTTTTTCATACATCTCAAGGATTCTTGCAATAAATCAATCTACCCTAGAAACTGCAAAGCTTCATACATGATTGCTTTGGAGGGAGTTTTCTTCATTTCCTCAACTATGTTGAATGGGAGGGGTTCAACACTTTTCTCTTTTACAATTGTGTCATTCTTGTTCTTGTACCTCTGAGTAGCATCTATCCTTTAATGCTTAGTCATTGAGGGATATCTCAATTTATCTCTAGCTTGTTCCTGCATCTCTACTTCCTTCTGTAGGGGTATTTTTTTATGCGCTTTTGCTCCTTTTTGACCTAAACTCTAGGGAGCTTTATCATAAGAGGCTCTTTTCTCAATTGGGTTCCTCATAGGTGAAGGCACTTTCAAGGGGTTGAGTTCTTGGGGATCAACCTACAAAGGTTTATTTCTTGATCTGGTTAGAACAACCACTTGTTCAACAAAGGGCATCATGAAATTTTGATTATCTTCCCTGATCATATTAATCTAACCCTTGAGGGTTTTCTTAGCCTTCTCAATAGCTATCTTTTGGATATGATTTTTATGGATCATACATGATTTTTTATCGTGCATATCATTACATATAGAACATTAGAAGTTTGACTTTGTCGAAGTGTTAGTGGATTCACTATCTTCATTGGTGTAGATCACATTAGATTTGTCATGTTTTTATCGCTTGTGGAGGCTTGATCTCTTGTTACCTATGGAAATATACTTGGTTAGAAATTTATTTCTAATTCTCTTCTTTCCATGGAGTTCATATTATTCTTTAGAATTTTCAAGGTTGATTGCGAATCTTTTAGAGCTATAAGTTGAGGATCTGGAGTCGATGAAACTGTTATCATAGGAAGTGCAAGAATTATAGAAAGCATTGGAGGAGCAAGAGATACTTGTATCACTCAGATATTAGGCTGCTCAATACATTTGGGGAGGCTTGTATTAGAAGTGAGAGCAGGAGTTGGGAAAGCAGTATTTTATGCTTGTGGTAGTTTTTGAAAATAGGCATTATCATCTTTGCAAGGAACCTTTCAATAGCAATTAGATCTCTTTCTGCTTTCTAGGCTTCTTGGTAAATTTATGGGAAGGTAAATACTTGGGATTCCCTGATAGCCATACTTATGTATGAGTTGAAAGCCCTTAGATAATAATACATTGATTGTTCATCTGTCTATCTCAAACTGTCAGGTACTCTCTACCAATATTGATTGAATCTGATGTTAAAGTCAACTATCTCCTCTTTAGGGTGCTTCTAGATGATGGTAAACTTATTTAGTATGGAGAATGGGTCAACATGTTTGTTGAACTCTTCCACTAGTTTACTAGTAAGTTAGACCCAAGTAGATATAGTTTGGTTACCGAGGATTATGTACCAATAGAGAATTTTTCCTTTCAAGGAAATGATTAGCAATCTTATCGTGACATCCTTGTTAGTGATTTTATGTATCGGAGTGAGCACGACTACATCTTGGTAGTGTTCGTAGGTTATCTTTACAGTACCATCATACTAGGGTAATGCTTTCAAGGCCACTACTGGAATCGGGTGCTGATATACCAAATTTAGGGAACCTATATGGTTCCATAAAGGGTAAGGTATATTTGGCTAATTTATGACCATTATAGCTATGGTTATTCCAGATATTATGGGTATATGGGTAGCTGGAGTTAACTTTCTGCTACCAACAGTACTAATGAAGGCTGCAGGGGAAAGATTTATGTATCATGTATTTAAAATAGATGAAGAAGTTGTTCTAGACACTAAAACAGGATTAGCTCTAAGGTTACTAAGGTGTAATTCGAAGAACTCGATGGGTTATTTGGAATTTTTTGTGTTAGATCTGGTTATCATATAAAAACGATATTCAACTAGAAAGTAGATAAGGGCTTTCCTAGGGTTCCTTTCTTGGGCAGAGTCTCCAGACGATTCATAAAAAATTTAAATAGGGCAAAGGTAATCACCATAACTTTGATTTATATATATCGTGGGATTGTGTCCCATTGGGCGTGCCAAAAACTATTAGTGCAAAATCTGCCTTTGGCTACATTTGCACCTAAGACTTTCCCAACATTGAAAGGTTGGGTTCAAAACAAAGTTTACCCAATTCAATCTCCAGAGAAGGTTGGTTCCTTAATTTTTAGGGAAAAGGGAGAGATAATGAAATGCATAAATATATGGAAATATAGCTATTGCTAAGAATGTTTAAATGGTACAGATTAGATAACAACAAGGTATTTTCTACAACCTTTGACAAAAAAGCATTCCTTAAACCATAAAAAAAATAACTAATCCTCTGGTGCAGATTTAAATAAACATAAGCATATTTCAAATTTTAATTTTAGAGCTAGCTAAACTTCAAACGTAGAAACTTAGAATGAGAAATAAAGCAGTTTCTATTCAACGTAACTTTAAACATCAATTAACAACCCATACATATTGATAACAAAACCAGTGAGCCAAAAAATAGAATGGATAGTCTTTATTTGATTTTATAAGTCTGTGTACATTGTCTTGTAAACATCCAAGAGCCAACCTTTTGTTTGGGTCACTCATCCTATATATAATTTTACATAACAAAAAAACTGAAAGTTGTTACAACAATATGCACATAGGCTCATTCTGGTAGAGTGGCAGTTAAGAGAGCATGGGATCTTCAACTATAAATGGTTGGGATATTTTTGTTACCGTAATATACCTTTATCTTCTTGGAGGTGTCATGGCCCAACTATCTTTCACTGCTCTTCCTTGGGCTCAAAAATGCCATGCCATCATGACTTTTCCTTTGACTTAGCCTTGGATCTCAAAAATATCATGCCATCATGATCTTTTCTCTTCATTTGGCCTTCGGGCTCAAAAATATCACACCATTGTGATGTTTTCCCTTCATTTAGCCTTCGGGCTCAAAAGTGTCATGCCATCACAACTTTTTCCTTGAACTTAGCCTTTGGGCTCAAAAATATTGTGCCATCACAACTTGATTCCCTTCATTTAGCCTTCGAGCTCAAAACTATCACAATGTTTTCCCTTTATTTAGCTTTTGAGCTCAAAACTATCACACCATCATGACTTTTTCCCTGCATTTAGCCTTTGAGCTCAAAAATTTCATGCTATCATGACTATTTCCCTTAATTTAGCATTCAAGCTCAAAAAAATGTTGCGCCATGATGACCTTTTCCGTTCATTTAGCCTTTGGGCTCAAAAATGTTGTGCCATTGTGACTTTTTCCCTTCATTTAGCCTTTGGGCTCAAAAATGTCATGCCATCATGACTTTTTCCTTGGACTTAGACTTCAGGCTCAAAAATATCACGCCATCATGACTTTTTCCTCTGACTTGACCTTCTAGCTCAAAAATGTCACACTACCATGACGTTTTCCTCAGAATTAACCTTCAGGTTCAAAAATATTGCAACATCGTAACTTTTTCCTCTAACTTGGCCTCCTAGCTCAAAGATGTCATACTACCGGGATGTTTTCCTTTCACTTAGTTCCTTGGATCAAAAATATCATGCAACCGCGACCTTTTTTCTATACTTAGAAAAATTTCAAGAAGACCACTCCTTACTCCCCTTGATGTGGTCATTTTGACCTACATGGCTGAAGGCACCATTGTACCCAAGTGGGCAAAGGTGAGGAAGAATTGGTTGGTGGTGCTATACCATGTCGCGACCAAGCAAAGGGAGTGTTAGATACTCAAAATACAACTTGAGTTTGCACCCAATTTTTGAAATTTTTGTGTCTTGTGAGTCCTTTTATGTTTCCCCTAGTCAGTCTCCTTTCAATGAATTTTTGGTCCTTCGGTCTTTCCATATCCTATCCCATATTTTTGAGGTCATTTTTGAAGTTTTCCATGTCGTCAAAGTCAGGTCATCGTTTTGGTCTCATGTCAACCTTTTTGAACCTTAATAATAATTAATTATTTTTTTATCTCCAAATATCTTAAATACTTAATTAAATATTTTCCTTTTTAATAAAGTTTGAATATATATTTAATTAAATTTAATTAGATTATATATATATCAAAAATATAAATGGGGATCGGTCGATCCCCCTCATATTGTAATTAATAAAAAATAACGAGTGGGGGGTCGATCGACCACCCCCAATTAAATATAATTAGAAAAGCAAAGGCAGGAGTTTGACCGATCACATACGCCATGCATGAAAACAATTAGTTAAAAATAAGTTATGAGGGGGAATCGGTCGATCGCTCAACTTATTTAAATTCTAAAATAAGTTTTGGAGGGAATCGATTAATATCCCCCAACTTAAGTAAATATTAATTAAAAATAAGTGTCGGGGGAAATCGACCTATCCCCTGACTTAATTAAAATCTAAAATAAGTGTTGGGGGGATCGACTGATCTTCCCGACTTAATTAAGTAATAAAAATAGTGTGGGGGGTTAGCCGATCACCCCCACCACTATTTACTATATATAATATTATATATTATATATTATATGTAATTTAATATATAATAGTAATATTATTATTATTATTATTTTTTGATAATAATAATTTTTTTAATTTATATGATGAAATCGGTAGCCACCATGAATCTGGGCAGACTATTCACCTTTTATGGTTGTCACAGTATTTTGCGTTGTTCACCTTGGAAGCCACCGCATAGTTCTTAGTGCAATTCGTCCCTATAACCACCATGTCAAATTTATCATTATTATTGATAATAATATTTTAATTATTATTATTTTAATTTTTGAAATAAAATTGTATTTGGCTAAGGTTAGCTTTGTAAAAAATGGAAAAAAATATAATTAAAAATTGCAATCTGCCTTATTTTTTGGATGAGTTTTAATGGTCAAAAATTAATTGAAGCCATTTTTCGATCGACTTCAAGAGGAATGATAACGAATGATTATGGAAGTTTTTTTTATCAGTTGAAACTAATACTAGACCATCAACGAGCCATTAAATACAAGCAATATGGTAGATCAAATCTGGAGGTACTTACAGTTTTTATGGGTCATCACCCAATTTTAAATAAATAACAGTTGTAGTTATGAGCCATCATCGAAGTAGTTGCAATTTTGGCAATTATGGACCATCATCGAGCTTTTAATGGAAACCAATTTGCAAGCTATATGAGGGAGTTGATGCAGTAGTACCAAGGATCAAGTTTTTGCATAGTAAAATTTTGCAATAGGTATACGAGAGTACTTATCAGTTGTATAGACACTAAAATCGCTTCAATCTGATTAGACTACAATGACACTCTTATCAACACCATATGGCCCCATTGGGCAACCCTAAGGGGTTAAATAGTGGTCATAACCACTTTTGGGAAGGTTTACCCCACTTTTGGGAAGTTTTGGACCATGTAGCCATGGTCGTCTCACCCTAGGATGACCACAGTTCATGGTCATCCTACCCAGGGATGGCCACTAGCAACCATCCCTGGGTGGGATGGCCATGGCCTAGGCCCCTCAAAAAGTCAATGATAGGACAAATGGCAATCAATTTTTACCATTTACCCATCCAATGATTTATGATAGATTTAGGTCCTATCAAAGCCATCACAACCTACAAATTGGAGGCCTCTTCCACCCAATGCATGGCAAGGGTTTTGACAAGTGGTGACACCTACCTTGCATGCCCCAACTTGCCCATTTGACCATGTGGTCCTCTTGGGATATAAATGGGAGTTATTCCAACCAATTTTAGGGGGAGGTATTTGGAATATTTTGCAATGAAGTGCTACCAAGATTCACTCTCCATTTCACCTACGTATTTACCCTTGAAATCTCCATCCATCGAAGGAGGTTTTCCAGTGATCCCAAATACGCAAATACATTCCAAAACCCACCCATTTTTGTGAATTAGATTACCAAATATGATGACAACACTCCTAAGAGTAGTTTTAACTAGATCTAAGAGGAATTGGTGGAAAAAACCACCAGGTTTTGTGGTGGTCCCCACATGGGATGGTTAATAGTCCTAATTGGAACACCCAAGTACAATAATAAATTTGCATATCATTTTGGTTCAATTTTAGCATAGGTCATTTCTAAAGAAGTTTATATACATCATACTAAAATTTGATGGATTTTGGAGCAGTTTTGGACCTTCAATTAGGTTTTTCATTGTGAAAGTCCCAATTGGAACACCCAGGGATGACCATAGATTTTGCATACAATATCATATCAATTTTAGCATAAATCATATCTAAATTAGATAATATACATTATATTAATTTTTGATATAATTCGAAATAGTTTTGCAATGTTTATTGCACTTTTTTGTATTCAATGTTGCATGCATATTTATGATTTCATATCAATCTGCACATGCTATTGACCAATTTGAATTCTTTGTGTGTAGATCCAAGTATCTCAGTGCGCAAGGAAGGAGCTACAAGTTTGAATATGGATAGATTATCGTAGCAATGCCAAAACCCGATCTTCAATTCATGAGTGTGAGGAAGACACTAAAAGCCTACCTTGAGTTTTTGAAAGGATTCGATCCTTTAAAAATTGTAATGGATTGTATCGATTAAGAGCCCTCAAGGGGATGTTTTGTAACCATGCATTTGACAAATAGATTAATATAAATAGAACCTCAATTTATTTCACTTATTTGTCATTATATTTACATAGATGTCTTTTTGTAGTGCTTAAGTAAATAGGTGCATTTCATTTCCCTTTTGCTATGTGCACCATTTTTTTGCTCTACAATGGCGATCACGGTGCGACACATGTCCTATTTCATTTTTGCAAGTTTTAACTCTATTTTTGTATTTGAAATGTTGTAGGTTTTGGTCATTTTGGGCTGAAATTACCATTGATTTCCTAATTGAAATACCCAAGAATGACCACAGTAGCCATCCCACCTAGGGATAGCCCCTAAATTTGCAATCGTCCCACCCTAGGATGACAACAAAATAGGGGGATTTTAGCTCAAACTAATCTTAGGCTTTCAAGATAAGTATGTAAACCTTCACTTTGCATTATTATTGTTTAGATAATGTTAGATTTAGTTTTTTTGTCTTTTCCTTGTTTGCTAGAAAGGTAGATTTCACTTTTCTTATTTCAAAACAAAAAAAAGAAGAAAAATAGGAAAATAACAACTTAAGCATGCATTTGTGTGGTTTGATTGCTTGCAACCTACCTAATGGTTAGGTTACCATATAGGGTATGCATTTTGTAGGTTCTATTATTCATGCAATACTTTTGAAAGTGAAATGTTTTTTTGCATTTAGTGAAGTATCATTGAGTGTTATTTGGTTTTACTTTATTTAAGTATAAAAGGAACCAAATGCACCACATAAAATGTTAACATTAGTGAGTTAGAACTTCACCCCCAACCACTAATACATATCAACAACAGTGGGCTTCATCTCCATCCTTTGGCTCGCATGATACAAACCCTTTTTTTTTTCCAAAGCTGACTCCAAGAACCGTCTTAGCTATGGAAAATAGCATGGATCCCTATTCAAAGGGTGTACCACTGCCCATGATCAATATGGGTGAGGAATGGTAGGACCTATGCTCCCTAATCGAATATAGACTTCATTTTCATAATTTTGTTGGTTTACATGACCAAACTTTCATTGCTGGTTGTCGAGCTATGAGTATACAGGTGAAATCCTTTAAAAAATTTGAGAATTACATCAATAATATTCAAACATGTGAAAAGATATCTCTTTGCAAAACAAAAAATCAAAAACACACAAAACTATTTTAGGAAACACACATAAAATATTTAAAAAATATAAACACTTGTATTATTATGTGTTTTCATTTTTATGTGTTGCATCATTAAAAATTTTAAAGGAGATAATCGCATAGATTTTAGAACAAAGTAGTTATGGTATGCACCCACAACCAAGCCCATTCAAGGGCTGACGCTGTAGAGAGTAGGCAAGGAGACATATACCATATTTGATTTAACCCTAAGGATATGATTATACCTCCTTGGCAGCCTCCTAATCGCCCAAGTCCTAGAATGTCAAGTCAGGAACCTAACCTACAAGGGACCCCTATGCAGGTCACCCCTACAAGTATTGGTCCTAATTAAGGAACATACCTTCCAGTTATAGACAATTCACACGACTTATTTAAAGAATGACAATTGTACATTTAGGCATAAATAAATAGAGAAATACCACACATTCGCATACCTGCTCAATCTACCTTGCACACCTATGTGCAATATCAAGATTATACACCATGGGTAGGGTCAAATGATTAAAATATGCCATTAAATTGCCCTGATAGGTCTCAAAAATATAAGTACCAAGATGAGTATGATACTCATTGCCTTGGTCGAGCAAATGTAGTCCTTCCCTTCCTAATTTATGAAGGAAGACACAAGGAGAGTCTTGATTATCCTCAGTTTAATTACTCCACGCAAACATGATGTGCTTCTACTCTAGTTGAGTATAAAGAATGTCTATTTAGGTTTAAGCCTCAAGTGAACACGACCTATTTCAATTGAGGGAAGCTCATAGTTGACCTTTTAGATCCTCCTAAATATGATAGGAATCATGGCAATAGTGCTAGGGCTAATATACCTTGTACAACTAATAAGATAAATCAAGTTGTCAAAAGATATGCTAACTGCCAAACTTAATTCATTCAGCTTCAAATGGATAAAAAATGCTTGGATTGCCAACATAAGTTAAAAAGGTAAAGAATTGAATATAAAATTCAAGAGATCTTACATAATGGGGTCCCTACCCCAAGTACTCATAGATAGGGGGTTCATAAAATGCAACCTACTTTTATAAAAATAGGCTTTCTAGGCCTGACCAAATGTTGCCTTCTTGACCTCCTAGGCGTAATCAGGACTTGCCTTGCATGCCAAACATAGATCACCTTATGCAAGAATTTGTTCTTCCTTCTAGGCCAATTCAAGAAACACCTTATGGAGCCTACGATGATCTGGAACATGATGAGGAATATCTAGAAGCACCTTATGGAGGTATGGTTTATGACAATCAACCACCACACCATATGATTGACATTCCTCTCCCTCCCCTATGGGGCTAAAACAAAGAAGAGGAGATCAAATCCTCTTATGCATATAAATCATTTCTTGAGTGCATAGAAACAATAGAAAACAATACCTCTAGTTCTGGGCTTCAAAAGCCCACTTTGCGCTAGCTTTGCAGGCAACCAATCCACCCTTCAATACCTTCCCCACCATATCTAAAGCATTTAAAAATTCCCAAGTTGGATAGATTCTAAGGATAGGAAGATGCACAAGAGCATGTGACTAGGTTTATGAATCAATTCTTCAGTATCCAAGATAATGATGTCTTACTCTTGAGAAAATTTTTGATTACCCTCTCTGGCCCAACCATAGAGTGTTACAAACAACTCCCAAGGCACAACGTCCATAGCTTTGAACAATTTGCAGATGCATTCCTGGAATATTTCACCTTTAACACTAAGTGAAAGGTGACTTTAACAGACCTCACGAGGTTGAAGCAGTATGACGATGAGTCAATCATAGACTATGGTAATAGGTGGTGAACGCTTCTCGCTAAGCTACCATACCTACTACCAGTTTCTGAGTTTACTCGCATATTTTACAAGAGTTCTTTAAATATAATTTCATTATTGCTACAACTCCAACAATACCAAACTCTTGAAGATGCTCTAGCATAGGCTAAAAAAATCGAAGAAATCAAAATTTAAGAGGGGGAGGTTGTAAAACCTAGTAAGGAGTGGAATAAGAACATAAAGGGCAATCCAGAACAACCAAATCTAGTAGTAGTTAATCAAGTTGCCATCAATATTCTAGGGCTTATGCAACCAATTCCACCTCATAAGGTAAAATATCAAACCCAACCTCCTCCTGCAAGTTATAATAACAAAACTCAGGTGAATCAAGGGCAAAACCAACAATGTCATCCAAAGCAATAATTTATGCCCTTAACTGAGTCTATGGATTCCTTATTCGATCATCTATGTGTGGCCAAAGCAATTACTCTACTTGGGATCTGGCCTATAGATCTACATATGGGTAAACAAAAGTCTATGGGATATCGTTAATACCTATATTGTAAGTACCATAGGCAGAATGGGCATGCCATACTAATGTGTTATGAGTTTAAAAACCTAGTACAAGACATGATTGAGAGGAATGACCTTCAAGTTGATAACTATCTTGAAACAAATAATCAACAAATGGGTGTCTTTAAAGACCCATTGCTCACTCATAAGGTGTGTAAAAATCAAGCAAAATAGGTAAATGAGGTCCATACGACACCCCCTCAATAAGGGTTCATCAATATGGTTAGCATTGTGATGAGGAATAGGCATTATCGAAATCAAGTAGAACCACCTGTAGCTTCAAATGATATTCCCTCCACATCATAGCCTCCACCACCTCCAGTGCAAAGAACTTCCACCTCATCCAATGGTCACCATAAAGAGTAAGCTTTCTCAAATATTACGAACAACATCCGATCGAATCTCTATCTATGAGCTTATTCAGTAGTCTCCACCTCATTGAGAAGCTGTTATGGAGATTCTTAGATTGATTGAACTACAACCCTAGGAGTCTAAATTCTTTATCAATTTTGTGGGGCACATTCAGTAGTGCAAAGAGCCAATAATCAAATTTCATGAACATGAACTCAAACCAATATCAAATGACGTGGTTGATCCTCCCTTACACATCATTGTATGTATAAATGGAACACCTTACAAAAGAGTTATAATTGATATTGGATCTTCAAGCAATATCATCACCACAAATGCTCTCCAACGTCTAGGTCTTCAAGGATCCCATATTATTGTGTCCACTTATACCCTCAGAGCATTCAACGATAATATATGCTCAATGGTTGGCATTATAGTCTTACCTATTCAAGGTAGGATGCAAAACCATACCAACATTGTGTCATGTTCTAGAGGGTGCAATGTCATATAATATCTTGCTAGGTATACCCTATATTAGGGACATTAAGTGTGTGCCATCCATAGCTCACCAACATTTGAAGTACACTCATGAAGGGTAAGTACATGTTGTCTCTGCAGACCTTGAACCCTTCAAATACTACAACTTGGTGCATCAAATCCCTGAGTCGACCTTACCATCAAATCATGTGGACTTTGAACGAAATACATCCATTCAAGGTTTGGCTCTTTCACAATCACCTTCCATTGATCCATTACCATATTATTTTATACCACCCTCATCATTGACACCTTTAGATATACCTTCATCATCTTCGAATCCTTCATAAAGGAACATGTTGAAGAGGCCTATTGATGAGATCCCTCCAATCATATCTACCATTTCCATGAAATAAATTTCTAGTCTAGCAAACAAAGAACCACCTCATGAGGTAAGCATTGAGTCATCTCAAGCCTCACTTCCATCTCCTTCATCCTCACCATCGCAAGTTATAGTCCATTTAGCTACTACGGGTTTAGTAGAATACCTAGTGAGGAATATTACAATAGTTCCAACCATTGATACAATACAGAATATGGAACAACCTCATCTCCCAATTGGTATCATAGTATCTCTAGGCATACCTCCCAATCAAACAAACTTCATATATGGGGGTATTGAATATGGCACATAACCATCTCCTCAGTAAGAAGAGGATGAAGAATCCTTTTTTGAGGATATCAATTATATGTCCAATATTGACTATGCCATGTGATATATCCATCACTACCATTGGCATGGCTATGGTTTGGGGTTGTATGAAAAATGTACTTGCATTCCTTTCTAGTTGCAATATCAATTGTCATATGATAAATATTTTTTAGGACACGACAAGCCTATGCCTCTCGATGTCCTCACAAAAATTTTAGAGCACCTAGGTTTAAACTATAGGGGTGAGATTGCATGCAATCCTTAAGCTAATCCTAATCATGTCCACTCTTCGAGGAATTATTTTCTTGAAAATACGATAGATCAAGGTATATCTTGTGATTTCACCCAATCCTATGAAGAATGTGAAGGTTCACATACTCTCCCATCTAACAATGAGGAAGAGGTGTTGGCAATTTTGGGTACCTTGGGTACATTGCCCTTGCTCAAGTGTTGATGTTGTCATTGATGTCAAAGAGCGGAAGGGTTTTTGTGAAAACCAAGGCAGACTAAATTATAGGTTTTGTTTAAATCCATGGTCAGCAGTTTTGAAATGGGTTTTTCTTAAAACCCAAGTTAGCTCTTCGTTTTGTTGAAAAAGGTGCTCCGATGATGAAGATATTTAATTTTAAATATCCAGTTTAAATTTTATTTATTTATTTAAAATTTAAATTAATATTTTAAAATTAAATTAAAGTTGTTCACCGGCTTTTTTTCAAAACCGACGTTGCTAGGGTTTTGCAACGGATCAATTAGGGTTTCCTACTGACAAAGCAAGGTTAAGCAACCGAAAAATTCTAGGGTTTCATGTTGACCTAATTAGGGTTGCAGCCGACGTGTTTGAGAATGTTTTGATGGGATATTCTCTTCTATAAAAAGGCGGGACTGTTGCAAGGTTGATGAGGGGGCGTGATGTGATATATGCGAATGAAGTTCGTGTGCAGTAGAGTGTAAGTCGGTGATGGTTCTTTGGAGTTAAATAAAAGAGATCGCAACGATGAGATAGTGAGTGAGTGCGTATCGACTGATCGAGAACAAAGAGAGCGATATGCAGACGGTGTGTTTAAAGTTTGAGGCAAAAATACGTAGATGGTAGAAGTGAGATTTCATGGAAGGTGCAGCAGAGTGAGTGGTGCAAAGAGAAGATAAGAACACGGTATGCAGAAGTCGTGTTCCGAGTGTGAAATGACAGTGTGCTGGCTGTAGAAGTAATATTTTTGTGAAGTTGCAGCAGAGAACGCGGAGAGATATAGAGGAGTGGTTGAAAAAGTGTGAATCATTTTTCACAGCAGCAGTCGAATGCCGACAAGCAGCAGAACGCAAGAAAAACAGCAGATCGTGCAAATTGAGGTGACAGTTTAATTTTGCAATTTTTATTACTATCTCCAAGTTGTAGCTTGGTAAAAGGGGTTGGTACCTCTTTCCATTTGGAGATGGAAAAATTGGAGTTGGTGCTCCATTCTGTTGTAGCAGATAAAATTTAGAGGTTGGTGCCTCTTACCAGTTGGTGCTGGTGAATGATTATGTAAAGTTGTAGCTTTGCATTTGACTAGATTTGGATGGTAGTCCAAGCAGTCTTTTGAGGAGTAGCCACATCGGTGAACCTCGTTAAAATGTCGTGTTATGTGTGATGCTCTTAGTACTTTTATTATTTCTATTTTAATCTGCTGTAGTTTATTTAAAAGTCTAAATTGCTTTTAAGTTTTTAAAGAACACACTGATTCACCCCCCCTCTCAGTGTCATTGTGATTATAACAATTGGTATCAGAGCCGGTTCCCAATTTTGGCTAAATCAATCAGGGTTGATCTTGGATTAGTACACAATGGCTAAGAAGAATAGATCCTCATCCAAAAAGGCATCCCAGTCAGTTTTGGTTCCTGTAGAAGAGAAATTTGAACCGAAAAAGGTAGAAGAAGTGAATCCTAAAGTTTGTGATGAAAATCTTGAGGCTGAAGTAGATTTTGAAGGAGAGTTGATATCTGCTCTTGAAGAGTGGAGAATAGAAAAGAAAAAGAACAAAATACTGTCCAAGAAATTAGAAGAATATGAGGATGAGATTGAAGATCTCTTCCTACAATTTCAAAAGGCCAAGAAATCAGAAGAAGCCTTGAAGACACAACTGGATAATAAGAATGATGTATACGACACAAGTGAAGAGGAATATAAACAGGTTATTGCTGATCTAAAGCTGCAAGTAGAACAGAACAAAAGGATTGAAGATATTCTTAGGTCTCGGATCAATGAGAAAGAGACTGTATGCTACCAACAAGAAGAAGAGATTGTTTCATTGAAGAAACAACTAAAAGAGACCAATATAAATCTCAAATTTGAGAAGAGCACAGAGTTGCTAGATACAATGATAAATCAACAAAGAAGCTCCACAACTAAGTTTGGTCTTGGATATGAAGTTGAACAAACTTTATCCTCCAAATATGCAGAGAAGAAGTCCTCGGTTGAAGGATTGAAACAAGAAAAGTCTGAAGCTGAATCCTCAAAAGGAAGAAAATATCAAAGAAGATCTACAACAAAGCAACCACAGCAAAAGAGGTTCTCTCACTCTCACTCTTTTAATAATAATGCTTTTTATGGCTATTGTTCTAAATGCAACCAATTTGGTCACAAGGCAATTTATTGTGGACTGAACAATAGATCAAAGAGTTATGCTGATAAAAATACTTCTATTTTTTTGAGTGAACACCCTGTGCAATGTTTTAAATGTAATGGCCATGGGCACATAGCAATGTTTTTTTCAAGCACTTCTGTATCCAATCTAAGGCAATACCATAGATTTCATCATACACATAGAATGCAATACAGATAGGGAATAAAACATGTGCAATGTTTTAAATGCAATGGTCAAGGGCACATAGCAAGGTTCTGTCCAAGCACTTCTATATCTAATCTAAGGAAAAACCCTAGATTTCATCAGACACAAAGAGGACAACACCGAAAAGGAACATATCATGTGCATAAAAGAAAAGAAAATAATCATCCATCAAGAAAGCACACGAGACAACCCCACAAGAGAAATTTTCAAGTTCACGAACAGGAGCAAAATAGAGATGTTGTTGAAAAACCCAAGCCCAAGTTCAGGAAAGTCTGGAGAAAGACAGAAGAAAGGAAATTGTGTCTCCTTGGACTGAAGGAGGCTACTCTGCCATTGCTCTAAGCAAATCTAGGTGGCACATCCTTAGGAGGAGCAATATTAAAGTTTTATTTTAATGCTCCTATGTATTTGTCTAGGTATCTAAGGATGAAAGGTAAGCAGTCAGGTTAATGTTGTATAGTTGTTTAAGTGTGAGTCATATCTGTGACAAAGGACATGAAGTGGTGTTCAAGAAGTAGGGTTGTGAAGTCAGAAAAACAAAGAACGAGAAATTAATAGCAACAGGCTCAAGGACGTCTGGCAATCTGTACACACTCTCAGAGTTTTCAGAAGGTATGTGCTTCATGGGACAAGAAGAAGAGAACTGGTTGTGGCATAAGAGGCTTGGACACATAAGTTTTGATAATCTGGTAAGAATTAGCGCTAAACAAGCAGTGAGAGATATTCCAATCATTAAAAAACCTGCAAATAGTATGTGTGCTTCATGTCAAAAGGGTAAACAGACTAGAGTTTCATTTAAAACAAAAGAACATCACACTAACAGGCTTGGTCAAAAAAGGTTTAGTCAGAACTGGCTTAGTCAGAACATGTGGATTCAAAGAACAGGTATGCCTAAAAGAAACAACACCATTACTTGTTATAAGTGCAACAATAAAAGTCACACTGTCAGACAGTGCAGAGTTGAAATTCCAGGATATAGGAACAAGAACAGTGGCATGATCAGGTCCAAGGATCAGAACAATGACAGGAACAAGAATATGGTCAAAGAGTTCAAGAGAAGACCCGGTAAGGAAGTTATAGACGTTGATGTTGATCAGTGCCTAATGGGAGTTTTACTCCCACCCCAGAATTAATCACCTCATCAGGAGGTGGGGGAGGGACTAAGCTAAGAGGCCAATTCTTAGTTCCGAGCCCCAAAGGTGGCCCTTTGCCATTGATGACAAATGCGGAGAGATATGAGTAAGGGGGAGAGCTTTAAGTGAAGAGGAAAGCTTCAAGTCAGGGGGAGCAAAACTTCAAAGAGATTGATTTCAGTTTTGGCTCTTGAAGATGTGTTTTTAGTAAAGGGTTGCCATCAATGACAAAGGGGGAGATTGTTGGCAATTTTGGGTACCTTGGGTACATTGCCCTTGCTCAAGTGTTGATGTTGTCATTGATGTCAAAGAGCGGAAGGGTTTTTGTGAAAACCAAGGCGAGACTAAATTATAGGTTTTGTTTAAATCCATGGTCGACAGTTTTGAAATGGGTTTTTCTTAAAACCCAAGTTAGCTCTTCGTTTTGTTGAAAAAGGTGCTTTGATGATGAAGATATTTAATTTTAAATATCCAGTTTAAATTTTATTTATTTATTTAAAATTTAAATTAATATTTTAAAATTAAATTAAAGTCGTTCACCGGCTTGTTTTCAAAGCCGACATTGCTAGGGTTTTGCAACGGATCAATTAGGGTTTCCTGCTGACAAAGCAAGGTTAAGCAACCGAAAAATTCTAGGGTTTCATGTTGACCTAATTAGGGTTGCAACCGACGTGTTTGAGAATGTTTTGATGGGATATTCTCTTCTATAAAAAGGCGGGACTGTTGCAAGGTTGATGAGGGGGCGTGATGTGATATATGCGAATGAAGTTCGTGTGCAGCAGAGTGTAAGTCGGTGATAGTTCTTTGGAGTTAAAGAAAAGAGATCGTAGCGATGAGATAGTGAGTGAGTGCGTATCGACTGATCGAGAACAAAGAGAGCAATATGCAGACGACGTGTTTAAAGTCCGAGGCAAAAATACGCAGATGGTAGAAGTGAGATTTCATGGAAGGTGCAGCAGAGTGAGTGGTGTAAAGAGAAGATAAGAACGCGGTATGCAGAAGTCGTGTTTCGAGTGTGAAATGATAGTGTGCTAGCTGTAGAAGTAATATTTCTGTGAAGTTGCAGCAGAGAACGCGTAGAGATATAGAGGAGTGGTTGAAAAAGTGCGAATCATTTTTCACAGCAGCAGCTGAATGCCGACAAGCAGCAGAATGCAATAAAAACAGCAGATCGTGCAAATTGAGGTGACAATTTAATTTTGCAATTTTTATTACTATCTCCAAGTTGTAGCTTGGTAAAAGGGGTTGGTGCCTCTTTCCAGTTGGAGCTGGAAAAATTGGAGTTGGTGCTCCATTCTGTTGTAGCAGATAAAATTTAGAGGTTGGTGCCTCTTACCAGTTGGTGCTGGTGAATGATTATGTAAAGTTGTAGCTTTGCATTTGACTGGATTTGGATGGTAGTCCAAGTAGTATTTTTGAGGAGTAGCCACATCGGTGAACCTCGTTAAAATGTCGTGTTATGTGTGATGCTCTTAGTACTTTTATTATTTATGTTTTAATCTACTGTAGTTTATTTAAAAGTCTAAATTGCTTTTAAGTTTTTAAAGAACACACTGATTCACCCCCCCTCTCAGTGTCATTGTGATTATAACAAGAGGATCAAGGTTCCCCTTATGAATGGAGAATTGATGATGAATTGGATTATGACATAGCATCTATTAAATATCCTAGTTTAAATGAGGAATATGAATGGGTCGTTCCATTGGATGATGAAGAAGAGTTCTATCTGCGTATGTTCTCATTACAACATCCCATCTAGCAAAAAATTTTTCCACTTGAGGAGCAAGCTCACCCCATTCCACATCGACCAACTTTGATCATTCCACCTCCACTACAACCACCCTCGTGACTCTTGAGACAACCTCTTATCAATAGACCCAATCACCCATCCAATAGAAATCATCCATCCATCCATATGATTTCCATATATCTTATTGCACCCTTGCATGATATGAATAATCCATTAAATCCATTGCAACTTGACCTTGAGGTAATTGAATTTGATCGAGGAGATTCACCCCCATCTCCATAAGAGTATTGGCCTTGTGATGAAATGTTACAACTGTTTCATTTTCTCGAAGATATACTCAAAATGTCTTTCACGCTGATGTGGGGCATGCATTTTCAATTGATTATGTAAACCCATTTGACGACATTCATTTGATCCCTACTCCACACCAGTTGGAAGAATGATATCATATGTCAATTAAGTCAACAATTGATAGGGATATCAACATAGATCATAAGACTCCCCAATTCATCAAGTTAGGGAAAAGCTTATCCCTTATTAATCAAGTTGATTATACAAAAATTTTAAAAGAGAAGAAGAAAGTTTTTGTGTGGTTCTATAAAGACATGCCAGGACTAGATCCCAATTTAGTCATGCATAATATTTTGATTGATCCAAATGCAAAACCAGTCAAGAAAAAGCTACAAAAAATGCATCCAATAGTAGCCTTAATGGCAAAATATGAATTGTAAAAACTGTTAGATGCCAATTTCATTATATCAGTTTATTATCCACCATGGGTTTCCAATATGATACCTATCAAGAAAATCGATGGAAGGATTCGTATTTGCATCGATTTTTAAGATCTAAATAAAATGAGTCATAAGGATGAATTCCCTTTGCCAAAAATTGATGTGCTGGTGGATGCCACAACAGGCCATGAGATGTTGTACCTAATGGATGATTTCTCTGGATACAAGCAAATTCACATTAATCTAGAAGACCAACTCAAAACAATGTTCACAACACCTTGGGGTAAATTTCATTATAAAGTCATGCCTTTCGACCTCAAAAACGTTGGTTCTATCTACCAACGGGCTATGAATTATATATTCCATGACTACATGCATAAAATTTTGGAAGATTACATAGATGACTTATTGGCTAAATCTTTACTTTGCGATGAGCACATTGATATACTACACAAAGTCCTTGATCGCCTCATCAAACACAATGTTAGACTAAATTCCAAGAAGTGCTTCTTCGACGTCACATCTAGAAATCTCATGGGATTCATAGTCTCTAAATGAAGCATATAGGTCAATACAAATAAAGTCAATATAATCCTTGAAATGCCTTCCCCCCACTACTATAAATCAACTACATAGTATGCAAGGAAAGGTTACATCCATCAAGTGCTTCATAGTGTAATTATCGGATAAGTGCCAACCTATGAACAAATTGTTACACAAGGGGGTTGCATTTAATTGGGATGACGAGTGTCAAGCCACCTTGACAAAATTAAATAATATAAGGCTTTGTTTCCAGTATTGGCTTCAAGTCAGGGGGAGCAAAACTTCAAAGAGATTGATTTTAGTTTTGGCTCTTGAAGATGTGTTTTTAGTAAAGGGTTGCCATCAATGACAAAGGGGGAGATTATTGGCAATTTTGGGTACCTTGGGTACATTGCCCTTGCTCAAGTGTTGATGTTGTCATTGATGTCAAAGAGCGGAAGGGTTTTTGTGAAAACCAAGGTAGACTAAATTATAGGTTTTGTTTAAATCCATGGTCAACAGTTTTGAAATGGGTTTTTCTTAAAACCCAAGTTAGCTCTTCGTTTTGTTGAAAAAGGTGCTCCGATGATGAAGATATTTAATTTTAAATATCCAGTTTAAATTTTATTTATTTATTTAAAATTTAAATTAATATTTTAAAATTAAATTAAAGCTGTTCACCGGCTTGTTTTCAAAGCCGACGTTGCTAGGGTTTTGCAACGGATCAATTAGGGTTTCCTGCTGACAAAGCAAGGTTAAGCAACCGAAAAATTCTAGGGTTTCATGTTGACCTAATTAGGGTTGCAGCCGACGTGTTTGAGAATGTTTTGATGGGATATTCTCTTCTATAAAAAGGTGGGACTGTTGCAAGGTTGATGAGGGGGCGTGATGTGATATATGCGAATGAAGTTCGTGTGCAGCAGAGTGTAAGTCGGTGATAGTTCTTTGGAGTTAAAGAAAAGAGATCGCAGCGATGAGATAGTGAGTGAGTGCGTATCGACTGATCGAGAACAAAGAGAGCGATATGCAGATGATGTGTTTAAAGTCCGAGGCAAAAATACGCAGATGGTAGAAGTGAGATTTCATGGAAGGTGCAGCAGAGTGAGTGGTGCAAAGAGAAGATAAGAACGTGGTATGCAGAAGTCGTGTTCCGAGTGTGAAATGATAGTGTGTTGGCTGTAGAAGTAATATTTCTGTGAAGTTGCAGCAGAGAACGCGTAGAGATATAGAGGAGTGGTTGAAAAAGTGTGAATCATTTTTCACAGCAGAAGAATCGAATGCCGACAAGCAGCAGAATGCAAGAAAAATAGCAGATCATGCAAATTGAGGTGACAGTTTAATTTTGCAATTTTTATTACTATCTCCAAGTTGTAGCTTGGTAAAAGGGGTTGGTGCCTCTTTCCAGTTGGAGCTGGAAAAATTGGAGTTGGTGCTCCATTCTTTAGTAGAGATAAAATTTAGAGGTTGGTGCCTCTTACCGGTTAGTCGTTGGTGAATGATTATGTAAAGTTGTAGCTTTGCATTTGACTGGATTTGGATGGTAGTCCAAGCAATATTTTTGAGGAGTAGCCACATCGGTGAACCTCGTTAAAATGTCGTGTTATGTGTGATGGTCTTAGTACTTTTATTATTTATGTTTTAATCTGCTGCAGTTTATTTAAAAGTCTAAATTGCTTTTAAGTTTTTAAAGAACACACCTGATTCACCCCCCTCTCGGTGTCATTGTGATTATAACAAGAGGATCAAGGTTCCCCTTATGAATGGAGAATTGATGATGAATTGGATTATGACATAGCACCTATTAAATATCCTAGTTTAAATGAGGAATATGAATGGGTCGTTCCATTGGATGATGAAGAAGAGTTCTATCTGCGTATGTTCTCATTACAACATCCCATCTAGCAAAAAAATTTGCCACTTGAGGAGCAATCTCACCCCATTCCACATCGACCAACTTTGATCATTCCACCTCCACTACAACCACCCTCGTGACTCTTGAGACAACCTCTTATCAATAGACCCAATCACCCATCCAATAGAAATCATCCATCCATCCATATGATTTCCATATATCTTATTGCACCCTTGCATGATATGAATAATCCATTAAATCCATTGCAACTTGACCTTGAGGTAATTGAATTTGATCGAGGAGATTCACCCCCATCTCCATAAGAGTATTGGCCTTGTGATGAAATGTTACAACTGTTTCATTTTCTCGAAGATATACTCAAAATGTCTTTCACGCTGATGTGGGGCATGCATTTTCAATTGATTATGTAAACCCATTTGACGACATTCATTTGATCCCTACTCCACACTAGTTGGAAGAATGATATCATATGTCAATTAAGTCAACAATTGATAGGGATATCAACATAGATCATAAGACTCCCCAATTCATCAAGTTAGGGAAAAGCTTATCCCTTATTAATCAAGTTGATTATACAAAACTTTTAAAAGAGAAGAAGAAAGTTTTTGTGTGGTTCTATAAAGACATGCCAGGACTAGATCCCAATTTAGTCATGCATAATATTTTGATTGATCCAAATGCAAAACCAGTCAAGCAAGAGCTACAAAAAATGCATCCAATAGTAGCCTTAATGGCAAAATATGAATTGTAAAAACTGTTAGATGCCAATTTCATTATATCAGTTTATTATCCACCATGGGTTTCCAATATGATACCTATCAAGAAAATCGATGGAAGGATTCGTATTTGCATCGATTTTTAAGATCTAAATAAAATGAGTCATAAGGATGAATTCCCTTTGCCAAACATTGATGTGCTGGTGGATGCCACAACAGGCCATGAGATGTTGTACCTAATGGATGATTTCTCTGGATACAAGCAAATTCACATTAATCTAGAAGACCAACTCAAAACAATGTTCACAACGCCTTGGGGTAAATTTCATTATAAAGTCATGCCTTTCGACCTCAAAAACGTTGGTGCTATCTACCAACGGGCTATGAATTATATATTCCATGACTACATGCATAAAATTTTGGAAGATTACATAGATGACTTATTGGCTAAATCTTTACTTTGCGATGAGCACATTGATATACTACACAAAGTCCTTGATCGCATCATCAAACACAATGTTAGACTAAATTTCAAGAAGTGCTTCTTCGACGTCACATCTAGAAAGCTCATGGGATTCATAGTCTCTAAATGAAGCATATAGGTCAATACAAATAAAGTCAATATAATCCTTGAAATGCCTTCCCCCCACTACTATAAATCAACTACATAGTTTGCAAGGAAAGGTTACATCCATCAAGTGCTTCATAGTGTAATTATCGGATAAGTGCCAACCTATGAACAAATTGTTACACAAGGGAGTTGCATTTAATTGGGATGACGAGTGTCAAGCCACATTGACAAAATTAAATAATATAAGGCTTTGTTTCTAGTATTGGCTCCTCCTCGACCAAAAGTGTCATTCTATCTATACATATCAACTATTGAGCTTGCGTTGGGTACCATGTTGGCCCAAAAGAATGAATTGCATAAAGAATAGGCTACATACTATATTAGCCGCACCCTGGTCAGTTACAAAATAAATTACGCATATGTTGAGAATTTATGCTTAGAAGTGGTTTCACAACTAAAAAGCTACACCATTATATGCTCAATCATACCATGTATGTAGTTTCCAAAGAAAATCCATTGTGATATATGATGAGTCTTACTTACCATAACAGTCACACGATGAAATGGATTATGTTGTTGATAGAATTTGACCTCGTATTCATAGAAAAAATAAATTAAAGGTTAGGTCATAGCTGATTAACTCACAGAGGCTCTCCTCTAGGATGACCAACCTCTTATCATAGAGCTTCCTAATGATGGAGTCTTTCAAGTGTTAGAATCACCTGATCTTGAAGAGCTTGAAGCATAGGCTGACATAACTCTATTTTTTGATGGATCTAAGTGTGAGCAAGGGGGTGACACCATAAGGGGCTCTAATACCCCTTTCATTCAAACTCAATTTCCCATGCACAAAAAATAATGTTGAATATGAAGCTCTTCTCATAGGCCTTCAAACAACAATCACCATAAAAATAACTAAGCTCAACATTTTTGGTGATTCCTTGCTCATAGTGAACCAAGTAAAGGGAATATTCCAATGTAGATTCCCTATCTTGCAAGCATACAAAGCCCTTGTGGATACACTTCTAGAAATTTTTTAATGGTATGATATTCATGAACTCCCTCGATCATCTAACAATTTTATAGACACAATGGCCTCCTTAGGGTCTTTAATCTCGTAGAACCATTTTGATGATATAACAACCATTCAAGTCAAAACACTATCAAAATATGCAATTGAGTGTGAGGACCTTCACTCCATGCTAGAATTCCACATGATTCAAATTGAACCTTCTCATGAACGGTTCTCTCAAATTCACAATTGCTTAAATAATGTTGCTTGGGGGACTTTATTCCCTCAAACTCCTTTTGATAGTAGCACAACACTATATCTACAAGTTCTCTCCCAATCAGCATTAATGAGAGATTAACATCATAAGGATCAAGCAATTCATTCAATTGAGGCTCCTTCAAATCAATATTGGTCCATATAGCTAAAATATTACCTAAAGTTTGGTAACATTCCTTCTGGAATGTCACATGCTACCAAATGCACATTCAAGAAAAAAGTAGTAAAATATGTCTTACCTTGAAGATATATTGTATTGTCGAAGCTACAAGGGTATCCTCCTTCATTTCTTAGAATCTCAAGAGTCAGTTTGGATAATTTCCCAAGAACACGATAGTACATGTGGTGGCCATTTTAGTGGCATGGCCATCACAAAGTGCATTCTTCGCATGGGATATTATTGGCCAAATTTAGAGTAATATTTTTGTGCTCATGTTAATAAGTGCATAAAGTTTCAACACCACACTAATTTGACACACATACCTTCTCAAGCCTTACAAACGATTCAATCGGTTTGGCATTTTTCGCAATGGGGGTTTAACTTAATTGGGAAAATATCACCCTCTTCCTCATGTCATCACACGTTCATCATTACGACCACTAAATATTTCACAAAATGGGTGGAAAAAATTCCCCTTACCACTATGATTGGGCCTCGCATTGCGAAGTTCATGTTATACAATATCATTTATCATTTTGGTATTTCATAAAAAATAATTTCAGATAATGGGCCACCTTTTAAGAGTAAGGATGTGCGTGCTTTAATAGCTAAATATAACATATAGCATAGCTTTTCTACACCTTATTATCCACAATCCAATGGACAAGATGAGGCATAAAACAAATAGTAATTGCCATTTTAAATAAAACCATCAAGGATAATCACAAATATTGGCATACTCAATTTCCTCTTGCCCTTCGGGCCTACCACACTAGTATTCAAACACCCATTGGGGTAACACTATTTTCACTAGTGTTTGGTGTTGAGGTTGTCATGCCTTTAGAGTTGGAAATCCCGTCACTGTGCATATCCATGCAAGAGTTCATCGATGATGACACTGCATGATAGGCTCGCTTGGAACAATTAACTTTACTTTATGAGCGACATGTTAATGCTCTTGAGAACCTATATGTTTATCAAGAGTGGATTAAGATAGTCTATAACATGAAAGTCCATCCTAAATACTTTCAGGTTGGTGACCTTATTTTGAAATAGAACAAACAAAAGTCTAACTTACCACCCAATTTGTGGAAAACATTTGCGGTAAACTAGTTAGGTCCATACATTATCACTAGTTAGATTAGACCTAGAACTTATTGACTAGCTTCCATTGAAGGAACCCTTGAATATCCTTCACCTATAGTATTTTCACGCTTAAAATGTTGCACCCTACCAAAAATCTCCAAAGGTATCTTTAAATCCTTTGGTCACCCAAAAATCCCAAAAGGTATACATAAATCCTTTGGTCACCTAAAAATACCCAAAGGTACTCATAAACCCTTTGGTCACCCAAAAATCTCCAAAGGTACCTATAAATATTTTGGTCATCCAAAAATCCCCAAAAGGTACTCGTAAACCCTTTGGTCACCCAAAAAGCTCCAAAGGTACCTATAAATCCTTTGGTCATCCAAAAATCCCCAAAGGTACTCGTAAACCCTTTGGTCACCCAAAAAGCCCCAAAGGTATTCATAAACCCTTTGGTCACCCGAAAAGTCCCAAAGGTACTCATAAATCCTTTTGTCATCCAAAAAGCCCCAAAGGTACTCATAAACCCTTTGGTAATAAAAAAACCCCAAAGGTATTCATAAACTCTTTGGTCACCCAAAAGTCCCAAAGGTACCCATAAATCATTTGGTCACCCAACAAAAGCTCCAAAGGTACCTATAAACCCTTTGGTCACCCAAAAAGCTCCAAAGGTATTCAAAAACCCTTTGGTCACCCAAAAAGCCCCAAAGGTACCCATAAACCCTTTGGTCACCCAAAAAGCTCCAAAGGTACTCATAAACCCTTTGGTCATCCAAAAAGCCCCAAAGGTACCCATAAACCCTTTGGTCACACAAAAAGTCCTAATGGCATCCACTAAGCCCATTTGTCAAATGTATATATATATATATATATATATACATATAGCAAAAAAATCGTCTTCACCACTAAAAAAAGCAAAAAGTAAAATAAAAAGTGGTTCTCATGACTACCAAAATACCTTGCTCACAAAAAAAAATGAGCAAATCCCTAGAGCAATTAAAAAATAAAAGAAAATAAGGTGTAAACACTAAAATCGTGTCAATCCGATTATATTGCCAAGACATGTTCTAATCGACACCATATGGCCCCCTTGGGCAACCCTCAGAGGTTAAAAAGTGGTCCTAGCTACTTTTGGGAAGTTCTACCCCTCTTTTGGGAAGTTTTGGTCCATATAGACATGGTCATCCCACCCTAGGATGACCATAGTTCATGGTTGTCCCACCTAGGGACGACCATCAACAACCATCCCTAGGTGGGCCGACCATGGACTTGGACCCTTAAAAAGTCAAAGGCAAGATAAATGGTACCTAGATTCTACCATTTACCCAACCCATTGAAGCCTGCTAGTCTGAGGTTGCATAACTCGCATTCCAAGTTGTAAATTAGAGGCCCAAATTGGAGATTATTCCCCCTCCAACACATGGCAAGTTTTGGACAAATAGAGGCACCTGCCTCGCATGGCCAAGCATACCCATCTGACCATATGCTCACTTTAGCTATAAAGTGGAGTCATTCCACCCAATTTAAAAAGAAGAGTCTTTGTAATATTTCATCACGAAGTGCTACTGAGATTTATCCCCAATTCACCGTGTATTTTCCCTTGAGATCTCCATCAAGCAAAAGAGGTTTTCAAGTGATTCTAAAAAATGCAATCCATTAAAAAAACTAATCCATTTGAGTGAATTAGGTCCCAAAATTTGACAACACCCCTAGGAGTAGATTGGACCAAATCATAGAGGAATTGGTGGCAAAAACCACAATATTTGGTGGCCATCCCCACTTGGGACGATTAGTATTCTTGTGACCTACCTAATGGGTAGGTTTCCATTTAGGGCATGCATTTTGTAGGTTCAATTTCTATTTAATACTTCTAAAAGTGAAACATTATTTTTGCATTTAGTGAAATCTCATTGAGTGCTCTATTGTTTTACATTTTTTAAGTATAAAATGAACCACACACATCATGTTCCATGTAAAAATTAGTGAGTTGGACTTCATCCCTAATGACTAATTGAGACGAACGATAGTGGGCTTCATATCCACTTTTTGGCTCACATGATTGATACAAACCTTGTTTTATTGGCCAAATCCGACACTAAGAACCATCTTAGCTATGGAAAATAACATGCATTCCTCTTCGAAGGGTGTATCACTATCCATGATCAATATGGGTGCGTATTGATAGGACCTATGCTCCCTGATCAGGTATGGGCTTTATCTCCATACTTTGGTTGGTTAATGTGACCAAAATTTCATTACCAGTTTTCAAGCTACAAGTATACAGGTGAAATACTTTTAACAAATTGAGAATTACATAAATAATATTCAAACACATGATAAAAGATCTCCTTCCAAACAACTGATCAAAACACACAAAATAGTTTTAGGGAACACACAAATATTTAAAAGAGATAAAAACTTGTCTTATTGCATAATTTCATTCTTGTGTGTTGCATCATTAATTTTTTTAAAGGAGATAATCACGTAGGCTTTGGTACAAAGTAGCTATGGTATGCACTCATAGCCAAGCCCATTCAAGGGTTGACGCTGCAAAGAGTAGGCAAGGAGACATGAGTCATATCCGATTTAGACCTAAGGACATGTTCATACCTCCTTGGTAGCCTCCTACTCACCCAAGCCCTAGAATAGCAATTTAGGAAATTCACCTACAAGGGACTCCTACATGGGAAACCCCTATAGGTTTTGGTCCTAATCAGGGAACATACTTCCTATATGTAGACACTTCACATGCCTTCTTTCAAGAATGGAAATTGCACGTTGAGGCACTAACAAATAGAGAAATACCACACATTCATGTTCCTTCTAGGTCTACCATACCCACTTATTGGAAAGATCAAGAGTACACACAATGAGCATGGCTGAATGATCAAACTATACCCTTAAATCGGCCTAATAGGGTACAACAACCTAAGTACAAAGATGAGTATGATACTCATCACTCGGGGTAAGCAAAGTCAATCCTTCCCTTCCTCATAAATGAAGGCATGAGGAAAATTTTGATTATACTTAGGTCCATTGTGCCATGCAAGAACAATGTGCCTCTACGCCATCTGAGTACAAATATCGTTTATCTAGGATTGAACCTCAAGTGAACATGACTTTCCTTGATTGAGGGAAGTTCATAGTAAATATTTTAGACCATCCTGAATGATATAGGCCCTAGGGTGATACTTCTAGGGCTCATAGGCCCTACACTACAAAATAGATAAATCCAGTGATCAAGAGATATGCTGAGCACCAAGCACAATTCAATCAACTTCAGTAGGATAAATAACGCTTGGACCACCAACATCAATTAAAAAGAAAATAATTAAGCAACAAGCCAATGAGTTGTTTCAAGATACCTTACATGATAGGGTCCCTACCCTAAGTACTCATAGATAGGGGGTTAATTAGAGGTAACCTAATTTTAATCAAGATAGGCCTCCTAGGCCTAACCAAATGTTTCCTCGTCAAAATTCTAGGTCTAACTGGTACTTGCCTCCTAGGCCAAACATAGATAACCTTCCATAGGCGCTTACTCCTCCTTGTAGGCTAGTTCAAGAGACACAGTATAGGGCCTACACTAATCTTAAACCAGGAAAGAAATATCCTAAAGCACCTTATGATGGCAGGGTGGATGACATTCAACCACCATGCAATAGGCTTGATATTCCTTGCCCTCCTCCATAGGGTCGAAGCAAAGAAGAGATAAAATCCTATGATGCGTATAAAGCATTGCTAGAACACATGGAATCGATAGAGAACAATACCTCTGGGTCTGGGCCTCAGAAGCCCACTTTGTGCCAAATTCACAGTCAACTACTTCACCCATCCGTACCTTCCCCTCCCTATCTAGAGCATTTCAAAATACCCAAGCTAGATAAATTTAAAGGAGAGGAATATGCGTAGGAGCATGTCACCAGATTTTTGAACTAATGTTTTTGTATCCAGGATAATGATGCCTTACTATTGAGAACATTTATGCTTACCCTCTATAGCCCTACCATAGAGTGGTACAATCAACTCCCAAGGCACAAAATCCATAACTTTGAACAATTCACAAATGCATTCCTAGAACACTTCACCTTTAACACTAAGTGAAATGCGACGTTGACTGACCTCACGGGGTTGAAGCAATATGATGATAGGTCAATCACAAACTATGACAATAGGTGGCAAACATTTCTTGTTAAGATACCATACCTACTTCCAATGTCAAAGTTGACTCACATGTTTGCTAAGAGTTGGCTAAATCCAATTTCCCTTTTGCTACAAATCCAATAGTACCCAAATCTTGAATATGCTCTAGCATAGGCTAAAACAATAGAAGACATTAAAATTTAAGAAGAGAAAATTGGAAAACCTTTCAAGAAGGAATGGACTAAAAACACCAAGAACAATCCGATGCAACCAAATCTGGCAACAGTCAACCAAGTTGCTATTAGTATTCCAAGGCCTATGCAACCAACACCACCTCACAATCCTAATTATCAAGCCACACCTAGAAACTACAACATAAAAAATTAAAATAATCAAGGGAAAAACTAGCAATGTCATCCTATGTGGCAAAACTAGGAAATTAATCTACCTAAAAGTCAACCTATAGATCCGAATGCACCAAAGCCCTCAAGATATCATGAAGACCTATAGTGCAAGTACCATAGATATAATGGGCATAATATGCAGATATGCTTTAGGTTCAAACACCTAGTATTTGACATGATCGATAGGAATGATATTCAGGTTGATAACCCTATTGCAACAAATAATAAACAAATGGGTGTTTTTAAAGACACATTTCCCACTCATGAGGAGTAGGCAAAGCCAACATGATAGGTGAATGAGATCTATCTGGCATCCCCTAAACAAGGGTTCATTATAATGGTCAGTATCATAATAAGGAATAAGCGTTACCCAAGTCAAGTCGCACCACCAACGGATTCAAACAATATTCCTTCAATGTCACAACCTCTGCTTCCTCCAGTGCAAAACCTTCCACCTCATATGGTGGTCACAATATAGAGTATGCTTGTGACAGATATGGAGGCAAAAAATTAAAACTTTATTCCAAATTCAATTATGTGCAAACCTTACAATATATAGTCTCCATTGCAACAAATAATACGAAACGGAAGGAGGAGATAAAGGAGAAAAGGGATAGAAGAAGTTGCGAGAAGAAGGAGATAAGAAGATAGAAGAAGGAGGAGACAAAGTAGGGATAGGGATAGAGATAAATTAAAAAGATGCCTTGCCGACATTTCTTGCCAACTTTGCACCTTCGTGGAGTTAACCTCTAACACTCTCCCCCTTAAAGTTGAGAGGACTGACAAGATAGTCTCTCAGATTTATAAATTGAGCTTTAGCCATGCCTTTGGTGAAGATGTCTGCAATGTTTTCCAAAGTGCTGCAATATTTAAGCTCAACGATATCTTGCTCCACCATGTCTCGGATGAAGTGATACTTCATATCAAAGTGTTTTGTTCTGCTATGGTGGATAGGATTATATGCCAAGTGAATGGCACTGATGTTATCACAATATATTCTGGTAGGACCACTTTGTTGTTCTCCAATCTCTTCAAGAACTTTTCTCAACCATAGGGCTTGAGTACTAGCATATGTGACGGCGATATACTTAGCCTCAGTAGATGACAATGCTACAAAAGTCTACTTTTTGGAACTCCATGTAATTAGTCCTGACCCTAGACTAAAACAGTTCCCTGATGTAGATTTTCTATCATCGATGTTGCTGCCCCAATCACTATCATTGAAACCAACTAACTTGACAGCCTTACATTTGTGGTAATGGATTCCAAAATCCCATGTACCCTTTACATATCTGAGAATTCTTTTAGCTGCTTGTAAATGCAGCTCGGATGGATTAGCCATAAACCTTGATACAAGAGAAACAACATACTGAATGTCAGGTCTTGTGTTGGTGAGAAACATCAAACTCCCAACCATGCTCCTGTAAGTGGTCGTGTCAACCTTCGGTGCTCCATCATCCTTGCTCAATTGGATCCCATGTCCAATTGGAGTTGCAACTGCTTTGCAATGCTCCATAGCAAATTTCTTGATCATATCCTGAGCATACTTGTGTTGACAGATGAAGATCTCTCTATCTGTCTGATGAACTTCCATGCCTAGGAAGTAGTGCATTAATCCCAGATATTTCATCTCAAATTGTTTCATCATGGAGTGTTTGAACTCCATATTCATCTTATCATTACTACCCATAAATATGAGATCATCCACATATAAACAAACTATGAGGATGTCTTTACCTTGCTTTAGGTAGTAGAGAGTTGGTTCATTTTTTCTCCGAGTGAACCCATATTCCTTGAAATAGCCATCAATGCGAGAGTACCATGCTCTTGGTGCTTGCTTGAGGCCATACAGTGCTTTTTTCAGTTTATAAACAAGGTGCTCCTTACCTTGTTCTTGAAAGCCTTGAGGTTGTTCAACATAAACCTCCTCTGTTAAGTACCCATTGAGAAAGGCACTTTTTACATCCATGTGTTGAATTTTCCATCCTCTGTGGGCAGCTAAGGAAAGTATTGTTCTGATTGTCTCCTACCGAGCTACAGGAGCAAAGGTCTCCTCATAATCAATGCCATACTTCTATGTGAAGCCTTTTGCTACCAGTATTGCCTTGTGTCTTTCAATGCTCCCATCAACATTGAATTTGGTCTTGTAGACCCATTTACATCCAACACATTTCTTCCCTTTAGGAAGTTGTACTAGCTCCCAAGTATCGTTGTTTTTTATAGAGGTCATCTCCTCTTTCATGGCTTCCTACCATATCTTCTGAGTACAAGCCTTCTCATAGCTAGAAGGTTCAAGTTGTGCACTAGTCAATAAAGCATAATTGACTACATCTCCCCGAGGCTCTTGGGAGTCATCATCTCCATACAAACGTAGATTTTCAAGTCATTGCAAAACTGAACTCATTTCACTAGCTTGACTTCTAGTATATCTTCTCTGAAAATTTTTATCCAACATCTGATAAGATGGATGATGTTGTAATGTTCTCTTACCTCTGGATGGAGAATCAATATCCATTGGTGAAGAACTAATTGATCGTTGTGGAGAAGGACTTGGAGAAGTTGTTGATGAACTTGAAGTAGCACTTCTGCTTGGGCTTGAAGGGGGTGTGTCTTTGCCTTTCTTGGGTGACACCTACTGAATTTGTGAAGAACCTACATCATGGGATTCATCATCAACAAAAATTCTTGGATGACCCCATTCTCCCCCTTCATCAAAAATCACATCCCTGGAAAGGACAATTTTATGGGTCTTCGGATTGTAGAGTCTATAGGCTTTGGTAGACTCACAATATCCTATAAAAATACATGCTTGACTCTTGGGATCAAGCTTTTTCCTTTTTTCATCAGGAATGTGTGCATATGCTAAAGAACCAAAAATTCTAAAATGTTTTACATTTGGCTTCTTGCCATACCATGCCTGGTAAGGAGTGATCCCCTTCAAACTCGAAGTAGGACTCCTATTTAGAATGTATACACTGGTTCTTACAACATCAGCCCAATACATATTACTTAGATGCTTTGTTTGAAGCATCGATCTGGCCATCTCTACAATGGTGCGATTTTTCCTCTCTGCCACACCATTCTATTGTGGAGTATAGGCAGTGGTGAACTACCTTTTTATCCCACTTTCTTTACAAAATTGCAAATTTTTTTGGAAGAGTACTCTCCTCCTTTATCTGTTCTGAGACATTTTACATGATATCCACTTTGTTTCTCTACATCATTCTTGAAATCAATGAAGCAATCAAAAGCTTCATCTTTGTGTTTCAAGAAATAAACCCAACACATTCTAGAGAAATCATCTATAAAAATGAGAAAATAAGAATTGTTACCAAGACTTTGTGTCTGCATTGGACCACAGATGTCTGAATGCACTAATTGTAGTGGATAGCTGGCCCTCCATGCTTGTCCTCTTGGAAACTTGGACCTGGCGTGCTTTCCCAAAGCACATCCTTCACAGACCTCCTTGTGATCCTAAATTTTAGGAAGTCCGGTCACCATCGCTTGAGAAGTCAACAATTTTAGGCTAGCAGAATTCAGGTGACCATATCTCAAGTGCCAAAGCACACTTGAATTTGCAATAGCAATATTTGCAAGTTGAGCTCCCCCTGGCTGTCCAAACTTAAGGGGAAATAACCTATTTTTGGTCATAGGTACCTGCGTGATGACTCTATTACAATTATTCTTGTCAAATATTACACATTTTCCCTCATCAAAAACAAGTTTATAATTCTTTTCCATCATTTGTCCAACACTTAACAAATTATGTTGGAGTTGAGGGGTGTAGTAGATATCATTCACCTTTTTGAGGCCTTCCTTCGTTGGAACCTCCATGGCTCCAATGCCTTCAACTTGCAATGCTTTATCGTCTCCCAACTTGATTCGGGATTTATAGGTGGAATCTATTGTAGCAAAGAGTTCTTCTTTGCCACTCATATGGTTGGAACAACCGAGTATCCAAAATCCAAGTATCATTCAGATTTTGATCCGATTGCCCATAAGAAAGAAAGAGATTAGAAGTCCCTTCTTCTTCACCAAAATGACCATACTGACTGCTTTGACTGTTGCTTCCCTGAGAATATTTGGACCAACAATCTCGAGCAAAGTGACCTGGTTTGCCACAATTGAAACAAACCTTTTTGGATTTGTCACTTCCTCTTCCTCGACCTTGATTTCTACCTCTGCTTTGTTGACTACCTCTACTTTGACTTCCACCTCTGCTGGGAGTTCCTCCTCTGTTGGGATTTCCACCTCTTTGGCTGCTCTTGCCTCTGCCTCTTCTCTGACCTCTGCCTTGGCCTCTACCTTGTCCTTTTCCGGCACCTTCCTGAGATGCGAAGGCTTTATCATCGCCTCCATAACTGGTTGAAGGAGATTCCTGTAATCTCTCTTCATGTGAAAGTAATGAACCAATTAAAGCATCAAAGGATAGTGTAGATAGATCCTTTGATTCTTCGATGATGATTGCTATGTGATTCCATTTCGGAAGAAGTGTTCTCAACACTTTCTTCACAATAGTTTCTGGTTTGACTTCTTCTCCAAGTGTTACCATCTTGTCAATGACTGCTTTAACTCGAATGCAGTAGTCACCAACTTTCTCATTTTCAATCATCTTGAGATTCTCAAAATCTCATTTCAGTGTTTGAAGCCTGACCTGCTTCACTTGATCACTTCCTTGGAAACCTTCTTTTAAGGCATTCCATGCATCTTGGGCAGTTATACAAGATGCAATTCTGGGAAAAATACTTTTATCCAACGCTGCTTGAAGATGAAAAAGAGCAAATGAATTGTTCTTTTGTGCTTCCTTCTTTGCTTTCTTATCAGTTGCACTTAATGTAGTCCAATCGGAGGGTTCTGAGTAACCCTCTTCTACTATGTCCCATAACCCCTTACCTATGAGTAAGGTCTTCATTTTGATAGACCAATACTCATAATCGTACCCATTAAATTTTGGAATGGGTAGATTAGCATTTGAGGCCATAGCTACTGACAAGAAACTAGAAACAAACTTTTATTTTTCTAGTACAATCAATTTCAAAGAAAAGCAATTACAAATTTAAATCAAGTCTAGCTTGATCTACTCTTTCACTTATGGCTTGCTCTTCTTTTTGAGGCTCTCCAATCACCGGGTTCCCAAAGTTATCACCAATCGAATCTTCGTCGTCACTGATGAGGATAATTTCTGGTGAAGCTGGCTCCAGTATTTGGACTGAATCACTATTACTGATATGAGGATTTGTTGGTTCTTGAGGTGCAACGCCAACTGAATTTGAGTGCTCAAATCTGTTGTTGAAGGAGTTGTCTTCAAAATCTGCCTCGTATCCAGAATCGGGACGTCTCTGATGAGCTATGACGACGTTTTGTAACTGGCTGAACACAACATGCAGACCGTATCTCTGAACTCTTTCATCAAACGATTCGGCGTTCTCTCTCAGTAAAAGAGAGCACAGTGCATGATAGCACCCGGTAGATCGTATCATGAAGTTTTTCAATGCAAAAATATTCCCCTTAGGGCCTCTGAGGTTACAAATGTTTACTCTTACAAATTTCACTCCTTTACAGTCATTGAGGCTATTACAAAAAAAATTTCAGCCTTGAACGGGGTTCCAAGGGGCAATGCTCCAGAAGGCTTCCCGTCACTTTTATGCTCCCTTTTTACAAATATTGCCACTTAGGCTATTACACAATTTGTAAGTTTTTTAAGCCCCTTGGGCGTATTACATAAATTGCCTTTGATGCAATTTTCACTTTCCCCTTTTAAAGTTTACTAAAAAAAACTTTTAAAGTAAAATATATTTCTATTTAATAATAAAAAAAACATTGCATTAAAAACAAATAATTTTAAAAGCAATATTTTTTAATTATTAAATGAAATATAAAACTTTTTTTTTTTTTAAATTGAACCTTTATGTTTGCAGCCCGCGTGAGTTGAACTCGCAACCTTTCGAACCCGACCGAGCCTCTTGACCAACATGGTTGCGACCACCTTTGGCACCTCAAAGCACTTGTAGGCTCTTATCCTTCTCATGGTGCATATAAAAAGAAATGAGAATTTGATCTCCACAGGGTTTCGAACCTGCGACCGAACGCAGCGTTTCAAACCACCTTAGCCAATCGAGCCAAGCGTCCGATGTGAAGACACGCCCGACGCGATTCTATTAAACATGTGCAAATTGTTTTTTTTTATTTTGAAAATGGGATATCAATATCCCACATGCGTTGTGCATGGGGGAATATGGGGTTTAAAAACCTCGACGCGACTATGAGAAGTCGATTGCCTTCGGGCAATCGATCTTCACTCCTTTTGTCGTCGCCTCAGCCAATACTCAACTGCCATATCGCGACCACGTCACGACCACGTTGCCATGTCGTCCGTGCCAAACCCCACCTTGCTGCCCTACTGTCACGCCCTCGCTACCACGTCGGGAAAATTGTCCACGTCACCCGCTCTCAGCCTCTACCACGTGGCATCCCCACTGCCACATGTCATCCTTCTATTGTGTCCACGTAAACCAAGCCTCTAAAGCCATGTGTTTGTCCATGTCAGCATCCACATCAGATTTATGTTTGCATCCACATCAGGTTATCATGGGGGTGTGTGTGGTCATCATGGTGATCTACGTGAATCGGTCTACATCTAGGGTCCGTCAGATCCACCTCAGGATGTCTGCACACCACCTCGAAGTGCATGCTAGATCTATTGTGCATGCCTTGGTATCCATGCCCGGATCTGGAATACCTAGGCAGTCCTACTACCTCGAGATGCATGCTTGGACCTTCACAGGTCAACTCCCTCTACTTGACCTCAAAAAATAGGCCTGGACCTCCTACTCTGATACCAGAGTGTGATAGATATGGAGGCAAAAAATTAAAACTTTATTCCAAATTCAATTATGTGCAAACCTTACAATATATAGTCTCCATTGCAACAAATAATACGAAACGGAAGGAGGAGATAAAGGAGAAAAGGGATAGAAGAAGTTGTGAGAAGAAGGAGATAAGAAGATAGAAGGAGGATAAGGAGGAGACAAAGTAGGGATAGGGATAGAGATAAATTAAAAATATGCCTTGCCGATATTTCTTGCCAACTTTGCACCTTCGTGGAGTTAACCTCTAACAAAGCTTGCGAATGACATCAGCTCATATATCTATTTATGAGTTTATCCAATAGTCTCCACCTCATCGAGAAGCTCTCATGGAGATCCTCATATCAATTTAATTGCAGCCCTAAGAGTCTAACTCCTTTAGAAATTTTATGGGGCATGTTCGATAATGCACAAAACTAGTAATCACCTTTCATGAGCATGAACTCAAGCCAGTACCAAATGACATGGTGGATCCTCCCCTACACATCATTGCATGTGTAAATGAAACACCTTACAAGAGAGTTTTGATTGGTACTGGTTCCTCCAGTAATATCATCACCATGACTACTATCAAACATCTAGGTCTTCTAGAATCCTACATTGTCACATCCATGTATACCCTCCAAGCATTTAACGATGCTCTATGCTCAATGGTTAGTACTAGAGTCTTACCTATTTAGGTGGGACAAAGGACCATACCAAAATTGTGTCACATCTTAGAGGGTGAAATGGCCTACAATATATTTTTGGGAAGACCTTATATTAGGGACATGAAGTGCATGCCATCCATAGCTCACCAATGTTTGAAGTACAATTACAAAGTGTAAGTGCATGTTGTCTCTACAGACCTTGAGCCCTTCAAATACTACAACTTGCTATAGCAAATCCTCGAGTCAAAGTTACCATCAATCCATCTGGATTTCCAATCAAATACATCAAGGCAACATCTGACTCTTTCACCATCACCTTCCATTTATCCATCACCATATTCTTCCATACCATCCTCATCATCATGCCTTTATTATCATTGAACCTTTTTTATAGGAACATGGGGAAGATATCTATTGATGAGATCCCTCCAAAAATCTCTACCATTTCAACGGTAGATATTCCTAGTCCACCAAATGAGGAACCACCTTAGGAGGTGAACATGGAGTCAGCCCAAGCCTCACTCTTGTCTCATCCATATCCACCACCACAAGTCATAGTTCATCTAGCTGCCATTGGCTTAGGAGAATACCTAGTAAGAAATATAACGACTTCTACCATTGAGATAGTGTAAAACATTGGTCAACCTCGTCTTCCCATAGGTGCCATTGTACCTCTAGGATTACCTCCAAATCAAACAAATTTATTTTATATGGGTATTGAATATGGCATAGAACTACATCAACAACAAGAAGAGGATGCAAAGCCATTTTATGAGGATATTAATTACATGTCTAATAACGACTTTGCCATGAAATATCTCCATCTCTGCAATTGGCATGGCTATGATTTGGGGTTTTATGAACAAGGTACTCATGTTCCTTTCCAGTTGCAATGTCAAATATTGTATTATAAGTTTGGTTTAGGATACAACAAGCCTATGCCTCTTGATGTCCTCACTGATAGTTTAGAGCACCTGGGTTTGAACTATAGGGATGAGATTACATGCACCCTCTATGCCAATCCTCATCATGTCCACTCTCTAGGGGATAATTTATCCATAACCATGATAGATCAAGAGACATCTTGTGACTTCACCCGATCCTATGAAGTAGGTGAATGTTCACATACTCTTGCACACGATAGTGAAGAAGAAGATCAAGGGCCTCCCTATGAGTGGATAATTGATGATGAGTTAGATTAGGGAGTAGCACCTATTGAATCTTCTAGTTTATATGGGAATACATGCAGATCATCCATTTGGATGATGAATATGAGTTCTATCTACATGTGTTAACATTATCACATTCCATCTGGAAAAAAATTCTACCCTTAGAAGAGCAAGCTCACCCACTTCTACATCAAACACCTTTGGTTGTTCCACTTCCACCCCAACCACCTCCAAAAGTCTTGTGACAACCTATTGTCAATAGACCCCATCAACCACCTAACAGAAATCACCCATCCATAAATATGATTTCCATAGATCTTTTTGCACCCCTACAAGATCCGAATAACCCATCAAAACCACTACACCTTGACTTGGAGGTGATCGACCTTTATCGGGGGGATTCTCCACCATCTCATTTAGATTATTGGCCTTTCGATGAAATGTTACAACCATTTCATTTTTCTCCAAGGTCTACTCAAGGTGTCTTTCACGCTAAGGTTGAGCCTGAATTTTCAATCGATGACATAAACCTAGATAACGACATTTATTTGATCCCTACTCCACACCAGTTGAAAAAGGGATCTCACATGTCAATTGAGCCAATAATTGATAGTGATATCAGCACAAACCCTAAAAATCCTTAATTCATCAAGTTAGGGGAAGACTTATCCCTCACTGAGCAAGCCAATTTCATAGCTCTTCTCAAAGAGAACAATAAAGCTTTTGCATGGTCTTATAAAGACATGCCATGACTATATCCAAATTTAGTCATGCATAATTTTTTGATTGATCGAAATGCAAAACCAGTTAAGCGAAAGCTGTGCAAAATGCATCCAATAGTAGCCTTAATAGGGAAATATAAATTGCAAAAATTTTTAGATGTCAATTTCATTATATCAATGGATTATCCACCATGACTTTACAATATGGTTCCTATCAAAAAATCTGATGGGAGGATTCATATTTACATTGATTTTTTTGATCTAAAAAAATTGAGTCCTAAGGATGAATTTATATTGCCAAAAATTGATGCCCTAGTAGACGCCACAATAGGCCACAAGATGTTATCCCTAATGGATGGTTTCTCTAGATAAAACCAAATTCATATTTATCCAAAGGAACAACTCAAAACGGTGTTCACAACGCCTTGGGGGAATTTTTTTTATAAGGTCATGCCTTTCAACCTAAAAAATGCTAGTGCTACCTACCAGCGAGCTATGACTTACATCTTCCATGACTACATGCACAAAATTTTGAAATATTACATAGATGAATTATTAGCTAAATATTTACTACACCATGAACACATTGATGTACTGCACAAAATTATTGATCGCCTCATTGAACACAATGTTAGACTAAACCCCAAGAAGTGCATCTTCGATGTCACATCTACAAAACTGTTGGGATTCATAGTCTCTAAATGAGGCATCGAAGTTGATCCAAAAAAAGTCAGGGTAATCCTTGAGATACCTCCCCCTACTAGCATTAAGTAGTTGCGTAGTCTACAAGGTAAGTTTGCATCTATTAAGCACTTCATAGCACAATTATCGAATAAGTTTTGATCGATGAACAATTTATTACACAAAGGTGTTACATTCAACTAGGATGATGAGTGTCAAGCTTCCTTTGATAAAATTAAGCAATATCTGGCTTCACCACCAGTATTGGATCCTCCCTGAATAGGAGTGTCATTCTATTTATACATCTTAGATATTGAGCTTGCATTAGGTATCATGTTGGCCTAAAAGAATAAATTATACAAATAATAGGCCATATACTATATTAGCCGCACCCTGGTCAATTACGAAACAAAATACACATACGTTGAGAAGCTATGCTTAGTAGTGGTTTTCACTACTAAAAAGCTATGACATTACATGCTCAATCATACCATGTATGTAGTATTCAAAGAGAATCCATTGTAATATATGATGAGTCATACTTATCATAACAGTAACATGGTGAAATAGATCATGCTATTGATGAAATTTGACCTCGAATTCATCAAACAAAAATAAATCAAAGGTTAGGTCACCACTGATAAAATCGTAGAGGCTCCAATTCAAGTTGATTAGCCTCTTAAAGTAGAGCTTCTAGATGATGGAGTCTTTCAAGTGTCAGAATCACATGATCTTGAAGAGCCTAAATCACAGGCTAATATGACTCTATTTTTTGATGGCTCTAAGTGCGAGCAAGGGGGTGGCATAGGAATTGTGTTTTTCACACCTTAAGGGGTTCCAATACCCCTTTAATTCAAACTATATTTCCTATGCACCAAAAATAATGTTGAGTATGAACCTATTCTCATAGGCCTTCAAATGGCAATTGCCATGAAAATAACTTTCAGTGATTCCTTGCTCGCAGTGAACAAAGTCAAGGGAATATACCAATGCAAATGTCTAATCTTGCAAGCCTACAAAGACCTTGTGGATAAAATTCTGATGAAATTTTAATGGTATGACATCGAGGCACACCCTCGATAATCTAACCATTTTGTAGATACAATGGCCTCCTTGGGGTATTTAATATCGTAGAACCCTGCTGATGATATAACCACCATTCAAGTCAAAATGCTATCACAATCTATGATTGAGCATGAGAACATCCACTCCATGCTAGAAGTCCACATGATTCAAATTGAACCTTCTCATGAATGGTTCTCACAAATTCACAATCACCTGAATAATGTTGCTTGGGGGAATTTATTCCCTCAAACTCCTTTTGATAGTAGCACAATGCTATATTTACAAGTTCTCTCCCAATCAACATTTTTTAGAATTGAAATTCAAAAGTATCAAGCAATTCTTGCAATTGAGGCTTCTTAAAATCAATATTGGTCCACTCAGATAAAATATTACCTAAATATTGGTAATATTCCTTTTGGACTCTCGCATGTCACCAAATGGACTTTCAAGAAAAATATGGTAAAATATGTCGTACTTGGATATATTTTGTATCGTCGAGGCAAGAGGGTATCCTCCTTCATTGCTTAGAACCTCAAGAGTTAGTTTGGGTGATCATCCAAGCACATGATGATACATGTGGTGGCAATTTTAGTGGCATGGACATCACAAAGTGCATTCTTCGCATGGGCTATTATTGGCCAACTTTACAGTGGGATTGCTATGCTTATGATAAGAAGTGCACCAAGTGTCAACACCATGCTAATTTGACACACATACCTTCTCAGGACTTACAACCAATTTAGTCATTTTGGCCTTTTTTGCAATGGGGGTTTAACCTAGTTGGTAAGATCTCACCCCATTTCTCAATCCATAACACATTCATCATTACCACCATAGAGTATTTCACAAAATTGGTGGAAGCAATTCCCCTTACCACTACGACTAGATCCCGCATTACGGAGTTCATGTTACATAATATCATCTATCATTTTGGTATTCCATACAAAATCATTTTAGATAATGGTCCACCTTTAAAGAATAAATATGTGCAAGATTTAACAACCAAATATAACATCCAACATAGCTTTTATATGCCTTATTATCTGTAAGTTAACGAGTGAGCTGAGGCATCAAACAAAATAGTGATTACCATATTAAAGAAAATCATTAAGGATAATAATAAATATTGGTATACTCAATTACCTCTTGCTCTTTGGGCCTGCTACAACAATATTCGAACATCCACTAGGGAAACTCTATTTTCACTAGTGTATGGTTTTGAGGTAGTCATACCCTTAGAGCTGGAAATCCCATCACTACGCATATCCATGCAAGAGTTCATAAATGATGACACCATGTGATAGGCTCACCTAGATCAACTAACATTGCTTGATGAATGATGTGTTAATGCTCTTGAGCACCTGCACATTTATCAAGAGTGGATTAAGAGAGCCTATAATATGAAATTCCATCCTAGAGACTTTCAAGTTGGTGATCTTGTTCTAAAAGAGAACCAAAAAAATTCTAACTTGTTGTCCCATCTATGGGATAAGTTTATGGAAAACTGGTTAGGTCCATTCATTATCACTAGTCAAATTGGAATTGGAACTTATCGTATAGCCTCTATTGAAGAAATTGAGGAACCTAAACCCTTGAATATCCTTCATATGTGGCCTTTTCATGCTTAAGAAATCATGCCCAAAATCCCTAAAAGTATCCATAAACCCTTTGGTCACCCAAAAGCCCAAAAAGTATCCATAAACCCTTTGGTAACCCAAAAGCCCCGAAGGTATCCATAAACCCTTTGGTCACCCAAAAGGCCCCAAAAGTATCCATAAACCCTTTGGTCACCCAAAAATCCCCAAAGGAATCCATAAACCCTTTGGTCACCCAAAAAGCCCCAATGGCATCCAATAAGCCCATCGATCAAATGTATATATATATATATATATATATATATTAATCAAAATTCAAAAACATCATTAAAATAATAAAAATAATAAAATATTGCATTACATTTCATACCGCTGCATTATACAATCACTTGCATTAGGCATACCCATCATTGCGTTTTGTATTTTAGAGTCACTCATACATGTCTAGCACTAGGTTTGTATACTAGACATCCTTTAGGGTCAACTTTGTCAAAAGTCATCATTCGCACCCATCTACATTACAATTATCATTTCCATCCACATTTCCAACCTTTCGTATTTGTGTTTGCTTCTCTTCACCTTGTCATTTTTTATAGGGTGTATTTAGGATTTTTGATCGCTCAACCGTCTCTAGTTTTATTTTTAGATTTTATAGAAAGCTAGCCTAATTTTTAGAAGGTAGAGTCTTTCTCTGATTATACCTTGTATACATCAAAATCCCAACACATTTTCACATTAAATCTAAGTTTTGCACAAGGAATATGAAACCTATAGAGTGTTATGGGTTACCTTAAGTGAAAAAATTACCCTACTCATCCCCTTGTGTGCATGGTTTAAAAATACTAAGAATTGACAAAAGGACAAGCTCATTCCTACCCAAATACAAAGTAAATAGTGGTTTTCACCACTACCAAAAGTCCTCAAAATAAACAGTGGTTTTCACCATTAAAAAAAGCAAAAATAAAAATAAATAGTGGTTATCACCACTCCCAAAATCCCTTTCTCACCAAACAAAAATGATTAAATCCTTGGAGCATTTCAAAAATAAAAGAAAATATGGGAGTACTGAACTTGAATCCCTGGAATTATCAACATTTCACACACCATGAAATGATCCTCATTATAGGTTAGGTGGCATAAATCCTGCTTGGCAATGGCGGTATCCTTATGCATGATGATACATCTATCACATTAGCATCTTGCTTTTGTACAGACCAATGTTTGCATGCGAATGAGCTAGCTTTTGGTAGTTTGTATTACCTAGTGGTCTAATCCAACTATGTACAAAAATTAGGATCATGATACTCATCAGGTGATCTTCAGTACATATGGGCTACAAGAATCCTATTTGGAACTGGGGTAACTTTATGCATTATCCTAACAATGAACTCACATGCACACACAAGGATATTGCATATCTTAGTCATCCTAGCATATTTTTACCTTTTCAAAATGTCTTGCATGGTTAGTATATAACTTTTGACTAGTTGAATAGAGTGTTTAAGTTATTCATTCCCTCTATCCATATATGTATATGTATAGCGTAAAAAACTCAAGTAAATTATATAACATCTTATTATTAATTCCCTTCCATACCATTTTATCACATTTTTATCAGTTTACATTTTCACAAATCAATCACATAGTCTCATGACAACATTACAAATAAATCGATGAATTTTATACAATCTATGGTGCTAACATAGTGTGTCAAATAGTATTCATATTTCATCATACAAATCAATACATTATTCATTTTATTATGCATACATACATATCCATATCATCAAAACCATCATATTACAATACATGCATCATCAAAGCATCAGTAAAACAAACACCAGCATTGCATACATCCAATAAAGCAATAAGGAAATGCATGATGATAATAAAAAAAATCATATATATGTATATGTATAGAGTAAAAACCTCAAGAAAACTCTATAAAATCTTATTATTCATTCCCTTCCATACCATTTTATCACATTTTTATCAGTTTACATTTTCACAAATCAATCACATAGTCTCATGACAACATTACAAATAAATCGATAAATTTTATACAATCTATGGTACTAACATAGTGTGTCAAATAGTATTCATATTTCATCATACAAATCAATAAATTATCCATTTTATTATGCATACATACGTATCCATATCATCAAAAACATCATATTACAATACATGCATCCATGAAAGCATCAGTAAAACAAAAACCAGCATTGCATACATCCAGTAAAGCAATAAGGAAATGGATGATGATAATAAAACAAATCATATATATGTATATGTATAGAGTAAAAAGCTATATCATGATCCAAAAACTGCCTGTAAGCTACAATAAAGTGGGTCCTTAGACCTCACACTATAAAAATCCAAAAACAAAGATAACTGTAGAGTCCCAAAATCCATGGTCACGTAGGACTGAAACCATTTCACCCACACCCTCAACCATCATCCATCAAGAGCTCCCATATCTGCTACCCCCTTCCCTATCTATCATTTTTATTGGTCTAGGAGGCCCATCCTCACAGATGACTGCACTATACCACTTCTACTATATTGAGACCACTAGTAGAAGGATGAGCTAGTAAGCACCCTCTAAGGCACGCCACCTCATCTTCAAAATCTTATGTGTATGATAGCTCCTCTCATCGATGATCCTGGTAGTCCCCCAATAAATTCTAGAGCTATATCACCTCCTCCCATAGCCTAGATACCTTGCCACTTAAAGATTTCCCCTGGCTTGAGCTCCTTTTCCTAACCTATGACCAAAGCATGGCTAGCTTTATCGCCTACCCCACCATCATGGTCCCCTACTCCTAAATCATTAGTTATTATCATCCACTATCTACCTATGTAGTCTACACCTGTGCCTATAGGAGAGTCCTCTCCTTAGCATAGCCCCACCATTCATGTCTCCCTTTGATCAACTCACCTTGTAGCTCTACAATGGTGGTATCACGTGCTGCCACTTGTAACTACACCCCATACTCATCCCAATCATCCCCATCATAGTCACCCTACTAGACCTCTACCTCCATGCGGTCCATCCACTCATCACCTATCTAACCATTCACATATCGCTCCCCTACATCTACCCCCTTGTTAGGTCACTCACCTAATTTTGGTTCCTCCTCAATTGGAGCCTCATATGGACCCTCCTATTGAGCCTCCTCTACCCTTGCAGCCATAACACTACATAGTGGTCTATCCCTGTGTCATCGGTGTATCACCCACCAGGAGTCATACTTTATTGTGGTCTTGCCATCATCTCTCATAGAGGTAGTCTCCACAGGATATACCTCCTCCCCAATTAACTCCAATGTAGGATAAGCCAATGTCCTCTCATCGCCATGGCATCGGTAAATAATTGAATCGCTAGGTAGGCCTTGGAATAGCCCAAAATATTATAGCACTCAAGCATATTAAGTAATCTCACATGATCTCGTGTCGACCAACTAGCCACCTCCCTTACCATACCCATAAAAGTTTTGCCCTAGCCTCAGGCCATGTTGGACAATCTTCATATGATCTCTAGATAACTACATCTACCCCGAGCAGTATAAATGAATTTGCATAATGGTCAATGAAACCTACATCGGAATGAATCTAACCCCTCTCCTAGTCTTGCTGCCATAGTATCCCATATCATATCTCCTTATCTATGAGTTATGCCCACGTCATCCAAGGTAACCCCCATGGTCGATCCACAATAATATGCTATCATCCCCACATCTGCAATAAAAATTTGTAGCCCAATAATTTTTATCCATGATAGTGGATCTCATATAGCTCATAATAAAGTTGTGCTAACAAAGTAGTACCCCATGCCATCACTAACAGTCTCTCTATGGTGCACTCCACTAGCGAAAACACTAACTCCAAAAGGTTCCATGGGAACCTGGATCCTAATGAGTCTGGTAGTAGCATGTTAGAAATATGTGTCATTAGTATGGCATTTCTGATAGTCAAGACCTCTAACTCATACCATAGATCCACTAGGATGCCTTCGCTAGGAAAATATTGCAATACCTCAGGCCAATCATCTCCAAAGTATCTCTACAAAATAGTATCTCTAAGATATTTATGAGTAGATATAATCATATGCCCCTCTACTAGATATCCTCTAGGGTCACTATCATCTCCCTAGTTGGCAGGTGGAAGGTGTTGGTGCGAGGGTCTCATAGATCTATCAACATAGTCTAGTAGGCTCTGTCTCCCATCACCGGCTCTCATCGTATCACTTGCTTAAGACCAATGACGTTAAGCCATTTCTAGTAATCCTCTATCAATAGAACACGAGTGGTATTAAAGGGCATAAAAAATCAATATCGGCTCTTGATCACCTGATAGGAGCAATCAAGCTTAACAACAAAATAAAAACACAACAAAAAGAAGCAAAAAGAAACACAAAAACACTTAAAAAATGGTATTTTTTCTTGCATAATCATGGTCATCCCACCTAGGGACGCCCCCAAATTTGGTGGCCATACCACCTATGTACGACCTCCAAACAACTCAATATGGTCGTCCCTCCTAGGGATGACCCCCAAAATTACCCAAAAATGGCATTCCTAGCAATAAAAAACAAGTAAAAGAACCTTACAAAGATACAAAAAATATAACAAAAATACACAAAAACACAAACTAAGGTAAAAAAAATCAAATATCATAACTAATGATGATCATTTACTGATATTTAGTATGTTTCATTTAAAAAGTGAAGATAATTACACTTCCAAAAGTAACAAAGTGTAGTAGCAAATTTAGCCCTTACTCATCTCGCATCAGCTCTGCTACTCGATGAGTCTGTAGGTTGACTCAAGGTGACTATGGGGTTTTGACAGTGCTCTAATTTGTAGAATAACTCTCCTACTCTTACATCTTAAACTACCAAATCAAAAGTGCACAAATGAGTCCATTTTTCAAATTTGAGCTTAAATAACCCTACAAAGGCATGACCATCCTAGGGTGGAACGATCATAAAATCTAGTGATCGTCCCACCCTAGGATGACCATAGACTGTGCAACCATCCCACCTTATGATGGTTGATGAGCACCATAAATTCTCATTTTATATAAACTTTTAAGGGGTATCATTATTGGTTTAATTAGCATTAGAGATGTATTTTTATATAACTTATGAATATAATTGATAGAAAATCCAATATTATGCTTGACTGGTGTTTTTAGTCAAAATTGTGTATAAATGCAAGTTTTTCTACTAATCCGGTGTAATCCAGTCTACATCCCATGTGGACCTAGCATTGTGCAAGAAGTCACCTTGATCCCATACATTTGGAGGTGCCTTTTTGCACGAGTGGGCGCCTTGCTCTACAAGTAGGTGCCTTGGTTTACAAGTAGACGCCTTACTCTATAGGTAGGCACCTTACTCTATATGGAGGCACCTTACTCTACAGGTAGACGTATTACTCTACAGATAGGTTCCTTACTCTACATGCAGGTACCTTACTCTATAGGTAGGTGCCTTACTCTATAGGTAGTTGCCTTACTCTACAGGTAGGTGCCTACTTCCAGAAGTAGGCACCTTGCTCCCATTGAGAAGATCCACCAAGTCAAATTTGACCGGTTGACCAATGGGCTAAGGAGGTTGTTGCACATGAAGACAAAGGATAAATATTCTAATCATGCATTATTATTAAAATAGAATAAAACACTTATTATTAACTGATTGGCCGATTGACCTTGTAAAGCTCTTAAAGCATTATTTTTAGGATGCATTAATTTAGGATTTTTTTGTTACATACACCTAAGTATTATTATATTTATCCTTTCGATGAACGAACATAATTTCAATAGCAAAATAAAATTTTTATATAAACCAATTATAAGTAACCACGTTATGTGATTAAAAATAGATTGATTTGTTATTGTAATGAGATCTGACTACGCTTTATATAAAGACATAGGCCAAATGAATGAAAAAGAGAAAGAAATATATAGAAGTTATTTTATTTTATTTTTTGTATAATTTCTTAAGAGCGCAAATACTCTTAGTTGCTTAAAGCAACTGTTATGTGATTAACATTGCAGACTATCTGTGGGAGCTTGGGCCCACTCCTTGTAGTATTCCTCCCCTATTTTATTTTTGTCATTTATTTTATAAAAATAAATTTATTATTTTATTTCATGCTTTATTTTAATTTAATTGTGTGTTTTATTTTCCTGCATTTTAATTTCTCGTACATTTATGTTTAACACTTTAAATTTAGTTTGTAATTTATTTATTTATTTTTCTACAATTTATTTTATTTGGTTTAGTTTAAATCAAAATGCACAAACATTCCCCACCAAATTAAATAGGGACAGAAGGATTCATTCCCCCACACTACAGGCATATACTGTGCATGACACTCATAAGTTTATGAACATACCGGATTGATAATTTATGATAAAAGAAATGATTGTTTTCTGAACATTAATTTCTACTCACCATTTTTGCACCATTTTCGGGGAGTGTCAAAACTGTAGTGTTATGATTTACAGGTCAGATAAAGAGCCCATTTAAAATTACCTATAGATATTGTACCTGAGAAATGTGAGTCCACCAATATCTTTTTTAGAGGGCCAAAACAGTTGCTGGAATAGTAAGAGCCAATTTCCATAGGCAACAGTTTAAATTTACCAGCTTCTTAGGTAAATACGAGAATGAACTTAATGTACCATATATATTTTTTTTAAGCGAAAAACCCCTTGTGGAGCCACCTTGGTCTGAGAGACCACGAACAGGGGGTTCTACACCATCAAAGTCACCCGGGGTCGCACACGACCCTGCCCGCACCAACATTATCAATTGGATTTGAGATACCCAATTTAGCTTTTTGGTAGGGTGGAGATTTGAACTTGGGACCTCCCTTGGAGGATTGCCCTCTCCTCTCCAACTCACCAACAACACCTGGGTGACTTAATGTACCATATTACATGTAGAAATAAGGAATAATTTGTGTTGTTGACAAAAATTAGAAAATTGGGCAAGAAAGATTTCCATCGTATTTTGAATGGTTTCAAGAGATCAAAGAAATAACACAACCCAGGTTTGATATAGTTGAAAATATTTAGGGATGTGTTTTTATACAAAAACCATTGGGAAATTATGCCTCCAAAAGCTTATTTTTAACGATTAAAAAAAAATTATAGGCTTAATGCTTTGCAACATATTGGTAAATTCTTTTAATGATGTAGCAGAAAAAATGATAGTAGAATTTTAAAAAATAACATCTTGTTATGGAGTATGCTCTTCACTTGCGCTTAAGATGACCTGGTGAATTAGAAACTAGCACGTGTTTTTAAAATACTGCTATGCCATGTTTTCTCCAAATTGCCAGCCCGTAGATAGTCATTTGCTAGCCTGCACATTTTGCCATTACATTGAAAGAGTTTGGTTGTGAGGCCATGAAGGAAAATACTCTTCTCATGCTACAACATATCAAACTAGTTGATAAATAAGGAGATGATTTTCAAAAGACTAGTTCATATGTAGGCATGGGGGACCCCACCTTCATCATTGCCACAAACATCATAATGAACAATTTTTATAGTTTTCATAAAAAAAAGGAGAAAAAATATTTTTTGTTGAAAAGGCTCCAAGTTAAGAGCAAATAAAAAACAAAGTTTTTTTTTTGCTACTTGTTGGAAGCGAGTATCATATTTCTCGAGGACCAGCTTGGTCCAGAAGGGAAATGAGAAATCTCCAATTGATAGCTAAATAGAGTAGGGGAGGAGCCTGGAAGTAGTCGGATGTCAAATATCTACAAGGTCACATGGTGCCTGAGCACAATAAATAATATGAATGGAGCTCATAGTGGCCAGAAATAACAACACATAAATCTCAATGATGTGTCTCATGAAAACGTCACACCTAAACACCCGACACATGTCATAGATGATGATGGATGGATTTATTTATCCTCACTCTAGGAAATGAACCAGAGGATCACAGTGCTATTCTAATTCTACTTGCGAAGGAAATAATTTAGAGTGGGAGATCATTTTGATTCAGACACATGTGTATCAGGACTATATAAAGTCTAATCAATTGAAAAAATGACTTGTTCATAAGCACATGATGAGAAAATAATGATGCACAAATATTGATCCTTGCAATGCATTCGAAGAGTTCAATGCTCTTGAGATACATCAAAGCAGGATTAAAATATTTTTATATGTTGTTGATGATGAGCTTGGTGTTTCAAAAGTTTGGAGTTGTTGGTTGTCATAAATCCTCTAATAGTGGTATATGGGATGCAAAATTTTTGCACACCAGGCTACATAGTTACCTGGTTGGACCCTTCAAAGATATCAATTATGACCTACGTGACCACTTTTTAATGCATAGTGCCAATATTACATTTTTTATGGTAGCATTTCATTCTATTAAAATATGTGGGAAAAGAAAATACATAGAAGACAGAATCTCACTATGGTGGAGGAGAACACCAACTTTGCAAAGATATGGTGAGGATCTGAAATCATGGAGAAGTTTGTTGTCACAGTGAAAAGAGTTCATTATTTCTCACAAATATTTTTGTGGAGAAGATGTTCCAATATACAACACATTCAGCCAAATTCCTAGGATGGATCATTGACAGTCCTCCAATTTGGCCACCTAATTTTAAAGTCACCAGCTCCAATTTTTGTAGTTCACTTTCTGTTCTCTAATGCAGATGATGAAAAAAATAGTTAGAATTTTATTTTAATGCCTTTAGTTTAGATTTATCTTTTATGTTTTGTAGGACAACATGAAGTACGATATAGACAAATATAGAGATGTTAGTAAAGATGTTGTGAAGTGATATATGTACGTGGAGTGACATCGACATGGGGGAGACCCCATAACATACCAATAGTTTTGATAAATGTTCACACATTCATTAAAAAAAAAAAATTATGAGGCACCTTAATGCCTTGGTTAAGGACGCCTACCTCCATAAGTAGGTGCCTTGGTCAAAGGTGCCTACCTCCACAAGTAGGTGCCTTGGTCAAGGGTGCCTACCTCCATAAGTAGGCACCTTGGTCAAGGGTGCCTACCTCCACAAGTAGGCACCTTGGTCAAGGGTGCCTACCTCCACAAGTAGGCACCTAGATGTCATACATTTTAGAGGTGCCTTGATCCATTTCTAGCACTTGTGCGGTTCGATGGCATAGAGGAAAAAAAACTGTATGGAACCTGTCTTTCTTAACATAAAATTTCTTTTTATTTTTTCTTTTGCAGGTACAGTGCCCGCATGCAAGATGCAAGAATCCTAAGAGCTAGGGTCTAATAGGCACAAATTGCACCAAAATTGCATTTTACTACTTTCTAGTTTATAGTGTGTTTTGCAAGGACAACGCTCACATACAAGTTGTAGACATCGTGAGAGCCAAGGCCTAACAGGCACGAATAGAATTTAACTACATTTTCCTTTTAGTTTATTTTTTATTTTATTTTGTAGGTGAAATGGCCTGATTGTACAAAAAATAGGCATCTTGGGAGACAAGGCCTAAATTGGCTTAGCATCCATGAACCTGCACATTTTTAAGAGGTAGAAATTTGACTGTTTTTATATGGAGGAGATATTCTTGATCCGAGCATAGACGTGGGCACTAACTCCCCGTAAAGAAAAAATATACTCATCCCTATGCTTGGATGAAGCAGATGCTGATGCAGCATGAGAAAATTTTTGGAGGACCTAATCAACCCTGCATCAGTGGATGCATCATCCATTGCTGACTTATCAACACTAAGAGAGCACCTTGATCTTCAAGTAGATGCCTTGATGAGGGTGCCTTAATCTTTAGGTAGGTGCCTTTGTCAAGGGTGCCTTACTCTACAAGTAGGCATATTACTCAAGGACACCCTACTTTACAAGTAGGCACCTTCCTCAAGGGTGCCTTACTCTAAAAGTAGACACCTTTCTCAAGGGTGCCTTACTCTACAAGTAGGAGCCTTGCTCAAGGGAGTATCACTCTACAAGTAGGTACCTTAATGTCCATCATTAAAGATTCTTGAATTTGGTTGAAAAAAATTGAATAACTGACGAGGCGCCTTGATGTCATACCTCAAGGGTGCCTTGATCATTAAGAAAAAAACTTGTGGAGAATCTAATGGATTGGAAAGAAAAGAGTGCTAAAAAGAAGTTGCAGGTCTTCATTGAGAAGAGAGTTGCTGACCCACTTTATATCCAGAAGTTTTCAAACTTCTTCTCCCTAGGATGGGGGTGCTTGTTGTTTAGTGTGGGACCTGATGTCCAGAGGACTGTAGACTTGTTGCATAGAGGGACTTGTTACTGGCGATGAGGACATCACCAACTTAAGTGGGGGAGGATATGGGTGAACCTGAATCTCCTACAAATAAAAATATTTTGTTGATAAGACTCCCAGTTGAAATGCAAATAAAAAATAAAGCTCTATTTTTTGCTATTTGTTGGAAGAGAGTATCCTCTTTCCCTAGGACCAGCTTGGTCCAAAAGGGAAATGAGAAATCTCCAACCAGTAACAAAAAATAAAATAGGGGAGGAGCATGAAGCTAGCATTCGTATTTGATGATAGAACGATCACCCTCAAGAGGAGAACTATCATTACACGGTAACACCAACAAAAGAGGGCTCAAGCTGAAGCTTTAAAAAAATGGTAAACTATGGCTGCAATGTTGGACTTGTTAAGGTCCACACCCATAGAAAGAATGCCCCAATGGGTAATATTGACTACAGTATAGAAGGTTGTGCAACAAAAGTTTCATATTCTTTGTTGCATTCTAGAAACTGCGTAGAAAATATCACCAAGAGAAATTCAAAACTATGTTATTTTCCAGATTTTCATGTTTTTAGAATCCATGGGAAATAATGTTGTCTTCACTAACTACCAAGGGTTATTGAATGGAAACTAGCTCAGTCTACATAATTTGTTCTGAGCAGTGAAGTTATGAAGAGAAAATTGGTTGTAGTGGTGGGGACCCCGTGGTTGCAGTACGAATTCAAATGGACCACAAACACCATTGCATAGCACTGCCATCATAGTTTTCAATCAACGCTCAGAGGAAGAACAACGAAGATGATTAGCGGTGTGGATGATGAAGGCAACCAGAGAAAAATAAATAAATAAAATAAAATTATTAATATCATTTTTTGGTACACCATGATTACAGGCAGCATGAAGACATTTTCACACCACCAGCATCATATAGATCAGAATCTACAAAATTCACCCAGGTATGTACTAAGTTTTTCGTTGATTATGTGTATAGTTATTTTAAAAAAACATGTCTATGTTAATACCAGTAGATGCCCCTATAAATTATTTTTGTCAAAATCTCCCAACCACATGATATGCCTCGGATATAAAAAAATTCATTACCCTAGGAACAATTTAAATATATATATATATATATATATATATATATATATATATATATATATATATATATATATATATAAATTAAAAAATAAAAACTATGGCATTTGTGTGAATAGATTTGGCATTGTTTCATTTTTACATTGTGACAATGGTGGCCAGCTTGTGCGAATACATGTAGATGATGCTACTCCATCCCATAAAGGAGGTTCTAGAGATGGGTCAAATGCATTTCAGATGTGGGCAAAAGTAGTGGCAGGCGACCACACTCATTTTAAAATTTGGTCTCACCAAATTTGATCACTATGCAAAACAAGAACATCCAACCCTTTGATAGCTACATGAAGGCTCGGATGGGAAATTACATGACAACATTTATCAAAATTAGTGCAGTGGTGATTTGGTCTTAGTATTTGAACAGTGTGGTCATGATGGTCGATCATGATATATTTTCGACTTCTATAGGTGTTGTCATGCTCAATGAAAGAAATATAGAGACGCTGAAGGCCACTAAAAAAAGAATAAATAATTAAAAAAATTGGGGGTTGTTGTCACAAAGACGTGACAATATTTAGGCATGGGGGGTGATAAGCACCAAAAAATGCTCATTTTATATGCACTTTTAATGGGCATCGTTATTGGTTTAATTGACATTAGAGATGTATTTTTATATAACTTATTCATATAATTGATAGAATATCCAGTATTATGCTTGATTGGTATTTTTAGTGGAAACTATGTATAAATGCATGTTTTGCTACTAATTTGGTGTTTTCTAGTCTACACCCCACATGGACCTGGCATTATCCAGGAATGCACCTTGATACCATACATTTGGAGGCACCATGCCGCACAAGTAAGTGCCTTGCTCTACAAGTGGGCACCTTACTCTATAGGCAGGTGCCTTACTCTACAGGTAGGTACCTTACTCTACAGGTAGGTGCCTACTTCCACAAGTAGGTGCATTGATTCCATTGAGAAGACTCACCATGTCAACTTTGACTGATTGACCAATGGGCTAAGGAGGTTGTTGCACGTGAAGACAAAGGAGAAATATTCTAATCATGCATTATTATTAAAATAGAATAAAATACTTATTATTAACCGATTGGCCGATTGACCTTGTAAAGCTCTTAAAGAATTATTTTTAGGATGCATTAATTTAGGATTTGTTTGTTACGTACACCTAAGGATTATTATATTTATCATTCCGGTGAATGGACATACTTTCAATAATAGAATAAAACCTATGTATAAACCAATTTTAACTAATCACGTTATGTGATTAAATATAGATTTATTTGTTGTTGTAACGATATTTGGATGTGCTTTATATAAAGACACATGCCAAATGAATGAAAAAAAAGAAAAATTACACATAAGTTATTTTATTTTATTTTCTGTATAATTTCTTAAGAGTGCAAATACTCTTAGTTGCTTAAAGCAATTGTTATGTGATTAACCAGGCGGACTATCTGTGGGAGCTTGGGCCCACTCCTTGCAGTAGTCCTCCCCTATTTTATTTCTATTATTTGTTTTTTGTAGATTAGATTTATTGTTTTATTTCCTGCTTTCTTTTAATTTAGTTGTGTTTTATTTTCCTACATTTTAATTTCTCGTACTTTTATTTTCAACACTTTAATTTTAGTTTGTAATTTATTTATTTATTTTTCTACACTTTATTTTATTTGGTTGGGTTGAAATCAAAATGCACAAACATTCCCCACCAAATTAAATAGATACAAAAGGATTCATTCCCCCACACTATACAAATATACTGTGCGTGACAATCATAATTTTACAGACTTACACCAGATTTATAATTATGGTAAAAGAAATATTTTTTCTGAATATAATTTTTGCTCACCAATGACCACCAAAAAACACCTCAAAAACAACAAATATGGCTTAAAAACGCCAAAAACAGAGGTCAAATCCTATAAAATTTACAATGGATCAAGATTGAACCAAATTGTTCATGGATGAATTGAAAAGTATCTACTTCAATCCCCAAGAAGACCACTATGGTTAGACCGCTCCATGGGAATGAGGTATTCAATTCCTTTCTTCCATGAAATATCAATAAAATCATCAAAATCCTCACAAAACTAAGAAATTTTACAATGGGTAAAGCTGAAGGAACCTCAACCAAGTCATATGGGTCAAATGACTCATTGCTTTTATCATTGGTCATTCCCTCATCGACTCATCGCTTGAGGGGTAGTCATAATTAATGAATTCATAATCAAAATCAATAATCAAACACTCAATCATGCAATTCGCATTCATCAACGAATCGTTGCCAGAAACAATCATGCCCCTTCTTGGGATAGAAAACAAGCAAAAATTTCAATTAAACATGTTGGACATTTTGAGTAGATAAGTTGTCATTGATGTCAAGAGTGAGTGGTCATTGATGTCAATTTTCAACACCAATCAGTGGCAGTTTTAGTGGGCAACATCAGTTTTAGGTTCTCCAGTTTTAGTTGATCAAGACCCGGTTCCAAGAGGTCAAGATAAGGTCCAAGGTGAAAATAAACCCAAGTGAATAATATTATAATAATTATTTATAATATTATACAAGGAAGATTAAATTAATTATAAATTAATTAATATAATTTTATTAAATTATATTATTAATTAATTTACTTAACTTTATGTTATTTAAATTAATTATTAATTAATTTTAATATTAATTATATATTAATTTATGTTAATTTTAAATAACCCTAAGGGGGTTATTAATTCAAATTTTGAATTCGAATTCTAGCGCCGACGTGGGGAGCAAATTAACCATGTGTGTATAAAAGGGGATTATCCCACCTTAGCCAATATTACCAATGCCTTCGAATTAATTTTGATGCTATATGAGCTTATGCGAATCGTGCTATGCAAAGAGGATTTTATATTTTTTGTGATTAAGAGGATACAAAAGTATTTGACCCACCAAGGAGTGAGCCTTGTTCACTAAGCACTAGTAGCACAGTTGGCAACCGTGGCGGAAGCAAGACGTGAGGGAAATGATTGATGCAGGTTTGAATCCGTAGGAGGACAATTTTGTTTTGCAATGAAATTGATGACAAATTAAGGTTGAAAGGTAAGGAAGTATTCCTTCATGTGGGTGCCTATAGCCCATGCGGTGGGCACCAAAGTGCTAAGGCGCTTGGTGCTTGGGGAGACGGTGGTTCGAATCACGTCAAAACCCTTTTGGGGAGATAACAATGGTATGCATTAGTTGAGCAATGAACATTTTGGAGGAAATAGTTGAGGTATTAAAAATTAATTTTTTTCATATTTTATTTGGTATGTAAGATTTTAGGGGAGTTATAATGTTGATGCAAAATAAATTTTTGGTGTTATTTGCTTTAGTGTTTGAAAAGGAAATAAAGGTGTTTTAGGAAGCTTATTTGAGATTTGTGGTTTTGGATATTATTTTAAGTTGGAGATAAGGTGTACCCAAATAATTATTTCTCATGTATGATTTGATAGATGTTAGTTCCAAGAAGGAGCAATAAGGTGTATTTGAGCTTTGATTATTTTTGTGTCTAAGGAATATTTGAGAAAGTGTTAAGAGTGAGATTTTGTCATCTACCTATTGAAATTGGAAAGAAGGAAATTGTGATTGAGACAAGTTTTCTAAGGGCACTTCTACATCAAACAAAAGGTATGGGCACATCTTCCTAGTGAGTGATTATTGAATGTTGTAAATGCAAAGTTGGAGTGAAAATGATTGTTTGGTAAGCATTGTTGAGTGTGTTTTGAATTAATGCTTCAGGGTTTTCTGAAATAAAAATTTGTTGATAAAGCCTTGTTTTATAAGCATTGTTGTTGAAGTGAGTAAGTGAGTGAAGAACTTGAACTAGGGTTTGCAAATATCATGAGTATCATTGTAATGTGATATTGATTGATAAAAATTGTTGGAAACATTTGAGTGAGTTTTCATATGCTTGGACTAGGGTTTGTAAGAAAAGGTTAATTCATTGAGTGATTGGTTGAGCCTAGTCAAGTGGATGTGTTGATGTGATAGTTCAAGTTCTATGAAACAAATTGTTTTATATTATGAATTGAGTTGAGAAAATGATTGAGAGTTTGTGAGTGCAAAGCATATTGATTCTCTAACAATTCTCTATATGTTTCTAAAAGAGTGAGTGAAAGTTATTGAGCATTGAGGTGAATGTGAAGCATATTGAGTCTCTAACAATTTTCTATATGTTTCTAAAAGAGTGATTGAAAGTTATTGAGCATTGTGATGAATGTGAAGCATATTGAGTCTCTAAAAATTCTCTATATGTTTCTAAAAGATTGATTGAAAGTGACCAAGCATTGTGATGAATGTGAAGCATATTGAGTCTCTAACAATTCTCTTTATGTTTCTATGATAGTGGACAAGTTCTAGTGTGGAATTTTTGAGTAGATTTGAGACAAGTCATGAGAAGACTTGTGGATAGATTTGTGTGAGATTTTGTGGAAGCTTACAATACAAATTTGAGGACAGATATTGCTAAGCATATTGGACAAGTTCTAGTGAGGACTTGTTGAGAGCAGAATGGACAAGTTCTTGAGAGGACTTGTGGACATATTTATGTGAGATTTTGTGGAAGCTTACAATATAGTTTGAGAATAGATATTGAGAGCATATTGGACAAGTTTTAGATAGGACTTGTGGATAGATGAGTGTGAGATTTTGCAGAAGCTTACAAGGCATATTTGAGATAAGTATTTGAGAAGACTTGAGAGTAGAGTTGATTGATTTATTTGTTCAAACCTTGAGTTAAGGTTTGGGGCAGATCTAGCAGAGTTGATTTGAGATTAAGTCAAGCTTTATGTTAAGGCTTGAGGACAGAGATCGAGGATAGATTTGTGCTAGATCGAAGGACTGTGTTTAGTGCATATTAGAGAACAGAGATTGAGGACATAGTTGTCTAGATCGAAGGATTGTGTTTAGTGCAGATTAGAGGACAAATATTAAGGATAGATTTGTTATAGACTGAAGGATTATGTTTAGTGCATATTTGAGGATAAAATTTGTTGTATATTTGAGGACAGGTTTGTGTCAGACCAAAGATAGAGATTGAGCAAATTTGTGCTAGACCAAAGGACTGTGTTTAGTGCATATTTGAGAAAGAGCTTTGAAGGTGATAGAGTATAGAGGATGACAGTCTCTAGTGGATAGAGATCCATTAGCAAAGGAAGTGAGGACAAGTGTCTTCAGTGGATAGATATCCATTAGCCAGAGTAGTGGGGTAGTAGTTATTTTCGAATATCACCAGTTAGAGCTAAGGAGAAAGAGTTCTCCTATGGATAGATATCCATGAACTTGATTAGGGGATTAGTGTCTCCTTTGTACAAAGGTCCATAAAATTTATAACAGGGAAAGGATTCCCAGGATATTTATTGAGAAAATTTTAGTGAAATATTTTCTCCATGGAGTAGCCCACATTGGTGAACCACATTAAATTTGTGTCTCTATTGTGTTTGGTGATTTGTGCATTGCTTTGATTACTTTTGTTGATATTGTTATCTATACATTGTATAATATTGATTGGAAAAGAAAAGTAAAAAGTGGTCTTATATTTTTCACCCCCTCTTAGTATAATCTTGTGTTATTCAAAACAAATGCTTTGCACATGGAAGCGTGAAGGATCATAGGTCTCATCTCTTCAATACTGAAGAATGTCCAAGATCAAGTAAGCTTGACATGAAATGTTGTACTTGATTCAAGTTCCTTAACTCATCAAAAGCAAGGATTCAAGGATATATGCTATTTTCATGATTGAGGCATTTAAAGTTGGTTAGGTTACTAAATAACCTTAATCATTTGACATTTTAGTCATCTATTTATTGCTTCGTGCTATGATGCACACAATGCATCCCAAAAAGGGGTATCTATAGGCACTAAAATCATGTCAATCTGATTTTATTACTAAAACACATTCTAATAGACACCATATGGCCCCCTTGGGAAACCTTAAAAGGTTAAATAATGATCCTAACCACTTTTGGGAAGTTCTACCCCACTTTTAGGAAGTTTTGGGCCATTTAGGCATGGTCATCCCACCCCAATATGACCATAGTTCATGGTTGTCCCACCCAGGGACGACCACTAGCAACCATTATTGGGTTGGATGGCCATGGCCTTAGACCCTTAAAAATTCAAAGGCAAGACAAATGACCTCCATATTCTACCATTTACCTTGCCCATTGAAGCATGTTGGTCTGAGAGCACATAAATCCCATGCCAAGTTACGTAGATCCAAATTGGATATTCTTCCCCCTCCAAATCATGGCAAGGTTTGGACAAATGGCGACACTTGCCTTGCATGGCCAAGCATGCCCATTTGACCATATGCTCACTTGAGCTATAATGTGGATTCATTCCACCCAATTTAAAAAGAAGAGTCTTTGCAATATTTCACAATGAAGTGCTACCAAGATTTATCTCCAATTCACCATGTGTTTTCCTTTGAGACCTCCATCAAGTGAAGGAGGTTTTCAAGTGATTCTAAAAAATGGAATATGTTTACAAAATTGACCCATTTGAGTGAATCATATCCCAAAATTTTACAACACCCCTAGGACTAGTTTGGACCAAATCATAGAGGAATTGGTGCTAAAAATCATCATATTTAGTGATCCCCACCTGGGATGGTTAGCAGTCTTAAATGGAACACCCAGGGATGACCATGAATTTGAGAACAATTTCTCCTTTTCTTTTGCATAGATCAATTCTAGAGTAGATTTTATGCCTTCTATCAAGTTTTGGTGCAATTTTGAGTTGTTTTGCACCTATTATTATGCATTTCTTATTTTGTAGTCCTAATCGGCACACCCAGGGATGGCCATAAATTTGTGTGCAATTTTCTTTATATTCTTGCTTAGATCATTTCTAGAATACATTATATGCATGATCCTAAGTTTTGGTAGCATTTTGAATAGTTTTGCATCATCTATTATACATTTCCTCTTTCAAGCTCATTATCGCATACATCTCTTTGATTGCATTTCAATATGCACATGCTATTAACAAATTTGATTTCTTTGTGTGTAGATCCAAGTACCACAACATGTAGAGAAGGAGAAAAAAGTCAAAAAATTGATAGAACATTGTGACGAAATCAAAATCCCACTCTTGAATGATTCATGAGTGCGAAGAAGATGCTCGAGCACACATGAGTTTCTACAAGGATTTAATCCTTTGGAATATTTTTAATGAGTGTATCAATTTAGAGCCCTCAAAGGGACATTTTGTAATCATGAATTTGACAAATCAAATAATATAGAGAGGACAACATTTCTTTCACTCATTTACATCTCATGCTTACTTAATATATCACTTTTGTAGTGCTTAAATCAATAGAGCAATAGATGCATTTCATTTCCCATTATTAGGTGTGTCATTTTTTATACTCTACAGAAGGATTTTTTATACTCTACAGAAGGGAGTACTAAACTTGAATCCCTAGAATTCTCAGCATTTGACTACCATAAAGTGATCTTCATTACAGGTTGGATGGCATCAATCCTGCATTGCAGTGGTGGTATCCTTACACATGATGATACGTCTGTAACATTAGTGACCATATTTTGTACATACCAATGTTTTCTTGTATATGAGATAGCTTTTGGTAGCCTATATTGTCTAGTGGTCTAATCTAACTATGTACAAAACTCAAGATAATGATACTCACATGGTGATCTTCAGTACAAATGGGTTGTATAAATCCTATTTGGCATTGGGGTAATTTTATGTGTTATAACAATGAAATCACATGCACACTTAGGGGTATTGAATATCTTGGTCATCCTAGCATATTTATACTTTGTCAAAAAGTCTTGCATGGTTAATATACAACTTTTTGACTAGGTCACTAGAGTGTTTGAGTCTCATGAAAACATCAACGACATTCTATAACATATTACTATGCATTCCATTCCATACCACTTTATCACACGTTTGTCAATTTATATTTTCACAATCCATTTCATAGTCTTATGTTAAGATTAATAGTCTATGGTGATAGCATCTAATGTATCAAATAGTATTCATGATTTATCATACATATTAACAAATATTCCATTTCATTATGCATACACACATGTACATATCATCAACTAGCATCATATTACAATACATGCATCCATGATATTGCATCCATAAATGCATTAGCAAATCAATCAACAGTCATAAATGTATATCTTTGCTCACCATAAAAAATCATAAAAAAAAAAAAAAAACAAATAAAGCAAAATATCAAGTGCACCTCGTATACAATTATTTACCCTATACACTTGGTAGTTGCAGTGACTTGCACTCCATGCAATCCGAAAAAATGAGTAAATTACCATGAGGTTGCTTGAACAAAATTATTCATAGCCAAATTGAAATGACTTTACTTCAATCCCCAAGAAGGCCATTACAATAAAACTGCTCCATGGTAATGAGGTATTCCTTTCCTTTCTTCCATGAAATATCACCAAAAAACACCACAAAAAGAGAATAAAAAGCAAATAAAATAGCCTAAAAACCACCAAAAATAGGTTAAAACTGATAAAATTCACAAAGGATCAATATTGAACCAAAATTGTTCATTGATGAATGAAAATGTCTATACATCAATCCCCAAGAAGGCCATTGTGGTGGGACCACTCCACGTGAATGAGGTATTCATTTCCTTTCTTCCATGAAATATCAACAAAACCATCAAAATCCTAACAAAATTGATAAATTTTACAACAGGTAAAGCTGAAGGAACCCTAATCAAGTCATATTGGTCAAGTGACTCGTTTCTTTCTTCACTGGTCATTCCATCATCGACTCATCGCTTGAGGGGGTAGTCATAAGTAACAAATTCATAATCAAAATCAACACTCAAACAATCAAAGTGCAACTTGCATTCATTCAAAAAAAAATAATTGCCAAAGAAAATTTCAAGCCCACATTGGGGCATATAATTCAACACCAATTCAACAAACAAAGTATTGGCCTCCTTGAAGCCTTGGGACATGTATCCTAGAATAGGCTTATAAGCCAAATAAGGAACCAATACCAAGTATGCCCTAAGCCCCAAATCTATCATTATAGTGTAGCTGAAAGGTATACCAAAATCAAATCCTTCAATTATGTCAAAAGTAAGGATTCCAAGAATGTATGCTCTTTCCACGATGGAGGCATATAAATTTTGTTACGTTACTAAATAACCTTAATTATTTGACAGTTTAGGTATCTATTTTTGCTCTGTATTTTGTTTCACACAATGCATCTCAAAAATGGGCGTTTGTAGACACAAAAATCGTGTTAATCTAATTATACTGCAATTATGCACTCTTATCAACACCATATGGCCCCATTGGGCAACTTGTAAGGGTTAAATATTGGAAATAATCACTTTTGGGAAGTTTTGGCCCATGTAGCCATGGTTTTCCCACCATAGGACGACCATAGTTCATGGTCATCCCACCTAGGGATGACCACCAGCAACTATCCTTTGGTGGGACGACCATGGCCTAGGCCCCTCAAAAAGTCAAGGGCAGGACAAATGGCAATCAAATTATGCCATTTATCCTATTCAATGATTTATGACAAATTCATGGTCTGTCAAATCCATCACAACCTACAAATTGGTCACCCAAATTGGAGGCCTCTTCCACCCAATGCATGGCAAGGATTTTGACAAGTGGTGGCACCTTCCTTGCATGCCCCAACTTGCCCATTTTATCCTTTGTCCCTCTCAATATATAAATGGGAGTCATTCCACCAAAATTCAGGGGGAGGTCTTTGCAATATTTTGCAATGAAGTGTTTCCAAGATTCACTCTCCCTTTCACCCATGTATTTGCCCTTGAAATCTCCATCTATTGAATGAGGTTTGCAAGTGATCCAAAATACACAAATATATTTCAAAACTCACCCATTTTTGTGAATTAGATTACCAAATCTGGTGACAACCACCCTAGGAGTAGTTTCAAATAGATCCAAGAAGAATTGGTGTAAAAAACCACCTAGTTTGGTGGTCGTCCCCACCTGGTACGGTTAACAATCCCAATTGGAAACCTAGATACGACCATGAATATACATAAAATTTTGGTTCAATTTCAACATAGATCATTTCTAAAGTAGTTTATATACATCATACTAAAATTTGGTGCATTTTGGAGCAGTTTTGGACCTTCAATTAGGTTTTTCATTATGACAGTCCCAATTGGAACACCCAAGGATGGCCATGGATTATGCATACAATATCATCTCAATTTCAGCATAGATCATCTCTAAATTATATAATATACATTATATTAAGTTTTGATATAATTTGGAATATTTTTGCACCATCTATTGCACTTTATGTATTCAATGTTGCACACATATTCATGATTTCATGTTAATTCGCACATGTTATTGACCAATTTGAATTATTTGTGTGTAGATCCAGGTATCTCGGTGTGCAAGGAAGGAGATAAAATATTGAATATGGATAGATCATTGCAGTGATACCTCTTCAATTTGTGAGTGCGGGGAAGATACTGAAAGTGCACCTTGATTTTTTGAAAGGATTAAATCCTTTGAACATTGTAATGGATTGTATAGATTAAGAGCCCTCAAGGGGACATTTTGTAACCATGCATTTGGAAAATAGATTAATATAAATAGAACCCCCAATTATTTCACTTATTTGTCATCATATTTACATAAATGTCTTTTTGGATTTCTTAAGTAAATAGGTGCATTTCATTTCCCTTTTGCTAGGTGCATCATTTTTTCCGCTCTACAAGTTGTATTTTTCTTTTGTGTGTCTTGTATAGTCATCCCTTTTTCTTCCCCATTACTATGCAGGTTTTTGTTTAGGACGTGTCTAGTTTACTGATATCATTTCCAATGACTAAGATCAAAATCTAGAGGCTCTTTCTTACATCATTTGAATGAAGAGTTCTAGTTCTCTGTTGCATCATTTGAATGAATAATTTATTAGTATTTGCAGAGTGAGATCTAGTTACACTGATCAAAGTCCCATTGTAATGATATTTTTATTAATATAATCCTACTTCCTTCTTTCAGCATTTTTATGTGCAATTTTGTTTGTTGTCCTATTTACATGTTAAATCATTTGAATGTGTAAATGATGTCTTCTTTCACTAGCATGATTAATCAATTTTGTTACATCCTTTGAATGGATGTGATTGGCTCAGTCCTATCTTCTTCTCCTTATTTCTTCATCATATTTTAAGTTTGACTACAATTTCCCAATGGATAAGGCACCAATCTACTTTTTGAAGCACTAGTTGGGAGTTACTTTGAAGCTTGGTCAACTTTTATATTGTAGTTTTATTTCATCTTTGTTAATCTAGATGACCATGAGCATATGCGAAGAATTATAGGGTCACCTCTAGGGTGTCCTTTTCTTAGTCTATCTAGAGTCTTTGTGATAATATTTTCTCGAGTTAAAGAGGTGGATCCCCTCGAGTCCACAATCCTAATTGTGAATCAATGATTTTATTATGGCATGACAACCTAAATTCTTAAGGACACAAAAAATCATCATAATAGTTTTTTATATCATTGCCAGGGAGGACTCAGTACTATTTTGTGTTTGTATTTCTTAGTATTTCCTAGAGTGAAAATTTGTGAGATTTGAGCGAGTATCAGATTGAGCACTCTTGGCTCAAGTTTTGTTGAAGATATTGCTCCTTTGCACATTTGTGTTGGTGACTCCAAATGAACTCAAAAATTTAAAAATAAATAAAGGAGGATCTAGATCTAGCATCTAAAAGAAGAAGTGACAAGTGCTTGTTGGAGTGTCAAATCCTGAGGTATTCTTCAAATATCACAAGAAAATTTTTATTTCAATTTTTATTTTTCCTATTTCAAATATTGGTTCAAATCAGCCTTTTCCTACTGTGAATCAAATACTTGCAGTAAATCAACCTGTAATGAATATGACAGCCCCTAATGTAAACCAAAATGTCAATATCAATCAAAAAGTTAATCAAAATATCAATGCTAACCAAAATGTAAATCAGTGGAGAACCAAAAGATATAAAGCATTTGTTTTACACACAAATATGAATCCTCTCCTTGGTAAAGCTCATAAGTACTTGCCTAAATTCTAAGGAAATAATGTTATCACCGATGAAGATCATATTAGAGATTTTTTGTATGCCATGGATAGTCTTGATGTAGATGATGAAGATGTTATCCTTATATTGTTTGTTAAAAATTTAGAGAAGGATGATCGATAATGGTTCAATAACCTTGGAACTGGTACTATCCATAAATTTGAAGAACTAGAGCACACTTTCCTTAGAAAATATGGAGAGAGGAAGAATGAATAGTCCTTGACAAAGTTGGATACCATGAAAAAGAAAGAAATTAAATTAGTGGAAGATTTCAATAGAATACTCTTTAATACAAAAAAAATATTCCCATGGCATTAAGGCCAAATTATGATCAGTCCATTTATTTCTACAAAAAAACTTTCCTCGGATATTTCGGTTATGAGCTGTAACAATAATCAACAACCATTATGGAATGGTATATTGAAATAGAGATATGATTTATAGTGGTAAGATAAAAGCATACTCTCTAGATCCCAATCAACTTGAAAGAAAGCCTAAGAATATTGAGTTCTCTATCCCTAAGAAAACAAATCAGGATCCTATGAAAAAAATAGCTAATGAGTTGAGTGAGATGTTTACTACTTTGAATAACAGGTTGGCTAGACTTAAAAAATACAAGGACAACATTTTAAAAACTTCATAGAGTAATAATAGATAGCAGGATGATACCATACCTCTTTTTAGGAGGAATTTCAATAGAAACTAGAATAACAATGAAAATGAAGAAGGAAATAGGAATCATAATGGAAATTGAAAAAAAAACAAGAAATAGGAAGGGATCTACATTCTATTCCAAAACCCCATGTCATCAAATAATATAGCATCAGATCATCCCTTTTATTTCTCTACTTGTGATGCACCACATAACTCTGTTGATTGTGGTATTTATCTAAGTATGAATTCTAATCTTGATTTAAATGCTGAATTTGAATATGAAGATATTAGAATTAATGTATGTTGGACTCAGAAGGATGAAACTAGAGAAAAATAATTTGAAAGGAACATGGACATATGTGCTAGTATTCTTTAGCAAAGAGCCTTAGTATTTGGAGAGGCATCAACCTTAAGTGAGCCTTCTAATACCAAATTTGATAAAATGAATCAATAAAAGCAGAAGAGGTTGATTCTTTAGAAAGGATACATGCTATCAATCTTAGGAACAAAGCAATGAAGGACAAAGTTGATGGACCTGCACAAAATTAGAAAGCTACAGGAGTGATTTCATTGAAAAAGGTAAATCAAATGAAGTTGCAAATGATTCTTGAAGAGCCTAAAGTAGAAGAAATTATCCAAAAGCATCAAAATGACTTGGCTAATCAAAAAACTAGAAAAGACATTGATGATAAGAAATATCAGTTTGATTTGGGTATAGAGGTTTCCAAGTAGAAGGTTAGCATCACTTTTGGGAAATTAATGACTATTCCAAAATATCGATATCAGGTATGTAAAGCCTTCAAATTAGCTGATCATTCAAGAGGAAAACCTTAAAAACCATAGACCTTGTGAACAATGTAGATAGAGCCCCATATTCAATTAAGTCATTTTACATCTCACTAAGGTATACATCAGGCTATGGGTACCAATATGTTATTCATAACTATATGCTTGATAGTGATGCTTCCATGAATGTAATGTCAATACAAATAGTTGATTAGTTAGGCTTGATTTGTCAAAAAGTGCACCCCTATTTCTATAATGGAACAAGAGAGTACCTTGTGTAGGTATCATCACTAGATTTTTTGTCCATATTGAACAATATCTTAGGAAATGAGTGGCGATGGATGTTGCAGTTGTAGATGTGAACCCTTTATTTTTTATCTTACTCTCTAGGTATTGGGCAGAGCAGCTAGATGGTACTATTCATTTTCATATGCCACTATCCCAATGCAGGGTAAGAAAAAAATGATATTGAAAAGAGAACCCTTCAATAGGTATTGAGTTGAATTCAAATATCCTAATGATAATATGGTTAATGTCATGAATCCTATTGAGGAAAATGATATGGAAGGTTACTCTATCTGGCATTATCCTTTCTTGTTGGAAGTACCTGATGCTGAGAATATAGATCCAAAACTAAAGGCTGAAGTAGACGTAGAAAATGATAGAATTTTGACTTCTAAAATATGGACTATGACCTTTGATGTGGAAACAATTGCTTCTTCTACCTTCTACTCATTGCGTTAACTCTAATACCAATTTAAAAGAACACATAGCGGAATAAATACGATAATGAACACACATAGCAGAATAAATCTGAAGCAAAAAAGAGTGCGTTAAAATTACTTTGGAAAATTTCTGCAAATGTCTTTTACAAAATCGAGAAGCGGAATTTGAATGAAACAAAAATTAACAAAGGCAATATATGAGCAAAAATTAGTAAAAATTTTGCAAGCAGAAATTAACCAACAAATGTTCGAACAAATTTTATAAAGGATACAACCTGAAAATTTATTTTACTAGGGTTTGGCTCACCAAAAATTTTAAAGGGATGAGTTGGAAGAAAATGAAAATGCGAACAAACAAGGAAAATAAAATACATAAAAATATAATGAAAATCTACAATCACGCGAAAAAATAAAAAATATTATAAATTGATAAAAATTTACAGCTAAAAATTGTAGCTTCAACCTTCGTATCTCCGCCATTCACCTTTTTCATCCAGTTTTCAACTCATATATTAAATGATAACACCAAAATTCACCTTCTTCGTCTAGTTTTCAACTCATATAACAATTGAAGACTGCACCTTCAACCTTCGGCTCTTTGACATTCATCTTCTTCGTCCATGATAGGTGAAAATTCACCATTCTGACACGCAATAAATTCAAAAGTATGATGTCCATTCAATCGCCGATCGGCTCTTTGACATTCAATTTCACCATTCTAAAGTATGATGTCCATTCAATCGCCGAAAAACTACAGTTACCAGTATCTAAGGCCGAGCCATTTAACTTCATTCGGAAGGATAGCAAGCTTACCCGGTTCCATTTTAAACACCTACCAACTCCAAAACTACCCTCCAGAATAGTACTATTGTTCCACCTATACCTATTAGTCGAATCATACCTATCTCTAGAACGAGATCTTGGTGTCGATCCATTTCCCGAGTTTGAAGAGGGTCCCATTTGAGGTGAAATATGATTTAGTTAACGTCCCAGGATTTAAACTAATTTCATCTTATTAATGTGAAATTACATCCATCACACAAACCAATAATTATACAGCTATATAATTAGTAGATTCAAAAACTTCTATTACATTTTTATAATTTTTATAATTCAATCACCTCCTTGCAACAGTCTTTGTAAAGGCATCAAAGAAATTACATGTCCTACAATGGACCACATTATCACAGTGATATTATACAGCTATATAATTAGTAGATTCAAAAACTTCTATTACATTTTTATAATTTTTATAATTCAATCACCTCCTTGCAACAGTCTTTGTAAAGGCATCAAAGAAATTACATGTCCTACAATGGACCACATTATCACAGTGATATGCTCTACCATGGACCACATTATTAAAAATATTATTGCATCCTTTACAAAAATATTGCAATATAAGCAAACTTTACCTTTTAACCGGGATTTGGGAACATAACAAATGCACCACATATATCGAATCGCAATGTGGAATGAGAGTCAAAAGCAAATTCTATAATAGATAAGATAAATGAGTAGAATGCATGAAAGAAAAATGCTCGCATAACTCTTGAAGTTATTTAAAAATATATTCTAGTGCTCTCTACCATAGCCTTCCACGGTTGCGGTTCGTTTCTTTAGGACGAGCACCTACTCTGATGATGAAAGTCTAATCGTCTACGTGCGAAACAAGGGGGATAATAATTAAAAAGCAAAGGTATTGTATGCAACATGAGGTGAATAAAATAAAGGTCGCCCCTAGAACAATAGAGGAATAAATAAAATAAAGGTAGCAGGAATAAACATTGATAAATTTACCGGACAGTAGTGGTAGTTTGCATGGGAAGAGGAAAAAAGTCACATAGAAAAGATAGAGAAGGATAACCTACCAAATAGAAACAGCACCAGATAGACTACAGATAAATAACAGTGCCACATAGAGTAGAGTACACGGATAAGAGGGCGAAGTATAGCTGTGCCATATAGGGTTCTTGAATGAAGGAGAGAGAGTTGTACACATAGGTTCTTGAAGAAAGGACATAGAAGTGTACGAATAACACTCCATGCATGTACTTTTCCATGTGATCATTATCACTAGGATGATTGCAATGGATATAAGAAAATCTTCGACTGCTCATATTTCATTGTATTTTAAATTCGGACCAGTAAAATCACATTTCTAAAACTAGTCAATTACAAATGGAGTTCTAAAATTAGTCAAATTCAAATGGAGTTTCATTGTGGTTCAAACCTTAAAAAAAAATTATTTTTTTTTAAAAATCAATAAAATCGCATTTCAAAAATTAATCAAATTCAAATTCAATCACACCTCACATTTCCCAAAATTAATAAATTTCAAATTGAATTCAAATTCAATTCAATCACACCTCACATTTCCAAAATTAATAAAATTCAAATTGAATCACACCCTGGTGACCTTTCAAAAACGTGCATATTGAAGGAATTAAAATCACATCAATAAAAAAAATTCTTCACACAATTATGACTTGCGTAGTTGGCAGTATGCAGGGAGCTTCACTTCACAAACCGTAGAAGTGGAAGCTTTGGGGGATAAAACACCGAAGTGATGGGTGCTTTGGATATTTTAGAGGTTAGACGAGAAAAATGCTTCGCACAATTATGAATTGCGCATTTGGCAGTATGCAGGGAGCTTCGCTTCAAAAACTGCCGAAGTGGAAGCTTCGGGGGATAAAACACCGAAGTGATGGTGCTTCGGATATTTTAGGGGCTAGACGGGTGCTTCGGGGATTTAAGAAGTGACGTGGCTCCTTCGCAATAAATTTTTCCAAAATAAAGTTGCTTCGAAAGTTTTAAATTGGTGGCGGGTGCTTCGCAATAAGTACTGGCGAAGTGCCCAAGAAATTTGCAAAGCACAAGTTCAAGATAGATTTGGCAGCTTCGGGTGAAGTGGCTCCAAACTGTCACTTCTGAGCAGCAAAATCCCGAAGTGCAACTTTGGATGAAATATTGCTGAAGAATAGATTCAAGCAGTAGACAACAAATCTCCAAGTATGGGAGATTTGCACACGGATATTGGTGTTTGAGGCAAGGTCTAACCAAAGTGCGTCTTCGGATGAGAAATTCTCAGATTCAGAGAACAAAACCTAAAATGATGCAAATTGAAAATACAAAGATTTTATTTATCATATAAAACTGGATTACAGGGCTTCTTTTCTGAAGCGGTTACAAACATCTGCAACCAGGTTGTAGGATAAACAAGATGGAGATTTCTTGGAGGCTGCTGCTCCCTTCTCCGACTGTCTGATGAATTTCCTGTTGCTTTCCTCTTTTCTGTTGCTCTGCGCTCATAATCTCCGACACAACAAAATGACAAGAGGTCCGGTATTTATAGACGAAGAATGTGGACAAGGAGCGGGAAAAATTTCACCAACCGACTGACAAAAATTAAATGCCAAAGAGGGTTTTTCACAAATCGTCGAGCGACCCCAACTACTCCCATGCTTGATGTTAGACCCTTGTTTCCTACGCCTAGTCACCGCTTCACAGATTTGAAGAGCGAAGTGTCGGATTTATGTTACTTCACGGCGAAGCATCTTCAAGGGGCATGTTTATGTTATTTCGGAGCGAAGCACTTGCGAGAGGGCGTGAGATCTGGTTTTAATATTTCCAACACCCTCCTTTAAACCAGATTTCACAAAGTCTTTGATGCCCAACATTTCCCGCAGCCTGGCAAAGTCCTCCTCCTTCAAAGGTTTTGTGAATATGTCAGCTACCTGTTCCTTGGACCTGCAAAACTACAACTATACTTCACCAAATTTCACCAGCTCTCTGATGAAATGATACTGAATATCTATGTGCTTCATTCGACCATGGAAGACTGGGTCCTTCGAGAGGGCAATGGCAGAATTATCGTCACAAAATATTGTTGTTGCTGCTTTCGATGGATGATGTAGTTCACTCAAAACTCTTCTCAGCTAGACTGCCTAGCAGACGGCTGAGGTGGCAGCAACATACTCTGCCTCTGTTGTAGATAAAGCAAAAATTAGTTGCTACTTTGAGGACCAAGAAACAACATTGGATCCAAAGTGAAAAGCATATCCAGAGGTGCTATTCTAGTAATCTATGCTACCAGCCCAATCGCTATCAGTGTAGCCAATCAGTTCAAGTTGGTCTTGTCTGGCATAGTGGAGTCCATGGTTTCTTGTGTCATTGACATACTATAGAATTCTCTTGCCTACTTGTAAGTGAGTTTCTTTGGGTGACTCCATAAACCTACTGATTAAACTCATGATAAACATTAAATCTAGCCTGGTTGCGATCAAGTACATCAGGCTTCCAACTGACATTTTATAGAGAGTTGGATCAACGCTTCTGCTGGAATCGGTTTTGCTCAACTTCAAGACAGTGGCAACTGGGGTGACGGTAGGTTTGTTGTCCTCCATATTGAAACGCTTCAGGACATCCTTAGCATACTTGCCCTGAGAAATGAAGATGCCATCTGCTGATTGGTCAACTTCAATGCCAAGAAAAAATTTCATCAACCCCAAGTCTGTCATTTCAAACTCTTTCTTCATGGTTGTTCTGAACTTCTCAAATAGGCTGCTACTATTGCCAGTATATATCAGATCGTCTACGTACAAGCAAAAAATTATCATCTCCCCTGCTTCATTTATTTTTAGATATACGATGTGCTCAAATGGGCATTTAATGAACCCATTATCCTGAAAGTAGCTATCAATTCGACTGTACCATGCTTGGGGTGCTTTCTTCAACCCGTACAGGGCCTTCTTCAGCTTCAATACCTTGTTTTCATGTCCTTGCAATTCATATATGGGTGGCTGGTCTATGTAGACCTCTTCTTCCAACACTTATTTCAAAAAAGCAGACTTAACATCCATTTGGTACACACTCCAGCCTTTCTGAGTTGCCAATGCTAGAATCATTCTAACTATGTCAAGTCTGGCTACAGGTGCGTACACCTCATGATAGTCAATGTCAAACTTTTGCATTGTAGCTTTTTACCACCAATCTGGCCTTATGCCTGTCAACTTCTCCTTGGGCATTAAACTTGGTTTTATACACCCATTTCACCCCAATTGTCTTCTTTCCTATTGGAAGATCAACCAGTTGCCATGTCTCATTCTTCTCAATAGCTCCTATCTCCTCATCCATCGCCTTCACCCATTTTTTATTCTGAATTACCTCTTCAAATGACACTAGATCACACTTAGAAAAGTTAGAATATTCTTCATCTATTTGATTACGGGTTACCTCATAAATATCTTGCAAGCTCCAAGTCTTCACGGGTGTCCTCAAGTTTGGAATTCTGCTTGCAAGTGGAGGTGACCGGGATGATGAGGTTGTGCTGTTGTTGGCACCACTGCTGCTACTTGAAGGTACAAGTGGTTGTGCACTATCTTCCTCGAAGATCACAGGTTCAATAATGGTTGGTTTAGGCTGACCAATTTTTGACTTCCAGTTCCAGGCTTCATCCTCCAAGAACTTCACATCTCGACTGATAACAAGTTTCTTTGTTATAGGATTGTACAACTTGTATGCCTTTGCTTGTTCACTGTACCCTATGAAGATGCATTTTTTAGCTTTGTCATCAAGCTTCTGCCTTTTCTCATCTAGAACATGTGCATATGCAATGCACCCAAAAACTCGTAAATGAGCCACACTCGGCTTCATATTGCTCCAGGCTTCCTCCAAAATTTTGTCCTTCACACTCTTGGTGGGACATCGGTTCAGCAGATAAAGCACCCCATACAAGCTTTTGCCCAGAACTCATGTGGTAGAATTTTTGCTTTTAGCATCGTCTGTGCCATCTCCATGATAGTTTTGTTATTCCTCTCAGCTACACCATTTTTTTTCGATGTGTATCTAGCAGTAAAATGCTTGTGAATTCCATGTTGCTTGTAGAAGTTGTGGAATTCATTGGAGATGTATTCACCTCCTCCATCTATCCTGAGAGTTTTCACAAAATACCCGCTTTATTTCTCCACCAGAGCCTTGAACTCCTTGAACTTTTCAAATGCTTCTGACTTCAGCTTGATGGGATAAATCCAGGTCTTTTGGCTGAAGTCATCAATGAAAGTTAGGAAATATTTATTACCGGTATATGAGCTGGTTTGCATGGGACCGTAAATTTTTGAGTGCATCAGCTCCAATGGCTATGATGCTCTCCAAGACTGTCCTACATGGAATGCATCCCTGTGCTGCTTACCAACCAAGAAACCTTCACAAACTTAGTTTGGTTGCTCAATAAGGGGTAAACCCTTCACCATATGCTTCTTGTGTAGCAATTTCAGGCCACTGAAGCTTAAGTGACCGAATTTGAGATGCCACAACCAAGTAGCATCCTTCACAACTGCACTTAGAGACATTAATGATTCATTCTGAATATGTAGCGAAAACATTTTGTTTTTCATCATGGACACAGTTGCAATTTGCCCATGCACTTTGTCTCTGATGGTACAGACACCGTCTTTGAACTGCATAGTGTGTCCCTTCTGCACAAGTTGTCCAACACTCAGCAGGTTGTGCTTCAAACCAGGAACATAGTATACATCACAAATTTGCTTTCTTTCGTCATACGAGGTGCGAATGAGGATCTTCCATTTTCCCATCACGGGAACCTTGCAGTTGTTCCCCATATTGACTTCAAACTATATTGTTTTATCCAGTTGTGAAAACATCTTCCTGTTCCCAGTCATGTAGTTTTTGCACCCACTATCAAGATACCAAATATTTTTTTGCTCTCCTCCTCAATACTACAAGTCAGCAACACATTTCCTTCTACCGTATTTTTGGCTTCATCCATATAATGGGCCTGCTGATTCTCGTTGGCCATCCTCTTTCTACACTGTGAGATGTAATGGCCAAACTTTTTGTAGTAATAGCATTGGACCTTAGATTTGTCCTTTTTTTGATAAGATCCACCTTTCTAATTTTTACCAGTGCCTCTTCCTCCTTGTTGATGGAAGTTGCAATTGGTCTCTCCCTCGCTAGGGTTTGAACTTGGCTCCTTGCTTGTTTCCTCTCCCACGCCTGCCTCTGCCTCTTCCACCTTGAGAACTAGAGGCACCATGGTGGGAGTCTTGTCTCCCACTATCTCAGAATGAGACTTACACCTTGAAGGCTTGCTCCAAAGAAGACTGAGTTGAATGGCTCAACCTCTGCTCATGTGTTTGCAAGGAACCCATGAGCTCATCCACTAAGAGGGTTGTCAAATCCCTCGATTCCTCTATTGCAATTACCACAGAATCAAATTTTGTCGGCACACTCCACAGAATTTTCTCCATAATCCTTTGATTTTGCATAATTTCACCATTCAACCACATCTGGTTGATGACATCTGTCGTTCGGGTGAAAAAATCGCTCATGGTTTCTGACTCACTCATCTGCAGGTTCTCGAACTCCCTCTTGAGCATCTGCAGTTTCACCAACTTCACTTTGTTGGTGCCCAGGTACGAGCTGGCCAGAATCTCCCAGGCCTGCTTTGCCTTGGTGGTTGATGCAATCTGTGAGAATATGGTCTCCTCGACCGCTTGCATGATGTAGAAGAGGGCCTTCTGGTCCTTCTTCATGTTCCCTTTCAACAAATCCTTGTCAACTTGGGAGAGGGCGGCTAGTGCTACTCCATATGCCAATTTCGGGTACCCATTCTCAACCAAGTCCCACAACTCTTGAGACCCAAAGAAGATCTTCATCTGGATGCTCCAGTAATCATAGTTCTTGCCATTAAATCATGGTATATGCAATTTTAAGGAATTGTTTTCGAATGCCATTCTTTAATCCTCCATGTCACAACACAATGGCTTTGATACCAATTTGAAGGACATAAATCACGTCAATAAAAAATGCATCGCATAATTATGACTTGCGCAGTTGGCAGTATGCAAGGAGCTTCACTTCACAAATCACCGAAGTGGAAGCTTCAGGGGATAAAACATCGAAGTGATGGGTGCTTCAGATATTATAGAGGCTAGACAGGTGCTTCGGGGATTTAAGCAGCGACGTGGCTGCTTCGCAATAAATTCTACTAAAATAAAGTTTCTTCGAAAGTTATAAATTGGTGGCGGGTGCTTCACAATAAGTACTAGCAAAGAGGCAGCTTCGCCTAAGAAATTTGCGAAGCACAAGTTCAAGACAACTTTTGCAGCTTTGGGCGAAGCTGCCATAGTGGCTCCAAACTACCACTTCGGGGAAGCAAAAGCCCAAAGTGCAACTTTGGAAGGAATATTGCCGAAGAATAGATTCAAGCAGTAGACAACAGATCTCCAACTATGGGAGATTTGCACACGGATATTGGTGTTTGAGGCAAGGTCTAACCAAAGTGCGTCAAAACCTAAAATGACGCAAATTGAAAATATAGAGATTTTATTTATCATATAAAACTGGATTAGAGGGCTTCTTTTCTAAAGCAGCTACAAACATCTGCAACCAGGTTGCAGGATAAACAAGATGGAGATTTCTTGGAGGCTGCTACTCCCTTCTCCGATTGTCTGATGAATTTGCTGCTGCTTTCCTCTCTTCTGCTGCTCTGTGCTCGTAATCTCCGACACAACAAAATGACAAGAGGTCCGATATTTATAGACGAAGAATGTGGACAAGGAGCGGGAAAACTTTCACCAATCGAAAGACAAAAATTAAATCCGAAGAGGGTTTTCCACAAATCGTCGAGCGACCCCAACTACTCGCACACTTGAAATTAAGGCCTCGTTTCCCGTGCCTGGTCACTGCTTCGCAAGAATGAAGTGCGAACTACCGAATTTATGTTACTTCGCGATGAAGCATCTTCAAGAGGCATAAACAGGCATGTTTATGTTATTTCAGAGCGAAGCACTTGCGGGAGGGCGTGAGATCTGGTTTAGATTATACTATCTTTCCAATGACTGTAATAAAGAAGAGTTAGGTTAAGAATTGAGCAAATATTGACACTTTTCATTATTATTCAAAACATTTTTCATTATTATTCGAAAACATTTGCCAACATTTGCCATATAGCAAGCTCTTTATCTAATCTAGATTGAGAAAGACCCATGAGAAAATTGTATATGTATATTGCTTAAGGAAAATATCAAGACCCATGAGAAAATTGTATATGTATATTGCTTAAGGAAAATCTCAATTGTGAATTGCGGATGCAGTCTTTTCTTTGGACACCATGGAACTTCAAAACATACTCTCTATTTTAAAATCTTGTAAAACCTGTTAGATAAAGATAAAAGAATCACTTAATTAATGTCTATAGGACAATTTGCTTGTTGATAATGAGATGTGTGTTTACTAATTAGATAAAGGAATCTTAATTAATTTCCATAGGACAATTTGTAGGAAAACCTTTATAGACAATTTGTAGGAAAACCTTTATATATTGCCGATAATATTGTCGATAATAAGATGTGTGTTTTCTTTGTCAAAGGATAGTATCAAAGGATAGTATCTTCATATAGTAAAGAGAAGAAGAAGAAAGAAAGTTCATTAAAGATAGTATCAAAGAAAAGAATAGTATCTTCATATAGTAAAGAGAAGAAGAAAGAAAAGAAGAAAGAAAGTTCATTATATGGAAATGAAACATATTTTATGTATAGAAGAAAACTACAAACTTCAAAAACACAGATATGAAGGTAGGAATTTAGTCAATCAATTAAATGAACTATATAGCTGTATATTTATATAGGCAGACAGCACATGAATCACAACTATCATATGCAGAATAGTCTGCATAGTATAGTCTATTGGCTAGATGCATAGTCTATTGGCCACATGAATCACAACTATCATGCATAGTCTATTGGCCACATGAATCACAACTATCATATGCAGAATAGTATGCAGAATAGTATAGTCTATTGGCTAAAAAAGATCAAAACACTGATTATTTCCTCTGCTAGTCTATTGGGATAATAGATTAGGATAAACTAAAATAAATCCTTATAAAATATCACAAGAAATAAACGACCCAAGAAGCCCCTTCAGTGGAAGGAAAATTACTTTTAAATAAAATCCTTAATTTCTGAACTACCAATGAAAATTTTTATAGTAATGAAAAAGCCATTGTCCTCTAATCCTTATATGCTTATATGCTATAGAAAAATGAAAAATGACTCTCCCTGACTTGACTAGAAAAATGACCAAAATTCATAATCATGATTAAGGAGGAAACATTGCCACTCTCCTAATGAGAGAGTTTATTGAAAGGCATCCTATTCACTTTCTAAGTTTTTCTCTAGAATTTTTTTATAGAGAAACTAGAAATATAAAACACTTTCTAACTTTTTCTCTAGAATTTTTTTTTTCTAGAGAAACTAGAAATATAAATGACCAAAATTCATAATCATGATTAAGGAGGAAACATTGCCACTCTCCCAATGAGAGTGTTTATTGAAAGGCATTCTATTCACTTTTTAACTTTTTCACTAGAATTTTTTTCTAGAGAAACTAGAAATATAAAACGATGGAAATTTATTAATATAACTGTGAATAGGAAGCATTACAATTTTCTTTAAGAGAAACTAGAAATATAAAACAATGGAAATTTATTAATATGACTGTGACTAGGATACATAAACCATTTTCTTAGTATAAGAATATTGCATGGTTTCTAACTGTCTGTAAGGTGTGAGACTTGTTAGAAAGGCCCAGTTTTCCATTCTCTCAAGAGAGCTTTGAGGACAAAGTAGATAAATGACTTAAATTTAGACATAACTGTATTAGCAAGCAGGTGCATTCTTACTATAAAGATTGCAGAACTTAGACAAAATTAGACTACTCGGCCAATTTACCATATGCGTTGCACAACTTCGCCAAAATTAGACTATGGTATACAGACCTGCAAAATATAACAAAAAAGAGTTAGGCTCCACTTGCCAATGTGGAAACAAACGATTCGTTCAAATAAAGTACTCTCTACAGAATTCAAGGAAAGCATTAAAAATTCGCAAAGAAAACAAATTCATAGGAGCCAGATGAATTACAAATTTGTAAAGAAAAAAAATTCATAGGAGCCAAAGAAAACAAATTCACAAATGCAGACACGCTATCTTCATTTATTTATTTTGCATTTATGTTTAATCTTTATTTTGCATTTATGTTTAAATAAGATTAATCAAAACGTCAAAAGTCAAGACCAACTAAGCAACACTTAAAACATAAAGTCCACTGTCTACTGGACCTCACCATTTATCAATCTTTAAAATCCATTTATCAATCTTTTCTCCCCTTATATCAATCAAATAAGAAAGATATCAATCAAATAAGAAAGAGCCATTAAAGTCGAACCAAATTTCACCATAGAAACTATATTATTGTTTCAAAATTCATTTTATTTTGATTCTAGGTTATAAAACACAAACTTCCTTGTAAAGAGGTTAGACATCATAAGCTCACTATCCTCAAATAAGAAAGAGGCATTAAAGAACTCTCCAATGTAACCGAAAAATAAAAAGAGGCATTAAAGAACTCTCCAATGTAACCGAAAAATAAAAAGAGCCATTAATTAAAGAACTCTCCAATGTAACCGAAAAATAAAAAGAGCCATTAATGAACTCTCCTATGTAACCGGAAAAAAAAAACAAGCCTTCAAAGTCGAACGAAATTTCACCTTAGAAACTATATTATTATTTTAAATTTTATTTTATTTCAATTCTAGGTTATAAAACACAAAGTCATGTAAAGAGGTTCGACATCATAAGTTCGATGACTGAATCCGTCATGTATTTTATTTTATTTATTATGGATGGTAGCATCAAATCACGATGCGACCATTATCCTGAGGCTTGAGGTTGGTACCGTCATCAAACAAGCTGAGATATACTCAAAGGATTCAAGTCAGACTACTACCTTTGCCCACATTGGACATGCCTAGATACCGTCATCAAACAAGCCAAATCATGATACGACCATTATCCCGAAGCTTGAGGTTGGTACCGTCCTCAAACAAGATCAGATATACTCAAAAGGATTCAAGTCAGACTACTACCTTTGCCCACATTGGACATGCCCCTAGATACCGTCATCAAACAAGCTGAGATATACTCAAAGGATTCAAGTCAGACTACTACCTTTGCCCACATTGGACATGCCCCTAGTTTGAACCTAGGTCTTCTTTTGGTAAGTGTCCAACCTCTTACCAAAAAAATATGCCCCTAGTTTAAACCTAGGTCTTCTCTGGTAAGTGTCCAACCTCTTACCAATAAATATGCCCCTAGTTTGAACCTAGGTCTTCTCTTGGTAAGTGTCCAACCTCTTCCCAATAAACTAGGTCTCAGTAAATATGCCCCTAGTTTGAACCTAGGTCTTCTCTTGGTAAGTGTCCAACCTCTTCCCAATAAACTAGGTCTCTTGGTGAGTGTCCAAGATCTTACCAATAAATATGCCCCTAGTTTGAACCTAGGTCTTCTCTTGGTAAGTGTCCAACCTCTTCCCAATAAACTAGGTCTCAGTAAATATGCCCCTAGTTTGAACCTAGGTCTTCTCTTGGTAAGTGTCCAACCTCTTCCCAATAAACTAGGTCTCTTGGTGAGTGTCCAAGATCTTACCAATAAACTAGGTCTCTTGGTGACTATATTATAGCTTATTATTATTCTTATTATTATTTTTTGTTGTATACAATTATACAACACAACCACCATGCACCCACCACCACACACACTTAACCTTAAACTTCCCAAATTTGAAGCTTAGACTTCCCAAACGAATTATTGTGCATTATTGTGCTGTTCCCTATTGCTATTGGTATTGGTATATAGCCATCGCTGAGCATAGGAGTTTTTCACACTAGAAAATGGCAATGTTACACAAAATGATGTAATACATATGTCATATCAAAAGGAAAGATAAGTTTCAAAGAGAAGTTTGAAAGATAAGTATCAAAGAGAAGATAAGTTTCAAAGAGAAGTACTTTTGATGTGGACCGGAAGATAGTACTTCTTCCTGTGACGGCGCTGGGTTTTGGAGGGTGACGGGATCGAGACCATCGATTTCGGTTGGGGCAGAGAAGTCGCGGGTTCTGTGTCCGGACGACTGCGGTACCTACGGTGCCGGCTGCTGCTGCCGTGTACTTAAATTTAGACGTCGGAGAAACCTCCCGTGACGGTTGCTGCTGCCGTGTGTAAATTTAGACGTCGGAGAAACCTCCAGTGACGGTTGCTGCTGCCGTGTTTGTAAATTTAGACGTCGGAGAAACCTCCGGTGACGGCTGCTGCTGCCGTGTACTTAAATTTAGACGTCGGAGAAACCTCCCGTGACGGTTGCTGCTGCCGTGTGTAAATTTAGACGTCGGAGAAACCTCCGGTGACGGTTGCTGCTGCCGTGTTTGTAAATTTAGACGTCGGAGAAACCTCCGGTGACGGCTGCTGCTGCCCTGTGCCTAAATTTAGACGTCGGAGAAACCTCACACAAAGAGCGATCGCGACGTTAATCCGCCTCAAAACCCTATACCCAGCTCTCCTCCTGTTTCAGTTCCATTCTGTTTTGCTTTACTTTTCTTCGTTTCTTCTCTTTCTAGAGGATGCCCTATTTCGCCCTTTGCAAAAGTAGGAAATGAGATCTATATCACAGAGGAAGCGAGCTCACCCTATATAGAGATCATGCGAATTTCTTTGTCTTTCTGTCAATTATTTGTAGGTGATGATCCTGCATAAGATGTCGAATGGGATGGGTGGAGCATCTGCGTTGAAGACGACATTATGATAGTTCTGGTTTTTTTATGAGGGTGATATTTGTGAGTCGGTTTTGCTTTTTTTTTATGAGGGTGATATTTGTGGGTCGTATAAATTGTGAAGGACACTAACAGTTCACGTTTGGTAAATCGAAAAAGTTCTAGCCATTTAAGGGAAATATCTGTGAGCCATATAAATTGTGAAGAAACTAAGAGTCCATATCGATGAAGTGGACTATTAGAAATATTAGTTCCTAATATGTAGAGTGGAGGTTGAGTTTTGCTTGTGTGAAAGCATGAAGGCCTAAATAAATAAATAAATAAATAAATAATGATGTTAAATTTTTAAATATTTATATTTAAAAAAAAAAGATATCTAAAAAGAAAATAAAGAATTCAAACTTTTCATGAAGAAAAATATGTAGGTAGTTAGCTATAACTCAAACTAACTCAAAAGAGAATTAAATTTGCATGTAAATGTTCAAAGAGAGTTGAGATGTGTAAAGGGTGGGGACTATGTACAAATAATAATAATAATAGTAGTATACCATGAAACAAACCCTTTTCATTAATCTCATATAGGGTTAGAATGTGATTCCTCTTTTCTAATAATAATATATATATAAAAAATTTACTAATCTTGGAGCTGCCCCTTATGGTGGCTGGGGATTGAAACTGCCTTTGACCCTTTGACCCACTCAGTGAAGTCAGTTCAGTCTAATACTACCTTTGTCCAAAAGAAGGCTTGCCTCCAACATGTGAACTTCGGTGTCTTCATAAACGCCTAGAACTTACCAATCCACCCAGAACATATTACATAGAATATAGTATAGGATGATATACTACATAGAATATAGTATAGGATGTAGGATAACTTTTGAAAACAAACTCTCCAAGGTTACAATGTAATAGAATAGAATAGAGTACAATAGGACTTCAGAGTTCACCACTTACAAGCAGCCTATGGAAAAGACTGTCAAAATGAATGAGAGATGAGTTCCAATTCGTACTGCCCACTCGATAGCAACACTGTTTAAAATGCACAAGACTAATTTAAAAAAATAAAAATAAAAAATAAGAGCAGTAGAAACAACCTCTAAAAGAGGGTGGCATAAGCTTCAAATCAACTATGATCTCTTTAGCAAATGTGTGTATATCTTACAAATTGGAATCAAATCACTTCATTTCACTTCAAATGTGTGAGAAATTTAGAATTTTAATTTCTTGTGTTGTGCACGTAATTAAAATCAAATTATTTCATTTTCCCAAGATTTTAATTTTCTAAAATTTTCATCCCGTATACATCTCACCAGTTTTAAAATGGTGATACGAAGCTAACATAGACAAACCTCTCAATAACCAGAAGAATCTTATCAAAGAAAGAATGAGCTCTATGAAAATCTTAAAAACTTTATATTGTAATTCTTGAGTTTCTAAACCCACTTCTGCCATCTTGTCCAGCCACCCCCAAATTTTAATTGATTGATGGTAAACTACAGTTGAAAAAATTAGCTGCAAACATTTTCACATTTTTATACATAATTCCATCAGATGTCAAAAGCAATCACCATACTCTGTCATTTAACTAGAATATGGTGCGACTTTCTAAAGCGGTTAATGAAAGTAATATCGAATTGAATTGGGTATGTTGTTTCAAGAGGCATCGGTAAACATACTTCATTCTTTAGAGTATCCATAACAGCCTTGTATGGAAGCGAATTTTGCTTGTAACTCATTTTGGAGACATTACGAACACATCCAATTTGAAAAAATTATAGTATTGAATGCAGTATACAGCAAAACCAATAAAATTTTTAAAAAGAATTTGAATATCCTTCACTTCTGGTAAGAAAGCATATGATAAATTTATTTGAACAATGACAAGCTTCATAACCTAAGTAAGGACTGAAAAATATCCTTACCTCCACAGGTGTTCAGAGTCCTCCGCTTGAAAAATATCTCAATTTCAATCCTGTGCTGAAGGAAAGAGGGAAATCATGTTAAAAAATCAGACAGACCGAAGGAAAGAGGGAGAGCATGTTACATAGTCAGAACGAGGAAAAATATTTAAAAATCTCAATAAGAAATCAGGAAACACAAAAAACGATTCTAATTGCAATTGAATAAAGTCAAAGTTCCTAAGAATCAGAGGAATGGGCAAAGAGAAATTTACCTCATCTACGACATGGTAGAGGGAGGGTTGCAGTCTTAAAAGCTTGCATGACGTGAGGGAAAAACGCCACCTAGAAAGGGCTAACAATGCCACGTAAAGTATAGAGAGATCGGACGTGGCGCATATAATTCGCATACCCCTACCAAGAATTTATTTATTTAAATACTTAAATAGCTTTATATATAGAATATTGTTTTCATTATTGAATGTGTAATCTATATTATGGGCAGTAAGGTATAATATTTTATATAGGTATGTACAATAATTATATTTAATTTATTATATTATTATAAAATTGTATATGTTGTGGTTAATTTTATTGTTAAATGAATAAAATAATTTAGAATTATTATTATTTTTTAAAATAATTTAAAAAAAATGTTATTTGAATTTGTATGATTTTCTTGCTTAATAAATTGATGGCCATTTGCTATCGATGAAGAATTACTTTGGAATAATCATGGTTACCAATGATGCTATTGGTTTCTTAGTAGTGATTTTATTGATTTTGGGGTACTAGATGACCTTTGGATAGACGTGCGTGTGAGAGCTCAACCTTCTGTTCCTTGATTTTGGGGGTACTAGATGACCTTTGAATAGATGTGCATGTGAGAGCTCAACCTTATGTTCCTTGATTTTGGGGGTATTAGATGATATTTGAATAGACATGTGTATGTGTGAGAGTTCAACCTTGTATTCCTTATCTATGGATAATATATTGATCAATCATATTGCGTACATATGCCTATTATATACTTCTTTATTTATTATATTTTTTATATAATATTTGAGTTGATGGATTGATTTTGTTCTTTTATGGAAATAGATGTGAATTTCAACAGGGTGTTAGAGTGGATATAGAGCAATGTTGTTTAATCATGATCAAAATTAGATCAAAACCTTTAATATTTCTTCCATTTTTTAGGACAAATTACTTTTTGAAACCTTATAAGAACTTTTGGCATAAGAGGCAAAAATGATACCCTCTTCCACAATTTTGCATCCACTCTAAGGAATTTATTGTTTCTCCTCCACCTATTCCATCATTATCAAGGTTTGTGTGTAGATTATGTTCTATATTGCATGATAAGAACTTTCATGTTTCTTGAAAGGGAAACCATGGTGCATTATTTGGAAAAATAGAGGAAATTTTATGTTTTGAATTTGAATCTAGTTTATTTGAATCTCTTATATTTGTCATCCCTTTTGAATTTTTGCAAAAATTTTGCACATGCTCTCTTCGATGTCTTGGCATGCTTTTGCTATTATGAGTGCATCATTATTATCCAAATAGAGGACACACACTTCTTCACATTCATAGAAGATGCTAAGATGGTTAGATGGGCATTTCTAAGATGTTATGCTTGTAGGTAAATTTATTTACCTACAACAACTATATGGTATTGTTTAAGCCATGTAGTTATTTTTCTAAGGCAATGACATAGCAAGTGACATGCAACAGTTTAAGAGATAACAACTTTTGTATCGAATGAAGTCTCTATGGCTATTGCAAAAAAGAAGGAACGGTATAGAGCTAGCCAAAATATTATAGAGTAGCACTTGGAGAAAAAATATATGGTCGAATGTAAAGTAGGGTACGACATGTAGTAAAGTAGTAGGAAAGAGTTTATCAGATAGTAAAACAATGTTAAGGCAATTAAATCTGATGAAAAAAAGAAAATAAAATAATATTTAGCTAAGTAAAAAAGTTGGTCATACATTTAAAGCTACTGTTGTTAGCAAAGGTATAAAAAAAATTTGGCATCCAATGTTCTTCAAAAGAAAAGGCTGATGAAGCATGTCAAAGTGTGATGTCCAACATTTGAAGTCTAACATTTAAGCAAAATCAAACAAAAAATGCAAGCAGTTAGAAATACAATAATGCTAACATCATCAAGGTGACAGTAAAAATCTAACATACTTTGAAAGAAGGGCCCAAATATTCTAAGGTATTGTGTCTAACATCAAACATCCAATGTCATACTCCACAAGGTTTTCAAAGGTGCCAGACTTCAGAGGTGATGATATAATCATAAAAATCTTTAGTGCCTGAAAATCAAAATTAATATCCGATGCAAAATAAATCCAAGATAGGAGATTCGATAAAAAAAGCACTAAGAATCAAGTAAATAAACTCAACATCAAACATTATGCATAGGAAAACATGACTGTCAAACTCTTCAGGAAATGATTTCAATAAGAGAGAGGAATATTTTTGACATCTAACATGAAGAAATGGTAGAATAAGCAACACTTAGCCAAGATAAACCATCCAAAATTAAGCAATATGCTCTCACATCATAATATTTAGCATGTAGGCTTCATACTTGTCCTAGTCAATTGTATCACACATGTTAATCAATTGCTAAATATCATTTTTTTTGAAGGATATCAATGGCAAAAGCCTCCTCCATCACACACCTTCCCCTAATCAACTAGCTAAACATAATAGAAATGAGTGAATCTTCATCAAACTACTATAATTCAATGATGAATAATGTAATTCAGCTACACAAAAGAAATCCTTGTCACACACTTCAACAATACATGATTAAAGTAATCAAGCATAGTTCATATGAATGCGACAACCACTCCCTATGTCTGTTATGATAGGCTTGCAATATGCTCTAAAGGTAATCATGAAAATATAACTAAATGTATTGTAAATCTATATATACTTAAATGTAAGCCATTCAAATGGTTGACTTTTTAGCATTTTCAATTGCATAACTGTATGATGATACTATACACCTTTTGAATGAATATTTAATTGTTGTCTAGACTCTTTCTCAACTTGTTGTAACATATGTATGTATGCCAAGTGAGTGATTAAGCATTTTTATTAAAGTTATGAATGATTAATTCTTTTACAATTTTCCTATTTTTTGGATTTCTCCCTAGATTTGTTGTTCATTAATTCATGGAATGCTTGATAATGGTTACCATTTGTTATGATTAAATGTTTTTTTTCAAAAGAAAAGTAGGTTGGTCTATTAGGCAGTCTAGTTTGTTCAAATTGCAAGAATTTTATGCACTATGTTCTTGATGTTGGTAAATCCACACCACTTTTAGCTTAACTTATAATATTTTTGTATCCCTTATATTTGCTTGCAACCTCATTTTATCTAGTTTAGCTAGGAGCATAGGAGTTGGTCTAATTCAAAGGTTGACTCAAAAATCCCTATTTTTGTTAGAATATATTACATCATTTGGTTATGTTAGATTACTTTAGGGGAAAGTTATCTAGTTGTTTCATACAATGTAGTAAATGCACAAGTGTCAATGTGCAAGTTGTAAATGTGCAAGGTGTCTCTTGTACAACTAGGTAGAGTGTTGGCCAAGGAATCCATATTCCTATATAAAGGGCCTCATATCTCTACTCGAATGTATCACTCTCTATTCATGTAATAAGATGCTTTATTATTTTGGTCTCTGTCTCGTGGTATAATGGAATGTTGCTAAAGCTATCAATGGTATCAGAGCCACGGTAGATCTAGCCATGGTGGTGCCTTGTTTGCTGTTTTTCACTTTGGCCTAATACTAGATAGGGGGAAGAGCAAAACACATGATTTTAGATAGGAATAAGGAGATCAGAGGAGTTGCAGACTTTGTGCATCTCAAGGAAGCTACAACTTCTACAAAATCTTTCAAAAAAGGTAAACAACTTTGGTGTGACTAGATTCATTGATTGGATTACTTATCAGATTCATTAAGCCACCTTATTTGGATTAAAAGTTGCAAAAAGGAAAGCTACATTAAAAGTCTTCAAAAGTGCAAAAAGAGAAAATTTTCTTTTAAGGTTCATTTGCACTTTAGTTTGGAGCTGAATAGATTACAATATCACAACTATCTATCAACTACCTACTTTGGAAAGAAAAAGAAGACTAGTTCCTACAACTTTGTTTGTAGTGAAATTGCAGAATAAATCTTGAAGGTTCATTTCAGACTAATCTTGATTAGTTGCAGTAAATTGATTAAGTGCATTAATAAGTTATTTTGAGAATTGATTGGAGTGATAAGGTGAGATTGTTAGTGCATTAAAAGTGAAATATTAGTGGGTTCATTTGCACTACTATATTACTTTCAAAAATCTTAGTGTTTGTGTTCTTGAGAAGGGCACAAAATCATATTAGCATCAAGTGTCTAAAGACACCATTAGTGCACCAAAATCTACAACTTTTAGTGGCCAAAGGAAGCCACCAAAATCAGCTCAATCCTCCAAGTTTTGGAGAAGAAAATAGCCACAAAAAATCAAAAGTAGCAAAAGGAGTGCAAAAAAGGTGCAAAAGGGGTGTTTTTATATCCCAAAATTATTACATATTGTTGCACCATTCTAAGTTGTTTTATGTAGGTGATAAGGTAGAATTTGAGGTGCCAAAAAGGCACATTATACAAGGTTAAAATAGCTGAACACTAGCACACTCCGAGCGTAGAAAAGGAGCCTCCCAAAAGGCTCACATCTTCTCCATTCTAGATAGCCGAACCTGCAAGCCTTCAAGGGACAACACAAGGAAAGAACAACATCATATTTGAGAGCAATATTATCTACAAAGAAGGAAATACATAACAGGTTCAAAAAGGGAGAAAAGAAGGCATCAAAACCAACGTGGAAAGGAGGACAAAATCAGCACGTTGAAGGTAAAAAGAATAGGTGCTAAATCCAAGGTTTCAAGCTTGGAGAAAAACATCCACCAATAGGAGCACCAAGATCAGCTACAAAACCGCCATTGGAAGCTCCATAGAATCAAGGGACATCACAACTAGCACCATCCAATGTCCTCATCGAAGCACCTACAAAAGAAATAAGTTGCTTGCTCTCCAAGAAACATAGCAAGCAAAAGAATAAGCATACGAAAGGGAATAGGAGGTATATCATTCATCTTGGAGCGTTATAACAAAGATTTACATGTAAAGTGCCACTTGGCACAAACCTCCTAAGGTGCCATCTTCATTCATAATGTCCAAGAAACAAAGGATTACTTCAAGCGCTCAGCCAAGGGAAGTTACAAAGAATAAAGAAGAGGTTACATTCATATGAGTGCCACTTGTCCAAATTTGGAAGATTCTAGGAGCACCCATCTTGGAGAGGAAGTCAAGCACTCACCAAGAAGATTGTAACGTCTCATACATTACATACAGGAGCAAGACAAGTGCTTAGTAACTCCCATCTACTCCTCAAGCGCCTATGAAGTGTAATTATTGCGCCACTTGTCATATTTGCAAAGATTCTTGCTCCATTTAAAGGGTTCAATGACCAAGGGAGTTTGAAGCACGCATATCCATTCAAAGCACTTCACACAGGGTTGAATTACAACATGGAGGAAAGTGAAAGAGCATTTAAAGCTCTAGTCAAAAGGAGCCAAAAAGTCATAGAATTTGGGCGCCATTCTTCAAGCTCCAAAACCAAGAGAAATCCAAGGCTATCCATTGGTTGAAGCACCCAAGGAAAAATATGTTGGCATTACTATCATTCATGCCTAAATACTGCACCAAAAATTGTGGACATCAACATTGCAAGGTAAGGAATAATTCCCATTATAGTTTGATTTCATTCTTGGGAGTTATAAGGATTATATACTAAGGTTGAAACTTAGAGAAATCAAACACATTGAAAGCAAAATTAAAAGGGAATTAAGATATCAAATTAATTAAATATTTGCAATATTAAACATTGGAGTAATAAGGGTTTCTATTGGAAAAATCAAATTAATAATATTTGCAAATATTATTGTGTTCTAATTTTCCAAATTTGGGAGTTATAAGGGTTACAACACCAAATTAGGTTATTTGAAAATTAGAAACACTAAAATCAAATCCTAAGGGATATTAAAAGGGGTTTATTAAAGCATTTCTAAGGTTGGAATTTAGCAAAATATTTGTCTCAAAATTTCACAAAAAGGGACAAAGGGAAATCCAACATTAAAACCTCTTCAATCTAGAAAAGTGCATAGTTCAATAGGAGTAATAAGGAGAACTATAGGTTGATTTTGGGATTCTCAAAACTTTACAAAATCAATCCAAAACTGAACTATATTTCACAAAAGCACTTTCACATTTCCAAAATCACTAGGGAGACATAAGGTATTCCACAAATCTTGATAATAACAACATCATGGATTATTGGTATATAGATTCAGGTGCAAGTAAGCATATGACAGGAAACATACATTGGTTCAATTCTTTGAAGAAGATAAATGAAAAGCCAGTTGTTGTAGCAGATAGCAAAACATATGAAGTAAAAGGAATTGGAAATATTCCAGTAAATCTTAAGGATGGAAGAGGTATAATAAAAAATGTATTGTATGTTCTAGGATTAACTACTAATCTTATTTCTATTTCTCAACTCATGGATCAAGACTTAACTATTGAGTTCAAGGTTCTCACTAGTAGAAAACAATGTCACATCTCTAGATAGGGAAGAATGATAGCATCAAGATCATATAAAAATGGTCTATTTGTCCTAGACACTGCTATTCACTCAGCTCTTTCAGTCAATGCTTCAGAACTATGGCACAAATGACTAGGACATACCAATGAGACATCAATGAAGGAATTATTCAGATATCAAATGGTAGAAGGACTACCCAACTTATCTCCAAAAACTACTATATGTCCAGAATGCTTAGCAGGAAAACAACATAGAATTCCTTTCGAACTTCATCAACACAGAGCTCAACATCCTCTAGAAATAATATATACATATTTATGTGGACCAATGAAAGTTGATAGTGTTGGAGGACATAAATACTTTCAATTATTTGTTGATGATCACACTAGAAAAATGTGGGTATATTTCATGAAGTACAAATCAGAAGCATTCAATCATTTCAAACAATTCAAACTTCAAGTGGAAAAAGAATCAGGGAAGACCATAAAAGCACTTCATTCAGATAGAGGAGGAGAATTTATTTCCAAATAATTTGACTCATTTCTTGAAGAGAATGGAATTAAAAGACAACTTACTACAACATATTCACCTCAACAAAATGGAATTGCAGAAAGAAGAAATAGATCAATAATGGAAATGGTAAGATGTATGTTAAAAGAAGCACAACTTGATCACAAATACTAGGCTGAAGTAGTACAAACAATAGTCTACATACAAAATAGACTACCAACAAGAGTACTCAAGCATATTACACCAGAAGAAGCATGGTCAGGACAAAATCCCAACATAGAAAAACTAAATATCTTCGGATGCAAAGCCTACATGCATGTTCCAAAACAAAAGAGGACTAAACTAGATGACAAAACTATGACAGGGATATTTGTTGGCTATGACAATGAATCTGCAGGATACAGAATACTAGATCCATCTACAAAGAAAGTCTACATTAGTAGAGATGTGATCTTTGATGAAAAAGTCAAAATCAACATAGATGAATCCAGTGGTGACACAAAAGTCCTCCTAAATCTATCTGAAGAAGACATAATGAGTGTAGAGTCAGAATCAGAATCTCAAGAACAAGACACGAAAGCATCAACAATACTACCTAGAAAAGAACCAATATGGCTCAGAGATACTCTCAGAGAATCAAATCTAGAAATAATGCCAGATCTTACCTCTACAAGACCTCAAACTCGTAGCATGACCAGAATGAATAGAGGAATGCTAAGTAACACAGTAGAACCAACATCAACTTCTCAAGCACTGAAAGACTCACACTGGAAAGCAGCTATGGAATCTGAATATGCATCACTCAAAAAGAATAAGACATGGGATCTAGTAAACCTACCTCTAGGAAAGAAAATAGTGGGATGCAAGTGGGTTTACAAAATCAAATACAAAGTAGATGGAACACTTGACAAATACAAAGCTCGACTAGTAGCCAAAGGGTATACTCAGATAGAGGGAATTGACTATGAAGAAACATTCGCACCAACAGCTCGAATGACTACTATCCGAACAGTCTACATGCTAGCAACACATCAGGGGTGGAAACTTCATCAGATGGATGTAAAAAGTGCATTCCTTAATGGTGACTTAGAAGAAGAAGTCTATATGACACAACCTGAAGGCTTTGTCATTCAAGGATAGGAAAGTAAGGTATGCAAATTGAATAAATCTCTATATGGCTTGAAACAAGCTCCCAGAGCATGGAATATAAAGATCAATAATCACCTATTACATCATGATTTCAAAAGGAGTTCATCAGATCCCAGTCTATATACCAAGAAAATTGGAAATGATATCTTGATCCTCATAGTATATGTTGATGACATAGTGATTACTGGAAGTTCAGAAAAGTTAATAAGTGACATCAAAAAGGATCTAGAAAAGGTATTTGAAATGATAGATCTAGGACTAATGAACTACTACCTTGGTCTAGAGATTTATCAAGGAAAGGACAAAATAGTTATCACTCAATCAAAATATGCAAAAGCTCTTCTTGAAAAATACAGAATGACAGAGTGTAAGCCCAAAGATACACCAATGGAACAAGGGATTCAACTATCCAAAAATGATAAAACACCATTGGTTTCAGCAACGATGTATCATCAATTGATTGGAAGTCTTCTATACTTAACAAACAACTAACCAGACATAGCATTTGCAGTAAATTATCTTTCATGGTTCATGCAAGAACCAAGAGAAAGTCATTGGAAAGCTACAAAAAGAATATTACAATATATCAAGAAGACTACAGACTATGGATTAACTTATATGAAGGATGTCAAAGAATTTTGTCTACAGGGATACTCAGATTCAGATTATGTTGGATCTATTGATGATAGGAAATCTACCTCAGGTTATGTCTTCTATCTCGGATCAGGACCCATATCTTGGCACAACAAGAAACAACATACAATAGCACAATCATCAACTGAAGTAGAATATCGAGCAACAAGAGATACAACCTGTGAAGCTCTATGGTTACAATACATACTATCTGACATGGGAATCAAATGAACTCCCACTATGATATTCTATGATAATCAAGGAGTACTAAATCTGATCAAGAATCCAATCATACATGAAAGAACAAAGCATATTGAAGCTCAATGTCATTTCATCAGGGAATATTTTTAGAACAAGCATATCATCCTCAAGTATGTTCCTATAGAAGATCAGTTGGAAGACATCTTTACAAAAGCACTTGGAAAAATCAAGTTTCAAACATTCAGAGATCATCTATGTGATTCAAGAGAACTTCATACCAAATAATGTAATACAGGGGGGTGTTAGAATATATTACATCATTTGGTTATGTTAGATTACTTTAGGGGAAGTTATCTAGTTGTTTCATACAATGTAGTAAATGCACAAGTGTCAATGTGCAAGTTGTAAATGTGCAAGGTGTCTCTTGTACAACTAGGTAGAGTGTTGGCCAAGGAATCCATCTTCCTATATAAAGGGCCTCATATCTCTACTCGAATGTATCACTCTCTATTCATTCTCAATAATATATGTTATTTTTCTCTCTCTTTCTCATGATATGATGGAATGGTGCTAAAGCTATCATTTTTTATCCATCCAATCTTAGTTAAGGTCTTGAGGGTACAACTCATCCACTTAGAATTTAGACCAAGTGTTTTTTGACACACTAAGTGGGATTCAAATCCCATAATTGCTTGATTGAGTAGAAGTTTGGTGATGTTATACTCTAAATGATTATTTTCAATCACTTTGTGACCAAATATGAGCAGCGGAATGAGATCAAAATTCAGAAATTTCTCCTAGGGTTACATCCAAAAATTGGACACCTGATCCTTATGTTGAAACCTGCTACCTTAACTACTGCCTGTGACTTGGCTTGATAGGAAGAGGATAATTTTAAAGCCAAGAAAGCTTATTATCAACAATCCTATGAAAAGGAAGAACCACAAAAAAAGAAAAATGTGGGACCAACAAAAGGAGATAGGAGTTGGAATAAGAATCATGGTAATGGGAACAGAAACAGGTTTGACAAGAACATGAATAGATACCAGGGAAATAGAGGAAATAAAAATTATCGGGGTGGTCAAAGAAATTACAGAGATAGGTTTGACCAAAGAGCTAATGTACCAAGAGATGGTACTCAAGAAGATAATGAGGGAAATAAGAAGGAGAGGGCACCACGAACTGGTTGTTGGATTTGTCAAGAACCTCATTATGCTGATAAATGTCCATTGCGAGCTGATAAGAGAAAAGAACCTATGGAACCTGCTCATAAGATATATGCAGCAATAGGTAATCTCAAACTCAATGGTCAAGCAACACCTTTTCTATTGAAAGGAAAAATTTATAATAGAAATGTATGCATTTTGATTGATTTTGGAGCAACTGATAGCTTTATTTCACCAAATATTTTGAGGGACATACTAAAAAAATCTGGATTTATGGCTAATGGGTGGAAAGTCGAGTATGGGTCTGGGCAAACCTATAACATTAATCAATGTCTATTTGATCCTCAAATAGTGCTACCTCAAGGGAAAACCCGATGGCATTTATATGTAGCTCCATTACATGCCTTTGACATAATTTTAGGTATTTATTGGCTCAAGGCACATAAAGCATTGTTAAATTTTGAGGAAATATGGATGGAATTCACTGATGACACCAAGAAAAGGATTCGGATTTACTACGGACGTGAATCAGTGGAACCACATCTTCTGACAACAATGCAAGTTAAAAGAGCACTGAGTAAGGGTAGTAGAGTCTTTGTGGTCAAACTTAATAAAAAAGAGGAAAATGAGTCCGAAGCAAGTCTTTTTCAAACTTATCCGGTGTTGAATGATTTTTGAGATGTCTATCTTGAAGAATTACCGGGTCTTCCACCCCAAAGGGAATTTGATTTTACTATAGAAATTTTACCAGGAGCAAACCCTATAGCTCGAGCACCATATAGGATGACTACAATAGAGTTGCAAGAGCTTAAGACTTAGCTTCAGGAACTTTTAGAGAAAGGACATATTAAACCTAGTGTTTCACCATGGGGTGCACCAGTTTTGTTTGTGAAAAATAAGGATGGATCATTAAGGCTATGTATTGACTATAGAATGCTAAACAAAATGATTGTTAAGAATAAGTACTCTCTACCTAGGATAGATGATTTGTTTGATCAATTAAAAGGAGCCACAATTTTCTCCAAAATTGATCTCAGGTTTGGTTATCATCAGTTGAGAATTCGAGAAGAAGATACTCATAAAACTGCTTTTCGAACTAGATATGGCCACTATGAATTCACAGTGTTATCTTTTGGATTGGCCAATGCTCCAACAACTTTTATGAATTTGATGAATAGTGTGTTTCGTGAGCAACTAGATCGGTTTGTGTTGATATTCTTGGATGATATACTAATCTACTCTAAAAGCAAAGAAGAACATGACCTTCACATGAGGATTGTTCTTGAAATACTTAGAAAGAATCAATTATATGGAAAAATGTCCAAGTGTGAGTTTTATGCAACCTAGGTACAATATTTGGGTCATGTAATTTCTGCTGAAGGGGTGTCTATTGATCCAAAGAAAATTGAGGCTATTATTGATTGGCCTGCTCCAACAAATGTTTTTGAAGTGAGAAGTTTTATGGGGATGGCTGGATATTATCACCGTTTTATCCAAATTTTTTCTAAAATAGCCTATCCAATAACCAATCTCCAAAATAAAGGAAAAGCTTTTAAATGGACTGAACGATGTGAAGAAGCTTTCAAAACTCTTAAAGAAAAGCTAACATCAACACCTATTCTTAGAATAGCATATCCCAAACAACCATTTGTTGTATGTACTGATGCTTCCATGGAAGGATTAGGTGGGGTTCTCATGCAAGAAGATGGTGTTATTGCTTATGAGTCACGAAAACTTAAGAAACATGAATTAAACTATGCCACACATGACTTAGAATTGGCTGCGGTAGTGCATGCTTTGAAAATATGGCATCATTACCTACTTGGTAAATATTTTGAGCTTAGAACAGATCATCAAAGCCTAAGATATATTTTTACTCAGCCAATGCTCAATGCTAGACAAAGGCGTTGGATGGAATTTCTAGCAGAATATGATTTTGGCATAGAGTATATAAAGGGAAAAGAAAATAAATTAGCAGATGCTTTAAGTAGAAGAAGGCATATTAATGCTATGTCACACTGTCAATATGTTATAATTGATCAAATAAGAAAACTGCATACTCAAGATGAATATTCTCAGAAGTATCGAGAACTGGTTCAACAAGACTCTAATAAAGCAAAGGAATTTAGAATATGGGAAGATACATTATTCTTCAAAAATAGAGTGGTAGTGCCTAATGATCAGGACCTGAGAAATATGATACTGCAAGAGGCACATAGTGCTCCATATTTCGCTCATCTAGGCTATGTAAAGATGTATGAAAATATGAGAAAATAATATTATTGGCCAGGAATGAAAAAGGATATCACTAAATTTGTGGCTAGATGTTTAGAATGTCAAAAGGTGAAGGTGGAACATCTACATCCAGTTGGATGTTTATTTTTGCATGACATTCCACAATACAAATGGCAAGTTGTGACTATGGATTTTATTGTTGGATTGCCTAAAAATCATTTTTAGCATGATGCCATTCTAGTAGTAGTGGATAAATTGACTAAGGTGGCACATTTTCTACCTAGAAATATTAAGGATGGAGCTCCTACTGTAGCCCAAAAATTTTCCAGGGAAGTGGTACAACTACATGGTTTTCCTAAAATAATTATATCGGATAGGGATTCTCGATTCACATCCGAGTTTTGGTAGACATTGCATCAGGCATGGGGAACAAAGCTCAATATTAGTACTACTTATCATCCTGAGATAGATGGACAAACAGAAAGGGTGAATCAAGTCTTAGAGGATATGCTCCACATGTATTGTATGGATCATCAAATAAAATGGGAGGATTACCTTTTTTTGGTAGAATTTGCTTATAATAATAACTACCATACATCTTTAGGTATGGCTCCATTTGAGGCTCTGTATGGGAGGAGGTGCAGAATGCCATTATCATGGAGTAATCCGGAGGATCGGGTGATGATCGGGTCGGATATGGTCAGAGAAATGGAAGACCAACTCAATGAAATTTGTTAGAGGCTCAAAGAAGCCTCAGATCGACAAAAGAGTTATGCGGATCTTAAGAGAACACCTAGGGAATTTTCTATGGGAGATAGAGTATTCCTAAGAGTTAAACCTACCAAAAGTTCTATCAAATCCTCTAAGCTTAGTCCACGATTTGTAGGACCTTTTGAAATTATTGATAAACTGAATTCGGTCACCTACAAATTAGACTTGCCACCTAATTTATCAAAAAATCATGATACATTCCATGTGTCCCTTCTCAAGAAATATGTTCCTAACCCCTCGCATGTTTGGAATGTTGATCAATTGTAGATGGATGACCCCCTATGCATTGAAGTGCGACCAGTTAAGATCCTTGGTTACCAAACAAAATAGCTGAGAAAATGAAATATTGAGCAATGCAAGGTCCAATGGGACCAATTTTCTGAGAATAGTGCCACGTGGGAAGATGTGGCCATCATGAAAAGACAATTTCCATTTTTGTTTGATTAATGTTTGAATAGTGTTATCATCATGTCATAGTTTCATTTTGATTGAACAAGTAATATTATCATATCTTGGTTTGTGAAGTATGATACAAATACTTGATGTTTGAGCATATTTTGTTTTAGCAATAAATGATGAATCAGACTTGGAAAATGTAAATTTGTTGATGTATTGAATTGATTTTCTATTATCATGGCAATGTTGTTTTTATGCTTCAATGGGAAATGCAAACATAGGGACTATGTTTAATATTAGGGGGAAGTATGTAACAACCCTCCAAAAGCCTATTTTATTATACGTCTAAATTATCTGCAAGGATGAGATACTGCTAATGTATCTATGGATGCAGGAGACAGGTATTGTTACTGGCGGGGCAATGCAAAGGAAGGAGGTCTCCTCAATGGGTAGAAGGATTATTCTGGTGCAAGGTAAGTCAAGGGAAATTATGAGCGGTGGTGTATTCACCAGTTGATAGGGGTAAAGAACCCTATAGGCAATGCATTCGCCAACGGTCCATGTAGATGCATATCATGTAGTTGCATTTGTAGGAATATTTGATGTTTGTCAAATTGTGAATTTATGGTGTTGGTTGGCAATGAAAATGCTTAAATGCATGGGAGCCATAGTTTTGAGTAATGGGTTAAATGTAGTGTAATGATGTGGTTAATATTGTTCTAAGAACTAAAAGGGGAATGTACTTATTCTTTTGGGAAATTCATTTATTTTAAAAAAAATATATATATATATATATATATATATATATATATATATATATATATATATTTATTATATATATATATATATATATATATATATATTATCATTAATATAAATACATGGGTGTATTAAAACAAATAATGTTTGTTTGCTTTATAATAAAACAATTAAAATATTATAAATAAAATATATTAAGAGTTATTAGAATTTAATAAATAATGTAGGGAAAAGACATTGCTTGGTATAGTTTTAAAGAAGCAATTGGAAATAGTCGACAATGGTGTGGGAAAAATTATTATTGAATCTGGTTTTGTTGAGCATGGAGGAAAGTGGTATCCACATGGCATAATTAAAAGGAGGAATCTTAAAACTAATGGGGAGTGCTAGCTAAAAATGTGGATCTAACATTTCTATTAGAGGAGGAAGACGATGTTGGGAGAAGGGGTGATAGTTTACATGTTTGGAGGAGCGCGACAAGAGGAAGAAGGAGAGAAGGGCTTCAGAAGCAAGGAGGGAAACTAGTAGTTTTTCCAATAAGTCTATTCTACATTAATGTATGCTTAATTATTGTTTTGGAAATAAAAGAACAAAGGGACTATCACTGCACTATATGTTCTGCTCTATTATTGACACTACACTATATGTTCTACTCTGTGATTGCCACTACACTATATAATCTATTCTCTGAGTTAATACTTAGTATGATAAATATTTTGCGAATAGTGGATGAAATGAAAGGGGGTGAAATAGGATTGTTGATAAGTTTAAGTTAAATAATTATTTAATGATGCCTGTGTTAAAGAAATATTATTGTGAAAAAGAAAAAAATATAGATGAATGATTTTGGAGTGGAATGTGAAAATTGGAATGTATAAAAACATCGTTGAGACTCGTATGTTGTGTTGGAAAGAATGGGAAATGTTGCATGTTGTTTGGATGTCTTAAAATGTATTGCATGTCGTGTTGGGAATGTTTTAATGGTGTGCATGGTAGATATAGCTGCATTGCAATATAGTCTGACCGCTCTGACCCTTGGAAAGTCACCGGTAGTCCGCATCATGAAATTGGAAACTTGAAGAGCGCAACTAGATTAATACTTGTGCTATTAATGGATGAATTGCCTTGCTCAAGTGTCTAGAACTATGGAAAGAAATTATTACAAATTGCTCATTCTTGTGAAATGTATTCAATAGAACACTGAAATTAGAACTATTTGTAGAACAAACCAGATATTGAAATTATGTATTTGTAAATCTAGTATACAAAGACTCTAAATATTTGCATGGCAGAGTTTTGTGTACCTTTTTATTTCATGAAACTATTTCAGTCATCTACCTTTGAAAATGTTAAGAAATAGACATGTGCCTAGGAAAAATATGAGTTTTACATCCATATGTTGTCTTACGTGAAATGTTGTTTGATGTGAAAGAATGGTTGTGGTTATTTATTTATAAGTTATATTGCATTATAAAATAATGCTCGTCTTCTACATCAAGTGTTCCAAAATTTTACTCGACATTGAAACTAGAACAGAGTAGTTGGTATGGGAAATATCCTTTGAAAACGTAGCTTGTGTAGTAGCTCCAAGATACCTTGAGATTGCATAATGAAGGTTTTTCATTTTAGATCGATTCTTCTTTCTGTGTTTATTTGGAACGCTACATATGTGACATATATCTTCACTTCCTAAAACATAGGCTGGAATTAAACACTTGCATGTAGAAGAGGTCACCTCGTATAGTCTTGATAACAGAAACTCTGGAAAGATTATGAATTGAACAAAAGAATTCTTAAAACAATCCAGCCATAGGATGATATACTGAATTTGATTATTTATATCAGCTCAGGATGTAATTTTATTTGGAATTAACTGATAAACCGAGCCTACGTTTTTAAATAGATATAATGGAAAATATTGTGAAGACCTTAATGGGAAACCATTGTTAAGTAGATAATGCCAGCATTGTTTTCAATTCATGGAAAGGTAGAGATAGTGTAAAATAAAACCCGAATAAGACTGCCTAAAAGAATTGCTTATCATTATGTTTCCCTGTGTATAAGTTGAAAGAAAATTTTCAAGGAATGATGTTTAAAATGTACGTTGTTTCATACGCTAATGCGGTAATGGAATTGCTTGTAAAATGTAGACATGTTGGCATAGGTATTTGGATTGAAGTGGTAGTGAATAAAATGCCAAAGTAGTATTACTTATCTTAGTCGAGTAAAGAGAGTCAAAGATACTTTTGATTGCAACTGAACTTATATCAGAGTTGAAATATAGAACAGTTGTAACCTTATTTAAATTATTAAAAATATCTACCTTCTATCCTGGTTATATAGTGAAGTTTTAAAGTTTAGTTAGGAGTAGTTGTCTATGAAGAAAACCGTAGAGTAGCACCAAAGCTGATTGATTCTTTAAAAAAAAAAAAAGGAATTTTAAATCAAAATTATTATATGTGAGTTTAACAGATTCTTTAAAATTGATTGTAATGTCTCTATAGTTTCTCTTTGTTATTTTCTCTTAGTGTTAAACATATAAGTAAAAATATGAAAGTTAGGAATCTTAAGATATATATATATATAGAAATTCAGGATCAATTAGAATATGGTATTTGTTTGCAAACCTTGCATAGTTAAAACTATTCTAAACCCTTAAACCTTAGTTAAGCCTTTGTTGAGAGAATTCTAGGATTGTGGAGAGACAATCTTAACTTGCAACCTAAGGTTGTGGGCAGGACAACCTTATCAATGGTTCAATATTGTGGGTAGGACAATCTTGTGAGGATAATTATTTATGGTGCTTGCAGGTAGGCAATCATCATAAATTCAGGGCTCTAACTGTACTTCTGATGGAAAAAAGGTCAGAATGGGAGGTAACGAAGGGTTGTATGGGCATCTCTTCTAGGTTATCCCTACTAGTGATGAGTGGTGAATTGTGCTTGACTAGGTAATACCGACAACATGATGGTATGGGACATCATGTTGGTTAATCAACACAAAATATCGGGTGGTTACCAGGGTATTGGTAAGACCCTAGATGATGCTCCATGGGGATTGGTTGATCGTCTAACTCGAGCATGTATGCGCTAAGTATTACATGATAGAAGTACAAAACATAAGTTCATGAGTTCATGTTAAGACATGGGAAAGTTATGCGTCACACCTCTAGGTGTTATGGGCCCTAGAGGAAAAGAAACCCATTGCCTGAACTTAGGATCTCGGGAGGAGAGTGAAGTTCAAAATGGGAAACTATATGGGATTTGGCCAATCTCGATCTCATGAGTATTTCGACTACAGCGGAATGGCACTCATGAAGATAGATTTAACATGCTCATACTAGAAAATAAAATAGAAAAGAATGAAATAAAGAAAAAATTTCTCATACTGAAACCTTTGATATTGGACAACCAAGTGGGAAGACTTGGGGTGTTTGGACAACCAAGTGGGGAGACTTGGGGTGTTACATATTAGCAAGCATAGGTTTGTTGGATTGAAATAGACTCTAAGGAAATGAGTCTGGAAAATGCAAGCAAAGACATGGAGATTTGGCGAAAGAAGAAAGTTGGTTGGACATTTAATGATGTTGATGTTATAAAAATCATAATAAAAATTTGGCATTCAATATTCTCCAAAAGAAGAAGATGATGAAGCATTTCAAGGTCCTGATTCCGAGTATCGAAGGTCTAACATTAAATCATAATCGAGCCAAATATTGAAAGATGTTAGGAAAATAATGATGCTAACATCATCAAGGTAGCATTAAAAATTTAACACCATCTAAAAAAAGGCCTAAATATTCTAAGGAATTTGGTCTAACATATATCATTAAATGCCATACTTTGCAAAGCTTTTAAAGGTGCCATTATTTAGAAGTGATGATGTCATCAATAGGAGCATTAAAGCCCAAGAAGCCAAAATGAATGTTAGATGCAAAATAGGTCCAATACATGAAACCCAATGATAAAGCACTTAGGTTCAAGCAAAGAAACCTAGCATCTAGCACTATTCATGAGTAAATTTGGTTGTCAAAATCTTCAAATAATAACATCATCAAGAAAGAAATAGATCTTTGACACTTGATGAGAGGGAATGTAAAGTCCAATGGTAAGCAGTATGGCCTCACACTACCATCTTCTACAAGAAGACTCTAGACTCATCCTAATAAGTAAAATCATGTGTGCCAACCATTTTCTAGGTATTATTGCTATCAAAATATCTCAATGGCCAAAGCCTCCTCCATCACACACCTAGCCCTGCTTAGTTGGCTAAGCATAACAGAAAATAATGGATCATCATCAAATTTTTAGAACTCAATGATGCAGCATGCAAGCTAGCTTTACAAAAGAAATCTTGTTGCACATGTTAGCAAACATGATCGAAGCAGTTGAGCATAGCTAACTTAAATGTGATAACCACTTCCCATGTCTATTCTAACAGGCCTACAATCTATTATGTAGGCAATCATGATAAACTAATTGAATGCATTGTAAAATCTATATATATAGTTGAATTTAACCCATTTAATATGTGGACCCTTTAGAATTTACAGATGCATACTTTTATGATGATTGTGTTACATGCCTTTTGAATAAATACTGGATTGTTGTTTAGTCTCTTTCTCAACTTATCAATGAACATGTATGCATGGTAATTGAGTCATTAAGAATTTTTGTTAAAACTATGTGAACGGTTTATTCTATTATAATTATTATATTTTCTAAATTTCTATTGGATTTCTTGTTCATTAGTTCCTAGAATGCTTGATAATGCTTAGTGTTTATTAATATTAAATGCCCTATAATAAAAAGTAAGTTGATTTGTTAGACAATTTATTTCAGTTAAGAGTGCAACACTCTCATACTTTGTGTCTCTTGATGTTGCTAAATCTACACCATTTTAAGTCTAGCTTAACCTTATGCATTTCTTACTTTAGTCTGCAAACCCCCTTTTTAGTTAGTGTAGCTAGGATCATAGGAACCAACCTACTCTAGAGGTTGACTCATGAGAAATTTCATTTTTGGGTTATACAATCTTGGATAAGGTCTTAAGGGCACAACTCATCCACTTAGCTGATTTTGGACCAATAAAACTCAACTCAACTAATTTATTTTTTAACCTTCTTCATTTATAGACCTCTCATTTATTAATATGTGTTAACTATTGGTTACGATATGCCTTGAAGAGATCAACCCATTGAATCCACAACTTTAAGTCACATATATTAGTACATGTTAACTATTTGTTGAGATGGGCCTTGAAGATATCAACCCATCGACTCGACAACTTCAAGGCATAGTCACATTGGAAGAGCAAATGATCTATTGTCTCCTACTAGGTATTGCACATGATACATTTAGAGGGCCCATAAAAACCCCTCTTAGGTATAATAGGCAAATAATGTATGATTCTTAACTTGCCAAAGAAAGAAACTGATTTTTTCCAGCTCTTTGCCAACCATACTCTATTCCATGGAACATCCAACCACATTGTAGAGGAGGAAGCAATTCATTATAACCATCCTGGACTATATTGGTGCCTAAATTCCCATGACCCCAAGCTATCTTATCCTCTGCCTCTTTTCCCTCCTTTCTTGTAAGGTGGTGTTCCTTTAGTATCATCTCTAATAGTGGTAACATATTATGAGAGACTGGAATCGGCCACTCTTCCTAATCTTTTAATTACATAAGAAAGAAGGTCCCAATCTGCCTTATATGTAGATTGCATGTTTTTTTTAATCTAACTTCTTCCCATTCTTTTAATTACATAAGAGAGAAGGTCCTGATCTCCCTTGTATGTAAATAGCATATTGTTTTTATCTAACTTCTAGTCTCAAGGCTCTCTTGAAGGGGATGAAGTTTTGAAAATTCTAAAATTAAAAAATATTTATCTCAAAAAAAATTATCTATTTTTTTTATTCCCTATACACACTTTCCAAAATAATCTTGGTTTTACAAATTTCTCTCCTAATTTCAACACTTTCCAAACAAAATCACTCCTATAAATTAACCATAACAAAATTGACCACACCCTATAAAACTTACATAATTAAATAATATAATCAATTAAATATATTTGATTAATGATTACTTGCAAACATATACAAGATTGTATCATATCACCTTTCACCCAAGAGATTACACATATAAATTACTTTATTTATAAATGATTTAAAATAAATAAATTAATTGGTTATGGGCACCACCTTCGCTCTCTCAATAATTTACGTGGCATTGATTTTACTTGCCACGTTATCCCTTTCCAGGTGGCATTTTCCTCTCACGTCATGCAAGCTTTTAATACTGTAACCCTCTCACTACCATCCCAGGTCGTAGAGGACGTAAATTTCTCGTTGCTCATTCCTGTGATTTTTAGGAACTTGATTTTATTCTATTGCAATTAGAATCAGAATCGATTTCATGTTTCCTGAATTTTTATTGAAATTTTTAATCAATTTCCTCGTTCTGATTTGTAACGTGCTGTTTTCTTGTTTGTTTCAGCACAGGCACTTCAGATTTCAACATAGCATGCTCTGAAGTTAAAGGAGCAGAACTATAAACACCTGTGGAGGTAAGGATATTTTTCGGTCCTTACTTAGGCTATGAATCTTGTCATTGTTCAAATAAATTTATCTTATCTCTTTCTTAGAGAAGGGAAGGATACTAAAGTTTTTTTTTTTTTTTCCTTGGCATGCTAAAACGTTTATGGGGCTTGCTGTATACTGGCATTCAATACTGTATTTAATTGTACTAAATGTGATGTGATCGTAATATCTCCAAAATCAGTTACAAGCTAAATGTGCTTCCATGCAAAGCTCTTATGAACATTCTCTAGAATGAAGTATGTTTACCGACTACTACTTGAAATGACATGCCCAAATCGATATTAATTTCGTTAACTGTTCTAGAAAGTCGCACCATATTCTAGTTAAATAACTGGGTATGGCGATTTTTGTTGACATCTGATGCAACTATTGAAAAGAGTTTTCAGCGAATGGCTTCAACTGTAGTTAATCCTCAATCTGATGAAAATAGGGGGTGGCTAGGCAGCTGTTTTTTTTAGTTCCGTTGTTTGGAGAGGGCATGGGATAAGTTGGACAAAATGGCAAAAGTGGGTTCAAAACTTGAAGAATTTAAATATAGAGATCTTCAATTTAAATATAGAGATCTTTCGACTTTTATTGAGATCATTGGTTCTTGAGAGGTTTATACAACAAAGAGGTTTACCTATGCTAGCTTCTGTGATGACCGTTTTAAAATTGGTGAGATGTATAAAGGATGCGATTTTTAGAAAATTAAAATCTTAGGTAAATGAAATGGAATGAAATAATTTGATTTTAATTACGTACAGAGAGTAAACTAAAATTTTAGACATTTGAAATGAAATGATTTCATTTTGGTTACGTAGCATGTAAGTTATAATATGTACACATTTACTTGAGATGATAAGAGGATATAAACACAATTACTGAGATAGTCAGAGGATATACACACAATTACTAAGATGATCAGAGGACATTTAAAGCTTATACCACCCTCTGTTTGAGGGTGATTCTACTGCTTTTATGCTTATTCATTTTATTTTTATTTTATATTAGCGTGTGCTTTTCAACAGCAATGTGGTCCGTATGAATTGGAAGTCATATCTCATGTCATATTGACATTGCTTTTTCCAGAGGTTGCTTGTGAGTGGTAAACTTTGAAATCCTTCGATTCTGCTGTCTTCTCTTCTATTATATTCCAGCCCTGGATGAGATTAATGAAAAGGGTTTGTTTCCAAAAGGTTATCCTATACTAATATTAATGTTATTGTCCTATGCCGGTGGGCAGATGAAAGAAGGGTTTCATTCCAAAGGTTATCGTCTAATTTTAAGCCTTTAACAAACTGTAATGTTATTATCCTTCAGTTTGTTTTGACGTTTGCGTGTGCTTTTGAAGGGTTTAGACCACCTTAGTCGCTTTACATTGGAAGGGCATAGTTCGGAAGGTGCGTAATTTGAATGGAGGTTTAAGATTCAAACAGTAAATGAATCTAAATGAAGGTTTAAGGAAGAAATTGATAGCAGTAAAGGAACTTTAAGACTTGTTCAAACAGTAAAGGAACTTTGAAGAAATTAATAGGAACTTTAAGACTTGTTCAAACAGTAGAGGAACTTTGAAGAAATTAATTTTAAGGAAGAAATTGATAATAGTAGAGGAACTTTGAAGAAATTAATTTTAAGGAAGAAATTGATAATAGTAGAGGAACTTTGAATGAAGGTTTAAGGAATAAATTGATAACAGTAAAGACTTGTCGTTCAAACATTAAAGACTTAGACCTCAAACAAATGAAGGTTTAAGGTTCCTGAGGTTCAAGCAGGAATAAAGGTTTAAGGTTCCTGAGGTTCAAGCAGGAATAGATTGATAGGTTCAAACCTCAAACAATGAAGGTTTAAGTTTCAAGCTTTAAACAGTAAAGACAACCTCACAATAGACTTGGATATATTGAAGAGATAGAGTGGTACTTTGAATGAAGGTTTGAAGTTTCAGTCTTCAAACAGTAAAGAGTTGGGATATATATTGAAGAAATTAACAGTAAAGAGTTGGGATATATATTGAAGAAATTGAGTGGTACTTTGTTTGAAGGTTTAAGCTTCACACACTAAAGACTTGGGATATATTGAAGAAATTGAGTACCGACTTGGAATATATTGAAGAAATTGAGTGGTACTTTGTTTGAAGGTTTAAGCTTCAGACACTAAAGACTTGGAATATATTGAAAAAATTGAGTGGTGTCTACTACCTTTGCCCAGGCTTGCCTCCAATGTTGATATTGATTCTTGGTTTCTCAGGCTTGCCTCCAATGTTGATATTGATTCTTTGTTTCTCCCTTGAAACCAAGATGTATGTATTGGCGAGTGGTACTCCCTTAAAACCAAGATGTATATATTGGCAAGTCGTGTAACATAGCATAATGGAATTCTATTCCACATTAATACCTAGTTCTATAATGGAATTCTATTCCACATTAATACCTAGTTCTATAAGTCTTCCTATGTTGATATAAGTCTTCCTATGTTGATATTGATTCTTTGTTTCTCCCTTAAAACCAAGATGTATTTATTTGCGAGTCGTACTCCCTTAAAACCAACATGTTTGTATTGGCAAGTCGTGTGCGTGTGGTTTGTAGCATAATGGAATTCTATTCTAGTTTTATAAGTCTTCCTATAAAGGGAAAGACGTCATCACTAAATGCATGCATCAAATGAAATTAATCAACTGATTATTAATGTCGAATAGAATTCCATTATGCTATGTTACACACGTACACACGACTTCCCAGTAAAGGGAAAGACGTCATCACTAAATGCATGCATCAAATGAAATTAATCAACTGATTAAATTCCTTCCTTAGAAGTGCAAAAGTGCTAAATTCTTTCTGGTGGGATTCTTTTTAATTTTATATAACCAATTATATGTCATGTCATATGTCTTGTCATACCATATGACAAGATTGTCAGGAATATTAATCCAGATTTCACGCCCCAACTGCGCTTCGAGCTTGGGCAAAGCCGGACTGCGCTCGTGCAGTCAGGGATCTCGGCAAAAGTTTGACATGACGTCGCACCTACCCTCTCACAGATGTGATGTCTGACAGATCCAATCAGCGCAGAAGTTAATGTCAGTTCGGCGATTTAATGTCAGTTCGAAAATTGGTCAGAAACCCTAGTTGAGGGTCGGTCAGAACCTGTCAGAGGACAAACCTTATCTTCCTCTCCCCGCAGCTATATAAGGCAGTTCAGGTTTTCAGAAAAGAGGAGAAAGAGCGTCCAAGTGTGGAGAAGAGAGCAGAGAAAAGAGGAGAGGGTTTCAGTGAGCAGTGTGGCTCATCTGTTTAATGTCCGAGTAGTCGAGTCAACATTTGTTTTTTCTTTTAGTTTATCCTGCAACTTAATCTGCAAATGTTATTATTTCCTTAGTTGAGGACTTCTATAACCCTCATTTTATATGAATAAATTTTGCCTTGTTTAAGGCATCTATAGGGTTTGCAGTTATTTCTTTGTGCTAAAGTCTGTTGTTCTTTCTACAAATCGTCTCAGAGCAATTTTGTTCGGGTTTTATGAGTTAGAGCTCAGACCTGAAACATTGCACTCAGATCCAGTGTTTCTTTCTTCCGTACAGTTCTTCCCAATCCAGGGAAACCAACGTCACAGTCGTGCAAGTCTCCGGACAAGAAAGTTTTGCAAGGCCAAAATTTGGCTAAGTCTGGAGCTGTCAATTTTGGCCAAGTCTGGAGCTGTCTTCCCAACTTCGCTATGCAACCCGACTACGCCCCCAAGATCCGTGCGCAACCTGACTGCGCCCCCAGATCCGTGCACAACCCGACTGCGCCCCTAGATCCTTGCGCAACCCGACTGCGTCCCTGATCCTTGCGCAACCCGATAGCACCCAATATCCATGCGCAACCCAACTGTGCCCGAGATCTATGTGCAACCCGACTGTGCACTTCCCTACTACGCACTTTGCACTGCGCTATGCACACTTCACACTTCTCTCCCTCCCAAAATTCAGCAAAAGAAAAAAAGGAAATTAAATTTCTTCAAATTGGTATCAGAGCTACGAATCCCTTGATGCGGAGATCGAAGCAAAATGGCTTCCTGTAGCAACAACTTATGGTTGTAGATCCCGTGCTTCAACGGGAAGAATTATGATTATTGGAGCATCCAGATGAAGATCATGTTCGGATATCAGGAGCTGTGAGAGCTAGTTGAGAACGGTTACCCAGAACTGGAAGATGCAGCAGCACTGCACTGGCTGCCCTCTCTCAAGCAAACAAGGACCTATTGAAAAAGAACACGAAGAAGAACCAGAAGGCCCTCTTCTACATCATGCAAGCGGTCGAAGAGTCCATATTCCCACGGATCGCATCAGCCACCAAGGCAAAGCATGCCTGGGAGATTCTGGCCAGCTCGTACCAAGGCATCAATAAAGTAAAGTTGGTGAAACTACAGATGCTCAGGAGGGAGTTTGAAAATCTGCATATGAGTGAATCTAAATCCATGAGTTATTTCTTCACCCGAACGACGGACATTATCAACCAGATGCGGTTGAATAGAGAAATTATGCAGAGCTAGAGAATCATGGAGAAAATTATCAAAAGTCTGCCTGCAAAGTTTAACTCGGTTGTGATAGCAATTGAAGAGTCAAGGGATCTAACAACCCTCTCGACAGATGAACTCATTCATGGATTCGTTGCAAACACATGAACAAAGGCTGAGCCGTTCATATCAGACCTCTATAGAGCAAGCATTCAAGGCTCAAGTCTCATTCTGAGACAGCGGCATATAAGATTCCCACCATGGCACCTCTAGTTCTCACGAAGGAAGAGGCAAAGGTAGGTGTGGGAAAGGCAATAAGCAAGGAGTATGATCAAACCCTAGTGAAGGGGAGACCAACTGTAATTTCCATCAGCAAGGTGGAAGAGGCAGTTTGAAAAATTAGCAAGCTGGATCTGGTCAGAAGGACATGTCAAAGGTCTAGTGCTATTTTTGCAAGATGTTTGGCCATTACATCTCACAGTGCAAAAAATGGATGGCCAAGGAGAACTAGCAGCAGGCCCATTACACAGATGAAACTGGAAATGTGGCAAGAGGAAATGTGTTGTTGACTTGCAACATTGAGGAAGAGTGCCAAAAGAATGTCTGGTATTTAGACAATGGGTGTAGAAACCACATGACGGGGAACAAGGAGATGTTCTCCCAACTAGATGAAACAGTCTAGTCTGAGGTGAAAATGGGGAACAACAAGGTTCCCATAATGGGGAAAGGAAAGATCCTCATCTGCACCAGGCACAATGAACGAAAGCAGATCTGTGACGTCTACTATGTTCCTGGCCTGAAGCACAACCTGTTGAGCATTGGACAACTCGTGCAGAAGGGACATACAGTCCAGTTCAAAGACAGAGCATGCACCATCAGAGATAAGTCACATGGGCAGATTGCTATAGTGTCCATGATGAAGAACAAAATTTTTTAGCTATAGATTCAGAATGAATCATTGATGTCTCTGAGTGCAGTTTTGAAAGATGCTACCTGGTTGTGGCATCTTAGATTTGGTCACCTGAACTTCAGTGGCCTGAATCAACTGCACAAGAAGTAGATGGTGAAGGGTTTACCCCTGATAGAGCAGCAAAATCAAGTTTGTGAGGGCTGCTTAGTCGGCAAACAACATAGGGATTTGTTCCCTTTCGGTCAGTCTTGGAGAGCATCACAACCATTGGAGCTAGTGCACTCAAAAAATTGTGGTCCAATGCAGAACAACACGTTTGTCGACAACAAATACTTCTTAACATTCATAGATGACTTCAGCCAAAAGACTTGGATCTATGCCATCAAGCTGAAGTTAGAAGCATTTTCCAGATTCAAGGATTTCAAGGCTCTGGTGGAGAAACTGAGCGGATATCAGATCAAGACTCTCAGGACAGATGGTGGAGGTGAATACATCTCCAATGAATTTCATAACTACTACAAGCAGCACATAATTTGAAGGCAGTTCACTTCTAGATACACGCCATAGCAGAACGACGTAGTTGAGAGGAAGAACCGAACCATCATGGAGACGACACGAAGCATGATGAAGGCGAAGGGATTGCCGCACAAATTTTGGGCAGAGGCTATAACATGTGCAGTCTACTTGTTGAACAGATGTCCCACCAAAAGCATGAAGGACAAAATCCCTCAGGAGGCCTGGAGCGGTGTGAAGCCAAGTGTGGCTCACTTACATGTGTCCGAGTTCATTGCATATGCACATGTTCTAGAAGAAAAGCAACAGAAGTTGGATGATAGATCTGAGAAGTGCATTTTCACAGGTACAATGAGCAGGCGAAGGCATATAGGATGTACAAACCTGTGATGAAGAAGCTCATCATTAGTCGTGATGTGAAATTTCTTGAAGATGAAGCCTGGAACTAGAAGTCAGAGACTGGCCAGTCAGATCCAATAGTAGTACAATCTGTTGACTTGGAATAAGGAAGTGTGCATCCACCTACAACTTCAAGTAGCAATAGCAGTGCTAGCAGTAGCACAGCTACTCCATCTTGGTCGCCTCCATGTGCAAGTAGAATCCAAAACCTGGTGATGCCAACGAAGACAAAGAGCTTGCAAGAAATCTATGAGGCAACCCAAACCCATGTAGATGAAGAATACTCTGACTTTGCATTCTTTACTGAAGTTGATCCAGTAGAGTTCAAATACACAAGTCAGAATCAGAAGTGGGTGCAGGCGATGGACGAGGAGATTAAAGCCATTGAAAAGAATGATACATGGCAACTGACATATCTTCCAATAGGGAAGAAGACCATTGGGGTCAAGTGGGTGTATAAGACAAAGTTCAACACCCAAGAAGACGTTGAAAAGCATAAAGCCAGACTGGTGGCGAAGGGTTACAAGAAGATGTCAAACATCGATTATCATGAGGTATATGCGCCTGTAGCCCGACTTGACACAGTCAGGATGATCCTAGCATTAGCAGCCCAATAGGGTTGGAAGATGTACCAAATGGATGTCAAGTCAGCCTTCTTGAATGGAGTGTCAGAGGAAGAGGTCTACATTGACCAGCCACCAGGTTACAAAATTTAAGGCCAGGAGGGCAAAGTCCTGAAGCTAAAAAAGGCCCTGTATGGTTTGAAGCAGGCACCCCGGGCTTGGTACAACCGGATTGACAGTTATTTTTAGAAAAATGGGTTTGTCAAATGCCCATATGAGCACACCCTATACATGAAGACAAATGAAGTAGGTGAGCTCATTATCGTCTGCCTATATGTGGACGATTTGATTTATACTAGCAACAACAATGTCTTGTTCGACCAGTTCAGAATAGCCATGAAGAAGGAGTTTGAGATGACAGACTTAGGGCTGATGAAGTATTTTCTCGGCATTGAAGTTGACCAATCGGTAGATGACATCTTCATTTCTTAGGGCAAGTATGTGAAGGATGTTCTAAAGCGGTTCAAGATGGAGGACAATAAACCTGCCATCACACCTGTAGCCACGGGTTTGAAGCTGAGCAAGTTGGATTCAGGGAGGAATGTAGATCCAAACCTGTTCAAGAGGCTAGTTGGCAGTCTGATGTATTTAACTACATCTTGGCCAGATCTGATGTTCGGAGTCAGTCTGATCAGCCATTTTATGGGGACTCCGAAGGACACGCACTAGCAAGTAGGAAATAGGATCTTATGCCATGTCAACAGGACGCAAAACAATGGTCTATTTTACGCTAGACAGGACCAGTTGGAACTAGTCGGCTTCACAGATAGTGACTGGGATGGAAGCACCAATGATCGGAAGAGCACCTTCGGGTATGCTTTCCATATCGGATCAGGGGCAGTCTCATGGGCGTCCAAGAAACAACCCATCGTTGCATTGTCCATAGCTGAAGCAAAATATGTCACCGCCACGTCAGCCGCATGCCAGGTAGTTTGGATGCGAAGAGTTCTGAGTGAACTGAACTATCCTCCGAAAGGTGTGACAACAATTTTTTGTGATAACAATTTGGCCATTACACTGTCAAAGGATCCCGTGTTCCATGGTCAAACGAAGCACATTGATATTCGTTATCACTTCATCAGAGAGTTGGTGAAGTCCGAAGAAATTCAACTATAGTTTTGTAGATCCAAGGAGTAGTTGGCAGATATTTTCATGAAGCCTTTGAAGGAGGAAAACTTCAGTAGATTGCAAGAGCAGCTTGGAGTCAAAGCGCTCATGAAATCAAGTTTAAATGAGGGTGTTAGAAATATTAATCCAGATTTCATGCCTCTGCCCCAACTACACTCCGAGCTTGGGCGAAGCCGGACTGCACTCGCGCAGTCAGGGATCCCAAAAAAATTTTGACATGACGTCGCACCTACCCTCTCACAGATGTGACATTTGACAGATTCGATCATCGCAAAAGTTAATGCCAGTTCGACGATTGGTCAGAAACCCTAGTTGAGGGTCTGTCAGAACCTATTAGAGGACAAACCCTATCTTCCTCTCCCCGTGGCTATATAAGGCAGTTCGGGTTTTCAGACAAGAGGAGGAGCGTGCAAGTGTGGAGAAGAGAGCAGAGAAAAGAGGAGAGCGTTTCGTGAGCAGTGTGGCTCATCTGTTTAATGTCCGAGCAGTCGAGTCGACATTTTTTTTTCCTTTTAGTTTATCCTGTAGCTTAGTCTGCAGATGTTATTATTTCCTTAGTTGAGGACTTCTGTAACCCTCGTTTTATATGAATAAATTTTGTTGTTGTTTAAGGCATCTATAGGGTTTGCAGTTATTTCTATGTGCTAAAGTTTGTTGTTCTCTATACAAATTGCCTCAGAGCGATTTCGTTCGGGTTCTATAAGTTAGAGCTTAGATCTGAAACATTGCACTCAGATCCGGTGTTTCTCTCTTTTGTACAGTTCTTCCAAAGCCAGGGAAACCAACGCCGCAGTCGCGCAAGCCTCCGGACAAGAAATTTTACAAGGTCAAAATTTGGCTAAGTCTGGAGCTGTCTTCCCAACTTCGTTGCGCCCGACTACGCCTGAGATCCATGCGCAACCCGACTGCGCACTTTCCTATTGCGCACTGCGCTGTGTGCACTTCACACTTCGCTCCCTTCCGGACTTCAGCAAAAGAAAAAAAAGGAAATTAAATTTCTTCAAAGATATGCGATGAAGAGACCTGATAGGTTTTTGCACAAATTTAAGCATATGACGAATATGCCATGCCATGCCATGTGCATCTTGACATAGACGCCTGTGGCTTAGCATGAATATATGTGGTGAGGAGACAGATTGGATTCCTGTACTGATATTTGGGCGTGACACCACATTCAATTTGAAGTAGGAGAGTTTTGGGGAATGCAAAGGAGAACAAGCGTTTGTGTTTTCAAGTAAAATTTGGCTAAAACATGGAAGCTGAACAGATGTTTCGGCTTTCTAATACAAATTTGAAAATATATATATATATATATAACAATACACATAATGATGCATCATGTGAGGAAGAGTCATTCGTTCGTTTCTTATTCCATGATATACATAAGAACGAAAGTTTAAATCACACTGAATTACACATATGTTAAGTGTGGAAATGAATACCTATTGGTTCTCCCTGCCTTGGGGAGGAAGCGTGGAAATGAATACCGCAAGCGTGGAAATGAATACCGCACGTTCTCCCTGCCATGGTCCAGCAGCCGCTGCCTTCCAATTTGAACCTTGGACCTCCAACAGTCTAAAAGACTTTCATGATATATCCAAATATATATCCAATATCCAATGGCATATTAAAAGGTAAATGGTAATTTTTAACATATTAAGTATGGTGGTAATTTTTAACATTAACTTTTTTTTACATAAGGCTAATTTCAGTGTACATTTAATGTTGATTTTATTGTTTTTTGTTTATTTAATTTCAGTGTACATTTAATGTTGATTTTATTTTTTTTGTTTATTTTTTTGTTTTGGAGTTGGGTAGTGTGAGAAACTCTATGATCAAGGCTTTCTAATGTTATTATAATATTATAATAACAAGCAAGTGCACACCTACTTCATTAGGTCTTCTATAAGATAATATAAGATAAAATAATAGTTTTTGTAGAATATAGTGTTAAGGGTTTTTGTATTAGTTACGAGCTTTGGTAAGGATTTCTATATTATTATAATAATATTTATAAGATAAAATAATGGTCCGGATTTCTATATTATTATAATAATATTTATAAGATAAAATAATGGTAAGGGTTTTTATATTATTATAATAATAGTTATAAGATAAAATAATGGTAAGGGTTTTAATATTATTTTAATAATAGTTACAATATAAAATAAAATAATAGTTAAGTAGTGGTAAGGAAAAAAATCTTTACCTTTAAAAATTTGGTTAGGGTTTTAAGGGTGAGTTAGTAGTAGTTGAGTTGGTGTGAGGCAGCCAACTAAGGTCCGGGTTTTAAGGGTGAGTTAGTAGTAGTTGAGTTGGTGTGAGGCAGCCAACTAAGGTCCAGGTTTTAAGGGTTAGTAGTAGTTGAGTTGGTGTGAGGCAGCCAACTAAGGTCCAAAGTTCAAACCTTACTAGGTATGAGAGGGTTATATGAAAAAAAAACCTTTCCACAATGAGGGTTAGTGGATTGGTAAGACATTGGGTATTCATTAAAAGGTCTAATAGGCAAAGGTAATAGTTAGATTTGATCTTAGTCCATTGAGTGTGCGTTAGCCAGACCCGCTTTGGGTCGGGTTTACCGGGTTTACCATTTACCAATGGCGATGATAAAAGGCAATGCAAATTGAACCTATGACTTTGTTAGATGTTGGGATCAAGGTTTGCAAATTGACTATGTGAACGCAAATTGACCATGTGATCATAAAAAAAAGAAAATGCGACTTGAGCTAGAAAATTAGGTATCAATTCCTCTATCACTTTGGGTCGCGTTTACCATGGCGAGATAAACGATAAAGGATAAAAGGCAATGCGAATTGACATGTGACCTTAATTAGGTATCAATTCCTCTATCACTTTGGATCGTGTTTACCATGTATAGCTTGGGTCGGGTCGCGTTTACCATGGCGAGATAAACGATAAAGGATAAAAGGCAATGCGAATTGACATGTGACCTTAAAAATATTAACATGTGATCTTTTGGATAAAAGCAATGCGAATTGACATGTGACCTTAAAAATATTAACATGTGATCTTAAAAAAAGAAAATGGGATTTGAACTAAAAAATTAGGTATCAATTCCTCTATGTATGATGCGATTTGGGATTTGAGCTAGAAAATTAGGTACCAATTCCTCTATGTATGATGAGATTTGAGCTAGAAAATTAGGTACCAATTCCTCTATGTATGATTCACTTCTTATTTTTTATACATGAGAGTTAACCTTTTTTATACATGAGAGTTGGTTAACATTTACATTTTGGAATAGAGGTATTATAAATCTAACTTTTTAGATGAAAGTAGCATAAAGCGGTATTATAAAATTTTGTTAGTTCAAACTACTGTCAGGGTGTGTGATTCTTAAAAAAAAGTTAGAGATCCAATAGACTGGGCTGGTTGACTGTGGGATTGTCCTCACTTGTTGACCTTGACTAGGGTTTCTAAAGTTTTTTTTATATAAAAAAAATATTGTGTTGCATCCATTGATATTTTTATAAATTCTTATTTAAAATTATACTCAAAGTAATGGAAGATGTTATGTTTGCATTTATTTTTAATGCGCTTTTTCTTTAATATTCTACTGAGTACTTTCCTTGAAGCAATCCTTTAGTTAAGCCTAGCTTTTCTTGTTATATTCTGCCGGTTCTCGAAGATGTTATGTTTGCATTTATTTTTAATGCGCTTTTTCTTTAATATTCTACTGAGTAATTTCCTTGAAGCAATCCTTTTGATTGGACATTGGCAAGTTGAGCCTAACTTTTCTTGTTATATTCTGCAGGTTTTTACACCACATGTAGACACTTCGCCCTTCTTCTACAACGAGTTTATCACATCTTTCATGGTTATGAATGATGCTGAGTATGGATGACCATTCGCTAAGTTGTAGGTCTAAATATGTTGATTAGGTGAGCTTTATATGAATTGTTTAGCCAGCACAATGGATCCGGATATGGATTCTGTATGTTGATTAGGTGAGTTTCATATGAATAGTTTAGCCAGCACAATCGATCCGGATATGGATTCTGTATATATTTCAGGTACAACGTTTTGACAAAGCCTTGCCAATTTGTCTAATTTTGAAGTACTGTCATCTTTAAACTGGAAAATGGTATTACTTCCTAATACGGTTATGTCTATGAATATTGGTCATTTATCTACTTTCTCCTGAAAACTCTCTCTGAGAGAGAACTTGAGCCGAATCGAAAATTCTCATCTATTTGGTAAATAGAATAATCCATACTTCATTTACATTGAATGGATTGACTAAATGACAACATAAATTTCTTTGACAACCACGGTGAAATTCCATTTGAATTTGACTTATTTTATATATGTGATTTTACTGCTCCATGTTTAAATACAATGAAATAGAGCAGCAAGTGCAAGATCTTCGTATATCCATTGAAAATAGTGATTACGTATATCCGTTGAAAATGAAGTTCAAATTGTACATAAGCTGATCATAAATATTTGAAGGTTTGAAAGCTACGAGCCACCAAAATGAATTGACAACACAACCTGGGCCACCAAAATGTTTTGTGTAAGAGATGGACACTCTTGGCACCTTGCTATTAAGATATCCTTGTTCTCTCACTTCATTCTAAGCATTGTGGTTATAAGTAGACGTTGGGGGATCCATTTTTCTAGTTATACAGGTTGTGTAAGAGATAGACATTTTTGGTACTTTGCTATTAAGGTATCCTTGTTCTCTCACTTCATTCTAAGCATTGTGGTTATAAGTAGACGTTGGAGCATCCTTTTTTCAAATACGCAGTTTGGCTTTGATCAAACATTTATCACAATTTCTATGTATCATTTAGCATTGCTCAATTGAGCAAACTTTGAATATTAAGAGATGTCTGATATCAGACATCTGCAAGGGAGAGCATGTTGGTTGTTTCTTTGTTTCTAGGATCATCTAACACGGTATTTTTATCTGCCTAATCCTCTATTAGGTAAATGGACGAGGCATGGTCTTTAGCCACTGTCTCCACGTTTCTAACTTTACCCTTTAGTGGGTGTTATATTTTTTTTTGAGGAGTTTCACCACGTACTTTACGAAGGAATTTAATTAAGCCGGAGCTAAAGTTCGCACAGGTAAGCGATACTCAGGTGCGCTCGCGAGGAGGCTCGCCACATGGAGCGAGATGGGGTTTGCTGTAGTTCACTTGCGAGGAACCCCAGGAGACGGAGCGAGAAAGAGTTTACGGAAGTTCGCTCGCGATAATGGGAAGACAGAAGTTTGCTCGCCAAACGGAGCGAGAGGAGTAGTTAGTTCGGAAGGTAACGCTTTCCAAAATTCGCTAGCGAGATGGAGCAGAATGCAAAGTTTAATTTAAAGAGCCCCTTAGCTCTTGTTCGGGGCTGCGGAAGCCTGAACCTTGTGTTCGGGCTAAAGACTTTCTGAACCCTAGGCTTCGCCTAGAAAGACCAGCTTCTGTCCAAAATGGAAGCGAAGCTTGGGCTTCGTTTAAGATGAGAACAAAGTGGATAAAAGCTTAAGAAAGGAGCGAATTCGGGTGGTTCACTCAACTTCCCAGCGAGATGGATGTCAGACAAACGAACTAAGGGATTGAGAGCAAACGGAGCAAGTCATAATGCAATTTAATGAAACCTTCACGAAACACCCGGAAGAACAAACAGAGATTTTATTTATCTGAATAATCGCATTACAATGCTTCTTTCACTGAAGCTTTACTGCAGTTCAGTTGTAGGATAAATATAGGAGGAAATTTCGGGAGGCTGTTGCTTCGTTTCCTCTGCTCTTTTTTGTTATCCGATTGATTCTTCAGCCACTCAACAAAATGCCAACTGCACCGATATTTATCAACAAAATGCCAACTGCACCGATATTTATAGTTGGGCTTGGAGGACAAGGGCGGAAAAGGCTCACCGAATGACTTTAATGTGAAAGTAGGGTTTCTTACCAATCGCTAAACATCTGCAAATACTCGCATGCTTAAAATTATGGTGATTGGATGTCAGAGATACGATTTGTCAGAGAACCTTTTAGGCGTCAAATCTGGTTTAATTTTCTAACATCTTCCTTTTAACCAGATTTCACAAAGACATTGATGCTCAACATTTCTCTCAGTATGTTGAAGTCCTCTGGACCTTCAAAACAGTAACTGAATTTCACCAAATTTCACCAGCTCTATGATGAAATGATATTAAATGTCAATGTGTTTCGTTCTGCCATGAAACACTAGATCCTTTGATAGTTTTATGGTAGAATTGATATCATAGAAAATGGTTGTCGTCCCTTTCGGTGGATGATTAAGCTCACCCAAGATTATTTGCAGCCATATTGTCTGACATGCAGCTGACGTGGTGGCAAAAAACTCTACCTCAACAGTGGAAAATGTAACTATCGGTTGCTTCTTGGAAGACCATGAAACTGCTCCCGATCCAAGATGAAAAGCATAGCCGGATGTGCTCTTCTGATCATCAGTGTTCTTAGTCCAATTGTTATCTGTGTAGCCCACCAGTTCCAACTGGTCTCTTCTGGCATAGAAAATTCCATGGTTTTGCATCCCATTGACATAGCACAAAATCTTTTTGCATGCTTTCTAGTGTGTGTCCTTCGAAGTCTCCATAAACTTGCTAATCAGGCTCATTCCAAACATCAAATCAGGTCGAGTTGTAGTCAAATACATGAGACTGCCAACTAACCTTTTAAACAATGTTGGATCAACATTTCTATTGGAGTTTATCTTGCTCAGCTTTAGACCTGTGGCAATAGGTGTGATGGCAGATTTGTTGTCCTACATCTTAAAAATCTTTAGGACATCCTTCTCATACTTACCCTAAGAAACGAAGATGCCATCTGCTGATTGGTCAAATTCAATGCCAAGAAAATACTTCATCAGCCCTAAGTTTGTCATCTCAAACTCCTTCATCATGGTTGTTCTAAACTGGTCAAACAACACATTATTGTTGCCAATATATATCAGATCATCCACATACAAGTAGACAAGTATCATCCCTCCTACATTTGTCTTCAGATACAAGGTGTGCTCATATGGGAATTTGATGAACCCATTCTCCTAAAAATAGCCATCAATTTAGTTGTACCATGCCCTGGGCTTGCTTCAACCCATACAAGGCCTTCTTTAGCTTGAGGACCTTACTTTCTTGTCCTTCCAGCTCATAGCGTGGTGGTTGGTCTATGTAGACCTCTTCTTCCAACACTCCGTTGAGGAAGCCATACTTGACATCCATTTGGTAAACACTCCAGCCTTTCTGAGCTGCCAATTCCAAGATAATTTTGACTATGTTAAATCGGGCTATAGGCGCATACACTTCATGATAGTCAATCTCTGACTTATGCTTGTAGCCTTTTGCCACCAATCTGGCCTTATGCCAATAAACTTCTCCTTGGGCATTAAACTTCATTTTGTAAATCCATTTGACCCTAATGGTGTTCTTCCTTGCTGGGAGATCTTCCAGCAGCCATGTCTTGTTATTTTCAATGGCTTCTATTTCCTCATCGATCACCTTCACCCATTTATGATTCTAACTTGCTTCTTCAAACAAAATTGGATCACACTAAGAAAATAAAGCAAAGTCAGAATATTTTTCATCTACTTGATTTTGGGTTACCTCGTAGATGTCTTGCAAGCTCCTCGTATTTGTGGGTGTCCTAAAATTGGGAATTATGATTGAAAGTGGAGGCAATTGAGATGACGAGGTGATGTTGTTGGTGGCACTACTACTGCTACTTGAAGCTACAAGTGGTTGCACCTTATTTTCCTCCAAGTCTTCAGACTCAATAATGGCTAGCTCTGGCTGGATAGTCTTTGACTTCCAATTCCATGCTTCATCCTTTAGGAACTTCACATCTTTGCTGATTACAAGCTTCTTAGTAATAGGGTTGTACAACCTATATGCTTTTGCTTGTTCATTATACCCTATAAATATACACTTCTCTGCCTTGTTGTCCAAATTTTGCCTCTTCTCATCTAGAACATGTGCATATGCTATGCACCCAAAAACTCTCAAATGAGCCACACTCGGCTTTTGATTGCTCTAGGCCTCCTGAGGAATCTTCTCCTTCACACTCTTGGTGGGACATTTGTTTAGCAGATAAACTGCACAGGCTACAACTTTTACCCAGAACTCATGTGATAATCCTTTCACCTTCAACATACTATGTGCCATATTCATAATGGTTCTATTCTTCCTCTCATCTACACCATTATGTTGTGGTGTGTATTTGGCAGTGAGTTGCCTGCAAATTCCATTTTTTTGCAAAATTTTTGGAATTTGTTGGATATATATTCACATCCACAATCTATTTTTGGAGTCTTCACTTGGTAGTCGTTCTATTTCTCAACCAGATCCTTGATCTCATTGAATTTTATGAAAGCATCTAACTTTTTCTTGATGGGATATACCCATGTCCTCCGACTAAAATCATCAATGAAAGTCAGGAAGTAGTTGTTGCCAATAAATGTGTTGGTCTGCATCGGATCGCAAATGTCTGAGTGCACCAGATCCAATGGCTATGATGCTCTCTAAGACTATCCTATAGGGAATGCATCCATGTGTTGCTTGTCGATAAGGCAACCTTCACAAACCTGATTCGGTTGTTCAATAAGGGGTAAACCATTCACCATATGCTTCTTGTGCAATAAATTTAGGCCACTGAAACTCAGGTGACTGAATCTGAGATGCCATAGCCAGGTAGCATTCTTCACAACTACACTAAGAGACATCAAAGATTCATTTTGAATATACAACAAAAACATTTTGTTCTTCGTCATGGACACTATTGCAATATGTCCATGCTCTTTGTATCTAATGGTGCAAACTCCATCCTTGAATTGGATAGTGTGCCCCTTGTGCACAAGCTATCCAAAACTCAACAAATTATGCTTCAAACTAGGCACATAATACACATATTATATTTGTTTTCTTTCATCGTTCCTAGTGCAGATGAGGATTTTTTCTTTCCCCATCATAGGAACCTTGATATTGTTCCCCATATTCACCTTAGACTCAACTATTTAATCTAGTTGTGAAAACATCTCTTTGTTTCCAGTCATGTGGTTTCTGCACCCATTGTCGAGATACCAAAGATTCTTCTGGCTCTCCTCCTCAATACTACAAGTCAGCAACATATTTCCACATGCATCTCTACACTCTGTATTTCTATCTTCATTTGTGTAGTGCACTTACTAGTGGTTATCCTTGGTCATCTTCTTTCTACACTCAGAGATATAGTGACCAAATTTCTTGTAGTAGTAACATTGGATCTTCGATTTATCCTTCCTCTGATTAGATACTCCTTGCTGATTTTTGTCATTGCCTCTTCCTCCTTCTTTATGGAAGTCGCAGCTGGTATGTTCATTACTGGAGTTTGAAATTTCTCATTGCTTGTTGCATTTTCCACGCTTGCCTCTACCTCTTCCTCATTGAGAACTCGAGGCTCCTTGGTGGGATTCTCCTCTTTTACTATCTCGGAATGAGACATGCACCTTCAACGCCTGCTCCAACGAGGACTGAGTTGAGCAACTCAACCTATGCTCATGTGTTTGCAGAGAACCCATGAGCTCATACACAAAGAGGGTTGTCAAATCCCTTGATTCCTCTATTGCTATCACAACTGAGTCAAACCTTGCTGGCAAGCTTCTCAGAATCTTCTCCACAATTCTTTGGTTTTGCATAATCTCTCCATTCAACCGCATCTGGTTGATGACATCCATTTTCTAGGTGAAGAAGTCACTCATGGACTTCGACTCACTCATCTACAGGTTCTCAAACTCCCTCCTTAACATCTGTAGCTTCACAAACTTCACCTTGTTGGTGCCCTGATAAGAACTGGCTAAAATTTTTCAATATTGCTTTACTTTGGTTGTTGCTGCAATCCATAGGAAAATAGTCTCCTCAACCACCTACATTATATAAAATAATGCGTTTTGATCCTTCTTTCTATTTTTATTTAATAGGTCTTTATCTACTTGGGAGAGTGCGGGCAATGTTGCTGCATCCACTAGTTTTGGGTAACCATTCTTGACCAAGTACCATAACTCCTGATACCTATAAAGAATTTTCATCTGAATGCTCCAGTAATCATAATTCTTATCGCTAAACCATGGGATCTGCAATTGCAACGAGTTGTTTTTGAAATCCATTACTTCAATATTCCACGAAAAAGCTCAGGATTTGATACCAATTTGTAGGAATTTAATTAAGCCTAAGGTAAAGTTTGCATAGGAGATACATGATACTTAGGTTCTCTTAGCAAGCATAGCAAGATTTAGCTAGCCAAAGTTCACTCATGAGCGAGGAGGCTGAAGTTCGCTCACCACATAGAGTGAGATGGAGTTTACTGCGGTTCATTTGTGAGGAAGAGAATCCTGGGGTTCGCTCACAAGAATGGGAAGACAAAAGTTCGTTTGCCAAACAGAGCGAGAGGAGGATCAGTTTGGAAGATAACACTTTCTGAAATTCACTAGCGAGAGAGAATGTAGAGGTTCGCTCAACTTATGAAGCTAGATGGAGGAGAATGGAGAGTTTAATTTAAAGAGCCCCTTAGCTCTTGTTCGGGACTGCAGAAGCCCAAAACTTGTGATCGGGCTAAAGACATCCCAAACCTTGGGCTTCGTTTAGAAAGACTAGCGAAGCTTGTCTTCGCCCAAAATGAAAGCGAAGCTTGGTATTTGCTTAAGACGAGAACAAAGTGGGTAAAAGCTCAAGTAAGGAGCGAACTTGGATGGTTCGCTCAACTTCCTAGCGATTCAGGTGTTTTGCTGAATAAACAGGCGAACCAAGGGATTCGGAGCAAAAGGGAGCAAGCCACAATGCAATTTAATGAAACCTTCACAAAACACCTAGAAGAACAAACGGAGATTTTATTTATCTGAATAAGCGGATTACAATGCTTCTTTCACTGAAGCTTTACAATCATTTGCATTTCAGTTGTAGGATAAACACAGGAGGAAATTTCAGGAGGCTGCTGCTCTGTTTTCTCTGCTCTTTTCTGCTACCCGATTTTGCCGCTTGATTCTTCCGCCACTCAACAAAATGCCAACTGCACCGATATTTATAGCTGGGCTTGGAGGACAAGGGCAGGAAAGGCTCACCGAATGACTTTAATTCAAAAGCAGGGTTTCTTACCAATCGTCGAACATCTGCAACTACCCGCATGCTTGAAATTATGATGATCGAATATTAGAGATATGATCGGATGTTAGAGATATGATTTGTCATCAAATCTGGTTTAATTTTTTAACACTTTACTCGCTTTGGATGTATCTCTACTAGTTTTGTTCTTCACTATTCTACTGTTCAACTCCTACAAAGGTCAATTAAAAGACATTAACATAATTTTTCCTTTTTTCATTACTTATTCTTATTTTGACAATATTCTGACCATCAGTTCCATTCTATTGTTTGTTTTTTTAATAAACCACGTCAATCCATGGTTTTTAACCACATTTTTCGGCACTCATCGTCTATCGATGTTTTTTCAGGACTTTAAGATAATCATCTCCCTATAAAGACCAGACAGAATCTCCAATCTCATGTCTTTGGCACGGCTTAAGCCATAGTAGTTTTGAATAGAATTGAACTTTTGTAAAGCATCAGGTAAAGATACGGACGTAGAAAAAAATGCGAGGATCCATCCTAACAATGATCGGTTAAGTTATTTTTAGTTAAGACAGCATGCGCCATACACTCGTACGTATAGTCGGCTAGTCAATAGCCTATTTGAATTATACAATAATTTTTTAATTGGATGGTTTTTAATTTTAATTAAATTTATCGTTTATGCTGCACTGGTTTTGCAGACCCATAACTAAAATTTTAGTATAAAATGATTTACATCTCTTATTTTTATTTCCCTATCATTTTAGAGATATCAGAATGCCACGTATCTAAACCTATAATATTTACGAAGTACCCGTCCAATTAAAAGACTACCCGTTGTCCTTGTTAAATATATATTCGCATCTTTCTGAAAGTCAGACATCATACAATGAGTTCTCTTGGGAGAGTGGTTAGCTTGGGTTGAGCATTTAATATAAATAAAAATAAAAGCCAATCCATTTAATTGGTTTTTAAAAAAAATTAATTATCGATGATTCGGGAAAAAAATTAAATTCAAAAATTAAATTTTTATTGATAAGCATAATTTCCGGTATTAAGGGGTTATAGTTGGAAAGAAATGTTCAGCATTAGGGTTTCTTGTTAGAAAAATTAAACCTAATTTGCCCCAAATGCAAGTCGCTCCAGAGGCAAGCGATTATGGGAATCGCTTGACAAAAACAACGACAATGAGCTTCCCGCCTTATGTGTGATTTGATGTCGCAGCGTGCCGCACGTGTCTTCTATCCTATCGCAGTTATTTTTTGCGTGCGGTTTGGTGTGTTTTTTTTCGCCTTGTCTTCCAAGCCCAGCTATAAAAACCCTTGTCAGTTGGCACTTCTGAGTAGAGTGGAGTAGAGGAGCAGCAGAAGAGGAGAAGAGAGAACAGGGGAGCTGAACCACAATTTCCAGCAGCAGTTGGGCAACTGAATAGCAGATTCAGGATTTTAGGTTTTCTCTTTATTTATCCTATATTTATCTGCAGATGTCTGTATATACCTCTATGGAGGAAGTGTTGTAATCCGATCACTTTTAGTTAATAAAATATGTGTTTTTTCTATGTATAAAATATCACTTCTACTTGCCTTTCTATTCTATTTCTCTCCCAAGTTGAGCGAAACCCGAAACACCTTGTTTAAGTGGCAAGTTAATTAGTTTAGCAATCTCAACTCTCTCCATAAATTGCACGTCCCCAAGGGCGACTCCGAGAGTCGCTCTCTAGCCAGCGACTCCCAATGTTGCTCCACAAGTGAGCGACTCCGAGAGTCGCTCTCGCTTGCTAGCAACACTCATCGTTCAACATGATAAAGTCATTTTGTATCCCATGCTCATTTCTCATTTGTGTCTCCTGATTTCATGGATGCTGCCGACGATCATCATTTAAAATCATAATTAAAAAAAATTGTGCCTCATTTAATTTATCTCCCGTGGTCGCTCTTCCCTTGACAGCCTCCCGTGATTGCTCATTGTATTGAGTGATACCAAGCATCACTTGGTTTTAAGGTGATCGCCATCTGTCACTCATATTTTGAGTGACGCTTAGAGTCACTGCCGACAGATAGTGACTTTCATGGTTGCTAGGTTTTAGAGCGACACCCGAAAAATTTATATTTAAACCTTCAAATTGGCATCATAGCCAATCAGTGCCTTGACATGGAGGTTGAAGCATGGCTTCTGAAAAATATTCCCTGCAGTTGTAGATCCCATGGTTCAATGGCAAGAACTACGACTATTGGAGCATCCAGATGAAGATCTTGTTTGGGTCTCAGGAGCTTTGGGAGTTGGTCAAGAACGGCTACCCAAAAATGTCATATGCAGCAGCACTGGCTGCCCTCTCTCAAGATGATAAGGACCTGTTGAAGGAGAATACAAAGAAGGACCATAAGGCCCTATTCTATATCATGCAAGCAGTCGAGGAGAATTTTTTTGTGGATTACATCTACAACCAAGGCAAAGCAGACTTGGGAAATCTTGGCTAGCTCATATCAGGGTACCAACAAGGTGAAGTTGGTGAAGCTACAGATGCTAAGGTGGGAGTTCAAGAACTTGCAGATGAATGAGTCAAAATCCATGGGATATTTCTTCACCCGAACAACAGATGTCATCAACCAGATGCGATTGAATGGAGAGATGGTGCAGAGCCATAAAATTGTGGAGAATATTCTTAGAAGCCTGCCTGCAAATTTTGACTTGGTTGTGATAGCAATCAAAGAATCAAGGGATTTGAAAACCTTCTAGATAGACGAGCTCATGGGTTCCTTGCAGACACATGAGCAAAGGCTAAGCCATTCATCTCAGTCTTCTCTTGAGTAGGTGTTCAGGACACAAGTCTCATTTCGAGACAATGGAAGACAAGATTCCCACCATGGAGCCTCTAGTTCACAAGGAGGAAGAGACAGAGGTAGGCATGGAAAAAGCAACAAGCAAGGAGGCAGGTCAAACCCTAATTACGAGGAGACCAACTGTAACTTCCATCAGCAAGGAGGAAGAGGCGGTGGAAAGCTGGATCTGGTCAGAAGAAGGACAAATCGAAGGTCCAATGTTACTACTACAAGAATTTTTGCCATTACATCTCCGAGTGTAGAAAAAGGATGGCCAAGGAGAACCAATAGCAAGCCCACTACACAGATGAATCCAAAAATGTGGGGTCTAGAGATGCATGTGGGAACATGCTGTTGACATGCAATATTGAGGAGGAGAGCCAAAAGAATGTCTGGTATCTTGATAGTGGGTGCAACAACCATATGACTGAGAATAAGGATATGTTCTCACAATTGGATGAAATAGTCCAGTCCGAGGTCAATATGGGGAACAACAACAAGGTTTCCATCAAGGGTAAAGGCAAAATACTCATCTGCACTAGGCATGGTGAAAAGAAGCAAATCGATGATGTGTACTATGTGTCTGGTTTGAAACATAACCTGTTGAGCATTGGAAAACATGTGAAGAAGGGACACTCTGTTCAATTCAAGGATGGAGTCTGCACCATTAGAGAAAGAGAGCATGGACAGATTGCAATAGTGTCCATGATGAAAAAAAATATGTTTTCGCTATAGATTCAAAATGAATCTTTGATGTCTCTAAGTGCAGTTGTGAAGGATGATACCTGACTGTGGCATCTTAGATTCGATCACTTGAGTTTCAGTGGCCTGAATCTATTGCACAATAAGCATATGGTGAAGGTTTTACCCCTTATTGAGCAACCGAATCAGGTCTATGAGGATTGCTTAGTCAGAAAACAACACTAGGATTCGTTCTATTTAGGTAGTCTTGGAGAGCATCGTACCTATTAGTGCTGGTGCACTCAAACATTTACGTTCTGATGCAGACCAACATGTTTACTGGTAAAAAAACTTCCTGATCTTCAGTGATGACTTCAATCGAAATACATGGGTATATCCTATCAAGAAACAATTGGAGGCTTTTGGCAATTTCAAGCCTCTAGTGGAGAAACAAAGTGGCTACCAGGTGAAAACCCTCAGGACAGACGACGGAGGTGAATACATCTCCAATGAATTCCAAAATTTCTACAAGCAACATGGAATTCGAAGCAACTCACTACCAGATACACACCATAGTAGAACGGTGTAGTTGAGAGGAAGAACAAAACCATTATGAAGATGGCACAGAGAATGTTGAAGGCAAAGGACTTGCCACATGTGTTCTAGGCAAAATTTGTGTCATGTGCAGTCAACCTACTGAAAATATGTCCCACCAAGAGCATGAAGGACAAAATTCTTGAGAAATATTGGAACAATCAGAAGCCAAGTGTGGCTCATTTATGAGTTTTTGGGTGCATAGCATATGCACATGTTCCAAAAGAGAAGAGGCAGAAGTTGGATGACAAGGTGGATAAATACATCTTCACAGGGTACAGTGAGCAAGCGAAGGCATATCAACTGTATAATCCTATGACGAAGAAGCTTGTCATTAGTCGTGATGTGAATTTCCTGGAATATGAAGCATGGAACTGGAAGTCTAAGACTGGTCAACTAGAGCCAACAGTTGTTGAGTCTGTGGATTTGGAGGAGAACATTATGCGTCCAAATGTAGCCTCAAGCAGCAGTGGTGGTGCCAATAACAACACAACCTCACCATCTCGGTCGCCTCCACTTGCAAGCATAATCCCCAAGTTGAGGACACCCGCGAAGACGAGGAGCTTGCAAGACATTTATGAGGCAACCCGAAATCATGAATATGAGGAACATTTTGACTTTGCATTCTTTACTAAGTGTGATCCAATTGAGTTTGAAGAGGCAAGTCAGAATCAAAAGTGGGTGAAGGGGATGGATGAGGAGATAGACACCATTGAGAAGAATGATACATGGCAACTTGCAGATCTCCCAGCGGGGAAGAAGACCATTGGGATCAAGTGGGTTTATAAAACCAAGTTCAATGCCCAAGGAGAGGTTGATAGGCATAAGGCCATATTTGTGGCAAAGGGCTACAAGCAAAAGTCAAGCATTGAATATCATGAGGTGTATGCGCCTATAGCCCTACTTAACACAGTTAGGATGATCCTAGCACTAGCAGCTCAGAAGGGCTGAAGTGTTTACCAAATGGAAGTCAAGTCATCCTTCCTCAACGAAGTTTTAGAGGAGGAGGTCTACATAGACCAACCATGAGGTTACGAGATTGAAGGGCATGAAGGAAAAGTTTTGAAGCTGAAGAAGCCCCTGTATGGGTTGAAGCAAACACCACATGCATGGTACAACTAGATTGACTGCTATTTTTAGGAGAACGGGTTCGTCAAATGCCCATATGAGCACACACTGTACCTAAAGATGAATGAGGCAGGGGAGTTGATAATTGTTTGTCTGTATGTGATGATCCGATTTACACTGGTAATAGTGATGTATAGTTCAACCAATTTTGAATAACCATGAAGAAGGAGTTCAAGATGACTGATTTAGGGCTGATGAAATATTTTCTTGGCATCGAAGTTGATCAATCAACAGATGGCATATTCATTTCTCAGGGTAAGTATATGAAGGATGTCCTGAAGCGATTCAAGATGGAGGACAACAAATCTGATATCACTCTTGTTGCCATAGGACTGAAGCTGAGTAAGTTGGATTCTAGTAGGAATGTTGATCCAACTTTGTTCAAGAGGTTAGTGGGCAGTCCCATGTATCTGACTGCAACTCAACCAAATCTGATGTTTGGAGTCATCTTGATCAGTCAATTTATGGAGACTTTGAAGGACACGCATTGGCAAGTAGGCAAGCAAATTTTGCGCTATGTCAATGGGATGCAGAACCATGGCATATTCTATGCTAGATGAGATCAGCTGAAACTAGTGGGTTACACAGATAGTGACTAGGCTGGCAGTATTGACGATCAAAAGAAAACTTTCGGATATACTTTCCATCTCCAATCAAGAGCAGTGTCATGGTCATCAGAGAAGAAACCAATCGTTGCATTGTCTACAACTGAAACTGAATATGTCGCCGCCACGTCAGCCGCATGCCAGACAATATGACTATGGAGGGTTTTGGGTGAACTAAACCATCCACCAAAAGGTGCGACAACTATATTTTGTGACAACAATTTCGCCATAGTACTGTCAAAGGATCCAGTGTTTCATGGGCGAACAAAGCACATCGACATACGGTATCACTTCATCAGAGAGCTGGTGAAGTTGGACGAAATCCAACTACTGTTTTGCAGATCTAAGGAGTAGGTAGCTGACATTTTCACCAAGCCTTTGAATGAGGAAGACTTCAGCAGATTGCGTGAGGAGTTGGGTGTCAAAGTGCTTATGAAATAAGGTTTAAAAGAGGGTGTTAGAAAAATTAAACCTGATTTCTCCCTAACGCAAATCGCTCTGGAGGCGAGCAATTTCGGGAATCGCTCACCCACTGCAGCGATTCCGGGAATCGCTCGACAAAAACAGCGACAATGAGCTTCCCACCTTAGGTGTGATTTGACACCGCAGCGTGCCACACGTGTCTTCTATCTTGTCGCAGTTATTTCCCGCATGCGAGTTGGTGCATTTTTTCCCGCCTTTTGTCTTCCAAGCCCAGCTATAAAAACCCCTGTCAGTTGGCACTTCTGAGTAGAGTGGAGTAGAGGAGCAGTAGAAGAGGAGAAGAGAGAACATGGGAGCTGAACAGCAATTTGCAGTAGTAGTTGGGTAATCGAACAACAGATTTGGAATTTTAAGTTTTCTCTTTGTTTATCCTGCATTTATCTGCAGATGTCTGTATATCCCTCTATGGAGGAAATGTTATAATCCGATCACTTTTAGTTAATAAAATCTGTGTTTGTTCTATTTATAAAATATCACTTCTACTCGCCCCGAACAACAGCTAAAGGGATTTTGTCATTCTGTTCTATTCCTCTCCCAAATTGAGCAAAACCAGGAAAACCTTGTTTAAGCGGCCAGTTAATTAATTTAACAATCTCTAACTCTCTCCATAAATCGACCCCAAAAGCGACTCCGAGAGTCGCTCTCGCTAGTCAGCGACTCCGAACGTCGCTCACTCACGTTTGAGTCGCTCTCGCTTGCTAGCGACACTCGTCGTTCAACTAGATAAAGTCACATTGCATTCCACGCTCAATTCTCATTTGCGTCTCCCGATATCGCGGATGCTGCTGACGATCCCCGTTTAAAATCATAATTAAAAAAAAACGATCCCCGTTTAAAATCATAATTAAAAAAAATCGTGCCCCGTTTAATTTTTCTTCCGCGGTCGCTCTTCCTTGACGGCCTCCCGTGATCGCTCATTGTATTGAGCGATACCAAGCGTCGCTTGGTTTTAAAGCGACCGCCGGCTGTCGCTCATCTTTCGAGCGATGCTCAAAGTCGATAACGGCAGACAGCGACTCCAGCGGTCGCTAGGTTTTAGAGGGACGCCCGGCAAATTTATATTTAAAACTTCATTTCTTATATTAACCATCTCATACTAACCATATAAAAAAACCTGTTGATTTTTAAAAAATATTTAAAAATAAATTAAAAAAAAAATCTTTACGGAGTGAGATGTAAGGACGTTTTCCAGGCCTTGCTTAGGCTACGAAGCTTGACACCGTTTATTTTGAGGATTGCCCTGGAAATTTAAAACCTTTAAAAAACTAAGGCTATTAAATATTTTTCTTTCCATGCTAAAATGGAATGGACTCTGCTTCAGTGTGACATTTTCGTGTATAATGTGGAGAAAAGGATACAACTCGAGGAGCAGAGCGTGTGGATCAAATGATATAAATGTTTGTGTTCATAATAATGTATGGTATATCTAAAAAAATGGCCGGAAAGATACATGGAAGTCATTTTGGAAAGATAAATTGGAGCGAATTCTTCTGTTGACAGCAATCACAATTATTGTATAAAAATATTTTACAAATAAATATAAAGTATATAATTATATAATTATTTTATTATTGGTGTAAGTTTTGTTGTCTAAATATGATAAGTAAAATGAAATTCCATCCATCCTAGAAATAATAGTTATAATGTAATTTTTGTTGGCTAAATATGATAGCACTAGCCTAAAAGTAAAATGAAATTCCATCCATCAATGATAGTTATACTCGTAGAGAATACGAGTGTTTGTTATGTTTTAGTTTATATCTTTGGAAATATTGAATGTTTGTTATGTTTTAGTTTATATCTTTGGAAATATTGAATGTCTTTTAAAATTTCCCGAGCTAAAATTGTTTTTTTAGTTTATAAATTTAACTGCCTTACAACATCGTACTTTTTTGGTTTATCTATAAAAATAGGTGCTATGATTGTAATTATAATTGTAAAAATAAATATAATTATAGTTATTATCATCCATGCGGTTGTGAGGTTGATTTCTTTTGTGTTTGCTCGAACGAGCACTGATATTTGTAAATATTTGTAAACCATGTTCAATATATATATATTTTAATTATATTTATTTATTAGATTGATAGATAGGTATTAACATGAACGGAATTCTAATCATGGAATATGTTACGGGATTTGCCATCACATTAACCGGTTAGAAAGCAAGAGGGCCACCCTCCTACACAAATGCCCAAAATTGATGTTAATAGGGTGAGGAATCCCACAAAGTTAATAGAAAAAAAATTGTTAGAAAATATTAGAGATGTTTAGTTAATTAACTAATTAATTAATAAAAATATGCAAGCTAAGATCTTACAATTTTTTAATTAATTGATTAAATAAATAATTAAATTACAATTTATTTAAGGAGATAACTTAGACAAAATTAATAAAATATTATCTTAATTTATCTTATTTTTTTTTGTTTACTTAAAAAAACGTTAATTCTTTTAATTAGCTTTTGAAATTTTTAAAATATTATTTTAATTTATCTTTTTTTTGTTACCTAAAAAAGTCATTAATTATTTAAGTAGTTTTTGAAATTTTTAAAATATTATCTTATTTTATCTTATTATTTTTTATTTTAATATTTATTCTTTTGAAAATTTTAAGATAATTGGTTTTTGAAAATTTTAAAATATTAAGAGGGATAATTTTTTTCCTTGTGTATTTTTTCAACCTGTTTTTTTTTGTCTTTTTTCAAAGGGATTTTTGTTAGTGCCAAAAATTTTGTCAAGTAGGAGATCAATCTCATTGGCCAGTACCATCCCAAGCTAGATTGGACTCTTAATTGCAATTTTTTGATTCCAAATTTTTGAGGTGGATTTTTAAGCTGTTTCTCATGTCCCCTACAAATGGTTTCAGTCATTTCTTTTATCCCTCACATATTACTCATGTCCTAAATATTTGTCAAGAGATATAATTTTCTTCCTAGGTCCTTTTTCAAAGGGATTTCTATTATTTCCAAAACCTTTGTCAAGTGGGAGATCAATCCCATTGGCCAATACCATCCCAAGTTAGATTTGACTCCTAATCCCCTCCCTCAGGAGGTTAACAATCAATGGATTCCTATCTTAGTCAACATGTGTGTTACCCAGGTGTTGTAGGTGAGTTAGAGAGGAGAGGGCAATCCTCCAAGGGAGATCCCAGGTTCAAATCTCCACCCTACCAAAAAGCTGAATTGGGTACCCAAAATCCAATTGATAATGTTGGCGCGTGCAGGGCTGGGTGCGACCCCCGGGTGAATTTGACGATGTAGAACCCCCTATTCGTGGTCTCTTAGACCAAGGTGGCCCCGCAGGGGGTTTTTCGCTTAAAAAAAAAAAAAAACATGTGTCCTGGATTACAATGTCATCTCAATATCATGTGAATACCCCATTTGTAGAAAATATTATAAGTGGAATGTGACGTCGACCAAAAATTATATCAATACAAAGAAGATTGCTTCTTGGTTGTGCTGAATGAGTATCTAGTCTAGGGAAATCAAGTGATGGTGTTGGTTGAGCCTTCCTTTGTTCAAGTTGATGTCCTAGTGGAGGAATTCTTCAATATTCACCATCTACTACATTTTCTTCGTAAGTTCAGTGGAAATGACCCTGAAATATCTATCAAATTCACTTCTACCTAGAATAAAGGTCGTGTGATCATCAAAGACTCAAGTTGAGATTCAATGTTCACTTATTATTTGAAGTTACCAGTTTGTCTATTGACGGTGACTATGTCCACAAGGACAAAAACACCCTGGTTGGCAAACTTATTCATTTCAAGGAGAAAGGTAATAGTTTGACCAAGGATAAGGGTTGTTATGTTAGGAAAGGTCTTCCAAAACCATGGAATATTATGATGATCCCCATTATGGAATTCATCACTGTCGATGACATCAAATCTTTTCTAAGGAGTTTTCATTTTGCTTTCTTGAATAATATGTTCTTGGAAAAGGAGATAAATATATTGGAATATTTATTTTGATATCTGGAGTTGTTGGTTATTAATATCAAATATGGGTCTTCCACGCACTCCAGGAACCAGGGTCTCTACATAAATTTGTACTAGCATGTTCTCTAAAAGGAAGCAGATAGAGCTACTCTTCCCATCATTGGTAACCCTAAGGATGGTTTGGTGAACATTATTAGTGATGAATATTTTGATAGTGCCTTTGATGATTTTGGAAAGAAAGTTGTGAGAACCCTAGCCTGCACCCCATATTCCAAATCTGATTCACATCATTATGTGACTAGAAGTGGGACCATGAAGGAAAAGTACAAGAGCACCATTGAGGTTTCTGAAATAGGCTTCTGAAAGGACCCCTGTTAAGAGGATCAAAATCGAAGAAGACTCCAATCATCTTCCAAATGTCAAGGGTTCCTAGAAGAAAACTAATTCTTGGGCCTACATGGCAGACCTCCTAGCTTTGACTTATACTATGCTTCTCTAGGTTGGCAAAGTTCTTACCACTATGAAGAAATATAGCAATCGGGTTTCCTATGAGGTTCTCAATGATGATTCCACTGATAAGGATTATATTGAAGATTAGTCAATCTCTAGTTTTTAGTGTGGATTGCTTGGTTTTTTGCTATATTATTCTGGCTTTATTTTCAGCTCTAGTTTGGTCTTGTGTGCTTTATCTCATGTATTGGGCTTGCTATTTGGGTTTTCTCTATTTCTCAGCTATTGGTTTTTTGTTGTCTTGAGCAACTATGCTTTCTTGATTTCCTTTTATCCTTTGTTGGTGCCCCTTTAGGTTGGTCCATCATTGTATTGGTTTAGTGCATTGTAAAATGTTTGGGGCTCATTTAAAAAACCTCTTATCTATCTATAAAAAAAAATTAAAATATATCTTATTTTATCTTTTTTTTTTTATTTACCTTAAAAAAATCATTAATTCTTTTGAAATCCTTAACATTAGGTTTACTTGAAAAAATTATTGGAATTTTTAAGATAATTAGTTTTTGAAATGAGTTTTTGAAATGATTAAGATAATTGATTTTAATTATAATCATATTTTTTTCTTTATTAGTTGATAGTTTATAAATTTATTTATCACTATTCTCTACAAGTTCCTTTATAATATCAATTTATAATTGCTTTACAATATCAATTTTTTTTTCTTCTTTATTGGTTTTAACTCAATAGAAAAACAATTGTTAGAAAATCTTAGAAGGAAAAGGAAAATGTTAGAAAATGTTAGAAGGAAGTTGGAAAATAGTACAAAAGTAATTTAGAGAAAATATAATCTTATAATATCTTACTTTTGTTGGTTTATTCATAAAAAAAATATTAATTGTTTTGAAAATTTTAAGATAATTGGTTTACCTAAATAATTATAGAAGATACATCCTACAAAGAGGAAAGAGAGACATACTACAAAGAAGAAATGACAAAGGTAGGGAAGGATAAAAAAGAAAATTAGGGAAAATAAAAGTATTTAATCAGATAAAATTATAAAGACAAAGCAAGAATAAAAGATTAAAAAAAAATAGAGACAACATATATAGTTAAAAAAATAATATATTAAGAGAGACTCAAGAATATATTACAAATATAATAAACTCTAGCCTTTTGGCTACTAGCCAAGATGCAGTTCAATTATAACTACAAATTCAAACTATTTTGCCTACCTAGAAAACCATCCATCCTGCCATTGGAGCTTTTGACTATTGATACAAGACCCTCTAACATCCTCTATCATGGTTAGTATTGAAGAACTACACTAAAACATAGAAGATCAATCTACACTAAGACTTTCAATAAATTTTGTTAAAACTTCATAGCGAGAGTAAGTATCTAAAAAGTCTCAGGAGATTTAGGAGCATTAGGTCTTCAATTATCAAATGCTTCTCTTTATGGAATATAGGGGTCAAGTCATGAATAAAGCCTTCCATTTATTATCAAATTAGCCATAGCTTTCGACATTGCCATCAAGAGACTAAGCAAGGAGACAATCAGCCCTAGTTTGATCTAGCCACCACATAGGAGGGAAACCATAACAACTAATATCTCCTTTGTCAAGAGCCCAATTTTCCATAGCATCTACCACTCTGTTATGTTCTCTAGGCACATGATATAAAACAACCTCTTGAAAACTAGTTTTTATAAACCTAATATTATCTATGATTCTTTGAATTCTTGAGTCTACCTTCTTAGATATTGAAGTTGATTTTAGATAATTGATCATAATTTTAAAGTTTGACTATGTTATCACTCTTCTCCAACCCGCTTTCAATGCTTCCGAAAGACCTCTCAAAATACTTCCTAAATTTTTTGAAAAAGTAAAAATTAGAGTACCATCCTCCAATCTTCCTATCCCTTCTATACTAGCTCTTCTAGGAGTTCCTCTAAATGCTCCATCTATATTGATTTTTTCAAATTTCTATGGGGAGGTTGTCATTGCTTTGTTCTATCCACCATTTAACTGGTCTCTTTCTTCCTTTTGTGTCAGGCTAATCCATGGATAATCTTTTATCAGACCATAATTTGTTCCCATAATTAATTTGAATTGTGTAGATGAGTTAATAAATGGTACACATTCGCTATCATATTTTCTATGGTCTTTAGCTAGACATAGTAGATGTCCCTACTCTCTTGCTAAAATATTCACTTGTTTCACTCCTTCCAAATATTCCAAGGAATAATAGTTATTTATGTCCAAACTATTTGGTTCACATACCAATATTGTCCCTCTTGTTTGCTCCAATGTCTCCATATCTAATTTATATATTATTCATTGGACCATCTTAAGTTTAGAAGGGAAACCATCATATTACATAATTTGGAAGTTATGGGGCATTATATAAAAAAATGGTTTAATTTTTTATTTTTATACCAACACATTACACATTGAAAGGGTCCATTAAATCCTTTATTCATAAGCTATTCCCCTGTGAGTACCATTTTATGAAGTAGCAACTAGTTAAAAATCTTGACTTTTGGCCATAACGTTTCAACCCATAAATTTTTGAATAGATCCTAATTTGGATGGGGATTAATATGGCTTAAGGCTACATAATATTGAGCTACAATGTACACTCCATACCCTGAGCTATTACAACTAATATAATCCTTAGCTTGTGATCACATTTGAAGGAGTCTATGAATATCCTTTTTTTGACCTGATTTGGATTGACTAGTCTTATCTAGGGATACAACATCTTCCCACCTTCGCATCTCTTGTTTCATATTTATAATATTTGGTAACTTTATACAATTCATCCTATTCTTTTTTCCATTATAGGCCTTAATTATGGATGTTGAATTAATAGCACAAGGTGTCCATCCCAATATTCTATCCAAAAATGTGCCTTTTGACCATTTTGTGCTATCCAAAAGATCTTATTCTTTACCAAATCCTCTCCAATTTTTAGGACATTTAAAATTGGGGACCCTCTAGAAGGCAATTGGTGTCAAATTATATCATAGGGGTATTTATTCTTTACATATTTATCTATTAGGTTTTTGACCCACAAGGCATTGGGTGGCTAATTAACCTCCAATATAACTTTGCTGCCAAAGCCTTATTATTCTTGACTGTTGATCAAAGACCTATAACCCCTTCATGAGTAATAAGACATAGTATCTCCTACCTTACTAGAAACCATTTTTTCTCCATTTTTTATCCTCTTCAAAGAAATATATGACTAATTTTGTTTAGTTATTTAAGCACTAACTTAGGGATGTTCAACACTGCTAAAATAAATATTGGGATAGACTAAAGAATTGATTTGATAAGATTTATCCATAATCCTAAGAAAATATATTTGTTGGTACAAATACCTATTATGTTTTGCACTTTCTTTGGTAACCAGCCCCAATGCTCTTTCTTTTGGTTGCCAAGATTACCTCGAACACCCAAATATTTAATTGAAAAATAAGTTTTTTTTTAAATCCTAATATGTTCAATATCAAAGTCTCTTTTGTAGGTAAACAATGGAAAAATAGTACTTTTGATTTATCTTCATTAACTAGTTGCCTTGAGGCTCTAGTGAAGCAGTTAATAATTTGCTTTATTGAGGCTACTTCCTTTATTGTTGCCTTCCCTAAAATGGTGAAATCATCAACAAATTTTCAATGAGAGATAGGTCTGATGCCTTTATCTATTGTGACTCCTTATAACCTTTGACAATATCAATTCTTAGAAAATATCCTCTCTAAATATTCTACTAGGATGATCAATATGTATGGATAGAGAGGGTCTCCTTGCCTAATACCTCTAGATGTTGGGAACAAATGAGTAGGACAACCATTGATAATAATTAAATAAGAAACTAAAGATATAAAACCTTTGATATACTTTGTCTATTATTGAGAGAATAGAAAAATTTCCATTACTTGGATGAGAAAGTACCAATCCACCCTATCATATGCTTTAGACAAATCCAATTGAATGAACATGGATGGATATTTTTGAGCTTCCATAGAGTTAATTGCTTCCTAGGCTAACACTTTCTCATGAACTATATATCGCACCTCTACAAATACCCCTTGTTATAGAGATATGTGTCATGACCCACCTTGGTAGGACCCAATTACGAAATAGACTATATATTGAATTATGTTTCAATGCTTTATGTTTTGCAATATTTATGATGACTTATTACTTTAAGGATATCATATTATTGTTGTTTTGGCTCGACTCTAGGATTAGGTACCCTTGAATGTGGTAAGGAAATCAACCACTGAGATCGAGGTACCAAGAAAAGGGAAATGATGTTTATGGTAGCTTAGGGTAACATGAAAAACTACCCTCATATAGATATATGCATTCTTGTTTCTATGGTGATCATTAACAATCCAACCATCCTTAGTCAAAATTTGGTAACCTAGAAGTTACTGTAAGTCTTCAACTAGAACAAGTGATTGGATTTACGATGAACCACCCACCTTGTTTGATGCATTTTATTGCTCACTTTTGTTTACATATGCATCATTGTGTAAGCAAATTTGGTAAAGAATCCCCTTTAGAAAGAATTAATAGATATAGAGGTTCTATTAATTCTTGGCCCACTTAAATACCATACTAATGTTCAATATTAGTATAGGTATTTTGATTGAATTAATAAAATAAGGAAATGATTAATGGTTTTTATGGTTTGAATTAAATTGAATTTAAAATTATAAATATTGATGCTTTAAGGTTCTATTTAAATCTTAATTTTTATCTTTTATGGATTAAATAAAGAAATGAATGGATTTATTTGAGGTAAAATATTTTGAAAAATAAAGAATCATTTTAAATTTGAATATCTCCCCTCTTGCTACCTTTGGTAGACTTGCATTACTTTTGGTAGATGGCATTTATGTCCAAGTGAGACTTTATCCTTGGGGCATATAGATTTCTTTGATAAGAAGGTCGGGAGAAGGAGGTAGGAGGATTCTTTTGGAGGGAAACTGAAAAATACTAAAGAAGCAAAACAAGGACAAAGAAAGGAAGTCAAATTTTTAAGGAGAATTAATCACAAAGAGATTCAGGTTGAGGGATTTATTTTCATTTGGTTTTAACATCTCGGTATTATGCTTTTAATCCTTAAAGTCATTAAATGTTGGCATGTTGTATTTAGCTTGTGTTGGCCTATGCTTAAGTAATAAGAAAGATTTAATTTAACACCTTCATAATTGTTTATTTGATATGTTATTTCATTGTATTCTACCTTTCTTAGTATATACACAAACTTTAGTCCTTTTTAATTATTCTTCTAAAATTGTTGTAGGTTGTTCTTGGCCTGGGAAGGTGACATGTGCTATTATGTGAACATTTTAACCTCTCTATCATTCATTTTTATTTACCAAGAATTTTGTTTGGGCCTCATTGATCGAATGTTGTTTAACACCTTTATCTATCACCTATAAAAATATTTTGCCTTGTTTTGTGGGTTTTAATAAAATTGTCACCCATATTTTTGAATGACATCATCCTATTTTAGATGACGTATGGCCTGAAACTCATGTTGCTTCTACAAATCTTGGTAGGGATGTTTTGGTTCTTCTTTTATTCAACTTAGTTGTGACATCAAACTAACATATTTTTCACTATTTTGTTGGCTTTTTTTATTTGATGAAATCACCTCTATTCTATCGATTTTTTGTTTGGCAAATGTCATGTTAGAAGCATTGGTAGTAAATAGTTTATTGCCATCACTTGGTGAGTTTATCCCTAATATTTAAACTTAGGGGAAAGTTTAATTTAATTAATCCCACCATCATCATGATGCTTCTAAGCGGTGACTTCATGGACGGTTGGGTGTAGGTCAGGGAAGGCTAAACACACCTTTTCTACGTAATACCTCACATAGGATATGCCCTAGTGCTCTAAGCACATTAAAAGGATTTGGTCTCCTTTAAATAAATTGACCATGAATTATCATCGAGGGGGATACTCCACATGGTGGGTGCCTTGCGTCAGTTAAGGGTGCATATGTTTCCACATGGCTTGTGCTTGTTGTCACATGGTTTGAACTTATTTTCTAACCATTGTTTGACCATTATTATGTCTTGCCATGTGGTAATTCATGATTTGATTTGCTATTTTTTTGTGCTTGGTTTTTGGGTTGTTAAACTCTTTTTTGCATTTATAGGTGTGGGTTTAATCCCACACACCTATTGTGGGGAGCCACCTTAGCACCAAATAAGGGGAGGATTTCCCCTTAGGGGTGACCACCTCTAGGTAGTCATGAGGATCCCAATCAAGATACCTTGATTGTAACACCAATGGTTGGACATAGACTTTGTTTGGTTGTCTACCTCCTATGTGTTGTTTGTCTAAGTTTACCTCACTATCATTGTTGACTATGTTTTTATGACTAGTTAAGTTAGTGGTCATAATTGAAACCCTCCTTTTGTATTAGAATGATGTTTAATTTATTTAAATTGAAGAATGATATTTAGTTTATTTAAATTGAAGAAATGATATTTAATTTAATTTATTAAAGAAAATTGTTTATAAGTATTTAATTAGTTAAAAGTATGGGTTTTTAATTGATTAAATAAAATGGTTTTTATGAGTATTTAATTAGTTAAAAGTATGGGTTTTTAATTGATTAAATAAAATGGTTTTTATGACTAGATAATTAGTTAATAGTTTGGAATTTTAATTGATTAAATAAAATGGTTTTTATGGGTATTTAATTAGATAAACGTATGGGCTTTTGGTTGATTGGTTAAAAGGAATGTTTTTTATGAGTTTGATTAATTAAAAGTATGAGCTTTTTATTAATTGAAATAATGTTTATTTAATTATTCTATGCAATGATAAATGATAAATGATAAATGAATTTCATTCTTAAAGGATAAAATGACTCTTCTATGATGAAATGAATTATAGATAAATTCCATTATTGGATAATGAATACACTTTGTGTGATTAATAAAAGAAGTATGCTACTATGGAAAAAGGGAATATTGTATGAAAGAATGGGTGTGGGAAAATTATGGGGTTTCATCCTAATTATTGATTGAATGATTTATGCATAATTATATTGTGTATATTGTATAGTTGCAATTTGACATCCAATTTATAAATGCACATGTTTCATAAGTCATTTAGAAAATGAATTTAGTTGCATGGTTCATAATATTTATGAGTTTTCCTAATACCTTACTACCATCAACTGAGTGATGGAGAAGTAAGAAGGAAAAGGAAGATGCTCAGATCCAAGACATTGACATTTTTGATACATATAGTAGTGAAGCTCTTATTATGAAAAATTACTGTAAAATAGACTACATCATGAGTAATATCCTGGTTGGATGATGATATAATACTCTATTCTTTTACTGTGGTGATGCTTTAGCACACCTGAATTATGTATTGATTAATTTATGAATGAAAGATTTTACTTATTATAAACTATCATGCCTTAAAATTATTTTAGATGGAAAATTATATCTTATTCATGTGTCCTCTTTTGATGAAGTAGTAGATGTTATCTAATTTTTAATTAAGTAGGTATAATTAATTACATCCTTGTTTAAAGAAATAAATATTAAGAGATATTTATGGTTTAATGTAGTAGATAACTTAGAAATAGTATCTAAAAAATTTTATGCTTACGAGTTGAAAGTATTGAGAGAACTTAAGATATTATGGGATCCCTTATGGAGGAACATTAAGTAATATTGTTATTCAAGGAATTACATTAAAAACTAAAGTAGTTAGATACACTAAAACATCAAATAGATTTAAGATCAATAATTTTGGTTATCACTAGGAGTGATAGAAGGAATAAGTTAGCTAATCTTGGAGATGATACTGATAGCTTATTTGCACTATGCTTAGTGCACCTACATAGATGGAATTAGCATCTACATATATGGACTTATGTATGGTGTAGTGATGGGTGTACCCTTTTGACAAGAAAAAAGGGATAAGTTAGCTCATTCATGGGGATGAGACTGATAACTTATTTACAATACACTTAGTATACCTACACAGGTAGACTTATGTATGGTGTAGGGATGTTAGTATCCTTTTGATAGATTAAGGAAGGGGATAAGTTGGCTCATTGTGGATATGAGACGGATAACTTAAAACATTAGATTAGGCCTTAGAAAACTTCATAGAATGACATACATTGGATAAGGATATGTAAATACCTATCGAGTATATATATATATATATATATATATATATATATATATATATATAGTTTGTTAGTTACATTCTTGGGTTGTTACTAGATGATCTTATATAGCAATGGTTTGAGCCTTTCAAACATAATATTTGAGATAATTTTTAGAATAACATTACATAAAGTGATTGGTCTATAACCAATAATGTTATCTACTTCTTGAGATTTTGGAATTAGTGCTATGTATATCTTGTTGATTTCTTTGAGTATTTCTTTTGCCTTTCTAGCCTCTTCTACCACATCTATTATATTATCCTTCAAAACATCCCAAAATTCTTGATAAAATTTAGTAGGTAATCCATCTAAACCTGGGGTCTTCCCCTTTTACATTTTGAAAACTATGCCTTGTAGTTCCCTTGTAGTTAATGTTGCAGTCAGGGTCACATTCTCCTCATCCGAAATAAGAATAGGTATCTCATATAAAATTTCTTGTTGGGTTTTTGCATCAAGCAATTTGGCTATAAATAGGTTTTAAAAATGGTTCTTAGATAATGAATACATGCCTTTACAAGTGTGGATTATCTCCATATTCATTATTCAATGAGAAGACAAATTTATGTGTTATTTGCGCTGGGAGAGACTTGTGAAAGAAACTTGTATTTTGGTCTCCTTCCCGTAGCCATTGAATCCTTGAATTTTGATTCCATATTAGTTCTTCTTTTCTATCCTATTTCTTCACGTGGGTTGAAATATTAATTTTTTTATCCTATTTTTTGTGAGTCCCTCAATATGAATTTGCTCATTCAACTCCTCGAGTTGGGTTAAAGCTTTCCTTATCTTTGCCTTAACTGTAGACACCTAAAAGTCACACGTGCTCACTTCTAAACACTTGCACATCTACATACACACTTGTATAATGACAAACTATCTTAGTCATCTATATGCTCCTAAACCTAAAAATTAGGTAAAACTCCTCCAAAATACCTCCTATCCACTAGGAGACCATATATTAGCCCCCTAAGGCAACTTAAGCCCTCACCCATACCTAATTAGCCTTCATGGGACTTATCCCTATTCAAAATCCTAATTAGGTTGATTAGTGATCTAATTCATCATTGATTTTTAATTAAATGCACTTTTTCACTTAAGTGAGTTTAATTAGGGTCCTAAGTCAAACTAACCCTAAACACACTTCCACACGTGTGCACATGAAAATAGTTAGGATATTTCCAAATGTACTAACTAAACCCTAACCTAACCTAGGTTCTAACTAACCTTAGTTAATCCTAACTCTTCCTCACACATGTGTGAGGATGGGATATTTCTCTAAGGCATGAAGGTTTGACACCTATTCGAACCCTAACCTAACCCCAACATGGAGTGACTCTAAGGGTTGGTCTATCTAATCCCTTCTCCTAACCTCATATTTTTCTAGCAATAGACGGCTCCCCCTTCTATTCTACCTCTCTCTCTCTTTTTTATACCATACAGAAACTCTACCAAAATTAGTCTAGGATCACATCTAATAATTCTATGTCGTACAAATAGCAAAGGACAACTTTTGCCATCCATATGGATAGAAAGATTGTGCCTATAGTAAGAAAAATTTTGATTCACCCCATGACCTATGAATTTGAGCTCCAATTCACCCCCTACCATGCAAATTGACCATGCAACACATCTACCTCAATAAATTCAACAGGTAAGTTCTATTTCATTTTTTTATAGTGTTTTATTCAGTTTCCATCATGTTTCAACATAATTTTCCTTTGGGTGTTTTTATCTTTTATAAACAAGAGGCTTGACTAAGTCAGGCCCCCAAACCTCTAACTATATCTTGTAGGCCTTCAAAAATAGTTACAGGAGATCATAAACAACAAAAATCAACAAACTAGCGGTGGTTCGTAAGCCCACCTTCACCTAGGAGTATAGAGAGAAAACACCAGAGTGTTTGATATCCACGAAGATAGATTGGAAAATCACTTTTGTAACCCATGAAATTTTGAGTGAATAAAAAACAACATTCTGCATATTACATTGTTTTATGTTTTATGTCTGGTCAAATGGCATAATGGCATATTTTATCTGCTTCATTCTAGAACGCTCGATGGGACCCCCACAATTTTTACGAATCTAACATAATTTTTTGTATTATGTGCTACTATAGGTATCATTCCAGATATAAAAGAGACCCTAAAAAACCTGAAAAGCTCCTTAGGTTATCATAACAAAATTTTTGGGTTCCTAAATCTGATTTTCTCTAGGCATGCGAATTCAGATGCGATTCACCCCCTACCTTGTGAATTCTATATAATTACTTAAAAAACACTCAAAATTGTAGAGGTCTATAGTAGAGACTTAGAACCATCCATATGGAGCCAAAGTAATTAGGTATTTCCCTTAAAATTATCTATTTTCATCATTCATGTGCAAGGAAAATTTTCATTAAAACATGCATCGTGTCATTGTATGAAATTCCTTTTAAATGCATTTATCATTTTCAGATCATTTGTCTCAGTTTGTTTTAGATTTTTCTTTACTTATTTAAATCAAGATTTAATTTATTTTCACTCAAATCATTAGGATAGGCTTCCATTTTGTGTCAATCTCTTTGTAAATCGTCAATTTTCAAAGTCATCTCTATTGCATTAGATAAGTTTTAAATTTTTCCTTTCAAAAGCTTGCTTGTAGATCAAAAATTTCAGTTTGCTTTATTTCAAGAAAATTTTTATTTCCTTTTACAAAGTGCATGTTAAATAGGTTTCCCATTTCTTTCTTGTGTTATTCCCTCCACTTTATTTCAAAATTGTACTTCAAATTTCAATTCTAAAAGTCACATTTAGCATTAATTTTTTCAAAGCTCTTTATGCATATTTCATCAAAGCTTAAAATTCCTTTTCACACAAGAATCAATCTCCAATTTTTTTCATGCATTTAGGATTATGGTTTCTCACATCTCTTTTTGCATGTTTCATTAAAGCAAATTTCAAATCCATTTTTGCAAAATCAAATTTCAGATTCATTTCTTATTAGATTAGGATTTTCTTTTTCTTTACAAATTCCTATGGTAAATTTTAAAATTTCAGATTCCTTTCTTGTCATTAGATTAGGACTTCCCATTTATTTCATAAATCCTCTGGGCAAATTATAATTTGTAGATTTCTTTCCATATCATTAGTGTAGGATTTCCAATTTCTTTTTGCACAATCTCTCTCACATTTCTTTCATGTTTCAAAATTAGGGTTCCACAAATCCCTCTTCTAATATGCTTTGCATTACTTGTTTGCATGTTTCATAGCATAGATCTTAGTTTATTTTATAAAAAGGCACATAGGATTAGCTTACTTTCAAAACACATTTTAATCTAGCTTTGCTTCCAAAAATACATCTAGGGCTAGATTTACATTTCAAAAAGGCATCTAGTTAGCTTTCTTGATTTTACATCATCATTAGACAATCAAAACCAACACACTCACATGGTACACAAAAGTGGTGAGATTTTAATTCATCCCCAATCCATCGCTTGAGACTGGTGAGGTAGGACTTTTACCCTCCACCAGCTCACCCCATAGACACCTAACAACCCCACAAGAGCACTTTTCTAGATTCCATCATCGGGAAATCCCCCACTTTTGAGATTGATCTTCCAAAATTCATCATAAGAAGGAGCCTTAAGAGTGGGAAAATTTTATATGCCTTCGTTCGTGAGGCTTACATAATTAGTGAACAAGGTAACTATCTTCATTGACTAAGCTCACCCGAGAGTGAAGAAAAATCCTAGTTGGGCAAGTAGTAAGTCTTAGATATTACCACCTCTTATCACAAGAGGTTATTGGACTCATTAGCGCATCTTGAACCCCCTATAGGCTATCATTTTACTCCACCTTCCAAATAGGTCACCATTTAACCATTGTGATATTGTTCTATTATGTGCACCTTTGGGTGTTGCAGGAGGTTCTATGTTGATGACACTCCTAATATTTCTAGATTTATTGCACCATTTCTTGTGATATTTCTTAGGAAGTATATTTTTAACATAAAAACACATGAAAAAATATACATATTTTCTTTTTTACATTTAGAACCGATTCTAGTTTCACATTGTTTGCATAATCACAAAATGGTTTCAACACAATTCATGGTTTAGCACTCTGTTTATTGGCTATCTATAGCCTTTCATTGCGTCTCTATCACATTCATAGTTTGTGGTCAATTTGCTCCTCAACCTGTGAATCAAGTCTTAATTCACCCTCTGACCTATGAATCTAGCTTACTAGTTTGAAAACTAGTCAAACTTCATAGGGTTACTCAAAAACCCCTTGTAGATCACACCTAGAACCTTAGATTTCATTTTTTTGTGTAGATTTGAGCCCACATTAATCACACACAACACCATGACTATCACCACATGTAGTCAAGCACATGAGAAAACACATCTTGAGGAGGAGGTATTCTTCATCCCTTCTAGTCAGTATCCATATTCTTCTCCTTCTATAGTGTAGGTCCACACACTCATAGTTGATCTACCCATAGATTCACTTTTACCTCTCACATACATTTCTTATTCGGATGAGATTACTACCTCTTATGGTGAAGATGACCCACTTCTTCCCCATTCTCATTTACCTTATCTACCCTCTACGTTCTATGATCATCTTATCCATATAGCTCTAGGACATCCTGTTCCTTTATTCACCATTGATGAGGAGACCCTACCTACTTCTCCTAACTTTGTGCACCTCTTTTTCTAGAGTATATCTCAATCCATTTTTGATAATTACTCCTCTTTTTTAAACTGCACTCATCTTGAGGTTGCATCATTTATCCCTACCATAGGGATGATTTTAGACCCTTCCTATTCTACACTAGGTACTCAAATGTCTTCATTGCAAAACCCATTACAACAACCTCCCTTGTAGCAACAACAAGAACCACCTCCACCATCATACCAACACTTTACCACCACAACTTCCCAAAAAATTAGTCTTCCAATATTTTGAGGATATATCACAGTTGCCTCCTCAAACACAATTAATTTAACACTAAAAATAACAACCGACTACCTACACTTAACCTGGAGTGTACACGTTCACCACTTCACCCTCTTAAGATCCTACCTCAAAATTTTATCCTCCCCCTTCATCATCACTCCCACCTACATCCTATCCTCTTGGGAAACATCCTAACCAATCTTCTATTCCACCTTCATCCACATCTGCACCATTTATTTCTCCATAATCTCCTGTGACTTCTAATGCTACACCCCCTCCACCACAAAATATCATTACCATTCGTGGTAGCCTTACCCACCAGTTGTGTAATGCTCCTTCCAGGTTATCCATATTTGATATTTTACAACAATCTCAACCCCATCGTGAGGCATTGAATGATATTCTTTGATCTATTGATCTTGAAACCCATGACACAAATGCATTTGTGAACTTCATGGGAAACATTCCATGTTGCCTTTAGCCCTCGATTAGTTTCCATGATCATGAGATTACTGAACTCATAGGTGAAGGAGAAGATCCTCCTCTTCACATCCAAGCAACCATAAATGATATCACCTACAAGCGTGTTCTTGTTGATACTGGTTCCTCTATCAGCATCATTTCCATTGTAGCCTTACACCACCTGCATATTCCTCCAACTCATTTTACCACCCCATTGCTTGATATTCAAGCATTTTATGGTTCCATGCGACCCATAGTAGGCTCCATTGTCCTACCTATCTGAGTGGGTATCCACACCATTTCTATCATATTCCATGTCATTCAGGGTGAGATGTAGTACAACATCTTGCTCAACCATCCATGGATTAGGGACATGCAGTGTGTCCCTTCTACATTACACCACTACCTCAAATATATCCATGATGGACTTGTTCACTATGTTCCTACCAATGGGGACCCCTTCAAATTTTGCAACATCGCAGACCTCCCACTAGGACCCTCCTCATATTCTACACAACTTTTTCCTATTTCATCTCATCAATCTATTGGAGCATCGACATCTCCCTCCACATCAACCTCATTACCACAATCTACATCAGGGACACATACCTCAGTGTCCGCACCACTTTCACCAACTACCGTAGAAGCTAATCTAGCTACCATACTTTTTTCACCACCTTCCCTCTGGCCACCCACATCTTCTCAACCATCCTCTTCCACAAATCTACCTCTAGCATCGACACCCTCTTTGTCACCCCCACAATGGCCTACCACTGCATCTCACCCATATTCCTCTATGGAACCTCCTATCCTCCCTATGCCTCAAACACCCCCACTTCCATTTCATCCATGACCTAGGTCGTTCACATCTCCTCGCAACCCAACATTGACATCTACTGACTCAACTCCACAATTATCGTAAGATCATCCTATCCCACCTATGACATATGAATACCACGATCAGGAACAACGAGCTTCTCACCTTGATTACCAATAGTTGCACCCCTCTAGTGCCATAATACGAGATTCTTAGCTCTCACCCTCCTCTTTTAATTTGAATTCACCACCTCGTACGTCACCTCACATCTCTATCTTCATGATGAAATCTAGACCAAGAGATTATAGTGTTTGTGATGCTCATGTACGACCTCCTACCATCCAATCCATGCGTGACTACGGCCACCCTTCAACTTCAATATTGACCATTGGCACTATTGTACAATTAGGTCCTCCCAATAATCAAACCAACTTTGTTTATGTAGGACTAGATTCCTCACTCCCGGTTGTAGTGCCTCCACCACCACAATCCAAATTTTATGGTACATTAGATCACATGTCTAATCCCCATTTCACTTTATACTATCTTCAGTGTTTCCATTGGCATGGATTTGGATTAGGAAGTTATGAATAAGGGTTATGCACACCCATCAATCCTCACGTCCAGTCACCTATAGATAAATCTAGCTTAGGCTATCGCCCCACCACCATTCACACACTTGAGGATGAGCTTCAGGATCTCTCCTTGCACCCTTCCCCACTTCCAACACACACTTTGGAGGAATATATCAACATGGATATTTTTGAGGAGAGCTCATCTCCTCATTCGACCATTACTATTCCATTCGACTTCTTTTAGGAAATACCCTTCTCCGACACTACATCATCATGTTGTGTCGATGAATTAACTAACCAATTTTCTGCATTATCTCTAGATGCTCACTACTCATAATATGACATGACATCTCCTCCACCATCACCACCACATTTGGCTAGATCATTGCCTATACATCGACAACTCCATCACTCCATTACTCGATCACGTTCTCCACCCATCATCTTGCACCCTCTGCTAAGTTTGCTTGGATGGTCACATGTTATTGAGTCTTCATCATCAGACTCTTCACCACCTACATCCCCCATGACCTCGGTTAATGTGGTTGATGTAGACCTCTTTGCTCCACTTCGGTACACACATCAACTGACTCGTGATGACACACCCAACCCAAATATCCTTGACTTTACACATATTTCACCTACACCTTCACCACATGATTTCTTACTTTCACCCCATGTCTTGCATGCTATGAATGCTCCTTCACCTTCCACCCCACCCCACATTCTATGGGTTCACCACACAGGCATCTACCTAGATGATGAATTTGATGTACCAGAGGCTATCGATGACCTCCATCTTATTCCAATCCTCGAACAACTTTGATATGGCTCCCACATGCTCATGGAAGACACTATTGAGGTTGACATTGGAGATGATCCCAAAAACCCACACATAGTCAAACTCATTGCTAGCCTCTCTCTAGAAGAGCATATTGCATTTACTACATTCCTTAAGGAATATATTAGAGTCTTTGCCTGGTCCTACAAGGACATGCCTGGCCTTGACCCTTCCCTAGTGGTTCATAATCTCACCTTAGACAAAGATGCCAAACCCGTTAGACAAAAGTTGTGATGTATGCATCCTACCATTGCTCTCCTCATAAAATAGAAGCTCCAAAATCTCCTCGATGTAGGTTTCATCATTCCCATAGATTATCTCAAGTGGGTTTCTAACATGGTACTAGTCCCAAAACCCTCTAGCGAGGTTCATGTATGCACTGATTTCCATGACTTAAACAAAGCTTGTCCCAAAGATAAATTTCCCTTACCAAACATCGACTCACTTGTCGATTCCATCGTAGGCCATGAAATGATATCCCTTATGGATGGATTTTTTAGATATAATCAAATCAAAATCAATCCTGTCGATCAACATAAAACTTCCTTCACAACCCCCTAGGGGACCTTCTGCTACAAGGTCATGCCTTTCGGCCTCAAGAATGTTGGGGCAACCTATCAACGTGTGATGACTTACATTTTCCATGATTACATGCATAAAACCATGGAATATTACATCGATGATCTTATCATAAAATCAAAAGAGCATTCACAACACCTCATTGACTTACGCCAAATATTTGATCACCTTTTAGAGCACAACATTCACCTAAACCCAAATAAATGCATCTTTGGTGTCACTTCAGGCAAGATCTTAGGGTTCATCATCTCTCAACGAGGCATTGAAGTTGACCCTAACAAAGTCAAAGCCATCCTTGAGATGCCTCCACCCACAAACCTCAAACAATTACGTAGCTTGCAAGGCAAAATCCAATCGATACATCACTTTATTTCCCAACTCTCAGACAAATGCAAGCCATTTAATCACCTCTTACAAAATGGGGTCACCTTCAAATGGGATGAGAACTACCAAAAATCCTTTGATTCAATCAAAGCCTACCTTACCTCTTCATCGATTTTATCTCCCCTAGATCCACAGTTGCCATTCACTCTATACATTTCTGCTATGGACTTCACACTTGGTACACTACTCACCTAGAAGAATGAACTCAATCATGAGCGAGCCATATACTACATCAGCCATACACTGGTTAGTTATGAAACCCACTATGCATACATGGAAAATTTGTGCTTGGCTATAGTTTTTGCCACCCAAAAACTATGCCATTACATGCTCAATCACACCACCTTCATCATCACCCATGACAACCCACTCTGCTACATGATGAACAAGAGTTATCATAACTCTCGTACTTCTAAATGGATTATGCTCCTTACTAAATTTGACCTAGAATTCATTTCACAAAAATCCATTAAGGGGTAGGTCATCGTAGACCAGCTTGCAGAGGCCCCATTACTAGATACTCACCCTCTCATCATTCAACTCCTTGATGATTCCATATTTAATGTCATAGAACCTAAAGAATATGTTGAACCTGAGATAATTATTGACTTAACATTATTCTTTGATGGTTCCCACTGCACACACGTTGGGGGTGCAAGCATAGTATTTTTCACCCTATATGGAGAACCCCTTCCATTCTCATTCAAACTAGGGTTTCCTTGCACAAACAACAATGCAGAATATGAAGCCCTTATTCTCGGTTTAAAATAGGTGCATTCCATGCACATTCGGTGCCTTCACATCATTGGAGACTCTCTCCTTATTGTAAACCAAGTCCAAGAGATATGGCAATGTCACTGCCCCATTCTCCAACAATATAAGCAAATCACCCAACAACTCCTCACCCAATTTGAGTGGTATGCTATCAAAGTTACCCCCATTCCTCCAATCATTTTTTTGACACAATGGCCTCCTTAGGATCATTGATACCACAAAATCCCCTTTTAGATACTATGCATGTGTCTATTCACACGCTTACCAAATCAGCTATCTCATCTTTACCTCATATAGATGATGATGGCATTCATGTTGTCCAAATCGAACCACATGATCCTTGGTTTTCCCAAATTAAGGATTACATCAAATTAGGCTTCCTACCTTATGAGCTACCACATGCTCAATGTCAAGCATTCAAACAATGTGCCATTCACTATACACTACTAGGGGACATCTTGTACCACCATGGTTATGATGGTATTCTCCTACGTTGCCTCGAACCGCATGAATCCTAATGGGTAGTACAAGAAACCCATGATGGTACTTGTGGTGGCCACTTCAGTGGCATGGCTATCACCAAGTGTATCTTATGCATGGGCTACTATTGGCCCAAAATGGAACATGACTATTATGAATATGTCAAGTGATGCATAAAATACTAGCAACATGCCAACCTCACACACCTTCCTTCACAAGCTCTTCAACCAATTCAATCCATGTGGCCTTTCTCATAATGGGGCCTCGATCTCATCGGGTAGATCACACCTACCTCATCAAATAACCATAAATTCATTATCACTACTATCGAGTACTTCACAAAGTGGGTCAAAGCTATCCCACTTGTCCAAACAATAGGAGCCAAGATCATGATATTTATTATAGATCACATCATATGTCACTTTGGTATTCCCTCTCAAATCATCTCTGATAATAGAAAATCCTTCAAAAATAAAATTGTTCATGCCCTCTACACCAAATTTAATATCCACCATAGCTTCTCAACCTCGTACTACCCATAGGGTAATGACTAGGCTGAAGCTACCAATAAAACCATTTGCTCCATCCTTCAAAAAATGGTTGTAGAATCCCATCATGATTGGCATAATCAGATACCTCTTGCCTTGTGGGCTTACCGTACGAGCATCTGTACACCCACTAGGGCAACCCCCTTCTCCTTGGTTTATGGTACTAAAGCCATTATGCCCCTTGAGCTTGAGATACCTTCCCTATGAGTCTCCATGAAAGACTTCATCAATGATGACACAACTCATCAAGCCCATCTTGATCAATTAATGCTCTTGGATGAGCATCACATCCATACCATCGAACACACACATGTCTATCAAGATCATCTTCATCATACCTACAATAGTAAGGTACATCAATATGAATTCCAAATTGGTGACCTAGTTCTTAAGGAAAACCAACAAATCACAAGCCAACCCCATCAATAATGAGACAAATTCACTCCTAACTAGTTAGGCCCATACATCATTACACAAAAAATTTGCCCAGTGCCTATCGATTAGCAAACCTCGAAGGCTCTACTAAACCTAAGCCTATCAACATCATTCACCTACACACATTCAATGCCTAGCCTATCTAGGTCAACAACCACATACAGTGTATATAGGGTCATCACAACACAGTCTTGATTTACATCACACATACACTACACCACACCCCACACATGATCTCTCACTTTCTATTACACAATAGAACCACTTTTACTTTTTATGTCATTTATATGTTATGGGTATTTTAGTTTTTGTAGGTATTACATTATCAATGACAACATCTTCAATGATAGGACCTAATTTTAGATACACACATCCAGCATACATTCACCTCCACCATGTAGGACCCCCAGATGTTATCCTCCATACCAGTTACCCTAGTCGATCTAGCTCAGCCACCCGATGTGGTTCATGTATACCAACACTCCACCTCATCACATTCTGATCACCATAGCTCACCCCACCATAGACATGCTTCTTATTCCCCTCACTTAGGAGACAACCAAGTCTCTTTATCTTCCTTTGAGGATAAGGAAGAGTGCTCTCACCCATCAGCTTCCCACACGTGGGAGTCATCCCCACCTCACCTAGTCGACCCTAGGGATCCATATCTACCACCTTCCTTAGCTCATCAACCTGTACCACCCTACTACCCCCCTAACAGGGGCACTACACCCATTCATGCATCTTCTATAGGACTACCTCCACCTCTACCGATTGGGATGTCACCCTATGACTTATCCCTTCACTACCATGCTACCCATGCTACCTCCACTCACATTCCCCCATCCCATCAATATCACCTTCTATAGCCATCCCCTACACCACCTATCCTTCGGATGCCACCATCACCACTCCATGGCCTCCCACTCTAGCCTATCACACCATTAGCATATCAGTTCCATTCTCCTCCCTCTTCATCTCATTCATCCCCTTCTTCACATTCATACCTCCATTCCATATACCCTCTTGAATCTTGGTCCCCACCTTCCTCGATTCCATCACCTCCCCCATTGACATTCAACATATTCTCTCCCACCTTGATAATATCGAGTTACACTTGAGCCATTATCACTACCAATCCTCTTCATGTCATTCTACCATGACCCGACCAACATCACCTTCTTCTAGGCTTACCCTTCATTCTCGAACTTGATCTACATCCGATTCCTGCATCCTAACTCGACCACCCATTCCCACACCACCTCCTCCATGTTCATCACTACCCAACCCATATATCTATCCTAGGCCAGTCTAATCAGCACCATTATCTCAAACATTCCACCAACTATTTCACCAGGGCCTCCTTGCCTTACCTAAAATCCACCCTATTGATCCTTCATACCCTAAGCTATGTGATTACAATGAAAACCACTTTTGCATCTACCATCATCATCCAAGGCATGACATCGATGCATGTCATACATTCAAATCCATTGTTCAAGATATATTTTTGATGATGCTCACTCACATCCTGAACAAGCCCCCTCACCTACTCACCTCCAAATCCCCCCATACCAGCTAGTACATCATTCCACCCCATCATGAGATTCATTCACTCCTACACCTTACTACTTCCAACAACCATCCAACTATGCCAACTACCAAAATCCAAGTCACCTTGTCACTTCACCAAGTCACTCGTGACTCGATCCGCATCATTTCACATAGTTCTTGTTTGATTCTGTGTTATTTGTTTTCTTCCATTCCATATCCTCACCTCCTTCCTCGTTAGCATTGTTGAATGGTCATGTTTCGAGTGGCTACATTCCTATGCTAATTCTCCCTTCCTCTTTTCTCTTTTCTTTTCCTTTTCTTTTACATTGTTGTTTCAACTTCTCATCTTTGTCGCACTTCACCACTTTCATGTTATTTTACATATTTCATCTGGATTCTCTATCCACACTCATCAGTCCCACATATACTTTCTTGCTTATTTGCTTTTCTCTTGGTTGCTACATCCCCCCACATGTTGGGGCAACCATCATCATGACTCTCTATTTTTGTCATCATCATCCTACACATCCATATTTCCACATGATTTACAATCTTCTCTAGTTGCATCATGCATATTTCCTCTTGTAGATATGGATATTTCATAATGCATCTCACATTACATTCATTGCACATATCCATCCTTCTTCTATGGTTTCATTCATGTTTGTATATTCCATCTACAAAAATGTGCCCCAAGTAGGAATAACACACGCACTTGTTAGCATTACCACTTGGATGTCCACTCCCTTTCTTGGGATTACAGGATCTATGGTGTCTTGCATTTTCTTGACCATTCACTAGTTTAGCCAATCAAATGTCACCTCTAGCTGATAGGTTATTACACTCCTTACAATTTTCTTTGGTTAGTTCAACTTCTTTCAAGGACCATTCACACAGGTCACATCTTAAACAAATTTTGAGTCTAGGGAAGATAACACCTTGCATAGATATCACCATCTAGCGAATGGTTTCCCCTTCTCATCCTATCATTTGCATGATCAACATACAACCTAGGGATAAACAAAGGGATAAGCATAAGCAAAAATAAAAAAAAAGGGTAGAAAACAAAAGCCAATGCCCATACAAAAAAAGATAAAAGAGCACCACAAAAAGACAAGCAATAAATGAGGGGTAGAAAACAAAAGGAAAAGCCTCCAGATATCACAATTGTTATGCTTCATCACCTTTGGTCCTTAGGTTTAACATAACATCATGGGATGATTTCCATCACCAACAATAGGCCCTAAGTGCTTGCCTGCTAGTGGAATAGTCTTACAAGTGGTGACACATCTGTCACATTAGTGACCTTCTTTTGTACAGATCACTGTGCACTTGTGGATGAGCTAGCTACTTTGGCTATGTTTACAATGGGTTAATCCTACCTCCCTCAAAATGGATAAATGAACATCACTCATTTGCACACATAGGTCCTTGATAGACTTTGACCTAGCCAAGTTAGTTATGAGTTGTCGATAGATCTCACTCAATTTTTCATGAGGTTTGATTGCTACAACTATGATTGTCAAAATTGTTGCATACACACTACACTATCCTACATCCCTAAGATTATAAAATGGATCACATCACAATTAGTTATGTTATGATACAAGTGCTTCCTCTACGCATTTTAGCTCTCACATACATGCATCCTTGCATCTATCCTACATGCATTTATTTTTATTACATCATAGATCATCACATCTATCTACATGCATTTCCACTGCATCACTTCATAGTATCTCTACACTATAGTGATATCATTTTCTTACATACTACCATATGCACATATATTCATCCATGGTACATCTACCTACCGATATTTCACACAACAAAAACACAAGAAATCACACACACATTCAAATCAAATCACAACACATATATATAAGAGTCACAACATAATAGGTATCTATATATATATCAAGATAAAAAATACCATCAGGCTACAAAATGGGTACAAGTCCATAACCCATAATCATATACGCCTGCAAGATACAAAACAAATAAAAAATACATCAGCTCTATCGATCACCAAGAGTCTCTCCACTCCCCTCATGAGTCACCATACCCTACATCGCTTCATGTGCCACTGCCACCCTACTAGACTCTACCCCTACCCTAGATGTCTGAGTCACCATAGGAGCCACACTCCCTCCTAGAAATACCATTGGTACCTCTATCCCCACTCCCCTTTGCATAATCGAGGTTGTACTTTGATGACTCTACTATGAATGTGTCTATGCTCATGATCATGATCTTGACCATGATCATGACCTACCATAATCTAGTAGTGGAATCCCATGCATCATCAGGAGGATCTCATAATCTGATCACATCACCATATCCTCCCTCATTTGATTCCCCACCTCTTCGCTACCCCTCTATAGCTACTCTATCTCTACCCTCAATGCAACTACATCTATAAGGACCTACTCTACTACTCTCACTCACTCTACATCCTCTCATGCCTATCACTATTACTCAACCTCAATATGTAACTTGATAATATCTACCAAGTGAGCCTCTCACTCAACATCCCTCATCTCTATCACATACTACATCTTATGTATCTCACCCTTCAACCTCTCTTTGACCACCATAGTCTCTCTAGTCAGATGCTCCAAATTTGCTACTATCTCTGCATGCCTCACCTCCATCATCACATACCGCTCACTTTTCTCAATAACTTGAAGCTCTAACTCCTTCTCCCTAGTGGCACCTACCACCTCTACAACCACCAATCACTCCTCTAGATCCCTATGCTCCTCACTCCATCTCTGTCGATCTACTACCCAACCCTCCTCACTGGTACAAAGCTACCCCTCTAACTATCATACCCTCTCATGCAACATCAACAACTCCTCATCAGCCTCTAGCCTCTCCTACTCCTCAATGGGTATCTCTCCCATATCTCCAATATCATCAAAATCTCTCACATCAATCATATCATCGACACCCATATCAACCCCAACATCCTCCCTCACATCCTCCATCATCACCAGCTCCACCCTATCACCTATCGATGCCTTTACTACTCTCTCTATAGCTACACTAGATGTGCTACCCAACCATCACCTTGATCGATGGAGAGGTACCTCAACCTCATCCCTCACCTCCCCTTATGGCCTAGATCGGGTACCTCTCACTACTCACCTAGGTACCCCACTACCTAGCTGCACCCATTGATCAATCACTCCCCTACCTACCTCCCAACTTTGAGTCACCCACTAGGTATCATACTCTGGTGTCGTACCTACATCATCCACATCTAAAATGATCATCGATGGATCCCTCTCACTAGTCCAAGGTAGTACTATAGGGTGACTACCTCTATCACCCCATCATTTATAAATCATGATAGGTGCCTCTAGAACATCCTATCATAAACCAAACTATCACATCACCCTACTGAACTAGAAGAACTCAGCCTATCGAGTATACCGACCCACTACCCATCACCCTCAATGAATAGCTCCTAGCTTCTCCTCATCCTTTTCCCACACTACTCCACCTCTCTAGGGCCTCCAACAAATATCCTTAGCCTCCAACTCCCCAAACTTCACCCTCCAAAATAAAGGATCACCCTCATGTGGCCTCTTCATCCCCTTCTCCTCATCTGTCCTCCATCTCAATGCATATGGCAAGTGAGTCTTCCCCTCCACATGAGCATTATAGGGCAACAACGATGGTCACTCTATGGCTATATGCTCCCATGCCCACACCTACAACAAAGGAGTCCAACTCAATCCCTTCTACCCTACATGCACTACATCATGCAACTCCCTATACACCTAGGCCAATAGTGTAGGTGCCCATGCAAACACAACCCTACGCTCCACCATGTCACATACCACATCCAACATATTCTAGGTAAACAATACCCCAGAAGTATCTGGTAGTGCATAGGTCGATATCATCATCATCATTGCACACTAATGATCTGATAACATGCCCTGATGCCAAAGGTACTCATAATCCATCTTCTTAATATCTACCTCCCTCCATCATGCACCAAATGCATGCTCCATCACAACCTCCTGACTATCATCTATAGCTACCCTCACTAGAACACCCTCAATCGACAACTTATAAATCTTGTACATATCCTCCAAGGTGATCATCATCTCACCCATCGAAAAGTGGAAGGTATTCCTATCAGGATCCCACCTCTCACATAAGGCTGATATATAAGCTCGATTAGCATGAATGCTTACGCATTCCCAAATACCTTTCAACCACACTACCTCCAACCACTCCTGATCCTCATCATTCTTCTTCATAATCTCCTCCAATTCAGCCTTCATCATCCGCACATGATGTCGTGGCTCAATATTCTTCACCTATTTCATTCACAATAAAATTCATGTCAATTTCACACACAAAAAATAAAAAAATACCACTCATTCTAGTCAATTTAATTTCAAACAATTCACTAGAACACATTTCACAACTACAAAATCATTCATTTACTCTCTCATGCATATCGAGATACAAAATCATGTACAATGCACAAAACATGATAAAACAAAAACATAGTCACATTTTTGGATACCCATTTTACCATTTCATGGTAAAAGTCCAAACAAATTTGAAAAATAGTGCATATCTGGCTCCCAATAGCCAATTCCATGTTTACTCAAATACACCTCATGGCACGAAATTCAAACACACATCAAATGCCACAACACACAAAAATAAAATATATTTTTGAATACCCATTTTGCCCTTTTATAATGAAAGTTTCAACATATTTCAAAAATAGCACACCGATCATCGCCAACATCACAGTCACGTTCAACCAACTCACATACAAAAACCACACATCAACATCACATGCCAAATAAGGGAAAACAAAAACATAATTGCACATCTGGATACCCATTTGCCACTTTTATAAATAAAATGCAATCACATCTCAAAAATAGTACACCATTTGCTCCCAACAACAAACCCCATTCATTCAACTACACTACCCGTAAATCAGTCAAACTAATGTAAAAACTGGTCAAAATGAAAATCTGATCACACATCTAGATACCCATTTGGCTTGTTTAACACTTTGTGTTTCAATTTTCATAAAATATTGCATAAATTTCAAAAAATGATGCAAAAACCTCCCCCCTCATTTCATGCTTTTCTAAAAACAACAAAATAAAACAAAAGCAAGTTGCGACCACTTATCGATGGGTCCCCACATTGGCTACCAACTCTATTATGTCCCCTCACCATCGCTACCTCTAAATCCTCAAACTACAAGTGCTCCACATCACCAAACATCACTCACTCCTCGCTCTCCAACTCACACACTGCAAATGACCCCCCACGCATATCAAAAAGGTATAAAAACACCTAAAAACCCTAATTCACCCCCCACCCTATGATTTAGGTCCAATTCACCCCCTAGCCTATGAATCCAGGTTCAATTCACCCCCTACCATGCGAATTGAAGCTCCTACCTCCAAAATCATCAAATTTTCACTCCAACCCCTAGATTACCTTTCCCTCTTCCTCTCCATTTAATTTTTCATCCTTGTTATCATCCATTTTCTTCTATCAATCACCTCATCATCACTTCATCACATTTCATTCACCTCATTGTTGATTCCTCGTTTGAGGGGGTATTCATATCCAAAATCTGCTTTGCATTCAACCAAACAATCAAACATCCAAATCATGGATATCACATCTATCTACAAATTTTTTGTTGAAGATTATCTCAAGATAAAACTCCATCCCAAATCAGACATTTGTTAAATCATGAGAGCCATGTGCAATATTGGAGATGTCACTCTATCATTCAGTCGGCCCTAACCAAATATTGAATGGTACATTTGAATAACCCAATAATGGAGATGTCACTCTAGCATTCATGTATGTCGACGATGATCACATAATGAATGGTACATTTGAATAATCCATGCCACCCAACTCAAATGGTTTGACAAGTGTCACCTTGCACTCATCAATCAATCAGAAGCAAAAATTTGAATAGACATGTGTTCTATTCATATTTGGACCATCTTGCATTGGTCACAAAAGCAAAGCAATCATAAGTTGCCCTCACAAGCAACCAGTACGACATTGCAAAATGTTGTACAAAATCAGAAAATCATCATGTTGCATCCATAGTCATCCACATGCATCCATTCACCTCCATCTCATCATTTGCATTCACCCATTCTCCTCTTCTTCTTCTTCCCCTTTCTTTTTTCCCTTCTCCTCTTGGCTATCGATCAATGTTGTATGGTCATGCTTCGAGCGACTACATACCTTTGATTAGATCCCATTATTTTCCCTTCTTCTTCCTTCTTCCTTCTTTTCTTGGCTATCGATCAATGTTGTATGGTCATACTTTGAGTGGCTACATACCTTTGATTAGATCCCATTCTTTTCCTTCTTCTTCTCTTCCCTTCTTCCCCTTCAATTCAAAACATCTCATCACCTTCTCATCTCATATTTTTGCACTAAATTGTGTTCCACACAACATAGTACAAAAAGGGGTAAATGTAGACACCTAAAAGTCACACATGCTCACTTCTAGACACTTGCACATCTACATACACACTTGTAGACTAACATAGGCTATCTTAGTCATCCGTAGGCTCCTAAACCTACAAAACTAGGTAAAACACCTCCAAAATACCTCCTACCCACTAGGAGACCATCTATTAGCCCCCTAAGGTAACTTAAGCCCTCCCCTACACCTAATTAGCCTTCATGGGACCTTATCCCTATCCAAAAGCCTAATTAGGTTGATTAGTGATCTAATTCATCATTGAAATTTAATTAAATGCACTTTTTCACTTAAGTGAGTTTAATTAGGGTTCTAAACCAAATTAGCCCTAAGCACACTCCCACACATGTGTGCACATGAAATTAGTTAGGATATTTCCAAATGCCCTAACTAAACCCTAACCTAACCTAGGATCTAACTAACCCTAGTTAATCCTAACTCTTCCTCACACATGTGTGAGGAGGAGATATTTCTCTAAGGCATGAGGGTTTGACACCTATTCAAACCCTAACCTAACTCCAACATGGAGTGACTCTAAGGGTTGGTCTATCTAACCCCTTCTCCTGACCTCATATTTTTCTATAAATAGAGGGCTCCCCCTCCTATTCTACCTCTCTCTCCCTTTTTGCTACCATACAGAAACTCTACCAAAATTAGTCTAGGATCGCATCTGATAATTCTACATCATACAAATAACAAAGGACAACTTCTACCATCCATCCGAATAGAAAGTTTGGTCCCATAGTAAGTAGAAGTCTGATTCACCCCTTGACCTATGAATCTGAGCTCCAATTCACCCCCTGCCATGTGAATTGACCATGCAACACATCTACCTCAGCAAATTTAGCAGGTAAGCTCTATTTCATGTTTTTATAGTGTTTTATTCAGTTTCCATCATGTTTCAGCATAATTTTCCTTCGGGTATCTTTATATTTTATCAACAAGGGGCTTGACCAAGGCAGGCCCCCAAACCCTCTAACCATCTCTTGCAGGCCTTCAAAAATAGGTACAGGAGATCACAAACAACAACAATCAACAAACTAGTGGTGGTTTGCAAGCCCACCTTCACTGAGGAGTCTCGAAAGAAACCATCAGAGTGTTTGATATCCATGAAGATAGATTGGAAAATCACCCTTGTAACCCATGAAAGTTTGAATGAATAAAAAGCAACATTCTGGACATTACATTTGTTTTATGTTTTATGTCTGATCAAATGTCATCTTTCATTCTCTTCACTAAAATCTCCAAATTCCTCCTAATTCCAAGTATTTATTTTAAATTTAATATATTGTACCCCTTTAACAAAACAAAACATCTTTGTACCATATTTTGTCTTACCTTCTTTCCAGTATTGTTGTAGCCTTTATTTTTAGCATTCATCTTTGAGCCATACTAACTAAAAATGAAATGGTGTCAGCTTACCAGTGGTTCTCCAAACTTCAATTAAAATTGGCCAATGGTAAAATCCTACATTTTATAAGATATTCACTTTTGGGGTGTGTCCTTGTATCAAAAATTTGTTTGAAAGCAAAAACATATCTAGCCTTTAAAGGATGCATGTTGAGGCTTGTCTTGTATTGGACCAAGTCATCAAACCATTGCTTGACTTGATATCTATTAGGTAAAGGTTGGCCATGTATTCATTCATGAGTTTAGAACTCCCATATAACTTCTTATTTACTCATATTTTTTATTCTATGGAGAGGATGTAGTTGAAATATCATCCTATCAAAGACCAATATTCAAGGAATTGAGAGGTGATAAAAGCTATATTCCTCCATATTTATCATTTCTCTTCCATAGTACATTGAGACTACACATTTATATAAAGAATAACCTAATCCAGAATTCTTTTTTGGGCAACCACTACTAGCAAATCCCTGCTTCTCATCATGTACTAAACTATAATTTCCTTTGGGTCCCAAAGATATGTCACTCCTCCCGAAGCCTCTTAGGTGCTGAGGGATACTACTTTACTAGTTAACCACATCTTATTTGCTATTATTTCTATTTATTCAATTGAAACCTTAGTATCTTAGAGAAAGAGAAGTTGAGGTTGATTTCTTTGGATCATTCTAATTTTTGATTTTTTAGAAGGACTTCCTTTAAGTACTCTAATATTCCAAGTAATAATCTTCATAATTAATAAGTTTTGAACAATTGGGTAAGTATTGTTACCTTACCTTCCTCAACTACCTTTTGGTATTCCTCTACTAGATAATGCTGGTTGGATTTGCATTTTTCCTTTTGATTCATATCCATCCTATATTTTTATTTACATTTTGCTTCATTCTGGATGGGACTATAGGATGCTTACTTAGAACCAAGGCACTACTATTGGAATCTATATGATCTTTTTGAGTATATAGCTTGGCTGTGATAAGATAAATATTTATTATAAAGTAAATTAAAAAACTAGAGATGAGACAAATATTTTACAAAGAGAATAAATGAAAAAATTAGAGATAAGACAAATATTTCATAAGGAGAAGATATTTATTATAAATAAATAAGGAGAAGATGTTTATTATAAAGAAATAAAAAGGCAAGGAGAAGAGTAGAGGAATATAGAATAAATTAGAAACATAATAAATATGTATTATAAAAAATAAAAAATAAAAAATAGAGAACACAAATATATCATAAGGATAAGATATTTATTATAAATAAAGAAAGAAGCAAGGAGAAGAGGAAAACACATATAGAAAAATTATAGAGACATCTCACAATTAAGAACACCAATAATAAAAAAAAATGAAAAAAATATCATAATAAAAGATAAATGAAAGAATAAAAGATAAATTAAAAAAACACCCTTTATACCAATAAAAAAAAAAAGAAAAAATTAAAAAAAATAGAGAAAGAATAAAAGATAAATATGCAAGGAGAAGAAGAAAAAAATATATAGAAAAATTATAGAGACATCTCAAAATTACGAACAAGAATAATAAAATATAAATGAAATAATAAATGATAAATGAAAAATTAGAGAAAGAATAAAATATAAATAAACAAGGAGAAGAGGAGAATGTAGGTGCTTGATCACATAAAAAAATAAATAATATTTATCTAAATAAGCAAAGAGAAGAGGAAAACTTAGGTGCTTGATCACATAAAAAAATCAATAATATTTATCAGCAAACCTAAAAATATTTATCTTATAAATACTTTGGTTTAATTTATTTTTAATAATTCATATTAATTTATTATTTTTTATATAGAAGTATATTGTGATGTTAGTACCATAAAAAAAAAAAACACATGGCATCATCTTTTCAAAATTCATGTGATATATTTTTTTAAAGACATTCATTTTCCATCGTATTTTATACCAATTTTTATAGAAAATTGTTTTCTTTGTTACATATAAATTTAGATGATTTGAAATTCAAATATGTTTGATGTAAAGCTTAAACCAAGATAGTTTTTTTTTTTTCTTTTATTGGAGGGCTATGCTAGGTTTTGATGAGGAAAAACTACTCTTCTAGGGTTTTATGAAAAAAAACTACTCTGCGGGGATGGCAACAGCTTCTGGAGGAGGTCTAAAAAATTGGAGGAATATTGTGATGGCATCGGGTCCAGCACAAAGAGTGCATGCTCGTGATGTTTTTTTATCTGAAAATGACTGGAAGGAACAGGATTTTCCAATGCATTTCGAGAACCACTTGTTAAAGAACAATGGATGTTTGGAACGATGTGAAGCCATGCCAGTTCTAGTGGTTCAACCAGAATCGATGGTGGAATATGTGGAGTATCTAACCAAACATGCCCTTATTGGTAAATTTTTGGGCATCCAAGTTTCTCTTCCCTTTGTGGAGGATTGGGTCAGGAAGACTTGGAATATTGAAGGCGATGTGGAGGTGATGTTGAGTGCGAACAACTATTTTATGGTGGTTTTCTCTTATATTGCAAATTGTAACAAAACATTTGAAAGGGGTACTTATTCCTATAACCAAGTGGGACTATTTATTTAACCCTATCATGTGGGTTTCAACCCATCAGAGGAATGACCGTCATAGGTTCTAGTATGGGTGTGGCTTCCATGGCTCCCATTGGAATTCTAGAGAACTGATATCTTGCATAAGATTGCCCTTCTGCTTGGGAAGCCGGTTGGACCATCACAATAGACAATGGATAAAAATATATTCTCTGTTGCTCGTATTTGTGTTGAAATTGACTTAAATAATCCTATTCTAGATTCTATTAAAATACAAATTGGATCAACTACATGGGTTCAAAAACTTGACTATGAAGCTCTTCTATTTCATTGTCGGATTTGCCATGAATATGACCACCTGCAAAGAAAATGCCCTAAGTTTGTCCCACCCGTGGCTTCAAATCCTGGACCCTCTTGATCTGGACAAAGTTTGGATAAAGGAAAAGCCCCGATAAAGGAAGGGGAACAATATAAGGAAGGTTTTGTTTCGATAAAAGTCTGAAATAGAGGACGAAGGGCAAATAAATACCTTAAGGATAGCCAGCCAAATATTAGATGATCTTGATCAGTGCATGGAGATACCTAAAACATCACTACCTGATGCAAATATAACAAGGCCAAATCAGATGTCTCTTCTTGAGGGGGAACTTAAGGAATCAGATCTAGGGGGTTTAAATGAAGAATAAAGGGCTTTGGATATGAGTATAGGAGACATGGTTGGGTCTAGCACTATAAGGGAAACTATTTTGGAAAGTGGTACAGATTTAGTTATGTCCTATCCTACCCAGGAACTAATGCAGTCATCCTTGGACTACAAAACTCCTACGGTGTTGGGATTGCAGCAAAAAATAGTTAAAAAAGTTTTTCGGATAAGAATATGAAGGTGTGTCAGAAGAAGGACCAGGATAAAATTAAGTTAATGGGGGAGACTTTGGTGGAGTCAGGCTTGGTGAGAACACTGGACTACCATTTTTATAAACTCCAAAAATGATTATCCTCCCATGGAATGTAAAGGGGTTGAACAACATCCCCAAATAAAAAGTTATTCGTGATTTGGTTCGTGTGCATTCTTCGGATGTGGTGTTTATTTAGGAGACTAAATTGGATATTGATAGTATATTCAATATTACTCCCAAGTTGTGGATAAGGATGAAATGCCAGTGTATTGGTACATGTGGATATGTTGATGGCATCGCTTGTTTATGGGATCCAGTTAATATATCCCCTCTTACTTGGATTTCCAGTAGATGGTATATTTCCATGGTCGGGCATGATAATGAATCTGGTGAAACCATCCTACTTAAAAATGTGTATGCTCCTATTGATTACAATGGTAAAGTGAATTTGTGGGAGAACATTTTCTTTGTGAGAAGTTTGGTTCCCCTGTACCCATGGACTTTGGCTGGAGACTTCAACTCTATCACTTGTCTAGAGGAGAAACATGGTGGGGTGGACTGTCTCGAGCCTTTTTCTTCTATCTTTAGTGCTCATATCCAGGCCCTAAAATTGGTTGACATCAATCCATATAATGTAATCTTTACTTGGCACAATAGAAGGTGTGGGGAAGCTTTCATCTCAGAGAGACTAGATAGGTTTTTGATATCCAGTTATTGGATGGGTAATAACAAAAGTGCTAGTTCTATGATTCTTGAGGGTAGGGGATCCGATCATTAGCCTATCAAACTCTCTGCTTTGTAGTTAGGGCTAAAAAAGAATCCCTTATTTAAGTTTCAACTTATGTGGCTTCGTTATCCTAAGCTTCATGATTTCATGCGAGGCTGGTGGACCACTGGCAAACCTCCTCATGGCACCGTTATGTATTCCTTTATGAAGCGACTACAATTTGTAAAACATAAATTGAAGAGATGGAATAGATTGATTTTTGGGAATATTTCCTTGGCTAACCTGGCAGGTCTTAGGAGGATGGAAGAAGCTTCAAGGAAGATTAGAGGTCAGGTATTCATGAAGGAGCTTCTTGTTGAGGAATCTAAGGCTGCGAAAGATCTTGCTGAATAGGAATTGAGGGAAGAATTTTTTTGGAAATAAAAAGCTCAAGTAGATTGGCTTCAGGAAGGGAATAGGAACACAACCTTCTTTTATAACTCAATTAAGGTTCACCGTAATGGTAACCTGATTACCTATCTTGTGAATTCTTAGGGTGCCCTGCTCTCTTCTTTCAAGGATATTTCAAAAGAGACTAAGAGGTATTTTTCCTCTCTCTTCAACAAGGACTCCCTATCAGATGATGAGAATTAAAAGCTTATTATAAACTATATTCCAGTGATTATTTCTAGAGAGATGAATGAGCACTTGATAGGTCCAATTTCCCTTGAGGAGTTGGAAAATGTTGTATTCAAGATGAAAAAAGGAAAAGCCCCAGGCTCAGATGGATTCTCGATTGAGTTTTATTAGGAGTTTTGGGATTTAATAAAATTTGATATTTTGGTGGTGGTCCATGAGTCCTAAAAGAAAAAACATATGCTAAGGGCCCTAAATGCTACCTTTTTGGTGCTTATACCCAAAAAAGAGGGAGCAAATTCCTTGGATATGTTCAGGCCTATATTGTAATGTTGTGTATAAGATCATCACAAAAATTATTGTTGAGATGTTGAAGATATGGTTGAGAAAAATCATATCTGAGGGGCAAGGAGGGTTTGTTGTTGGCCAAAAAATCTTGTATGGGGTTGTTATTGCTATAGAAGTTATTCATTCGATGGAAAATTCAAAGGATAAAACTATGTTCATTAATTTGGACATGGCCAAAGCCTATGATAAGGTTAGATGATCCTTTCTTCAAAAATTTCTTATTGCTTTTGGATTTGAGGAGGAATGGATTAGATGGGTGATGAGTTGTGTTTCTTATTCCTCATTCTCTATTCTTGTTAATAATGAGCCATTAGAGCTGTTTGAGGCCTCAAGGGGATTGATGCAAGGAGATCATTTATCTCCTTATTTGTTTATCATTATTATGGAAGGGTTGGAAATATTGCTCAAGTTTCAAGTCATGTAGGGTCTCATTCAGGGGTGGAAGTGGGATAGTAGTTTGCCACCTCTTTCCCACCTTCAATTTGTTGATGATACAACTTTGTTGGGAGTTGCCACTATTAGTAAATCTGGCAATAGTAGCCAGTCTCTTGACATATATCTTGGTGCTTCTAGATAGTTGATTAATAAGGACAAGTCTTTTATTTTATTCTTCAATACCCTTCCTCTTATTCAAGCCAGGATTGCTCACATTCTAAGATTCTAGGTTGGGACTCCCCCTTCATTTATATTGGTATTCCAATTTCATCTCATCCTCTACCTAGATCTTCTTGGCAGTTTATGCTTGATAAGTTTATAAGGAAGGTGAATCATTGGACTTTCATATGACTATCCACTATAGGTAGAGTGTTGCTTTTAAAATATGTTGTTCAAGCTTTACCCATTTATAGATGTTTTGTACAAATAACTCCCTCTAACTTCATCAAGGACATGGATGCTTTTTAAAGATAGTTTTTATGGTCTGGAAAACTTGATCAATCTAAATGGAGTTTTGTTAGGTGGGATTCTATATGTAGGGTGGTGCAAGAGGGAGGCCTTGGGTTGCAATAGATAGCTCTTTTTGGGTAGGCTTAGGCTGCAAAAATTTATTGGAGATGGTGTACCTCTCAAGATTAGAGTTGGGCTAAAATATTATCTTGTAAATATGTGAGAGGTATTTCTGAGGCTAATATCCCTAGATTCAGCTTGGTTAAGAAAGGTTCAGTTATATGGGACACTCTGAAAGGAGGAGCTAATTTAATCAAGCAAGGTTTGTTCTGGATTTGCAATCAGGGATCAAATGCTCATTTTTGGGAGGATTCTTGGGATGGTCACCCTCATATCTTGAATAAATATCCTAGGTTACATTCCCTAAGCATTTTTTTCTTGGAAGCAAGCTGGTATCGTGTGGAGGACTTTAAAAAAATCTAGTCTTTTGGAAATATGGATATGTACAGGTGGAAAGATCCGCAAGAATGGCCCCAGGGGGGACTGGCCAAGGATAGAGAGGTGCTTGCTCTTATTCTTACAGGGAGACCTTGTTCTTCATTAAGGGGTAAATATATTCTAGATTGGAACCTTGATCCTAAGGGAACCTACTCGGTAGCCTATGGTTATCAGGTTCTTTATAAGCAAAAGTATGGGAGTCCTGTCACTTGGTGGAAAAAGGTGTCGAACAAATTTTCTTGGCCAAAATGTAACTTCTTTCTTTGGTTGGTAGCTCATAATAAATGCCTCACATGGGATAATGTGAGGAAGAGGGGATTTCAAGGTCCCTCTTTTGTGTCCTTTGCAATAAGAATAAAGATGAATCTTATCATTTATTTTTCCAATGCTCCTTTGCTAGAGACATTTGGCACCGTTTGTGGAGCTCCTGGAACCATCCATGTTTTCATGTGTTGTCCTTGGTGGAGTTTTGGAGTAGTCTAGGCAGACCTCCAGCCAAGTCACCCTTCCTTCGGGTGGCTTGGAATTTGGGCCCTTCTTGCATCATCTAGACAAATTTGGCTCGAACAAAACCGATGCATATTTCAGGGCATATATTTGGCTATTCAACAGATCTGGCAAAGGATCCTGTATATGGTTCATGAAACCATCCATAACAAATGTGATGTTGACCCTCTTTTGGATTCTAGGGAGGAGAAGGTACAATAAACCCTTGGTATCTTTGGGGATGGTATGAACTCTTCTAGCCCTATTAGGGTTCCTCATCTCAGCAAGAAGGTTAGGAGAGATGGTAGGTGGAGGCCACCTCCTAGAGGAGTTTTAAAAATTAATATTGATGGATCCTCTAGGGGTAATCCTGGACATGTTGGCATTGGCAATGTTGGGAGAGATTCTACTGGTGGTGTCAGTTTTTTATTTTCCATTTATAAAGGTGTTCACTCCAAAATTTTTATGGAAGCTCTTGCAATTCCTGAGGCTTTGCGAAGGGGGTTTTCTCTTGGTTAGCATAGGATTATCTACGAGTCTATCTCTAAAATTGTGGTTAATATTTTAAAAAGTCAAAGGGTGGAGGAAGTTAATTTGCAGTTGGCCTCTATAGCCATTCAGATTCTCAGAATGAGTGAAGAGTTTGAATTTATATCCTTTATGCGCATTCCAAGGGAATTGATTGTGGTTGATGATTACCTGGCCAAAAGGGCTTCTGAGCTATTGGATCCTTGGAGTATTGATAATTGGCAGAGTCTTCCATCTGGGGACTCTCAACGCCTGTGGGAGTTGATCTACAAGGATGTACAGACTTAATGTGGTTTTTTCTTGTTGTCTTTTTCGGGTGTCATTCTAGTCTAGTGGTTGTAGCCTGTTTGGTTGTTTATTTGAGTCCTGGTTGGAAACACAGTTGTACTCTATAATCCAGAATTTTTATCAATAAATTTTTACCCCTTTATTTAAAAAAGATAGTTTTTTATTTGATAAAAATATATCTAAGTATTTATGAAATACGAATAAAGCCAACTTTGTCTTATACTTTGGTTTAATTTATTTTTAATAATTTGTATTGATTTAATATTTTTATATAGAAGTACATTGTGATGTTAGTACCATCAAATGAAATACATCTCACCATATTTTCAAAGGCCATGTGATATATTTTTAAAGACATTCATTTTCCATCATTCCTTATACCAATTTTCATAGAAAATTATTTTCTTTGCTACATATAAATTTAGATGAATTGACATTCAAATATGTTTGATGTAAACCTTAATACAAACTAGTTATTTTGTTTGATAAAAATATATCTAAGTATATCTTAAATAAGAATAAAGCTGACTTTGTTGGGTATCCATCTCATTATTTTCATGTTTTCTTTATTTGCACTATGGAATTTCATTAATAATTAATATATTTTTTCTTTTAGTGATATTTGGAATAGACACAAACAATTCACATAGAAATAACTTCTCTTTTCCAATTTGTAGCTGGTGAAGTTTGGAATAGACAATAAATTTACAAAGAAATATATATATACAAAGACCTTGTGAAAATATCTATTTTTAAGATTAATATTTTATTTCTTTTAGTGATGGAATAAACACAAACAATTCACATAGAAATTCCTCTTCTTATCCAATTTGTGTTTTTTCAAGTTTAGAATAGACAATCAATTTACATAGAAATACATATCTATATATAGAAATTCCTTGTGAAAAGTTTCTTATAGTTATTCATACATGCAAACGCAACGTTGTCATCCCTTTACAAATGCAAAATTCCTTGTTATTCTATAGCCACATGAGTTATGCAAATAACCTCTCTTTTTCCCTTGAGGTAGATAATGGAATTAAGGTCCTCTTTTATCATATTGAATTTTTTTCAATCTCATCCTAAAGTTTTTTCATTTGAATTTGATTTTGTCTTCATAAAATGTGATTAAAAAACTTAAAATTCTAAAACAAGCAATTTAACCAATTTTTATTGTTTGATATTATGTTTCAACTCTGCATCTCTAGTTTTAACAAACACACATTATTATAATACCACAAGTACTTGTAGTACCAAAGCTAAAGGTTTTCTAAGAAGAGAAGATTAGGTAGCATTTTTTTTTAATTCAAACATGTTAAAAAAAAAGAAAAAGTATATTAACTTATTTATATATTATACAATATCATTTTAATATAGGTACTATAAAATTGTGCCACACATCATATTTCATCATAGTAGTGCCATTTATGAGGAAAATATTCTATAAGAAGCAAAGCTTAAGTAAACATGTTTTTAAATTTAAAAATGTTAAAATAATATATAAAGTATATAGACTTCTTTTATGTTATAAATAAATTCTAAATATGATTATAAAATTGGTATTATAGAATGGTCCTCACAAAGGAAAATATTCTATGAGAAGAGAAACTTACATATACATGAAGAGAACCTTATAAAATAATATATGAAGTATATAGATTTAATTGTATATCTTATACTATTGGTTTTATAATAATGAACCTCACATTGTAGTGTATGAGGCAAAGGTTTTAAGAGAAGATAAGCTTACGTAGACATGTTTTCTAATTTAAAATTTTAAAAATAATATATGAAGTGTATAGACTTATTTTTATATTATAAAAAATCTCAAATATGATTATAATATTGGTACTATAGGAATGGACATACAATATGAGGCAAAGGGCAAATATTTTATGAGAAGAGAAGTTTATGTAGACATGTTTTTTAATTTAAAAATGCTAAAGTAATATATGAAATATATAGAATTATTTTTATATCATAAGCACATTTCAAATATGATTATAATATTGGTATTATAGGAACGAACCTCAACTTATATTTTCTAATAGTTAATATATCAATAGTAAGCAACTTTGAAGTAACTTATAGTTTTTAATTTACAATATTTAAGAGAAAAGATACAAATTCCTACACTATCATTATTGTCAGTGAAATTTATATGCTAAAATCAAATAGAGATTTTTTTTTTTATTGGTAAGAGGGGTTTTGAAAGGTTCCCGTAACCTTTTACAAAAATATTTTAGTTAGGAAAAATGCTCCCAAACATATGAAATAAAAAGGAAGTACCTTCTTCAAAATAGCTAAGAAGAAAGACAAAAACAAATAGAGAAACCCGCATAGGAGAAAAAGAGGAAGTCTCAATGGGAAATAAGATAGGCAAACAAAAAGTTGAAACAAAAATTTACCTTGGGAATTAAGAGTCATCGAGACTAGTAACAATAATTCTAAAATTTGGTTTGGAGTAAATCTTACTCACGTGTATAGGTAAGACAACATATAGCTCTATTTTGTCATCCACCATGCAATAAAAAACCTACAAGAGGTGTTCATTGAATATGGTGCAGTTACAATGTCTCCACATATGACTCATAAATACATTCTTTATGTTGAGCCACAAGCTCCACGTGCCTAAAATATTGAAGCCATGCACGAGAGTGTATGTTGAAAATAAATCCTTTGAACTTAGAAAAATTCCACGGATTGATGAAACCTCCAATGATGTGTCCTAAAAATGCTATCCAATCTAAGGTGGATTCCCATAACATGGAGAATATGTGGCTATCCAAGAATTATTAATATTGAGAAAACTCACAAAAGAGATACATGCATGGGATTTTCATCGACCAGGGAGGGAGGATAACTTTCATTCCAAATGGTGAGTTTAGACAAAGAAACCCCCAGGTTAGCTAGAAATTCAACTGTTTGGTTTCCTTCCATAAAGACATGTTGGATGATGATATTAGGGGAAGATCTCAAAAAAAATTTGCCTTAGATATTATTTTAGATACGTTCCAAGAAGTTGATTGGGTGCCAAAAATACTTCTAATAATGTTCATAGAGTCACCTTCAATAATAAGGTTAGGGCATTTTATTCTAGATAATAGAAATAGACCTTGTAAAAGGACTTGAGCTTCAGAAAAATGGTTGGTTTGGATACTTATATTTTCTACAATGACCAACAATATCTTCCTTGTATGATCTCAAAATATACCTCCTACTCCAACCACACTGGTTACCCTTGGTAGCACCATCAAAATTATACTTGATCCATACTAAAGGTGGAGGATGCCACTTGATAAGCGATAAATCAATAACAAAAGAGGGAGAGGAAATATTATAGGAAGGAAGCTAGAGGGACTTGGCTAATTGAGCTTCACTCGAGGAATCTGGACACATAGTGCCCTGAATAACAAATATTTTCAGCTATTGTGTGGATAACTTTGGAAATAACATAGTTGGAATCATGGATGAAGTTATTGAAGGCTTTGGAATTTTTGTTCATACCAAACTTACCAAAGGAAATGGGGGAGATAGAGGGTCCAAAAGGTTTTGATATGAAAAATTTTAAAGGGAGAATGCCACTGTAAACAAAGTTCATTTAGATAAAAGGGAGGAACCAAGGCCATACCCACAAAGTAAAATAATGAGCAAATAACTTTGAGGGAGAAAGTCTATGAGAGAAAAATATACTAGGTGGATTTGTACTCCTACTTGCAAAGGTAACAACAATTAGGAATTGAGAGTCCTTGAATCTAGATATTTATATTGGAGAGGATTTTGTCCTAAAATGAAAGCCAAAAGAAGAAACAAACTTTAGAAATGAGGTGCTTGTTCCAAATGATCTTAGATGGGAACCATGGCTGATTAAGGTTTTCATTAAGGAAATAGGTGGATTTGACAAAGAAGAGCCCATTTTTACTAGGAGTCCACAAGAACTTATTTTCAACTGAATAGTTGGGAATAAGACATATATGCAACATGTTAGACAAAACAAGATTAGCTCTTTTTTATCTTCTTTTAGATTACCATGAGGAATTATTTTCAAATGCTTCCTCTCAATATCAATGAAATTGCACACTTGTGTACCAAACAATATGTCAATCACAGCTTTGAGGAAGATCGAATCAAGATGGTTCTGAAGAGGGTTGTTACCCAACCACTTGTCCTCCCAAAAGCGTATGTTTTTGCCATCACCAAGTTTCTAAAATAATCCTTTATTTGTGATATTTATCGTACACAAGATGAAATTATAAGAAGCAAAACCTTGAATAGACGAAGAATCATCCATAAAATTTGGTTGATGCTAGAGGTATTTAGCCTTGATGATATCAATCCATGATGATTTTTCATTTTGAAGGATCTACCATCCTTGCTTGGCAATGAGGGTTAGTTTCATTTGTATGACCTTCCTATGCCTGACACCACCATATTATTTCTTAGATTAGACCTAGTCTTACACAACTAAATAAAATATTTGTTTGTGTTTTGAGCATGGCCATAGAAATTTTCTCTAGAGCTATTCAATCTTGTTACAAACTTCAACTAGAATGCGAAATATGAACAAAAAAATATGGATGGTCTAGAGTGTGGCTTTGACTAAGGTGGCCTTTCTTACCTGACTAAGGAGCCCTCCTTTCCATCCTGCCAATTTTTTGTGGATTCTCTCAATGAGTGGAAACCAAAGATATATTTTGGTAGAACCATCAAAAAGTGGAAAACCAAGGTAGGTAGTAGGAAGGTGTCCAAAGTCACAAATCTACCTCCAAAAAGAACCAACGACATCCTAACACCAATGAGGGCCACAAATATGCTATCACTAAATCTACTACGGTTCACCATCATTCTTTGTGTGTCATCACCATCACCACCACTCGCATTTGCCATTGCTCAGATTTTTCATAAAAAATCTTTGATGTCGCTCCTCAGATTTTCCACAAAAACCCTCTGATGTTGTTGCTCAATTTTTTTCCATGGAATTTCTCTTATATTGCTGCTCAATTTTACCACAAAACCCTTTGATTCCATTACTTAGATTTTTATTTAGATCAACTATTGATTACTTCAAACGTTTCCACAAAAATCCACTTACAATGCTGCTCAATTTTCCCCATAAAATACTTTGATACCACTGCTCAGATTTTTCTATAGAAACCCTCTCATGCTACTATTTAGTTTTTTTTTTCACAAAACCCTCAAATGGTGTTTCTTAGATATTTTCCATATAAACCCTCTAACACTATTGCTCAAATGTTTTCCACATAAATCCTCTTGCATTGCTGCTTATTTTTTTCCACAAAATCCTCTTACACTACTGCTCATGTTTTTCCACAAAATCCTATTACACCGTTGATCATACTTTTTTCATAGAAACCCTTTGATGCTACTGCTCAAATTGTTTCCAAAAAAATCCACTTATGTCGTTGCTCAAATATTTTCCATAGAAACCCTCTAACACTACTTCTCAAATCTTTTCCACAGAAATCCTCTTACACTATTGCTCAATTTTTCCATAAAATACTCTTACGCCCTGCTCATGTTTTTCTACAAAATCCTATTACACCACTACTCAAATAATTTCCATAGAAACCCTCTGACGTTGTTGCTCAATTGTTTTCCATGGAAATCCTCTTACGCCATTTGCATTATTTTCTCTTGTTTTTTAAGCTTCTAAATGGGATTTTTTTTAACAATAATAAATGGTGCATTATAATATACTTTTCATTGATATATGGTCATTTTATATATGATCATTGGTAAAACCTTCTGATTATAAATCATATCTTAAAAAAATCCATTGAAGCTTAAAATTGATATTGTAAAGGTTGGTAGTTTTTTTTTAATTAATATATTTCTAAAGGCTTTTTTATTAATGTTTTAAAAAATATAAGCTTTATTTTAGTCTTATATCAAAAATATTTTATAATAGATTTTTATACATATTGATTGATTTTTTTAAATTAATATATTAATATTAATTTTGAATATATATATATATATATATTGGAGATTGATATTGGAGTCAAAAAATCCTAACTACTTTTAGTTACAACACTAAAATGATATTGATATTGGAGCCAAAACTCCTAAACTATATGTCTGCAATCTAAATTAGTCAAACATTGGATTTGTTCACCCATTTGTCTAATCCTCTCATCTTTAATAGCCATTTAATTTTACCATGATACCCTTATCTTCTTCTTGGTACCCATATTAGCCATGAATTCTATCACTTTATTACTAGCTCTACCCATATAAATCGAAATCACATCATCCAATTCTCTTACAATTCTTTAAATATTGACCAACTTTTGAAGAAAACTTATAATTTGCAAGTTTTTAGAGGAAATATACAAATTCCTAATATATCATTTTTAGCAATGTTAGCAAAGTAAAATCCATCCCTCTCCTACAATTTTAAGCTAGCCTTCTAGGATGTTTTTTAACAAGCTCTATCCTATCCTTTCTATACTTCAACTTCCTTCTCCAATATTTTTATATCAACCTGAGTTTCCTTTTTAGATTACACTACCACAATTTTTGTGCCTTTGTTTGACTTATCAAATGTCATTCAAATATAAAAATTATTTTCTAAAAAAATTTCCATTTCTCTCCAACCACATTTACTATTAAATAAAGGGTTTTCTAAAAAAATTATCATTTATGTCCAACCACATTTGCCATTAAAAAAATTTTAAACCAAGATTTCACCTGATATAAAGAGATTCAAATTTCAATTATCCCTCTTCCATATTTCCCAAATTTTAATCCCCAAATATAAATCTATTTCAAATCACCATTGGTTTGGATTTTATAATCTAAAAACTATCACTCCCAGATCTAGTGCATGAACATGCATTCAAACATCAAGTAGTCAAACTTTCTTTTAGCATAAAACACATTGGGATGGGCCAAAATTTTCTCTATGTATTAGATTATCAAAACTAAAAATTTCATTGTACATGAATTATTAGGCAAATAAGTTTACTTTCGACCAACCCTTTCACTGCCAAATCTTTATCCAATCATCAACTTGATATGAATGAGGAGGATGATCTAGAATGATACTTTCACATTCATCCTTCATTATGTAGATCTAAGGTCCTCATATCCCAAAGCTAATTCATTCTCCTCATCTCTACCTATGAGAAATTGTTTTGATAATATTTTAGTTATAATGGGTATCCGAAAGGATTGAAATTGGTTATTCATCCAAAATTTTAAAATTTGTAAACGTATAGTTTCTCATTTGACTGATGTCGAAATAACTTTCAATTTTTATCCAACCCTTTATTTCCATGGTTGTTTTATTGGTTATAGTTATAGGAATTCAATAATTATAGATGGGTATTTGATTCCATAAATTTATCTAAAATCATATATTCTCCCCTCTATTTCTCAAAATAATCCATAAATTACTACATGAGATCCTAAATTTAGAGCTTTTCACAGTAGGGATCCGTTACCACTCAAAATAAAATGATTCACCTCATTTGGGTTTACCCATCCTAAATATTTACTCTTTATATTTTTCAAAATAATTCATATTTGACTACATGAGATTCTAACTTTAGAGCTTGTCATAGTATGGATACCACACTAAGCTTACATTACCATCCAATGAGAAATGATTAATCTTATTTAGGTTCACCTATCTGAAATATTTACTCTACCCATGAGATCTTATCACAGTAGGGAACCGTTATCATCCAAAGGGAAATGATTCACCTCATTTGGATTCACTTGTCTCCAATATTTACTAGTTAAGACATACAAGACTTTATTGAATAAATAAATTGGCTAGGAGATCCACATCTAATAAATATTTTTAGAAAAATATTTATCATTTATATTTGATCTCCTCAATTCCAAAATTCCCTTTACCTTGGTTAGATTACTTTTTTTCCAACCTACTAATGCCAATTTCTTCTCTCATTTTAATTTTTGCTATAAAACCTTTCTAGCCATATTGTCTAACTCTTTCTATATGGTATGTGAGGCAACAAGGATAGAAAACATAAATTGGCATGACTTGAATGATTAACTTAAAAGAAAAGCTAATATACTCCTAAAGGTTAACCATTTATGAGACCAATGTTTAAGTCTATATTTGATAACATCTAGATGATTCCTTCAGATAGCTATCTTTAGAATTTTTAAATGCAAAGGAACCCAAAATAGACCACTAAGAGAGAAGTACTTATGAATCCTAAGATCTATAAATTTTTTTCTTGAATCCTTTGATCAAGATTTAAGAAGACCACTTGGAATTTATTATTATTGATGATTTGGTTTGTAGTGCTAAGGTAAACATTAAGAGTATATTTGATCATTTTTGCTTCCTTGAGGTTGGTCAATTAAAATGCAAAGGAACCACAAATAGACCTCTAGAGGAGAAGTCCTTGTGAATCTCAAGATCTTTAAAATTTTGTCTTGAATCCTTTATCAAGATTAAATAAGAACACTTTAGATTTATTATTAGTGACTTGGTTTACAATCCTAAGGTAAGCATTAGGAGTATCCCTAATCATCCTTACTCATCTGATGTTGGCTACCCCCATAAATCATGTGTCATCCATAAATTATGGTTAGTCAAAACCTCCTCACTCACCTTGATACGTATTAGCAAACCCTGTTGTCTTCTCCTCAAGATGAGTCTATCTAAGCTTTCAACTAATTTGAGAAAAAGATAAGGGGAACAAGGATATCCCTGATGAAGGCCTCAAGTATACTAAGTTTTAATAAAGATTTAAATTTAATATATTAATTTATAAAATTTTATAACTATAGTGACAAAAATCAAATTTGTATTGTGTTTGCATATGTATTTTTTCTTCCATTATCTTCTTTTAAATACTTTAATTACTTTTTTTTTTCAATATTTTTTTGTTATTTTACAATTTTATATAATTTAATTATTATTTTTTCTTCTTTTTGTTACTTCACATTTTTTATTTGAGTGTGAAGTTATTCTCTAATAATCAACAAGAAGTTTTCATAATAAAAATTTGCTATTATCATAAAAAAATTAAGATATTTAAAATAATTTAAAATAATTCAATTAAGGTATAACCATATTGCGTTGAAGTGTAAAGTTTAATAATTATAGTTTTAACAACTTATTTATTAACATTAAAAGTTTACAACTAAAAAATATAGCATATAAGTAATTTATATAAATAATAATATTTACAAAATAGTTTATTTTTGGATAATCCAAACTGAAACTTCTTTCTTGAGAACCTAATCTAGAGGTACGTGGTTCTTAGAAAATATTTGAAGGAATAGTCATTTGTAAAATAGTTGACTTTTGAGCAATCTAAATTAAATGTTTGATGAGAAAATGATCTAGAGGTGTACATCATGGTTTTTACACACACACACACACACACACATATATATATATATATATATATATATATATATATATATATATATATATATATATATATATAGCAAATATTTTTAGGAATTGATATTTAAAATATTTATTCTTAGGGAGAAACCCAATTCCAAGATCTATATAAAATTTATTTCATGATTAGATTTTTTCTTTATAGTTTAACAAAATATTTCTTCTTTACATTTGTTTTCTTATTTTACAAAAGGAATTAATATTTAAGAGACTATATTTTAAGTATGAGACACATTTTTAGGTTAAGCCTAAAAAATTAAGCCATAAATAAATGGTTAATAGTTGCTTACATGTTTAAGCATTTCTAATTTCTCATAATGTGGGATTGTCATAAACATGATTTAAGTTTTTAGGTTATTCTGAAAATAATAAAGCCATAAAGAAATGGTTAATAGCTTGTTTACATGTTTAAGCATTCCTAATTCCTCCAAATATATGAATGTCATAAATATTATTTATATCTTGAGAATAAATTTTCTTTTATAATATATTTAGTTTTAGAGCAAGTCATTTATATACGTTTTTAGGTTAACCTAAAAATAATAAAGCCATAAATGAATGGTTAATAGCTTGCTTACATGTTTAACTAATCCTAATTACCTCCATTATAGGACTATCATAAACATGACTTATATCTTCAGAATAAAATTTTCTCATAATATATTTTATTTTAGAGCATGTCATTTATTAGGGGAAATACATGAAATCATTTAATAATAAAATTATTTAATTCAATTACTTAGCATTGTAACAATTTTGCATGAGTATTATTAGTTTAAAACTATAATTAACTAGGAAGCAAAATGAGGAAAAATAGTTAAATTAGAAAATATCTTTATAAACAATTTCATATGAGTACTATTAATTTAAAACTATAAAATTAATTAAGAGTAAAATTAAGAAGAATAATTTAATTTAAAAATATCTTTATAAATAATTTTGGATGAGTATTAATTTGAAACTATAAAATTAACATCTTTATAAAATTCTCTACATCTTAGGCTTCCTATTAAAGGGGTCATAAACTTCCTATGGTTATCATATTTTAGGACGACCATGGATACATGGCCCAAAAATTCCCAAAAGTGGGGTAAACCTTCCAAAAAGTGGTTAGGACCACTATTTAACCCCTGAGGGTTTCCCAAGATTGCCATATGGTGCTGATAATAGTGCATCATTATAATATAATCATATTGACATGATTTAAGTGTCTACAAATGCCCTTTTTTGGGATGCATTGTGTGAAATAGAGTGTGGAGCAAAAATAGAAGACTAAATTGTTAAATGATTAAGGTTATCCAATAACCTAACAAACTTTAGATACCTCTATCGTGGAAGAAGCATACATTCTTGGAATCCTTGTTTTTGATATATGTGAAGGATTTTATTTTGGTATACCTTTCAACCACACTATAATGAAATATTTTGGGGCTTAGGGCATACTTGGTCTTGGTTCCTTATTTGGCTTATAAGCATATTCTGGGATATGTATCCCAAGGCTTCAAGGATACCAATACTTTGTTTTGTTGAATTGGTACTGAATTATATGTCCTAGCGTAAATATGAATACCCCCTCAATAAATGAGTCAATGAGGAAATTACCGGTGATAAAAGTGATGAGTCATTTGAATAATATGACTTGATTAGGGTTCCTTCAGTTTGACACATTGTAAAATTTATCAATTTTGTTAGGATTTTGATGGTTTTGTTGATATTTCATGGAAGAAAGGAAATGAATACCTAATTCCCATGGAGTGGTATGAATTAAATGGCCTTATTGGGGATTTAAGTAGAGACTTTTCCATTCATAAATGAACAATTTTTATTCCATCTTGATCCTTTGTGAATTTTATCAGTTTTGACCTATTTTTGGTGGTTTTTAGGCCGTTTTATCTAGTTTTTCTTCTTATTTTTTGTGTTTTTTGGTGATCATCCTAGGGTGGGATGGTTGCATATTTTATGGTCATCCTAGTATGGGACAATCACAAATTTTTTTGGTCATCCTACCCTGGGACAACCATGCTTATTCTAGGTCTTTTTAAGTTCAAAAGAGTGCAAATGAGCTCATTTGCACTCTTCTAGCTTGGAATATTGAGAGGTGAGGAGTAGGAGAGTAATTTTATGAAGTAGAGAATTATAAAGACCATATCACAATCACCATGATCCATACTCAAGACTCGACGAGTGACAGATCCAGTGCGAGATGGATAAGGGCTGAATTTGCCACTAGACTTTATTTAATTGGGAAATGTAATTATTCTCAAATTTGTCAACTAAACACTCTAAATATTGGTAAATTAACCTATTAGTAACTAATTTTAGTATTTTATACTTTACTTTTGGTTTTTGTACAATTTCATTGTATTTGTTTTGTGTTTTTATGAGGTTTTATGCTTGTTTTTTATGGCCAAGAAGACCATTTTTTAGCATGTTTAGGGGTCGTCCCTGGGTGTGATGGCCACTGGTGGTCATCCTTGTGTGGGAGGCTACCAATTTTGGTGTTGTACCTGGGTGGGATGGCTATGAATTTTGGAGAAAAATATCCTTTTTTTGAGCTATTTTTGCTATTTTCTACAATTTTGTTGTATTTTTTAAAGTTTGCTTGCATCTGCAAGGTGATTAAGAGCTGATATAAAATTTTATATCTCTTTAAAACCACTAGGGACTTAATAATAGAGGACGAATGGAAATGGATTGACATCATTTGTCTAATAAAAGTTACACAATTAGAGCTAGTGCTGGGAGACAGAGCCTACCTAATAGCTTTGATAGATCTGTGGGACCCTCGCACCAACATCTTCCACTTGCTAACTGGGGAGATGATAGTGATGTTAGAGGACATCTACCAAATTTTGCATATTATGATAGAAGGGCATATGATTATGTCTACTTATTAGGATCTATGAGTTACAATTTTGCAAAGATACTTCAGAGAGGATTGACATGAGGCAATACGAGACTTACCTAGTGGAGGCATCCCAATGGAGCTATGGTATGAGGTAGAGGTTTTGACTATGATACATGCCTTATTGATGACCCTTATCTCCAACATGTTTCTACCAGACTCGTTAGGAGCCAGGTTCCCCTAGAACCTTTTGGAGTTGGCATTTTCACTAGTGGAGTGCACTATAGAGATGTCGTTAGTGATGGCATGGGGTACTACTTTGCTGGAATATATTTATGATGAGTTGTACGAGATCCATTGCCATGGGAATAAAGTATTGGGATGTATATTTATACTACAAGTGTGAGGAGGGTAGCACATTGATGTGGATCGACCACATGGATTACCTTGGATGATACGTGCACAACTTGTAGATGTGGAGATAAGATATAAGATCATTTGGTAGTGGGACCAAGATAGGGGTCAAAGCCATATCTATGTAGGTATGATTGATCACTATGCATAGTATTTTGCATGGCTCAAGGTAGAGGAGGTTATATAGAGACCATACAGGGATTTTATAGCATGGCCTGAGGTTGATGTGCATCTTCATTGAGTACAATGAGGGAGATGGTTAGTTGGTTGACACAGGACCGAACGAGAGTATTTACCATATGCTCGAGTGATGTGGTAGTTTGGGCTATGCCAGGGGTTTCCTAGAGAGCAAGTGATCTACCTACATCATGGGGATGAGGGGACACTTGGCCTATAGTGGAGGTAGTTTGAGAGGAGGTAGATCCTACGAAGGGCAAATCTGAGCTAGATGATGCATGGACCATAGAATAGTATGACTCCTTGGTGGGTGATGCACCAATGGTGAGGGGAGGGGCCTCTAGGAGGTGGTACAATTTTGGTGATAGAGGAGGCTTACAAGGAGGCTACAGATGAGGGACATGATGAAGCTCTAGATGAGGATCTAGACTTAGGTGAGTGACATGTGCATCATTAGATATATGTTGAGTGTATGGATAGCATGGATATGGAGGATCAGTAGGATGATTATGATGAGCAGGGAGTGCATGCACAATTAGTAGCATGATATACCATCATTGTTGATCTATAGGGAAAGTTGATCAGAGGGAGATAGAAGTGGAGGGAGTACACAGAGGAGAGGAATCTCCTACAGGTATAGGTGCATACTACTAAGGCAAATATTGAGAGGTAGGCCAAAGAGCTAGCTACTTTTTGTTCACAGGTTAGAGCAGCGAGCCTGAGCTAGGGGACATCTAACAGTGGTGAGGTAGCTAGGCTATGGAAGGAGGTAACACAACTCTAGATATTACTGAGTGACTACCGGGCTCATCATCGAGAGGATATGGTATACACACAATATTTATAGGATGAGGTAGCATACCTTAGAGGGTGCTTACCAGCTCATCCTTCTACTAATGGGTCCCAAAATAGTAGGAGGAGTGGTACAGGGTAGTAATCTATGAGGATGTGGGATTTTAGATCTATGATAAGAGTAGATAGGGCTAGGGAGAGTAGATTTGGGAGCTCTCAATGAGCAACGATCAAGGGTGACAGTGAGATTCATGGTGTAAATATTGCATGACCATGGTTTTTGAGACTCTATGGTTATTTATTGGATTTTGGTAGTGTGAGTTTTGAGGACCCACTTGACTATATACTACGAGTAGTTTTTGGATTATGATGTATCTTTTTACCGCAAACATATACATATACATACGTACATACATACATACATATATATGAGTTTTTCTATTATCAGCATGTGTTGCCCTACTGCTTTATTAGATATATGCAATGTTTATGTTTACTTTACTGATGCTTTTATGGATGTTTATCATGGATGCATGTATTGTAATATGATGTTATTTGATGATATGTACATGTGTGTATGCATAATTAAATGGATAATTTGTTAATATGTATGATGAATTAAGAATACTATTTGACCCACTAGATTCTAGCACCATAGACTATACAAAATTTATTGATTCATTTTTAATGTTATCATAAGACTATGTGATGGGTTGTGAAAATGTAAAATGACAAACCTATGATAAAATGGTATGGAATGTAATGCATAGTAATATGTTATAGAATGTTCTTGAGATTTTCATGAGACTCAAACACTCTAATGAACTAGTCAAAAGTTGTATATTAACCATGCAAGACTTTTTGGTAAGGTATAGATATGCTAGGATGACCATGATATTCAATATTCATGTGTGTGCATGTGAGTTCATTGTTATGACAACAAATAAAGTTACCCTAGTGCCAAACATGATTTATGCAACCCATCTGTACTGAATATCACCTTGTGAGTATCATGATCCTGAGTGTTGTATGTAGTTATATTAGACCATTAGGCAATACAGGCTACCAAAAGCTAGCTCATTCGTACGCAAATATTAGTATGTACAAAATAAGATCACTAATGTGACAGATATATCATCATGCATAAGAATACCACCATTTATAGGTAGGATTGATGGCACCCAACATGTAATGAGGATCAAATTATGGTTGTCAAATGCTGAGAATTCTAGGGATGAAAGTTCAGTACTCCCTTCTTTGCTTTTATTTTTGAATAGCTCCAAGGATTTTCTTATTATTGTTTTGGTGAGCAAGGAATTTTGGTAGTGGTGGGAACCACTATTTATTTTAGTTTTTGATTTTGTTAGTGGTAAAAAAAACTTTTTATTTTGGGTATTTTTGCTTTTGTTAGTGGTAAAAACCATTGTTTATTTTTATTTTACTCTTGTATTTGTTGCTTCTTTGGATACTTGTCCATATTTGATGTGGGACAAGGAATTTGTATTGCTTTGGGTAGGGAGGAGCTTGTCATTTTGTCAATTCTCAGCATTTTTGAACCATTCACATAGGGAAATGAGAAAGGTAAAAATTTCACTTAAGGTAACAAGGACCATTTTGTAGGTTTCATATTTCCTTGTGCAAAACTTAGATTTATTAGTGTGAAAATATGTTAGGATTATGACGTATACAAGGTATAATCAAAGTAGGACTCTACCTTATAAAAATCAAGATAGATTTCTATAAAATTTGAAAAGAAAACTAGAGACGATTGAGTGACCAAAAACCCTAGTAATATCATATAAAAAATGACTAAGTGAAGGGAAACAAACACAAATACGAAAGTGGGGAATGTGGATGTACATGATAATTATAATGTAGCTGGGTGTTAATAATAAATTTTGATAAAATTTATTTTGAAGGATGGATAGTGTACAGACTTGGTGCTAGACATGTATGATAAACTCTAGAATGCAAAATACAATGACGAATATTCTTAATTAAAGTGATTGTATAATGTAATGGTATGAAATGCAATGTAATGCAATATTTTTGTATTGTTGTTATTTTAATGATGTTTTTGGATTTTGATTAACATATATGTATATACATTTGACCAATGGGTTTAGTGGATGCCATTGGAGATTTTTGGATGACCAATGGGTTTATGGGTACCTTTGGAGCTTTGAGATTTTTGGGTGACTTAAGGGTTTATGGGTACCTTTGGGGATTTTTGGGTGATCAAAGGATTTATAAATACCTTTGGAGCTTTTTGGGTGACCAAAGGGTATATAGATACCTTTGGGTCTTTTTGGGTGACCAAAGGGTTTATGGGTACCTTTGGGGCTTTTTGGGTGACCAAAGGATTTATAGCTACCTTTAGGGCTTTTTGGGTAACCAAAGTGTTTATGGGTACCTTTTTGTAACCAAAGGGTTTATGAGTACCTTTGGAGCTTTATGGATGACCAAAGGGTTTATAGGTACCTTTAGGGATTTTTGGGTGACCAAAGGGTTTATAGGTACCTTTGGAGCTTCTTGGGTGACCAAAGGATTTATAGATACCTTTGGGAATTTTTAGTAGGGCATGATACTTTAAGTATGAAAAGGCTACAAGTGAAGGATATTCAAGGGTTCATGCTCCTCACATACTTAAATGGAACCTAGACGATAAGTTCCAGGTCCAATATGACTAGTAATAATGTATGGACCTAACCAGTTTACCATAAATTTGTCCTCAGGTGGGGTGGCAAGTTAGAGTTTTGTTGGTTCTATTTTAAAATAAGATCACCAACCCGGGGTTATGCATAAGGGGTTGAACTCAAAATGTACTTGTAAAAAAATGGTGAATCCTAATCAAAATCAAGGTGAATCACGGAGAGTCTTAAGAAAATCAAATCGAGCATCTTCACACCAAAATTTAGGGCAATTGAAGCCCTAAAATGTAAGGTCATATTTGGGGCCACTTTTGACCAATTCAATAATATTATAACTTCACAAAATACCACCATTAGATCAGGCTTAAAAAGATCTTTCCAATGAGTACAAATATGCCTATGTTTGGATATATATTATGGTGAATTGACCCTAAGAAAAATTGATCCTGAAAATTTTAGGCGAATGGGCCAACGTCAAGGGTCCTCATATTCGCCAATTTCTAATTTTGAAAATCCTAATATCCACCCAATTGGTGAATATTCGCCACTATGCATAAACCTGCACCAAATTAAAAGTCTCTAGGATGGACTTTCATGTTATAGTCTCTCTTAAGCCACTCTTGATAAACATGTAGGTGCTCAATAGCATTAACGTGTTTTTCATCAAGTAAATTTAATTGGTCTAGGCGAGTCTGTCATGCGATGTCATAATCAATGAACTCCTGCATAGATATATGTAGTAACGGATTTCCTGCTCTAAAGGCATGATGGCCTTAGCACCATGTACTAGTGAAAATAGAGCTTCCCTAGTGGGTGTTTGAATACTAGCATGGTAGGCCCAAAGGGCAAGAGGCAATTGAGTATGCCAATATTTATGATTATCCTTAACGATTTTCTTTAAAATGGCAACTACTATTTTATTTGATGCCCTAGCTTACCCCTTGGCTTGTGGATAATAGGGCATAGAAAATTTGTGTTGAATGTTATATTTAGCTGTTAAAGCATGCACATCCTTATTCTTAAAAGGTGGCACATTATCTGAAATTATTTTGGATGGGATACCAAAATGACAAATGATATTATGTAATATGAACTTCGTAACATGATATCCAGTCATAATGGTAAGGAGAATTTCTTCCACCCATTTTGTGAAATATTAAGTGGTCGTAATGATGAACGTGTGATAGCTTGAGGAAGAGGCTGATATTTTTCCAATTAAGTCAAACTCCCATTGCAAAAAAGGCTAAATTGATTGAATCATTTGTAAGGCCTGAGAAGGTACATGTGTCAAATTAGCGTGGTGTTGACACTTTATGCACTTATTAACATAAGAATAGCAATCTTTCTCTTAAATTGGCTAGTAATAGCCCATGAGAAGAATGCATGTTGCAATGGCCATGCCACTGAAATGGCCACCACACATACCATCGTACACTTGGATGATTACCCAAACTGACTCTTGAGGTTCTAAGAAATGAAGGGGGATACCCTCATAGCTTTGACGATACAATATATCTCCAAGTAAGACATATTTTTCTACTTTTTACTTGAATGCGTGTTGTATGGCATGTGATAATCCAGAAGGGATGTTACCAAGCTTTAGGTAATATTTTAGTTTGATCATTTTGAAGTTCATCTCTCATTAATTCTTATTGGGAGAGAACTTGTAGATATAGTATTGTGTTGCTATTAAAAGGAATTTGAGGGAATAAAGTCCCCCAAGCGACATTATTTAAGAAATTATGAATTTGAGAGAACCATTCATGAGAAGGTTCAATTTAAATCATGTGGAATTCTAGCATGCAGTGAAGGTCCTCATGCTTACTTGTAGATTGCAATAGTATTTTTACTTGAATGGTTTTTATATCATCAAAAGGTTTCTACAGGATTAAAGACCATAATGAGGCCATTGTATTTGCAAAATGGTTAGATGATCGAGGTAGTGCCTTAATATCATACCATCAAATTTTTATGAGAAGTTTATCCACAAGGGCTTTGTAGGCTTGCAATATTGGGCATCTAAATTGGAATATTCCCTTGACTTGATTAATTATGAGAAAGGAACCATGTATTGGTTTGGAGAGACCTCAAATTTAGACCTCCAATTTGCATGTTGTGATGGATTTGATAGACCCTCAATATATCATAAATCATTGTGTAGGATAAATGGCAGAATTTGATTACTATTTATCCCACCCTTAACTTTTTTAGGGGCATAGACCATGGCCATCCCACCCAAGTATGGTTTTTAGTGTCCATCCCTGGGTGGGATGGCCATGAACTGTGGTCATCCTAGGGTGGGAGGGAGCTGGTTATATGGACCAAAAATTCCTCAAAGTGGGGTAAACCTTCCCAAAAGTAGTTAGGACCACTAATTAACCCCTAAGGGTTTCCCAATGAGGCCATATAGTGTTTATAAGAGTGTGTCATTGTAGTCTAATTAGATTGACATGATTTTAGTGTCTACAGATACCCCTTTTTAGGATGCATTGTGTGAAATAGAGTGCAGAGAAAAAATAGATGACTAACCTATCAAATTATTAAGGTTATTCAATAATATGACCAACTTGAGATACCTCCATCATGGAAGAAGCATACATTCTTGGAATACTTACTATTGATATGATTGAAGGATTTGATTTTGGTATACCTTTCAGTTGCACTATAATGACAGGCTTTGGGATGTAGGGTATACTTAGCCTTGGTTCCTTATTTGGATTACAAGCATTTTTTTGGGATATGTGTCCCAAGGCTTCAAGGACATAAATAATTTATTTTTTTGAATTGGTGCTAAATTATATGCCCCGACATGGGCTTGAAATTTGTCTTTGGAAATGAATATTTTGAATATATGCAAGTTACACTTTTGAGTGTTTGATTGTTTATTTTGATTATGAATTCATTAATTATGACTACCCCCTCAAGTTATGAGTCAATGAGGGTATTACCAATTATGAAAGTGATGAGTCATTTGAACAATATGACTTGATTAGGGTTCCTTCAGTTTTACCCATTGTAAAATTTATCAATTTTATTAGGATTTTGATGGTTTTGTTGATATTTCATGGAAGAAAAGAAATGCATACCTCATATTGTGGAAAATTTCAACCATAATGGAATTCTTGGGAATTTAAGGAGAGAATTTTCCATTCATCGGTGAACAATTATTACTCCATCTTGATCCTTTATGAATTTTATCAATTTTGACCTGTTTTGGGTGGTTTTTAGGCCTTTTTATTTACTTTGTCTTCTCTTTTTTGGGTGTTTTTTTTTTGTGGTCATCCCAAGGTGGGATTTCTGAATAGTTTATTTGCATCCTAGGGTGGGAAAATTAAAAAAAAAAAGTATGTACCATCCTGGGATGGCCATGCTTATTCTTGGTATTTTTAAGCTCAAAATTGGCCAAATGAGCTCATTTGCACTCTTATGACTTGGAATATTGAGAGGTGAGAAGTAGGAGAGTGATTTTACAAAAAAATAGTGCTACTAAAACCTTCCCACAATCACCATGAGCCAGCATTAAGACTCGACGAGTGGGGGAGCCGATGTGAGATGGGTAAGGGTTGAATTTGCCACCAGATTTTATTTAAATGGGAAATGTAATTATTCTTGAATTTTCCAACTAAACACACTTAATCTCAATAAATGAACCTCATTAGTGACTTATTTTAGTATTTTACACTTTACTTTTGGTTTCTGTGCAATTTCATTGTATTTGTTTTTTATTTTTATGAGGTTTTATACCTGTTTTGGGGGGATAGGAAGGCCATTTTTGAGCATTTTTTGGGTCATCCCTTCGTGTTCTAATTAGGAAATCGGGGATTGTTTTAGGCCAGAATGGCCAAAAAATACAACATTTTAAAGATAAAAATAGAGTTAAAACTTAAAAAAATGAAATGGGATAAGGGTCCCATTGTGATCGCCACTATAGAGTGGAAAAAAATAGTGCACCTAGCAAAGAGAAATGAAATGCACCTATTTATTTAAGCACTACAAAAATATATTTACATAAGCATGATGACAAATAAATGAAATAAATGGGGGTTATTTTTGTACTAATCTATTTTCCAAATGCACTGTTACAAAACATCCTCTTAAGGGTTCTTAATTGATACAATATATTACAACTTTCAAAGGATCTAATCCTTTCAAAAAATCATGGTGTGATTTTAGTATCTTCCTTGCACTCATGAATTGAAGAGTGGGTTTTTGATACCACAACAATGATCTATCCTTTTTTGGACTTGTAGATCCTTCCTTGCATGCTGAAATACCTGAATCTACACACAAAGAAATCAAAATTGATGAGTAGCATATACAGATTAACATAAAATAATATAGATGCATGCAATATTGAATAGAAAAGGTGAAATAGGTGATGCAAAATAATTACAAATTGTACCAAAACTTAATATAATTCATATTATCTACTTTAGGGATGATCTACGCTAAACTTGAGATGAGATTGTATGCAAAATTTATGGCCATCCCTAGGTGTTCCAATTGGGACTGTCATAATAAAAAACCTAATCGAAGGTCCAAAACTACTCCAAAATACACCAAATTCTAGTAATATGCATATAAAATAATTTTTAAAATGACCTATGTTGAAATTTAACCAAAATTGTGTGCAGATTCATGACCATCATTGGGTGTTCCAATTGGAATTTTTAACCATCCTAGGTGGGGACGACCACCAAACTTGATGGTTTTTACCACCAATTCCTCTAGGATCTGGTTCAAACTACTCCTAGGAGTGTTATCATAAAATTTAGTGATCTAATTCACAAAAATGGGTGTGTTTTGAAATGGATTTGCATATTTAGTATCACTTGCAAACCTCCTTTGATGGATGGAGATTTCAAGGGTAAATACGTAGGTTAAAGGGAGAGTGAATCTCAATAGCACTTCATTGTAAAATATTGCAAAGACCTCCCCTTTTAAATTTAGTGGAATGACTCCAAATTATAGCCCAACTGGACCATAGGGTCAAATGGGAAAGTTGGGGTATGCAAGATAGGTGTCGCCACATGTCAAAACCCATGCCATGCATTGGGTGGGATAGGCCTCCAATTTGGGCATCCAATTTGCAGGTTGTGATGGATTTTATAGGTCCATAAATATATTAGAAATCATTGGGTGGGATAAATGGAATATTTTGATTATCATTTATCCCACTCTTGACTTTTGATGTGCCTAGGCCATGGCCATCCCACCCAAGGATAGTTGTTGGTGGCCATCCCTGGGTGGGATGGGCATGAACTGTGGCCATATTGGGGTGGGACGACCTTAGCTACATGGCCCAAAACTTCCCAAAAGTGGGTTAAACCTTCCCAAAAGTGGTTAGGACCACTATTTAACCCCTAAGGGTTTCCCAAGGGGGTCATATGGTGTTGATAAGATTACCTCATTGCAGTATAATTGGATTGATGTGATTTTAGTGTCTATAGTATCAATAAAGAGTACTAATTAATGAAAACAAAAATGCATATTTTCTTTTCACAAGAGGAGTGTATAATTCAATAACATTTTTGACTCAAGGGAAAGGACAGTGGTCTACAAGAAATATTTTGGATGACATGCAATAGTGGTTCAAATAAAGAGGATTAAGAGAGTATAAATGTGGCCCTTTGATAGTGGTATAGGATTTATGTATGGTTAGAAATGCTAGGTTTTTTTAAGGTAAGGAAATTATAGTGATTCAGGTAGAAAAAAATTTAAATCCATTTTTAAAAGTCTAAAAATTTCCTCAAAACTAAAACTAAGTAGGCATATAGGAACAATAATAATGGATCCTATGAAGCCATGTGACTTATTTGATGGATATTGCTAGGGTAGCCCATAAAGGTGTGGGGTAGGGCAACACTTTATATAAATAAAAATTATATGATCACTTTCAAGGCATGTTTAGGTGAAGGAAAAAATTGTCACATCCTAAAATCTGCCTATCCCAATGGTGAGTTTTTTTCCACCTAAATTCCAGAGTTCTACTTAAGGTTTTAGTGTCCTTTGATTAGGTTATTCTTTATTCTCCCTTCAAGGTGTCTTTCAAATTTATTATATTAGACACGGTGTACACATCCCTACAACTTCCATATATATTTCTATGAAAGCGTACTAGGTGAAGAGCAATATTAAGCTATCATTCTCATCTTTTTGATGAGCTACCTCACTCCATTAAGTTATTTGAAAGGAACACACTCATCACTATACTATAAATCAGTCCTTTAATGTAAGTGTACTAAGCATGTTGAAATTAATGCTATCAATATCATATCCACGATGGGCTAGCTCTTTTCTAGTTAAATTAAAACTCGCTCAATGTCTGAATCAAAGTTCACAATCCATCAACCCTCTACTCACTCTGCTAGGATACACCATGAAATATATTTACTTCTAATGATATGAAAACTACACACTTTTTCCATATACTACCCTTAAAGTAGATATTCGATTAAGTATATAGGTCTCATAAGTAAAACATCATCCCAAGGAAATAGTATGCATTATATAAAAGAGTTGCGTATACGTAACATATTTAGAATAATGTAAACATATGATTAATCCAAGTTCCTTTCTTTACCAATGTATAAACCATTACAATTACAATTTTAAGGAATGCCATAAAAGGCATATATTTATTCCATAAAGCTTATAACAATTATTGATGCATCATTATTTAGAAAAAATAAACCATAACAAAACTATACATTTAATTTATCATATAGAAATTTATATTTTCATCACATTCATGGTGCAATCATGAATAGGATACTCCATAAAAAATCACACAACAAATAATATATCCTGAGAACCCTCTTGGGGAATAAACCCACACTTAAATCATTTTATTTATTATTTCATAAGGGGTTTATTTCCCTACATTGAGATCAAAACACTCCGTAATGCCTTTAATCTTCTACTAGAGATGCTTCATTATATCTAGGTTTTCAAAATATGAAGTTAATCATTCACTTCATGAGTATAAGTTGATTCCATAGTTTAGAACTAAGGCATTCCAAAATACCTATCCTCCTTATGTAAAATTATTCCCTGTCGTATAGAGCAATACAATAGCATTTGTATCTTAATACACAAAATATAATTTTGTTTAAAGTATGAAGTTCTTCATTCTTTATGTTTTGGAAGACCACACATTGTTTCTTTCCAGGAATAAATAAAATAATAAAATATGTCATACCATTTTTTATAAAGGCACCATGCTACACAAATGGATAACACATATAACTTAAAAAAAACATACCATAACTCTCAAGGTAATTCTGAAAGATATTATCCATTTAATCCCTACATAATCACTACAACATGCTTCACGAAACACATCACATGCAACATTTTATTTTTATATGTAGCATTATACTATGGTCCTTACGAGACTTCCAAAAACTTAACTCATAGTTCTTAAGACTATAGAAATTCCTACTACAAAACTTAGTTAAAAACCAGTAAGCTCTTACTAACAACAATTCATCATAGAAACTCTTCAATCCATAGAGAAGGTTTGATAGCATCTTTATTACATTCACATATCCAAATTAATTACTTAAAAAATATTTCTGATTTAGCTCTAGCTGTAAAATTTTGGTTAGAAAGAGGATAATGACATTCACCATAATTTCCATCACAAGTTCTTTCATTACAATGAAACCATACTTAAAAAAAACTCTATCGATGTTCTGTCATGATCCTCCCTCATGGAAATTTTGGTATTAAATACTGTGATGATCACTATTAATTTTTTACTTATTTTTATTGCAAATTAATGATTGTACAATGCTTAAACTAAATTATCTTTGAAGAACATGATACTATTGATATATTTTCAATGTGCAAGATCAGGTATGCTCATAGGTGGAAGAAATAGAACCGTCCACCAAAAATGGGGTACTTGAAATAGGGGAAGTTATGATTAAGATAACTTGGGGGTAACATGGATGACTACCATCATATAGGCATGCATTATCATTCTTGGGATAATATTCAATAGCCAGCCACCTAGAGCCACAATTGATACACTAGTAGCTATCGTAAATTCTCTAGTTGAAATGGGTGACTAGGTTGATGGAAAGACTCCTTTGTATGTGCATCCATTGGATGTATTCTACTTCATCACTATACTAAATTCTAGTTTGGAAAGATGTGCATATGTATGGTTGCATTTAAAACCCATTGAATTGTTGTAAGTGTAACATGTTGCTAATATAATAAAAGAACCATATATATATATAATCTATTTTTATTAATAATAGAATTTTATTGAAAAATATTATATGAATCTATATGATTTAATAGATTATAAGACTTTGATTTAAATTATAATAAATTTTATTTAAAGTAATAGTAATACTTTAATCTAATTATTAGAAGAAAACTATTTAATATAAAATGACATGCTTTTCAAAAAAAAAAAAACTTTGGGAGCTCTTATGTTTAAGTCTTATAAATATTTTTATAAGAGCCTTTTGTAGAGTAGGTCAAAACCTATTAAAATATTTAGAAGCTACCTACCGATGGATGATCTTAATTAATGTTGAAGAGTTCAAATAAGCAAACAATATTTTAATAATCCAAAATGTCTTGCCAACCATCAGATGGATGAGTATGGAGTAATGGCAGGTAGGTAGGGAGTAATGAGAGAGTGGTTGGAAGGCATTGGGAAGGAGAACTCCATTTTTATCTGAATAAAGGAAAAAGAAGAGGAAAGAGGAGGGATTCTAGGGAGAGGATCGTTCATTGTAGAAAAAAATAAAAAACTATATGAAATAGCAAAAGGGAGTTGGACATCTTGCTAACTCAATAATACAGAAGGATAGAGATGCAGATAAAAATAGGATGGATTTGAAGAAGCTTATTGAAGCCAAGAAGACAGAAAAAAACTCTTTTACCCAGGTTGGGAATTTCATAGGTAGTTTCATTTCTTTAAAAACATTTATGATTTATTCTTATTCCTTTTTTTTCTTAGTATTTTGGTGTTTGGTTTGGTGATAGTACTCTTTGGGAAGTTGATTGTTTCAACGTCAACATTACCTATCCAAGCTCATTTTAAACTCTAAGGGAGAGGCTCTAGAGTGCCTATCATGGGGACTATGCAATAGGTAAATATTTCACCTACATATAGGTTCTCTAAGACTTTTCTTTCCCTTCTATCTTGTGATTCATGTGGATGCTTGTTATCATCTATTAGATGCTCCTAGTAGAATTCTCTCTATTGAGAAACTAGTATTTCTTTTCCTAGTTACCAATGTTGTGATCAACGTGAAGTCGGTGCTCTTCCTTCATGTACTTAAAAACAAAGTCTAATCATCTATTTTGTACATGCTCCTTTCCAAAATTCAATTTTGAACTCTATGTAACTATTATTATACTTGGTCAACGATAATCTCCCTTAACATTTTCTTGAGCAATTGTGTCACATGTGAACTGTTTGAAGGGCTCACAATGAGTGTTGTTGGGATCCTTTTTCTCACATTCTATAGGTTTGTGGCTGACAAAAATAAATGACATCAACCACCTATAGGCTAGTGGCAAAGCACCATGGGCACTTGGCTAAGCTTACCTTTGTGTTTTGAGCTTCTACCACTTGCTAAATCATAGGTTCTACCTATGACCATTTCTCCATGTGTGTTCTTGCATGTTTGTTGCCATGTGGCTAGGGTTATCATCATGTTTTTCCATGCTTTTTTTAGGCTCATCGAGCAATTATTTTTAGTTATTTTAGTGTAATTTATATTTGTTTTATGATACTACGAGGAGAGAAATTTTTTTTGATGTAAACCTTTGATAGTTAAGTTTGTTGAACGACCCTTGCTTGGTTTAATTAAATTATTTAGATTGTCCTTTATTATTGCATTATAGTTTGGATGAGCTATATGAAGGATTAGGATAGATTAATGAAATGGTTATGGTTATGATTTAGAGATTGTTTTAAATTAATTGAATCATAATAAACTAAACCATGTTCTTATAAGTATTTATGATTCAAAAATAGATGTCCCTTTTGGGTTGAATCTTTAGATACATTGGTTAAATAAATTTAGAAATTATTGTAAATGATTTCTTGCAAATTATTTGATAATGAATATTTAATTAATTAAAGCAAAGAAGATTTAAGTTAATTAAATAGATGTTTTATTGAATATTTGGTTATTGAATTAATTAAAAAAATATAACTTTGATTATTTTGAATAAAGAAAATATAGTTTATTTGGATAATTAAAGGTATGGGACTTTGATTAAATGAATAAGGGAAACTAATTTATTTTCTTAATTAAGGAATGAGACCTTAGTTATTTGAATTAATGGGTTTTGAAATGATTTGATTTAATATGATTCATGATCTAGCTATATTTTTAAAAATAAATCTCTTCATTGAACGAGAGATAAGAATAGAAATAAGAATATCCTTATGAAATCAACTAGACAGTAGATGGTTGAATGCTTTAATTAAATTTGTATAATTGCAATTTTGCAAAGTAAATAGTAAATGCACTGGTTTCATGTTACTAGTAGATGCATTTAGATGCATGTATTTCACATAACCATGAGTTGTCTTGATCTCCTACTACCCTCAAATTAATGATTGAAAGACAAATAGGACCAAAGAGGACATTTGGAACCAATGCACTAGTTTTATTTATAATTACAATGATTTATTTATGTTCTAGTAGATTAGACTTGTAAAAATAAATCCCTAGACATGTATGTATGTATTACTATATTATTTTAAAGTATGGAGGTTTTGCCATACTTGGATATATGTAATAGTTAAATGATTAAATGAGGAATGAACCTTTAATTTAAGTTATGGATTATGCAAGCTTTATTATTCAACTTTTCCTTTGTTTAGTGTTTATCTTTATTTGATGTTAATATTATTTAAATGCTTCTTGTATGCCTTGTAGATTTTGTTTCTTGATTTATTAAATAGATTCATTCTTCTTATATTTTATCTAATCATAGAAAGAACCTAAGAAACTGAGACATTTTAGGGTGAACATAGAAAGGACCTAAGCGACTGAGACCCATTAGGGTGAGCATAGAGATAACTTAAGGGATTAAGACCCCTTAGGGTGATTTTAACTAAGTAAAATGATTGCTTACACCTGAGTTGAGATATATCATCATAAATATGATATGGATAGGTTAACTCGCAATACATATAGCATACCTACACAAATAGACTTGTGTATGGTATGGTGATGAGCGTATACCTTCAACTGTACTGAAGGTGATAAGTTAGCTCATCAAGAAGGATGAGATGGATAGTTATCTATGAAAAACATAGCATGCCTACACAGACGGACTTGTGTAGGGTATTGAATGTGATGTAACTCTTTAGAGAAGTTGGGAAACTTAGTAACCTTAAAATAATAGATTAACCAAATGTAGGATAGGGGTTTATGAATCCCTCTTAATAAAAAAAATCTTTCTTTTATTGTATTCTTTGTTTAGCTAGATTTTGGATCGTTACATGTTTACATCAACAAACCAATGCTCTGGTTTACCCCCAAACAAATGTACCTAAGCATTATACTAGTCTTATATAATATTCTTGACATTAACTGTGGCTCACCCTTTAACTTAAATAAAAATTAAAAGCATAAACACAATATCTTATGCTCATCATACTTGTGACAGGTATTTTAGTAAACATATACATAACATGACCTTATGTATTAGGATCTGAGGTATGAAAACCAAACAAAGTTCATATTTTGTTGTGGAGAAGAAAGCAATCATTTCTCATTTTACACAACATTATCAAACATTCAAATCTTAGCCAAAATCCTCACTTAAATCAAATAGAAAAATATCTTATCCTATTTAAAAATCATTTTAGGTCATACTAGTTCCTACTACTTTAGTGCTGATGTACAACACAATTGTGACATAATTTAAAGGATTATAGCTTTGATAACACAATAGTCACTCCAGTATTTTCTATTTATAAGACTTTCACTTCCAAACAACACCCCTGTGTGATAGTTAGTTTTTCAAACTTAATCATTTCTAGTCCATTTTCAAAATATTTTTTTGTTTAACATAAACTCAAAATTTTAACTATTAAAAAGTAAAATAAGCCACACTATGAATTACATCCATATTGAAATTGTAAAGCTTCAACCTACATAGCTTACTTAGTCTTTTAGTATGTTGTAAAATTCAAGGATACAATGTTCCATTTTCCTCCCTTGAAACTAATGGTAAAGAACCTAGCCCAGCAAAGCATCAAACTTTTTAAAGAAAATATACAAGAAAATATGGAAAGAAGAATCTAGAATCTACTTGAGATTTGCAAAAAAATTTAGTGAAAACTTTGTTGATCAAAACTAGCACACGTCTTTGTGATACAACCTATTACATTTATTTTTTAGAATTAAAAATCAAATTCTCTTTTTAATTTGTTTTCTCCTTTGGGTTGTTACTACGGTTGACAAAATCACCCATCACCACTACAAACGTCCCTTCGTATTAAAATCATAACAAAGAAATTTCATTACCCAACAATAATGATTATGAGTGTAGGTAGATATGTATGAATATTTATAATAGTAATTTCCAATGTCTTTACCCAAGTTCTCAACTAGATCATGGCAAAAGACTTGCATTACTTATTTTCCTTGGTTGGTATTATGTTGGAAAAATCACACCAGAAAAAGGTAATTTCACAAACAAACAACCACATGGTTAATAAGTTCCTTCTCAAATAATCCTTTAGTATAAATAACAATGGAAACCTTCATCACCATTGGAATTAAACAATCATAGTAATCTCTCCCTTTTAAAATTAAGAAAAAATAATAATACAAGAAACAAATATTATATATCCTTTCCTTATTTAAAATTAAACAATAAAATTAATAATTTAACCTTCTTTGCAATGAAACTCTATAGGTAAAATAAAATTCTATCCCAAGGAAGACTATCATGCAACAACTAGTTACATCTAAACTTGATATATTTTTCCTCATGCAAATTCATGATATGCAAGCTTCATGAAAAAGGACATTAATCCATGTTGTATGAACTATTCAAAGAGTAAGTTATCACATCATTTATTTTCCTTTATGACTTCTCATTTTTAGTGGTTATTTATTTCTACCATCCACTAGGAAAACTTGTTCCTATAAGTATGCAAATCCATTAGCAACATCACATTTTTTTTATAAAATGTATATTCCTAAGAAACTAAACAAGAAATCATTAATCATTCCATGGATACAAAACATAATATTCTTCCACATAATATATATTTTATATAAATTAAGCATGAAATAATTAGTCATTTAATATCAAAATAACCATAAGCATTCATGAATCGATTCTTCAAAAAGTCTACCAAGGGAGGATCATGACATCCTACCTCCCTTAGGCTTAACATAGTTGTAGCACCCTAAAATTGGCGTAGTTAAACCCTTAGTAAAAGATAAAAAATTTCATTTTAACCCAAAAACCGCCCGTTAACTGCTCTCCTTGTTTTTTGTGCCATTTTTAGGAGTTGTTTTGACCATTGGACGATATCGTCGCCGATCAAACGAAATCATCCTAGATCGGACGAATTCTTTTGGTACAGAACATCCAGACGATTTTGTCCCAAAATCAAATTTTCATAATTAGCTTCTATTTTAACAGTCTCTCCAACTTGGGCAGAAGCGTGTATGCATAGTTGGAGATTCCTCCACTGAGGATCTCCTAGATTGGGATGATCCCCAACCTCCTAACCTCCCCCTAATCCTATATAGACTAGGATTTTCTTAGTTTATACCCCTGGTTGGCTGATCCGATGATTCCCTGATTGATTTTCCCTACCATTTAGTTTTGTTGTGTCAAGACGTCCTATCTACCATTGTTTGCACTCATAGTTTTAAGTTTTCATTACAGGTTTTCACTGTGCTTCAACTGGATAAATCTTAAATCATCGAAGGCAATTCTAGATGACTTCAGACGATCTTGTCGTAGATCGACGATGATATCATACGATTGGAGGTGATATCGATTGTAGTTCAGATTAGGGGCAACTAGAGACTTAAGTTTGCATTCCTCATTTGCCTTATTTATTTTACTATGTATTAGTTTGATTTATTTTCATTTTGCATCCTGGAGTTCACCTCATTCAGCGTAAATGCATGATAAAGTTAAAATAAGTTATTAAAACAATGCATTTCCTTTAATTCGTTATCTATATTTATCAGTTAGGCATTTATACTATCATTTCTATCATTTTGCACTATTCTAGTAGTAGCATTTTCATTTTTTGGTGTTTGTTTATGTGATTGCAGGTTTCTGACGAATTCATCAGATCGACAATGATCTTGTTTGATCTCAGACGATCACCTGTTATCTGAGATGATTCTGTACAATTGTAGATGATCCTGTCATATTCAGGATGATCTGGACTCCTACAAGCTTCAGAATCTTCATTAGACATCCAAAATCAGGTGTATTCTTTCTCATTTTGTATAATATTTACATTTAGGATTCATTCCTGCTTTCTGTATTCATATAAATCAGCATTTTCATATAGAATAGCTTAGATTCATTCTAGCCAACCTAGGATTATGAATTATTGAGTATAAAATAAACACACCAAAACCATTCTCAACCTAGGCGTGGAAATTGCCACTCAAATTTTCCTAGTGAACCCACCATCCGTCGAAAATTCACCTTTATACCCCTCCCCTGAGAGGTGCGACCTTCAAAGGGCCTCTCAGTCTGAGGTATTGTCCCATCCTTCTCGCATCCCGCTTCCGGGCGAGGATCCTATGGCCTGAAGGTAAGGATACAAAAAATTTGGAGCGATACATTTTGGTGAACCCGATGTGAAACTAAAACCTTTTGAAAACAATCAAAAAAAAAATTATTATTAAAAACATCTAGAAGCATTAGACAAACAATTAAAGTTGCATATCATGTTTATATGGTAGAATATAATAAAATATGAGTTGTCACCATAAATGTTGAAAATCAAATAACAGCCATAGAGATTACTTCTGTACTTAGATTACCTCAAACCAATAGGGTTCAACCTTTGTGGGACGAACTTGATAGGAGATTGGATATTATTTCATCTAGATCTACTGAAATTAGGAAAATCAAGAGGTTTTTCCTAGATAGAATCTTGGATCCTAATCAGGTAAATTTGTACCATGAACTTCAGAGAGCTTGCCATAGGTGGTTAGCCGATAAAAGAGCACTTGTGTTTTCAAAATTGTACACCTTTGAAGAATACCTTGAGAATGCTGTTGTAGTACATAAGTTTCTATCTCATATAGAGGACCAAGAAGTCATAATTATGGATAGGAAAATATGGAATAGATTTCCTAGAGCTATGTTATATCAAGAATATTGCCATGAGATTTATTTCTACATGTCAGAATCCAAAACAGAACATATTACCATAGCACACTTTGTCAAATTTTTGAAAAACCATTTTCAATTTGAAGAGGAGCATTTCATGACTCCTGATGAAATTGATCCCATCAACGATATCCATAAACTATTTATAGAAAACTAAGTCAGTTCTGTTATTATTGTTATTTCTTTTGCAACTAGAATGCTATTTTTTGTCTTTATAATAATATTTTTTTTTTTTGAAAATTTTGAAAAAACTTGTATTAAAACAAAGATCAATTACAATATGGGAAGAGACTTTTCCCAACTGAAGTCAGAGAGAACACAAGCTTACAATAGTAGAAGAAGATTTGCAATGGAGCCAAATCTCCTGAACCATTAACTAGCTAGCAGGGGGGTTGGCATGGACAGTTGATGCAACTTGTCACAAAATCGTGACACTATTCTTCTCCTTAGGCCGTAAAAATGCAACATGTCGCAATATCGCGACACCTTTCCCCTATGGCCGCGAAAAAGCAACATGTCGCGATATCGCGACATTTTTCTCCTTTGGTCGTGAAAATTCAACATGTCACGATATCGCGACACTTTTCTCCTTTGGGCATGAAAATGCAACATGTCGCGATATCGCGACACTTTTTCTCTCTTGGCCATGATGAAGCAACATGTCGCGATATCATGACACTTTTTCTCTCTTGGCCACGATGTAGCAACATGTCGCGATATCGCGACACTTTTTCTCTTTTGGCTACGATGTTGCAACATGTCGCGATATCGCGACACCTTTTCTACTTTGGCCGTGAAAATGCAACATGTTGCGATATCACGACACCTTTTCTCTCTTGGTCATGAAAATGCAACATGTCGCGATATCACGACACCTTTTCTCCTTTGGCCACAAAAATGCAACATGTCACGATATCGTGACACCTTTTCCCATGGTCACAAAAATGCAACATGTCGCGATATCGCGACACCTTTTCTCCCTTGGCCACGAAAATGCAACATGTCACGATATCACGACACCTTTTCTCCCTTAGCCGCAAAAATGCAACATGTCGCGATATCGCGACACCTTTCCTCCCTTGGCCGTGATGAAGCAACATGTCGCGATATCGTGACAACTTTCCACCCTTGGCCTCGACGAAGCAACATGTCGCGATATCGTGACAACTTTCCACCCTTGGCCACGATAAAGCAACATGTCGCGATATCATGACAACTTTCTACCCTTGGCCGGGATGAAGCAACATGTCGCGATATCGTGACAACTTTCCACCCCTGGCCGCAATGAAGCAACATGTCGCGATATCGCAACAAATTTCCACCCTTGGCCGCGATGAAGCAACATGTCGCGATATCGCGACAACTTTCCTCCCTTTGTCGCGAAGAAGCAACATGTCGCAATATTGTGACAACTTTCCGCCCTTGACCGTGACGACGCAACATGTCATGATATCACGACAAATTTCCTCCAATGACCGCGATGGCGCAACATGTCGCGATATCATGACAACTTTCCTCCAATGACCGTGACGGTGCAACATGTCGCGATATCGCGACAACTTTCCTCCCTTTGCTTTTTCTTTGATCATTGGCTCAAGGACCTTTCAAGAACCTGCCTAATCACCTCATCCTCAATAGCCATGTCACTGTGCAACTGAACCCCTACCTCCTTCTCAGCACCCATCTTAGCCAAGAAGTCGACCGCTTTGTTTAAATATCTACTCACATAGACTGGAATCACATCATCTAATTCCTTCCATAATTCCTTAATTTGAGTGACAAGAATCCTCAACCTCCATGCTTTCAAAGCAAAGTTCCTCATGCAATCTAGAGCTCCAACCATTATTTGAGAATCTGATTCAAGTATGATCCTCCTGTGGCCCTGTTTCACTACCCAAATAGAAGCAGATTTGATAGCTATGGCTTCTGCTTCATTTTTTGTGGCTCTTCCCAAGCCTTGCAGTTCCCAATAGAGCATTGATCCATCATGATTTTGGCAAACCACTCCAATTTCGGCACTACCCGAATTGCCCTTTGCAGCTTCATCAGTATTAATTTTAATCTAGCCTTCTGGTGGTGGTTTCCAACTAGCTCTGTCCTATCCCTCTTGCTCTTCAACTCCCTCTTCCATTGGCACAGTAACAACCTGAGTTTCCTCTACAGCATAGAAAGTTATAGTTTCTGTGACTTTGCTCCAGATGACCTGCCAAACTCCATCTAACAAGGACAAAATTTCTCTAAAAATTATAGCATTTCTCTCCAACCACACTTGCCACCAAATTAAGTTTAATCCAAGCTCCCAACCAATTCGAAGAGCTTTAGATTTTAATCTACCACTCTTCCATCTTTCCCAGATATTAGTCCGATTCAAGTCACCATTAAATTGAATTTTAAAGTAAAAAAGCCATCGCTTCCAAATCTAACACGTGAAAGGGCACTCAAACATTAGGTGATCAGTTGTTTCCTCGTTCTTGTAGCATAATACACATTGAGATGGATTGATGATTCCTCTACATCTGAGATTTTCAAAAGTGAGAATTTTGTTGTGCATAAACTGCTAGGCAAAAAAGTTTACTTTCGGCCAGCCATTGGAGTGCCAAATATTTCTCCAATCCTCTATCGGGAATGAATGGGGGGGAGGCTCTGGGAGGATCTTGTCATATCCGTACTTCATTGTATAGACACCAAGGCTCCCATAGCCCCAAGCTAATTCATCCTCCTCGTCTCTACCTGTGAGAAATCTTTCTGACAAGATTTTAGTCATGGTGGGTGCCAACTTCGGAGGGATTGAAATTGGCCACTCCTCCAACTTCTTAAACTGCTTAAACTTATACTCCCCCAGCTGACTAGTGATGAAATAACTTTCAATGTGGACCCATCCCTTGGTTTCTATGGTTGTTTTTATTGGTTGCAATTCAAGAAATTCAACAATGATGGGTGGGTATTGATCCCATGAATCTGTCCAAAAATGTGCCTTCTCCCCTCTCCCCACTTTCCAAAACAATCGATCTTTAACTACCTAAGATCCTAGCTTGAGAACTTGCCACACTAAGGATCCAGGACCATCCAAAGGGAAACGACCCACTTCATTGGGGTTAACATGACCCAAATATTTACTAGTTAGGATTCTACTGAATAAGGAGGTTGGTTGGGAAATCCACCTCCAGTACAGCTTTCCATCCAAAGCTTTATTATTTAATTTGGATATTCTTAGTCCCAACCCTCCTTTTACCTTGGGCTGGGTTACTTTATCCCAACCAACTAAGGCCCATTTCCTCTCTCCTTTTACTCCTTCCCATAAAAATATTCTAGCCATATTGTCCAGCTCTTTCCATATAGTATGTGGGGCGGCCAAGATAGAGAATTTATAAATTGGCATGGCCTGAATGACTGACTGTAAAAAATTTAATCTACCCCCATAGCTTAACCATTTGTGAGACCAATGATTCATTCTATCTTTGATACAATCCAAAATATTCTTCCAGATATCTCTTTTTATTTATTTTTAAATGCAAAGGAACCCCCAAGTAAACCATTGGGAGAGAAGTCCTTGTGAATCCCAAGATCTCTAGAACTCTGTCCTGGAGCCTTTGATCAAGATTGAGAAAGACCACTTTGGATTTTTCATCATTGATGACTTGGTTTGAAGCCCTAAGGTAGACATTAAGAGTATCTCTCGATCACTCTTGCTTCCCCGAAGCCGGCCACTCCAACCAATCTTGTATCATCCACAAACTGTAGGTGAGTCAAAAATTCCTCACCCACCTTGATACCTGTTAGCAAACCTTGATGTCTTCTCCTTAAGAAAAGTCTACCTAATCCTTCAACCAAAATGAGGAAAAGATAGGGAGAGCAAGGGTCCCCTTAACGAAGGCCTCGGGTGGCACCAAAAGGTTGCGAGGAAAGACCCTTGATTAACACTGAATAAGATGAAGTAGAAACACAACTCATGACCCATTCTATCCAGTCCTGAGAGAAACCAAAGGCTGCCATCATATTTGACAAGAAACTCCACTCCACCCTATCATAAGCCTTTGACATATCTAATTTAATGAACATTCCTTTATTACCAGATTTTTGCATTGTATGGATTGCCTCCTGAGCAAGAACCACCCCATCCAAGCCTACCCTCTACAAAACCCCCTTGCTCTGAGGAGATAATGTTATGTAAAAGAGGTTTTAGCCGTTCAACAATTACCTTTGTGATTATTTTATAAATCACATTGCATAAGGCAATAGGTCTATAATCTGAGATATGTACCCCCTCTTCCACTTTTGGAATTAAAGTGATGAAGGTATGATTTAATGCCTTAAGCATTCTTTTATTACCTCTAGACTCCTCTATGATAGCCAAAACATCCTCCTCCAATGTATCCCAAAAGGCCTGAAAAAACTCAATTGGAAAGCCATCTGGTCCTGGAGTTTTGCCTGTGCTCATTCCAAAGACCACATTCTTTAGTTCTTCTCTATCAATGGGTTTAAGAAGGGTCTGATTTTCTTCTTCAGAGATAATAGAGGGTATGACATCAATAACTTTGTTTTGAGCCTCTTCATATTGCTCCATACTTTCCTTAAAAAGGTTAGAAAAATAATCCATTGAATGGGAATGCATACCAAGAAGAGTATCAAAGGAGTGTCCATTCTCATCTTGAAGAGCTTCCATGTTATTCATCTATCTCCTAGCACAGGCTGACCGATGGAAAAATTTGGTATTTCTATCACCTTCTAATAACCAAGTGGTTCTTGCTCTCTATTTCCAGTAGGTCTCCTCTTGGTTATCAATGTCCTCAACCGCTTTACGCAAGGCATCATCCTCGGCTTTGAGCTACTCTGTAATTGTTCCTTCCCTAAAGTGTTTTTGAACCTCATCCCATCTGGCCACCGAACGAGCTCTTTGGAGCTGGAAGTATGTCTTGTTAGCTTGCCTCCATTGCTTCAGTTGAGCTTTGACATAATGAAGTTGTTTGTGGAATCTAAACATTGATGTCCCAAAAGGTAGACGACCTTCTTCCCACCACTGTGGAATTTTCTTACGAATATCCTCTTTTTGTAGACAAAAATTCTCAAATTTAAAAGGTTTGTGATGTTGCCCTGTCATAACCCCTCCCTCCAACAAAATAGGAAAGTGATCTGAAACTGGACCCTCCAAAATTTGGAATTTTGTATTCCATTTTACAAATGCCTCCTCTGAAACCAAAAAATGGTCTAGCTTTACCTTCCCGCTATGTGGCTCCCTCCTCTTGTTAGTCCAAGTAAAGTTGGTTCCAGGGCCTTTAATATCCACTAAGTGAAAAGCCTGGACTTGGGCAATCAGAAGTCGATCCCTTGGGTCCAAAATTGGGGTTCCCCCTTTTCGATCGCTAGAAGATAATTTAGCATTAAAATCCCCAGCAATAATCCAATCTAAATCTTCCCTTGAGGTCCTCATGTTATGCACAACTTTCCATTGAAGCCTCTGGCCATCAAGGTTTTGATCCCCATAAAAATTTGTGATTAAAACATGTTCATCTGTGACATTATTCCTAAAATGAGATGTGAGAACACCCCTCCAAGCTATATGTTCTATTGTAGTCCATTCCAGAGAGTTCCAAAGAGTAACAATCCCCCCTGAGGCACCTTGGGTAGCCACATCCATATGAAAAATGCCCCTCCAAATTCTGTTAACTGTTTTACACATAAGATCTAACGACATTTTTGTCTCCTGGATAAGTAAAAAATCTGTTTTGCATTTTTCTAAGAGTATTTGAATAGCAGATTGATGGGTTCTACTGTTTAAACCCCTAACATTCCATGATTGTATAATCATTGAAAACCTTGAGAGCAGTAAGAATCAATTGGCCTCATCAATCCTCCAGTGATCAGTTTGTCTCCTTGAACTGCTAGTAGGTCCTTATTTGATTTTCTACCCACTCCTTGAGAGTTGCTATTTTGTGATCTCTTTTCCACCTGAGTTATCCCTAGAGTTGGCCTTTCTCTATTCTTTTCTGCTATTCCCATGCTGACATCCTTGATTATTGGCTACGCTTTGGTATGCACTATCAATGCCCCTGCACTCTCTGACTGTGGTAACTCAGAGTACTCAATTACCTATTCTATGATGATGGGAGATGAAGGAGAAGCTTGAGCGTGGATGTTATTGTTTTTAGTATTCCCATCCACTCCTTCCATGACTTGATCCTCTTGGTCCACTAGTGTCTTAAATATTTCATACCTATTGGCTGGCTTGAGTTGTGTTTGCTCTTTACCATTTTTCTTTTGATTTCTCCTTCTTTTGGGCTGTTCAAATCCATATCTTTGAAATTCTTTACGCTGAGGAGTATTGGTTGGTTCTTTCGTTAGAGTTGAATTACCCTCCCTGGGAAGATTTGGCCTTCCAAGCGGGGCCTCCATTTTTGTGTTCAAATTATTTGGGCAAAACTAGGCCAAATGCCCGTATTTGTGGCAAACTCTACATCTGAAGGGCGGAGCCTCATAATCTAGTTGTTGAATCCAAGATAGTCCTGCCAGTTCAAGTTCCACCTCTGCTGGTAGAGGCTAGCTAATATCCATTTCCACACAAATTCTTGCAAAAATAGTTGTGTTTCCTTCTATGGTGTCTTTGGAGACACCCAAATGTCTTCCAAGGGAGTTACCGATCATTTCCAAAACCTGCTCACCCCAAAACTCCATTGGAAGAGCATACAAATGGATCCAAACTGGGACAACCGTGGGTTCAATATGAGGATCGAAACCCACTCTCTAGGGTTGAAAAAATAACCCTGCCGGACCATGGTTCCTCTTTTCTGATTCAAAAGCCCTATTTCTATCAACTAGAGAAGAAAAACTAACAATGAAATACCCATTTCTAATAAACCATAAGGAGTACTCACCATGAGGCTCCCAGTTTTGCCTAACCCAGGAATGCAAGAAATTTAGGGTAGGGCGAATACCCATGAATTTACAGATTAGATCATGGTTGGCTCTGTATAAGACTGTGTCTTCAACCATCCTTGGCTCGATGACAATCTTGGGCCTTGATTCGGACTGCGGAAGGCATCCATTGACTCGTTGGGCTGTTGATCTCTTTCCAGCATTCTTGAAGAGCATATGAAGAGCATTTCTCTGAGCTTCGTCATTAGAATATGGAGATTTATCTTTTAGCAAGTCTACAAAAGAGCTCTTTCTCCCTATGAGAGGATCCGGAGGAGTCCCCATTGGACCCTCCTGGGGTAGTAGACTTGCCTTTAGATCCACAGTAACCAAAAAAACACTACGGCAACCCACCAGATGCCCTGGATTTTCCTTAGCTCCAGAAACCCTAGAACATCGCTTCTTGCCTGCTCCAAATTTTTCTCGTGCAGCTCATTCAAATTATTGACATCATCTTTATAATAATATTATAAAACACAAAAAACAATAAAAACAGAATAAAAACAAAAAATAAAAACATTTCTTTTTTATAGTAGGTATATAATTAAAATATATACCTCTCAAACCTATCACATATATATATATATATATATATATATATATATATATATATATATATATATATATATATATATATATATATATATATATATGCTAAAATCTAAGTTTAAGCACAATGCCTAGACTTAGGAATGGAAAACAAATTGAAGAAGAAGAATATTGGTTAGGAAAACCATTAAATAACCTGGATGTCCTTCCTGAAGATCAAATTCTAGAAGAAGGAACCCTAGATCAGCAAGAATAAGAGCTTGTTGTAAGAAATGAACAAGAAGAAACTAATAGAGAGGAAGGATCCTCAACCCCTAAGATGTCTCCGAGAGGAGCTGTCATGTTTGAAAACATGGAACAATTATGGAAGTTCCTTAATACTAATATTGGTGTGCTTAATAGAGCAGTCTATATGGACAAGGATCGAATTAGTGACACTCAAGCAACTCTAGGAGACGTATTTCACACACACACTAATCCCTTGTCATTTATTGAACAAGAGAGTGATCAAGCTGGACCATCCAATTTAGATATGGTAGCTATAATCTAGAACATGCAACAACAACAGGTTACCAAACCATATAAAGTGTCTGTTAGCAAGCCTAGGTTTATTCTCACATAAAATAAACCATCATTTACTGCTCTATTTCACCAAGCCATTGAGCAATATACCTCAAATCAACAAAAACCTAAAACAAAACCAAACACCAATTACCAATAATCTGGAATACAACATAATACTATTACAAATCCTCTTCATAATAGTCTTCCTACCAATGCTTTGCATAATAGCAATATAACATCTAATCCTTATGTCACACCATCATACACTCATAAATCCCATACCTATGTCCCAGCGAACTAATATGGTGGACAAACTAGTAATCTTGAAACTGTGGTGAAACAGTTAGTTTCCCGCATGGACCAGATAGACCCCTACCGTCCCTCGTACAACTACCGAGAGATGTGTAGTCAGCCTTTAGATCCTATAGTTGTAGCACAACCATATCCTAAAAATTTTCCTATGCCTGTCTTGCCCATATATAAGGGAATTGAATATCACATAGAGCATCTTCGTATGTTTAGGATAGCATGTCATGATATATCGCATGATGACTTATTATTGCTAAAAATGTTCCCGAAAATTTTAGGAGGAATGGCATTAGAGTGGTATTATCAATTACCCACTAATTCTTTGAGTAAATTTGAAGAGACTGTTGAGTCTTTTGTGCATCAATTCAGTGCCTACATCGAAATGCATGGGACCATTAAAGCCTTGTACAACTTAAAACAAGACAAAGATGAATGTTTTGCCGATTTCCTAGCTAGGTGGAGACAGTTGATAGGAAAATTACACTTTGTGTTACCTTATAGGGAGATGTTGGACATCTTTATTAATAATTTACAAGACCAACTATCATACGAATTATCAACTGCTACCTTGACCACCTTCGATCAGGCTATAGACTTAGCCAAATGAGTGGAAGATGCTCTCATTCGGAGAGGACAACTTAAAAAGAAAGACGATGAGAAAACATCCAAAAATCAATATAAAAATAAACAAGTTGTGGGTGATGGAGTCACTGATAGTAGAAATATTGCTACTATTAATGCTACGAAGACAATGGAGAAGTTCATATTGAAACCTCCCGATAAACCTCCTCGAGAATTTACTAGGTTAAATCAACCTTTATCAACCATTCTCCCGCAATTATTAGAATGAGGTTTGATTCAATTACCAACTATTCGGGAACATGATCCAACTATACCCGGATAGAGAGCTGATTTACACTGTGACTTCCATAGAGGACCTGGACACACTACCAACTCTTGTAAAAGATTAAAACATAAAATACAGGGCCTAATTGATAACAATGAGATGGAGGTGCAAGCCTTTCAACCTAAGCAAAATCCTCCTAATAATACTCAAAAGAACATTCCTCAAACCCAGAATCAAAATTCCAATCAATCATTGGACATATTTCAATATCCTTTACCAAAGCATGACAAGGAAGTGACTAATAAAATGGAACATCATAATGTTCCCCCTCCTACCCGATATGTTGGAACTATTAGTGGGCATTTACCTGTTCATGATTTGGAAATATTTGACACAAATTTATTCGAAGTAACAACCAGGCCTCTACATAATATTCAGACACCTGATCTTAGTGATACAGAATATGAGACTAAGAGTGATATGGAAATCACCTCAAATCAATCGAATAGCTCTGAAGATGAATCAGATGCTATTCTCCCTATCACAAGTCATATGGTCCCAGAAGAGCCATTTCCAAGAAGAGTCACTACTCGACCATCATCTCACCAATTAATTTCTAATGAACAAGCCATAAATGTTAGACCAAGACCCATTCATCATCCGCAGAATAATATTGTGGGTACCATCGAAGATGTTACTAGAAAACAGGCTCAAAACTCTCAACATGATCAAATGCAAAATGATGGATCAACTCCATTTGTTTTAAAAGTTCCTAATAAAGGGAATCAGACACCTAATGTGCAATCTAAACCTCCTTATAATATTAATGAGAAAATATCAAACATTACATCTAGAATTTCCCTTTTGGACCTTTTAAGATCCTCTCCTACACATAGAGATGAATTAATGCTCACATTAAGCCAGATGATGGTACAACAAGACAGTCAACCTGAAGCCATGGATAATACTATAATGACTCGTGAAGTTGATTGTATTGACTTCTGGGATAGAGACATACCTCAACATAGTTTACATAAGGATAACCCCTTATATATTACTACCTTAATTGGAGATGTAGCAGTTAAACGAGTCTTGATTGATGATGGTTCATATTTAAACATCTGCACTTTTGACTTCTACCAAATATTTGGGTTTAGAAGTGATGAAATGAAAAGAATTGATATGATCATAAAAGCCTTCAATGACGAAACACAAGAAACATGTGGAGTTATTACCATTCCATTGTAGGTTGGTCCGAGAACCTTGGATATGACCGTGTTTATTGTACATTGCCCTACATCGTATAATATACTCTTGGGTCACCCTTGGATCAATGCAATGTGAGCTATTCTCTCAACTTTACATCAATGTGTTAAATTCAAATTTAAGAATCAGTTGGTTACCATCCATGGTGATCCTAAACTCTTTGATATGTGTGCTTTGGCAGAACTTGTTGGAGTTCAATTTTGCCCTGATTTATCATCCACACATCCTAATTCTCATTATCCATATAAAAATGTGAAACACACACCCACAATGCCATCTACTCCTTCTACATCAGTTCCACCCCTTCATACAGCTCAAACATCCTCTAAACAAACTACATTAGGACCTCAAAAAAATCCTAATCCCACAACCAAGGCTTCTTGTTTTACTCCTATCACTTTTATACCTATAAAATACCCATCTATTGACACCTCTACACCATATACATCCACCAAAGGCATAGTTTATGCATCATAAGATGTAGGAAATGTTCCTTCTACCTCTTATGCTCTTATTGACGAGCTCTTACCCAATTTATCTACAATTCTTATATCAGAGAAAACGAATGCTGCTATGCAATATTACCTTATTTTAAATAATTTGCCACCATCTCCTTGTACCTTGGGTCTCCCATAGCCTATGGGAAGTATTTACCAAGTCGGGAGTTGCACTTTTATTTATAAGGGATATGACTGGGGTAGAATACCCAGAAACATCAAGACTCATTATGATGGATATTCTCGATGTTATTTTACCAATGAATATATTAAAGGAAAATCTATAATGCTTAAATAGGGATATAAAGGGAAAGGTTTGAGACCTTTCCAAAATGGTATGAAAGAACCTTTTGAGTTAGAACCATGGCCTACCCGATGTGGTGTGGGCCTATTTCCTAGTAACGGTCAACCTTTCCCATTTGAGGATGATGACCACCTAATATGTTACCAAGATTATTTGGATAAACATGATGCTTTGTGTTTAATGAATAAGCCATTTACATGTAATATGCTATCTATAGCCTACCTTGAGATGATCGCCAAATCCGACGATGAGTTGGAGGGAGATATCTTCCATGATGTCTCCGTTGAGGAATTATTACATCATGAATTTTATTTTGATGGCTCTATACCTAGTATATTGAGGCTGCAACTCCTCAATACAAATGATCTAAGCTAACCTTGGAAGAATTACAAGAATTGGGCGTTTCACCCACCCAACCTAATTTTGAGAAAAATATACACATGGAAGTAGAGAATTTCATAAAAAATTAACATTGGAACTGAAGATAATCCTCACATAATCAACATTGGATCAGAATTGAGTCTAGAAAAACAGGATAAATACATTGCATTTCTTAGAGAATATGAAGATTTCTTTGCTTGGACATATGAAGATATGCCAGGTTTAGACCCTTCTGTAGTTATGCATCACCTAGTAGTCCATCCGGATGCTAAACCTGTTAAATAGAAACTTAGAAAAATGCATCCTAAAGTGGCCTTACTAGTCAAATGGGAGTTAGAAAAACTCTTAAATGTCATTTTTATACAAGCCATTGATTATGCTGAATGGATCTCGAATGTAGTTCCAGTAACTAAGAAAGAATCTACCAAAGTTAGGGTTTGCATAGACTTTAGAGATATTAATGTTGCATGCCCTAAAGATGATTTTCCTCTTCCCAATATGGATCAGATCATTGATTTTACTGTTGGGAGTGGAATGATATCCTTAATGGATGGATTTTTTGGTTATAATCATATCAGGATAGCTCCTGAATATCATGCTAAAACAACCTTTATTACCCCTTGGGGGATGATTTTTTGGAAAGTGATGCCATTCGGTTTGAAGAATGCAGGTGCAACATATCAATGGGACATGACTTATATTTTTCATGATATGATGCATGATATACTACATGATTATGTAGATGACATTATAGCTCGTTCTACTAATGAATATGACCATTTAGATGATTTGAGAAAAGCATTTAATCGGTTAAGGGAATATCTTATCCGATTGAATCCAGCAAAATGTATATTCGGAGTTAAGTCCGATAAATTATTGGGGGTTATAGTTTCTTTACGTGGCATCGAACTTGACCCTCTCAAGATTGCGGCTATCACTGATATGCCCACACCCACAAACATATATGAATTACAAAGTTTACAAGGTAAGCTTCAAGCTATCCGTCGCTTCATCGATAAGCTGGCGGATAAAACTAGACCCTTTATTAAGCTTCTTAAGAAGGATGTCTTTTTCCATTGGGACTACGAATTTCAACAAGCATTTGAACTCCTCAAACAATATCTTCTTAACCCACCTGTGCTTTCACCACCTAGACCTGATCGTCTATTTATCTTGTATATTTCGGCTTCTGATTTTGCCTAAGGAGCTATGCTAGCTCAACTTGATGATGCAAAAAGAGAGCGTGCTAATTATTATATCAGCAGAACATTAATCAGTTATGAAACCCGCTACACAGAATTAGATAAGTTATGTCTAGCAGTTGTATTTTCTACACAAAAATTATGCCATGATATGCTCAGTCAGAAAACGTATGTTATTGTTAAATCTGATCCTTTGCGGTATCTCATGAGTCGACCTTATTTATCTGGTCGCACAAAAAAGTGGGTTATTGCCCTAAGTGAGTTTGAACTCACGTTTATAGGACAAAATTCTATTAAGGGTCAAATCATAGTAGATCAATTAGCTGTTGCACCCTTAGAGTCTACCCATCCCCTCATCATTGAGTTTCCTAATGAATGCCTTAAACTAGAGGTAGACCATCCAGAGCAATGGTCCTTATACTTTGACAGAGCTCGATGCATGAGTGGGGTTGGTGTAGGTATTATTTTAATATCTCCATAGAAACATCTTATACCTCTATCCTTTAAATTAACTTTTGCTTGTACTAATAACACTACTGAATACGAGGCTCTAATCCTTGGATTACGAGCTACCTTGGCACTAAAAATTAAAAATCTATTGGTTTTCGATGATTCTCGACTTGTTATAAATCAAATTAATGATGTTTATCAGACCAGATATGATAAATTGCATCCATATAAAGCATATGTATTACAATTGATATCTTTATTTGATCAAGTTATCTTGGAAGCTTTTCCTCGAACTAGCAATCGTGCGGCTGATGCTATGGTTGTAGTTGTATCTCTTTTACCCTTGTAGTTAGATGACGAATATGCTATCGTAATTATTCATCGACTCTAGGAACCTGCTTCAAATAAATCATGCTTAGAACATTTGGATGTGTTTCTAATCAACGAAACTACTCCTAAACTTTGGTATACTGATATCTTAAATTTTCTTCAACATGGGACCTTCTATGAAGGTTTTAACAGAAACCAACGCTGGTTATTGTGTAGACGAGCAAGTCACTTCATCATAATTGGCAATACGTTGTATAGGAGATCTTTTGAAGGTATCCTACTGATATGTTTGAATCTAGCAGAAGCTAGATCAGCTTTGAGTGAAGCCCATGATGGATATTGTGGGGGACACTTTAGTGGTAGCACCATTGCTAAGAAGCTCTTTTGGATAGGATATTTTTGGCCTACCATGGAAAACGATGCACATGATTATGTGCACCATTGCGACAAGTGCCAAAAACATGCTGACCTTGTCCATGCGCCTACACAAGAGCTATAGGCTATTTCATCCCCTTGGCCCTTTTCAAAATGGGGCTTAGACATCATGGGAAAAATCAATCCTGTGTCATCTGATGGACACAAATTCATCATAACCGCCACCGATTATTTCACAAAGTGGGTTGAAGCTATGCCCTTAGCTTCTTGCACTGGAACCCAAGTTTCCAAATTTATTTTTAATCAAATTATTTGTAGGTTCGAAATTCCTACAAATATCATCTCGGATAATGGAACTTGTTTCAAAAATAAAGATGTCAAGAAATTATGTCAAAAATATAAAATTCAACATCGTTGGTCCACTCCCTATTATCCTCAGGGTAATTGCCAGCGTAAGCATATAATAAAACATTAATTAAAATCCTCAAAATACTGGTCAATAAATCTGGCCGAGATTGGCACATTCAACTATATCCTGCTTTGTGGGCTTATCGAACTAGCATTTGTACCCCCACATGAACTTCACATTTTGTTTTGGTTTATGGCACTGAAGCAGTTTTTCCCTTTGAATTAGAAGTTCCTTCTTTGGATCTGCTACTTCAAGATACTGAAGTAGGATATGAATATCGTGCTGGCATATTTAGTCAGCTGGAACTCCTAGATGAGAAGTGCTTCAATGCTTTAGAGCATATTTGAGCCTATCAGAAAAAGCTTAAACAAGCATATCTCAAGAAAGTTCATCATCGATCCTTTGAGATCGAAAACCTTGTCTTGAAAGAAAATAAAAAAAATACTAATGCAACTAAAGATATTAAAGGTAAATTTGAGCCCAACTGGCTTGGACCGTATATTATTACTGCTAAATTCGGCTTGGGAGCATACATATTAGCTACCTTAGATGGTAAATATCTTAAAAAACCTATGAACATTATGCATCTTAAGTGCTATTATGCATAATTCTGGCCATTTCATCATTGTATATATTGTTATTTTGCATATTGTTTCATTTTAGTCATCTATATAAAAATTTCAAAAAAAAAAAAAACAATCACATTGTGTATCTTCTCAATTCATCAATCAAAATCAAAATATAAAAACTTCAAAATCATCAAAATCTTCAAAAAAATCTTTTATTTTCACACCTGTTAATTCTTGAAGTATTGCATCTATATTTTCAGTTATTTTGGATAAATTAGCATTTATTTGGAATCCCGCACTTTCACACTCACATGAATAAATATCTTGATTTTATTTGGTATGATTAATAATCTCTCTTATATCAAAGTCCACAGTTGAATTAAATAAAGTTCTGACCATAGAGAATTGATCTTGTTATTTATTTGAACCAAGTATATCTCTTCACATTAAAATGATTTCATTGCAAATTCGATATGATGCTACATAGTAGAAGTGGTTTCTTGAGCGAAAAATTTCCCCTGCTATCCTATCATGCACATGGTCTAGAATATTTGAGAATTGACAAAAGGACAAGCTCACCCCTACCCAGAATAAAAATCCCTTGCTCTACAGCCAATCCGAGCAAGTATCCCTAGTATAGGAAGAAAAAGAAAAGTCAAAGAAAATGAAAAAAATAAAAATATCATTTTATACCATCTCAGCAATATTTCAGCATTATCTTAGTTCCAAGCAAAAAATACAAAAAATTAAAGAGAAGAGAAAGCAAAAGCAAAATGCAAATAAATCCCTTTCCCTACCCCTTGAAAAGAAAAGAAGGGTGAATGAGCTTGAATCCCTAGAATTCTCAATTATTCGAAAACTGTGAGGTAAGCCCCATAACAGGTGGTTTGTGCCCAACCCGCTTGGCCTTGGGTAACTCCTAGCATGGTGATATGTCTGTCACATTAGCGACCTTCTTTTGTATAGACCTAAGTTTTCTTATGGATTAGCTAGCTCTTGATAACCCGAATTACATAGTAGCCTGGTACGGTTACATGCATATAAATCATGGTCAACGAACACTTATTTGGTTAATTCAAATTACTTGTATCAAATTATCTTGCTCAAAATTGGTAAATGAACAATACAATTGCACACACATTTGTATTTGAGAGATTTTGTATCATTATGATAAATCAAGATCGGCAATGAACTCACATATGCACATGAGGATTCCTTATAAATCTACATTTGTCTTTGAGATAATGTAAAATATTTCTATAAAATTTTTGGAATAATATCATCTTATTATTTTGAGAATACTTGCTTAGCATAAAAACAATTAAATACATTTCTTTCCAAAAATCCAGAATTTTCTTTCAAAACATCTTCAAAAATCTAGCAAATAAAGTCACATATATTTTTGACTTCTGCAACGATGGTATAGTTCCTAAAAACCTAAATTGGAATTTTATGCCTACTACAAGTCCTCATCTTATATATTTTTTGTTTATCTCAAAATCAAAAACCAACTATGCAATAAAATTATTTTTTGGATTTTGCGATGATGGTATAAGTCTAAACCTATAATTCTATGCCTAGCACAAACCATTGTTCTAATTTTATTTCCCATTCATTATTATTTATAAAACATATGGCTTATATCATTATGTTACACAATTGTGCTTTAAAAAGAACGAACGCATTTTTCTATTTCATTTCATTATGTCAACATTCAATTTTGCAACGATGGTATAATTCCTAGGGAATTGTTCACAATTTTATCACACTTAGGAATATTATGCCCAACAAAAATCATATTTTTAATATTTCATGCATAATATTTTTATGAAAATCTGAAAATAAATCATCACCATCATCATTTTCATCATCACAACACAAAGTATTAGGACAATCTCTTAAGCACTCTTTTACTTTTAACAATATTTCTATACTGGGATTAGCTTGATGACCTAGCAAGCGGCGACTCCATGAAATGGTCTATAACAACGACAATATCCTTTGAAATTAATGTTAGAAGTCCCTTTATTTTTTATCAAATCACACCACAAAACAACCAATTTGTTTACATCAGATTATTTCATTTAAATTTTACAAAGATGACATAAAATTCTACTATTTCCAAATGACATAATTACATGAATAATCAATCAACAAATCCAAAATTAAAGCATCATCAAACATATGGACAAGTCATATCACAAAAATATCATATATATATATATATATCAAAATATATGTATATCATATCACAACTGGATTGGTATGCCACAATCTATACCCTAGCATACTCAATCCCCTCAAAAATATCTACAATTCAGTCTATAGTAGCTAGTCTCGAGAAGCCCTCGAGCTCTCAGCCTCATCTCCTCTCTCACCCTGAGGTGGAAGAGGTGGCCCCATCGGAGTTCATCCTATGTCACGAGTCCTCGACATCGATCGTGAGGATGTCCTCGACGACCCCATCCTGATCAGATTCGCAATGCCAGTTGGCAGCTGTAACCTCTGGCCCTTTGGAACCATCTGGAAGTATACTCCTTGATAGAATGTGGTCTGAGCGATAGCCCATGCCAACTCCTACATGCTCGCCCCTCTGCTCCAAGCCCTGAGTAGTGTAGCCTCATCCTATAGTGTCTACACCTGAGCTCAAAGGTGGGCAACCTCAGCTCAAAGAACCGCCATCTCACTGCTCTCCCCCACCTCGACACCCTTGCCCTTATCGAGTGATGCTGGCCTATGCCTCTGCTGAGAAGGGAGTCCCTCCTCCCTCCTCTCAGGCTGCTACGGTCTCTTCGAAGCCTATGGCACTCCTAGGCATCTCTCCTAAGGAGACCGTCACTACTCCCTCCCTTCGTGATGCCTCGTTGCATCGATGGCAGCCTGGTGTTGCCTCCCCATCCGTCGTACAACTATGTGCATCAGACCCTATGCCTTCATAATCCAAGGAGGGTGGATGCCTACGTACCAAGCATCATACCCATCTGTGACCCCATTGTCGTCCCCATCCACTAGCTGAATGGAGGCATTGTCCACATCTTGACTCCAAAATCATTACATATCTGGAGCCTCGCTTAGTGTAGTACTATCTCAAACAATCTAAGAGTACTCATAATCCTTTAGGGAAGGGATCCCATGTTATAGACCAAACTGCTATAAAACTTGGTCATAGAAATGGAGCTCTACCTCTCCTCACTCCATCCTTATCCAGAAGACTCACCTGATGCGAGCCAATTCCTATTCATCCTCTCCCCACCCTAGGTGCTCTCTCCATGACCTCCAGGTTATCTGGTCAGGGATGAGGTCGTCTAGCAACCTCTGGGACATCGGTAGATCTATCCATCGCTGTGACCCTCTCTAGATCCACCAATAGAAAACCTAGGGTCTCTTTCGATCAACCCCTGTCAGTGGAAGCCCTATCGGCCTTCGCACCGCAATGTGCTCCTAGCACCAAACTTGTAGTAACGATGTCAAAACCAGACATCAACCTCCCTTGTATATGACCCCGTACAGGATCCTATACAAGCAGCATAGTACAAAGCTGCCCCAAGAAAATCTATAGTCGTGGTATCTCATATCTCAGACCACATCCGAGAGTAGCCATGGTAACCTGCATCCACTATGGTGGCATAGCAGTAAGCCACCCACTACCCCTACCAAAACCTGAGTCAATAGAGACACCCCAAGCATCTGTCGTAATGTCTCGATGTTCACCTCGCCCTCCTCTAGGGTGAAGCTAGGATCTCCGCACAGCCGCATCATAGCATGGCCCTGATTGGCCATAGGAGTCATCAATCATACCTATATGGGGATCCTAAATATCCTCCATACATCCTCTAGAATGGGAGCCATCTCCCTTTTCGATAACCAAAAATAGGACGAGCCCAGATACCACCTCTCTACTAGGGTTGTCAGTAGCCCCATGTCTGTTGGTATTTGTGGCATCTTTGCCACATGTTGTAGTCCGACCTCTGCTAGTCAGTCTCGCTCTGCCTGGTCGAGCGTGATTACGTTGTCTCTGAGTCCCCCGTATTTCCACTCCCAAATTTTTAGTAATCCCCTCTAAAAAATAAACAATCAAACAATAAAAATCATTAATAGATAATCATTAAAATCAATTTCATCTCATAAAACAATGATGATATCATCCACCATTGGATGATATCGTCCTAAATTGATCGTCCTTGGTAGGATGAAATCATCTTCGATTTCGCAACTTGGGGATCGCCCCTTGTTGGACGGGATCGCCCCTATTTCACCGATTTTGCCCCTAGATGAAATCGGTGATCTAGGGACGATTTTGACAAAATTGGGATGATTTCATCCCGACGTCATCGACGGCCTAAAAACGGCCGCAATGCCCCAAAAAATTCAAATTTAAATAAAAAATTACACAAATCCAATTAAAAACATAATTCACTAGGTTTAGATCCTTACCCGCAACCCGCGCCGGACCTCTATCGATCTGTGCATTGTTTTAACCATTTCGCCTGCAGAGTTCTAAAAATAACAACAATGAACAATAATAATGAATTAGGGTTTTACCCTATTTTTCTTAATTTTATTTAAAAAACAACAGCATTTTTTTTTAAATATTGTTTTTTCATGCTTTTACCTCAAACGTTCAATTTGGGTAAAAACTCAAAGGGGGCACCATAGTAAGTAGTTGTACGATTTGACATAGAATCATCATCTAAAAAATTGAGTAAATTTTTGCTTTCTCGTAAAACGGGAAGAACTCGTATTTAACGCATTTTCTTCAAAAAATTTTCTAAAGAGAGGGCAAAATGTAGCATCCTAAAATTTGCGTAGTTAAACCCTTAGTAAAAGATAAAAATTTGAATTTTGACCCTGAAACCGCCCGTTAACCGCTCTCCCTATTTTTTGCACCATTTTTAGGAGTTGTTTTTACCGTTGGACAATATTGTCGTCGATCAGACGAAATAGTCCCAGATCGGACAAATTTGTTTGGAGCAGAACATCCAGACAATTTCGTCCCAAAACCGAATTTTCATAATTAGCTTATGTTTTAACATCCTCTCCAACTTGGGTAGAAGCGTGTCTGTGTAGTTGGAGATTCCTTTACTGAGGATCTCCCAGATTGAGATGATCCCCAACCTCCTAACCTCCCCCTAATCCTATATAAACTGGTATTTTCTCAGTTTATCCCCCTGGTTGGCTGATCCCATAATTCCCTGATTGATTTTCCCTGCCATTTAGTTTTGTTGTGTCAAGAAGTCCTATCCACCATTGTTTGCACTCGTAGTTTTAAGTTTTCATTGCAGGTTTTCACTGTTCTTAAGCTGGAGAAAGCTCAGATCATCGCAAGCCATTCCAGATGACTTTAGACGATCCTGTTGGAGATCGACGATGATCTCATATGATTGGAGGTGATATCGACTGTAGTTCAGATTGGGGGCAACTAGAGCCCTGAGTTTGCATTCCTCATTTGTTTTTTTTATTTTACTATGTATTAGTTTGATTTATTTTCATTCTACATCCTGGAGTTCATCTTATTTAGCGTAAATGCATGATAAATTTAAAATAAGTTATTAAAACAACACATTTCCTTTAATTTGCTATCTAGATTTATCAGTTAGGCATTTATACTATCATTTCTATCATTTTGCACTATTCTAGCATTAGCTTTTTTGTTTTTTTGGTGTCTGTTTCTGTGATTACAAGTTTCTAATGAATTCGTCAGATCGACGACAATCTTGTTTGATCTCAGATGATCGCCTATGATTTGAGATGATTCTGTCCAATTGTAGATGATCCTGTCATATTCGGGACGATCTGGACTCCTACAAGCTTCAAAATCTTCATTAGACATCCGAAATCAGGTGTATTCTTTCTCATTTCGTATAATATTTACATTTATGATTCATTCATGCTTTCTGTATTCATATAAATCAACATTTTCATATAGAATAGCTTAGATTCATTATGGCCAACCTAGGATTATGAATGATCGAGTATAAAATGAACACACCAAAACCATTCTCAACCTAGGTGTGGAAACTACCACTCAAAGTTTCCTGGTGAACCCACCATCCATAAAAAATTCACCCTTATACCCCTCCCTCGAGAGGTGTGACCTTCAAAGGGCCTCTTAGTCCGAGGTATTGTCCCATCCTTCTCGCATCCCCTTTTCGGGCGCGGATCCTATAGCCTGAAGGTAAGGATGCAAAAAAAATGGAGCGATACAATAGTCCTTTGTGTTTCATCATAATTTAAACATAATGTTAAAATTACATATCATTTTCAAACAGGAAAGAAAAATATCTTTGCATATCTACCATTTTCTCCCAAGTAGCATTTCTCTTGAAGTAGTGGTCCCACTGGGCCTTGCATTGCTCCAAAATCCCTTTCCTCATTGATTTGGAATGAAACTCAAGGATATTTATTGGATGCACCTCTATATCCTCTATATCTACCATATACAACTTAGAAAAATTGCATACATGATCAAGATTAGAAATGTATTTTCTAAATAAGGATATATGAAAAGTGTCATGAATCTTCAACAAGTTAGGTGGTAAGGCGAGTCGATATGCCATAGGACTAATATCTTCTGATATTTTGAATGGTCCAACAAAATGAGGATCTAGCTTTATGGATATTATGGTACTCTTCTATGGTCTCACCCTTAGAAACACTTTATCACCCACTTGGCAACCTCTTAAGATCAACATAAAATTTTGATGATCCATGACTTCCTTAAGTCTGTCTCTAATCATCCTTAATTATTTTATCATTTCCCTAACCATGTATGGTCCAAGTACAACCCGATCATCTAGATTAACCCATGACAATGGTGTACTACACTTCCTACCATAGATATATTTGAATGGATCCATGCCTAAGGTTGAAATACATGTGAAGCATATATTCTAACACTTGGTTCACCCTTTTAATTTGTCGATTAGTTTTTGGGTGATATGCAAAACTAATAATTAATCTTTTACCTATGGCACGATGAAAAACTTACCAAAACTAGATGTGAACCTAAAGTCCTTGTCTGAAATTATCACCTTAGGAAAACCATGAAGTTTGAATATTTCCTTGAAAACTATGTTAGCCACAATTACAACATCTTCCTTAGTATTTCTAGGTATAAAATGCGCAACCTTGGTTAGTCTATCGACCACAACTAGGATTGAATCATGTTGGAACCCATTTTTTGGTAAACCTATAATGAATTCCATTGAAATCATCTACCATTTTTGCATAGGTACACCATGTGGATACAACTGTTCTATAGGGTGTCTATGTTTAACCTTAACCTTTTGGTATTCTAGGCACTGAATGATAAATTCAATAATATCCTTCTTCATTGTTGGCTAGTAGAAAGTTTTATTCATGTTTTCTCTCATTTTTGCTCCTCTTGGATGAGAAAAATAAGGAGATCTATGAGCTTCATTCATCATAATTTTTCTTAAATCACCTACCTCAAGAATTATTACCCGATCCTTGAAACATAAGAAACCATCCTTGATGCCATAATCCTTATTTTCCTTGGGGTTTCTTTCTATTTTTTTCTAAATTTGATTGCAATACACATCCTGATATTGTATTTATTTGACTTCATTCATCAAGTCCACATGAATGTCAGTCAAAGTAGAAATATGCCTTATCCTACTTAGAGAATCGACAATATTTTTTTCCTTACCTTTGACATATTCAATTCCAAAATCATATTCGAGAGCGTATACAACTACAACTAATTCTAGGTCAAGAGTAGCATAATTGACCTCATGCCTCTTAAGTTTTCTTGAACTATATGCCACAACAACCTCATATTATGAAATCACTTCATACAAACCTTCGAAATATGCATCCGCGCACACTAAAAAACTATCCTGAAGGTATTAAACCTTTATTATAGGATCTATAGTGAGTTTTTGTTTGAGTAGATTAAAAGTTGCCTCACATTTATCCATCCATTTGAAATCCTTTCCCTTCCTCTGAAGGTTAGTTATTGTAGATACTATATTGGAGTAATATTTCACATAGTTCCTATAATATCTAGTCAAACTAATGAAGCTTTGTACTTTGATCATATTTGTAGGTACCGACCAATTCAGAATAGCCTCAATATTCTTAGGATCCATTTCTATCCCTTCAAATGATATTGTATGGCCTAAGCATTGTACTTATGACACATAGAAGTCACACTTAGATATATTTCCATATAGTTGATTCTTCCTTAGTAACTCCACATTTTTCTAATATGTCTACTATGCTTTGTATTTTTTCAAAAGTATACCAAGATATCATACAAAAATATAAGGACAAATTGATCCATATGCTTCCTAAAAAGACTATTCATCAAGTTCATGATTGTTGCTAGAGCATTCGTCAGTCTAAAAGTTATAATTGTAAACTCATAGTATCCATACCAAGTGTTAAATGCTATATTATGGGTATCCTCTTCATGGATTCTCAATTGATGATACACATATTTTAGATCGATATTTGAAAATATGGTACCATTTCTTAGCTTATTGAATAGATCTTCAATTCTAGGTAGGGGATATCTATTTTTAATGGTTACCTTTTTGAGCATCCTATAATCTATGTACAAAAACAAGAAACCATATTTTTTCTTAACAAGCAACACTGGTGCACCCTATGGTGACACACTCTATCTAATTAATCCCTTCTCTAGAAAACCTTGCAGTTGTACTTTTAGATATTGCATCTCAATAGGATTTATTCTATAAGGAGCCCTATTAATAGGCTATGTCCTAGGTTTAAGCTCAATTGTGAAATCAAATTCATATTTAGGAAGTAGCCTAGGTAAATCATCTAGAAATACATCCCTAAATTCTTGAAGTATTCGATGTTTCTCAAACACCTCTCCCTTATTTTTCCTTTTAATTTCATTTATCTTAACAAAATAAAATTTTCCTTTTATTTCAGGGCTTTCTAGGCACTGAACGATAAATTCAGTAATGTCCTTCTTCATTCTTGGCCAGTAGAAAGTTTTATTCATGTTTTCTCTCATTTTTGCTCCTCTTGGATGAGAAAAATAAGGATATCCATGAGCTTCATTCATCATAATTTTCCTTAAATCACCTACCTTAGGAATTATTAACCGATACTTGAAACATAGGAAACCATCCTTGATGTCATAATCCTTATTTTCCTTGGGGTTTCTTTCTATTTTTCCTAAATTTGATTGCAATACACATCCTGATATTGTATTTCTTTGACTTGATTCATCAAGTCCACATGAATGTGAGTCAAAGTAGCAATATCCCTTATCCTAATTAGATCATCAACAATATTTTTTTCCTTCCCTTTGACATATTCAATCCCAAAATCATATTCGAGAGCGTATACAATTGCTACTAATTCTAGGTCAAGAGTAGCATAATTGACCTCATGCCTCTTGATTTTTCTTGAACTATATGCCACAACAACCTTATATTATGAAATCACTCCATCCAAACCTTCCAAATATGCATCTGTGCACACTAAAAATCTATCCCGAGGGTCTTAAACCTTTAGTATAGGAGCTATAGGGAGTTTTTGTTTGAGCAGATTAAAAGTTACCTCACATTTATCCATCTATTTGAAATCCTTTCCCTTCCTCTGAAGATTAGTTATTGTAGATACTATCTTGGAGTAATCTTCCACATAGTTCCTATAATATCTAGTGAAACTCATGAAGCTTTGTACTTTGATCATATTTGTAGGTACCAACCAATTCAGTATAGCCTCAATATTCTTAGGATCCATTGCTATCCCTTCAAATAATATTGTATGTCCTAAGTATTGTACTTATGACACATAGAAGTCACACTTTCATATATTTCCATATAGTTGATTCTTCCTTATTAAATCCATCGTGATTCTAAGATGTCTATTATGCTTTGTATTTTTTCAAGAGTATACAAAGATATCATCCAAAAATATAAGGACAAATTGATCCAGATGCTTCCTAAAAATACTATTCATAAAGTTCATGAATGTTGCTAGAGAATTCATCAGTCTAAAAGTTAGAATTGTAAACTCATAGTATCCGTACCAAGTCTTAAATTCTATCTTATGGGTATCCTCTTAATGGATTCTCAATTTATGATACCCATATTTTAGATCAATATTTGAAAATATGGTAGCATCTCTTAGCTTATTGAATAGATATTAAATTCGAGGTAGGAGATATCTATTTTTAATGGTTACCTTTTTGAGCATCCTATAATCTATGTACAAATACAAGGAACCATACTTTTCCTTAATAAACAACACTGGTGCACCCCTTGGTGACACACTCGGTCTAATTAATCCCTTATCTAGCAACCCTTGCAGTTGTACTTTTAGATATTACATCTCAATAGGATTCATTCTATAAGGATCCCTATGAACAGGCTATGTCCTAGGTTTAAGCTCAATTGTGAAATTAAATTCATGTTTAGGAAGTAGCCTAGGTAAATCATCTAGAAATACATCCCTAAATTCTTGAAGTATTAGATGTTTCTCAAACACCTCTCCCTTATTTTCCCTTTTAATTTCATTTATCTTAACCAAATAAACTATTCATTTTTTTAACGGCTTTCTTAATTTGAAATACAAAGAAAATTTGGGGCTAAAATGTTCTTTGTAAACTATAGACTCTCTATCTTTTGTTGCCATCTTCTGTATACTCAACCCATTTTTTCTAGAAATTGATTACAACCTTATGTGCTTGTAACCAATCCATTCCTAAGACAACATCAAAATCATGTAGCAATGCTACATAAATATATCCAATGGTCATTCCACTAGGTAAGAAATTTTTGGTCATATAATACCATTGATTTATAGAGTAGGTTTATCCTGAAATATACTTGAGCTTCCACCCATGTGCCAATATTATTGGTATTTTTGGTATATCCTTAATAAAATTAGTATAAATAGAACTATCTATAGCTCCACTATATAACAAAATTTTAATATTTCTACCAAAAATATTACCCTTTATAAGAAAAGAAGTGGATTTCCCTTCTAGATCTTGACTCCCTATTACTGCATAAATCTTGTGAGTAGGTTCCTTGTGTGTAGGTTATTTAGAAGTAGGTTATTTTCCTTTCAAAATTGGTCATACTTTGAGTAGGCACTGGTTAGCATAATGAGGACCTTCAGTACCTGGATTAGTTTTTTGCTTCTGTCCCTCTACTTTCACTACTAGTGGAGGGTTAGGCTGCCCTTGTGGTGGTGGCTTATAACTACCATTGTTATGATTATTAGGATTGTTGTTCTTTCCCAATAATTTCTTTGTAAACTTTACTTGTTTTCTATCATTTCTTTTGTCCTACCCTTGGGAGTTTTTTTTTTGTGTTCTCTCTCTCATTTCATGAATTTTCCACTATTTCTTTTCCTAAGTGCTTTTTTGTCTTTATCAAAAGCTCCTTCATAATCAAAGTAGGGCTAGCTTAATATAAATCTCAAATTTTATTGCCATGTTAGCTCCTAATATTAATTTATGAATCTTCATCTTCTCATTATATACAAACACATATTTTAATAGCTTAACAAAATTATGGTAATAAACCTCCACCATATTAATTTCCTATCAAATATTGGTGAATTATTCAAACTTCTCAGCATAGAAATACTTTGTGATAAATCTCTCTTTAAAAGTTACCACAAAGCTCTTCCATTTCAGATGCAATACTACCTTAATTCCTCTTTTCGTGCTATAAGTCTTCCACTAATCTAGTCCAACACCCTGTAAATATAAGGTGATGTACGATGTTTGGGTTCTAGTAGAGTAATTATTCATATTGTAGAAGGTTTCCAATTTCTTCAACCAGGCTTTGGTTGCATCACCACATTCCTCTCCATTAAACTTGGAGGATTTTACATGCTTCAAATCCTTACCCATTTTTACCTCTAACTAAATTATGGCCTGTTGTGCCTCCGTAAGGGGTTCATTAACTTGACCAACTCTATAGTCCCCTGTTTATGAATCCATATTCACTATGGCTTCCAATAATTATTTTTGTTCTTCCATCTATTCATGAAGTAAATCAACTATTGTAGTGAGGTCTTTCCTCTCATTATTAGGATTATTTAAACCTACATCTAGAGTTCTAACCTAAACATTAGTTCATCATGTTTACCTTTTTGATGGGGCAGCAATCCCTCTCCTCCTCTTTAGTGATACTATACTTGGCCACACACATGAGACATAGTAGGGATTAGGTCACAATTAAATTCTTGAATTGTTCCTCCTACTACTAACTAATTACCTAGTTATCTTAACTAGAAAAAGGGGTTAATTGTTAGTAGATACTCTATTCATATAAAATAGTCTTTTGTGGATATGTATACTAATACACACCACCATATAATCTTATGCATGGAAGCTTATATCCCTATGAATATCGATCTGATACCAAATATCACATCCTAAAATTTGGCTATCCCAAAAATGAGTTTTTTTTTTTTACCTAGAAGTCGATAGTTCTACTTAAGGTTTTAGGGTCCTTTGATTGAGCTATTCTTTTTCCTCTTCTCAAGGTTTCTTTTATATTTATTATATCATACACATGGTGTACCCATCCTTATAAATTCCACATATATTTCGATGAAGATCAAGATTAAACCATCATTCTCATATTTTTGATGAGCTAGCTCACTCCTTTTGGTCCTTTGAAATGAACATGTTCATCACTACACTATACATAAGTTATTTAATGTAAGTGTACTAGGCATGTTGTATTAAGGCTATCAATATCATATCCACGATGAACTAGCTCTTTCCTAGTAAAACTCACTCAACTTCTAAATCAAAGGTCACAATTCATCAACCCTATACTCACTCCACTAGGATACGTTATGAAATATCTCTAATTCTAATGATATGAACATTACACACTCTTTCCATATACTAACCTTAATGTAGATATTTGATTATGTATATAGGTCTCATAAGTAAATCATCATCCCAAGGAAACATTATGTATTCTCTAAAAGAGTTGCATATAAGTAACATATTTAGAATAATGCAAACATAAGATTAATTCAAGTTCCTTATTTACCAAAGTATAAACCATTACAATTACAATGTTAAGGAATGTCATACAAGGCTTATATTTATTCCATAAAGCTCATAACAATAATTGATGCATCACTATTTAGAAAACATAAGCCATAACAAAATAATTTATTTAATTTAGCATATAGAAATTTCCATTTCCATCACATTCGTGGTGCAATCATGAATAGAATACTCCACACAAAATCACACAACACATAATATATCCTAGGAACCCTAATGGGGAATAAACCCAACCTTAAATATTTTTCCTTATTATTTCATGAAGTGGTTAGTTCCTTACATTGAGATAAAGACATTCCATAATACCTTTAATCTTCTACTAGAGATGCTCCATTGTTTCTAGGTTTTCATAATATGAATTTAATAATTCACTTTATGAGTATAAGTTAACTCCATACTTTAGAACCAAGGCATTCCAAAAAAAAACCTATCCTCCTTATATAAAATTATTCCTTGCCTTATACAACAATACAATAGTATTTATCTCTGAATACACCAAATATAATTTTATTTCAAAGTATGAAGTTCTTTATTCTTTATCTTCATATCTTTGAAGACCACACATTGTTTATTTCCAAGAAGAAATAAAATAACAAAATATGTCATACCATTTTTTATAAAGGCACCACACTACACAATTGGAAAAAACATAACTTTCTTTTTTTTAACCTACCATAACTCTCAAGGTAATTCTGAAATATATTATCCATTTAATCCCTACATAATCGCTACAACATGCTTTAAAAAACACATTGCATGCAACATTTTATTTTTATATGTAGCATTGTACTATGGTCCTTATGAGGCTTCCAAAAGCTTAACTCATTTTTCTTCATACTAAGCTTAACTCGTTTTTCTTCATACTATAGAAATTCCTGCTGTAAAACTCAATTAAAATCCAATAAACTCTTACTAACAACAATTCATTATAAAAACTCTTCAAGCCATAGAAAAGGTTCAATAGGGTCTTTATTACATTCACATATCCAAAGTAATTATTTAACAAACATTTTCAGTGTCTGTCTAGTTGTAAAACTTTGGTTGAAAAGAGGATAATGACACTCACCATAATTTCCATCATAAGATATTTTGTTACAATAAAACCAAGCTCAAAAAAAATCTATCGACATCCATAGCAACAACCCAATGCTTTGGCTTACTCCCACACAGATGTACCTAAGTATTATGCTGGTCTTGTAAAATTTTCTTGATGTTAGCCATGGCTTACCCTTTAACTCTAATAAAAATTAAAAGCATAAAAAAATATCTTACACTCGTTATACCTATGACCTTTATTTTTAGAAAATAGATACATAACACAACCTTCTGTATTGGAATCTAAAGTATGAAAACTAAACCCTTTAACTCTAACAAAAATTAGAAGCATAAAAGAAATATCTTACACTCGTTATACCTATGACCTTTATTTTAGAAAATAGATGCATAACACAACCTTCTGTATTGGAATCTAAAGTATGAAAACTAAACAAGGTTCATCTTTTATTATGGAGGAAAAGGTAATCAGTTCTTATTTTACACAATATTATCAGATATCCAGCGGTTAGTCGAAATCCTCACTTAAATCAAACAAAAAAAGATTTTGTCGTATTTAAAAATAATTCTGGGTCATACTATCTCCCACTACTTTAGCACTAACATACAATGCAACTGTGTAGCTATAAAATTTACAATTTAAAGGATTATAGCTTTGATAACATTTGTTGTTCATAAGTCTTTCACTTCCAAACAATACTCCTTTATGATAGTTAGTTTCGTGGGCTTAATGGTTTCCAATCCATTTTCAAAAGCATTGTTTGTTTAACATAAAGTCAAAATTTTAACTTATTGAAAAGTAAAAGAGACCACGTTATGAAGTGCATCCATATGGAAATCGTAAAACTTCAATCCAAGTAGCTTACTTAGTCTTTCAGTAAACTGTAAAATTCAAGGATACAATGTTCCATTTTCCTCCCTTGAAACTAATGGTAAAGTACCCAGTCCAGCAAAGCATTCAACTTTTTAAAGAAAATATACCCAAGTTCCACTATCCAACAATAAACTTCCACTATGTATGCAACAATAAAATCATAACAGAGAACTTCCACTATGTATGCAACAATAAACTTCCACTATGTATCCAAGTTCTCTGTAGTAAAATCATAACAGAGAACTTCCACTATCCAACAATAATGATTATAAGCATAGGTAGATATGTATGCATATTTATATTTGTAATTTCTAGTGCCTTTACCCAAGTTCTCAACCAGGTCATGGCATACGAATAAGTTTACTTATTTTTCTTGGTTGTTATTACATTGGCAAAATCACACCATAAAAAGGTAATTTCAAAAATTACCAACCACATGGTTAATAGGTTTCTTCTCAAAGAAACCTTAAGTAGAACTTTGGACTTTTAAGTGGAAAAAAAACTCATTATTGAGATAGGCAAATTTTGGGATGTGACACAAATAATACGGCAGAATGGAAAACATTGATTCTTCTGATCATTTGATGAGAACAGTAATGTAGAAAGGAATTACAACTTTATAGATTTATAGAGATTCAAATTTAGTGATAAGTTGGATTGAATATCATGATGAGATGAAAAACTTGTTCTATGGGCAAGTGAAATTATTAGAACCTTTTATAACAAAAATTTCATACAATCACATTTATATGGAACAAAATGTAGAAGTAAATTGTCTTTCAAAATATGGTTTGAACCTTCCAATAGTACTTTGTAGAGAGAAGAAGTGGTTAGAGGACTTAGGGTTTTCTTACAATCCTCCTCTTATTAAGGATCATATCAAATATCTATTAGAAGTTAAAAAAAAAAAAAGCTTTTGAAAGGGGTCCTTACCATTATTTTTTAGAGATACAAGCTTCAAAATAGCATGTCTTTAGAATTGAAATCTAAATCGTTTTAATATTCAAATAAGAGCCCTTTTCAAGAATATTGATTCATCAAGAAGTTATTCTTTTTTTCACATGTTAGTCATGTTATTAGGATTTTTTTTTTATATTGTAAGTTGATTGTAACAAATTACAATAGGAAGGGTTATACTCCTCTTAGTTACAAAATTCTTAAGGGTACTTCACACCCATAGCATTGTAATTTTTTTTTTTTCAAAAACAAAAATGAAAATTGTATTAAAAAAAAAGTAAATAAGTATTTGGATATATTTGATTTTACTTTAAGTTATTTGATTTAAGATTAGATGGTAATTTAAATTAGATTAAAATAATACTGATAATTTAGATGTTATTTGATTTAAAATTAGATGGTAATTGAAATAAGATTATAATAGTATTTATAATTTAGCTGGTAATTTGATTTAAAATCTGTCAGAATTGATAACTTAGAAGTTATTTGATTTAAAATTAGATGGTAATTGAAATTAGATTATAATAAGATTTATAATTTAGCTTTTAATTTGATTTAAAATTTGTAAGAATGGATCTCACTTACCATCATTAACTTAAAATGGATAAGTAATTCTTCTCACTTACAATTGTTACCTTAAAATGGATAAGTTGTGGTTTGTAGGATTTCAACAGGATAATTAATTTCTCTCATCAATTATTTGGTTTCAATTTAATTGAAAAAATATATTTATAAACAATTTCATATGAGTATTATTAATTTAAAATTATATAGTTTTACTTTTTTAAGTAGGGTTTTGAAAGGGTTAATTTTTCCCTTTTACATTGATTTAGGCACACTATGCTATTTGGTGCTATTGAGATTTGAATCTTGGTGTAGGTTACATCAACTATTCGTTTCAACCGTTAAACCAATGACACATTGGCAAATTTTTTTAGTTCAAAATGTAGGTTTTTATGAGAGATCCTGGTCCCCTCCTACTGGGGTTTGAAATTGGGTCTATTGGATGAAATCCCAAGGACTTACCACTACCATATCATTTTTGCAACAAAAAATTGAGTTTAAAGTATGTATTTTGATGGGGGATCCTAGTCTCTAGTATGGGGGTTTGAACATGGGTCTTTTGAGGAAAACCCAAGAACTTACAAGTGCAATATTCCTATTGAGACTAAACTATAGAATTAATTAAGAGAAAAATTAAGAATAATTTAATTAGAAAATATCTTTGATAAACAATTTTATATGAATATTTATTAATTTAAAACTATAAAATTAACACCTTATAAAACTTTCTACATATTAGGCTTGTTATTCGTGGGATGTTGAACTTATGATAATAATTTTAAGGCTAGGTTATCTTATAAGTAAATAAGAATCATGATGTATTTAATATTATGTTATGATTATAATTAAGTTATCATTTGATTTAAGATTATATGGTAATTAAAATTAGATTATAATAGTCCATGGGGGACAGTGCAACGGTTCATGTTTTAGCTCTTCTTTAGTACAAGTTTCAAACCACAATGTGGGTGAGTGTGTGAGGGGTGGATGTGCGGTGGTTGTGTGTTAAGTTATGATGAGGCCAAAAAATTGTCTCATTGATGGATAATTTTTGTATATTTGATAAACCTTATGTTATGTTTTGATTCTAATTATGGTTATAGAATGCATTATGTATTAGTGTTTACGTGTTTTAAATGTTAAAGAGCATATATTCTATTTTGACTATTTTTCTGTACTTTCTGACCTATTTTAGCTGAATTCTTTAAGCAAAGTAGGATTTATTTGAAGTTGTAATAATAAGTGTTGATATGTATTTAGTTATAAAGTCATTTCATTAGCTTTCCCCATCGTCTAACCATTTCAAATGGCCAAAAATATGCCAAAACTTGTTTAAAAATTTTTGACTGTACAGAAACAAAAAATTGTCCATTCAAATTCCATCCAGCTGTACATATACAACATGGCTTGGAATTGGTCCACTCCAGCTCATGCAAAGGATGAAATAAGTCTTCTGTGCAATCATGGATACTATTCACACCATCACAACTATTTTCCTGTTACTTTGGGTGCATGAATTAACACAAAATTTTTTATCCTGCCTGATATTCCGGAACAGTTTCGGAATGAACGTAGTAAGAATAGTTTTGGTCAAAAGCACCTACAACAACAGTAGAAGGGTGGTAAATGGTGGCTTCAACTGTTTAATGGATACCCTTATTCTTCCCAACATTTTTCCCTCAATGCATGAAGCTCAACATAAGGAATAGATAAGGAATAACAGAACAAATCCATGAATTCTGGGAAATAGTTATGCAACAGTTGTAGCAGCCCTACATAGCAACACAAAATCCTATCAATATTGTAACCCATTAGCATAAATAATATAGCTCCCATTTGGTTGAGCATATAGGATCTAGAGGATAGAAAAATAGTAGAAGTTTAAATGTTGTAGCATTGTACTATAGCAGAATAGTATTCTGTAGGTTTCCCCTGCATTGTTGTTATGCTACTACAGATTTAATAAAAGGTGCAGTTTCATCATCTATGTTGGCATTCTGAGTTTAGTGTAAGGTTTAGATAGTTTAGGACAGGTAATTTTCACCTTCTTCTAGTCCAGGGAGCAAGGGCCACTTCTAGGCCCAAGAGAAGGGACAACATTGATAGGTTTTCTGCTCTTATTTTTTTGTAGTAAATTAGCAAAAACCTGACTCTATTTCACATTTTCAGCTGTGTTATTTTAGAATGCATGTGATAATTTGTAATATAGGAAGTGTGTGTGCATGTCAGCTGACCACTTAGCATAGATTCTTGCATCCCACAACATTTTATGAAATTCCCTATTTTTCAATAGTTGTTTTAGACTTTGACATTTCCAGTTTACATAAAATAATTTCTTAATGTTTCAGTTTTGCAACATTTTATTACTATCCTTTAAATTATGTTAATTAAGTTATACTTCATGCAAGTGTAATTTTCAGTTCCACAAGTTTCATTTCTGCAATTTCCATTTCTACATCCTTTCATTACTGTCATTTTAAATTCTACAATTTAAGTAGTTTTCTTTTTCCTGCAAAATTTCAATTCCTGCAATTTCATTTCTGTAAAGGTAAATAGGAGTCAATTTCAGTTCATAGGATTTAAAGGTGACATCAAACCCCCAACATTAACTGCTCTACCAATAAATCCCTCCTCTGAATGAACTAATCCTTTAACTGCCTGACTTTCCTATCGTATACAACCATTGGACACCACCCTAGATTGACAAGAATAATGATTAAATGATGAATAATTGACGACACTCATCAATTTACCTATTGATAAGCATAGTTATCAACTTTACGAAGGGTTGTGGTTGAGAGGAGATTTCTAAGCCCTATGTATTGGTTGTAGCAGTTTCTCACTCTAACCAAATTAAAAAATATATATTATAATAAGACTTATAATTTAAATGTAATTTGATTTAATATTAGATGGTAATTGAAATTACATTAAAGTAATACTTATAATTTAGATGATAATTTATTTTAAAATTTTGTTGACAATGGATCTCAATTAGGTCATTCACTTAAAATGGATAGGTTATTCTAGATGGTTCATATTATTTGATTTAAGATTAGATTGTAATTGAAATTATATTATAATAAATTTAGATATAATTTAATTTAATTAAGTTGTTATTTAATTTAAGATTAGATGGTAATCAAAATTACATTATAGTAAGACTTATAATTTAGATGGTAATTTGATTTAAAATTTGGAATTTCACTTACAATCCTTAATGGGAATGATAGTATAATGAATTTTTCTTATCAATTATTTGGTTTTAATTTAATTTAAAAATATCTAACTTAAAATGGATAAGTTGGTTCATAAGATTCTTATACAGAATTTCACTTAATGTGAATGTAGTACTCTCATCAATTATTTGATTTTAATTTAATTGTAAAATATCTTTATAAAAAAATTCATAGGAGTATTGTTCAAAATAATTTGGTTTAGGTTAGTGTAAGAAACCCCTATGGATAAAGTATTCCCATCCCAACTATGACCTCTTGTAAGGCCAAGAGCTAAGCTTATCAATAGGGTTTAAATACATATCCATACACACCCACCCCCTCACACACTCACCCACTCCATAGTTTGAACTTTGAACGTCGCAAAGAGGAGCAAAGCTACATTGTCTCCAAGGAGATAAGAGTATTATTAATTTAAAACTATAGAATTAACAAAGGAGAAAAAGTAAGAAAAAATTAATTAGAAAATATCTTTATAAATAATTTCAAATAATCACCTTTATAAAAAAATATATGCATTAGGCATGTTATTGGTGGAATTAAAATCAAATGACAAACTTTATGGTAATAATTTTAAGGTGAGGTTATGTTATAACTAAATAAGTAAATAAGGATCACAATGTATTTAAGATCATACTATGATTATAATTAAGTTGTTATTTGATCTAAGATTAGATAGTAAATGCAATTAGATTATAATAAGACTTATAATTTAAATGTAATTTGATTTAATTAAGTTGTTATTTTCATTGTGACCCTTACATAAGAGAGTTTATATAATAGTACCTTGTTCCCCATATTAAGAGAGGCCTCACCTCTATTTAAAAGGGGTCGGTCGCCTTCTCTATTTAATATATCAGTTTCTCCACTTTTTAAGGGGTCGACCCCCTCCTCTATTTAACATATTAGTTTCCCCATTTCTATAGTTATAGTAGGGTCTATAGGGATAGGACCTCATAATAGAGTAGGGCCTTTCATCATGGGATCTTTTTCATAGCAAGCATGATCATAACTTTACCCATATTGTTTTATAAATTTTATTTAATTAAGTTGTTATTTGATTTAATTTAGATGGTAATTGAAATTAGATTATAATAAGACTTACAATTTAGATGATAAAATTTGGTTGACAATGGATCTCACTTACAATCATTAACTTAAAATGGATAAGTTACTCTAGGTGGTTCACATGAATACCATGTAGGATTTTACATAGATTTTCACTTAATGTGAATGATACTACATTGAATATCTCTAATAAATTATTTGGTTTTGGAGTTTCTCATTTGAAATGAAAATAAATGACTTGAATTATGTCTACAAGATCAAAATAGTTTATGTGACCAAGAAATTTAATATAAGGTATTATGTACAACTAATTCTCCTTGTTTGAACTTTTTATTTAGAGTTATAAAGTTTAACAACATTCAAGAAAGAAAATTGTTTAATAAAGTTACAAAAATTAACATCCTTTTAGTGTTTTTTTTATTTTTATTTTTATTATGTAACTTTATTTTTATAGTGTCCTCATATGCAGATTTTAATGTCCTTGTAGACTTCATATTCCATAACAAAATGTTTTATGGTGTCTATTTTTCCTATTGTGAAAAATATACATTAATTTTGATCATGCCTCTTGAAGAAGTTTTATCTCCCAGTTTTACATCTAAGATGGTGTAAACTAGATCTTAGTTCGGTTACAATTTGGATTGAACTTATTGATATATAATTTTTTTTTCTTTCTTAAATTTTAATCCATGTGATAAGTCTAAATTTTTCATTCACATATTTTTTACCTTAATTGTTAGAGTTTAGGACCTCATAAGATATAATGTTCTATTTGTCTTATCCATTTATTATTTTGTTATATTTGTTGATGTATAAATTTTTCCTTTTTCAATTTTTTTTATTATATTGAGAAGAGGGTTTTGAAAGGGGCCCCACAAACTTTTACATTAGAATTCAAACATTCCTTATAAATTTGTCTCACCAAAATAGCCCTCAATAACCCATAACAAAAAAAAAACAAGAGACAATATCCCAGAGCAAACAACACATCCCTACCACTCAACCACCTGTTAACTCGAGTCCTTCCCTTTAACCCACCAATAGTATTTCAATCCAACCATAAGGGATGGATTACAAGACCAAGAAATCCATCCTTCATGCAACAAAAAGAAAACAAAAGATCATCTTGAAAAAATGAAAAAGACACACCATCACAAGAAAAAATGTACAAACACTAATCAAAAAATATAATCACCCTAAGAGGCATAGAATATTTTGGGGACCTGAAATAGATTCCAAAGAGGCACTACCAACCACCCTTCCCAATCGAGTACCAAAAAGTGGAGATATATGAGAAATTTAACTTGAATTTTGAATCCAACATTAGTTCCAGTATGACTACTATCAAAATCTAGCCATCTAGAAATTAATGAGTCATAAAGAACATTAAAATTTTGGTGAGAAAGACCACTATCCCTCCCATAGGAGAAACCAAAATTTTGAATTTGAATAAAATTTTTCCACTAAAACTATTGACCAAAAAAGGACACTAAAAATCACTTTCAATGTCTCCGTGCTCCCGCTTTAGAAATCAGAGTTGATCGAGCATCCACTGGGGGTTTGCTAACATTATCTATAATTTATCAAGAATTTATAGGGCCTGAGGACTTTGGTTTTTTCAAGAAATCTAGTTTTGATGAATGTGGAATGAGCTCCTTTAGCTTAATCAAATCCATATCCATCATAGTGTCTTTCATCATTTTGGGAGCTAACTCAGCAGCCAAACAAGCAAATGGATTTTTTGAAATCTGCATCGAATCAGGGATCAAGGTCTTACAATTCCTTTCTAAAATATTAATGTGATTCTAGTCTCTTGATGTCATCCTTGGATCAATATTTATGTTTTCATCTAAAAATGTTTGTCTCCTTTGCATGTTCCTTAGCAAGGTCCTTTACCAAGGCCCTAGTTGTAGGCTTTTGAGGGCATTGTCCAGAGATATGACTATAAGAATTACACTAAGCATAGACCACAAGATTTTTCTCATACAAGATGACTTGATTTTTGTTACCCATATCTGATAAAAGTTCTATAGACTCATTTTGATCATCTTCCAAATCTACAATCACACACATACAAGCAAAAATCATTTGAGATCTTGCTTTCATAGGAGCATCCACCATAACAAACTTCTCAATCAATTTTGCAATACCCCTAAAAATTGCTTCATACCAAAGTGAAAAGGAATCCCTAAAAAACTAACCCATATAGGGCCTAAGTTATTTTTTAGGTGTTCAGGTCAAAATACAGACCCCATTTACAAATAAAGAGGTCCCTTCTATAACAGAACCAAGGACCTACACACAAAATGAATATGAGATATTATTCCATAGAAATTTTAATCACAAATAATCCATTAGGAAGAGCTACTAGTTCCATATGGCCTTTTTGTGACTAGACTATCAAGGCCCATCTCATGATGGAGTCCAAATTTGCTCTAGCATTTCCAAAACAATTACCAACAAGGAAGGCCCCACCCTCTCCCATAGCAACCTTGATAAACTTCAAAGGCAAAACAAGGTATGCTTTAACAGGATCAAGATCAAAGAGACAATTTGGAGAGAGTCACACTTGGTTCTCTAAGTGATTGCTACAACATAAAACTTCTCAATTGGGGTACCATGCTAAGCAATTGAATATGGGGCTCCAAGGAATTGACCACCTATAGATTCTCCTCACTAAGGTAAGTCTTACCACCAACAATAGTTTTTGAATTATGTTCCACCTCATTCCCAATAATTTGTTCCACTAAGAGGTCCAAATGATCACCCATAGAAGGTTCTACGAGATGTTCCACCCCATGCTCAACATTTTGTTCCACAATAGGGTCCACTTGACCAACTACAGAGGGTTCAATCGCATGATCCACCTCAATCTCAATAATTTGTTCCATAATGAGATCCACATCAACCCTCAAGAAGGACCTCACAAGAGTATCGTCCACCTCACAAAGTACTATACCTTGATAAACTCCCATCTCAAAAATATCCAACCATGGGATATCCCCATTACCCTCAAACATAGGATCCATATGAAACAACTTGTCCTTTGGTACACCCCCAACCTCTTTCAGGAGAGAGGTAACATCATCTCCTAAGGGCACCTGACTCCACTGGAGCAAGCACATGCAAATTAGGAGCCAAAGCGTAGACCACTAACAAATATGTAACCTCAAAAATACTAGAAGAAGAAGCAGAGAAAGTACCAAAACTAGTGGGTTCGAGGGAGGTTTAGTTTTTCATAGCCTACAAAACAACCATCTTCTCCTCAATATATTTGTCCTAGTCAAAACTTGAAGGCACATTGATGACCCACCAAGAGCTATCAAAGATAAATCTATCATCTCACCATCTTCCATGACTTCAAACCCTACCTCATACCCTATCACTCAGGCCTCTTGCTCCTCTCATCGATTACATTCTCTTTCCAAAAAATATATCTAAATTTTTCATTCACATATTGTTTTCTCTGTTGGAGTTTAAGAACTCATGAAATTTAGTGTTTCACTAGTCTATCCATTTGTTGTTTTCTTTTATCCATGTGTATTTTATTCTATTCATTATATATTTTCTACTATTCATTGTATTTTGACTACATACGTCCTTCTATTATTTGTATGTGATGATTTAATTCTAAAATTATTTGTAATTCTTTGTTCTTCAAATTTGTTTATTAATGAGTTTATTTTTAGAGAATTTTCAAAAATTTCCATTAATGAATTTACTTTGAGAGTGCCTTCATATGCAATCTTGATGTCTTTGTACATATAAAAAAGTTTTCTAGTTTCCACTACTCTCTTATGTAATAGAGATATAACCATACCTTTTGAGGAATTATTCTCTTAGATTTTCATCTGAGATAGTGTAAACTAAATATTAATTGGGTTATAGGTATGTTTTCCTTTCATTTTATGTATACAAGTGAATTATATCCACTAAACGATGACTACTATAAGCAACACAAAATTTTAACATGTCAGGATAAGAAGACAAATTCCTATGACAAAAACTCCTTGTGATGGGAGTATTGCAAGATGATAACTTCTTATGATTAAAATGAGACAATATGGAATGATTCCCTTGCACGATACAAGGAAATACAAGATGGAAACACCTTGAGTAGATAACATATCAAGATAATAGTTAACTAGATGGTTTCCTTCATAACAACAATCACTACTACACACCCAAGATGGTATTTGGTAGTCATTAATTTGTTATAAATTTCCCCTTGGATGACTTTTAGCTTGACAACACTATTTTATGGTAAGACTTCAACTAGAATTGCCCTTCTTATAGAATAACTTTTTAGTTGCTTCCTTTAAAGCATGACCTCCACTTTAACTGTTACAAAACTTATCCACACTTGCAATGCTACATACATTAATCCAAACACTCTACAAAATGCAAATTTAAAAACATAATGCATTTACCATTTACATAACAATTTTAAGGTGTAAAGTTAATGTCATTGTCAAATATGTTAGTCGATTTTATATTACAATATCTTACCCATGTCATTGCCAACTGTGTTAATAAATTATATATTATAATATATTTTCCTTTTTATAAGTAACTAGAAATATTTGCCATAATTTTTTCTTTCTATTTGTCTCTTTCTCTCTATGCACATCTCCTCTGCATCTTCTTCTCCCCTCTTATATTTTTATACACAAGGATGATAATTACTATAATGACCACCTCCAATACTTGGCCACAACTATTACATTAGCAAACCTTAATATAATGAAATTTAAATTGTTTGGATGTTCCTACTTCATACATGTTGGGTAAGAAGCACATGATTTTTTTAATTTGTAATTAATATTCCATATTTAGTAATTCCAAAAATATCCATCCATGTTATTGTATCAGCCACTCGATTATTCAATTTGACCATATATTATATTATCTCTTGTTCTTTTGGCCACTCTCAAGTCCATCATTTCCTTTGTTTTATCCCATTCCTTTTGTGGCAACTAAACTATCCAATCTTCTATTGGAAAATCAATTGTGACATATTTATTACTGCATGGGGATTTGTCATAATAAGGGTATAAATATTTCACTTAAAAATTTGATGAAATGTTTACTTCTTCTAGGATTTCAATTTCGTATGTATTAACTACAAATGCCTTCAAGACCTTACAAGGTCAAATTTTATTCCAATTAAGCTTGTTGTATGTGCATCTTGGAAAAAAATCCATTTGAAAATTTGTCAAAAATAAGTATTACTTATGAAATTCTTGCATTTGATGCTTGATATTAGCATGTTTCTTGTATTTTACAAAACTTTTCTCCATGTTGGATTTCACTCCCTAATGTAAATATTGTATGTAATTGGAAAAATATTCTATTGTAGCACTAGATCTCTACAAATCAGTTGCATTCCTCAACTCATTGAACCCTCTTGGATGAAATTTGTACACAATTTGAAATGGATGTTTGGTTGTGCTTCTATTTATTGAATTTTTATATGCAAAATCTAGTTATGACAATATGGTATCCCAAGCTTTTGGTTTCTTTCCAACTAAGAACCTCAAAAAAAATTTCTTCTATGCACCAATTGAATTTCTTCACCTATTTGGGGTGAAAAGTTAACCTAAAGTTCAAGTTTGTACCCAATGTATTCCACAAAGTATATCAAAAGTGACTTAAAAACTTCACATCTCTATCCAACACAATGATTTTTGGTAAACCATGTAATTAAGCAAGGTATGAAATGTAACATCTTCAAAAATATATCAACAAAAACAAAAATTTAATCATTCCCATTTTGTTTTTGAGGCAATTCAATGACAAAGACCATACTTATGTTCTTCCATGGTCCTTATGGTAGCAATAATGGTTGATACAACCCAATGTTCACTCTTTCCTTGCACATGTTGATAGACTTAACAACTCTACACAAATATTCACACATTTGTTCTTATTGTTTGATAATAATAACTTTCAGAAAAGTTATTTCAAGGTTTTATCTATTCCAAAATATTCAACTAGTCTCCACTATGTTTTATGTTATCAATTTCTCCCTCATTGAACTTCAAAGTATTCATAATGATCACTTCAACAATAATTTCTCTTCGATAAAACAATCCATCCATGGTGTTCTATCTTCTATAGTAGGGTCATTGCAAGGGGTTTAAGTTTCCTTAAAATCCAAATATTTAACATAAAGTTATTTGAACATAAAAACCTATAACTTCAATCTTCATTGCATTCATCAACAAATGTCTTCTATTCAAAGCATCAACTACTCAATTTTTATTCATTTTGAAGATACTGGACCCATTTCATATGTCTTTGGTCTACTTTGCCTTGGTGGTTAATAAACTGCAAAACATAATGATCTATAACTAACACAAATTTCTTCGATAATAGGTAATTTTAGGGTTTGCATAATGGCAGAAAACTCCTGATCATAAAATAAATATTTCATCTTATATTTTAATTTAAATTTTCCCTACAATATGCAATAGATATACCATCCTGACTTAAAAATCCTCTTGGCTTGTGTTATAATCTACTTGTTAGAATAAGTGAATATTCTCTTAAGTTCTACTAGGATAGACACACTTGAGTTTCCACTCCTCCATGTGTCAGGATAACACTCAGTGGTGTTTTCATCATATTTGATGAGTTGTTGTAATCCAATGGTTCTCAATGATCAAATTTGCTATTTATACAAAGTTAAATTTGAAATAAATCAATTGGTTATACTGTTTCTTCTATATGATTGTTTTAGAGTCCACAATCTTCATATCTCTATCAAATATTATATTTTCTAATTTAAGAGATATATAAATTGCTTAAAAATATCTCTATTTATCTTTTTATAACACTCTCATTTAAAGGAATTCATTTTTGTTAAAAATCTTGCATAAAATATTATGTTTGATTATTTTCATCCATTTAACAAAACTTAAAATTTCTTTAAAGCTCTTTTTTTATATATATCATTATATAAAATCTTCTCAATTACAAGTTTCTAAAAGAGTTCATATTTATAATTGTTTATTTTCAAAATTCAAATAACTCTTTTAAACTATTCTAAAACATTATAGAGACAAACAAAAAACATCACTCACCAAAATTGGACATCTTATTTAACTTATAGTTTCCCTCAAGTAAGGGCGGGTTAATAATATTACCAATAAAGGTCTGGATGATATAGCCTATGTTCCAAGTATCATATCTAATCAATACTTATAGTTTCCCTCTCGTTAGGGCGGGTATTTGAGAAATATATATATAGGCCTAGCATATTTGTTCTCTTTATCAGTATTTACTCAACAAAACTCAAAATACTTATAGTTTCCCTCTCGTTAGGGCAGGTATTTTGCATTTTTTATTGATTCTTAAAAAAAATATTGGCATATTTATTCTCTTTAGCCTCAAACTCATATCATTTTTCTCATATTACTTATAGTCTCCCTCTAGTAAGGGTGGGTAATTTTGAGGCATTTGGTATTTCATTAAGGCTTCTGTAAATAATATCCCTTGCATTCTCAAATTAAAGTTAAAGGAAGGAACTTTGGGTTAACTTCAATTTAAAATAAATTCAATGAATACAATTGATCTTCTTACTCCTCATAACTACCATACATGGAAGCCCAAAATTTTAAATCTCATTTCTCAGAAAGGGCTCACACACCTTTTAGAAGAAAAGCAACCTGAGTTTGAAAAAGAATATGAAATATTTGTTCACAAAGGGAAAATGTATGAAACAATGGGTATTATTAGCTCTAATGTTCATGAAAGTTTGTGGTTTCACATTACAGATTGTAAAACTCCTCATGAAAGTTGGGAGAAACTAAAAACTTTGTTTGGAAAAGTAGATCAAATAAGATCAATGCAACTAGAAGCAGAACTAACAACTTTGTCTCCTGAAGACTTTAGCAATATTGTTGACTTCCTCACCAAATTCAAAGAAGTCCTCTCTCAATACAAAGGTAGTGGGAAGACTAAGACTGAAGAAGAGTGCATCTATCTAATTCTTTCTAAACTAAATGGTGCATTTCAAATCTTTGCAACCACTTTTCTATCTACAAAAGATGCTCTTGGCACAACCTTTAAAATGCCCTCTTTAGAAGAATTTTGTGATAGACTAACTAGGGAAGAAACTAAAATTGCAAGATATGAGTCCTCTTCCTCTTCCTCAAAAGCCTTAGTAGCCTCCACCTCTTCTAAAGAAAAATTCAAAAATAAGGAAAGGAATCCCATAACCTGTACTCACTGCAAAAAGAATGGTCATTCTACAAACAAATGCTGGAAAAGGTTACAACAACTAGAGGCAACTATGAAGGATCAAAATATAGACAATAAAAAGCAAATAGGGAAAGCCCTAAATGTTCAAGGGAAAACCTCCAATTCTTCCTCTAATTACTAGGTCCTAGATTCTGGAGCTACTCATCACATGACTGCTTCAGATGAGTCATTCTCTTCTATCTCCTCTAGTTCTACTTGTAGCATAGAAGTGGGTGACTCTTCCTTTATCCCAGTCAAAGGAAAGGGGGACATAACCATTGATGGTGGCTCTATAAATAATGTTCTCTATGTTCCAAACATTACCACAAATCTCCTCTCCGTCTATCAAATTTGTACTTTTGGAAAGGGGAAAATAATTCTCTTCTCTCCAACAGGAGTTGAGATAAGAGACTTTCAAGATCCCCATTCTCTCATATCCAAAGGAGATATTGATCACAACACTCACCTATTTCACTTCAAAGGATTCAAAAATCTAGAAGGGGCATCCTATTTTGTGGCTCATGGAGATCTTGAAAGCAAAATTTGGCATGAAAGGTTTGGTCATCTTAGTTACAACTACCTAAAGGAATTGAGCACCCATGATATGGTAATATGTTTACCCCAAGTCTCTTCTATTTATGGATTTTGTCCTAGATGTGCTCTTGGAAAGCAACATCAAGATCCTTTCCACCCAAGTAGTTCTCTAAAAGCCTCATCCCCTCTAGAACTAATCCATAGTGACTTGATGTTTTTTCTGAACCTTCTTTCAAAGGAGTAAAATATGCTCTAACCTTTATTGATGACTTTTCTAGAAGAACTTGGGTCTACTTCCTAAAATATAAAAGTGATGTTCTATCCCACTTTAAAGTCTTCAAAGCCTTAGTTGAAAATCAGGCCTCTTGCAATATCAAGCAAATTTGCACTGATAATGGGGGAATATTACAGTAATGAGTTCTCAATATTTCTATCAAATCATGGCATCATTCATCAGCATTTTGTCTCCCATAATCCTCAGCAAAATGGTATTGCAGAAAGGAAAAACTAAACATTAAAGGAAATGGCAAATTGCATGCTCCATTCAAGAGATCTTCCAAAAGTTTTTGGGTAGAAGCTATTAATTATGCCAATTATATTCAAAATCACACACCTCATAAAGCTCTTGACCATTTAACTCCTAAAGAAGCATGGTCTGGCTCAAAATTGGATGTTTCCTTCTTTAAAAATTTTGGGTGTACTGCTTGGGCACACATCCCAAAGAAGAAAAGGAAGGCTCTAGATAAGAAAAGCAAAAATCTCATCTTTATTGGTTATTGTGAGGAAATGAAAGCATACAGGCTCCTTGATCCCTCAACTCATGAGGTATTTTTCCATAGGAATGTCCAATTTGATGAAACATTCCCTCAAAAATATCCTCAATCCCCCTCTTCCTCCATTGAGCCTTCTCCTATAGTAGAACCTCAATATTATGAAGAGCCAACTCTTGAGGTTAACTTGGAAATTGATAATCAAAATGAAGAACCTATAACTCCAACTCAATGTCTTTCATCTCCTTCTACTCCTTCCACTATGCCAAAATGGGCCCGCACCATTGTTAAAGAAGCTACTCCTTACATCTAAAATATTCCATCTACCAGATCAGCCAACCCCATAGGCATTGGTCTTGTCTAAAAGTCTATTTCCTCTGATCCTCAATCCTTCAAAGAAGCAATAGGTATTAAAGAATGGGATGATTCCATGGAAAATGAATTTTCTTCCTTAATAAAAAACAAAACTTGGGATTTAGTTCCCTTGCCCAAAGGAAGGAAGTTAGTTCATTGTAAATGGATCTACAAAATAAAATATGGGCCTAATGGAGAAATAGACAAACACAAAGCTCACCTAGTAGCCAAAGGTTTTTCTCAAATTGAAGGTATTGACTATGCAAAAACCTTTGCTCTAGTTGCTAAAATGGATTATGTTAGACTGGTTCTTTCTCTAGCTGCTTCCCAAAAGTGGCTTGTCTATAAAATGGATGTAAAAAGTGCTTTCTTACATAGGGACTTAAAAGAATAAATATTCATGGAACAACCTATTGGTTTCACTCAAGACTCCTCTCTTGTTTGTAGGCTAAAAAAGTCTCTCTATGGCCTCAAACAAGCCCCTAGAGCTTGGTATGAAAATATGGACTCCTTCCTTCTTTTCGCATGTTTTTCTCATTGTGAGTCTGATAACACAGTCTACATTTGGAGAGATGAAGGTAAAATCACCATTCTTGTTCTATATGTTGATGATATTCTTCTCATTGGTAGTAATTTCACTCACATTCAGACTATAAAAGACTCCCTCTCTAAAAAATTTGAAATGGTTGATCTAGGTTTAGCTCATTACTTCCTTGGGATTCAAATAAGTCAAAAAGATGTAGGAATTTCATTGTGTCAATAAAAGTACACACTAGATCTTCTTCAAAGGTTTAAAATGATAGATTGTAAACCTTCTCCTACCCCTTTTCAATATGGAATTAATCTTAGTACTTCCTGCTCATCCCCTCTATGTGATGCAACTCTATACCATCAACTTATAGGAAGTCTATTATACCTTACTCATACTCACCCATATATCTCATATGTTGTTGGCCTAATATCCAGATTCTCTCATCAACCTCACTTCAATCATTGGCAAGCAACAAAAATAATCCTCCATTACTTGCAAGGCACTACACACTTTGGGCTCTTATATAAGGGAAAATCCATGGATATCATTGGCTACACGGATTCAGATTGGGTAGGTTTAGTAGAAGATAGATGTTCAACCTCAGGGTATGTCTTTTGCCTTGATTCTTCACCAATAGCTTGGTTATGCAAGAAACAACAAGCAGTAGCCTTATCTTCTACAGAGGCAGAATACATGGCAACAATTTTAGCTAGTCAGGAAGCTCTTTGGCTTCGTCAAATTCTGAGAGAATTTGGTTTCTCCCATGAAAAGCCTATAAATCTTTGGTGTGATAATCAAAGCACAATTCATATTGCACATAATACGATTGAGCATCAGTGCACCAAGCACATTGAGATACACATGCACTTCATATGACAACATATTCAGAATGAGGATATATACTTGGACTATATTCCAACTAAGAATCAAATTGTAGATATCTTCACCAAGTCATTTCCTTCTCCGCGTTACCTTCAGTTGTGAGATAAACTTGGAGTAATATAACTGCATTGACACAAAGGTCTTCCACCTCTCATTATAATGTTTGGAGAATGGTTTTTTCCCTTGTGGTTTTTTTATCATCTCTCCAACAACATGTATATTATGAGGACAATATTCACCATCCGAAGACATACCTCTATCTTGGATATTTTTTGTGTGAAATATGGTTTTTCCCAAGGGGTTTTTTCACCATCTATATATATTGTAAATGAGTACCTCATCAGGCCATGTTGTTGGGACTCATCATTCTTATTGTATTAAGAGGACAATCTTCGCCATCCGAAGACAAGCCTCTTCCTTACTTCCTTTTTGATTGATGGTTTTTCCCATAGGGTTTTTACCATCTCTTCAAAAAGAAGTTGTGATAGTTGGTTTTTCCCCAAGGGGTTTTTTCACCATCTATATATATTGTAAATGAGTACCTCATCAGGCCATGTTGTCGAGACTCATCATTCTTATTGTATTAAGAGGACAATCTTCGCCATCCGAAGACAAGCCTCTTCCTTACTTCCTTTTTAATTGATGGTTTTTCCCATAGGGTTTTTACCATCTCTTCAAAAAGAAGTCATTGTACATGAGTACCTCATCAGGCCTTGTTTTCGAGACTCATTTGTACAAAACTCCCCTAGTATCACTTAAGGGGGGTGTTAGAATAAGTGAATATTCTCTTAAGTTCTACTAGGATAGACACACTTGAGTTTCCACTCCTCCATGTGTTAGGAGAACACTCAATGGTGTCTTCATCAGGTTTGATGAGTTTTTGTAATCCAACGACTCTCAATGATCAACTTTGCTATTTATACAAAGTTGATCCTTGGAATAAATCAATCAGTTCTACTCTTTCTTCATATTTTGTGTAATGTTGTGCATGTCTATTTTGGGAAATTCTAACATCTACATGGAAAAACTTTGTTAAAGTTTGGTAATGCCATAACCGAATACTCTGTGAATTTCTTCTTCATGATTTGAAAGGTCCTTTCTACTATGTATGTGCATTAGAAATCATGTCTACCTCCCTTAATTTTTGTGATTGGAGTACAAATTCCACTAAAATGTTTTATGAATATTCTGTAATAACCTGCAAAGCCATAAAAGTTTTTGATGGACAATCCACAATAGCCTTCATATTTTTTGTATCCATATTCAAATCATATTTAGATATGACATAGTTCAAAAATACCAATTCCTTCTTCATAAAACTACACTTCTTCAAATTAATCAACAATTGATCTTGTTCCAACTTTTACAAAACTAAACTTAGATGCATTAGGTGCTCTTCCTTCACCTTGCTAAATCCAAACACTACACCAAAAGGATCTTTAAGGATGATTAAAAACCATCCTTAAATACCTTTAAAGGTGGTTATTCAACCACTGTCTATGAAGGCATCATAAAAAGTTCACATCATACAACGATGACTAAAAACCACCTCAAAAAATAGCCCTCTTAGGGTCTAAGAGGGTATTGTAAAAAACCGTCCTCTTAGGGCTACAAGGGTGGTTAAAAATATTCCTATTATAGCTAATATGGTGGCTTAAAACATTATTTTTAGGGCTAATAGGATGGCTAAAAAATATAAAATGATGCAAGAGCATCCGGTGGCAGCAGAGCAATCTTGCATCAACTACAAAATTTTCCAAGTATTAGCTTTGATGTCGCGATATCGCGACATGTCGCATTTTCACGACTCAGGGAGGAGAGAGAATGCAAAGGGCCAAAAGTGTCACGATATCGCGACATGAAAAAGTGTCGCGATATCACGACATGTCACGTTTTCGCGACTCAGGGAGGAGAGAGAATGCAAAGAGCAAAAGGTGTCACGATATCGCGACAGGAAAAAGTGTCGCGATATCGCGACATGTCACGTTTTCATGACTCAGGGAGGAGAGAGAATGCATGGCACAAAAATGTCATGATTTCGTGACATGTCACGAAATCGTGACACCATCGAGGTAGAGCAAAGGCAGCAGAGGAGGGTGTCACGAAATCGTGACACCAACGAGGTAGAGCAAAGGCAGTAGAGGAGGGTGTCATGAAATCATGACACCAACGAGGTAAAGCAAAGGCAACAGAGAAGGGTGTCGTGAAATCACAACAATTCATGATTTCATGACATGTCATGAAATCGTGACACCAACGAGGTAGAGCAATGGCAGTAGAGGAGGGTGTCACGAAATCGTGACCCAACGAGGTAGCACAAAGGCAAGAGGGAAAATTGTCGTGATATCGTGACATGTCGTGATATCGCGACCCAAAGAGGAAGGAGACCGCAAGAAGAAAAATGTCGCGATATCGCGACCCAAAGGAGAAGCAGACAACAAGAAAGAAAAATGTCACGATATCGCGACATGTCGCGATATCGCGACCCGAAGGAGAAGCAGACAACAAGAAAGAAAAATGTCATGATATCACGACCCAAAGGAGAAGCAGACAACAAGAAAGAAAAATGTCGCGATATCGCGACCCAAAAGAAAAGGAGGCAGCTAGGAAGAGAAATGTCGCGATATCACGACATGTCACGATATCGCGACATACTACTGGTTCTCAGTTTGAGAAAGCCCGCATCCCTAGACGATGTTTTTCGAGGTGGTCAGGGCCTCATTAGTGCATGATTTCTTGCCCGGTAAGCTTGTTGAGCATGGCGGCCATTCGAAGACTATGCCCAGAGGTCAGATGGCTCATCAATGCATGTTTCTACGGCTAACCCGAGTGGCAGTTGCTAGATAGGGAAAATATGAAAAGGCTCAGTGAGACTGGATGTATTCTGGAAGGTGGGTCATTAATGGCCTAGAGGGTCGGGACCTCGAGGGAGGTCTAGACAGGGATATAGAAACAGGTGATGCATGAAGGAAATGGGGGGGAGAGAGAGAAGGAAAACTATGTCTGTGGGCTAGTATTGTAATTTTTTTTGAAAGTTTTATGAAATGAAAGCTTGAGTGATTCTCTGTAAGACTGCGTCCCCATCAAGTGGTATCAGAGCGGGAGTTCCTGAGTGTGTGAGCAGATCACCGAAAGTGAGGCATCTTGCACCAGGATCTATGGAAGGGTTGTGAGAAGAAAGTGAAGCAAGATGCCTCCATGAAGAAACCATGGTGGTGGAAGAAACATGGTGCCAGCGGAGGATTTCAGAGCTTTGCAGAGGCAAGTTCAGGCCCTGCAAGAGGAGCTACGCAGAGGACTTGAACCCAGAGGAGAAGAAGGAAGTGAAGAGGAAGTAGATGAGGAAGAAGACCAGTTTGAGGAAGAAGAAGAGGTTGTAGATCCTGCACAAGCCAGGTTATACAGAGCCATCTCTCAGATTGGGAAGAAACCAAAGATGGAGGTTTCTACGTATTCTGGAAATCTTGATCCAGAGGAATTGATTGACTGGATCAATGATTTGGAAGAATACTTTGAGTATGAAGAGGTTGAAGATCCTAATAGGGTCAAGTTTGCTAAGACCAAGCTGAAGGGTCATGCCAACATATGGTGGAAGGGAGTACAGTTGGAAAGAAATAGAAGAGGAAAAGAGAGAATAACCAGGTGGGATAGAATGTTGGAAAATTTAAAGAGGCAGTTCATCCCAGTTGACTATGAGATGGACCTGCTGAAGAAAATGCAAGGTTTGAAGTAGGCCGACAAGTCTGTTAAAGAATACATAGAGGAGTTTTACAAGATTGTAATCAGAACAGGCCATTCAGAGGCCAACAAGGAGAAGGTAGCCCGTTATATTAATGGGTTACGAGCAAGTATTCAAGAAGAGTTAAGCCTAGTCAGGATGACCACCATAGAGGATGCTTACCAGTTTGCTCTGAAGGTTGAAGAGAAACTGAACAGAAGGTTTGAGAGCAAGCAAAGAGGAAGAGGTCATGGTGGAAGGACTGGTGGAAGGACCAGTGGAGAAAAATATAAGGACCAGAAGAAGGCTGGTGAAACCAGTAATACCCAAGAATAGAAAGATGAGAACATCTATCAACCCCGTAATCAGAACAATGGTTACCCAAGAGGAAGAGGTAGATTTGGACGTGGGTTTGGAAGAGGAGGATTTCGTGGAACTTGTTTCCACTGTGGTGAAGAAGGACATCGAGCATTTGAGTGTCCACAACACCGAGAAAATATGAGTAAGAGACCTGAGGGTCCTGCCAGAGCGGCTGTAGCAGATGAAGATGCTGAATCAGAACATTCTGAGGAGGCAGAGAGAGGAGAAGTTATGGTCACCAGGAGGACCCTGTTAAATGAGGAGAAAGGATCAGACCAGAGGAGGAGCCTATTTCACACAAGGTGCAGAAGTTCGGGTAAGGTCTGCAATATTATCATAGATAATGGTAGTACTGATAACTTGGTTTCAGAAGAAATGGTTGCCAAGTTACAGCTACAAAGGAGAAGACACCCGCATCCATACCGGATCACGTGGTTACAGAAGGACCATAGAGTTTTGGTCAGTGAACAATGTTCAGTGAAGTTCAATATTGGGAATTACTGTGATGAGGTACTGTGTGATATCCTGCCCATGGATGCTTGCCATTTGCTGTTGGGAAGGCCATGGCAGTTTGATCGGTGTGCAGTGCATGATGGTCGTGCCAACACCTACTCAGTAACGAAGAATGGAGTGCGCCATAAGCTGAAGCCCTTGAAAGAGGCAGAAGAAAAGGTATGCAGCAGCGCTAGAATTTGTTTAGTCGAAGGAGGAAAATTTTTGAATAGTTTAAAGCATGAGCATATGTGCTATGCATTGGTTCCTAGAGTTAGGAAGGAAGAATGCAAGGATACCCCTGTAGAAGTCTTAGGACTGTTGAAAGAATTTCTAGACATTATATCTGATAATGTGCCTGAGGGTTTACCACCAGTGAGGAAGATCAGTCACCACATAGATTTGGTACCAGGATCTAGTTTACCCAATAAGGCAGCACATAGAATGACTCCTACAAAAATTGAAGAGCTGAACAGACAAGTCCAAGAACTGCTGGAGAAGGGACTGATTCGGGAGAGTTTGAGTCCATGTGCAGTACCTACAGTACTAGCACCAAAGAAATATGGAGAGTGGAGAATGTGTACAGACTCTCGAGCCATTAACAAGATCACCATAAAGTATAGATTTCCATTACCAAGGATGGATGACATTATGGACTATTTGAGTGGAGCCAAGTACTTCACCAAGATTGACCTAAAGAGTGGTTATCACCAGATTCGTGTCAGAGAAGGAGATGAGTGGAAGACAGCCTTCAAGACCAGAGAAGGTTTGTATGAGTGGTTGGTCATGCCATTTGGGCTGACCAATGCACCAAGCACATTCATGCGGTTGATGAATGAGGTATTGAAAGAGTTCCTAGGAAAATTTGTTATTGTCTATTTAGATGATATTCTAATATTTAGTAGAACCCTGGAAGAGCATCTGATGCATATCAAAAGGGTTTTTGAGAAGCTACGGGAGGAGCAGTTGTTGATTAATCTGAAGAAATGTAATTTCGTAAAGAAGGAGTTAGTGTACCTGGGATTTGTCATCTCAGTCGAAGGTCTAAAAATGGACCCAAAAAAAGTAAGAGCTATCATCGAATGGCCTACTCCGAGAAGCACAACTGAGGTAAGATCATTTCATGGTCTAGCAAGTTTTTACAAGAAATTCATTAGGAATTTCAGCAGCATTTGTGCACCCCTTACAGAAACAATGAGAGGGAATAAGAAAGAATTTAAGTGGACCTTAGGAGCAGATAAGAGCTTCGATATGTTGAAAAGGAAGGTTACAGAACAACCTATTTTGGCACTTCCAAATTTTAATAAGGTATTTCAGGTAGACTGTGATGCTAGTGGTAGTGCAATAGGAGCTGTTTTGAGCCAAGAAGGTAAACTTGTTGCTTACTTTAGTGAGAAACTCAATGATGCTAGAAAGAAGTATTCAGTTTATGATCAAGAGTTTTATGCTATAGTGCAGGCTCTAAAGAAGTGGCGACATTACTTGTTGCCAAAAGAGTTTGTTCTATTCACTGATCATCAGGCCTTACAGTATATTAATAGCCAAGGGAAGCTAAACCAGAGGCACCTGAAGTGGGTTGAGTTTCTACAGAGTTATACCTTTGTGTTGAAGCACAGGAGCGGAAAGTCCAACAGAGTTGCAGATGCCTTAAGCAGAAGGCAGTGTTTGTTGACGAAAATGAAGGTGGAAGTGGTAGGATTTGATGAACTGAAGGGTCTGTACCCTAAAGATCCTAACTTTTCAGAAGCCTGGAAGGCTTGCTTGGCACCTGTTACTTTGGACAGGACCAAGTGGCTGGATTTCCTGATCCAAGATGGGATGTTGTTCAAAGGAGGTCAATTATGCATCCCACGGAGTTCAATGAGGGAGAATATGATAAAGGAAAAGCATAGTGGAGGACTAGCTGGACATTTTGGTCGAGATAAGACCATTGCCCTTGTTGGTGAAAACTACCATTGGCCATAGTTGCAGCAAGATGTGACTAAATTTGTGCAGGGCTATAGAATCTGTCAGATGGCTAAGGGAGTGAGACAGAATACAGGATTGTATCAGCCATTACCTGTGCCAGAGAGGCCATGGGAGGACATCAGTATGGACTTTGTTCTTGGCCTACCAAGGACACAACGAGGGAGTGACTCCATTTTTGTTGTGGTGGACAGGTTTTCGAAGATGGCTCATTTTATTCCATGTCAGAAAACAAGTGATGCAGTTCATGTTGCAGGCTTGTTTTTCAAGGAGGTGGTACGCCTTCATGGTCTACCTAGGAGTATAGTATCTGATAGAGATACCAAATTTGTGGGTTATTTCTGGAAGACTTTGTGGAAGCAGCTAAAAATGGATTTAAAGTTCAGTTCTACGTACCATCCATAGACTGATGGGAAAACAGAGGTGGTGAACAGAAGTTTGGGTAATCTTCTAAGATGCCTAGTGGGAGATAAGCCCAAAGGATGGGATTTGGTTTTGCCACAGGCAGAATTTGCTTACAACAATTCCATCAACAGAAGTACTGGTAAATCCCCATTCCAGATTGTGTATGGGAACAACCCAAGGCATGCTTCTGAATTGAGAACGATGGGTAAAGGAGAAAAGAGTAGTGTTGAGGCTGAAGATTTTGCAGAGCACATGAAGAGTTTGCATGAAGAGGTAAAACAACATATCAGTAAGATGAATGCTCAATACAAAACCAAGGCCGATCAGAAGCGGCGTTCCAAGGAGTTCCAAGTGGGAGATGAGGTCATGGTTCACCTGAGAAAGGAAAGGTTTCCTAGCCAAACCTACAACAAGCTGAAGATGAAGAGGTTTGGACCATGCAGGATCATAGGTAAAAGAGATTCGAGAAATGCTTATGAAGTGGAACTGCCAAGTGAGTTAAAAATCTCACCTATTTTTAATATTTTAGACTTGGTAGAATACCATGAAGGAGGTAATGGTGAGACACCAAGGACAGATTTGTGGGATATTCCCACATCTACTCCAGCAACAGATGAGGTCGAAGAAATACTAGACACGCGGGCTGGTAGAACTACCAGGCACAGGCAGTATTCTGAATATCTGGTCAAATGGAAAGGTAGGCCTATTGAAGATGCAACTTGGTTGTCAAAAGTAGAGGTTGACCGTCTGGGTCTTCCTCCAATAGTACTGAAGTGAAGAACACTTCTCAATCCACCCTGGGTGTCTGATGCAGGAGCATCCGGTGGCAGTAGAGCAATCTTGCATCAACTACAAAATTTTCCAAGTATTAGCTTTGATGTCGCGATATCGCGACATGTCACGTTTTCACGACTCAAGGAGGAGAGAGAATGCAAAGGGCCAAAAGTGTCACGATATCATGACATGTTTTCGTGACTCAGGGAGGAGAGAGAATGCAAAGAGCAAAAGGTGTCATGATATCGTGATAGGAAAAAGTGTCACGATATCACGACATGTCACGTTTTCGTGACTCAGGGAGGAGAGAGAATGCATGGCACAAAAATGTCACGATTTCATGACATGTCACAAAATCGTGACACCATCGAGGTAGAGCAAAGGTAGCAGAGGAGGGTGTCACAAAATCGTGACACCAACGAGGTAGAGCAAAGGCAGCAGAGGAGGGTGTCATGAAATCGTGACACCAACGAGGTAAAGCAAAGGCAGTAGAGAAGGGTGTCACAAAATCGTGACACCAATGATTTAGAGCAAAAGCAGTAGAGAAGAGGTGTCATGAAATCATGACCCAACGAGGTAGCGCAAAGGCAATAGAGGGAAAATTGTCACGATATCGCGACATGTCATGATATCGTGACCCAAAGAGGAAGGAGACCGCAAGAAGGAAAATTGTCATGATATCATGACCCGAAGGAGAAGCAGACAGCAAGAAAGAAAAATGTCACGATATCGCGACATGTTCCCGTGTACCCGAAAGGAGAAGCAGACAACAAGAAAGAAAAATGTCGTGATATCACGACATGTCACGATATCACGACCCGAAGGAGAAGCAGACAACAAGAAAGAAAAATGTCATGATATCGCGACATGTCACGATATCGTGACCCGAAAGAAAAGGAGGCGGCTAGGAAGAGAAATGTCACGATATCGTGACATGTCGCGATATCGCGACATACTACTGGTTCTCAGTTCGAGAAAGCCCGCATCCCTAGACGGTGTTTTTTGAGGCGGTCAGGGCCTCATTAGTGCATGATTTCTTTCCCGGTAAGCTTGCTGAGCATGGCGGCCATTCGAAGACTGCGCCCAGAGGTCAGACGGCTCATCAATGCATGTTTCTATGGCTAACCCGATGGCAGTTGCCAGATAGGGAAAAAAATATGAAAAGGCTCAGTGAGACTGGATGTATTCTGGCAGGTGGGTCATTAATGGCCTAGAGGGTCGGGACCTCGAGGGAGGTCCAGACAGGGATATAGAAATAGGTGATGCATGAAGGAAAGGGGGGGAAGAGATAGAAGGAAAACTATGCCTGTGGGCTAGTATTGTAATTTTTTTTGAAAGTTTTATGAAATGAAAGCTTGAGTGATTCTCTGTAAGACTGTGTCCCCATCATAAAATGCCCTCTTAGAAGAGGAAAATTAAAAAATATAAACCGCCCTCTTAGAGCTACGAGAGCAGTTTAATTCATAAATCACTTTGGAATGACATATACATCACATATATTGGATCAAATTAAGACTTTAGGTTTCTAAGAAGCTACTAATGTAGCTATTTCATTAGGAATTGATGATCTTTTAACAAGACTTAAAAATATAAAAATGGATTTCATCTACAAAACACAAATCCATTAATAATATTGGAGTGCATTAGATATCAAATTAGTAGACATTTAATAGATCTTTGCAAGATTAACTGAACTTGTAAATTCCAAATTCAAATATACACCTTCAAGACATGCAATACCATAAACTTTAAAGTTTAAAGAGCTATGAATGTTCTATAGAATGAATTCATGGTTGAATTGATTGTTTAGCAGTTAAATACAAATACCATGATTCTTTGACAACAATTATGCTTAAGTTAGGATTACTTTATAAAAGTGATGCAACTCACATTATTACCTTTTAGCCACATGCAATTACAATATAAAATGCATTAGTCATACACACTTTGATATTTCTAAAAAAAAATCCTTTTTAATACAAAGACATGAAAACCATTATAGTCTATCAAAGTTAAAATACATCTACCACTGCTATCTACCACTATTATATCATGACATATGTGTCAACACTGAAATATTCTAAACAAGCACAACTCAAATATGAATCTTGAAGGTATCTTTGTTGTCATCCTGTAATGTTTCCATTATTATATTTTTTATAAAAATAGTGAATTGAGACAAGGAAGAAAAAAAGTATTTAATTCAATATATGATTTAAATAAATAACATACCCCTTATAAAAACCAATGTAAATTCATTAAAAAAATAAACAAATAGAAGGTATAACTGTATAATGAAAAACATATTTGTAAACAAGCAAGCCATTTTCTAAAACATTAACCAAACTGTCTACAATAATATGATTTGTAAGGAAATCAAGACAAAGTAAAAATCTAATTTTTCATTAATTGCCTCAGGATAAAATATGAAATAAGCTTATATAACACAATTTATTCAAACAACCTGGTCTCGATCCCCAAATGAAAAGTTCACATATTTGTCATTTACCCCTTCAATAAGCATCCATGGAAATAACAAATCCACATCCTTGAGATGCAAATGCACAACTAGATTCTTAGGGAAACATATACATGTTTCTCCAACTTCATACTTTTTTAAAGGAGGATACCTATTAAAATATTAATTTCTTGACTCATTGGAAAAAATTTCTGCATATTAACATACATAAACATTTTAGTGCCTTAACAATTTCAATACAAAACTATTGCATACCACACAAAATGAAAATTTATAAGTTCATATCCAAAATAAATTATCACTGAACTTGTAAACAAAGGTAACTTACTATCAAGCCTTACAATAGTGTGCAAGTATTAAATGAAAACGTATAAGTTCTCATCCAAAAGAAATTACCATTGAACTTGTAAACAAAGGTAACTTACTATCAAGCCTTATAATAGTGAGGTTCTAATAGTAAATTGCTTAAATTTTAAATATTTATCAACCTTTATAATAACAATATGTCAGTACATTCTACAATGGATGGGTGTTTATATTCTACTGCTTATTCAATCCAAATCATCACTAAATTTCTAAAAATGTTTAATAAATAACTATCAAATTTAAGAGTAGCAATATTCCAGTACATTATACAATGGGTGTTTAGATTCTTATTCAATCTAGATCATCACTAAATTTGGAAAAAAAATTAAATAGCTATCAAGCTCTGTAATATCAATATTTCTGTAAATTAGCATCAAATGGCATTATTTCAATTGATTAAATTTCTTGAGGTTCAAGGAGAGACCCAGATTCTAATATTTCCAAATGATACATACATAATAGTTAAGTTGTTCTAATACCACTCTCTTATTATTATGTAATACAGGTGGATCCATTTCAATCCCTTATAATCATTTCAAGAAAAGAACAAAAAATTGTGTCAATCAGCAAACTTTACTTTTTATTTTTTCTACTTTGCAATATTAAAATATCAAAATGCTAAATAATCTAGTTTTTCTCTTAAATATTTATCTTCTTCAATTTGTAGAATAGAACATCTGATAACCAATAAAATCTGCAAGGAATTTATCAGTTTTCTCTAACAACTATTCATGTTACAACTTTGGATTCTTTAAAGTACCAAAAATTCAATCAATATCACTATAGTGCAATGCAAAGAGCAATAAATTTATTCAAGTTGGAAAATACTCTTTACCTCATCCAAGGTTTTCAAGCACTCTATACAACTATGCAATTACAAGCATGCAAGCATGTATTTCATTGTGACCAAAATTTGGTTTTAACACTATTGAAAGTTTCAATACATAAATCGATTGAAATTAAAAGGGATAAAGGAAACTAATTAACTATCCAAAGAGATCCCCTCGGGCATGGAGGTGAGGCAAAGAAATATTCTAGAATATCATTCCAAAATATTAAGGAAGGAAGATAATAGATATATACGAGAGCTAGGGTTTGAGAAAACTTTCGGGCAAAAAAACTAGGGCATCAGTTGGGTAGCCGAAGAGATTTCTGGTTACTGTGGATTTGAAGACAAGATTGCTGCCCCAGGAGGGTCCAATGGGGACACCTCCGGATCCTCTTCTAGAGAGACATAGTTCTTTTGCAGATTTGTTAAAGGATAAATCTCCATCAATGACTGAAGAAGCACAAAAAACTGCATTAAAAATGCTCTTTACGGTTGCTGGAAATAGATCAACATCTCAACGAGTTAATGGATGCTTGCCACAGTCAGAATCAAGGCCAAATATTGTCATTGAGCAAAGGATGGTTGAAGAAATAGTTTTATATAGAGCCAATCATGATTTGATCTATAAATTCATGGGTATTCGCCCTACCCTAAATTTTTTGCATTCCTGGGTCCGGCAAAACTGGGAGCCTCTTGGTGAGTATTCTTTATGGTTTATTAGCAATGGATATTTTATTGTTAGTTTTTCTTCACTTGCCGATAGAAATAGGGCTTTCGAATCAGAAAAGAGGAATCATGGTCCGACAGGATTATTTGTTCAACCCTGGAGAGTGGGATTTGATCCTCGAATTGAACCCACTGCTGTCCCGGTTTGGATCCATTTGTATGCACTTCCAATGGAGTTTTGGAGTGAGCAGGTATTGGAAATTATCGATAATTCCCTTGGAAGACATTTGGGTGTTTCCAAAGACACAATAGAAGGAAACACAGTTGTTTATGCAAGATTATGTGTGGAAATGGATCTTAGCCAGCCTCTACCGACAGAGGTGGAACTTGAACTTGCAGGACTATCTTGGATTCAATAGTTGGATTATGAGGCATTGCCCTTCAGATGCAGAGTTTGCCACAAACATGGGCATTTGGCCCGATCTTGCCCAAATAATATGAACATAAAAATGGAGGCTCCTCTAGGAATGTCAAATCTTCCTAAGGAGGGTAAGTCAACAATAAACAAAGAACCAACCAATATTTCTCAGGGTAAAGAAGCACGAGAGAGATGGTTTTGAACAACCCAAAAGAAGGAGAAGGCAAAAGAAAAAATATGGTAAAGAGCAAACCCAACTCAAGCCCTCCAATAGGTATGAGATATTTAAGACACTAATGGACCAAGAAGAACAATTCATGGAAGGAGTGGATGGGAATAATGAAAATAATAACATCCATGTTCAAGCTCCTCTTTCATCTCCCCCCATCATAGAGCAGGTAGTTGAGTACAGTGAGTTACCGCAGTCAGAGAGTGCAGGGGCATTGATAGTGCATAACCAAGAGCAGCCAATAATTAAGGATGTCAGCATGGGAATAGCAAAAAAGAACAGAGAAAGGCCAACTTTAGGGATAACTCAGGTGGAAAAGAGATCAAAAAATAGCAACTCTCAAGGAGTGGGTAGAAAATCAAATAAGGAATTGATAGCAGTTCAAGGAGACAAGCTGATCACTTGGAGGATCGGTGAGGCCAATAGATTTTTATTGCTCTCAAGGTAACCAATGATTATACAATCATGGAATGTTAGGGGTTTAAATAGTAGAACCCATCAATCTGTTGTTCGAAGACTCTTAGAAAAATGTAAAACAGATTTTTTGCTTATCCAGGAGACAAAAATGTCGTTAGATCTTATGTGTAAAATAGTTAACAAAATTTGGAGGGGTGTTGGTCATATGGAAGTGGCTGCCCAAGGTGCCTCAGGGGGGATAGTTACTCTTTGGAACTCTCTTGAATGGACTGCAATAGAACATATAGCTTGGAGGGGTGTTCTCACATCACTTTTTAGAAATAATGTCATAGCTGAACATGTTTTAATCACAAATTTTTATGGGGCTCAAAACCTAGATGGTCAGATGCATCAATGGAAAGTTGTGCATAACATGAGAGTCTCAAGGGAAGATTTAGACTGGATTATTTCTGGGGATTTTAATGCTAAATTATCCTCTAGAGATCAGGAAGGGGGAACCCCAATTTTGGACCTAGGGGATCGACTTATGATTGCCCAAGTCCAGGCATTACACTTGGTGGATATTAAATGCCCTGGAACCAACTATACTTGGACTAATAAGAGGAGGGAGCCACATAGCAGGAAGGTGAAGTTAGACCATTTTTTGGTTTCAGAGGAGGCATTTGTAAAATGGAATATAAAATTTCAGATTTTGGAGGGTCCAGTTTCAGATCACTTTCCCATTTTGTTGGAAGGAGGGATCAAGACAGTGCAGCATCACAAACCATTTAAATTTGAAAACTTTTGGTTACAAAAAGAGGAACTTCGAAAGAAAATTCCACAGTGGTGGGAAGAAGGTCGCCCAACATATGGGACAACAATGTTTAGATTCCACAAACAACTTCATTATGTCAAAGTTCAACTGAAACAATGGAGGCGAGCTAACAAGACAGACTTCCAGGTCCAAAGAGCTCCATTGGTGGCCAGATGGGATGAGGTTCAAAAACACTTTAGGGAAGGAACAATTACAGAGCAGCTCAAAGAAGAGGATGATGCATTGCGTAAAGCGGTTGAGGACATTGACAACCAAGAGGAGACCTACTGGAAACAGAGAGCAAGAACCACTTGGTTATTAGAAGGTGATAAAAATACCAAATTTTTCCATCGGACTGCTTGTGCTAGGAGACAGATGAACAACATGGAAGCTCTTCAAGATGAGAACGGACACTCCTTTGATACACTTCCAGGTATGCATTTCCATTCAATGGATTATTTTTCTAAACTATTTAAGGAAAGTATGGTGCAAGATGAAGAGGCTCAAAAAGAAGTTATTGTTGTCATACCCTCTGTTATCTCTGAAGAAGAAAATCAGACCCTACTTAAACCCATTGATAGAGAGGAACTGAAGAATGTAGTCTTTGGAATGAGCATCGAAAAAACTCCAGGTCCAGATGGCTTTCCAATTGAGTTTTTTTAGGCCTTTTGGGATAACTTGGAGGAGGATGTAATGGCTGTTATAGAGGAGTCCAAAGGTAGTAAAAGAATGCTTAAAGCATTAAATCATACTTTCATTACCTTAATTCCAAAAGGGGAGGAGGGGGTACATATTTCAGATTATAGACCTATTGCCTTATGCAATGTCATATATAAAATAATCACAAAGGTAATGGTTGAGCGGCTAAAACCTCTTCTACATAACATTATCTCCTCGGAGCAAGGGGGTTTTGTAGAGGGTAGGCAGATCTTGGATGGTGTGGTTCTAGCTCAGGAGGCAATCCATTCAATGCAAACATTTGGTAATAGAGGAATGTTCATAAAATTAGATATGTCAAAGGCTTATGATAGGGTGGAGTGGAGCTTCTTGTCAAAGATGATGGCAGCCTTTGGTTTCTCTCAGGATTGGATAGAATGGGTCATGAGTTGTGTTTCTACTCCGACATACTCAGTGTTAATCAAGGGTCTTCCCTCGCAACCGTTTGGAGCTACTCGAGGCCTTCGTCAAGGAGATCCTTGCTCTCCCTATATTTTTCTCATATTGGCTGAAGGATTGGGTAGACTTATCTTGAGGAGAAGACAACAAGGTTTGCTAACAGGTATCAAGGTGGGTGAGGAAGTTTTGACTCACCTACAGTTTGTGGATGACACAGGATTGGTGGGAGTGGCCAGCTTCAGGGAAGCAAGAATGATTAGAGATACACTTAATGTCTACCTCAGGGCTACAAACCAAGTCATCAATGATAAAAAATCCAAAGTGGTCTTTTTCAATCTTGATCAAAGGCTTCAGGACAGAGTTTTAGAGATCTTGGGATTCACAAGGACTTATCCCCAAGTGGTATGCTTGGGGGTCCATTTGCATTTTAAAAAACTAAAAATAGATATCCTGGAGGAATCTTTTGGATTGTATCAAGGATAGAATTAATCATTGGTCTCACAAATGGTTAAGCTATGGGGGTAGATTAACTTTTTTACAGTCAGTCATTCAGGCCATGCCAATTTATAAATTTTCTATCCTTGTTGCCCCACATACTATATGGAAAGAGTTGGACAAGATGGCTAGAAAATTTTTATGGGAAGGAGTAAAAGGAGAGAGGAAATGGGCCTTAGTTGGTTGGGATAAAGTAAGCCAGCCCAAGGTAAAAGGAGGTTTGGGACTGAGAAGATCAAAGTTAAATAATAAAGCTTTGGCTGGAAAGCTTTACTGGAGGTGGATTTCCCAACCAACTTCTTTATTCAAGTAGAATCTTAACTAGTAAATATTTGGGACATGTAAACCCAAATGAGGTGGGTCATTTCCCTTTGGATGGTAATGGATCCTTAGTGTGGCAGGCTCTCAAGTTAGGATCTCGGGTAGTAAAAGATAGATTATTTTGGAAAGTGGGGAGAGGGGAGAAGGCACGATTTTGGACAGATTCATGGGATCAATACCCACCTATCATTGTTGAATTTCCTGAATTGCAACCAATAAAAATAGCCATAGAAACCAAGGGATGGGTCCAAATTGAAAGTTATTTCAACACTAGTCAGCTGGGGGATTATAAGTTTAAGCAGTTTAAGAAGTTGGATGAGTGGCCAATTTCAATCCCTCCGGATTTGACACCCATCATGACTAAAATCTTGGCAGAAATATTTCTCACAGGTAGAGACGAGGAGGATGAATTAGCTTGGGGCTATGGGAGCCTTGGTGTCTACACAGTGAAGGATGGATATGATAAGATCCTTCCAGAGCCTCCTCCTCATACATATCGGGTTGAGGATTGGAGAAATATTTGGCAGTCCAAGGGTTGGCCGAAAGTAAACTTTTTTGCCTGGCAGTTCATGCATAATGGAATTCTTACTTTTGATAATCTCAGATGTAAAGGAATCATTGGTCCATCTCAATGTGTTTTATGCTACAAGAGCGAGGAAACAGCTGATCACTTGATGTTTGAGTGCCCATTCACGCGCCAGATTTGGGAGAGATGGTTTTTATATTATAAAATTCAAGTTAATGGTGATTTGAATCGGATTAATATTTGGGAAATATGGAAGAGGGGTAGATTTAAATCTAAAGCTCTTTGTATTGGTTGGGAGCTTGGATTAAACTTTATTTGGTGGCAAGTGTGGTTGGAGAGAAATGCTAGAATTTTTAGAGAAACTTTTTCTTCTTTAGATGGAGTTTGGTAGGTCATTTGGAGCAAAGTCACAGAAACTATGGCAGTCTATGCTAAAGAGGAAACTCGGGTTGTTATTGGGGCAATGGAAAAGGAAGTTGAAGTGCAAGAGGGATAGGACAGAGCTAGTTGGAAACCACCCCTAGAAGGTTGGATTAAAATTAATACTGATGGAGCTGCAAAAGGCAATCCGGGTAGAGCTGGAATTGGAGTGGTTTGCCGGAATCATGTTGGAACAATGCTCTATTGGGAACTGCAAGGCTTGGGAAGAGCCACAAACAATGAAGTAGAAGCCTTAGCTATCAAATCTGCTTCTATTTGGGCAGTAAAACAAGGCCACAGGAGGATAATACTAGAATCAGATTCTCAAATAATGGTTGGAGCTCTAGATTGCATGAGGAACTTTGCTTTGAAAACATGGAGGTTGAGGATTCTTGTCACTCAAATTAAGGAATTATGGAGGGAATTAGATGATGTGATTCCAGTTTATGTGAGTAGAGATCTAAATAAAGTGGCAGACTTCCTGGCTAAGATGGGTGTTGAGAAGGAGGTAGGGGTTCAGTTGCACAGTGACATGGCTATTGAGGATGAGGTGATTAGGCAGGGTGTTGAAAGGTCCCTGAACCTTGTACAAAGTAGTCGTGGGCCTCCGAAGAGGGAGGCAAAGGGGAAGAACGATGGTAGCAGATCGAGACAACCTAAAAATAGTAGGGGCCACCTAAGGTAAAGGCACCCAGAGGAACCAACTAGAAGAACTAACTTTTTTTGCATGTTTTCCAAGAAGACCGAAGAGGCCCATGAGCTAAAGATCAAAGAAAAAGCAAATCACCACAAGGAGAAAGGTGTCACGATATCACGACATGTTGCATTTTCATGGTCCAAAGCAAAGGGAGAAAGCAAGGAGGAAAAAGTGTCGTGATATCATGACATGTTGCAACGTCATGACCAAAGGAGGAAAAGGTGTCACGATATCGTGACAAGATGCATCGTCATGGCCGAAGGAGAGAAAGTGTCACGATATCGTGACATGTTGCAACATCGCTGCCAGAAGAGAAGAAGTGTCATGATATCATGACATGTTGCATCATCATGGCCAAAGGAGGAAAGGTGTCACGATATCGTGACATGTTGCATCATCGAGGCCAAAGGAGAAAAGGTGTCGCGATATCGCGACATGTTGCATCATCATGGCCAAAGGAGAAAAAGTGTCACGATATCACGACATGTTGCATCATCACGACCAAAAGAGAAAAAGTGTCACGATATCGTGACATGTTGCATCATCACGGCCAAAGGAGAAAAAGTGTCGCGATATCGCGACATGTTGCATCGTCATGGCCAAAAGAGAAAAAGTGTCACGATATCGCGACATGTTGCATCATCATGGCCAAAAGAGAAAAAGTGTCATGATATCATGACATGTTGCATCGTCACGGCCAAAAGAGAAAAAGTGTCATGATATCGCGACATGTTGCATCATCGCGGCCAAAGGAGAAAAAGTGTCACGATATCGTGACATGTTGCATCATCGTGGCCAAAGGAGAAAAAGTGTCACGATATCACGACATGTTGCATCGTCATGGCCAAAGGAGAAAAAATGTCATGATATCGCGACATGTTGCATCATCACGGCCAAAGGAGAAAAAGTGTCGTGATATCACGACATGTTGCATCGTCGTGGCCAAAAGAGAAAAAGTGTCGCGATATCGCGACATGTTGCATCATCACGGCCAAAAGAGAAAAAGTGTCACGATATCATGACATGTTGCATCGTCGCGACCAAAAGAGAAAAAGTGTCATGATATCACGACATGTTGCATCGTCACGACCAAAGGAGGAAAAGGTGTCGCGATATCGCGGCATGTTGCAACATCGCAACCAAAGGAGAAAAAGTGTCGCGATATCGCGACATGTTGCATTTCCGTAGCCAATGGAGGAAAAAGTGTCACGATATCGCGACATGTTGCTTCGTCATGGCCAAAGAGAAAAAGTGTCGCGATATCGCGACATGTTGCATCATCACGGCCAAAAGAGAAAAAGTGTCGCGATATCGCGACATGTTGCATCATCGCGACCAAAGGAGGAAAAAGTGTCGCGATATCGCGACATGTTGCAACGTCACGGCCAAAAGAGGAAAAAGTGTCGCGATATCGCGACATGTTGCATTTTCACGGCCAAAAGAGAAAAGTGTCGCGATATCGCGACATGTTGCATTTTCGCGGCCAAAGGAGAAGAAGGAAAAAGTGTCACGATTTCACGACAAGTTGCATCAACAGACCAAACCGATCCCCCTGGCAACATCTCACATTGTGCAAACATTGAAACTTGTAGGATCGTGCCTTAGGCCAATGGGGAAGGAGTCTCTCCACACTTGAATGTCAGATTCGCCGACTCCCCTGTTAGCTAGGTAATGGTTTAAGAGATTTGGCTCCATTGCAAATCTTCTTTTACTGTTGTAATCTTGTGTTCTCTCTGACTAAGGCTGGGAAAAGTCTCATCCCAACTTGTAAATGATCTTTGTTTTAATACAAGTTTTTTCAAATTTCTCAAAAAAAAGTATATATTCAACACTGCTTATAACATGTCCCTCATTTAGAAACCTAGTATCTACATTTTTGAAAATAAATATTGTGTTTAGTATCCAAGACACACCTTTTGTACATAAACAAATTAATATCCTAAATTTTAAAAACAACCTAAAAATCTTATTTTTCTTCCACATTTTGCAAGTCCAAAGTCCCTAAATTTTAAAAATATTTTCAAACGGTGTGTATATAGCCCAAAAACCCATGAGGAGAAAAGGGAAATCTATTCTTTGGTTAATTTATGCCGAAAATATCTTCCCTTAAAGATAACTATGCATTCTCAACTTCATATCCAAAATTTATTCCTAGGACAAATAGACACATTTGTAACTCATTCTCATCATTGTTATTTGAAAATACTACCATTGTTTTATAGTATAAAAATTCTTTCACCAGCACTTTAAACCAAAATTGTATGAATGAGTTTAGCTATAGCATCATCTTGTCAAAATATCTATTAGAAAAAGTTCCATCATCTTCAAGCAACATAAGAGAACACAAGGGCTATAACATGAAGGCCAAGCCTATGATCATAATTTTGTATGTATGCAAAACTGAGGTTGACACCATGATTATTGCCAAATCCAATATTGGTCATTATAGTAATAACAAATTATTTATTATTGTGTGTGATGGCTAAGACAAACTCGAGCATTATTTATAATTTGTTCAGAGGAATACAACTAGAACCTTTGAAAAGGCTTTTGAGTGGTGGTGAATATAAAATTGAGCATTATTTCTAATATTTTCAAAGTAATACAAATAGAACCTTTCAAAAGTATTTTGAGTTTGTTAAGGGAGTTAAATTAGCATAGATTTAGCATGATAATTGTAAATTCTCTCATTATTGTCAGGTCTCAACAGGCAATTAAAAAAACAAGCATATCAAACCAATCAAGTAACAAAGAGAATTATCTTAAATACTTGAATAATCTTGAAAAAGGTGGAATTTATCTTCCACAAAGTTTCAATACACGTACATTACAGAAAAGAGGAATGAATTTTCAAGACGACAGAGATTTGGCTCCTTTTTTAACTGGCAAGATTCAAGCTTGTCTCTCCTCATTGAAAGTGGTTGAGCTAATACCATTTAATATATATAAGAAAAGTATTTTTTTTTGAGGTCTTTTTATTTGTTTTATTTTAGCAATTCTCTTAATTCCACAAGGATATAGAGGAGATAAACACTATCCAAGTACCCAAGATTCCTCAAGATTCCATATGGGTGTTTCAGCATTCCTAGAATGTCCATAGGATAGTTTCCAAATGCATCACATCTTAAATATGTCTCATTGAGCCTCAAATGTCTTCTTGAGCCTCAAATATGGCCAATGTAGGGAACTTGCATGCAAGGAGATGATGCCCATTCTAGTATGGTAGACAAGGCCCTTGGTGATTGGGCATGTAAAACCAATAAAAATCCACCTCGTATTTTGTAGGAACCAATAAACTAACATTAAATAAAAAATCTCAAACCATGTAAGTTTATACAAAGTAGAAACAAGGTAGTGAAAGATAGTAGACAAGCTACCAATCCCTCTTCTTCTTTGGAAGCATGACCAAGTTCCTTATCATAAGTTAACTCATGCTGAAAGATAAAAAGATGATACACCCAAAACCCAATCTATGAAGGGAACCTCAATCTACTTTTCCGCTTGCAATTTTAGGTCAGTTTAATTTAAAAGGGTTTTTGTATAATTGTGAGATGGAGATAAAGAATTAATTACTCATAAAGACAAAATTCAACAAAAAAAATAGGTAAAATGTTTTTGAATAGGTTATATGTGGCTTCTATTGGGTTCAATCCCATCACAATACCAAAATATTACATTTGTTGTAGCATACATTTTTATCATGACTTTTTCATTTTTTTTTCTCTTAAATATATTCTTCAAATTCCTAAAAGTGATGTTTCCACAATCAACTCCTTGACATCATTTTTATTAATACATAAAATATAACTTGTCCAATTGCCTTCTAAAATTTGGAATTCACCGAGATGAAGATCAACATCATAATTCATTAATTTATTTCCTACTCAATTTCCTTCTCTATAAATATGCTCACATTGCCAAGAGATTGCCTCTAGTAATAAACAATGAACATCAACAATAATACTATTTTTTATCTATTCTCCACATCCATTTTGTTAATAGCATTGATGATACTTTGTGAGTCCCCCTTAATTGAAATATATTTCCATCATTTTTTTTGTTGCAATTTTAATTCATGTAAGAAGTGCCCTAGCCTCTGCACAGTTGTTAGTTGAAGTTCCATATGATTCTCAATAAGTGGGAGAATTTTAACTTCACTATTTCTAAAAACACCACCTCCACCAGCTTTTCGTGGATTTCTTTTAGAAACACCATCAAAATTAATTTTGATAAACCCAAAATGGACATTTTCATTTTACCATAGATCGAAGTAGATCCTTGTTTTTAATTTCATTATCACAGATGACTCTTCCATGTATGTACAAATCTTGTAGCCAATTTATGAGCATCACTTTTTCTTTTTATGCAATTGAGAATTTCCATGATGTGTACCATATTTTTAGACATTCTGCAAGAGAGGCACTAATATAGTTCCAAACTTGGGCATGATTTTGATATTTATTTTTAAAACATTTATTATTCCTTTCAAGCAATAAATTCCAACAAATAATGGTAGGGCCAATCCTCAAAAGAAAACATAATTCTTTACCTTTATTATAATTTATCCAACATTTTATCACCTCTTTCAATGTTTATGGAGCTACCCAATATAATTTCATATTTTTTTTAAATATAACCCCAAATGGTGTGAACAAATGCACAATGAAGAAGTAAGTTATCTGATGTTTCTAAATCCTTCTCACATAAGTCACATCTAAAGGGTCCATAATATTCTTTTCTTTGTAGACTCTCTTTCATAATAATCTTACATTGAAATGCTAACCAAAGAAATGTTGAGGCCTTAGAGAGAGCCTCCAATGATAAAAAATTCTTCCCAGGAAAATCAATGGGACAAGAAAATTTTGATTGTTCTAAATCCTCATATCCCAACTTGACTGAGTATCTACCATAATTCGATAAATTCCAAACCAACTCATCCTTATGTGTAAAAATTGACAAAAAAAACTCTCAAAGCATATTTTGAAGTTCATGTACAATTTTTTTGAGTTCCTCTCCTTCAACCAGGTTACTGAAATAAATGCATGTTATGAAGTTTTTGCTTATAATAATATAATTTTTGACCTTTGGACCTTTACATGCTATGCATGCTTGAGCTAATGGTTTCCATTTTGAGTCAGATATAAGAGGATAGGAATTTAACCAAGCATCAAACCAAAAATTTGCATAACTCCCCTCATTGAGTGACCATATAATATGTTTCTTTATCAAATGCAAACTCTTTGATATGAAGTTCCATGTTGATGATACTTTGGGTAGATTTATTTTCATAAATAATTTCATTGCATCAAGAGAACCTATATATTTTAAAGGTAATATTTTTGCCCAATTATTTTTTTGATCTATGAATAGTCTCCACCCAAGCTTTTTTCATAATGCCAAATTCATAAGTTTGCAATTTCACAAGCCTTCTCCTCCAATTTGCATTCCTTTGCAAATCACACTTATAAAGAGGAAACCTAATTTTTTTCTCACAACCTTTCCATAGAAAGTCTCTTTGAATTTTATCCATTTTTTCTACTATACATGTTGGTAGTATTGAAAGTGACATCACATAAATAGGAATGGATTGTAAAGTAGTATTTATGATTTGTAGCCTTCCTACCATGGTTAAGAACTTGCTTTTCCAAACTGCCAAGAAAGCTTTCATTCTATCCAAAAAATATATCCAAAGCTCCTTTTTATTCCCTTTATTATACAAAGGTAACCTACTAAAGGAATACCCAAGTAGGTTGATGGAAATTTTTCAATTTTGAACCCTTAAATATTCACAATAATTTGTTGTAAATCTAGGACATTATTAATAAAAATGATCCCAGATTTTGAATTATTTACCAACTATCCAATTGCATTCTCATAACATTATAATATTTATTTGAACTCCATGGCCTCATTGACTGAGGGATGGCCCAAAAGAAAAGTATCATCAACAAATTAGATATGGGATTTGAAGTGACAATTTTTTGCAACTTTAATACCTTTGATTTCTCCTTCCATTTTTGCCTTTGAAAAGGTTCTCCCTAATGCTTCTACAAGACTAATTAATAGATAAGGAGAAAGAGAATCACCTTGATAAAGTCCACATGATGACTTGAAGTACCCAATAGGAGAACCATTGATCAAAATAGAAAATTTTGTAGTGCTATAAAAATATTTAATCCACTCACACCAACTATAATAAAAGTCAAAATTTCTAATAATAACATGTAGAAAATTCCAATAAACCCTATCATATGCTTTGTTCATAGCTAATTTCAAAAGCATACTTGGTTTTTCATATAATGAAGAGAATGTATGACCTCTTGTGCAATAATTATACCATCAAGAATTTTTTTTCCCTAAAAAAAGCCACCTTGTTCCTCTGGGATAAGACACCCTAGAATGCCCTTTAATCTATTTGCCATAATTTTTGAAATGATCTTATAAATCATATTACAAAAGCTTATTGGACAAAACATATCAAAATATTTTGTGTCATATTTCTTAGGAACCAAACTAATAAAATTAGCATTGATATCACTTATTATATCCTTCCTTCTTCGAACCTATTCAACTGCATATAACATATCATTCTTGAATAAATCCCAAATTTTTTGAAAATAAAATTACAGCAAATTCGTTAGGGCCAGGTGCCTAGTTAGTATGGAAAGAGAAAACTGCTTCATGGAGCTCCTCCATAGAAATATTCTTCATCAAGATTTCATTTTGTCCTTGAGTGATAAGTTATGGTATATTTTGCAAAAAAATTTCTTGTGCCTCCTTATCTTGCCTAGAATATGACAATATTTTAAAACATAATTTATTGCTTCCTTCCTTATATCTTCTTCATCCTCAATATTTATTCCATATAGAGTTATAATATTTTTAATATGACAAACAAAAAAATTGTTTTTGTTGTAGCATGAATTTTTTTTATATTTCTATATCCTTCCTTGAGCCATTTCTCTCTAGATTTTTGGAACCAGTATGACTCATCCTACTTCAATGCATTATGATAATCAAAAAGTAATTTTTTTTTCTTTCACATAAGAATATTGATCCATTTCATTAATTTCTACTATCTCTTGTAAATTTTTGAGCTTGGATTCAATTTATTTTTTTACTTTAAAAATGTTACCAAAATATTTGACATTCCATATATTCATTTTCTCCTTTAAATATTTCAACTTTTGAAAAAACATCTACATACATGATCCTTCAAATTTTGACTCATCCCACCATAACATGACGATATGGAAAAATCAGTGTCTTGGAGCCATATAGATTGGAAGCAAATGGCTTTGACTGACCATTGTTAGGTGAATCACAAGTCAAAATAATGGGTTTGTGATCTGATCTTCATCGCAATAAAATATTTTAAGAGATTGTATATTTTTTTTGCAACCATTTATTGGATAACAAAAAACTATCTAGTCTTTTTGCTATATGACTTTTCCCAATGTGTCTATTATCCCATGTATACTGAAATCTTGAGGGACTAACATCCCAAAATCATTTGAATTGACAAATGAAGCAAAATATTCCATTGATTTCAACCATCCTAGAATGCCACCCTTCTTTTTCGAAGGAGATATAACAATATTAAAATCACCCCCAAGAATCCATAGATCACAATGAATCATAATTGTATTTGGAAAAAATATACTAAGGTCCTTCTAACATATTTCATGAGGAGTAACTATAGTTGGAGCATATACATTTATAACCCAAACATTGATGTTTTCATCTTTCTTGCAAAATAATCTAGCAACCCAATTACTTTTTGCTTCTAATAGTTGTCCATCCCATTTGCATCTATTCCATATTATTGCAATACCGCTTGAAGCTCTTGTAGAAGAAACTGCTAAACAATCACCTGTATTCCAAATATTATTAAAAGCATTATTACATTTCTCACCGCGTATTTTTGTTTTTTTTTGTATCAAAACAAATTCTAGATTATAACAACCTATTGATTCCTTAATAACTCTTTTTTAGAGGATTTATTCACACCCCTAATATTCCACGATATCATTTCATCATCAACACTTTTTATTTTTATTAGTGGGCTTAACCCCACTTCTTGTTAGCACCTGTGATATTTTTATTTGGATTCCCAAATCAATATCCTTTTAATTTTCTTTTTTCTATTTTTTTTCTTTTTTTGATAGTCTTCCTCTCCTTCTTCTATTCTTTTCACCACTCTCATCTTCATCAATATCTTCCTTTTTTCATATTTTTCAGAATGGGATTTATCTTCTAAATATTTATGTTACCCTAAATATTTGAAAGTGCAAGGAATAGCCTCAATAACATTTTATTCTTTATGTTTCCTTGAAAAATATAAACTACATGGATGATCCTCCATATTCATAAATTTCTTATGTTCAACTGAAATACTTAAATTTCCTTGAATATCCTCGACAATATTTTCCTTACTATACTTCTCTTGAAATCCTAAAGTGTAAGGAATACACTTTGTACTAGTTTAATTCTTTGTAAGGAGAGGATTTTAAGCTAATTGAGGATAATAAAGGTGATTTACCTAGATTAAGGTTGACCTCCTTCACATCATTTGATTTAAAATTTGTCTCCCCATATTCCTTTATATTAAAATTTATCTTCCGCTCTTCCTTCACACCTTTAGCTCATTTTATATTTGAACTTGTGCATTGTACTTCCTCATCTCCCATATTATTATTTCCTTCTAATGTATGATTCAAGTGAACTGTAATGGCCTTTACCATCTAATGATGTAGAGGGGTTTTTATACCCACTTTATTAGGAGTGGCAAATCCTTTATTTAATCTAGCTTCTCCTATGATATGTTCTTCTTGTTTCAAATTCAAACTACCCTCATGCCCAAAAAAATCCATCTCTTCCTACATTTTCACTTTGTAATATCTTCTCATATGCCCAAATTCATGACATTTACGACATAAAAATGCAATGTTTTCGTAATCCACTTGTTGATCCCATTCTCTTGTTTCATATTTAATCCTAATCAACTGCGGTAAATGATTAGAAATATTCATGAAAACATATATTAGAGTGTATACAACATGCCTTCTATCCTTAGTAGTTGGTCATTCCTAGATGAATTCACCTAGGGTATTACCAATATTCTTCAAAACCTTCTTATTGATGATTTGATATGGAAGTCCAAAAAGCCTAATCCATACTGGAAGCATTTTAATAGTTTCTATGTCCACAAAAAAAAATTCTCTCCAAAGTCTTAAATATAATGTATTTTTGTCCCTAAACCATGAGCCTCCATCCATTATTTTATCCCTTATTTCTAAACTAGAGAAAATAATGAGAAAAAATCCTTTTAGGAGAAAATTCATGGAGTAATTTGAATTGAATCCCAATTTCCACTTAATCCAATTTTGAATCTCTGAAAAACCTGGTCAATATCCATGAAACTTACAAATAAACCCTCTAGTTTTAAGAATCATTATATCATGCTCAGTCATCTCATCCTTGATAATCGCTTTTGGCATATAATATACTACCTGGACTGGGTTTTCCATAGATTATCTCTAATTATTATTGCTAGGTAGGGCATCCAAACTTTTGACTTGGCCATTCACACTTTCAGTAAGCACTTTTAAAAATGAATTTCCTTCCATATTACCTAATTTTTTTGAACTCATTGCTACCTACACTCACTCCTAGTTTGTGCTTGCCCTCACTACTAGTTGCACTTGATCCCAGATCACGTTAATACTTGCAACTAATCGTGCTCACTCCTAGCTCACATTCACCCTTGCTACCAGATGCACTTTACTCTTGGATGGATCACATTCACTACTAGAGTATGATAAATCAAAGCGATGAAGTAGTAGAGAAAATACCAGGACACATATGGATGCCTTCAACTAAAAGGTAATCTACTTGCTCAATGCTTCTCCCTTGAAAACTGTAAACCACACTGGTGTTGATGCTACTATCGTCACACCTCTACTGACTGACTGTGCTAAAATAGGTAACATTAAATATAGAATAGAAGTGATTTTATTCATAAATATAATATAAACCCTTTTTTAAATGGAATAACATAACACTAATAAACAACTACATAAACCAAAAACAACTGCAAAAACACTCAGTTCTACTATATATTGAAAACCAAATTTTTGTTTTTAAAGATAAATAAAAAAAATAAAATAAAGCATTGAAACAAATAAAATTGAATCACCTAATACACTTGTTATTTCGATCAAAATAAAATTATGCAATTGCAACCATAACTGCAAGAGTGGATTCGAGTAGCTGGATTTACCTTCAATAGTAGTGCTCTCTTCAATCTTAAATACAAATTTTATAACCACATGTAGATTATGTAAATGAGGACAAATTACAAAATTATGGTTACATGTTACCTTGGTCATCGCTTACTTTAAATCTTCAAGGGTAACGTACCACAAAAGCTTGAAAATATGTAGTTATTTTCAAAATAGCAAATGCTTGCAAACATGGCCTATGGTAAGCAATACATACGAATGGCAGGTTCAACACTTGCATATGGATACATTGGTGGCAAAGAATCGGGTAACACTATAAAAATACAGATTGGGTCTTGGGTTGGTCTTACTAAATGTAGAAAGTATATGGACAAAAATAAAATCCTTGGAATACAAAGCATATTGTAATGATTTGTTGTTATTCATTTTAATAGATGATTCATAGAAAACCTAATGGCATGAATTAAATGTGCACTTCTTTCACAATATCATAAATTGGCACATTTTCAGGGCAAGAAACTTCAAAGTGCACCTTTCAAATATCTCCATATGGTCTGATATAACACTGTAAAAGAGGGGAAGACCATCTTCCATGGATGTCTAAGGTATGAGTCCACCGCTAATCACAAGAACAAGAAGGAATTTAAGTATTCTATGGGGTAGGTTTCCATAAAATATTAAAAAAAAAAATGACTAAACCACGCACAATAAAAAAACCATCAAAAATATATACCATGGCACCAAATGACAAGATTAAAATTTCACATAACTTGTGTAGAGGCTTCTATCACAAGAACAAAAATGAAGTTGAGTAGTCTACAAGGTAGGTAGCCATAAAATATTTGCATAGAAAGGACTAAAACACATACAATAAAATAGTACATCAAACATATATACTATGGCACCAAATGACAAGATTAAACTTTCACATAACTTGTGTAAAGGCTTTTGTCACAATAACAAGAAGGAAGTTGAGTAGTCTATGGGACAAGTGGCCATAGAAGATTTGCACATAAAGGACTAAACCATGTGCAATAAAATAGTATGCCAAAGATATATACTATGGCACCAAATGACAAAATTAAACTTTCACATAACCTGTGTAAAGGCTTCTATCACAAGAACAATAAGGAAGCAGAGTAGTCTATGGGGCAAGTGGCCATAGAATATTTGCACAGAAAGGACTAACAATAAAATAATACATCAAATATATATACTATGGCTCCAAATTACAAGATTAAACTTTCACATAACTTGTGGAAATGATTTTGTATTTTTGAATTCCTCGTTAATAAGCAAAATACCATATAACATTTTCCCAAATTGATAATATAAGAGAACATTGGATGTACATAAAAAAATACTATAATTGTCTTATTTATAATTTGGTCATTATTTAAGATTGATCACCTGTAAATAAGAAAAATATTATTATTTTTCCTCTCATATTCTCATTAAACCCTTTCATAAATTTTGAAGAAACTCATCCATGTCATTCCTCTCTAATTGTGTTATTTCATTATTTTGTTAAAGGATATATTGAGCATCAGTAATCTAGTTACATATGTTTTGAATCATAGAATACGATTTTTGGAAGCATACAGGGTACTCTGGATTTATTCAATTGAGACATAACTATTGATGAAATTTTTTTCAAGGTGACTACTCAAGTAATTGAGCATGCTTCATTATAAAAATAAACCATTTAAAAGAAATTTCCCTGGGCAATTATTCATATTCATCTAGAAGAATATATATATATATATATATATATATATGCAATGATTCTTGCTCATTCTGTCACCCTAGAGTGCAAATACCAATGTTTTTTTTGTTTTGGCCAACTGGTTGTATGTGAATAGCATGTTTCCTAACTTTGCCATTTATTAGTAATATTTGAAATGGACAACATGTGGTCATTAGTGAGACCACTTTTTCATTGAGCCATAGGATGGGTTCCAATGCACAAACCAAGAATGGAAATACACATGTAAGAAACAAAAGTACTGTACTTTAGCAACTTTTTAATTGATAAATAAATGCATTATATTATCAACAGTAGTCCTTAAAGAAGCTCACATGAAAATATTTTGTATTCATAAATTCCATTTCAACTCTTACCAAATGTTTGTAAAGCAGCATTATTTACTATCCCTAGTATTATACTACTAATATATACTAAACATTACCAATGAATAGATGATGGCATTAAATATCCGGGCTTCAGTTCCTTAATTTATGTTATCATCATCCTAGTGTAAAATTATGATTCCTCTATGTATGATTACTCTATTATATGTTATGACATTTCTTCAACACCAATTTTTATAGGGGTACTAAGAAGTAACATTATCAATGCACGTACAATCTGAATTTAGAAGTACAAATATAGGTGAATGTACAACCTGAGCCCTCCATATAATAAGAAAATTTCTAAACATCCCTACCTGCCCTAACCATAAAATATGAGGTGAGAGGGTATCCTGAGACTTTCGTCAAATACATAAATATCCATATATGCAAATCAAGTACTTTTTCTAAGGATTGGGACTAAGAGTCAAATATGAAACATCAATTTTATAACTAACACTCAATCTATACAATAAAACTTCATTTCAACACATTAATACAACATGCATGCATGATTATACTCTTAATCATATGCCCTACCAGCACTTGCATTCTCTCTCTCTTTACCAAATTACCTTCTTGTATCTGATTGGAAAACCTCATTCTTAGGATACCTACTCATCACACTCCTAGCTTGGATGCCCATTAAATTTGGGGGTTGGTGAATGGACCTTTTATCCTTAAAATTTGAGTGTTGGTGAATGGGCATTTTGTGTGCTCCATCACATTGTAATAAATTTAAGTGATCCATATATGTATTATTGTGTATGACCTATTCTCTTTTCTATATATATGCATTAAATTTTTATCCAAAAGGGTCTCATTTTAAATTAAGAAATGCAATTTACACTATTAGCTTGTCTATTATAGCTTTGTTGAGTATGGGGTTGGAATTTTAACATCTTTATATTTTCATATGCTCAAATATATGGGATAACTTAAAATAAATCATATACCATATAGGGTTGTTTGAGGTATTCTTGATGTTTGAGGCATTCTCTTGCATATCTCTATTTCTATTGGTTGAGCATTCTATAAACTATCATTACAACATTTATTTTAGTTGTGCCTTCAAAGTTTGTTTATATCATTAATATTTGTTCAAATGTGCATGTTATTCAATGTACATATACATGTCCACTAATTATGAAATATACATGTGCAGAAGTTATATCAAGTACCCTTATCTACATTCATGATGATTTTAAATATATGAATGAGAGCACCTTCTTACAGGTACAAGTAGATTCTATATCTATTTACCTTTGACCTTTTCATTTTATCATTTAGTAAATCGTGGATAAAATTCTATTCGACTTGATTTGATAGGAAAGTATTTTTAGTATGGCAATATTTGGTGCTATTATCTGAGCTTCAATATGTGGATGGATTAATGATACTTATGGGTGCAAAATCACTACTATAACAACTAAAATATTTATTTATTCTTGGATCTATAGCCATGGCTGCTTCTAAAGATCCATATGTTTTGATAGCTAGCAGGTTGTTGGTGGGTTTAGGTGTTGGGATTACATCAATTAAGCTAGAAGGTTGTTGGTGGGTTTAGATGTTGGGATTGCATCAATTATTGCTCCTATTTATATCTCTAAAATTTCACCTTATGAAATAAAGGAAGCTCTAGTGAGTACAAGTACATTGATGATGAATTTTGGGCAGTTTCTATCATATATTGTGAATCTAGCATTTATTGAGGCAAAGTTTATGTATTGATAAATTTTCATGTACAATACTTTTTTCCCTTGGTAAAAGTATTTTTAACTTTGCAACTAAGTCAATATTGTCTGCATTTAATTTCATTGGTTTTATCCCCCAACCCCAAAAAAATTCTCAATACATGTTATGCCATAAAAGAGTTAGTAAAAATAGTATGAGAGCATGACATGATTTCCTTGGTATTTGGGAACCACATCAAGAGTTGGTTGGAGAGCATAATATTTCACAAAATAGTTAGCTTTAAATATTCCTTTAGTCAAAGCCTATAAATCATGTTATTCTCCTCATTTTAGTATTATGAAAAATATGATCCAACTATTTGGGGTTTAGCCTAAATTTAATCTCTCATTTTTTACATTTTTTCTATTGTATATGTAGAAGGGATTAAGTTGATCATAATCTAAGAGTATTTGTTAAGAATTTTGTAGTTGGTATTTATTATAGTTTTGGGGTACATGTTTTTCACTATACTTGTATAAAGGAGTAGGTTGATCATAATCTAAAAGTTTAATTAATAATTTTGTTGTTGGTATTTATTATACTTGTAGAGGATTAGAATTATACATGGAATATTAATGCTTAATGAGTAGTAACAATAAGCTGCAATTGGTGTTGCTTTCATCACTAAGTTTTTATTTTAATTTCTAGGTACTAGGAACATGGCACTGGATGGTAGGTGCAATAGTGCAGCTACCACTTTACAACTTGTATTTATGTGGTTCTTGTCTGATTCACCAAATTGGCTCTTTATTAAAGTATTATTTCTGTGTAAATATATTGATATCTTATGAAGGTTAAATATGCTTATTTAGAATTTCCTTATCCATACTTCCTCTAAATGCAAAACAAGCAAGCTCAAGCTATTGCATTTCTACAAAATATTTATGATGTAGACCATCTAATAAGTGAGATTGAACAACAAAGCTTCAAGAGAGGGACTTGCAAAGAAAAATATCTTATGTTGACCTATTAAAATCTAAGGAGTTAAGGCTTGCCTTATTTGTTGGTGTTGACCTTTAAGTACACAACTACAAATAATTATACATATTTCTTTCTCCTGTTGTATTGGATTAGGAAAATTGTAAGTATAATTTTTGGTAGCTTTTTTGAGTCTTTTGTTTAGTGGTGATATATATCATGGATTGATGTTGACACAGTTTTGATTTTATGTAATGAATCATCATTGAAAATCAACCCCCTTCCAACACAAAACCATAAATTTGTGCATCTAATAAAAACCCCAAACATAAATCAAACACCAAAAAAATGACATCAAATCAACTCTCCAAAACCCACACCTACCATAAAATCCCATCATCCAAAAACTATATCTAACAAATATACCACCAAACCAAAATAAACCTCACTGTATAAAAAACAAAGAAGCCCCACATTTAACTCTAAATAATAGTAAACCAACCCCGACCCAAGTCTACCACTACCAAACCCACATCAAATCAACTATCCATGCCCACACCACCATTAAATACCTTCATCTAGAACCCTAACCTGAGCCATATAATAAACCACCATTGCACAAGAGAATTTAAGATATAAAAAAAGCAAGCAATCCTATCCCTTCTCAGCCAAAATTTGATCCAAAATACCAAAAAAAAAAAAAAAAACACAAGAAAAATAATATTTACTCACTCATAAACTACTATAGGAATGGATCAAAAACCCTAAAATATCAAGAGCCAAAAAAAGTAGTAGATAATACCCTATGAAACCCTAGTAATGAGTTTATCTAGAAAATGCATGATCAAGAACCTGCAAATGCTCTTCTATTTCCTAAAAAAAATGTGTGTTCTATGCCCTCTCAAAGGCCTCATCCCTCTTACTTGTATAGAAAGGGAGAAAAATAGAGAATCCAATCCTCAAAAAAAATTGTGTTCTATGTCCTCTTGAGGGACTCATCCCTCTCACTTGTATAGAAATGGAGAACAATAGATAAGCCAATTGAGGTAAATTAAAAATCCGTGATGAAATGAAATGCAAATTTCATTGATTTTGAGTTTTGAATTTTTGCAAAATTTCGAGCTTATTTTATTGGATATTCTACAAATATTCAATTGGATAGTAAAGCATTATAGAGTGGATGGGTGGAAAGAAACGATTTACCCTCTTATTTATAAATATTTTGTGGTTTAGGAGGGAATATTTTGGTGACATTGGGAGGGCAGAGAAAGTTCTTAAAAGGTATGGTGTATAAACAATTTACCCTCTTATTTATCCCTAAGAGGGTACTTTAAAACCACCCTCATCCCTAAGAGGATGGTTTATAATCACCCTCTTCGGGTGACTCTAAGAGTGTGTTACCCTAAGAGGATGGTTCTAAACTACCCTCTTAGGATCTATTAGGGTGGTTTTTTACCACCATAAAAAGCCACCTTATTTTTTCCACCCTTAAAAACCTTTTTTGATGTAGTGCAAAATATCATGAAAGTAAACCACCACAAAAATTTCAAGAAAATGCTTCAAGACCTCATTATTTAAACCTCATAAAATTACTAGGTGCATTTGTCAACCCAAATAACATAACTAACCATTCACACAATCCCTCTTTCATCTTAAACACACTATTCCAGTCATCTCATTCTTTGATTCGAATTTCAAATCAGTCTTTATGAAATATTACGCTCCACTAAAAAACACCATCAAGTCATCCATATGAGGTAATGGAACCTATATCGTATTATAATCTTATTGATTTCTCATGTGTTTGTGCACATAATCCATTCCTCTCCTTTTTGGATGCTAGTACAATTGGCATTGTACATGGGTTCAGGCTCTTCTTGCTTAGTCCCTTATACAATAGATCTTGGACTTGTTTATTCATATTTTCATTGTTATCCTATAGGTTTCCTTGTTTGGCAAATTTCATCCGAGTATGAAATCTATGTTATGAATAGTGATCTTCATAGGTGGTAACCCATTGGGTAAAATTTTTGAATAATATCAACATATTATTTCAAACAAATCCTTCACTTTAGGTGGAATGTCAATCATCATATTCGATGCCTCATCTTACATGATTTTAGCAATGAAAGCAAAACATGCTTCTCCCTTCATCTCCTTCAAGAATTGGTTTTTAAATATTATGTAGAATTTAGCAATGAAATCAAACATAAATCCATAAATATGATGTCATATAGAATTGTACCCTTATAAGACCAAAACTAGAAATTTACCATACATTTTTTGATTACCAAAATCTAGCGCCCATTTTTTAACCATGATACTTTGTAAGGATTTGGATGCTCCATCCTATTCAAACTAGGTTTCTCTACCATCTCTATTTGCACCTAGAGTTTTGTGCTTCCACTATCCATAATCACCTTGCAACATTTGTCTGTTGAATTTACAAATTGTTCTAAACAAGTTTATTCTATTCTTAGTTTCATGTGTCTCCTTTACTAGTTTCAACAACACCCTTCTCATCATAAGTGATTATACTTATTCCAGTTCCTCCATATGCCTTTGTGAGGCTACACTTTCTTCATTTGCTTTCATAATATGGTTACGAGATTAAAATTTCTTCATTTGCTTTCATAAAATGGTTACATAATTCCTTTCCACACTCACTGGTTTGTTTTTCTTGAAGGAATTCATATGCCTGATGAACAAATTCTTCACATTTATAACAAATTTGGGGAATACTCTATCATAAAATCCACTTCCTCTAAACAATTTTTTGTTTTATCTATAATTTTTAGAAGTACTAGCTTCTCAATATTGCCTTTGTTGTCATATTCCATTGTTGTTTTGCCCACTTCCTTGAGAGAACAATCCTTTTCCTCTAGCATTATTTTATTACCTACAAAAATCTTTTCCACTGCCTTGACTACATATTGATATGTCTCCTTAATAGTTATAATTTAAATCATATTAATATCATCTTATGTCGACAATATTAATCCATTTATGTATATTGTTAATATCTTCTCATCATATTCTATATGATCTACTCTTATAGTCAATTTATAAAACTCATTCATAAATTGTTTTTCTCCTAAATATTTTTTCTTAAGTTTTTGGAGTCTTCTAAAAAATCCAATTTCATAATATGTATATAAAAACTTAGACTTCAACATAGATTCCAATTTTTCCCATGCTCGAATTCTATCCTTATCGTTTCATTATATTTTAGTTTGGAGATGACTCAATCAAATTGAAACATGTCCTTTAAATTTTGTATATGCAAATTTGATCCATTTTGGATCCTCCATAGATTCATAGTCAAATAATCTCTCCATGTCAGTTACCCAATCCATTAACTCTTTTGATTTTAAGCTTCAAATTCCATTAAAATTGAGAGTATCCATCTTTGGTTTACATACCATGCTTGAGATTTTCCATTGCTCTAGTTCTTCCCCTTGCTATTCATCTCAATCCTTAGCATGATCAATTTCCTCCTCTTCACTATAACTAATCTCCTAATGACGAATGCCTCTCCTTTGAGTAATATCAATTGCATATATCCTTGCAATGATTCCTCTTAATATTTCCACTCTATCCACTTGTTGGAGTCCCAAACTATGCAATCTTCATATTTCTCATTGTGTCATCTTTCCTTCATTACATATTGGATAATTTATCTATGAAGACAAGTGAAGGTATCCACCGTAGTATGACCTCCAAAAGGAGTACAAATTTTCAATACATCAAATGTGTGGCCTCCAAATCAATACAAATCATTGTGTCAATAATTTGTCTATGAAGACAAGCAAAGCTAATCCACCATAGATCGACCTCCACAAGGAGCACAAATTTTCAATACATCAAACGTGTGGCCTCCAAATAAATACAATACAAAAGAGTCCCATGAGATAGTATTGCAAAACAAAAAATTATTGTGATGACAATGAGATGATACAACAAAATTCCCATATACAAAATAGACAAATACATGATGAAAACTTGTGTTACATCTCAAGATGAGAGTTAGATAGTGTAGACACCAAAACAACACCAATCCGATTACGTGACAACGAGCGCTGATCGCATTGACACAAACAGTCCCTAGGGCAGCCCCCAGAGGTTAAACAGTGGTCCTAACCACTTCCAAAAGCAGTTTTAGAGGTCAGAGGTCAATTTGGCACATTTTTGGCACCTTGCTCTCTGTTCGTCCCACCCAGGGACGAATACAAACTATCATTCGTCCCACCCAGGGACGAATACAGAATTCGCCCCAGGGTGAGGCGAATAGAAGGTTTGACTGGCAAAAAAAGTCAAACTTCGGCAACTCCGCCAGTTAACTGAGGCTTCAGGCCATGCAATTGCGAGGACTAGATTTTATTCAAGAAGAAAGACTTCAGTGATGAGTGTCTTTATTTTAGAAACATCATGCAAGACGATTTTGTAACAGGGAGTTAGCTTTTCTCTCAAAATAGGACATGCAAACTCAAGTGGCGCCCTCGCATGCGCAATTCAAACAAGGAGACCCTAAGGTCTATAAATTGGGGAGTTTTCCCACCCAAAAGATATACAGAGAAGGAGCATTTTGAGCAACGAAGTGCTGCCCTTTTACTTACTTACGATTTGTGCTTTTACATCCATAATCTCTTAATCGAAAGGGAGGTTATTGGGTGACTTTTGGAGGCACGAATCAAGACCCAAAACCCGATTTTTTTGGCCACAATATCCTACCAATTTGCCGACAACACATCACAACAGGTTTCGGACTCATCCCAAGCGGATTGGTGTCGAAACAAAGTCTCAACCGGCGGGTGGTTTGCCTTCGGGCACCCCCTGCCTTATTGCAGGTTTATTCGTCTCACCCCGAACGAATACCAAACTGTTGCAGGTTTATTCGTCCCACCCCGAACGAATACCGATCTGTGTCGAATTTGGTGACTGTTTCTTTTGCAGTATTTTGCTAGTTACATGATTATGCTTCTGTCAAATTTTTAGTCTATTTAGATTCATTTTAATCATCGTTATATTTATCTTTTATATTCATTAACAGTACTCTTTCAGATTTGCGAGTTTCATTATCATACACAGGTGCTACTGACGATTTGTTGTTTCTTTGAACGCAGGAGGAGCAGCAAGGATTAAAGATTCATCAATACCAACATGGCAACACTTTGGCCCACCCATTTCACATGTGGGCACGCGGAAGGAGGAACACTAAATCCATGATTGTAATTGAAACTATGTTAACGCTCCTACCCCCTAAAAGGGAGGAGACGTCTTTGTAACCGAATTGGAAGAGTATAAATAAAAAGGGTTGTGCTTTCTATACTTCCTTTTATCTCATTTAAATTCGTCTCTTTTCTTTCATTTCATGCATTTCACTTTATAGGACCTTAAGCGTTAACTTTGGGTTTTGAATACATCGCATTAGTTTTCCTTTCAATCTTTCGGAATCTCGTGCTTTCAATGGCGATCACGGTGGGACCTCTGTCCTCTATTTTTTTTAGGTTAGATTTCTGATCTGAAATTGCTTGTTTTGATTACAGGTACCTATTTTTTAGTCATTAGACTGTTATTCATTTCGGTCAGCGACGATTACAGAATTGGGATTCGTCTCACCCAGGGGCGAATAGGCATTCGTCCTACCCTAGAACGAATACGGTTCTGATATTCATCTCACCCAGGGACGAATAGCGTTCTGTGCATTTTTTAGAGCAGCAAATCAGAAACATCCTTTTGGGCAGAGAAGAGGTAGGGGTTTTTAACAAGCCTCTATCAAATTTCTGTTTTCTGTTTTCTGATTTTCAGTTTTTGTATGGCTTAGGGAAAGTTTCCTTTTTGTTTGCCTATTTCATTTTTTGCAAATTAAAATGAACCCCACACATCACGTGGTTACTTAAACCAAGGAGCTGGTCATAAAACCCCAGCCCTTGAGCAAGACCAATAGTGGATTTCATCACCACGTTGGCTTGGATATTTGCATACATTACCCCGATCGCACTGTTGCTAGACGTAAATCCTGATGAAAGCTGACCAAGTGTAGCTAGGGTGATTCCTAGCGCATGAGGATAAGTCTTCTATGGTAGGTGTCATAAATAGAGTGATTCCCCTTTCGTACCACCTATGTTCCACGTATCATCTGCTCTCACGTACCTATAGTCTCCCTCACGTAAGGGCGGGTATATAGAGAGGTTGGTATATCGGTCCGACAATGGTATATTGAAGGGGCGACCATTTTGGGAGTCATAAGAGCCTTCATAATTGCATTTAAATGGTTTTCATAAAAAGCTTTCAAAAAAAAACAAACAACAAAACACACTAAACCAGATTTAGGGCACACTTTTAATCTTTAAAAGAGATAATCATTGCTTGTGTGTGTATGCTATTTTCTGTTTAGAGTATCAAAAAAAAATCATAAAAAGAAAAATCTAAAAAAAGAATCTCCGCATCTTTAGGTTAACATCACCATGGTGTACACTCGTAGCCAAGCCCAATCACGGGCAGAAGCTACAGAGAATGCACCAAGGGGGACAAGTCGCCTCCGATATAGCCCTAAAGACTTGGCCATCCCGCCTTGGCGGTAGGATACACAAGTTAGTCCACACCATGCAGTTATAGAACATGACTTTAGAGGCACCTCCTTGAGGGGCACTCCAACTCATGCCATCACTAGACAAGACTATAGAGGCACCTCCTTAAGGGGTACTCCCATTCAACAAAGATCCTTTCAAGAAGACAACCTACATGTAGCACTTGACCTAGATATAAGGCCTCCCTTGGAAGCTCGTTATGGGTGGCCTAGTGATGAAGTGCTTGAACAACAAAGGGTCCACAAGGAGGAACCATATGATTTCGTTACTCCTAATTTACCCCTGATTAATGTCAGACACACTAGACCATATCCAGAATATCAGGTTCTCCCGACAGGGCAAGACAATTCTGCCCGCACCTTTTATGCATATAACAGAGAATGTGAGGAAGATCACTATGTTCCTCAAGAATAGTACATAGCATGGGAACGATGCACGTCTGCACCCGCTTTATATCCAGATCGCTCATTGAGACCAGAGCTTCAAGTCAATGCTGCTAACCTCGACAGAGGGAAGCAACATATAGGGGTCTCGGAGTACCATGATCGAGAAAGATATGTAGGGGAGGCATCTAGGCCTCCTAAACAAGAGATGATGGAACAAAGTGACTTGGCATTTGCCAAACTAGCCGCCCACCAAGCGCAAATCATGCGGCTTAGGCAAGACCAACAACAATTAGAACATTTGTGTCACCTTAATCAAGAGCGCATTCAGCGTCAGACAGCTGAATTGCTTCACAACAATGTGCCTGAGAAGGTTCCAGTCCCTCGCGCATAGAAATCTGAGATGTATGTGAGGCACAACCCCTTAGTGCGAGACAGGTCTCCGTGACTTCATCAAGCACTGCCTCTAAGACCTCCTAGACCTGAGCGGGAGGCCACTCCTCGAAACCGTGATGGGCATCCTCCGCGGGCACCCATCAATGTTTACAGGCCTAGGCCAGACACTCCTCAAGAAGCTTATGAGGATTATGAACAAGAAGAAGAGCGGGCTGAAATGCCCTATCAAGGCAGAAGGGGTGCTACCCAGTTATCCCTCCAAAGGCCTCAAGTTCCCCACAACCCACAACGGGAGCAAACCAAGGAGGAGGAGATTAAGTCCTCCGATGCATACAAAGTGTTGTTAGAATGCTTAGAGACTATGGAACTCAAGACTTCTGGGCCCCAAAAGCCTACTTTATGCCAACTCCGTAGTCATCCTGTGCATCCGTCAGTGTCGGCACCTCCATACCCCGAACATTTTAAGCTGCCCCAGTTGGCACTCTTTAGAGGGGAAGAAGATGCTCAAGAGCATGTGACTCGATTCTTGAGCCAATGCTTCGGTATTCAAGACAATGATGCATTGCTATTAAGAACATTTATAACCACATTCGTAGGACCTACCTCGGATTGGTTTACCCATTTACCGAAGCATAGCATCTACAACTTGGATCAGCTAGTGGACGCGTTCCTAGAACGTTTCACTTTCAACACAAAGAAAAAGGCGTCACTAAGTGATCTAGCTAGCCTCAAGCAGTATGAGGAGGAATCTATGGTGGCATATGGGAATCGGTGGAGGACATTGCTTTCAAAGCTATCCTACCTCCCTCCTATGTCCGACCTAACTCAAATGTTCGCAAAGAGCTGTTTGCGATCGATCTCTGTGCTATTGCAGTTACAGCAATATGCCACTTTAGAAGAAGCTCTGGCGCAAGCTAGAATTATCGAAGAGATCAAGATACAGGATGGCAAAATTGCCAAGCCTAAGAAAAAATAATGGAATAAGAGCACTAAAATAGGGACTACGCAACAGAAACCCATCGTGGTCAATCAAGTTGCTATCAACGCCCCTAAGCCTACCCAAGCAACATAGCCTCCAAAGGCTAATTATCAGGCGGTGCCTCCAAACAATTATGATAGAGAAAATAAAAAATAGGACCACAATCAGCAGTGTCACCCTAGGCGGCAATTTACACCATACACCGAGTCCAGGGACTCCTTGTTTGACCGTTTGTCAGTGGCAAACTTGATTAATCTTCCAGAGATTCAAACAATAGATCCTAATGCGCCAAAGCCTAAGGGCTATAGAGAGGATCTTTACTGTAGGTTCCATAGAAGGAAAGGGCATGACCTTAACGCCTGTTGGAAGTTCAAAGGTTTAGTGCAAGATCTCATTGACAACAATACATTGGCAGTGGATAATCCCATAGCGCCTAACAACCAACAAATGGGCATTTTCAGAGATCCTTTGCCCGCACATGATGCACAAGCAAAACCTCTTCATGTCAATGAGGTGCAACATAATTGCCCCATGGAAGGGTATGTGGGGATGATAAGCATCGTGACTCGAAACAAGAGATACCCAGGAGCTGCCCCACGGCAGCCACAAGAGAAGTTCCATCAACGTCACAAACTCAACCGACCCCTACACAGCTTCCCCCGCCTAGACCAGTGGCCACGATTCGAACTAGACTTACTCAAAGTCTAAGGACCACGTCGGCTAGGCTCTCCATATATGAGCTTATTCAGCAATCAGCGCCCCATCGGGAGGCTCTCATGGAGATCTTAAAGGCAATTGAGCTGCATCCCCATGAAGCAAATTCTTTCAACAACTTCGTGGGCCATGTGAAACAATGTACGAAACCAGTCATCACCTTTCGAGAAGATGAATTAAAATCGATGGCTGGTGATGTGGCGGATCCACCCCTGCACGTTATTGCATGGGTCAATGGGATTCCGTATAAGCGGGTGTTGGTAGACACTGGTTCGTCCAGTAACATTATTACAACCGCCGCCTTAAAACATTTGAAGTTGCCAGCCTCTCACATCGTACCTTCCACTTATACTCTTCGAGCATTCAATGATGCGATATGCTCGATAGTTGGCACAATTGTCCTACCCATACAAGTGGGACAAAAGAACATTCATACATTGTGCCACATTTTAGAAGGTGAGATGGCTTACAATATCTTGTTGGGGCGACCTTGGATCCGGGACATGAAGTGTGTCCCTTCAATTGCTCATCAATGTTTAAAGTATACATTTGAAGGACAAGTGCATGTGGTCCCCATAGATTTAGAACCTTTCAAATACTGCAATTCAGTGCAACTAATGCCGCAGTCGACCCTTCCTTCAACGCATGTGGATTTTTAGTTAAATCCATCTAAAAGGGGTCCGATTACGCAAGAATCTCCATTACCAAATCAATCAAATTCCTAGGCGGGTTCATCTTCTTCATCTGGTCCTCCCACAATGATGCCACCTACGGTGGCCACACCAACGGACAAAGGAAAGAAGCCCCTGGAAGAGGAACCACCCTTAGTCTCCAACATCTCGATAGAAGAGATGCCTAATAGAATGGAAGTCGAGACGCCTAGTTCACCCCACATGGAGTGGACTCAGGGAGAACTCCCATTCACTTCCTCTCAATCACCAACGATTACTGTTGAGATGTCTAACACAGGCATGGGGGAGTATATAGTGCGCAATGTTGTAGCAACGCCCACACTTCAGTCTATGCAAGACATGGGAAGACCTCGACTCCCCATAGGCTCTGTGGTTCCTTTAGGCTACCCACCTAATCAGACAAACTTTATTTTTGGGGGCCTGGATAATGGCGTTGAACCTTCCCTACAAGAAGAGGAAGATGAAGAGCCCTTTGTGGAGGATGTCAATTATCTGTCTAACCCAGACTTCGCATTACGATATCTTAGCCAATGCAATTGGCATGGATATGGGTTGGGCAGGTATGAACAAGGAGTGCATGTTTTGTGCCAACCAAGATACCAAATGCCTTATGACAAGTCAGGAGTAGGGTTTAATCACCCTTTGCCCCTCGACATCTTGGTCGAAAACATGCAAGGCCTAGGGATAGGCAACAAGGATGGGTTGGCATCAGATCCATATGCCAATCCAAATACAACTTATACATTGGGGGATTATTTCCCATTACACACAACCAACCTTGTTGACCTCAACAACCCTTTCCCTTCGGTCGCAATGGGAGACAATTCCAGGACTCACCTCCATGAAGGGTATGACCAAGACCAAGCAGAGTCTTCGGATGATGAGTTGGAGTACGAGGTGTCACCTTGGGATCCTCTTGAGTCAGGAAGCAATCATTCCCACATGCTTCCCATGGATGATTATCAAGAAAGCTTCTTGACCATGTTCCCATTGAATGATCCCATTGAGCATAGATTACCTCAAGAAAATCAGGTCCCCCCGTAGAGAGCGGCACAACCTCGTTGGGACCATATTAATTTGCTCGAGCAAGATGAGCTTCCCATGTCGCAAGCAGTTATTGGAGCCAATGAAGGCCTGTGGATCTCTGACAGTGATTACGAAGATGAAACCGAGATGGCCTATCTCAACCACATGCGACAAATGCAACAACAATATCCCTTGGACATAGATGACATGTTTGAACACTTACACATAGGTCCAAGACATAGGTGGCACCTCAACCCGACGTAGTTATAGCAATTACTGCACCCGCCACTCTAGGTACACAGAGAGCATCTTCCACCGGAGACCCTATCAAACCATCAGTGCCTAGGGCAGACCCTGTTTGCATGTCCATGCATAGGGCTGATCCCTTTGTGCCAGTGCCTACAGAGCCAGATCCAAAGCATCAAGAACATCCAGAATGTCAGAGTTATCACACCTATGGTAATGGAGGTTACAATCATTTCATCAACATGATCTCCATTGACTTGACCGCCCCCATCCATGATCCAGCCAATCCAACATGGTCATTGCATCTAGACATAGAGGCTATAGATTGGGATCACACTGACACACCACCATCCCCATCAGAGTATTGGCCTTGCGGTGGGATGTTTCATTTCACTCCAGGATAGACTCAGGATGTCTTCCATGCTGAAGAGGAACCTGACGTTCCTAATGATGATCTTAATTCAGCAAATGATATCCATCTGATCCCAACTCCACACCAGTTGGAGGACGGATCCCACATGTCGATCGAGGCAACGACTGATGTAGACATCGGCACAGATCCAATGAATCCATGGATTCTCAAGCTGGGGGTAAGTCTCTCCCCCGAAGAGCAAGCCGATTATGTTGCCCTTCTTAAGGAGAAGAAGGAGGTTTTTGCATGGTCATACAAGGATATGCCGGGACTAGACCCATAGCTAGTCACGCATAATTTAACGCTTGATCCGACAATCAAGCCAGTAAAGCAAAAACTATGCAAGATGCACCCAATAGTGGCCTTAATGGTAAAAGATGAGTTACAAAAGTTGTTGGATGCATAGTTTGTCATCTGTGTGGATTATCCGCCATGGTTGTCTAACATGGTTCCCGTCAAGAAGCCCGATGGGAGGATTCGCATATGCATCGATTTTTGAGATCTTAACAAAGCGAGTCCTAAGGATGATTTTCCCTTGCCAAGCATCGATGCGTTGGTAGACGCTACAACGGGCCACGAAATGCTTTCCCTTATGGATGGTTTCTCAGGATACAATCAGATTCGTATTAATCTCGAGGACCAACTAAAAATGGCATTCACAATGCCTTGGGGGACATTTTGTTATAAGGTCATGCCTTTTGGCCTTAAAAATGCTGGCGCCACCTACCAACGTGCCATGACGTACATCTTCCATGATTACATGCACAAAACTTTGGAAGATTACATGGATGATTTGTTGGCCAAATCTCTTTTGCGCCCAGATCACCTCGGTGACTTGAGCAAGGTCCTTGATCGCCTCATTGAGCATAAAGTCAGACTAAACCCCAAGAAGTGCGTCTTTGGCGTCACCTCTGGAAAGCTCTTGGGTTTCATAGTCTCCAAATGAGGAATCGAGGTGGATCCCAACAAAGTCAAGGCAATCCTTGAAATGCTTCCCCCAACTACCATCAAGCAGCTTAGAAGTCTACAGGGAAAGGTCGCGTCGATCAAACGCTTCATAGCACAGTTATCTGACAAGTGCCGACCCATGAATAAATTATTGCACAAGGGGGTAGCATTCCATTGGGATGACGAGTGCCAGTCGGCCTTTGATGATATTAAATAGTACTTGGCTTCGCCGCCAGTATTGGCACCACCTAGACCAGGAGTGTCATTCTACTTATACATCTCAGCTACTGAGGTGGCATTGGGCGCCATGTTGTCCCAAAAAAATGAGCTTCACAAAGAACAGGCTACATACTATCTTAGCCGCACCCTGGTCAGTTATGAACTTAACTATGCATACGTTGAAAAGCTCTGCTTGGCAGTGGTGTTTGCTACCAAAAAGCTACGCCACTACATGCTTAGTAATAAGACGTATGTTGTGTCTAAGGAGAATCCATTGCGATACATGATGAGTCGTACTTATCATAGTAGCCACACGATGAAATGGATCATGTTGTTGATGGAGTTTGACATAGAATTCATTGGACAGAAATCCATAAAAGGTCAAGTCATCACCGATCAACTAGCCGAGGCTCCTCTTGAAGATGATCAGCCTCTGACCTTCGAACTACCTGATGATGGGGTCTTCCATGTTTCAGAATCGCCTATTTTGATGAGCTTGAGTCACAGGTTGACATAACCCTATTCTTCGATGGTTCTAAGTGTGAGCAAGGAGGTGGCACGAGAATTGTATTCTTCACTCCACAAGGGGCTCCAATGCCTCTGTCATTTAAATTAGACTTCCCATGCACCAATAACAATGCAGAATACGAAGCCTTGCTCATAGGTCTTCAGACAGCAGTCACCATGAACATTAAATGATTGAACATCTTTGGTGACTCGCTGTTAATTGTCAATCAAGTTAAGGGGATATTCCAATGTAAATGCCTAGTTCTGCAGGCTTATAAAGCCCTTGTGGACAAATTCTTGGCACAACTTGAATGGTACGACATCGAGGCACTCCCTCGATCATCGAATCATTTTGCGGATACTATGGCCTCCTTGGGGTCACTAATCCCACAAGACCTTTCTGGTGAAATGACAACCATTCAGGTCAAGACATTATCGCAACCCGTGATGGAGCATGCAAGCTCTGACCTCACGCCAGGAATCCACTTGATCCAGATTGAACCATCTTCGGATAGGTTTTCTCGAATCCAAGATTGTTTGACTCAAGCCAACTAGGGGTCCTTGTTCTCCCCTACCCCTCTTAATAGCAACACAATGCTATTTTTACAAGTTCTTTCCTGCTCAACTTTTGCTCGGGATGAACTTCAAGAGGGATTGGCTGTTCATACCATCGAGGTTTCTGATCAGCAGGATTGGTACACACCCCTAAGGGATTACCTCAAGCTAGGTACTCTCCCACTTGGATTGACACCAGCCATGAAAAGATCATTCAAATAGAAAGCGGCAAAACATGTCTTGTTAGGAGACATTTTGTATCGTCGGAGCTATGAAGGAATCCTCCTCCGTTGCTTGGACCAGCAAGAGTCCGCTTGGGCGATCACCCAAGCCCACGATGGTACATGTGGTGGCCACTTCAGCGGTATGGCCATCGCAAAGCGCATTCTTCGCATGGGTTATTATTGGCCATCTTTAGAGCGAGATTGTTGCGCATATGTGAAGAAGTGCATGAAGTGTCAACATCATGCCAATTTGACACACGTACCTTCTCAGGCCTTGCAACCGATCCAATCGGCTTGGCCTTTTTCGTAGTGGGGCTTTGATCTAATCGAAAAGATCTCCCCTGCGTCGTCGGGTCATCACACATTTATCATTACAGCCACAGAGTATTTTACCAAGTGGGTGGAAGCAATTTCGTTAACCTCTACGACTGGACCCCGCATTGCGGAGTTTATTTTGCATAATATCATATGTCATTTTGGTATTCCATCCAAGATCCTCTCGGATAATGGGACACCCTTCAAGAACAAAGATGTGCGTGCTTTGACCACAAAGTACAAAATTCAGCATAGTTTTTCAACACCCTATTATCCGTAGGCAAATGGGCAAGCAGAGGCGTCTAATAAAATGCTCATCGCCATCCTCAAAAATACTATCATAGATAATCATAAGGATTGGCACATTCAGATCCCGCTTGCCCTATGGGCTTATCGCACTAGTATTCGGACGCCCACTAGGGCAACTCCATTTTTGCTGGTGTATGGCTCCGAGGCTGTCATGCCTCTTGAGTTGGAAATCCCTTCGCTGCGCATATCAATGCAAGAGTTCATCGATGATGACACTGCATGGCAGGCCCGGTTAGATCAACTTACGTTGCTTGACGAACGACGCGTCAATGCTCTCGAGCATTTGCGTATCTATCAAGAGCGACTTAAGAGAGCATACAACATGAAGGTCCACTTGAGGGAATTTTAGGTTGGTGACTTGGTCTTAAAGGAGAACCAGCAGAATTCTAATTTACCGTCCCATCTGAGGGACAAGTTTGCAGCAAACTGGTTAGGTCCTTATGTGATTGATAGTCGAATAGGACCTGGAACTTACCGGCTTGCCTCTCTTGAAGGAATCAAGGAGCTCGAACCCTTGAACATCATTCATTTGAGGCCATTCCACATTTAGAGAGCCATAGTCCAACCAAAAGCTCCAAGGATTATCACAATCGCTTGGTCAACCCCAAAATGCCCCAAAGGTGTCCATACACCCTTTGGTCAACCCAAAAGCTCCAAGGATTATCACAATCGCTTGGTCAACCCAAAATGCCCCAAAGGTGTCCATAACCCTTTGGTCAAAAAGCTCAAGGATTAATCAACCCAAAATGCCCCAAAGGTGTCTATAAATCCTTTGGTCAAACCAAAAGCTCCAAGGATTCCCATACTCGCTTGGTCAACCCCAAAATGCCCCAAAGGTATCCATAAACCCTTTGGTCAAACCAAAAGCTCCAAGGGTTACCATAACCGCTTGGTCACAATAAATATTCAAAAATAAACAAAAACAATAAAATCATCAAAAATAACAAAAAAAAATTGCATCTTCATTCCATGCATACTCATAAAACATCAAAAATACAAAAATATAGGTTGCATTAGGCATCATATTCATACATTGCATATTTGTTGGTTATACAAGTCAAAAGCACCATAGACTGTCCTTACTTGACAATCCCATCATCTTCCACATCACATCAATTTTATCAATGCTTACATCCCGCATCACACCATCCCATTTTTTTTAGCATTAGTCAGTTGTCTCCTAATGTATTTAGGGTTTTCGTCATTCAGTTGTCTTTACCTTTCTAGCCAAAAATTGTACACAGTCAAACAGATTTTACACAGGAAAATTTTACTTGGGTCACACCTCGTTATGTAATATCCCTACACAAATTTACACACATAAAATAATTCCTAAGTTGTGTGAACGCCAGAGAAACCTACAAAGCAGTCTAGGGTACCATCGGTGAAAGATTAGCCTGTTCATCCCCCTGTGCGAATGGTTCAAGAATGCTGAGAATTGACAAAAGGACAAGCTCTTCCCCATCCATTCCTCCTAATCAATAGTGGTTTCCATCACTACCAAAAATTCAAAAATCATCATTGGTTCCTAAGGTTGTAAGGATTCGTACTACACGTCCCTGCCAAGGATGGGTAGTCATCCCCAAGGCCTAAAAGAATCAATGACCATTCCAAAAAAAAAAACCATTTCCACAAGCCATCATCACAATCACCTTTGGTCTCTCAAGTCGTAAGGATTCGTACTACACGTCCCTGCCAAGGATGGGTAGTCATCCCCAAGGCCTAAAAGATCAATACCCTCACTTCATAATCTCCATACTACCCGTTGGTTCCCAAAGTCGTAAGGATTCGTACTACACGTCCCTGCCAAGGATGGGTAGTCATCCCCAAGGCCTAAAAGGATCAATGTTATTACAAAGCTCAAAATCCAAATCAAATAACAGTGGTTATCACCACTATTCAACATCCTTGCTCAAAAAAAAAAAACAAAGAACAAAATAAACAGTGATTTTCATCACTTTGTATACGAGCAAATATCCCAAACCATTGAACCGATAAAAAACCTGAACTTGAATCCCTAGAATTCTCAGCATTCGAAAACCATCTAGGTGATCCTCATTACAGGTTTGGTGGATAGCCTACCTGGCAATGGCGGTATCCTACCCGCATGACGATATGTCTGTCACATTAGCTTTGCGTGTGAGCAGACCAATGTTTGCATGTGGATGAGCTAGCTTATGGTACCCTAGATTGTCCCATGGATTAATCTTGCTAAATCCAACAACGGAGTTAGTGGAGCTAGTTAGGTGATCCTCAGTACAAGTTTGGTTGATAGCCTATCTGCACTGGCGGTATCCTGACAAATACCACATAAACGAACTCAATTGCACACACAGGGATGTGAAATAACTTGGTTAACCTCCAAGTTGGATTTATACCTTGTTCAAAAGTCTTGCGAGATAAATGCACAATCTTGGCTAGTTAGTTAAAATATCTGAATCTCAAAAAGCTTAACTACATTATAACAACTGGTACATTTTATTCCATACATCATCATCAAAAAATATGCACAATACAAAAACAAAGTTTTCACATGCAAAGTTATTCCACACAGTCATCCCATTAGTTCAACAAGTCAGTCAAGTCTTGTACAGTCTAAGGTGTATCGACAAGTAATCAACAAATAATTTCATTCATTCCATATGCACACATCATACAAATTAGAACCATCGCATTTATACAAGCATTTGCATACCATCAATGTAAATACATGTCCATAAAAACACACCATGAAAAGTTTATAAAAACCAAAAAAAGAGTCATCTGTATATATATCATAACAAAAATGCCTATAGGCTACAAATAAACCGGTCCTCTGACCCCGCAACAACAACCAAAAACTCAAAAACCCCAAAGCCTAGGGCGTCGGCCACCATGATCACGTAGGATCGGTGCGACGGGAACTACCCCCCTGGTGTGGGTCCTATGGGACCTCTCAGGGTGACTGCTGCTCGCCCCTACATCACGCCTACTAGTGCCCCCCTCATCTAGCCATCGATGATGGGATGATGTTGACTGCTCAGTATCGTTGTCTCTCATCCATCGTGAAGAACCCCCTCTAGGAGGCTCAGGTAACCGCCCACCCAGGTGGATGATCTCTCCCTCCATATCCATCCGATGTCGATCTCAACCAATCGACTCTCACTGATCCCACTCTACCTCTCATCGATGGTAGTAAGCTACTACATCATCGCTATGCTAGCTACATCCATAGTAGATCTCTCTCTCGTGCAGCATCGGTATCCCCCTCCTATCGGTGGGACGTAGCCCATGCGGTCTCCCACTCTGCCAGCTGAGTCCATAGGAGATCTCTCTCCTGCAAAGCCTCTCCCAGCTCCCCATCTCACCTTCATAGTAGCTCCTCCAATCGTGCTATCTCTATGCCCTGTCTTACCTCCACATCCTCCGAACCTGCCTGAGGCATAGGTGAATCCGGGACAGCAGCCTACTCTAGCTCCCACTGCTCCAGAGGACGTCCTGCATCTCCCGACTGGGTCGGTACCCCAAAATCCCCTCCAACATCCTCAACCTCGACCATGTCTACATCATCATGTGGAACTCCCCAACCCTCATCTGGTGCTTTCGCACCCTCATCCCCTACTGCTGCTGCCTCTGCACCACCAAGCGGCCCCTCGCCTCTCCACTATCGCAAGGTCCACCACTACTCATACTCAGTAGTAACCCTGATGTCATCCACATCTGGGATGTCAATCATCGTATCTGAATCCTCGCCAAGTGGTGCAATGACTGGCCGATCCAGAGTCCTCTCATCCCCCCGACGTCGATAGACCATGGGCTCACCAGGCATCCCTTGGCACACCCTAAACTATCATGTGACTCGACCGTATGGGAACAACTCCTGCTCAGTCCCATGCCTCCCAATCAGCCATCGCTCCCTCCGTACCCATCGAAGCCACTCTCCAGCCTCAGGCCAGGCTAGACAGTCTCGATAGGGGCGCCAAAACACCTCCCCTGGAGTAAGCCGAGCGAAGGCATCGACATAATGCCCTACGACACCTGCCCATCATCGACTCTGACCCTGCTCCTCCGACCTCCACCATAATACCCCGTATCCAATCTCTCGGTCTGCCATCTCCACCTGAGTCATCCAGGGTAGCCCCGTAGGCCTCTCCACTGCTATGTGCTACCAAGCCCAACACTACAACAAGTAGCTACAACTGATCCCCTTTCGCTTCTGGTAGTGGACCTCGTACAACTCATCATAGAGTTGTGCTAATAGAGTCTGTCCCCATCTCATAATCATCGATGTGTCTGTCGGACACTCCACCAACTCGAATACCACCTCTAGTAGGTTCCATGGGAACCTTCACCCGAAGAGTCGGGAAGCAACATGTTGGAAATGAGGCTCATGAGTAATGCATGCCTCATTCCCAACACACCCCTCTCTAGCCACCATCGCACCAGTATGCCACCAATCTAGCAGTCCATCTCTGCCCTCTCCACTGGGGTCTCCACACCCAACTCCTCCCCATGCCCAAAATAGCGTATCAGTACTGCTGTCCTTCGATCCCATGGCATCGTCCGGATCGACAGTCCGTCTATTGGAATCCAAAGAATCCGATAGATATCCTCCAAGGTCACCGTCATCTCCCCTGTTGGGATATGGAAGGTATTAGTCCGGGGATCCCATAGATTGATCAGGGCCATCAGATAGGCCCGATCCCCGACTATCGGCTCCAGTCGAGTCACCTGCTTGAGCCCAAGGGCGTCAAGCCAATCCCAGTCAGCCAAGGTCAGTGTTGCACGTGCTTCAGTAAAAATAGTAGGCACCCGGTGTCGGCTCTTCACAACCTGCAAAAGAAAACAACACAAAAACATTAAAAACAATGAAAAATTGTACAACTCTAACATGTATATACAAATAATGCATTCAAACTGTATAGCCAAAAACAAAGCACAAAATTCAAAAATTATTTGTCAGTCCTAGGGTTTCTAATCCTAACTGATAAATTCAAAAACACAACACTTTACAAAAATTAATTTGTCAGACCTAGGGTTTTTAACTCTAACTGATTAATTAAACCATAAAAACAATTACAAAATTAAAAATTATTTGTCAGTCCTAGGGTTTCTAATCCTAACTGATAAATTCAAAAAAAAAACTGTAGGGTTTCTAATCTGTTTAAAAAAAATTTAAATTAACCTATAAATAAAAAAAAAAAAATTACACAACTAGGGTTCACGCTACGCTTTTCGCTTAGTTTTACTCTACATTTTTTAACTTACAGTTTAGCTTTTGGTTTCATTCAGGTTCAACGTAGTTTTTAAGTTCTGTTCTAAACTAACTTTCTAAGTTCAGTTTTCACTTAAAATTTTGATCTGTGTTTAAACTAGGGTTAAATTAAGTTTTTTTTACGTGTTCATCGCCTAGGGTTTTCATTTTTAACCATAAAAAAAAAAAAAAAAAATAAGAAATAAAAAATTACGGTTTTTCAACTGCAACAAAAAAATAAAGAGGAAGGGGCACTCACTGGTAGCGCTTCGGCTCCGCCGCTCGATCCGGTGTGTGCACTCATGGTCATAAGAAAAATTTTGTAGCGCTTCACTTCGTAGAATTGACCTCCTCCTCCTAGCTCCAAATTGCCCAGAAAAACAAATGCAAATGAGCCCAAAACTCAGTTTTGGCCTTTAAAAAGGTTTTTGAGCCTGTATTCGTTCCCCCTGGGATGAGCACTCTAGTTAGCACTCGTCCCACCCTGGGATGAATACTAAATAGGAATTCGTCCCACCCTGGGATGAATACAGAGCAAAAATTTCAAAAACAACAAAAAACTGCACAAAAATGCACCAAAAAAAGCCCTAAAAGTGTCCGATCATAATGCTTTTGCACTGGACATTTCGGGCATGCAAAACTAATGTCAGGGTCACAAATCCTCACTATCCTATTCCCTAAGAAGGCTATCATAGCCGGACCACTCCACGGGAAGCCGATTTTTGAGAATTTCATCCCCAAATGGCATCACCAAAACGGGTCAAAACCCACCCAAAAATAGCAATAACATTGCCGAACGAAGGCGCTTTTGCGCCTGACATTCTTGGCATCCAAAATAGACATTGGGGTTACAAATTGTCACTATCCTACTCCCTAAGAAGGCTACCATAGCCGGACCGCTCCACGGGAAGACGAATTTTTGTCAATTTCAGCTTCAAAATGCATCACAAAAAGGGTTAAAACCCACCAAAAATAGGTCTAAATGTCAGAAAACTGCATGCACATTCAATGGTAAACAACTGAAGGCACCCTTACCTAAGTCATCTTGGGTCAAGCGACTCATCGCTTTTCTCATGTCGGTCATTCCCTCATCGATTCGTCGCTTGAGGGGGTAGTCACACTTAGTCGCCAATCAACAACAATATACCCAATCTTGGAAATGACACGCATTCAAAGGATCATTGACAAAGACAATCGCGCCCCTACTTGGGGCAGCAAACAAGCAATTATCACAAGCTGATCAAACACTTGGCATTCGTGAATCATGAACTCAAGGTTCCCACAGACAAAAGGTTGCGCCCTTTGCCTATTCATGATTGATCAATGTCCAAGTTCAAGTAACACCTCACTAAACAAGGTTAACACTTGACTTAAGTTCCTTAGCTCGTCAGAAGCAAGGATTCAAGAATGCGTGCCCTTTCCATACTTGGGGCATCAAGAGTTGGTTAGGTTACTGAGAAACCCTAATCATTAGTGCTTTGGTTATCTATTTTTGCTCGACGCTGCGCCTTGCACAGCGCTTCCCAAAAAGGGGCATCTGTAGACACCAAAACAGCACCAATCCGATTACGTGACAACGAGCGCTGATCGCATTGACACAAACAGTCCCTAGGGCAGCCCCCAGAGGTTAAACAGTGGTCCTAACCACTTCCAAAAGCAGTTTTAGAGGTCAGAGGTCAATTTGGCACATTTTTGGCACCTTGCTCTCTGTTCGTCCCACCCAGGGACGAATACAAACTGTCATTCGTCCCACCCAAGTACGAATACAAAATTCGTCCCAGGGTGAGGCGAATAGAAGGTTTGACTGGCAAAAAAGGTCAAACTTTGGCAACTCCTAAAGAGAATTTACAGAAACATATTCTAGAAATAAAGCAAAAAAATAACTAAGGAAATAATAACACCATTCAATGCACATATGACACACAAGATTTACCCTGGTTCACCCAATTTGGGCTAGTCCAGCAAACAAGAGTCTATCCTCCTTGATATATTATTCTCTCTCTTATCCCTAAAATGGGACATTACAATAATTATATAAGGAAACTCTTACAACCCTAAACCACCAAGTGGTATTAGGGTACCGTGGATACAACACCGTGGGCTAAACCACCCACACCCACTAACCACCCACCAACCATGGGAATCTCGGGGGTCACTCCAAAAGTAGTGATAAAAGTAGGTGAAAATTAGGTGTCTTGTCATACAATTATTTTTCGACAAAGAATGAGACACATCCAACATTCTCCCACTTGTTGAATACTTTGCCAGACCCATTTCAATTGTACAAAATCTAAACTTTTTAGTGCTTACAGCCTTGGTTAAAGCATCTGCAACATTTTCCTTGGTGTCTACCTTTTCCAGCAACACTTTCTTCTATTCAAGCATGTCCCTATAAAAATGAAACTTTGTATCAATGTGCTTCGTTCTTGAATGGTAAGCAGGTTTCTTTGCCAAAAATATGGCACTCTGACTATCACAGTTTATCTTCACAGCTCCTTGAAAGAACCCAATTTCAGCACATAGTCTTTGCAGCCATACAGCTTCCTTACTTGCATCAGTGGCTGCCATATACTCAGCTTCAGTAGTTGAAATAGCAACAACAGTCTGCCTCTTGCTCATCCAACTAATGGCCCCTCCGAACAAATTGAATACATAAGCACTAGTAGATCTTCTCCTGTCTAGATCTCCAGCCCAATATGCATCAACAAACCCTTCTATATCCAATTGTTTGTTTTCTTTACCTGTACCCTCATAGCATATTGTAAAATTAGAGGTGCCATGCAAATATCTGAAAACCCTTTTCATAGCAGTCGAATGCTCTTTACCAAGTTTAGACATATATCTACTCAAGACTCCCACTGCATGGGCAATGTCTGCTCTAGTACAAACCATGGCATACATTAAACTACCTACAACATTTGCATAAGGAATATGTGACATTTCCTCTACCTCTTCTTCTATTTTTGGACATTGTTCAATAGATAATTTTTCACCTAAAGAAATAGGTACCTTCACCGGTTTGCAATCCTGCATATTGAACCTTTTCAACACTGTCTCAACATACTTTTTCTGATCCAACCACAACTTTTTGTTAGAGCGATCTCTTTTTATTTGCATACCCAATATAAAATTTGTAGGGCCAAGATCCTTCATGTCAAACTGCGATGCCAACTGAGACTTTACTTCCCTGACCAGTTTCTTGCTATTTCCAATTAGTAACATGTCATCAACATAAAGAACTATAATGACAATCACATTACCAATTTTCTTTGAATACACACAGTGATCAGCATTGCTACGAACAAAACCAATTACTAAAACATAAGTATCAAATTTTTGGTACCACATTCTAGGTGATTGTTTCATTCCATACAATGATTTCTTTAACTTACATACTAGATCCTCCTTTCCTGCAACAGTGAAACCTTCAGGTTGCCTCATATAGATTTCTTCCTCCAAATCTCCATGAAGGAATGCAGTTTTCACATCCATCTGTTCTATTTCAAGATCAAATGCAGCAGCCACAACTAACATAAATCTAATTGATGTTAGCTTTGCAACGGGAGAAAAAACTTCACCATAATCAATTCCTTCAACCTAGGAAAAACCTTTAGCAACCAGGCGAGCTTTATATTTCTCCACTTTACCTTCAGCATTCTGCTTCTTCTTAAAGATCCACTTGCAACCTATTGCTTTCCTACCACTTGGTAATTTCACTAAATCCTATGTTCTGTTCTTTTTCAAGCACATCATTTCCTCATCCATGGCCTCTTCCCAACGGTTTGCCTCTCTAGAATTAATAGCTTCTCTAACTGTTCTAGGATCTTCATCAGTAACAAATAGTACAAAAGAAGTAGGAAAAGCATATGGATTGTACCTTTCAGGTTGCTTCCTTTCCCGTGTTGATCTCCTTACCACAGGTGTATGAACCTCTTCTTCATCCTCTTCTAGATCCTCACCTGTATGCTCCTCTTCCATATCCTCATCTGTATGCTCCTCTTCCAGATCCTCTACTATCTGATAGTTTTCCATGAGATCAAATTGGACCGTTCTAGGTTCCTCTTTTGTAACTACCTTCCTGGAATCACTGATCATATCCCTAAACACCACATATCTACTATACACTGTACTTTTAGTTTTTGGATTCCAAATCTTATATCCTTTAACACCATCTTTATAACCAATAAAGATACATTTAACAACCTTATTATCTAGCTTACTTCTTTTCTCCTTTGGAATATGCATGTATGCATCACAACCAAAAACTCTGAGATGTGAAATAGATGGTTTCTTACCAAATAGAGATTTAAATGGAGTTTGATCTGGCAATGCTAATGTAGGTGACCGATTTCGCAAGTAGCATGTTGCACTCACTACTTCTGCCCAGAATTCATGTGCCAAACCTGTACCACTGAGCATACTTCTAGCCTTATCCATCAGTGATCTGTTCAATCTCTCTGCAACTCCATTCTGTTGAGGTGTATATGGAGTAGTATTTTGTCTTGCAATACCACATTGCATACAAAATTTCTCAAATATATTAGAACAATATTCCCCTCCATTATCAGACCTCAACACCTTAATCCTTTTATCAATTTGATTTTCAACAAGTGCTTTAAATTCCTTAAATTTTTCAAACACTTCATCTTTGCTCTTAAGAAAGTAAATCCATGCATATCTTGAAAAATCATCAACAAATGAAGCATAATACCATGATTTTCCAAGAGACGGCATAGGAATAGGACCAAAAATATCACTGTGGATCAAATCTATTGCCCCACTAGATCTTGTGGCACCAGATGAAAAACTAACCTGATTATGTTTACCATAAATACAATGTTCACAGAACTCGAAAGACATTGAGTAATTAGGGATACCATGAACCATACCTTTTGTGTATAGGGTACGTAATCCCTTTTCTCCAATATGTCCCATCCTTTGATGCCAGAGTGTTGAGCTTTTATCAGAATCAACCTCAGGAACAGTTGAGCTATTGCACTCATTTGTCATAGTGCTTCCCAATATATTATACAATGTTCCAATCCGAACTCCCCTTGCCAACACCATTGATCCATGAACCATTTTGCATGAATCCCTGCCAAAAATGACATTCACTGCTACATCGGCCATTTTGCTTATCGAAATCAAATTTCTAGCAAGTCCCGGAATATGCATCACACCTGGTAGGGTCTTAACCCTACCATCCTGCAGCAAAATTTTCACTCTTCCACGACCCATGATTCTGAGTGGTGAATCATCTCCCAATAGTACCTCCCCTCCATCATATCTTTCATATTCACTGAACCACCCTATATGAGGAGTCATATGAAAAGAGGCACTAGTATCAATCAACCAATCATTTTTATCTGATCGTGTGGAGCACGATGAGTAGGATGCCAGATATACATCCCCTGCTTCATCAATGGATTTATTCATCTCTGTGGAAGTTGATTCATCAGACTTTTTTCCAGACTCAGCTTTCTTTGATCTGCAATCCTTCTTCATATGACCAGGCTTACCACAATTCTAGAATTTTCTCTCAAACTTCCCCCGAGACTTGGATCTACCTTTAGACTTAGACCTATCACCATATCTAGATTTGTCCTTATCCTTGGCACGCCCTCTCACTGTTAGGGCTTCCTTAGATGTGCCCTCCATGGCTTTTCTCCTCATATCCTCAGATAATAAAGATGTCACTATATCTTCAAACTTCAATGTGGATGAAGTTGTACTACCAATTGCTACTACTAAGTTATCCCATGAATGCGGTAAAGAGCATAACAAAGTAATGCATTTATCTTCCTCACTCAACTTAATTTCTATAGATGTTAGTTGACTTACCACCGTATTGAATGCATTCGGATGATCTGCAATCGAATCCCCGTCATGCATCCTACGATTGTACAGTTTCTTTCTGAGGAATAATTTGTTCACTAGGGACTTCGATTGATACAAATCCCCTAACCTCTCCCAGATATCCTTTGCTGTAGCTTCTCCAAAAACATTGATGAGCACCGAATCTATAAGACATAGTTGAATCAGACTCCTTGCTTTTCGATTCATCTTCTCCCAATCTTCATCGGAAGTACCCGTAGGTTTTGTTGTTTCCGAAATAGCAGCCCACTGATCTCTGTCCATGAGCATATATTTCATCTTTAAATTCCATAGCTCAAAACTTTTTTCGTTAAATTTCTCGATCTCTATCCTTGAATGATTTCCTGACATTTTTCCTTCAAACTCCTTCTGCATAACTCCCACTCCATAATAGGTTTCCTCTCACTCCTAGAACCCCTAGATCTTCTTTAAACAAATTTAAACCCTAGCAATAAAGGTGTCCCCCTATGGCTAATAACCTGGCTTTGATACCAAATGAAGAGAATTTACAGAAACATATTCTAAAAATAAAGCAAAAAAATAACCAAGGAAATAATAACACCATTCAATGCACATATGACACACAAGATTTACCCTGGTTCACCCAATTTGGGCTAGTCCAGTAAACAAGAGTCTATCCTCCTTGATATATTATTCTCTCTCTTATCCCTAAAACGGGACATTACAATAACTATATCAAGGAGGATAGACTCTTGTTTGCTGGACTAGCCCAAATTGGGTGAACCAGGGTAAATATTGTGTGTCATATGTGCATTGAATGGTGTTATTATTTCCTTAGTTATTTTTTTGCTTTATTTCTAGAATATGTTTTCGTAAATTCTCTTCAACTCCGCCAGTTAACTAAGGCTTCAGGCCATGCAATTGCGAGGAATATATTTTATTCAAGAAGAAATACTTCAGTGATGAGTGTCTTTATTTTAGAAACATCATGCAAGAAGATTTTTTAACAGGGAGTTAGATTTTTCTTTGAAAATAGGACAGTTAACTCAAGTGGCGCCCTCGCATGCGTAATTCAAACAAGGAGACCCTAAGGTCTATAAATTGGGGAGTTTTCCCACCCAAAATATATACAGAGAAGGAGCATTTTGAGCAACGAAGTGCTGTCAGTTTACTTACTTACGATTTGTGCTTTTACATCTATAATATATTAATCGAAAGGGAGGTTATTGGGTGAATTTTGGAGGTACGAATCAAGACCCAAAATCCAATTTTTTTGGCCACAATATCCTACCAATTTGCCGATAACACATCACAATAGGTTTCGGACTCATCCCAAGAGGATTGGTGTCGAAACAAAGTCTCAACCAGCGGGTGGTTTGCCTTCGGGCATCCCCTGCCTTATTGTAGGTTTATTCATCTCACCCCGGAACAAATAGCAAACTTTTGCAGGTTTATTCGTCCCACACCGGAATGAATATGGATCTGTATCAAATTTGGTGACTGTTTCTTTTGCAGTATTTTGCTAGTTACATGATTATGCTTCTATCAAATTTTTAGTCTATTTAGATTCATTTTAATCATAATTATATTTATCTTTTATATTCATTAACAATACTCTTTCATATTTGCAAGTTTCATTATCATACATAGGTGCTACTGATGATTTGTTGTTTCTTTGAACGCAGGAGAAGCATCAAGGATTAAAGATTCATCAATACCAGCAACGACAACACTTTGGCCCATCCATTTCACATGTGGGCACGCGGAAGGAGGAACACTAAATCCATGATTGTAATTGAAACTATGTTAACGCTCCTACCCCATAAAAGGGAGGAGACGTCTTTGTAACCGAATTGGAAGAGTATAAATAAAAAGGGCTGTGCTTTCTATACTTCCTTTTATCTCATTTAAATTCGTCTCTTTTCTTTCATTTCATGCATTTCACTTTATAGGACCTTAAGCGTTAACTTTGGGTTTTGATTACATTGCATTAGTTTTCCTTTCAATCTTCCGGAATATCGTGCTTTCAGATAGACAATTTCCTTCATGATTATACTCACCACTATGAACCTCAAGACACCATTTGCTAGTCATTACTTTACTAGATAATTCCATTTATATGGATCTTAGTTTGTCTGTGATGGAAAGACTTAAAAGGCAATTTTTCTTCTTTTAGAATAGCTTTATTATTGCTTCCTCTCTAGCACTATCTTCACTTTGATTACAACAAAATATTATACTCAAATACAATATTACATAAACTACTCTATACTCTAAACAATTTAAAATATATAACAATATTGCATAGACTATTCCATACACTAAACAATTTATAAGATATAAATTCAAAAACTTAATACATTCACAATTCATAGAAAAAATTGATATGAATAGTTAATATTATTGTCAAATATGTATATTACAATATCTTTATTTTTTATAAGTAACTAAAACCATTTCCATATGTTTCTCACTTACTCTTCCTCTATTGCTCTCCATGGAAATTTCCTCTTCTTCTTGTCTTTTAATTTTATATACAAGGATCAAAATTACTAGAATGGTCCATAATCATTACATTAAAACCTTAATATAAAAAAAATTAAATTTCTTGGATTCTTTGCAATATTGTTTACTTTATTTTTTGATTTTAGGACCTCATAAAATTTAATGTAATTGCTTGGATTCTTTGCAATATTATTTATTTTCTTTTTTTAGTTTAAGAACTCATGAAATTTAATATCCCATTTTTTTGATTATTTGCAATATTGTTTACTTTCTTTGTTGAATTTATGACGTCATGAAATTTAATATCCCATTGTTTGGATTCTTTGCAATATTGTTTGCTTTCTTTGTTGAGTTTAGGACCTCATAAAATTTGTTAACAAATATTCCATTTGTTTATCCATTTATCATTTTGTATTATCTATTAATGTATAATTGTTCTTTTATTTCTTAAAATTTTAATCCACATAATTGTTAGCAAGTGGACCAAAATATCATAGAGTTATAATTCCTAATATTATATAATCTCACATATGATCTCTTTTAATCATAATAATAACAATATTAACATAATTCTTTGTTGTTAGCAAATGGACCAACATATCATAGGGTTATAATTCCTAAAATATTTTAATCTCTCATATGATATCATTTAATCATAATAATAACAATATTAACATCATTATTTATTAGAACTCTATCTTCAATACTCTTTATATAGATAAATGAAACTCTTTATTTGTTTCCATTCTTCTACCTCTTGGTCCATGGTTGATAAGCATTTGGAAGTTCTTTTCGATCACTCAACCACACCTAGTGTTCCCTTTAATATTTGTTGAAAGCCATCATAACTTCTTCCCTCCTCTTTCATTCATTATTCTTCCATTCTTTTTTGTTCATTATTCTACATCTTCGCTTATGAGGATTTGGTAGTTCTTTTCTATCACTTAGACCCCTTTGATTTTTATTGAAAGCCATCATGAAATTTAGAGATATGGCTCTCCCTTGATTATCTCAAGCCTCCTCTTAGATCCACACATTATCACACCATTAATCATAATTTTGAATTATGACAAATAACACCATGAGTAGTTCTTACCATGAAGCAAATGATTTCCCCTATGCATAGTATAAAAATAAGGATCCACAATGCATAGTCCGAAAATAGGGATCCATACTTAAAAAATAGAGTGAGTAGGATTATACTAATCGTATTCATCCTATAGTTCATGGATATAATTAAAATCATTTCATAATATTACAGTGAGTATGATTGTGGATATAATTAAAATCATGCGATATTAAAGGTTACTCAAATGGTTACTGAATAGATTATAATTCCTAGGATCATATAATCTCACACATGTGATTTCATTAATGAAAATTTTATTGATAAAAGATCATTCTTTGTTATTATTGCATAGCATAAAGTTCTATCATTATTTTTTATTCTTATATAAGATAAATTTCTATCTTCAATATTTTTTATAAGAGTCTCATTTATATAGATAAATGAGACTCTTCATATGCACTTTCAGTTCCACTTTCTTCCCTCCTCTTTCATTCATTTCCATAAAAACTTTATGTTCCACTTTCTTCCCTCCTCTTTCATTCATTATTCTACCCCTTTTTCCTTAACTAATTAGTATTTATCCCTTTGATTATTTATCTTTTCAAATCACTCGGCCACAGCTAATGTTCCCTTTAATATTTTTCCCTCCTCTTTCATTCATTCTTCTGGATCTTCATGGAAAGGGACTCTTTATATGCACTTTCTATTCCACTTTATTCCCTCATATTTCATTCATTGTTCTAACTATTCCTCCTTTAACTGATTAGTATTTATATTTTTGATCACTCAACCACACCTATTTTTCCCTTTAATCTTCTTCCCTCCTCTTTCATTCATTCTTCTACCTCTTTGTCCTTGGTTGATGAGTATTTGAAAGTTATTTTTGATCACTCAACCACACCTAGTGTTCCATTTAATATTCATTGAAATCCATCATAACCTTTGAATATCTAGCCCTCCCTTATCTCGAACCTTCTCTTGGGTTCGCACACACTGTTAATTATAATTTTGAGTTATTAATTTTAAGTTAGGTAAAATGGTAACTCATTATAATTTTGAGTTATTAATTTTAAGTTAGAGCAAATTACACCACACATAATTCTTGTCATGAAGCAAATGATTTCCCCTATGCATGGTTAGAACCAAAGGGTCCACACTTTAAAAAAATTAATCATTAATTTTAAGTTAGGGAAAATGGTAACTCATTATAATTTTGAGTTATTAATTTTATAAGTAACTAAAACCTTTGCCATATGTTTCTCCCTTACTTGTCCTCTATTTCTTTCTATGGAAATTTCCTCCTCTTCTTCTCTTTTATTTTTATATAGAAGGGTGGAAATTACTAGAATGGTCCATAATCATTACATTAAAAAACCTTAATATACAAAAAATTAAATTACTTGGATTCTTTGCAATATTGTTTACTTTCTTTGTTGAGTTTAGGACCTCATAAAATTTAATTTCATTGCTTGGATTATTTGCAATATTGTTTATTTTCTTTGTCGAGTTTAAGAACTCATGAAATTTAATATCCCATTGCTTGGATTATTTGGAATATTGTTTACGTTCTTTGTTGAATTTAGGACCTCATGAAATTTAATAACCCATTGTTTGGATTATTTGCAATATTGTTTACTTTATTTGTTGATTTTAGGACCTCATATATTGTTTTAACAAATATTCCATTTGTTTATCCATTTATCATTTTGTATCATCTATTAATATATAATTGTTTTTTTCTTTCTGAAAATTTTAATCCACATAATTGTTATCAAATGGACCAAAATATCATAGGGTTATAATTCCTAAAATTATACAATCTCACATATAATCTCGTTTAATCATAATAATAACAATATTAACATCATTCTTTGTTGTTAGAAAATGGACCAACATATCATAGGATTATAATTCCTAAAATATTTTAATATCACATATGACCTCATTTAGTCATAATAATAACAATATTAACATAATTATTTATTAGAACTCTATCTTCAATACTCTTTATATAGATAAAACGAAACTCTTCATTTGTTTCCATTCTTCTACCTCTTGGTCCTTGGCCGATAGGTATTTGGAAGTTTTTTTCGATCACTCAACCACACCTAGTGTTCCATTTAATATTTGTTGAAATCCATTATAACTCCTTCTCTCCTCTTTCATTCATTCTTATTCCATCATATTTCATTCATTCTTCTAATTACCTCTTGGCTTATGAGGATTTGGAAGTTCTTTTCTATCACTTGTCCCCCTTTAATTTTTGTTCAAAGTCATAATGACCTTTAGATATCTAGCCCTCCCTTGGTTATCTCAAACCTCCTCTTGGATCCACACATTATCACACCGTTCATAATTATGAGTTGGGAAAAATAACACCATGAGTAGTTCTTACCATGAAGCAAACAATTTCCCCTATGCATAGTCTTATTTCCCAAAATAAGGATCCACACTTAAAAAATAGAGGGAGTTGGATTGTATTGGTCGTATTCGTCCTATAGTTCATGGATATGATTAAAATAATTTTATAATTCATGGATATAATTAAAATCATTTTATAAGGTTAGAGTGAGTAGGATTGTGGATATAATTCATGGATATAATTAAAATCCTATGATATTAAAGTTTACTCAAATGGTTACTAAATATATTATAATTCCTAGGATCATATAATCTCACACATGTGATTTCATTAATGAAAACTTTATTGATAAAAGATCATTCTTTGTTATTATTGCATAACATAAAGTTCTATAATTCTTTGTTATTCTTATATAAGATAAAGTTCTATATTAAATATATAAATATTGATAAGAGTCATGTTTATATAGATAAATGAGACACTTCATATGCACTTTCTATTCCACTTTCTTCCCTCCTCTTTCATTCATTTTCGTATGCACTTTCTGTTCCACTTTATTCCCCCCTCTTTCATTCATTCTTCTACCTATTCATCATTAACTGATTATTATTTATCTTTTTGAATCACTTGCCACACCTAATGTTCCCTTTAATCTTCTTCCCTCCTCTTTCATTCATTCTTCTGCATCTTCACGGAAAATGACTCAATATATGCAATTTCTATTCCACTTTATTCCCTCCTCTTTAATTCATTATTCTAACTATTCATCCTTTAACTCATTAATATTTATCTTTTCGATCACTCAACCACACCTATTGTTACCTTTAATCTTATTCCCTCATCTTTCATTCATTCTTCTACCTCTTCGTCCTTGGTTGAGTATTTGAAAATTATTTTTAATCACTAAACCATACCTAGTGTTCCATTTAATCTTCATTGAAAGCCATCATAACCTTTGAATATCTATCACTCCCTTATCTGGAACCTACTCTTTGGTTCACACACATTATAACATCGTTAATCATAATTTTGAGCTATTAATTTTAATTTAGTGCAAATGGTAACTCATTATAGTTTTGAGTTATTAATATTAAGTTAGGGCATATGACACCACACGTAATTCTCATCATGAAACAAACGATTTCCCTATGCATGGTCCGAAACAAAGGATCTACACTTTAAAAAATTAATAACTAATTTGAAGTTAGGGCAAATGGTAACTCATTATAATTTTGAGTTATTAATTTTAAGTTAAGGCAAATGGTCAAACCCAAAGTATCCAAGGTATTTTTACCAAAGGATCCACACTTTAAAAAATAGAGTGAGTAGCACTATAGTAGTCATATTGGTCCTATAGTTCATGGATATAATTAATATAATAATCTAATAATTTAATGTAAAAGTAATTAATGTTTAAAGATTAAAGTTTAATAGTGTGAGTAGGATTATAGTGGTCCTATTGGTCCTATAGTTCATGGATATAATTAATATAATTAAAATCATTTCATTGCATGTAAAAGTAATTAAAGGTTAAAGGTTAGAGTGAGTAAGATTGTGGATATAATTCATTGATATAACTATAAATATTTTATCCCATTATACGGGTCCTATAGTTTGTAGATCAACAGATGTAATTAAAATTTGTGATTGTAATTAAAATTGTTTGATTATTTAATTACAATTCATGCTGAAAATTTAAATCTACCCACTCAAATAGATGGGAGAGAACACCTCTTTAAAACCCACGTATCCACTTTATCATCATTCTGTCATCGGTTCTTGCTCTCCAAAGTTCAATTTTTGGAACGTATTTTATTCCTTTTAGCTCATTTAATCAATTATTTTTTATTCCGTTGGTTTTTTTATAGCCCTCGACTTAGGTTTGAATGGGTCGAGCGCACGGTCAGGGATGAGCCCTCTGAATCAGCCAAATAAAATAGTGAGCCCTCTATATCACCAAAATAAAATAGAAATACTAGTGAGCAACAATGCTTAAGATTAAAAGGGCCTCTCTATCTCTGAATCACCCAGATAAAATAGAAATCCTAGTAAGTGACAATGCTTAATATTATAAAGGCCTCTCTATCTCCCTATCGATATAGGGTCTCATTATCAGGAACATATCACAAAATCACTTAGCACCCCCACCCCCTACTACAGATGGTTTGGATAGTTTGGATAGGGCTTCTTGATCTCATGTCATCGCCTAGGGGTGTCAGGTTAACGTATTTAAACTAATTTCATATTATTAATATGAAATTACTCCCTCGGCACAAACCAATAATTATATAGCTATAAAATAAGTAGATTCAAAAAACTTCTATTAATTCAATTATATAGCTATAAAATAAGTAGATTCAAAAACTTCTATTACTTTTTAATAAATAAATTAGTTTCTTTCTTCGAGACAGTATTTCTAAAGGCATTAATTAAATTAAAAGTGAATTACGGATCAAAACAACAATCATTTACATCATTAACAACTATCACAATGACATACTCTACAATGGACCACATTATTAATAAGATTATTGCATCCTTTACAAGCATTTTTGCAATATAAGCAAACTTTGCCTTTTAACCAGGATCTGGGAACATTACAAACACACTCGGATCGCAGTATTGAATGCAACTCTTAAAAAATTTCTGTAACAGATAAAAGTCATAGAATGCATGAAATAAAACCACTCGAATAACCTTTGAAGTTCTTTAAAATTATATTTCTCCAAGGAAGGCAATTTTTTAGAAGAGAACAAATTTGTTTATATAGTAACAAGTTTCATAGCCCAAGTAAGGGTTGTGAAACATCCTTACATACCAGTGCTCTCTGCCACACCCTTCCACATTTCAATTCGTTTATTTAGGATGAGCACCTACTCTGATGAATGTGTAATCGTATGTGTGGGAAACAAGGGGAAAATAATTAAAAAGCAAAGGTATTGAATGTGACTTCAGATGAATAAGATAAAGGTCGCTCAAAATAAAATGGAGAAATAAATAAAATAAAGGTCGCAAAAATAAGCATCGACAAAATTACCTTGTAGAAACCTAGGGATAGTAGTGTTATTTTGCATGGGAAGAGAAAAAAAGTGGGAAAAATACACGTAGAAAAGGTAGAAAAGGATAACGTGGAAAACAGAAACAACACCAGATATATTACACAGATAAGATGGTGAATTATAGCTCTGCCACATAGGGTTCTTGAATAAAGGAAAGAAAATTGTACACATAGGTTCTTGAAGAAAGGAGATAGAATCGTTGTGTACAAATAACACTCCATGCATGAAATGTTCCAAATAGTCATTATCACTAATATGATTGCAATGGATATAATAAATTCTCTCACTTGTTGCTCATATTTCATTGTATTTTAAAATCAAACCCGTAAAATCACATTTCTAAAACTAGTTAATTACAGATGGAGTTTTAAAATTAGTCAAATTCAAATGGTGTTTCACCGTGGTTCAAAATTGGACAAAAAATCTTTTAATAATATAATAGAGGGCCAATAAAATCAGATTTACGAAATTAATCAAATTTAAATTCAATCACACCTCACATTTCTAAAATAAATCAAATTCAAATTAAATTACACCTTGGTTCAATCCGCGATAGGGAAGCCTTTCAAAAGCATGCACATGTATATGAATCCGAAGAGAGAGAATAAACTATATTTCAAATAACCATTGTAGGGTCTAATAATCATTTGATTAATGTAGTGGGTCAAAATTGACCCACATTAATCAATCCTAAGTTAAAAACATTAGAAAAATCAAATTAAATTGTCCCCTAATTTGTTGGCTCGATTTTCATGTCCGTTGCAAGTTTATTTTTAAATGTTGTATAAAATCGTATGATTTTATATGAGATCAGATGATTTTGTACGAGATTGGATCACTCGATCTCGTCCAAAATTTAAAATCGCCCTATTTAGCAAGGTGACAAAAATGGTTGCAACTTCTTTGTCCTTACCTGGCCAACTGTATAATAGTTATGGGATTGGCTCAAATGGTCTCGTCTAGAATATGGGAAGTTGTAAGCCCCATCATTTTTAGCCCAACCTCTCAGCTAATTCCATTCTATTCTATTTAATCCAGGCTCCTCACCCTGGATTCCCTCTCAAAACTTTGCATACATTCACTCTATTACTTCACATTTTTGTTGTGTTTTTGTGGGTTGTATTTTTGCATCAGTTGGATTTGTGTAGGATCGTACCACCCGATATTTGGATCGTACCACCCAATCTCAGAGAAAACTGCCCGATCTCGTCTACATCAAATATTTTTGTTGTTAAGCTATTTGGGGGCATCCATACCTCACTGTTTGCATCTTCTCTCCATGTTTCTCCTATCTTAGATCATATTTATTATCTGTTAGATCATTTTAAATCCATTACCATTGATACATTAGATTTTATACTCATATTTTATTGATTTTTCATGAATGTCCATGTGTTTAGCATAGATCTACATTTGTTCATTCAATCATTATCCTTTTAAGTTTATCATTTAATCTAATCCACCTTGACAAATGCATATTATTTTGTAAATCTACTATTTTCTATGTCAAATTGTTAAACTCCAGGTTTCTGCTCTAATCAGCTCATCCGATCATAGATCGGATCGATCGATCACTAGATCGTATCACCCAATCTTGTCTTGTTTTGACCGATATTGTCTGCAACAAGCATAAAAATGTAGAAATCAGCCATCTGGAATTGGGTTAGAATTTCAAATCACTTTATAAACACTGCATTGTTCAATTTTTCCTATTTTATGATGTTTGTTATCTTCATGTGAATTGAAATTGCGTGTAGAATAGTGTAGTTGCATATTGGCCAAACTAGGTGTATGTGAGACTATCTAAAAGAATACATCAAACAAACTCCAAAACCTAGGTATGGAAACTACCATAAAATGTTTCCTGGTGAACCCACCCAATTCATCAAAAAATCACCAAAGAGGGCACGATCTTAAGTGCCTCTCCTCTGAGATGTAGACCTACTATTCTCCCATTCTCCTTCGAGGCACGAACCCATTAGCCTAGAGGAAATGAGTGCAATAATTTTAGAGCTACGTTATTTTGTGAACCCGACGTAAAAAACATAGGCATCTTTTTTATTTATAAAACACAAAAAACATAAAAATCTATACAAAAAGAACCAAAACAAAAAATATCATTAGTCAAATTTGTACATTTTAAGTAAATTTCATAGATTTTAGACTTCAACATAGGAAGAGTTGCAAGAATAGATGTTAGAGCCTTGCTATCTATCCAAGAACTCTCTCTAATAGTTGAAAACTCTAGTATCCCATCTCAAGAATAGTGGAATGAAATTTGGAAGAGATTAGACATTATAAAAGCCAACAAAATAAGACTTGGCCAAATTATAAGAATTGACATAGCTAGAACCCTAGAGCTCGATAACGCTTCTTGCTACTTTGATGTTCAAAGGGCATGTGAGAGGTGGTTAACAGAAAAAATGGCAAGTATTTCTTCTAATTGTTTATACCTTTGAATATTACCTTGAAAACGCCATAATAGTACAAAGGTTTCTAGCACACATATGACAGTTCATTATTGTGAGTATTGTCATGAGATATGCTTTTGTATGTCAGAATATGAAACTGATAGTATCACCATAGCCCATTTTGTCAAGTTATTGAATGGCAACTTTCAGTTTGAGGAAGAACATTACATGTCACCTGAAGAACTTGAACCCATTAATGATATCTATAGAATCTTTTAGGAAGACTAAAGTATAATATTTAGGATATTATAATTTCTATTTTCTGATTTGTTTTCAAAAAACAAAGAAAACCAAAAAAACAAAATATATTTACATATGAAAACAAAGCAAACCAAAAAAACAAAATATATTTACATATTTGCATATTAATATAGGTATATATATAACATATATACCCCAATAATTTAAGCATATATATATTTGCAAGATAAAAACATATTAAAACAAAATGCCTAGAATTTTGAGAAGTGGAAAACAAATAGAATCTGAAGAACAAGATCAAGAAAACCTTGATGATAGAGTAAATATTGAAGATGATAAACTCATAGAATAAGGTAAGGATGATAATGGAGGAGAAGAATAAGAAGATCCTAGTCAACATTTTGCGAATTTTGAAGGTCATGTCAACTTTAAATCTATTCAAAAATTCACATATTTCATGAAATACCATATAGATGAACTTCATCACGTAATAAAGACAAAAAATCTACTCCCATCAGGAGATTATTCAATGGAGTCTACTATAGAAGCTACTATCCAATTAAATGGAAATACAATGACATACATAGGTAAAAAAACCTAGAATCAAGCTGGTCCATCTAATCAAAATATAAATTTGAACAATAAAAAATTAGCAACACAACAAAATTCCAAACCAAAACAAAAAAATTCTGCTTCTCAAGCTCCTAATAAAAAAATAGCTACATCACAAAGATCTAAGAAAATCCAAAATACCAATAATTATCAATATAAGTTTCAACAAAACATGGTCCCATATAAACTTCACAACATTGTTCTCATAAAAACATTACACAATAGTATTTCAACTGGAAATCCCTAGGTGACAACACAACCTTATTATAGAGACACAACAACATGGTGCAACAAAATCAATTTGGTGGACAACCACAAGGGATTGAAGATATGGTTAAAAAATTGGCTTCACGAGAGATGTGTAGTCAACCCTTGGATCCTATTGTGGTTGCTCAACCATACCCAAAATATTTCCCTATGCTTGTCCTCCCGATATATAATGGAACTGAAGATCCTATTGAGCATATTCGCATGTTTAGGACAACATGTCATGATATTTATTATGATGACTTGTTGCTACTAAAAATATTCCCTAAAATTCTCAGAGGCATGGCCTTAGAATGGTATTATCAACTACCAACAAATTCTTTAAGGAACTTTGAAGAGACAACAAGAATTTTTGTGCACTAATTTAGTGCATATATAGAAAGACATGTCACTATTAAGGATTTATACAACTTGAAACAAGGGAAAGAGGAGAACTTTGCTGAATTCCTGGCCAAATGAAGACAACTTCCAAAAAATTTGCATTTGTCTTTACCAAACCGAGAGATGTTGGAAATATTCATTGGGAATTTATAAGAACGATTATCTTATGAGCTTGCTACAACTACAATAACCTCTTTTGATCAAGATATAGACTTAGCAATCTGCGTGTTGTGTTCTTCTGACAAGGACACCACTTGCATTATCGGTTATGTGACCTGGTTTCAATCCCCATGGTGGATGTGTATAAGAAGTATTTATCAATAAATATATATATATATATATAGACTTAGCAAGAAGGGTAGAATATGCCCTTATCAGAATAGGTCAATTTAAGAAAAATGAAGAAGATAAAACTTCCAAAAACCAATACAAGAACAAATAAGTAGTAAGTGATGGAGCTATTGATAGTAGAATTACCTCAAACATCAATACTACAGAAGTTATGAAGAATTTTTTTTTGAAAATTCTTGATAAACCACCAAGAGAATTTGCAAGACTAAATCAACCCTTAACCATGATTTTGCCTCAACTATTAGAACAAGGTCTAATATTGTTGTCATAGATACAACAACCGGATACCACTGCAGCTGGATATAGGGCTGACCTAAATTGTAATTTTCACCAAGTGGATGAACATTCAACTAATTATTGTAAGCGGTTGAAACATATGATACAAGATTTAATTGAAAAAGGCAAAATGGAAGTACAAAAATTTCTTGTAAACAATAATACTCAAAATAATACCAAAAAAACCAACTCAAAATGCAAATCAAAACCTAGATAGTTTTCAACATCCTTTACCCAAACATGGTAAAGAGACAGTAAATCAACTAGAACATCATAATGTTACTCCTTCAACTTTACATGTGGGAACCATTAGTAACTTTTTGCCACAACAAGATTTGCAAACCTCCTATGTACCTATTCTATCTGTAGTCACAACTAGACCAGTAAAATATTTTCAATCTTCATCTTCAAAAGGTACAAAAAGTGACACAAAAAACATAGAAAGTGAGACAAAAAGTGAAATCACCTCAAACAATTCCAACACTATGAATATGAGTCAGATCAAATTCTTCGCATAATAGATTTATTAGTTCTCGAAGAACCCTTCCCTAGGAGAATGATGACTCGACCCTCATCTCAACAAATGCTTTAAAATGGACAAGCAAAAAATGCTAGACCTCATTTTGGTTATCTGTAGAACAATAATGTTGTAGGTACTATTGAAACCATCACTAGAAAACAAGCCCAAAGTCAAAACCCTCAATCACAAACCCAAACTCAAAATCAGAAATCAACTCCAGTTGTGTTAAAGCCACCTACAAAAGGAAATAATATATCAAATCCACAACAAAAATCTCCTTATGAAATTAATGAACAATTGGCAAATATCACAACTAGAATTTCTCTTTTGGATATTTTAAGAACTTCATCTATCCATAGAGAGGAATTAATGAATACCTTAAGCAAAATGATGGTACCTCAAAATATAGAACCTAATGCTATGGTAAATTTTGTGATTTCTCAAGGAATAAATTATATAGATTTTCAAGATAAGGACATTCCTCCTCAAAGCATGTATAGAGATAATCCTCTATACATCACAACATTAATTGGGGATATAGATGTTAAAATAGTTTTAATTGATAATGGTTCATCATTAAACATATGCACATATGAATTTTTCCAAAAATTTGTATTTAGAAGTGAATATTTAAAAATAACTTAAATGATTATCAAAGCATTTAATGATAAAACTCAAGAAACATGTGGAGTATTGTTGATCCCATTACAATTTGGTTCAAGGATCTTAGATACGACCGTGTTTTTTGTACATTGTCTTGAATCGTACAAGATACTTATAGGTCGACCTTGGATCAACACAATGAGAGAGGTACCCTCTACATTACATCAATGTGTTAAGTTTGAGTTTAAAAACCAACTAGTTACTATACATGGTGATCCTAGACCATTTGACATGTGTGCTATGGCATAACCAATAGGAGTCCCATTTTTTCATGCTATGTCTTCAACACACCCTAGTCCACCTTCATCATCAACACCTTCATAATATAAACATAAAAAATCTAAACCTAAAACTAAAGAAGATAGTCCTTTTACTTCATATCCTATTTCGGATGAAGTATTACCGGATTTATCTTCAATACTCACAACTTTAGAACATAATAATTTTGCCACTCAAGATTCCTTGGTGTTATCTCAATTACTACCATCTCCTCGAACGATGGGCTTGCCACAAAATTTGGGAAGTATCTATCATGTTGGGAGTTGTGCCTTTGTTTACGTAAGGTATGATTGTGGTAAAATTAATATTGTGAGTGCTACAATTCATCAAAATGGTTTTGCTAAATGTTACTTTTCCAATGGATATATAAAATCAAAATAAATGATGTGTGACATGGGTTATAGAGGTAAAGGTTTGGGACCCCTTGAAAAGGGAATACAAGAACCTTTAGAAGTTGAGGAATGGCCTGCCCGATGTGGTATTGGTTACATTCCTACAAAAATCCAACCATTCCCATTTGAGGATGATGATCAACTTGTAACATATCAAGAATATTTGGCACATCAAGAATTTTTTAAACCAAGTAGAAGGATATATTCTTGTAATATTTTATCAATAACATACCCAGACATGATTTCTGAACTAGATGAATATTTGTAAGGAGATATATTTCATGATATTTCTCTTGATGAAGTTTTAAAGAACAAATTCTTCTTTGATGCGTTTATACCATGTTGGAATTTAATTGTATCAAAATTAAATTATTCTCCGTAGCTTATTAGATAGAATAAGTTAGAGATTAATAAGGGTTATGTCATCATATTCTAAGTTAGGAAGAAGTTGCATTAATAGTGCAAGTGATCTATTTCGAGCTCCGATATTGAGATCTATTAGTGTTTAGCACTATAAATGTAATCATTTTTCAGAAGAAATATTAAGTCGTATGTGAATATATTCACATCTGGTATTAGAGTCGAGTAGAAATGATGCAAACCTGATTGCCCATCACTGTTAAAGTGATTTTACTCTATAAGGTTCATAGAAGTTGCGTTTGAAGGCTAGCATGAGGACGTCACATAGTTGGCTTGCGTAGACAGAAGGTCTGCATACGAAGGCACTATTTTTATTTTTTAAAAATTACGTGATAGAGTGAGCACATGATAGATCATACTTGAACACAAGTATTCAAAAGCAAAGGATGTTATGTAAGCAGATGATTTTCTTGGTTGTAATTTGAAACAACATAAGAAAGCGGAGAAGCAAAGTGGGCAACGTCACATATAATTGTGTGTTTGATTTGATAGCTAAAAATAGTTAGTAAATATGTTTGTCATCGTGAAATTTTAAATTAAAAAGGGCGTCTGCTATTAAAAAGATCTACATTTGAATGGAGGAGAGCAAATTGCAGTTGCATGGAGAGGCATCGAGGCATGAAAGAGTGATGACAAAAACCAATTGAAGCTATTTTTCCTTATCAATTCTCCCGTTGGATCTGAAATCTAATGGCATGATCTTCATCTACAAAAGATTTTAGAAGGATTGGTCGGATTAAAATTTCATTTTACTCCTTGTTTGGTGATATTTTTCCCTCTAAACACTTGTATCTATTGATGCCTTGAACTAGATGCCAACCACCTGTGTGCAAAAAGGAGAGCTATTTTATGCTTTTGGTTGAGGAGGGCACTATAAAGCGGGAAAAAAAAGCACCACCTGAGCAGTGGATGCAGGTGCCACCTGAGCAGTGAATGCAGACGCCACCTGAGTGGTGAATGTAGGTGCCACCTAATTGGAAGCATCATCGAGGTGTGAATGTACCGCTACTAGGAGGGTGCAACGCACTGATCAAAAGGGAGAGGCACCACCAGTTGATACGCCATTGACCTGTCGTGAAATCCGTGTCAAGTCTTTATAGGGGAGTGACTCCCATTCCTTTCAGATCAGCCCACTAGCCCGAATGGTCAAGGGACCAGCGGTAAAACTCTTCACCGAAGGAGAGGTCGAGGTTTCAAACCTCACGAAAGGTTATAAAGGTAAAAATTAATAATTTAATAATAAGTTTTCATCTTTGTATAGTTTTTTAATATTTGTATTAATAATTTAATATGTATTTTAATAAAATTAATATGTTTTAATTTTATTAAAATTTATTTTATTACTAATTAAATTATGATTAAAATTATTAGACTTTTACAATAAACATAAAAAGTTTTCATTTTTTTGAAAATTTTGTAATAAGTTTTTTTTGAAAACTTCAAAAACATTGTAAGAAGTAGTCCACCATTGCGGGAGTATTCCGACGCTGCCCCTTGGAACCCCGTTCAGGGGCTTAAATTTGATTTTGGAGAGGGGCCTAGTAAGAAGACTTATGATAAGATCAAATGGATGTTTTTTGCTCTTCGTTCTCTTTTGGAGAGAGAGACCCCTAATGAAAGAGTGCATTTGTATGGTTTCAATACCATCCTGAGTCAGCTCCAAAAATTTGTAATAAAAAACCAGAGAGTACTTGATGTTATTTATGATCGTGATTCTGAAGACAATAATTATTTTGATAGCAGACCTGAGGAGTCAGTATCTGTTGTAGTAGCACCACAGGAACTTGAAGTAATTTCTCTTAGTGATAGTGGTTCTGTTGAGTGAGTGGAACCAAAACCACATTCACCTGAAATCATAATTGTTAGTGATGACAGTGATTCTGTAGCTGACAATTTTACCATTGAGGAAATAGGTGATCCTATGGAAGAAGAGCAAGATATGCATGAGAGAATTGATAGCATGTGGTTCGATCTAAATCTGTAATTTTCTTTGTTTATATGCATATTGCCTTGTTTGTGGAGTTGAACGTTATTAAAGAATAAAATATTTGTTGAGCTAGAATTTTGTAGAGATAAGTCTTGTGATGGAAAACATGAAGGTGCAAGTTTTAATGGATAATATTATGCTTATTGGATCATAAGGATGAAAACCTTTTTGATTGCCAATGACCTCTAGAGAATTGTAGAAGAAGGATATGAAGAACCCACTTGGAACAAGCTACAAGGAGAGGAGAGAAAAGAGTTGAAAGGGAAGCAATATGAAAATTGCTTAGCCCTTATGCATTTGAGGAGAGTAATTGAAAAGACTGTTTTCCCTCTCATAGCCAATTGTAGAAAAACTACAATGCCATGGCAAGTGTTGAAGGATGCTTATGGGTTTGATGAGGACATCCATAAAGCCATATGTGACAACCATTCATATTTTTTAAGCAAGGAGGAGCCTGGTTTCCTTGAAGAAGTCTATGAAGGAGATCCTTTTGAAGGAGTTTCTGAAGAGTCTTGTAAAGACTTATATGAAGACATGCTTTGTTATGGATAATTCGTTCTTTAAGTGGAATACATATTTGAAGAAGAACCTTGTGTATAAAAGAGTAAATAATCCCTTCATGGAGAATAAGACGAGAAGGAACCTAGTATAATTCTCATTGAAGATAGGTATGATGAAGAATGTCTCATGGAGGAGACAAACGGAGAGTATATTTTGGAGAATGCACCTAAAATTATCATGGAGGAGAATAAATAAGTTTTGTGGGATGATGATGGAGAAGCCATGTTCATGGAATACCATTGTCTCACTTATCTTTCAGACCATTCACTTGGAATGTATGTGTGCTCTCTTGAAAGAGCAAATGAAGTTATGTGGGATGATTTCCCAAGTGTAGAAGAGGGCTATCTCAAAGAGGAGATAGAAAATAGTGAGATATTCATTGATGGAATTCATGATGTATTGGAGGCATCATCAAAGGAGATTGATAATTGTCTTGAAGAAGCAATTGTGGATGAAGATCACTCACTTGGAGTGACTACATTGTAGAAAGAGAGTTGTATTGAAAAGGCAACAATGTATGATTGCTTGAATGAATGGTGTTTCAACACACCAACATGGATTGAACAAATGAGGAAAACCCTTAGTGAAGAGTTGATGGTTGATCGTGAAGCAACATACAATGAAGGAGAACTGCTACAAAATAGCTTTATGGGAAGAACCAAATATCCTCATACTAAAGGTAATGTTTTTATGATTAATGATTTGTTTTTTGTAAGAAGTAATGAAAATAAATGAGAATGTCTTCCAAAGGCATTATTGAGAGGTGATTGTATTATTGATACAACTTCGATGAAGATTCTTCTTGGAGAGAAGACAGTGATGGAGAACTTGGGTCATGGATCAAAATGATGTATTCAAAATTCCTTGGAATAAGGATTGTTGTAAAGTCATTGTTTTGAGATAATATTTGTGTGAGGAGCAACTTTATGTTGCATATGTAGTTGGTCATTATATGGCCATATTTGTTGTGATATTTTGTGTGGAAATATGTGAAATAATTGTATGGTATAATCATCTATGTGAGATGATTAATTGTAAATACTCATGTGGAGTATTTTTTAGTGTTGAAGATGTAAAAGAAGATCAAAATATGAGAGCATGGTTTAAATACCATAATGATAAATATGTAAGAGAGTGGTTGTTGAAAACCACAAGAGGAGATACTTTTTTTGAAGGGGGAGCTATTCAACAAAATAAGACACTCAAGCATTTGCATTATGGAGGAGCAACATCAAAGATGAAGGAGATCCCACATGAAGAGTGGAAAGAGTGCCACCACAAGTATTTTGCAAATTCTAATTTCTTGATTCAATATTGGAGGAAACATAAGAGAAATTTTTTCTTCCAACTTTGTAATGCTTAAAGAACTCTTACATGAGTGTCTTTAGCATCAAGGGGGAAAATTTTGGAATTTAATTGTATCAAAATTAAATTATTCTCCGTAACTTATTAGATAGAATAAGTTAGAGATTAATTAGGGTTATGTTAGCATATTATAAGTTAGGAAGAAGTTGCGTTAATAATGCAAGTGATTTATTTTGAGCTTGCGATCTGTTAGTGTTTAGCACTATAAATGTAATCATTTTTTAGAAGAAATATTAAGTCATATGTGAATAGATTCACAAACCATGTATAGCCCACATTGAAGCAACTACTCCTCAAGAATAATTAGCTAAGTTAACCTTAGAAGAATTACAATAAATGGGTGTGCCACCTGCACCACTTAACTTTGAAATAGAATTAAACATTGTGGTGGAAAATGTTTTACAATTCAACATTAGAACATAATAAAATCCTCACATGGTTAAAATTGTAGCAAAATTAAGTAAAGAGAGAAAAAGAGAATACATTGCATTTCTCATAGAATATACTAATGTCTTTGCTTGGACATATGTAGATATGCTAGGCCTATATTCTTTTATGGTCATGCACCATCTAGTAGTGTGCCCTGATGCAAAATTTGTAAAGCAAAAACTTAGAAAAATGCATTATAAATTATCACTGCTAGTTAAGAATGAATTAGAAAAACTTTTGAATGTATATTTTATCCAAGATATTGACTATGTTGATTGGATATCAAATTTTGTTCCAATAACCAAAAAATAAGCCACTAAAATTAGGGTTTGTACTAATTTTAGAGACATTAATATTGCATGCCCTAAGGATGACTTTCCTCTCCCTAATATGGATCAAATCATAGATTTTATAGCTGGGAGTGGGATGTTATCCCTCATGGATGGTTTTTTAGGATACAACCAAATCTGAATAGCTCCTGAAGACCAACCCAAAACAACTTTCATCACACCTTGGGGAACATTTTGTTGGAAAGTAATGCCCTTTGGTTTAAATAATGTAGGAGCAACATATCAAAGAGCTATGACATATATCTTTCATGACATGATGTATGATATTTTTAAGAACACAAGCTTATACTGAGAGGGGGGTGAATAGTATAAGACCACTTTTTAACATTTTTCTTTTACTTTAGAAAGCAATGCAATGAACCAATAGAAAAATCAAAGCAGTAATCAAAAAAGTGTACAAGTCATAACACAATTGAGACACCAATATAAAGTGGTTCACCCAAGGTGGGCTACTCCACAGAGAAAATATTTCACTACATTTTCTCAATCAAATCCTTTAGGAATCCTTCTCAATTACAATGTTTATGTACTTCATATCCAAAGGATAATCCTTCCATTAATCAAATATTTATGAGCCTCCTATCCAAAGGAGATGTCCTATCCCCCAAAGAAGTATTTATGAGCCTCTTGCCCAAAGGAGATGTCCTATCCCCCAAATATCTGGAAATGATACTTCAAAAGATCACTGCCTCTTATGCCAGAAGCAGGTGGAACTCCTTTCCATAGAAGACGTCATATACTCCTTGCATTGGCTCTAGAGACTTTGTCCTCACTGATCACCTCCACAACTCGTCATCAACACCTGTACTAAACATAGTCAGTCGGTCGAGCAAAACTCCTTTCAAACTCTATCACAAATTTGTACCAAACTCAGTCCTTTGGTACAATACAAATATTCTCTCAAATATCTATCAGATCTATCCCAAGCTTAAGCCAAAATATTAAACAAATTAATCACAACTACTCATAATTCCTCACCAAGACTTCAACAAATCTGTCCATAAGTTCTTCAACAAGAACCTATCCAAATCAGTCCACAAGTTCTCCACAAGAACCTATCCAAATCAGTCCTAGCAAGCTCACCAAGAACTTGCCCAAATTAGCTCAAGCAAGTTTACCAAGAAACTTGCCCATGGTGAACACACAAAGAGAATTGTTAGACACCCAATGTGTTTCATCCAATCATATCAAATCAATCTCATAGAAGCATAAAGATAATTTTTAGAGACTCGATATGTTCTATCCTTCAACTCTCAATCTCAACTCAAATCAATATCATAGAAGTAGTATACTTTCACAAGATCTTGAACCACAACCCAAAAATTGTCAATAATGCAATATCAAGGAATCAACTCCTCCAACATAGAACCATAACTTGCTATCAAACCCTAGCCAAGTTAGTTTTCAAGAACTCAAAGAAATATCTCTCTAAGCATCAAAAAGGGGTTCAAGATATTTTCAACTTCTCTCAAATGGGAATGCTCAACCTAACCACACAACCAAGTTTATCAAGCAAAGTACAACTTGATAAAATCAAATATCAAAGAAGCAAGCCCAACTCATGTATTAAGTAAAGCATAACTTGATCAACTCAATCTCAATGGAAGTAATCTCAAAACCAAACTCTCAACAACCAAACAACTCAACTAGGGTTTCAATAACTTATAGTAGTGGCATACACTTCTCACTCAAAAACCCTAAAGCAAAATTCAAATGCTTCCACTCTCATAAACCAGAATTATGCAATAACTCATAAACTCATCATGATCTCATACTACATAATCAATACTTCCACTTTCAAAAAATAAGATCCACTCCAAATAAGGAAACTTAATTTAATCCTTTTCACTCCAAACTTATTTTTAGAAAACCATCAATCAATAATAACCATGGAAGAATGTGCCCATACCTTTACTTTGATGAAGAAGGATAACTCAAAATCTGTCACAACACTAACTCTCAATTTACCACAAATTAGAGTTAGCAACAATGGAATAATGCACAATGATAAGAGTCCTAATAACATCTTATCACTCCAACTCATCAATAATCATAAATCACAAATATACATAACAACAATATTTCTTTACACCTTATAAATCCTACTTAATATATCACAAAATAACTTCAACCTCAAAAATAATTACAAGAGAATATCCACTCAATAACTCTGAAGGCTTTCTAACCCCAATATGACATTAAGCACAATTATTCCTTAAACCCTTAGAACTCCTAAAATATATTTACTTCTAAATGCATTTACCATATAAACATTAAGCATCAATAATAACAATGTCAAAGCAATATTTCTATTTAACCTTATACCTCCATCCAATTACCAACAATAATTGCAAGTCAAATCAAATATTCCACATTATCAACAAAAGATTTACCTTGGCAAAAAATCAACTCTCCTACCTTAGGATAAGTGTGGAGACACAAACATAAGCACCAAAGCGCTTCCTCCTCCAAACTCATGGCCCAAAGTAACTGTTGTACCACGTGCAAAAAATGAAACACGCCCGACGTGAATCAATCTCGACACCTTTGCCTAGCAAGAACCTTCGCTTCACTACCTCCGTCGTTGGAGCACAAGTGCTCAAAAAAAATCTCAAGTGTCACTCATCGTTTTACCTTCCATTTGCTCGTATAGATTAAAGACAAACATATTTATCTTCCTCATAGGCGTACGAAATGGGAACTTAAACACAGAGTAATAGGAAACTCAAAAATCATAGAGCAATCTGAAATTGAAGGTCACAGAGTAATACAAATTAGAAGGTAATCGTGCAAATCAGAGATGCTTAAAACCTTAGGAAATAATGTCCTTTAATGGTCTTTCATCCCATGCAAATTGACATTGGCGCTCCTTTCAAACATTATGTTTTTCATCCCATGCAAGTTGACGTCGGTGAGGTAAGTCTTTTACATGAGCGCCGCTAAGGGTTTAGAAACCCTTTCAATAATAATTATTAAATTAATAATTATTATTTTATTAATAATAAACTTAACTTAAAACCTTTTCAAATGTTTGAGTTAATTTATTTATTAATAATCAAAATGGACTTTTAAGATTTTTTCAAGGAGCAAAACCTTTTCATTAAGCCAATATGGTTTTAATAAAAACCCTTAATGAGTCCAGATGGTTTGAAGAAAAACCTTTAACCTTGTCACCATGGTTTTAATAAAAACCCTTTAACAAACATCATGGAACTTTCAAGATCTTTTTGGTACCAAACTCTTTTTGACATCAGCACAAATTCCTTTTGACATCAACACAAACTCCTTTTGACATAAATTACAACTCACAAACATGAAGCTAGGCAACATACCCAAAATTACCAATAATATCCCCCTTTGTCATTGATGGCAAACCACTGCAAACTATCAAAACTAAAACCAACTAAAAACCATCCTCTGAAGCTTTGCTCCCCTTGACTCAAGGCCCTCCCCCTTTGTCATCAATGGCAAAGGGTCACCTTTGGGGCTCAGGTCTAAGAATGAGCCTCTTAGCTTAGCCCATCCCCCACCTCCTGTTGAGGTGATTAATTCTAGGGTGGGATTAAAACTCCTATTAGGCACTGATCATCATCAATTTCCATAGCTACCTTTCCATGATTTTTCCTGATATCCTTGTCTATGTTCCTATTCCTGTTCTTGTTCATATCCTTGTTCTTGTTCTTGTTCAAAACCATGTTCTTGTTCATTGTATCATCCCTATTTTTGTCCAAGCCATCATTCCTATTCCTATCATTATTCCTATTCCTGACATTATTCCTGTTCCTATTCATAGCCCTGATCCACCATCTGGATGTATGTCCATTATTGCAATTATAACATTTGACAATGTTATTCCTTTAAGATGTACTTATTTTTTGAATCCTCTCTATTGGACCAAACCTGTTCCTGTTGTTAACCCTGCAATTAACTGCCTTGTGCCCAAACATATTACAAGAATAGCAATACCCTTGAAATAAATTACCATTTCTAAAATTTCCATTAACCTGTCTTACTTGAGCCCTGCACTGTGAAGCCATGTGTCCAAACCTATGACATGCAAAACATCTTCCATTGAACTTTCCTTGCCTTAACCTCATAGGTCCTTTAGTATTTCTCCCCTTACGTTGATTCCTATTTTCTTATTATGTGCTATCTGAATCACCATCTAAAAACTTACTCACTGAAGTACTCTCTTCATCTGAACCATCTTCTTTGTGGGAGCTCATACTAGATTCCTCAACCTGTTCCTTTTGTTTATTTCCAAAACCAATACTTGTTTTATCTGTTGTCCTTATTTGATCCTTGATGATTGATTTTACCTTCTTAGAACTTTCTTCAAACCTGTAAAGCTTCTCCTTGTACTCTTTAGTTTCCTTTTTCAAGGAAGCTACTTCATGTTTTAACTATTTACACTCAAGAGACCTAGTTGCCAACTCTTCTTTCAGTTCTTGTGTCTTTGCTATAGAGATATCAAGATTCCCTATAAGCTCATATCTTTCATAACGAATTCATAAACCTATCAATGAGTCTAGGATATTTCTTTCTTTCTTTATTTAACACATCAAGAGTATTAACAAGTTCAGCCTCAAGATCTACTTCTCCCTTTTCTGAAACATCCTCTATTTTTTTGCCTTTTGAAACATCAATACCCTTTTTTGATTTCTTACCACTAGAGGTTTTGCCTTCATCTAAATCCATAAGAAGATCTTCCTCATAATTTTCTAAAGCATCCTCATACATAGTATTACCAGAATTCAAACCATCATTTATACAATCATCCTCAAGGTGACCAAAATTTCCACATCTAAAGCACTTAAGCACAACAAATCTATTCCTCTTTTCTTTTCCTTACTTTTCTATTAGAAACAAAATCTCATTTCTATCATCACTTGAAGAACTTCCATCATCACTACTAGAACACTTGCTTTGTCTATGTAGAAACATTTCTTGTGTTTTTGGAAGTACCTCTTCCCTTGATTGTTTTGATCATTTTTGTTATTCCTTTGATACATATGCTTCTTAGATTCTCTATTCTTATAATCCTATTTTTCTTCATCACAATCATCCTTAGGTTCCGGATAGTCAATAGCATAGTGATCAAACTTTCCATAATTGAAACATTTATTAGATTTCATATCTTTGTGCTTTATTGAGAACTTGCATTTCCTACTATATTTTGCTTCTTCATCATTAGAAGACTCATCACTGTCTTCTTGTTGTTTATCCTTGGACTTCTTGGTAGTTTTTAGGATCAGGTACCACTTTAGTTCTTAACTCAAAAGCTGCAAGTATACTATGAAGCTCATCCTTTTTCAATTTATCCAAATCCTTGGCTTCCTCAATAGCTAAAATATTTTCACTAAATCTATTTTGAAGAGACCTCAAAATTTTATCACAAACATCATTTTCAGCAAGCTCAAGACCTAGTTCCTTCATGGAATTAACAATATCATACATACAAAGCATATAGTCATTAATATTTTTTTCATCATTCATCTTGAGTTGTTCAAACATACCTTTGTAATATATTAATTTTGCTTTTCTGACATTTGCATCACCTGTATGAACCACTTGCAATTTATCCCACATTTCCTTTGTTGTATTATAATGAATCACCTTTGTAATATCTACCTTTTGTAGACCTTTTAGAATTGCATTCATTGCCCTTGAATTGTTGTGATGTAGAAGTTTCTCATCTGCTATAGTAGGAGGAATATTTGGAATAGCGTACCCAAACTCAACTGCTTCTCAAACTTCATTTCCAGTAGCCATTAGATGAACCTTCATCTTTATGCTCCATAGACCAAAATCTATCCCATCAAGAATAGGTGTTGAATTACCACTTGTAAAATCCATTGTGTTCTTTTCAAAATTTTCCTTCAAGTTGTGAAACTCTTTTGAAGGAACCTGCTCTGATACCAAATGAAGAACACAAGCTTATACTTAAATGGGGGAGTGAACAGTAGAATACCACTTTTGTACTTTTTCATTTTACTTTAGAAAGTAATGCAATGAACTAATAACAAAATCAAAGAAATAATAAAACCAGTGTACAAGTCATCACACAATTGAGACACCAATATAACGTAGTTCACCCAAGGTGGGCTACTCCATAGAGAAAATATTTCACTAATTTTTCAAAATCAAATCCTTTGGGAATCCTTCCCAATTACAATGTTTATGGACTTCCTGTCCAAAGGATAATCCTTCCCCTAATCAAATATTTATGAGCCTCCTGCCCAAAGGAGATGTCCTATCCCCTAAAGAAGTATTTATGAGCCTCCTACCCAAAGGATATGTCCTATCCCCCAAAGCTCTGGAAATGATACTTCAGAAGATCATTGCCTCTTATGTCGCTAGCAGGTGGAACTCCTTTCCATAGAAGACATCCTATCCTTCTTGCTCTGGCTCTAGAGACTTATGTTCTCATTTATCACATCCATAGCTACTCATCAACACTTGTACTAAACACAGTCAGTTTGTCAAGCACAAGTCCTCTCAAACTCTGTCACAAATCTGCACCAAACTTAGTCCTCTGGTCCAGCACAAATATGCTCTCAAATATCTGTCAGATCTATCCCAAACTTAAGCCAAAATATTGAACAAATCAAACACAACTTCTCACAAGTCTTCACTAAGAATTCATCAAATCTGTCCACAAGTTCTTCAACAAGAACCTGTCCAAATCAGTCCAGGAATTCTCCACAAGAACCTATCCAAATCAATTCTAGAAAGCTCACCAAGAACTTGCACAAATCAGCTCAAGGAAGTTTACCAAGAAACTTGCCCAATGTGAACACACAAAGAGAATTGTTAGAGACCCAATGTGTTTCATCCAATCATATCAAATCAATCTCATAGAAGCATAAAGAGAATTTTTAGAGACTCAATATGTTCTATCCTTCAACTCTCAATATCAACTCAAATCAATCTCATAGAAGTAGTATACTTTCACAAGATCTTGAACCACAAACCAACAATTGCTAATAGTGCAATATCAAACATAGAAACATAACTTGCTATCAAACCCTAGCCAAGTTAGTTTTCAAGAACTCAAAGATATCTCCCTAAGCATCAAAAAGGGGTTCAAGATATTTTCAACTTCTCTCAAATGGGAATGCTCAACCTAACCACACAACCAAGTTTATCAAGCAAAGTACAACTTGATAAAATCAAATATCAAAGAAGCAAGCCCAACTCATGTATTAAGTAAAGCATAACTTGATCAACTCAATCTCAATGGAAGTAATCTCAAAACCAAACTCTCAACAACCAAACAACTCAACTAGGGTTTCAATAACTTATAGTAGTGGCATACACTTCTCACTCAAAAACCCTAAAGCAAAATTCAAATGCTTCCACTCTCATAAACCAGAATTATGCAATAACTCATAAACTCATCATGATCTCATACTACATAATCAATACTTCCACTTTTAGAAAATAAGATCCACTCCAAATAAGGAAACTTAATTTAATCCTTTTCACTCCAAACTTGTTTTTAGAAAATCATCAATCAATAATAACCATGGAATAATGTGTCCATACCTTTACTTTGATGAAGAAGGAGAACTCAAAATATGTCACAACACTAACTCTCAATTTGCCACAAATTAGAGTTAGCAACAATGCACAATGATAAGAGTCCTAATAACACCTTATCACTCCAAATAATCAATAATAAAAACTCACAAATATATGTAGACACCAAAACAACACCAATCCGATTATGTGGCAACAAGCACTGATCGCATTGACACACACGGCCCCTAGGGCAGCCCCTAGAGGTTAAACAATGGTCCTAACCACTCCCAAAAGCAGTTTGGAGGTCAGAGGTCAATTTGGCACCTTTTTGGCACCTTGCTCTCTGCTCGTCCCACCCAAGGACAAATACAAACTGGCATTCATTCCATACAGGGATGAATATCATCATTCACCCCAGGGTGAGGCGAATAGCAAGTTTGACTGGCAAAAAGTCAAACCTCGATAAGTCTGCAAGTTAACTGAAGCTGCAAGTCATGCAATTACGAGGAATGGATCCAAATCAAGAAGAGAGACTTTAGTCATGCATGTCTTTATTTTAGAGACCTCATGCAAGGAGATTCTAAATCAAGGAATTAGCTTTTCTCTCAAAATAGGAAAAACAACTCAAGTGGCGCCCTCGCATGCGCAATTCAAACAGAGAGACCCTAGGTCTATAAATTGGTGAGTTTCCTCACCCAAAATATGGATAGAGAAGGAGCATTTGAGCAATGAAGTGCTGCCAATTTACATACCTACTTACGATTTGTGCCTTTCAGATTCTTAATCTCTCATTCGAAAGGGAGGTTATTGGGTGACTATTAGAAGCACGAATCAAGACCCAAAACCCAATTTTTGGCCACAATATCCCACAAAATTTTTCGACAACACCCTATAACAGGTTTGGGACCCATTCCAAGTGGATTGGTGCCAAAAAAAAGTCCCAAACTATGGGCATCCTGCCCCCGGGCGCTCCCCAAGCTGTCATAGTCCCAAATGCCCCACCCCGAGATGAATAGAAATATGTGATAGATTTATCTTATTTTTATTTTGTATCTTATTATAGGTTATTTAAATAGGTTGTAGTTTAAATTTCACTTCATTCTGAGCATTTTTTACTAGGTTTTTATCATTTCCCGCCTTTACTAATCTGTAGATGCCATCATCAAAATCTAGGTTCTAGAGGAAAAATTGGAGAAATATGACCATCTGGGTCTTCCCAAAACACCCCTAATTAGCTAACCCCAACTTTGTAGGTCATTTGGAGATTCCTAGGTAGGACATTGAAGAGGGTGCTTTCTAATAATTTATTGCAGGTTAATTCGTTCCGCCCCGGAGCGAATACAAATTTGTAAGGAATTTCCTGATTGTTCTTTTTGCAATGGCATCTTGGTAACATATTCATGCTTCTGTAAAATTTTTAGGTTGATCTGATATTATTTTGTCATCAGTTTAATATTTTCATGCATGCACTGATAGTAGGCCTTGGGAAACGTATGTTTTATTCTATCTGTAGGTGCTACTAATATTTTATATTTCCTTGAAGGCACATCTTGAACATCAGAGGAGCAGGAAGGAATCAACAATCATACACACAAGCGGTGGTGATGTTTTGGTCTGCCCATCTTACATGTGGGCACGCGAAAGAAGAATTTGTTATCCATGGATGTGATAAGAAACATAGTTGACGCTCCTATCCCATAAAAAGGAAGGAGACATATTGTAACACACTTTAAAAAGCATATCAATAAAAATGGCAGCATCTTTCATATTGCTTTTATCTTGTGTCGATTCATCTATGTTTTTTCTTTTCATGCATGTTGCCATATATAGGCTTTTAGCGTTATGTTTGGCTTTAAACACATCTTGCTTGGCATATTCCTTTTTGTTTCCATATCCTTGTGCTTTCAATGATGATCACAGTGGGACCACTTTCCCTTGATTTTTAAGATTAACTTTCTGATTAAAGTTGCTTGTTTTTGCTTACAGGTACCCAGTTTTCAAACGTTGGACTATTGTTCATTTCTGTCGGTGGCGAATACAGAGCTGGAATTCATCTTACCCAGGGACGAATAGGATTTTGTACTACCCTGGAACGAATACAGATCTATTATTCATCTCACCCTGGGACGAATAGCTCTCTATGCAATTTTAGGGTAGAAATTCAGAGACATCCAATTTGGGCAAAGAAGAGGTAGGGGTCTTAAAACACCTTCTGTCATTTTTTTTGCTTTCTATTTTATGTTCTCTGGTTATTTTATTGCATAGGAGAGTTTGAATGCTTATTTCCTTCATTTATGCAACTTAAAAAGAACCCCACACACCACGTGGTAATTTAAACCAAGGAGTTGATCGTAAAACCCCAACCCTTGAGCAAGACCAATGGTGGATTTCATCATCACCTTGGCTTGGGATATTGCATCCATAACCCCGATCGTGACTGTTGCTAGACATAAATCCTGATGAAAGCTGACCAAGTGTAGCTTGGGGTGATTCCCAATGCATGAGGATAAGTCTTCTATGGTAGGTGTCATAAACAGAGTGATTCCCCTTCCGTACCACCTATGTTCCACGTATCATATGCTCTCACAAACCTATAGTCTCCCTCATGTAAGGGCGGGTATATAGAGAGGTTGGTATATTGATCCGGAAATGGTATATTGAAGGGGTGACCATTTTGGGAGTCATAAGAGCCATCATAATTGCATTTAAACGGTCTTCACAAAAAGCTTTCAAACAAACATCAAAACACACTAAACCAAGTTTAGGGCACACTTTTAATCTTTAAACGAGATAACCACTGCATTGATCATGTGTGTCCTTTCTGTTTAAGTGTAGCATAAAGAATCATAAAAGAGATAAAAATCTACTCATCTTAAGGAGCACATCACCATGGTGTACACTCGTAGCCAAGCCCAATCATGGGCAAGTGCTGCAAAAAGTGTGCAAAGGGGGACAAATCTCCCCCGATATAGTCCTGAGGACTTGGTCATCCCGCCTTGGTGGCATGGCACATGAGATAGTCCACATCATGCCACCATAGAGGCACAAGACTCTAAAGGCACCTCTTTGAGAGGCACCCCCACTCAGCATAGGCCCTTTCAAGAGGATAACCTACACGTAGCACTCAACATAGATAGGAGATCTCCCTTAGACACTCATTATGAGTGGCCTAGTGATGAATTTTTAGAGCAACAAAGGGTCCACAAGGAGGGGCCACATGATTTCTTCATCCCTCCTTTACCCCGTATTGCTATTAGAAACACTAGGCAATATCCAGAGTATCAGGCTCTCCAGACAGGGCAAGACAATTCTACCCGCACCTTTTATGCATATGAAAGAGAGTGCGAGGAAGACTACTACGTTCCTCAAGAGCAGTACACAGTGCAAGAATGATGCACCTTCGCACCTGCTATGTATCAGGATCACCCATTGAGGCTGGAGCCTCAGGTAAATGCCGCTAACCTCGACAGAGGGAAGCAACCCATAGCGGTATCGAATCACCATGACCGAGATAGACATGTAGGAGAGGCATATAGGCTTCCTAAACAAGATACAGTGAAACAAATTGACTTGGCATTTTCCAAACAAGCCACCCACCAAGCACAAATCACATGGCTCAGGCAAGACCAACAACAATTAGAACATTTGTGTTGCCTTAACAAAGAGCGCATTCAGCGTTAGACAGTCAAATTGCTTCACAACAATGTGCCTGAGAAGGTCCCAAATCCTTGCACACATAAAGTAGAAGTGTATGAGCTGCATAACCCCTTGGTGCGAGACAGGTCTCCGTGACCTCATCAAGTACTGCCTCCAAGACCTCGTAGACCTAAGAGAGAGACCACTCCCAAAAATAATGATGGGCACCCTCTGCGGGCACCCACCTATGCTTACAGGCCTAGTCCAGACACTCCTTAAGAATCCTATGAGGAGTATGAACAAGAATAAGAGTAGGCTAAAATGCCCTATCAAGGCAGAAGGGGTGCTACCCAGCTACCCCTCCAAAGACCTCAAATTCCCTGTAACCCACAACAAGAGCAAACCAAAGAGGAGGAGATCAAATACTTCTATGCATATAAAGTGTTGCTAGAGTGCTTAGATTCTATGGAGCTCAAGACTTTTGGGCCCCAAAAGCCCACTTTATGCCAACTCCATAGTCATCCTGTGCATTCGTCAGTGTCGGCGCATCCATACCCTGAACACTTTAAGTTGCCCCAGTTGGCACTCTTTAGAGGGGAGGAAGATGCCCAAGAGCATGTGACTCGATTCCTAAGCCAATGCTTTGGCATTCAAGACAACGATGCTTTGCTATTAAGAAAATTTATAACCACATTTGTAGGCTTTGCCTCGGATTGGTTTACTCAATTACCAAAGCACAACATCTGTAACTTGGATCAGCTAGTGGACGCGTTCCTAGAACGCTTCGCCTTCAACACTAAGAAAAAGGTGTCATTAAGTGATCTAGCTAGCCTCAGGCAGTATGAAGAAGAATCTATGGTGGCATATGGGAACCGGTGGAGGACGTTGCTTTCAAAGCTGCCCTACCTCCCTCCTATGTCTGACTTGACTCAAATGTTCTCCAAGAGTTGTTTGAGATCGATCTTTGTGCTATTGCAGCTGCAGCAATATGCCACTTGTATCCATACTCAAATCATATTTAGATATGATATAGTTCAAATATACCAATTCCTTCTTCATAAAACTACACTTCTTCAAATTAATCAACAATTGATCTTGTTCCAACTTTTACAAAACTAAACTTAGATGCATTAGGTGCTCTTCCTTCACCTTGCTAAATCCAAACACTGCACCAAAATGATCTTTAAGGATGATTAAAAACCATCGTTAAATACCTTTAAATGTGGTTATTCAACCACTGTCTATGAAGGCATCATAAAAAGTTCACATCATACAACGATGACTAAAAACCACCTCAAAAAACAGCCCTCTTAGGGTCTAACAGGGTAGTGTAAAAAACCGTCCTCCTAGGGCTACAAGGGTGGTTAAAAATATTCCCCTTATAACTAATATGGTGGTTTAAAACCTTGTTTTTAGGGCTAATAGGATGGTTAAAAAATATAAAATGCCCTCTTAGAAGAGGAAAATTAAAAAATATAAACCACCCTCTTAGAGCTACGAGAGCAATTTAATTCATAAATCACTTTGGAATGACATATACATCACATATATTGGATCAACTTAAGACTTCAGGTTTCCAACAAGCTACTGATGCAGCTATTTCGTTAGGAATTGATGATCTTTTAACAAGACTTAAAAAATATAAAAATGGAGTGCATCTACAAAACACAAATCCTTTAATAATATTGGAGTGCATTAGATATCAAATTAGTAGACATTTAATAGATATTTGCAAAATTAAGTGGACTTGTAAATTCCAAATTCAAATATACACCTTCAAGACATGCAATACCATAAACTTTAAAGTTTAAAGAGCTATGAATGTTCTATAGAATGAATTCATCATTGAATTGATTGTTTAGCAGTTAAATATAAATACCATGATTCTTTGACAACAATTATGCTTAAGTTAGGATTAATTTATAAAAGTGATGCAACTCACATTATTACCTTTTAGCCACATGCAATTACAATATAAAATGCATTAGTCATACACACTTTGATATTTCTAAAATAAAATCCTTTTTAAGACAAATACATGAAAACCATTACAGTCTATCAAAGTTAAAATACATCTACCACTGCTATCTACCACTATTATCTCATGACATATGTGTCAACACTAAAATATTCTAAACAAGCACAACTCAAATGTGAATCTTCAAGGTATCTTTGTTGTCATCCTGTAATGTTTCCATTATTATATTTTTTATAAAAATAGTGAATTGAGACAAGGAAGAAAAAAGTATTTAATTCAATATATCATTTTAATAAATACCATACCCCTTATAAAAACCTATGTAAATTCATTAAAAAAATAAACAAATAGAAGGTATAATTGTATAATGAAAAACATATTTGTAAACAAGCAAGCCATTTTTTAAAACATTAACCAAACTGTCTACAATAATTTGATTTGTAAGGAAATCAAGACAAAGTAAAAATCTAATTGTTCATTAATTGCCTCAGGATAAAATATTAAATAAGCTTATATAACACAATTTATTCAAACAACCTAGTCTCGATCCCCAAATGAAAAGTTCACATCTTTGTCATTTCCCCCTTCAATAAGCATCCATGGAAATAACAAATCCACATCCTTGAGATGAAAATGCACAACTAGATTCTTAGGGCAACATATACATGTTTCTCCAACTTCTTGCTTTTTTAAAGAAGGATACCTATTAAAATATTAATTTCTTGATTCATTGGAAAAAAAATTTGCATATTAACATACATAAACATTTTAGAGCCTTAACAATTTCAATACAACACTATTGCATACCACACAAAATGAAAATGTATAAGTTCATATCCAAACGAAATTATCACTGAACTTGTAAACAAAGGTAACTTACTATCAAGCCTTACAATAGTGTGCAAGTATTAAATGAAAATATATAAGTTCTCATCCAAAATAAATTACCATTGAACTTGTAAACAAAGGTAACTTACTATCAAGCCTTATAGTAGTGAGGTTCTAATAGTAAATTGCTTAAATTTTAAATATTTATCAACCTTTATAATAACAATATGTCAGTACATTCTACAATGGATGGGTGTTTATATTCTACTGCTTATTCAATCCAAATCATCACTAAATATCTAAAAATGTTTAATAAATAATTATCAAATTTAAGAGTAGCAATATGACAGTATTCTACAATGGATGTTTAGATTCTTATTCAATCTAGATCATCACTAAATTTGGAAAAAAAAATAAATAGCTATCAATCTCTATAATATCAATATTTCTGTAAATTAGCATCAAATGGCATTAGTTCAACCGATTAAATTTCTCGAGGTTCAAGGAGAGACCCAGATTCTAATCTTGCCAAATGATACATACATAATAGTTAATTTTTTCTAATACCACTATCTTGTTATTATGTAATACAGGTGGACCCATTTCAATCCCTTATAATCATTTCAAGAAAAGAAAAAAAAATTTGTCAATCAGCAAACTTTACTTTTTATTTTTTCTACTTTTCAATCTTAAAATATCAAAATGCTAAATAATATAGTTTTTCCCTTAAATATTTATCTTCTTCAATTTTTAGAATAGAACATCTGCTAACCAATAAAATCTGCAAGGAATTTATCAGTTTTATCTAACAACTATTCATGTTACAACTTTGGCTTCTTTAAAGTACCAAAAATCCAATCTATCTCACTATAGTGCAATGCAAAGAGCAATAAATTTATACAAGTTGGAAAATCCTCTTTACCTCATCCAAGGTTTTCAAGCACTCTATACAACTATGCAACTCCAAGCATGCAAGCATGTATTTCATTGTGACCAAAATTTGGTTTTAACACTATTGAAAGTTTCAATAGATAAATCGATTGAAATTAAAAGGGATAAAGGAAACTAATTAAGTATATATCCAACACTGCTTATAACATGTCCGTCATTCAGAAACCTAGTATCTACATTTTGAAAAACAAATATTGTGTTTAGTATCCAAGACACACCTTTTGTGCATAAACAAATTAATATCCTAAATTTTAAAAACAACCTAAAAATCTTATTTTTCTTCCACATTTTGCAAGTCCAAAGTCCCTAAATTTTAAAAATATTTTTAAACAGTGTGTATATAGCCCACCAACCCATGAGGAGAAGGGGAAAAGCTATTCTTTGGTTAAATTTATGCCCAAAATATCTTCCCTTAAAGATAACTAAGCATTCTCAACTTCATATCCAAAATTTCTTCCTAGGACAAATAGGCACATTTGTAACTCATTCTCATCATTGTTATTTGAAAATACTACCATTGTTTTATAATATAAAACTTCTTTCATGAGCACTTTAAACCAAAATTGTATGAATGAGTTTAGCTATAGCACCATCTTGTCACAACCTCTATTAGAAAAAGTTCCATCATCTTCAAGCAACATAAGAGAACACAAGGGCTATAACATGAAGGCCAAACCTATGATCATAATGTTGTATGCAAAACTGAGGTTGACACCATGATTATTGCCAAAGCCATTATTGGCCATTATAGTAATAACAAATTATTTATTATTGTGTGTGATGGCTAAGACAAACTCGAGCATTATTTATAATTTGTTCAGAGGAATACAACTAGAACCTTTGAAAAGGATTTTGAGTGGTGGTGAATATACAATTGAGCATTATTTCTAATTTTTTCAAAGTAATACAACTAGAACATTTGAAAAGTATTTTGAGTTTGTTAAGGGAGTTAAATTAACATAAATTTAGCAAGATAACTATAAATTCTCTCATTATTGTTAGGTCTCAACAAGCAATTAAAAAAACAAACATATCAAACTAATCAAGTAACAAAGAGAATTATCTTAAATACTTGAATAATCTTAAAAAATGTGGAATTTATCTTCCACAAAGTTTCAATACACGTACATTACAGTAAAGGGGAATGAATTTTCAAGATGACAGAGATTTGGCTCCTTTTTTAATTGGCAAGATTCAATCTTGTCTCTCCTCCTTCAAAGTGGTTGAGCTAATGCCATTTAATATATATACGAGACGTATTTTTTTTTAGGTCTATTTATTTGTTTTATTTTAGCAATTCTCTTAATTCCACAAGGATATAGAGGAGATAAACACTATCCAAGTACCCAGGATTCCCCAAGATTCCATATGGGTGTTTCAACATTCCCAGAATGTCCATAGGATAGTTTCCAAATGCATCGCATCTTAAATATGTCTCATTGAGCCTCAAATGCCTTCTTGAGCCTCAAATATGGCCAATGTAGGGAACTTAAATGCAAGGAGCTGATGCCCATTATATTATGCAAGACAAGGTCCTTGATGATTGGGCATGTAAAACCAATAAAAATCCACATCATATTTTGTAGGAACCAATAAACTAACAATAAATAAAATATCTCAAACCATGTAAGTATATACAAAGTAGAAACAAGGTAGTGAAAGATAGTAGACAAGCTACCAATCCCTCTTCTTCTTTGGAAGCATGACCAAGTTTCCTATCACAAGTTAACTCATGTTGAAAGATAAAAAGATGATACGCCCAAAACCCAATCTATGAAGGGAACTTCAATCTACTTTTTCACTTGCAATTTTAGGTCAGTTTAATTTCAAAGGGTTTTTGTATACTAGTGAGATGGAGCTAAAGAATGAATTACTCATAAAGAAAAAATTCAACAACAAAAATAGGCAAAATGTTTTTGAATAGGTTATATGTGGCTTCTATTGGGGTCACTCCCATCACAATACCAAAATATTACATTTGTTGTAGCATACATTTTTATCATGACTTTTTCATTTATTTTTTCTCTTAAATATATTCTTCAAATTCCTAAAAGTGATGTTTCCACAATCAACTCCTTGACATCATTTTTGTCCAATTGCCTTCTAAACTTTGGAATTCACCGAGATGAAGATCAACATCATAATTGGTTAATTTATTTCCTACTCAATTTCCTTCTCTATAAATATGCTCACATTGCCAAGAGATTGCCTCTAGTAATAAACAATGAACATCGAAAATAATACTATTTTTTATCTATTCTCCACATCCATTTTTGTTAATAGCATTGATGATACTTTGTGAGTCCCCCTCAATTGAAATATATTTCCATCATTTTTTTTTTGCAATTTTAATCCATGTAAGAAGTGCCCTAGCCTCTACATAGATGTTAGTTTATGTTCCATATGATTCTCAATAAGTGGGAGAATTTTAACTTCACTATTTCTAAAAACACCACCTCCACCAACTTTTCTTGGATTTCCTTTAGAAACACCATCAAAATTAATTTTTATAAACCCAAAATGGACATTTCCATTTTACCAAGATTGAAGTAGATCCTTTGTTTTAATTTCATTATCACAGATGACTCTTCCATGTATGTCCAAATCTTGTAGCCAATTTATGAGCATCACTTTTTCTTTTTATGCAATTAAGAATTTCCATGATGAGTACCATATTTTTAGACATTATGCAAGAGAGGCACTAATACAATTCCAAACTTGGGCATGATTTTGATATTTATTTTTAAAAATTTTATTATTCCTTTCAAGCCATAAATTCCAAAAAATAATGGTAGGGCCAATCCTCCAAAGAATACATAATTCTTTACCTTTATTATAATTTATCCAACATTTTATCAACTCTTTCAATGTTTATGGAGCTACCCAATATAATTTCATATTTTTTTTTAAATATAACCCCAAATGGTGTGAGCAAATGAACAATGAAGAAGTAAGTTATTTGATGTTTCTAAATCCTTCTCACATAAGTCACATCTAAAGGGTCCATAATATTATTTTCTTTGTAGACTCTCTTTCGTAAGAATCTTACATGGAACTGCTAACCAAATAAATTTTGAGGCCTTAGAGAGAGCCTCTAATGATCAAACATTCTTCCCAGGAAAATCAATGGGACAAGAAAATTTTGATTGTTCTAAATCCTCATATCCCAACGTGAATGAGTATCCACCATAATTCGAGAAATTCCAAACCAACTCATCCTTATGTGTAAAAAATGGCAAAAAAAACTCTCAAAGCATATTTTGAAGTTCATGTACAATTTTTTTGAGTTCTTCTCCTTCAACCAGGTTATTGAAAGAAATGCATGTTATGGAGTTTTGCTTATAATAATATAATTTTTGACCTTTGGACCCTTACATGCTATGGACGCTTGAGCTAATGGTTTCCATTTTGAGTCAGATATAAGAGGATACGAATTTAACTAAGCATCAAACCAAAAAATTTCATAACTCCCCTCATTGAGTGACCATATAATATGTTTCTTTATCAAATGTAAACTCTCTGATATGAAGTTCCATGTTGATGATACTTTGGGTAGATTTATTTTCCTAAATAATTTCATTGCATCAAGAGAACCTATATATTTTAAAGGTAATATTTTTTCCCAATTATTTTTTTGATCTATGAATAGTCTCCACCCAAGCTTTTTTCATAATGCCAAATTCATAAGTTTGCAATTTTGCAAGCCTGCTCCTCCAATTTGCTTTCCTTTGCAAATCACACTTACAAAGAGGAAACCTAATTTTTTTCTCAGAACCTTTCCATAGAAATTCTCTTTGAATTTTATCCATTTTTTCTACAATACATGTTGGTAGTATTGAAAGTGACATCATATAAATAGGAATGGATTGTAAAGTAGTATTTATGATTTGTAGCCTTCCTGCCATGGTTAAGAACTTACCTTTCCAACCTACCAAGAAAGCTTTCATTCTATCCAAAAAATATATCCAAAGCTACTTTTTATTCCCTTTATTATACAAAGGAATAACCTACTAAGGAATACCCAAGTAGGTTGATGGAAATTTTTCAATTTTGAACCCTTAAATATTCACAATAATTTGTTGTAAATCTAGGGCAGTATTAATAAAAATGATCCCAGATTTTGAATTATTTACCAACTATCCAATTGCATTCTCATAACATTATAATATTTATTTGAACTCCATGGCCTCATTGACTGAGGGATGGCCCAAAAGAAAAGTATCATCAACAAATTAGATATGGGATTTGAAGTGACAATTTTTTGCAACTTTAATACCTTTGATTTCTCCTTCCATTTTTTTGCCTTTGAAAAGGTTCTCCCTAATGCTTCTACAAGAGTAATTAATAGATAAGGAGAAAGAGAATCACCTTGATAAAGTCCACATGATGACTTGAAGTACCCAACAGGAGAACCATTGATCAAAATAGAAAATTGTTTAGTGCTATAAATATGTTTAATCCACTCACACCAACTATAATAAAAACCAAAATTTCTAAGAATAACATGTAGAAAATTCCAATAAACCCTATCATATGCTTTGTTCATATCTAATTTCAAAAGCATACTTGGTTTTTCATATAATGAAGAGAATGTATGACCTCTTGTGCAATAATTATACCATCAAGAATTTTTTTTCCTTGAAAAAATCCACATTATTCCTCTGGGATAAGACACCCTAGAATGCCCTTTAATCTATTTGCCATAATTTTTGAAATGATCTTATAAATCATATTACAAAAGCTTATTGGACAAAACATATCAAAATATTTTGTGTCATATTTCTTAGGAACCAAACTAATAAAATTAGCATTGATATCACTTATTATATCCTTCCTTATTCAAGCCTATTTAACTACATATAACATATCATTCTTGAATAAATCCCAAATTTTTTGAAAATAAAATTACAGCAAATCCGTCAGGGCCAGGTGCCTAGTTAGTATGGAAAGAGAAAACTACTTCATGGAGCTCCTCCATAGAAATATTCTTCATCAAGATTTCATTTTGTCCTTGAGTGATAATTTATGGTATATTTTGCAAAAGTTTTTATTGTGCCTTATAATATGACAATATTTTTAAACATAATTTATTGCTTCCTTCCTTATATCTTCTTCATCCTCAATATTTATTCCATATAGAGTTATAATATTTTTAATATGACAAACAAAAAAATTGTTTTTGTTGTAGCATGAATTTTTTTTATATTTCTATATCCTTCCTTGAGCCATTTCTCTCTAGATTTTTGGAACCAATATGACTCCTCCTTCTTCAATGCATTATGATAATCAAAAAGTAATTTTTTTTCTTTCACATAAGAATATTGATCCATTTCATTAATTTCTACTATCTCTTGTAAATTTTTGAGCTTGGATTCAATTTATTTATTTTTACATTAAAAATGTTACCAAAGTATTTGACATTCCATATATTCATTTTCTCCTTTAAATATTTCAACTTTTGAAAAAACATCTACATACATGATCCTTCAAATTTTGACTCATCCCACCATAACATGACGATATGGAAAAATCAGTGTCTTGGAGCCATATAGATTGGAAGCAAAATGGCTTTGAATGACCATTGTTAGGTGAATCACAAGTCAAAAGAATAGGTTTGTGATCTGATCCTCCTCGCAATAAAATATTTTAAGAGATTGTATATTTTTATTGCAGCCATTTATTGGATAACAAAAATCTATCGAGTATTTTTGCTATATGATTTTTCCCAATGTGTATGTTATCCCATGTATACTGAAAGCTTGAGGGACTAACATCCCAAAATCATTTGAATTGACAAATGAAGCAAAATATTCCATTGATTTCAACCATCCTAGAATGCCACCCTTATTTTTTGAAGGAGATATAACAATATTAAAATCACCCCCAAGAATCCATAGATCACAATGAATCATAATTGTATTTGGAAAAAATATACTAAGGTCCTTCCAACATATTTCATGAGGAGCAACTATAGTTGGAGCATATACATTTATAACCCCAACTTTGATGTTTTCCTCTTTCTTGCAAAATAATCTAGCAACCCAATTACTTTTTGCTTCTAATAGTTGTCCATCCCATTTGCATCTGTCCCAAATTATTGCAATACCGCTTGAAGCTCTTGTAGAAGAAACTGCTAAACAATCACTTGTATTCCAAATCTTCTTAAAAGCATTATTACATTTCTCACTACATATTTTTGATTTTTTTGTATCAAAATAAATTCTAGATTATACCAACCTATTAATTCCTTAATAACTATTTTTTAGAGGATTTATTCATACCCCTAATATTCCATGATATCATTTTCATCATCAACACTTTTTATTTTTATTAGTGGGTTTAACCCCACTTCTTGTTAGCACATGTGATATTTTTATTTGGATTCCCAAATCAATATCCTTTTAAGTTTCTTTTTCTATTTTTTTCTTTTTTTGATAGTCTTCCTCTCCTTCTTCTATTCTTTTCACCACTCTCATCTTCATCAATATCTTCCTTTTTTTCATATTTTTCAGAATGGGATTTATCTTCTAAATATTTATGTTACCCTAAAGAGTTGAAAGTGCAAGGAATAGCCTCAATAACATTTTCTACTTTATGTTTCCTTGAAAAATATAAACTACATGGATGATCCTCCATAGTCATAAATTTCTTATGTTCAACTGAAATACTTAAATTTCCTTGAATATCCTCGACAATATTTTCTTTACTATACTTCTCTTGAAATCCTAAAGTATAAGGAATACACTTCATACTAGTTTAATTCTTTGTAAGGAGAGTATTTTAAGCTAGTTGAGGATAATAAAGGTGATTTACCTAGATTAAGCTTGACCTCCTTCACATCATTTGATTTAAAATTTGTCTCCTCATCTTCCTTTATATTAAAATTTATCTTCCGCTCTTCCCTCACACCTTCAGCTCCTTTTATATTTGAACTTGTGCATTGTACTTCCTCATCTCCCATATTATTATTTCCTTCTAATGTATGATTCAAGTTAACTGTAATGGCATTCACCATCGAATGATGTAGAGGGGTTTTTATACCCACTTTCTTAGAAGTGGCAAATCCTTGATTTAATATAGATTCTCTTGTGATATGTTCTTCTTGTTTCAAATTCAAACTACCCTCATGCCCAAAAAAATCCATCTCTTCCTACATTTTCACTTTGTAATATCTTGTCATATGCCCAGCTTCATGACATTAACGACATAAAAATGCAATGTTTTCGTAATCCACTTGTTGATCTCATTCTCTTGTTTCATATTTAATCCTTATTGACTGTGGTAAATGATTAGAAATATCCATGAAAACACATATTAGAGTGTATACAACATGCCTTCTATCCTTAGTAGTTGGTCATTCCTAGATGAATTCACCTAGGGTATTACCAATATTCTTCAAAACCTTATTATTGATGATTTGATATGGAAGTCCAAAAAGCCTAATCCATACTGGAAGCATTTTAATATTTTCTATGTCCACAAAAACATTTCACTCCAAGGTCTTAAATATAATGCATTTTTACCCCTAAACCATGAGCCTCCATCCATTATTTTGTCCCTTATTTCTAAACTAGAGAAAATAATGAGGAAAAATCCTTTTAGGAGAAAAGTCATGGAGTAATTTGACTTGGCCATTCACACTTTCAGTAAGCACTTTTAAAAATGAATTTCCTTCCATATTACCTAAATTTTTTGAACTCATTGTTGGCTACACTCACTCCCAGTTTGTGCTTGCCCTCACTACTAGTTGCACTTGATCCCAGCTCACGTTAATACTTGCAACTAATCATGCTCACTCCTAGCTCAAATTCACCCTTGCTACCAAATGCAATTTACTCTTGGATGGATCACATTCGCTACTAGAGTGTGATAAATCAAAATTATGAAGTAGTAGAGAAAGTACCAGGACACATATGGATGCCTTCAACTAAGAGGTAATCTATTTGCTCAATGCTCCTCCCTTGCAAACTGTAAACCACATTGGTGTTGATGCTACTATCGTCACACCTCTACTGACTGACTGTGCTAAAATAGGTAACATTAAATATAGAATAGAAGTGATTTTATTCATAAATATAATATAAACCCTTTTGAAAATGGAATAACATAACACTAATAAACAATTACATAAACCAAAAACAACTGCAAAAACACTCAGTTCTACTATATATTGAAATCCAAATTTTTGTTTTTAAAGATAAATAAAAAAATAAAATAAAGCATTGAAACAAAGAAAATTGAAGCATCTAATACACTTGTTATTTCGATCAAAATAAAATTATGCAATCGCAACCATAACTGCAAGAGTGGATTCGAGTAGCTGGATTTACCTTCAATAGTAGTGCTCTCTTCAATCTTAAATACAAATTTTATAACCACATGTAGATGATGTAAATGAAGACAAACTACAAAATTATGGTTACATGTTACCTTGGTCATCGCTTACTTTAAATCTTCAAGGGTAACTTACCACAAAAGCTTGAAAAGATGTAGTTATTTTCAAAATAACAAATGCTTGCAAACATGGCCTATGGTAAGCAATACATACGAATGGCAAGTTCAACACTCGCATATGGATACATTGGTGGCAAATAATCGGGTAACACTATAAAAAGAAATATTGGGTCTTGGGTTGGTCTTACTAAATGTAGAAAGTATACGGACAAAAATAAAAGCCTTGGAAGAGAAAGCATATTGTAATGATTTGTTGTTATTCAGTTTAATAGATGATTCATAGAAAACCTAATGGCATGAATTAAATGTGCACTTATTTCACAATCTCATAAATTGGCACATTTTCAGGGCAAGAAACTTCAAAGTGCACCTTTCAAATATCTCCATATGGCCTGATATAACACTGTAAAAGAGGGGAAGACCATCTTCCATGGATGTCTAAGGTATGAGTCCACCGCTAATCACAAGAACAAGAAGGAATCTAAGTATTCTATGGGGTAGGTGTCCATAGGAAATTTTCAAAAAAAATGACTAAACCATGCACAATAAAAAAACCATCAAAAATATACACTATGGCACCAAATGACAAGATTAAACTTTCACATAACTTGTGTAGAGGCTTCTATCACAAGAAAAAAAATGAAGTTGAGTAGTCTAAAGGGCAGGTAGCCATACAATATTTGCATAGAAAGTACTAAAACACATACAATAAAATAGTACATCAAATATATATACTATGGCACCAAATGACAAGATTAAACTTTCACATAACTTGTGTAAAGGATTTTGTCACAATAACAAGAAGAAAGTTGAGTAGTGTATGGGAGAAGTGGCCATAGAATATTTGCACATAAAGGACTAAACCATGTACAATAAAATAGTATGCCAAAGATATATACTATGGCACCAAATGAAAAAATTAAACTTTCACATAACCTGTGTAAAGGCTTCTATCACAAGAACAAGAAGGAGGCAGAGTAGTATACGGGGCAAGTGGCCATAGAAGATTTGCACAGAAAGGACTAAATCACTTACAATAAAATAATACATCAAATATATATACTATGGCTCCAAATTACAAGATTAAACTTTCACATAACTTGTGGAAATGATTTTGTATTTTTGAATTCCTCGTCAATAAGCAAAATACCATATAACATTTTCCCAAATTGATAATATAAGAGAACATTGGATGTACATAAACACACACTATAACTGGATTATTTATAAGTTGGTAATTATTTAAGAGTGATCACCTGTAAATAATAAAAATATTATTATTTTTCCTCTCATATTCTCATTAAACCCTAAAAGCACGAGATTTCGGGCGAAGGAAACACTAATTGCGATGCATTCAAAATCAAATACGCTTAAGTCCTAGAAATGTAAAATGCATGAAATGAAAGAGACGCATTGAAATGAGATACAAGCAAATGGAGAAAACACAGCCCTTTCATTAAACTCTCTTGATCTCTATTACAAATACGCCTCCTCCCTTTTCAGGGGCTAGGAGCGTTAAAAGAATTTGATTACAATCGAGACTTAAGGTTCCTCTTTCCGCGTGCCCACACTTGAAATGGACGGGCCAAGATGATGTCGCCGCTGATGTCGATGAGTCCTTGACCTCTGCTGCTCCTCCTGCGAACAAAGAAACAACGAAGATGTCAGTAGCACCTGCTGCACATAAGAAGTGTTTGTTCTCTAAAATCGCCAAAAGATGCATGCAAACATTTGTCTGAAATAGTGAGTAAAATGACTCTAAATGACCTGAAAACCTGACAGAGGACAGAAAACATCACCAGAAGGCCATTGCCACTGAGACAGTCGGCCAATCTGCCTTCAACTGGAATTCGTCCCTGGGCAGGACGAATTCTGACTACAATTCGTCCCTGGGTGGGACGAATTCTTTTGTGTTGGAAAAGCCGACCTGACACCGCTCCAATGTCGAATCCCGAGACCTCCAAAACACCTGCAAACAGAGGGGTTATGTAATTGGGGCCATTTTGGGATGACCCAGATGGTCGGATTCTCCCAATTTGGCCTCTATCCTCGGGAATTCGATATCGCCACCTGCAAGTTAGTAGGACAACAAAGCGACAAAAGGCATGATAAAATCTGATCAAAATGTTATGAAATTGAAGCTATGAGTTAACCAAATAGAATAACATGAGATGCAACCTGAAACAATAATCTAGAATGCTTTTAGAATAAAACTTAGAAAGTGCGGGGGTGCCCAAGTGGGCCTCCCACCGTTGGCACTTGATCTTGGAGCCAATCCACTAGGGATGGGCCCAAAACCTCTTAGGATTGGGATGTCTGCAAATTGGTGGTGTAAGGTGGTCAAATGTTGGATTTGGGTTGGATCCACGCTTCCAAAAGCCACCCAATAACCTCCCTTGCAAAAGAGATTAGTGGATGTGAGAAGGTGAATCAAAAGGGATGCAAGTGGGTATTCAATCGGACAACACTTCGTTGCTTGAAATCGCCTCCAATCTGTCCTTTTGGGTGAGAAAAGTCCCACCTTTTATAGACCCATGGGGTCTCTTTTGAGAGGGAAGCATAAGCGCCATGTGTTGGTCATAGGTGCCATGTGGCGGTCATGTCTTCCCATGAGGGAGGGGAGTCCTCCATGACTTGGGCTTTCATAACTGCCCTTGTGACAGTCCTCTAACGGCCTATCTGTCCACCCACACACGCGTGCGAGGCAGGAGTCATCAACTGACTGTCCTGGGCTGCCACTTGGCGCCATTCTTCTTTTTGCCCGTTAAACTCAGAATTCGTCCCTACCAGAGACGAATTCAGAATTCGTCTCTGGGTGAGACGGATTCCATTTTGAATTCGTCCCTGGGTGAGACGAATACTGAGCAAAGTGTCTAAATGTACCAAATTGCCTCTTGACCTTACAAAATTGCTATGAAAGTGGTTAGGACCACTGTTTGACCTCTGAGGGCTGCCCTGGGGGCTGTGTTTGTCAAAGCGATCAGTGTTTGCAGTCACATAATCGGATTGGTGCTGTTTTGGTGTCTACGGATGCCCCTTTTTGGGATGCGCTGTGCATAGCGCAGCGCCGAGCAAAAATAGATAACCAAAGCACTAATGATTAGGGTTTCTTGGTAACCTAACCAACTTTTGATGCCCCAAGCATGGAAAGGGCATGCATTCTTGAATCCTTGCTTCTGACGAGCTAAGGAGTTTGATTTCAAGTGTTAACCTATTTTGGTGAGGTGTGACTTGAGCTTGGACATTGATCAGTCATGATTAGGCAAAGGGCGCAACCTTTTATCCTCAGGGGAACCTTGTGTTCATGATTCACGAAATGCCAAGTGTTTGATTGATTTGATTGTTGCTTGTTTACTGCCCCAAGCGGGAGCGTGATTGTCTTTGTCAATGATTCTTTGAATGCATGTCGTTTTCCTTAATTGGGTGTGTGATTGTTGATTGGTGACTAAGTGTGACTACCCCCTCAAGCGACGAATCGATGAGGGAATGACCTTCATGAGAAAAGCGACGAGTCGCTTGACCCAAGATGACTTGTGCAAGGGTGCCTTTAGATGTTTTACCGTTTAAGAATGTGCAATTTTTCCAACATTTGGACCTATTTTTGGTGGGTGTTAACCCTTTTGGTGATGCCATAATGGGGTGAAATCATCGAAAACCCATCTTCCCGTGGAGCGGTCCGGCTATGGTAGCCTTCTTGGGGAAGTAAGAGAGTGACAATTTGAACCCCGACATCGAATTTCTTTGCCTAGAGGTTAAGTGCAAGAGCACTTGTGTCCGGCAATGCTTATTGCTTTGTTTTTGTGTTGCATTTTTTTGTTGTTTTTGTTGTTTTTTGTGACACCATTTGGGGATTAAATTATCGGAAATCCGTCTTCCCGTGGAGCGGTCCGGCTATGGTAGCCTTCTTAGGGAGTAGGATAGTGATAATTTGTGACTCCAATGTCTATTTTGTATGCCCTGGATGTCAGGTGCAGTAGCACTCCTATCGGGCAAATTTATTGTCTGTTTTTAGTGCATTTTTGATCATTTTTTGATGTTTTTGAAGTTCTGGCCTGAATTCGTCCCTGGGTGGGATGAATTCCAGCTGTAGAATTCGTCCCTGGGTGGGACGAGCGCTAACCAGAGTGCTCATCCTAGTCAAGGATGAATTCCAGCTCAAAGGTCTATTTAAGGGCCAAAACTTGAATTTGGGCTCATTTGTGTCATTTTTTTCTTGCGATTTTGGAGCTCTGGGAGGAGGAGGTAATTCTGCGAAGCGAAGCGCTGTTGGAATTCTCTCTGCCATCATGAGTGCACAAACTGGTTCGAGCGGCGGAGCCGAGGCGAAACCTGTAAGTGTCTCCTAGAGTTTATTTTTGTTTAAATTTGCACTTGTTTTATTTAATTGTTTTTGTGATGCTGTTTTTCAAAATGTGTTTTAAAACTTAAACCCGAAACTGGATTGAAGACAACTAATTTTTTTTTTTTTTTTTTTTTTTTTTATCGATTTTTTTTTTTATTTGAATTTTTTTTTATTGCTGTACAGTTCTTTTCCATGATTTTTAATTTTTTTTGTTGAATTGTTTTCTTTTGCAGGTTAGGAGCCGGTACCGTGTACCTGCCGCTTTTACTGAGGCGTGGGGTGCACTGACTGATGATGATTGGGAATGGCTTGATGCCCTTGGGCTCAAGCAGGTGTCTCGACTGGAGCCTGTGGTCCCGGATCAGGCCTATCTGACGGCCCTGATCAAACTTTGGGATCCGCGGACCAACACGTTCCATCTCCCGACAAGGGAGATGACTGTGACTTTGGAGGATGTCTATCGGTTGCTTCGGATTTCGATAGATGGACTGCCTATTAGGACATCGCCGCGTGATCAGCGGACTACTGTACTTACGAGATGCTTTGGGCATGGGGAGCGGCTGGGTGTAACGAACCCAGTGGAGACAGCCGAGGTGGACTGCCAGGCTGGCGGGATTTTGGTTGGCTGGTGGCAGGAGAGGGGGGTGTTAGGAGTGAGGCACGCATTCTTGATGGGCCTTATTTCTAACATGCTTCTACCTGATTCGTCAGGCGTGAGGTTCCCGTGGAACCTGCTGGATTTGGTATGGCAGTTGGTAGAGTGCCCGATAGAGGCACCACTGATTTTGAGATGGGGACAGACATTGTTGGCACAGCTCTACGGGGAGCTGTATGGGGTCCGCTGTCGGCAGCGGAAGGGGGTCAGTTGCAGTTATCTGCTGCAGTGCTGGGGTTGGCAGCACATAGTAGTGGAGAGGCCGACCGGGTTACCATGGATGACTCGGGCGGCGATGGATGATGTGGAGATAGGCTATGCAGTTTTGTGGCGGCGGTCTGCGGAGCAGGGGCAGAGTCGGCGATGGGCAGGTGTTGTAGAGCACTATACTGATGCCTTCTCTTGGCTCACTCCAGGGGAGGTGTTTTGGCGCCCTTATCGGGACTGTCCAACCTGGCCGGAGGCTGGAGAGTGGCTCCGACGGGTACGCAGGGAGCGGTGGTTGATTGGGAGGCACGGGACCGAGCATGAGTTCTTCTCATATAGCCGGGTTACACGATAGTTTGGGGTGCGCCAGGGGTTGCCTGGTGAGCCCGTGGTCTATCGACGACGGGGAGATGAGAGGGATTTAGATCCACCGGTCACCGTGCCATTGGGCGAGGAGTCAGATGCGGTTATTGACGTCCCGGACGTAGATGACGTCGGGACTACCACTGAGTATGACTCGTGGTGGGTACTACGGCGATGGAGAGGAGAGGGGCCACTAGGAGGCGCAGAGGCGGCAGTGGAGGGTGCTGAGGTAGCAGGGGATGATTGGGGAGGTCCGTTGGATGATGCGGACATGTTGGATGTGGGGGATGAGGATGTAGACTTGGGCGCTCCGGATCAGCCGGACATGCAGGACGTGGAGGAGCAGTGGGAGCCAGAGCAGGCTGCTGTTCCAGAGGGTCCTGTTCGTCAGGTAGATACAGAGGAGGTGGAGTCTGAGATATGCGCTGAAAATGCATGACTGATAGAGCTACTATGGATACGGGATCTGGAGTTGGGGGATGCGCTGCGGGAGAGGGATCTCCTGCGGGCTGAGCTAGCAGAGCGGGATAGGGTTCTGGCACAACGCGATGATGCGGTGTCATACTATCATCGACGAGAGGCAGAGTGGTGTCGGCACCGGATAGACTTGGAGAGGGAGGTCATCCACCTTGGTGGGCGACTACCTGAGCCCTCGGTCAGTGGATCTTCACGTCGGACGAGGGATAGTGCGACTGAGCAGTCAGCATCATCTCGTCGTCGACGATTAGATGAGGGAGGCGGTAGCAGGCATGATGCGGGGGCTAGTAGTAGCCGCCCTACAGGGTCCCATAGGACCCACACCATGGGGGGTAGTTCTCGTCGCACCGATCCTGCGTGATCATGGTGGTCGACGCCTTAGGTTGGGTTTTTGGATATGATTGCGGGGTCTGAGGACCAGTTTTGTAGCCTACGGGCATTTTTTTGACGATATATATATATATATATCGGTTTTATTTTGGTTATTTACATGTGATGATTTGATGTTTATTCATGATGGCTAATGACTATGCATGTTTATTTATTTTGATGAATGCTTATGCAAATGATGAATGCAAATGTTTTTTATTCTTATTTGATATGCAAAGATGGATGAATGAAATTTGTGATGATTGGCTATGGCACCATAGGCTGTTTTAGGATGCTTTTAATTTTTTTTTATGCGATTGCTATGACTTTGTATGTATACATGTGGTTTTTCTTTTTTTGTGTATTTTCTGATGGTATTGTAAGGATGAAAAGTAGCGCAGTTGGTTTAGAAATGTAGCTAAGGTTTTCTGAGACTCAGACGGTTTTAACTCACTAGCCACGATTGTACTTTGTCTTACAAGACTTTTGAACAAGGTATGAATCAGACTTGTTTTTGACCAAGCTATTTCACATCCCTGTGTGTGCAATTGAGTTCATTTATGTGGTATTTATCAGGATACCGCCAGTGCCAGATGGGCTTTCAACCGAACCTGTATTGAGGATCACCTAATTAGCTCCACTAACTCCTTTGTTGTATTTAGTTAGATTAATCTGCGGTGTTATCCAGGATGCCATAAGCTAGCTCATCCACATGCAAACATTGATCTGTACGCAAGTTAATGTGACAGATATATCGTCATGCGAGAGGTTTACCGCCAATTATCGATAGGCTATCAACCAAATCGGTACTGAGGCTTGCCTTATGACCTTTTAGAATGCTGAGAGTTCCAGGGATTCAAGTTCAACTCCCTTCTTTTCTTCAATTGTATTGGGATACTTGCTCGTTTGTAGTGATAAGATCACTGTTTATTTTGATTTGTTTTTCTTTTGAGCAAGGGATTGGGGATATGGAGTGATGAAAATCACTATCGTTTGTGCCATTTGATTTGTGCACTGTAGTATGTCAAATATTTGATTTTTGACGTTTTGCAAATTTTTGATGTTTTGCAACTATTGAGAACTAGGGATTCTTAGGGAATTGGGTAGGGAGGATGCTTGTCCTTTTGCCAACTCTCGGCATTCTTGGGGTCATTCGCACAGGGGGATGAGCAAGATAACCGTTTCGCTTTTGGTGACTTGGATTACTGTGCGGGTTTCATCTTTCGTTCACACAACTTAGGAATTGTTTTATGTGTTTTAATTTGTGTTGGGATGTTACGTAACAAGGTGTATTTCAAGTGTAACTCTACCTTCGTAAAATCTGTTTGACTTGATACATTACATGGCTAAAGAGAAAAATGATGACTGAATCATGAAAAACTCTTGATACATTAAAAGACCACTGACTCTAGTGTGGTACAAGGCAATGTTTTTTTGTTGTTTTGTAGAATGAAACAGTGTGGAACAAGGTGGACTAGCAGAGCAATTACAGCCTATGGTGCCCTTGACCTGTATGACCACAAATATGCAATGTATGGATGCAATGCTTGATGCAGCTACATATTTTTGTATTTTTGATGGATTGATTTTTGTGAATATGAAGATGAGGTGCGAGAAGAGCTCTCTATTGATGAATTTGAGTATGCCTAGAAATGAGATGCAAATTTTTGTTGTTTTTGATGATTTTTTATTTTTTTTTATTTTGACCAAGTGATTGTGGAAATCCTTGGAGCATTTTGGGCGATTCTTGTTGGTGACCAAGTGATTGCGATAATCCTTGGAGCTTTTGGGGTGACCAAGTGATTGCGATAATCCTTGGAGCTTTTTGGGGTTGACCAAGTGATTGCGATAATCCTTGGAGCTTTTGGGGTTTGACCAAGTGATTGCGATAATCCTTGGAGCTTTTGGGGTTTGACCAAGTGATTGCGATAATCCTTGGAGCTTTTTGGGTTGACCAAGTGATTGCGATAATCCTTGGAGCTTTTTGGGGTTTTGACCAAGTGATTGCGATAATCCTTGGAGCTTTTGGGGTGACCAAGTGATTGCGATAATCCTTGGAGCTTTTGGGGTGACCAAGTGATTGCGATAATCCTTGGAGCTTTTTGGGTGACCAAGTGATTGCGATAATCCTTGGAGTTTTTTGGGTGACCAAGTGATTGAGATAATCCTTGGAGTTTTTATGGAGCTTTTGGGGTGACCAAGTGATTGCGATAATCCTTGGAGCTTTTGGGGTGACCAAGTGATTGCGATAATCCTTGGAGCTTTTGGGGTGACCAAGTGATTGCGATAATCCTTGGAGCTTTTTGGGGTGACCAAGTGATTGCGATAATCCTTGGAGCTTTTTGGGGTGACCAAGTGATTGCGATAATCCTTGGAGCTTTTTGGGTGACCAAGCAATTGCGATAATCCTTGGAGCTTTTGGGGTGACCAAGTGATTGCGATAATCCTTGGAGCATTTTGGTTTGGATTATGGCTCTTCAGGGGATAGAGGTACCCCTAGCTTGATGGTCTTTACGCTCCGGATCTGGCTCTAGAGGTACGGGCATGAATGGATCGGCCCTATGTGTTGATAGGAGGACGGGGTCTTCCCTCGGTACTGATGTCATGATGGGATCTCGGGGTGGACGGTGCTCATCTTGAATTTGGAGCCATGGATCCAATACTTGGTCCCACCTTGCTGGGTCTACCCACCATTCATGCCCTAGTAGTATGCCCATCTGTCCCATTAGATCTTCATGAGTTAAAGGGCGGTGATGCCGTCGCGCATGTCTGAGATAGTCCATCTCGGTTTCATCTTCCGAATCACTTTCGGAGACCCAAAAATGTTCATTCTCTTCAGCAACTAGTTGCTTGCGACGTTGAGGGCTCTCCTTGTTCCGAGCAAGTTAATCCGGTCCCATTGTGGTTGTTCCACTCTTGGTGGAGGGACCCGATTCTCTTGACACCTGTGTTGGTTCAGCCTGGAACCTCTAAGGGGAATAGCTTCAAAAAGATGTCTGGAAGCCGTTGATGTTCTCTTTGAGGATTAATCTCCGAACTCTCGCCTCTCTCTAGCAAAGGAGAGGGATTACTACTGTTGCCAAGGGTGTTTGTTGACCATGGGAGGTAATCTCCCAATGTATATTCTGTATTTGGGTTGGCATAAGGATCTGGTGCCAATCCCCCCTTGTTGCCTATTTCTAGGCCTTGCATATTTTCGACCAAGATGTCTAAGGGCAGGGGGTGGTTGAACCCTACTCCTGACTTATCATATGGCATCTGGTATCTTGGTTGGCAAAGGACCCGCATCCCTTGCTCATATCTGCCTAGCCCGTATCCATGCCAATTGCATTGGCCGAGATATTTTAGGGCAAAGTCTGGGTTTGACAGATAGTTGATGTTTTCAACAAAAGGCTCTTCGTCTGCTTCCTTTTGTTTGCATGGTTCAAGACCATGATCAAGGCCCCCATACACAAAATTCGTCTGGTTTGGTGGGTAGCCTAGAGGAACAATTGTCCCTATGGGAAGGCGAGGTCTTCCCATGTCTTGTACTGACTCCAATGCAGGGGTTGCCACAACATTTTGCACTAAATACTCCCCCGAGGCCCGTATCGGCCATTTCAACGGTGATTGTTGATGATTGGGTGGGAGGAAACGGGAGTCCTTCCCGAGTCCATTCCATGTTCGGCATTTTAGGAGTCTCCGCTTCGCTGTGTGAGGTGTTTCTTCTATTGATACCGTTGAAATTGTGGGCAACCCCTCTTCTAGGGGCTTAGCCTCTTCCATGATCTGTTTTCCCTTGTCCTTCTATTTGGCCATGGCAAGTGGCGTTGATGATGAAGGAGCAGATGATGAAGGCTCACCTGGCTGGGATTTTGTTGATTTGGTCACCAGTGGTGCCTGCGGTATTGGACCCTGTTTAGATGGATTTAACTGGAAATCCAAATGCGTTGAAGGGAGGGTCGATTGAGGCATGAATTGTACCGCATTGCAATACTTGAAGGGCTCTAAGTCCATTGGGACTACATGTATTTCTCCTTCAAAAGCATACTTTAAGCACCGGTGAGCGATCGAAGGGACACACTTCATGTCCCCGATCCAAGGCCGCCCTAGCGAGTATATTATAAGCCATCTCGCCTTCCAACACATGGCACAATGTAGGTATTGTCTTTTGTCCTACCTAGACAGAAAAACAACTGTGCCGACTGTCGAGCATATTGCATCGTTGAAAGCTCGCAGTGTGTACGTGGAGGCTGTGATGTGAGAGGCTGGCAGCTTCAAATGTTTTAAGGCTGCAGTGGTAATGATGTTACTAGACGAGCCAGTATCTACCAACACTCTCTTGTACGGGATCCCGTTGACCCGCGCGATAACGTGCAGGGGTGGATCTGCCATGTCATTCGATATTGTTTTGACTTCATCTTCTCTGAATGTGATGACCGGCTCCGTACATTGTTTCACATGTCCCACGAAGTTGTTGAAAGAATTTGCTTCGTGAGGCTGTAATTCGATGGCTTTTAAAATGTCCATAAGAGCTTCCCTATGGGGTGTTGACTGTTGAATAAGCTCGTAAATGGATAGCCTAGCCGATGTGGTCCGCAAACTCTGCGTGAGTTTGGTCCGTATCGTGACCTCGGGTCTAGGCGGAGGCAACTGCGTTGGGCGTTGTTGAGGCTGCGATGTTGTCGAAACTTCCCTCGTAGCTACCTCGGGGGCAACTGCTGGGTACTTTTTGTTCCTTGTCACTATACTAATCATTCCCACAAATCCTTGCATGGGAAGATTCTGTCGCACCTCGTTAATCCGGAGAGGTTTTGCCTGTGCTTCGTGGGTGGGCAAAGGGTCCTTGAATACCCCCATTTGTTGATTATTTGGCGCTATGGGGTTGTCCACGGCCAATGTTCTATTGTCGATCAAATCTTGGATTAATTCTTTGAATTTCCAGCATCCATTCAAGTCGTGTCCTCTGCGCCTATGGAATCTACAATACAATTCCTCTCTGTATCCCCTAGGCTTAGGAGCGTTAGGGTCTATAGTTTGGATTTCTGGTAGAGTGACTAAATTTTCCGCTGACAAGCGGTCAAATAGGGAGTCCCTGGACTCCGTGTAAGGGGTGAATTGTCGCCTAGGGCGACGCTTGCGATTCTTCTCCTGCCTTCTATTATCTCTTTCATAACCAGGAGGCATTGCCTAGTAATTAGCCTTTTGGGGCTGCATTTCTTGCACGGGCACGGGAACATTTATCGCAACTTGGTTAACCGCAGCGTGTTGTGATTGCGTTGTCCCGGTCTTAGTGGTTTTATTCCACTCTTTCTTTTTAGGCTTGGCGATTGCGCCTTCGCCTATTTTGATCTCTTCTATAACTCGGCTTGCGCCAAAGCTTCTTCTAAGCTGGCGTATTGCTTTGCAGTCTGCAATAGCCCGAGAGATCGATTTCAAGCAACTTTTTGCGAACATCTGTGTGAGATCAGACATAGGGGGACGGTAGGGTAACTTAGAAAGCAAAGCTCTCCATCGATTCCCGTATGCTGCCATTGTTTCTTCCTCAAATTGCTTGAGGCTAGCCAGATCACTCAGTGATGCCTTCTTCCTTGTGTTGAAGGCAAAGCGTTCAAGAAACGCATCTACTAATTGATCTAGGTTTCTTATGTTGTGTTTGGGTAATTGTGTGAACCAATCCGAGGCGGGGCCTACGAATGTGGTTATGAATGTTCTAAGCAACAATGCGTCATTATCTTGGATGCCGAAGCATTGGCTTAGAAATCTTGTAACATGTTCTTGTGCGTCCTCTTCACCTTTAAAGATTGCCAATTGAGGCAACTTGAAGTGTTCGGGGTAAAGAGGTGTAGGTACTGAGGGATGCACTGGATGACTGCGGAGTTGACGTAATGTGGGCTTTTGATGCCCAGAAGCTTTTGTCTCCACAGACTCCAAACGCTCTAATAGCGCTTTGTATGCATCGAAAGATTTTATTTCTTCCTCTTTTGTTCGCTCCCGTTGTGAGTTATGGAAGACTGGAGGCCTATGGAGGGGTGGCCGAATGGCAACCCTCCTGCCTTGATGGGGAGTTTCAGCATATTCTATTTCTGGTTCGTACTCCTCATAAAGTTCTTGAGGAGTCTCTGGGCGAGACCTATGACCTTGATTGAGTCCCTGCTGAAGGTACCCATCATTGTTTCGGGGAGTGGCCTCCCTCTCGGGTCTATAAGGTCTCGGAGGCAAAGCTTGACGAGGTCGTGGAGACCCGTCCTGCACCAACGGATTATGCCTCTCATATTGTTCGGCTCTTTGGGTGCGAGGGGTTGGCCCCCTCTCAGGTAGTTCATAGCGTAACTCATCCGCTTCGCGTTGCATGCGCTCTCTATCCAAGCGGTGTCGATACTCTATCTCCTGATGACTTTGTTTAAGCCGCATGATTTGGGCTTGACGGGTGGCATGTCTAGCGACTATCGGGTCAATTTGGTCTACCCTATTTTTCTCAGGAGGTTTGAATGTTTCTCCTATGTGTTTGCCTCGATTTTGATGATCTAAAATTTCAATGGGTCGCTTCCCTCTGTCGAGGTAGGCGACATGTACTTGAGGCTCTGCCTCGATGTATGATCATGATACCTAGCAAGTGCGGAAATGCAAGGTTCCCACGCTATTTTTTGTCCTCGAGGAATGCGATGGCTTTCCTCGTACTCTCTTTCATGGGTTTGAAAGGGGCGGGCGGAGTTAGCTCGCCCTGTGTAAGGAGCCCTACGCTCCGGATTTTGTCTTTCCGTCTTGATGGGAGGTAAAGAAGGGATGCCATATCCACGTTGTCCCTCCAAATGGATAGTGTGCCTCTCTAGCGCTTCATCGCGCTATGGCCACTCATGTCTAACCTTAAAAGGTGATTCTCTGTTTACATCAAGGTCTACATGTAGGGCGTCTTCCCGAAAGGGGCTGTTTTGAATGGGCATACCCCATCGAGGATTCTGACATGGATTCTTTTGTAGGCCAGACCGATAAGGCGGTATGACCAAGTCCTCAGGACTGAAGCGAAGGCGACTTGTGCCTGCTTCTTGTGTACCTTCCGGAGCTTCTGCCCTTGATTGGGCTTGGCTACGGGTGTACACCATTGCGTTGCTTCTCTACTATCTAAGTAGATTTTTATCTCGTTTATGATGATTTTTCTTTTTGTCTACACTAAGTAGAAATGAACACACACATACACAAACCGTGATTATCTCTTTTAAGGATTAATGGTGTGCCCTAAACTGGTTTAGTGCATTTTGATGTTTTGTTTTGTTTTTTGTAGGTTTTTGAAGAACGTTTAAATGCATTATGACGGCTCATATAACTCCCAAAATGGTAGCCCCTTCAATATACCAACCAGGCCGATATACCAACCTCTCTATATACCCGCCCTTACGAGAGGGAGACTATAGGTACGTGAGAGCAGAAGGTACATGGTACGTAGGCGGTACGGAAGGGGGATTGTCCTGTTAATGGCACCTACCATAGAAGACTTATCCTCGCGCGCATGGGAATCACCCCAACGACACTCGGTCAGCTTTCATCGGGATTTACGCCTAACAACAGTGACAATCGGGAAATGGATGCAAAGCTAAGCCAAGGTGGTGATGAACCCACCGTTGGTCTTGCTCAAGGGCTGGGGTCTTACGACCAGCTCCTTGGTTTAAAATTATTGCGTGAAGTGTGTGGGATTCATTTTATTTAACGAAAATGAAACAAGCATAAATGACTTTCCCTAAGCAATGCGAGGATAAACTAAAAACAACCAAAGAAACAGAAATAGAAACAGAAAAATTTAACAGAGATTATAAAAATCCCTACCTCTTCTCTGCCTGGACCGGTTGCTTCTGAATTTCTGCTCTAAAAATCTATAGGCAAGAATTCGTCCCTCTGTGAGACGAATTTCAGAACAGAATTCGTCCCTGCCAGAGACGAATTTGAATTCGTCTCAAGGTCAGACGAATTACAGTAAAGAATTCGTCACGATCGAGAGACGAATAACGATCGAACAAAAAAAAAAATGTACCTATCAAGCACAAAACACAAAAATTTAATCAGTTTCTGTGATCTTAAAAACCAGGGAACAAGGTCCCACCGTGATCGCCACTGAAAGCACGAGATTTCGGGCGAAGGAAACACTAATTGCGATGCATTCAAAATCAAATACGCTTAAGTCCTAGAAATGTAGAATGCATGAAATGAAAGAGACGCATTGAAATGAGATACAAGAAAATGGAGAAAACACAGCCCTTTCATTAAACTCTCTTGATCTCTATTACAAATACGCCTCCTCCCTTTTCAGGGGCTAGGAGCGTTAAAAGAATTTGATTACAATCGAGACTTAAGGTTCCTTTTTTCGCGTGCCCACACTTGAAATGGGCGGGCCAAGATGATGTCGCCGCTGATGTTGATGAGTCCTTGACCTCTGCTGCTCCTCCTCTGAACAAAGAAACAACGAAGATGTCAGTAGCACCCGCTGCACATAAGAAGTGTTTGTTCTCTAAAATCGCCAAAAGATGCATACAAACATTTGTCTCGAAACGAGTGAGTAAAATGACTCTAAATGACCCGAAAACCGACGAGAAGATAGAAGATATTACCAGAAGGCCATTGCCACAGAGACAGTCGGCCAATCTGCCTTCACCTGGAATTCGTCCCTGGGCAGGACGAATTCTGACTGCAATTCGTCCCTGGGTGGGACGAATTCTACTGTGTTGGAAAAGCCGAACTGACACCGCTCCAATGTCGAATCCCGAGACCTCCAAAACACCTGCAAATAGAGGGGTTATGTAATTGGGGCCATTTTGGGACGACCCAGATGGTCGGATTCTCCCAATTTGGCCTCTATCCTCGGGAATTCGATATCGCCACCTGCAAGTTAGTAGGACAACAAAGCGACAAAAGGCATGATAAAATCTGATCAAAATGTTATGAAATTGAAGCTATGAGTTAACCAAATAGAATAACATGAGATGCAACCTGAAACAATAATCTAGAATGCTTTTAAAACAAAACTTAGAAAGTGCGGGGGTGCCCAAGTGGGCCTCCCACCGTTGGCACTTGATTTCGGAGCCAATCCACTAGGGATGGGCCCAAAACCTCTTAGGATTGGGATGTCTACAAATTGGTGGTGTAAGGTGGTCAAATGTTGGATTTGGGTTGGATCCACGCTTCCAAAAGCCACCCAATAACCTCCCTTGCAAAAGAGATTAGTGGATGTGAGAAGGTGAATCAAAAGGGATGCAAGTGGGTATTCAATCGGACAACACTTCGTTGCTTGAAATCGCCTCCAATCTGTCCTTTTGGGTGAGAAAAGTCCCACCTTTTATAGACCCATGGGGTCTCTTTTGAGAGGGAAGCATAAGCGCCATGTGTTGGTCATAGGTGCCATGTGGCGGTCATGTCTTCCCATGAGGGAGGGGAGTCCTCCATGACTTGGGCTTTCATAACTGCCCTTGTGACAGTCCTCTAACGGCCTATCTGTCCACCCACACACGCGTGCGAGGCAGGAGTCATCAACTGACTGTCTCTGGCTGCCACTTGGCGCCATTCTTCTTTTTGCCCGTTAAACTCAGAATTCGTCCCTACCAGAGACGAATTCAGAATTCGTCTCTGGGTGAGACGGATTCCATTTAGAATTCGTCCCCGGGTGAGACGAATACTGAGCAAAGTGTCTAAATGTGCCAAATTGCCTCTTGACCTTACAAAATTGCTATGAAAGTGGTTAGGACCACTGTTTGACCTCTGAGGGCTGCCCTGGGGGCTGTATTTGTCAAAGCAATTAGTGTTTGCAGTCACATAATCGGATTGGTGCTGTTTTGGTGTCTACAAACCCTTTCATAAATTTTGAAGAAACTCATCCATGTCATTCCTCTCTAATTGTGTTATTTCATTAGTTTGTTAAAGGAGAAATTGAGCATCAGTAATTCAGTTACATATGTTTTGAGTCATAGAATGCAATTTTTGGAAGCATACAGGGCACTCTGGATTTATTCAATTGAGACATAACTATTGATGAAAAAGTTTTCAAGGTGATTACTCAAGTAATTGAGCATGCTTCATTATAAAAATAAACCATTTAAAATAAATTTCCCTGGGCAATTATTCATATTCATCTAGAAGAATATATATATATATATATATATATATATATATATATATATATATATATATATATATATATATATATATATATATGCAATTATTCTTGCTCATTCTATCACCCTAGAGTGCAGAGACCAATGCTTTTTTTTGTTGTGGTCAACTGGTTGTATGTGGAGAGCATGTTTCCTATCTCTTGCTATTTATTAGTAAGATTTGAACTGGACAACATGTGGTCATTAGTGAGACCACTTTTTCATTGAGCCATAGTATGGGTTCCAATGCACAAACCAAGAATGGAAATACACATGTAAGAAACAAAAGTACTTTAGCAAATTTTTAATTGATAAATAAATGCATTATATTATCAACAATAGTCCTTAAAGAATCTCACGTGCAAATATTTTGTATTCATCAATTCCTTTTCAAATCTTTCCAAGTGTTTGTAAAGAAGCATGATTTACTATCCCTAATATTATACTACTAACATATGCTAAACATTACCAGTGAATAGATGATGTCATTAAATATTAGAGCTTCAGTTCCTTAATTTATGTTTTCATCATCCTAGTGTACAATTGTGATTCCTCTATGTATGATTACTCTATTATATGTTATGACATTTCTTCAACACCAATTTTTATAGGGGTACTAAGAAGTAACATTCTTAATGCACGTACAATCTAAATTTAGAAGTACAAATATAGATGAATTTACAACCTAAGCCCTCCATATAATAAGAAAATGTCTAAACATCCCTACCTTCCCCAACCATAAAATATGAGGTGAGAGGGTATCCTGAGACTTCCGTCAAATACATAAATATCCATATATGCAAATCAAGTACTTTTTCTAAGGACTAGGACTAAGAGTCAAATATGAAACATCAATTTTATAACTAACACTCACTCCACACAATAAAACTTCATTTCAACACATTAATACAACATGCATGCATGATTAGAATCTTAATCATATGCCCTACTAGCACTTGCATTCTCTCTCTTTACCAAATTACCTTCTTGTATCTGACTGGAAAACCTCATTCTTAGGATACCTACTCATCTCACTCCTAGCTTGGATGCCCATTAAATTTTGGGGTTGGTGAATGGACCTTTTATCCTTGAAATTTGAGGGTTGGTGAATGGGCATTTTGTGTGCTCCATCACATTGTAATAAATTTAAGTGAGCCATGTATGTATTATTGTGTATGACCTATTCTCTTTTCTATATCTATGCATTAAATTTTTTATCCAAAAGGGTGTCATTTTAAATTAAAAAATGCAATTTACACTATTAGCTTGTCTATTACGGATTTTATGAGTATGGGGTTAGACTTTTAACATCTTTATATTTTCATATGCTCGAATACATGGTATAACTTAAAATAAATCATAAACCATATAGGGTTGTTTGAGGTATTCTTGATGTTTGAGGTATTCTCTTGCATATCTCTATTTCTATTGGTTGAGCATTCTATAAACTATCATTACAAAATTTATTTCAGTTGTGCCTTCGAAGTCTATTTATATCATTAATATTTGTTCAAATGTGCATGTTATTCAATGTACAGATACATGTCCACTAATTATGAAATATACATGTGCAGAAGTTATATCAGGTACCCTTCTCTACATTCATGATGATTTTAAATCTATGAATGAGACCACCTTCTTACAGGTACAAGTAGATTCCATATCTATTTACCTTTGACCTTTTCATTTTATCATTTAGTAAATTGTGGATAAAATCCTATTGGACTTGATTTGATAGGAAACTATTTTTAGTATGGCAATATTTGGTGTTATTATCTGAGCTGGAATAAGTGGATGGATTAATGATACTTATGGGTGCAAAATCACTACTATAACAACTAAAATATTTATTTATTCTTGGATCTATAGCCATGGATGCTTCTAAATATCCATATGTTCTGATAGCTAGCAGGTTGTTGGTGGGTTAAGGTGTTGGGATTACATCAATTAAGCTAGAAGGTTGTTGGTGGGTTTAGGTGTTGGGATTGGATCAATTACTGCTCCTTTTTATATATCTAAAATTTCACCTTATGAAATAAAGGAAGCTCTAGTGAGTACAAGTACATTGATGATGACTTTTGGGTAATTTCTATCATATCTTGTGAATCTAGCATTTATTGAGGCAAAATTTATGTATTGATAAATTTTCATATACAATACTTTTGCCTTGGTAAAAGTATTTTTAACTTTGCAACTAAGTCAATATTTCCTGCATTTAATTTCATTGGTTTTATCCCCCACACCCAAAAAAATTCTAAATACATGTTATGCCATAAAAGAGTTAGTAAAAATAGTATGAGAGCATGACATGATTTCCTTGGTATTTGGGAATCACATCAAGGGTTGGTTGGAGAGCATAATATTTCACAAAATAGTTAGCTTTAAATATTCCTTTAGTCAAAGCCTATAAATCATGTTATTCTCCTCATTTTAGTATTATGAAAAATATGATCCAACTATTTGGGGTTTAGCCTAAATTTAATCTCTCCTTTTTTACATTTTTTCTATTGTATATGTAGAAGGGACTAAGTTGATCATAATCTAAGAGTATTTGTTAAGAATTTTGTGGTTGGTATTTATTATAGTTGTGGGGTACATGTTTTTCACTATACTTGTATAAAGGAGTAGGTTCATCATAATCTAAAAGTTTAATTAGGAATTTTGTTGTTGGTATTTATGTAGAGAATTAAAATTATACATGGAATACTAATGCTTAATGAGTAGTAACAATAAGCTGCAATTGGTGTTGCTTTCATCACTAACTTTTGATTTTACTTTGTAGGTACTAGGAACATGGCACTGGATGGTAGGTGCAATAGTGTACCTACTACTTTACAACTTGTATTTATGCGGTTCTTGTATGATTCACCAAATTGGCTCTTTATTAAAGTATTATTTCTGTGTAAAGATATTGATATCTTATGAAGGTTAAATATGCTTATTTAGAATGTCCTTATCCATACTTCCTCTAAATACAAAACAAGCAAGCTCAAGCTATTGCATTTGTAGAAAATATTTATGACCCATACCATCTAATAAGTTATATTGAACAACAAAGCTTCAAGAGAGGGACTTGCAAAGAAAAATATCTTATGTTGACCTATTAAAATCTAAGGAGTTAAGGCTTAATTTACTTGTTGGTGTTGGACTTTAAGTACACAACTACAAATAATTATACTTATTTATTTCACCTGTTGTATTGGATTAGGGAAATTGTAAGTATAATTTTTGGTAGCTTTTTTGACTCTTTTTTTAAGTGGTGATATATATCATGGATTGATGTTGACACAGTTTTTATTTGATGTAATGAATCACCATTGAAAAACAACCCCCTTCCAACACAAAATCCTAAATCTGTGTATCTGATAAAAACCCCAAACCTAAATCAAACACCACAAAACCCACATCAAATCAACTCTCCAAAACCCACACCTACCACAAAATCCTATCATCCAAAAACTATATCTAACAAATATACCACCAAACCAAAATAAACCTCACTGTATAAAAAACAAAAAAGCTCCACATTTAACTCTAAATAATAGTAAACCAACCCCAACCCAAGACTACCACTACCAAACCCACATCAAATAAACTATCCATGCCCACACCACCATTAAAAACCTTCATCCAAAACCTAACCCGAGCCATCGAATAAACCACCATTGCACAAGAGAATTTAAGATATAAAAAAAGCAAGCAATCCTATCCCTTCTCAGCCAAAATTTGATCCAAAAGACCAAAATAAAAATAAAAAACACAAGAAAAACCAATATTTACTCACTCATAAACTACGATTGGAATGGATAAAAATCCCTAAAATATCAAGAGCCAAAAAAAGTAGTAGAGAATACCCTATCAAACCCTAGTAATGAGTTTATCTAGAAAATGCATGATCAAGAACCTGCAAATGCTCTTCTATTTCCTCAAAAAAATGTGTGTTCTATGCCCTCTCGAAGGCCTCATCCCTCTCACTTGTATAGAAAGGGAGAACAATAGAGAAGCCAATCCTAAAAAAAATTGTGTTCTATGCCCTCTCGAGGGACTCATCCCTCTCACTTGTATAGAAAGGGAGAAAAATAGATAAGCCAATTGAGGTAAATTAAAAATCCGTGATGAAATGAAATGCAAATTTCATTGATTTTGAGTTTTGAATTTTTGCAAAATTTTGAGCTTCTTTTATTGGATATTCTACAAATATTCAATTGGATAGTAAAGCATCATAGATTAGATGGGTGGAAAGAAACGATTTACCCTATTATTTATAAATGTTTTGTGGTTTAAGAGGGAACATTTTGGTGAAATTGGGAGGACGGAGAAAGTTCTTAAAAGGTATGGTGTATAAATAATTTACCCTCTTATTTATCCCTAAGAGGGTAGTTTAAAACCACCCTCATCCCGAAGAGGATGTCTTATAATCGCCCTCTTAGGGTGACTCTAAGAGTGTGGTTACCCTAAGAGGATGGTTTTAAACTACCCTCTTAGGATCTATTAGGGTGGTTTTTTACCACCATAAAAAGCCACCTTATTTTTTCCACCCTTAAAAACCTTTTTTGATGTAGTGCAAAATATCATGAAAGTAAACAACCACAAAATTTTCAAGAAAATGCTTAAAGACCTCATTATTTAAACCTCATAAAATTACTAGGTGCATTTTTCAACCCAAATCGCATAACTAACCATTCATACAATCCCTTTTTCATCTTAAACACACTATTCCAGTCATCTCATTCTTTGATTTGAATTTTAAATTAGTCTTTATGAAATATTATGCTCCACTGAAAAACACCATCAAGTCATCCATACGAGGTAATGGAACCTATATCGTATTATAATCTTATTGATTTCTCATGTGTTTGTGCACATAATCCATTCCTCTCCTTTTTGGATGCTAGTACAATTGGCATTGTACATGGGTTCAGGATCTTCTTGATTAGTCCCTTATACAATAGATCTTGGACTTGTTTATTCATATTTTCATTGTTATCCTATAGGCTTCCTTGTTTGGCAAATTTCATCCGAGTATGAAATATATGTTATGAATAATGCTCTTCATAGGTGGTAACCCATTGGGTAAAATTTTTGAATAATATCAACATATTCTTCCAAAAAAATCCTTTAGTTTAGGTGGAATTTCAATCATCATATTCGATGCCTCATCTTACATGAGTTTAGCAATGAAAGCAAAACATGCTTCTCCCTTCATCTCCTTCAAGAATTGTTTTTTAAATATTATGTAGAATTTAGCAATGAAATCAAACATAAATCCATAAATATGATGTCATATAGAATTGTACCCTTATAAGACCAAAACTAGAAATTTACCATACATTGTTTGATTACCAAAATCTAGCGCCCATTTTTTAACCATGATACTTTGTAAGGATTTGGATGCTCCATCCTATTCAAACTAGGTTTCTCTACCATATCTATTTGCACCTAGAGTTTTTTGCTTCCACTATCCATAATCACCTTGCAACATTTGTCCGTTGAATTTACAAATTTTTCTGAACAAGTTTATTCTATTCTTAGTTTCATGTGTCTCCTTTGCTAGTTTCAACAACACCCTTCTCATCATAAGTGATTATACTTATTCCAGTTCCTCCATATGTCTTTGTGAGGCTACACTTTCTTCATTTGCTTTCATAATATGGTTACGAGATTAAAATTTCTTCATTTGCTTTCATAATATGGTTACATGATTCCTTTCCACACTCACTGGTTTATTTTTCTTGAAGGAATTCATATGCCTGATGAACAACTTCTTCACATTTATAACAAATTTGGGGAATCCTCTATCATAAAATCTACTTCCTCTAAACAATTTTTTTTTTTACCTATAATTTTTAGAAGTACTAGATTCTCCATATTGTCTTTGTTGTCATCTTCCATTGTTGTTTTGCCCACTTCCTTGAGAGAACTATCTTTTTCCTCTAGCATTATTTTATTACCTACAAAAAAAATTTCCACTACCTTGACTACATATTTATATGTCTCCTTAATAGTTATAATTTAAATCATATCAATATCATCTTATGTCGACAATATTAATCCATTTATGTATATTGTTAATATCTTCTCATCATCTTCTATATGATCTACTCTTATAGTCAATTTATAAAACTCATTCATAAATTGTTTTTCTCCTAAATATTTTTTCTTAAATTTTTGGAGTCTTCTAAACAATCCAATTTCATAATATGTATATAATAACTTATACTTCAACATAGATTCCAATTTTTCCCATGCTCGAATTCTATCCTTATCCTTTCATTATATTTTAGTTTGGAGATGACTCAATCAAATTGAAACATGTCCTTTCAATTTTGTATATGCAAATTTGATCCATTTTGGATCCTCCATAGATTCATAGTCAAATAATATCTCCATGTCAATTACCCAATCCATTAACTCTTTTGAGTTTAAGCTTTAGCTTCCATTAAAATTGAGAGTATCCATCTTTGGTTTACATCCCATGCTTGAGATTTTCCATTGCTCTAGTTCTTCCCCTTGCTATTCATATCAATCCTTAGCATGATCAATTTCCTCCTATTCATTATAACTAATCTCCTAATGATGAATGCCTCTCCTTTGAGTAATCTCAATTGCATATATCCTTGCAATGATTCCTCTTAATATTTCCACTCTATCCACTTTTTGAAGTGCCAAACTATGCAATATTCATCTTTCTCATGTGTCATATTTCCTTCATTACATATTGGATAATTTATCTATGAATACAAGCGAAGGTATCCACCATAGTATGACCTCCAAAAGGAGCACAAATTTTCAATACATCAAATGTGTGGCCTCCAAATCAATACAACTCATTGTGTCAATAATTTTTCTATGAAGACAAGCAAAGCTAATCCACCATAGATCGACCTCCATAAGGAGCACAAATTTTCAATACATCAAACGTGTGGCCTCCAAATAAATACAATACAATAGAGTCCCATGAGATAGTATTGCAAAATGAAAAATTCTTGTGATGACAGTGAGATGATACAACAAAATTCCCTTATACAAAATAGACAAATACATGATGAAAACTTGTGTTACATCTCAATATGAGAGTTAGCTAGACAATTTCCTTCATGATTATACTCACCACTATGAACCCCAAGACAGCATTTCCTAGTCATTACTTTACTAGATAATTCCCTTTATATGGATCTTAGTTTTTCTATGATGGAAAGACTTATAAGGCAATTTTTCTTCTTTTAGAATAGCTTTATTATTGCTTCCTCTCTAGCACTATCTTCACTTTTATTACAACAAAATATTATACTCAAATACAATCTTACATAAACTACTCTATACTCTAAACAATTTAAAATATATAACAATCTTGCATAGACTATTCCATACACTAAACAATTTACAAGATATAAATTCAAAAATTTAATACATTCACAATTCATAGAAAAAATTGAGATGAAAAGTTAATATTATTGTCAAATATGTATATTACAATATCTTTCTTTTTTATAAGTAACTAAAACCATTTCCATATGTTTCTCACTTACTCTTCCTCTATCGCTCTCCATGGAAATTTCCTCCTCTTCTTGTCTTTTAATTTTATATACAAGGATCAAAATTACTAGAATGGTCCACAATCATTACATTAAAACCTTAATATAAAAAAAATTAAATTTCTTGGATTCTTTGCAATATTGTTTACTTTATTTTTTGAGTTTAGGACCTCATAAAATTTAATGTCATTGGTTGGATTCTTTGCAATATTGATTATTTTCTTTGTTTAGTTTAAGAAATCATGAAATTTAATATCCCATTTTTGGATTATTTGCAATATTGTTTACTTTCTTTGTTGAATTTAGGACCTCATGAAGTTTAATATCCCATTGTTTGGATTCTTTGCAATATTGTTTGCTTTCTTTATTGAGTTTAGGACCTCATAAATTTTTTTAACAAATATTCCATTTGTTTATCCATTTATCATTTTGTATTATCTATTAATGTATAATTGTTCTTTTATTTCTTAAAATTTTAATCCACATAATTGTTAGCAAATGCACCAAAATATCATAGAGTTATAATTCCTAATATTTTATAATCTCACATATGATCTCTTTTAATCATAATAATAACAATATTAACATAATTCTTTGTTGTTAGCAAATGGACAAACATATCATAGGGTTATAATTCCTAAAATATTTTAATCTCTCGTATGATATCTTTTAATCATGTTAATAACAATATTAACATAATTATTTATTAGAACTCTATCTTCAATACTCTTTATATAGATAAATTAAACTCTTTATTTGTTTCCATTCTTCTACCTCTTGGTCCTTGGTTGATAAGTATTTGGAAGTTCTTTTCGATCACTCAACCACACCTAGTGTTCCCTTTAATATTTGTTGAAAGACATCATAACTTCTTCCCTCATCTTTCATTAATTCTTCTTCCCTCCTCTTTCATTCATTATTCTACCTCTTCGCTTATGAGGATTTGGAAGATCTTTTCTATCACTTAGACCCCTTTAATTTTTGTTGAAAGCCATCATGACATTTAGAGATATGGTTTTCCCTTTTTTATCTCAAACCTCATCTTGGATCCACACATTATCATGTCGTTAATCATAATTTTGAATTAGGACAAATAACACCATTAGTAGTTCTTACCATGAAGCAAATGATTTCCCCTATGCATAGTCTAAAAATAAGGATCCACAATGCATAGTCCGAAAATAAGGATCCATAATTAAAAAATAGAGTGAGTAGGATTATACTAATCGTATTCATCCTATAGTTCATGGATATAATTAAAATAATTTCATAATATTACAGTGAGTAGGATTGTGGATATAATTAAAATCATGCGATATTAAAGGTTACTCAAATGGTTACTGAATAGATTATAATTCCTAGGATCATATAATCTCACACATGTGATTTCATTATTGAAAATTTTATTGATAAGAGATCATTCTTTGATATTATTGCATAGCATCAAGTTCTATCATTATTTTTTATTCTTATATAAGATAAATTTCTATCTTCAATATTTTTGATAAGAGTCTCATTTATATAGATAAATGAGACTCTTCATATGCACTTTCAGTTCCACTTTCTTCCCTCTTTCATTCATTTTCATAAAAACTTTATGTTCCACTTTATTCCCTCCTATTTCATTCATTATTCTACCCCTTTGTCCTTAACTAATTAGTATTTATCCTTTTTATTATTTATCTTTTCAAATCACTCAGCCACAGCTAATGTTCCCTTTAATCTTCTTCTCTCCTCTTTCATTCATTCTTCTGCATCTTCATGGAAAGGGACTCTTTATATGCACTTTCTATTCCACTTTATTCCCTCATATTTCATTCATTCTTCTAACTATTCCTCCTTTAACTGATTATTATTTATATTTTTGATCACTCAACCACACCTATTGTTCCCTTTAATCTTCTTCCCTCCTCTTTCATTAATTCTTCTACCTCTTCATCCTTGGTTAATGAGTATTTGAAAGTTCTTTTTAATCACTCAACCACACCTAGTGTTCCATTTAATATTCATTGAAATCCATCATAACCTTTGAATATCTAGCCCTCCCTTATCTCGAACCTTCTCTTGGGTTCGCACACACCATTAATTATAATTTTGAGTTATTAATTTTTGGGTTCGCACACACCATTAACTATAATTTTGAGTTATTAATTTTAAGTTAGGTAAAATGGTAACTCATTATAATTTTTAGTTATTAATTTTAAGTTAGAGCAAATTACACCACACATAATTCTCGTCATGAAGCAAACGATTTCCCCTACGCATGGTTAGAACCAAAGGATCCACACTTCTAAAAAAAATAATCATTAATTTTAAGTTAGGGAAAATGGTAACTCATTATAATTTTGAGTTATTAATTTTATAAGTAACTAAAACCTTTGCCATATGTTTCTCCCTTACTTGTCCTCTATTTCTCTCTATGGAAATTTCCTCCTCTTCTTCTATTTTATTTTTATATAGAAGTGTGGAAATTACTAGAATGGTCCATAATCATTACATTAAAAAACCTTAATATACAAAAAATTAAATTACTTGGATTCTTTGCAATATTGTTTACTTTATTTTTTGAGTTTAGGACCTCATAAAATTTAATGTCATTGGTTGGATTCTTTGCAATATTGTTTATTTTCTTTGTTTAGTTTAAGAAATCATGAAATTTAATATCCCATTTTTGGATTATTTGCAATATTGTTTACTTTCTTTGTTGAATTTAGGACCTCATGAAATTTAATATCCCATTGTTTGGATTCTTTGCAATATTGTTTGATTTCTTTGTTGAGTTTAGGACCTCATAAATTTTTTTAACAAATATTCCATTTGTTTATCCATTTATCATTTTGTATTATCTATTAATGTATAATTGTTCTTTTATTTCTTAAAATTTTCATCCACATAATTGTTAGCAAATGCACCAAAATATCATAGAGTTATAATTCCTAATATTTTATAATCTCACATATGATCTCTTTTAATCATAATAATAACAATATTAACATAATTCTTTGTTGTTAGCAAATGGACAAACATATCATAGGTTATAATTCCTAAAATATTTTAATCTCTCGTATGATATCATTTAATCATGTTAATAACAATATTAACATAATTATTTATTAGAACTCTATCCTCAATACTCTTTATATAGATAAATGAAACTCTTTATTTGTTTCCATTCTTCTACCTCTTGGTCCTTGGCTGATAAGTATTTGGAAGTTTTTTTTTATCACTCAACCACACCTAGTGTTCCCTTTAATATTTGTTGAAAGCCATTATAACTCCTTCTCTCCTCTTTCATTCATTCTTATTCCCTCATCTTTCATTCATTCTTCTAACTACCTCTTGGCTTATGAGGATTTGGAAGTTCTTTTCTATCACTTAGCCCCCTTTAATTTTTGTTGAAATTCATCATGACTTTTAGATATCTATCCCTCCCTTGGTTATCTCAAACCTCCTCTTGGATCCACACATTATCACACCGTTAATCATAATTTTGAGTTGGGAAAAATAACACCATGAGTAGTTCTTACCATGAAGCAAACAATTTCCCCTATGCATAGTCCCAAAATAAGGATCCACACTTAAAAAATAGAGGGAGTAGGATTTTATTGGTCGTATTCATCCTATAGTTCATGGATATAATTAAAATAATTTTATAGTTCATGGATATAATTAAAATCATTTGATAAGGTTAGAGTGAGTAGGATTGTGGATATAATTCATGGATATAATTAAAATCCTACGATATTAAAGGTTACTCAAATGGTTACTGAATATATTATAATTCCTAGGATCATATAATCTCACACATGTGATTTCATTAATGAAAACTTTATTGATAAAAGATCATTCTTTGTTATTATTGCATAACATAAAGTTCTATAATTCTTTGTTATTCTTATATAAGATAAATTTCTATCTTCAATATATAACTATTGATAAGAGTCGTGTTTATATAGATAAATGAGACACTTCATATGCACTTTCTATTCCACTTTCTTCCCTCCTCTTTCATTCATTTTCATTTTCATATGCACTTTCTGTTCCACTTTATTCCCCCCTCTTTCATTCATTCTTCTACCTCTTCATCCTTAACTAATTATTATTTATCTTTTTGAATCACTTGTCACACCTAATGTTCCCTTTAATGTTCTGCCCTCCTCTTTCATTCATTCTTCTCCATCTTCATGGAAAATGACTCTTTATATGCAATTTATATTCCACTTTATTCCCTCCTCTTTCATTCATTATTCTAACTATTCATCCTTTAAATCATTAATATTTATCTTTTCGATCACTCAACCACACCTATTGTTCCCTTTAATCTTCTTCCCTCCTCTTTCATTCATTCTTCTACCTCTTCGTCATTGGTTGAGTATTTGAAAGTTATTTTTAATCACTCAACCATACCTAGTGTTCCATTTAATATTCGTTGAAAGCCATCATAACCTTTGAATATCTATCCCTCCCTTATCTGGAACCTAATCTTTGGTTCACACACATTATAACATCGTTAATCATAATTTTGAGCTATTAATTTTAATTTAGTGCAAATGGTAACTCATTATAGTTGTGAGTTATTAATATTAATTTAGGGCATATGAGTTATTAATATTAATTTAGGGCATATGACACCACACGTAATTCTCATCATGAAACAAATGATTTCCCCTAGGCATGGTCTGAAACAAAGGATCCACACTTTAAAAAATAGAGTGAGTAGCACTATAGTGGTCATATTGGTCCTATAGTTCATGGATATAATTAATATAATAATCTAATGTAAAAGTAATTAATGTTTAAATATTAAAGTTTAATAGTGTGAGTAGGATTATAGTGGTCCTATTGGTCCTATAGTTCATGGATATAATTAATATAATTAAAATCATTTCATCGCATGTAAAAGTAATTAATGGTTAAAGGTTAGAGTGAGTAAGATTGTGGATATAATTCATGGATATAATTATAAATATTTTATCCCATTATACGGGTCCTATAGTTTGTGGATCAACGGATGTAATTAAAATTTGTGATTGTAAATAAAATTAAATTTGTGATTGTAATTAAAATTATTTCATTATTTAATTACAATTCAGGCTGAAAATTTAAATCTACCCACTCAAATAGATGGGAGAGAACACCTCTTTAAAACCCATGTATCCACTTTATCATCATTCTGTCATCGGTTATTGCTCTCCAAAGTTCAATTTTTGGAATGTATTTTATTCCTTTTAGCTCATTTAATCAATTATTTTTTATTCGGTTGGTTTATCTATAGCCCAGAACTTAGGTTTGAATGGGTCGAGCGCACGGTAAAGGATGAGCCCTCTGAATCACCCAAATAAAATAGTGAGCCCTCTAGATCACCCAAATAAAATAGAAATACTAGTGACCAACAATGCTTAAGATTAAAAGGGCCTCTCTATCTCTGGATCACCCAGTTAAATAGAAATCCTACTAAGTGACAATGCTTAAGATTATAAAGGCCTCTCTATCTCCCTATCGATAGGGGTCTCATGATCAGGAACATATCACAAAATCACCCCCACCCCCTACTATAGATGGTTTGGATAGTTTGGATAGGGCTCCGTGATCTCATGTCATCGCCTAGGGGTGTCGGTTGTAGTTAACGTATTTAAACTAATTTTATATTATTAATATGAAATTACTCCCTCGACACAAACCAATAATTATATAGCTATAAAATAAGTAGATTCAAAAACTTCTATTACTTTTTTATAAATAAATAAGTTCCTTTCTTCGAAACAGTATTTCTAAAGGCATTAATTAAATTAAAAGTGAATTACGAATCAAAACAACAATCATTTACATCATTAACAACTATCACAATGACATACTCTACAATGGACCACATTATTAATAAGATTATTTCATCCTTTACAAGCATTTTTGCAATATAAGCAAATTTTACCTTTTAACCAGGATCTGGGAACATTACAAACACACTCGGATCGCAGTATTGAATGCAACTCTTAAAAAATTTCTATAACAGATAAAAGTCATAGAATGCATGAAAGAAAACCACTCGAATAACCTTTGAAGTTCTTTAAAATTATATTTCTCCAAGGAAGCCAAATTTTAAGAAGAGAACAAATTTGTTTTTATAGTAACAAGTTTCATATCCCAAGTAAAACATCCTTACATACCAGTGCTCTCTGCCACACCCTTCCACATTTCAATTCGTTTATTTAGGATGAGCACCTACTCTGATGAATGTGTAATCGTATGTGTGGGAAACAAGGGGAAAATAATTAAAAAGCAAAGGTATTGAATGTGACTTCAGATGAATAAGATAAAGGTTGCTCAAAATAAAATGGAGAAATAAATAAAATAAAGGTCGCAAAAATAAGCATCGACAAAATTACCTTGTAGAAACCTAGGGATAGTAGTGTTATTTTGCATGGGAAGAGGAAAAAAGTGGGAAAAATACACGTAGAAAAGGTAGAAAAGGATAACGTGGAAAATAGAAACAACACCAGATATATTACACAGATAAGATGGTGAATTATAGCTCTGCCACATAGGGTTCTTGAATAAAGGAAAGAAAATTGTACACATAGGTTCTTGAAGAAAGGAGATAGAATCATTGTGTACAAATAACACTCCATGCATGAAATGTTCCAAATAGTCATTATCACTAATATGATTGCAATGGATATAATAAATTCTCTCACTTTTTGTTCATATTTCATTGTATTTTAAAATCAAACCCGTAAAATCACATTTCTAAAACTAGTCAATTACAGATGGAGTTCTAAAATTAGTCAAATTCAAATGGTGTTTCACCGTGGTTCAAAATTGGACAAAAAAAACTTTTAATAATATAATAGAGGGCCAATAAAATCAGATTTATGAAATTAATCAAATTTAAATTCAATCACACCTCACATTTCTAAAATAAATCAAATTCAAATTAAATTACACCTTGGTTCAATCCGCGACAGGGAAGCCTTTCAAAAGCATGCATATGTATATGAATCCGAAGAGAGAGAATAAACTATATTTCAAATAACCATTGCAGGGGTATAATAAAGGAGGGTTATTGTAAGAATTGAACAAATATTGACACTTTTCATTTGAATTATCTTCCATCTGGAAAGCTCTTTATCTGTCTAGATCAAATGATTGACAAAAACCCATGACAAAAGTTTATCTACATATGCAGTATTCTTTGGACACCATTGAACTTCAAAACATACTCTCTCTATTCTAAATTTTTTTGAAACCTGTTAAATAAAATAATTGAATAATCATTAAATTAATGTAGTGGGTCAAAATTGACCCACATTAATCAATCCTAAGTTAAAAACATTAGAAAAATAAAATTAAATTGTCCCCTAATTTTCTGCCTCGATTTTCATGCCCGTTGCAAGTTTATTTTTAAACGTTGTATAAAATCGTACGATTTTACATGAGATCAGATGATTTTGTATGATATTGGATCACCCGATCTCGTCCAAAATTTAAAATCGCCCTGTTTAGAAAGGTGACAAAAATGGTTGCAACTTCTTTGTCCTTACCTGGCCAACTGTATAATAGTTATGGGATTGGCTCAAACGATCTCGTAAAAAATATGGGAAGTTGTAAGCCCCTTCATTTTTAGCCCAACCTCTCAGCTAATTCCATTCTATTCTATTTAATCCAGGACCCTCACCCTGGATTCCCTCTCAAAACTTTGCATACATTCACTCTATTACTTCACCTTTTTGTTGTGTTTTTGTAGGTTGGATTTTTGCATCAGTTGGATTTGTGTAGGATCGTACCACCCAATATTTGGATCATACCACCCAATCTCAAAGAAAACTGCCCGATCTCGTCTGCATCAAATTTTTTTGTTGTTAAGGTATTTGGGGGCATCTAGACCTCATTGTTTGAATCTTCTCTCCCTATTTCTCCTATCTTAGATCATATTTATTATCTATTAGATCATTTTAAATCCATTACCATTGATACATTAGATTTTATACTCATATTTTACTGCTTTTTCATGAATGTCCATGTGTTTAGCATAGATCTACATTTGTTCATTCAATCATTATCCTTTTAAGTTTATCATTTAATCTAATCCACCTTGACAAATGCATATTATTCTATAAATATTCTATTTTCTATTTCAAATTGTTAAACTTCAGGTTTCTGCTCTAATCGGCTCGTTCGATCATAGATCGGATCGATCGATCACTAGATCGTATCACCCAATATTGTCTTGTTTTGACCGATCTTGTTTGCAGCAAGCATAAAAGTGTAGAAATCAGACATCTAGAATTGGGTTAGAATTTCAAATCACTTTATAAACACTGCATTGTTCAATGTTTCCTATTTTATGATGTTTGTTATCTTCATGTGAATTGAAATTGCATGTAGAATAGTGTAGTTGCATATTGGCCAAACTAGGTGTATGTGAGACTATCTAAAAGAATACATCAAACAAACTCCAAAACCTAGGTATGGAAACTACCATAAAATATTTCTTGGTGAACCCACCCAATTCATCAAAAAATAACCAAAGAGGGCACGATCTTAAGTGCCTCTCCTCTAAGGTGTAGACCTACTATTCTCCCATTCCCCTTCGAGGCACGAATCCATTAGCCTGGAGGAAATGAGTGCAAGAATTTTAGAGCTACATTATTTTGTGGACCCAACGTAAAAAACATAGGCATATTTCTGATTTATAAAACACAAAAAACATAAAAATCTATACAAAAAGAACCAAAACTAAAAATATCATTAATCAAATTTGCACATTTTAAGTAAATTTCATATATTTCAGACTTCAACATAGGAAGAGCTGCAATAATAGATGTTAGAGCCTTGCTGTATATCCAAGAACTCTCTTTAATAGTTGAAAACTCTAGTATCCCATCTCAAGAAAAGTGGAATGAACTTTGGAAGTGATTAGACATTATAAAAGCCAACAAAATAATACTTAGCCAAATTATAGGAATTGACATAGCTAGAATCCTGGAGCTCGATAACGCTTCTCGCTACTTTGATGTTCAAAGGGCATATGAGAGGTGGTTAACAGAAAAAATAGCAAGTATTTCTTCTAACTTTTTATACCTTTGAAGATTACCTTGAAAATGCCATACTAGTAAAAAGGTTTCTAGCACATATATGACAGTTCATTATAGTGAGTATTGTCATGAGATATGCTTTTGTATGACAGAATATGAAAATGATAGTATCACCCGAGCCCATTTTGTCAAGTTCTTGAATGACAACTTTCAGTTTGAGGAAGAACATTACATGTCACCTGAAGAACTTGAACCCATTAATTGTATCTATAGACTTTTTTAGGAAGACTAAAGTATAATATTTAGGATATTATAATTTCTATTTTATTTTATGATTTGTTTTCAAAAAACAAAAAAAACCATAAAAACAAAATATATTTACATATTTGCATATTAATATAGGTATATATATAACATATATACCCCAAGAATTTAAGCATATATATATATATATATATATATATATATATATATATATATATATATATATATATATATATATATATATATATATATATATATATATATATATATATATATATATATATATTTTTTATATATTTGCAAGATAAAAACATCTTAAAACAAAATGCCTAGAATTTTGAGAAGTGGAAAACAAGTAGAATCTGAAGAACAAGATCAAGAAAACCTTGATGATAGAGTAAATATTGAAGATGATAAACTCATAGAACAAGGTGAGGATGATAATGGAGGAGAAGAAGAAGAAGATCCTAATCAACCTTTTGTGGATTTTGAAGGTCATGTCAGCTTTAAATCTATTCAACAATTCACGGATTTCATGAAAGACCATATAGATGAACTTCATCACGTAATAAAGACAAAACATCTACTCCCATGAGGAGATTATTCAATGGAGTCTACTATAGAAGCTACTATCCAATTAAATGGAAATACAATGACATACATAGGTAAAACAAATAGAATCAAGTTGGTCCATCTAATAAAAATATAAATTTGAACAATAAAAAATTAGCAACACAACAAAATTCCAAACAAAAATAAAAAAATTTTGCTTCTCAAGCTCCTAATAAAAAAATATCTACATCACAAAGAGCTAAGAAAATCCAAAATACCAATAATTATCAATAGAAGTTTCAACATAACATGATCCCATATAAACTTCACAACATTGCTCCCATAAACACTTTACACAATAGTATTTCAACTGGAAATCCCTAGGTGACAACACAAACTTATTATCAGAGACACAACAACATGGTGCAACAAAATCAATTTGGTGGACAACCACAAGGGATTGAAGATATGGTTAAACAATTGGCTTCATGAGATATGTGTAGTCAAACCTTGAATCCTATTGTGGTTGCTCAACCATACCCAAAATATTTCCCTATGCTTGTACTCCTGATATATAATGGAACCGAAGATCCTATTGAGCATATTCGCATGTTTAGGACAACATGTCATGATATTTATTATGATGACTTGTTGCTACTAAAAATGTTCCCTAAAAATCTCATGGCATGGCCTTATAATGGTATTATCAACTACCAACAAATTCTTTAAGGAACTTTAAAGAGACAACAAGAACGTTTGTGCACCAATTTAGTGCATATATAGAAAGACTTGTCACTCTTAAGGATTTATACAACTTGAAACAAGGGAAAGAGGAGAAATTTGCTGAATTCCTGGCCAAATGGAGACAACTTCTAGAAAATTTGCATTTTGCTTTACCACATCGAGAGATGTTGGAAATATTCATTGGGAATTTACAAGAACGATTATCTTATGAGCTTGCTACAACTACAATAACCTCTTTTGATCAAGATATAGACTTAGAAATCCGCGTGCTATGTTCTTCTGACAAGGACACCACTTGCATTATCGGTTATGTGACCCGGTTTCAATCCCCATAGTGGATGTGTATAAGAAGTATTTATCAATAAATATATATATATATATATATATATATAATTAGCAAGAAGGGTATAATATGCCCTTATCATAATAGGCCAATTTAAGAAAAAGGATGAAGATAAAACTTCCAAAAACCAATACAAGAACAAATAAGTAGTAGGTGATGGAGTTATTGATAGTAGAAATACCTCAAACATCAATACTATAGAAGCTATGAAGAAGTTTTTGTTGAAAATTCTTGATAAACCACCAAGAGAATTCACAAGATTGAATCAACCCTTAACCATGATTCTGCCTCAATTATTATAACAAGGTCTAATATTGTTGTCGGAGATACGACAGCTAGATGCCACTGTAGTTGGATATAGGGCTGACCTACATTGTAATTTTCACCAAGTGGATGAACATTCAACTAATTCTTGTAAGCGGTTGAAACATATGATAGAAGATTTAATTGACAAAGGCAAAATGGAAGTACAAAAATTTCCTGTAAAAAATAATACTCAAAATAATACCAAAAAAAACCAACTCAAAATGCAAATCAAAACCTAGATAGTTTTCAAAATACTTTACCCAAACATGGTAAAGAGACAGTAAATCAACTAGAACATCATAATGGTCCTCCTCCAACTGGGTATGTGGGAACCATTAGTAAATTTTTGCCACAACAAGATTTGCAAACCTCCTATGTACCTACTCTATTTGTAGTCACAACTAGACCAGTAAAATATTTTCAATCTTCATCTTCAAAAGGTACAAAAAGTGACACAAAAAACATAGAAAGTGAGACAAAAAGTGAAATCACCTCAAATAATTCCAATAGTATGAAGATGAGTCAGATCAAATTCTTCGCATAATAGATTTATTAGTTCTCGAAGAACCCTTCCCTAGGAGAATGATGACTCGACCCTTATCTCAACAAATGCTTTAAAATGAACAAGCAAAAAATGCTAGACCTCATTTTGGTTATCTGCAGAACAATAATGTTGTAGGTACTATTGGAACCATCACTAGAAAACAAGCCCAAAGTCAAAACCCTCAATAACAAACCCAAACTCAAAATGAGAAATCAACTCCATTTGTGTTAAAGCCACCTACAAAATGAAATAATATATCAAATCCACAACAAAAATCTCCTTATGAAATTAATGAACAATTGGCAAATATCACAACTAGAATTTCTCTTTTGGATATTTTAAGAACTTCATCTATCCATAGGGAGGAATTAATGAATACCTTAAGTAAAATGATGGTACCTCAAAATATAGAACCTAATTTTGTGGTAAATGTTGTGATTTCTCAAGGAACAAATTATATAGATTTTCAAGATAAGGACATTCCTCTTCAAAGCATGTATAGATATAATCCTCTATACATAACAACATTAATTGGGGATATAGGTGTTAAAATAGTTTTAATTGATAATGGTTCATCATTAAACATATGCACATATGAATTTTTCCAAATATTTGTATTTAGAAGTAAAGATTTAAAAATAACCGAAATGATTATCAAAGCATTTAATGATAAAACTCAAGAAACATGTGGAGTATTGTTGATCCCATTACAATTTGGTTCAAGGATCTTAGATACGACCGTGTTTGTTTTACATTGTCTTGAATCATACAACATACTTCTAGGTCGACCTTGGATCAACACAATAAGAGCGGTGCCCTCTACATTACATCAATGTGTTAAGTTTGAGTTTAAAAACCAACTAGTTACTATACATGGTGATCCTAGACCATTTGACATGTGTGCTATGGCATAACCAATAGGAGTCCCATTTTTTCATGCTATGTCTTCAACACACCCTAGTCCACCTTCATCATCAACACCTTCATAATATAAACCCAAAAAATATAAACCTACAACTAAAGAAGATAGTCCTTTTACTTCATATCCTATTTTAGATGAAGTATTGTCGGATTTATCTTCAATACTCACAACTTTAGAACATAATATTTTTGCCACTCAAGATTCCCTGGTGTTATCTCAATTACTACCATCTCCTTGAACGATGGGCTTGCCACAAAATTTAGGAAGTATCTATCATGTTGGGAGTTGTGCCTTTGTTTATGCAGGGTATGATTGTGGTAAAATTAATATTGTGAGTGCCACAATTCATCAAAATGGTTTTGCTAAATGTTACTTTTCCAATGGATATATAAAATAAAAACAAATGATGTGTGAAATGGGTTATAGAGGTAAAGGTTTGGGACCTCTTGAAAATGGAATACAAGAACCTTTAGAAGTTGAGGAATGGCCTTCCCAATGTGGTATTGGTTACATTCCTACAAAAACCCAACCATTCCCATTTGAGGATGATGATCAACTTGTAACATATCACGAATATTTGTCACATCAAGAATTTTTTATACCAAGTAGAAGGATATATTCTTGTAATATTTTATCAATAACATACCCAGACATGATTTCTAATCTAGATGAATATTTGTAAGGAGATATATTTCATGATATTTCTCTTGATGAAGTTTTAAAGAACAAATTCTTCTTTGATGCGTCTATACCATGTTGGAATTTAATTGTATCAAAATTAAATTATTCTCCGTAGCTTATTAGATAGAATAAGTTAGATATTCATTAGGGTTATGTCATCATCTTCTAAGTTAGGAATAAGTTGCGTTAATAATGCAAGTGATCTATTTCGAGCTCCAAGCTTGCGATCTATTAGTGTTTAACACTATAAATGTAATCATTTTTCAAAAGAAATATTAAGTCGTATGTGAATAGATTCACATCTAGTATCAGAGTCGAGTAGAAATGATGCAAACTTGATTGCCCATCACTGTTAAAGTGATTTTAGTCTGTAAGGTTCATAGAAGTTGTGTTTGAAGGCTAGCATGAGGACATTGCATAGTTGGCTTGTGTAGACAGAAGATCTGCATACAAACGCACTATTTTTATTTTTTAAAAAGTACATGATAGAGCGAGCACGTGATAGATCATACTTGACCACAAGTATTCAAAAGCAAAGGATGTTATGTAAGCAGATGATTTTCTTGGTTGTAATTTGAAGAAACATAAGAGGGTGGAGAAGAAAAGTGGGCAACATCACGTATAATTATGCGTTTGATTTGATAGCTAAAAATCATTAGTAAATCCATTTGCCATTGTGAAATTCTAAATTAAAAATGACATCTGCTATTAAAAAGATCCACATTTGAATGGAGGAGAGCAAATTGCAGTTGCATGGAGAGGCATCGAGGCATGAAAGAGTGACAAAAAAAACTAATTGAAGCTATTTTTCCTTATTAATGCTCCCATTGGATCTAAAATCTAATGGCATGATCTTCATCTGCAGAAGTTTTTAGGAAGATTGGTCGGATTAAAATTTCATTTTACTCCTTTTTTGGTGAGATTTTGCCCTCTAAACACTTGTATCTATTGACGCCCTGAACTAGATGCCATCCACCTATGCGCAAAAATAAGGAGATCTATTTTATGCTTTTGGTTGAGGGCACTATAAAGCAACAAAAAAAAGCACCACCTAAGCAGCGAATGCAGGTGCCACATGAGCAGCGAATGCAGATGCCACTTGAGTGGTGAACGCAGGTGCCACCTAATTGGAAGCACCATCGAGGTGTGAACATACTGCTACTGGGAGGGTGCAGTGCGCTGATTGAAAGAGAGAGGCACCATCGGTTGATACGCCATCGAGCTGCCATGAAAGTCGTGTCAAGTCTTTATAGGGGAGTGACTCCTATTCCTTTTAGATCAGCCCACTGGCCTGAATGGTCGAGGGACCAGTGGTAAAACTCTTCAACGAAGGAGAGTTCGAGGTTTCAAACCTCACGGAAGGTTATAAAGGTAAAAAAAAATGTTTTGTAAAATTTTTAATAGTTTTTTAATATTTTTATTAATAATTTAATATGTATTTTAATAAAATTAATATGTTTTAATTTTATTAAAATTTATTATATTATTAATTAAATTATGATTAAAATTATTATATTTTTACAATAAACATAAAAAGTTTTCATTTTTTTTTTTTTATTTTGTAATAAGTTTTTTTTGAAAACTTCAAAAAACTTGTAAGAAGTAGTCCGCGATTTCGGGAGTCTTCCGGCGCTGCCCCTTGGAACCCCGTTCAGGGGCCTAAATTTGATTTTTGAGAGGGGCCTAGTAAGAAGACTTATGATAAGATCAAATGGATGTTATTTTGCTCTTCGTTCTCTTTTGGAGAGAGAGACCCCTAATGAAAGAGTGCATTTGTATGGTCTCAATACCATCCTGAGTCAGCTTCAAAACTTTGTAATAAAAAACCAGAGAGTACCTAATGTTGGTTACGATGGTGATTTCGAAGACAATAATTATTTTGATAGCAGACCTGAGGAGTCAGTATTTGTTGTAGTAGCACCACAGGAACCTAAAGTCATTTGTCTTAGTGACAGTGGTTCTATTGAGTGAGTGGAACCAAAACCACATTCACCTGAAATCATAATTGTTAGTGATGACAATGATTCTGTAGCTGACAATTTTACCATTGAGGAAATAGGTGATCCTATGGAAGAAGAGCACGATATGCATGAGAGAATTGATAGCATGTGGTTCAATTTAAATCTATAATTTTCTTTTTTATATGCATCTTGCCTTGTTTGTGGAGTTGAACATTATTAAAGAATAAAATATTTGTTGAGCTAGAATTTTGTAGAGCTAAGTCTTGTGATGGAAAACATGAAGGTGCCAAGTTTCAATGGAGAATATTATGCTTATTGGAACATAAGGATGAAAAAAATTTTGATGGCCAAAGACCTCTAGAGCATTGTAGAAGAAGGATATGAAGAACCCACTTGGAACAAGCTACAAGGAGAGGAGAGAAAAGAGTTGAAAGGAAAGCAATATGAAAATTGCTTAGCCCTTATGCATTTGAGGATAGTAATTGAAAAGGCTATTTTCCCTCTCATAGACAATTGTAGAACAACTACAATGGCATGGCAAGTGTTGAAGGATGCTTATGGGTTTGATGAGGACATCCATAAAGCCATATGTGAAAACCATGCATATTTTTAAGCAAGGAGGAGCCTGGTTTCCTTGAAGAAGTCTATGAAGAGATCCTTTTGAAGGAGTTTCTGAAGAGTCTTGTAAAGACTCATATGAAGACATGATTTGTAATGGAGAATTCATTATTTAAGTGGAATACATATTTGAATAAGAACCTTGTGTAGAAAAGAGTAAAGAATACCTTCATGGAGAAGAAGATGAGAAGGAACCTAGTATAATTCTCATTGAAGATAGGTATGATGAAGAATGTCTCATGGAGGAGACAAATGGAGAGTATATTTTGGAGAATGCACCTACAATTATCATGGAGAATAATAAATAAGTTTTGTGGGATGATTATGGAGAAGCCATGTTCATGGAATACCATTGTATCACTTATCTTGCAGACCATTCACTTGGAATGTATGTGTGCTCTCTTGAAAGAGCAAATGAAGTTATGTGGGATGATTTCCCAAGTGTAGAAGAGGGCTATCTCAAAGAGGAGATAGAAAATAGTGAGATATTCATTGATGGAATTCATGATGTATTAGAGGCATCATCAAAGGAGATTGATAATTGTCTTGAAGAAGCAATTATGGATGAAGATCACTCACTTGGAGTGACTACATTGTAGAAAGAGAGTTGTATTGAAAAGGCAACAATGTATGATTGCTTGAATGAATGGTGTTTCAACACACCAACATGGATTGAACAAAGGAGGAGAACTCTTAGTGAAGAGTTGATGGTTGATCTTGAAGCAACATACAATGAAGGAGAACTGCTACAAAATAGCTTTATGGGAAGAACCAAATATCCTCATACTAAAGGTAATGTTTTTATGATTAATGATTTGTTTTTTGTAAGCAGGAATGAAAATAAAGGAGAATGTCTTCCAAAGGCATTATTAAGAGGCGATTGTATTATTGAGACAAATTCGATGAAGAGTCTTCTTGGAGAGAATATAGTGATGGAGAACTTGAGTCATGGATCAAAATGATGTGTTCAAAATTCCTTGGAATAAGGATTATTGTAAAGTCATTGTTTTGAGATAATATTTGTGTGAGGAGCAAATTTATGTTGCATATGTAGTTGGTCATTATATGGCCATATTTGTTGTGATCTTTTGTGTGGAAATTTATGAAATAATTGTAAGGTATAATCATATATGTGAGATGATTAATTGTAAATACTCATGTGGAGTATTGTTTAGTGTTGAAGATGTAAAAGAAGATCAAAATGTGAGAGCATGGTTTAAATACCATAATGATAAATATGTAAGAGAGTGGTTATTGAAAACCACAAGAGGAGATACTTTTGTTGAAGGGGGAGCTATTCAACAAAATAAGGCACTCAAGCATTTACATTATGGAGGAGCAACATCAAATATGAAGGAGATCCCACATGAAGAGTGGAAGGAGTGCCACCACAAGTATTTTGCAAATTTTGATTTCTTGATTCAATATTGGAGGAAACGTAAGAGAAATGTTTTCTTCCAAATTTGTGATGCTTAAAGAACTCTTGCATGAGTGTCTTTAGCATCAAGGAGGGGAATTTTGGAATTTAATTGTATCAAAATTAAATTATTCTACGTAGCTTATTAGATAGAATAAGTTAGAGATTAATTGGGGTTATGTTGGCATATTCTAAGTTAGGAAGAAGTTGCATTAATAATGCAAGTGATCTATTCTGAGCTTGCGATCTATTAGTGTTTAGGACTATAAATGTAATCAGTTTTTAGAAGAAATATCAAGTCATATGTGAATAGATTCACATACCATGTATAGCCCACATTGAAGCAACTACTCCTCAAGAATAATTAGCTAAGTTAACCTTAGAAGAATTACAATAAATGGGTGTGCCACCTACACCACCTAACTTTGAAAGAGAATTAAACATTGTGGTGGAAATTTTTTTTACAATTCAACATTAGAACATAATAAAATCCTCACATGGTTAAAATTGGAGCAAAATTAAGTAAAGAGAGAAAAAGAGAATACATTGCATTTCTCATAGAATATACTAATGTCTCTGCTTGGACATATGTAGATATGCCAGGCCTATATTCTTCTATGGTCATGCACCATCTAGTAGTGCGCCCTGAGGCAAAATTTGTAAAGCAAAAAATTAGAAAAATGCATCATAAAGTATCACTGATAGTTAAGAATTAATTAGAAAAACTTTGGAATGTATATTTTATCCAAGATATTGACTATGTTGATTGGATATCAAATGTTGTTCCAATAACCAAAAAAAGAAGCCACTAAAATTAGGGTTTGTACTGATTTTAGAGACATTAATGTTGCTTGCCCTAAGGATAACTTTCCTCTCCCTAATATGGATCAAATCATAGATTTTACAGCCAGGAGTGGGATGTTATCCCTCATGGATTGTTTTTCAAGATACAAACAAATCCGAATAGCTCCTGAATACCAACCCAAAACAACTTCCATCACACCTTGGGGAACATTTGTTGGAAAGTAATGCCATTTGGTTTAAAAAATGTAGGAGCAACATATCAAATAGCTATGACATATATCTTTCATGACATGATGTATGATATTCTGAATAACACAAGCTTATACTGAGAGGGGGGGTGAACAGTATAAGACCACTTTTTAACATTTTTCTTTTACTCTAGAAAGTAATGCAATGAACCAATAGTAAAATAAAAGTAGTAATCAAACAAGTGTACAAGTCATCACACAATTGATACACCAATATAACATGGTTCACCCAAGGTGGGATACTCCACAGAAAATATTTCACTACATTTTCTCAATCAAATCCTTTGGGAATCCTTCTTAATTACAAGTTTATGTACTTCCTGTCCAAAGGATAGTACTTCCCCTAATAAAATATTTATGAGCCTCCTACCCAAAGGATATGTCCTATCCACCAAAGAAGTATTTATGAGCCTCATGCCCAAAGGAGATGTCCTATCCCCAAAATCTCTAGAAATGATACTTCAAAAGATCACTGCCTCTTCTGCCACTAGTAGGTGGAACTCATTTCCATAGAAGACATCATATCCTCCTTGCTCTAGCTCTAGATACTTTGTCCTCACTGATCACCTCCACAACTGCTCATCAACACATGTACTAAACATAGTCAGTCGATCAAGCAAAAGTCATTTCAAACTCTGTCATAAATCTGCACCAAACTCAATACTTTGGTCCAATACAAATATGCTCTCAAATATCTGCTAGATCTATCCCAAGATTAAACCAAAATCTTGAACAAATCAATCACAACTGCTCACAATTCTTCACCAAGACTTCATAAAATTTGTCCACAAGTTCTTCAAAAAGAACCTTTCCAAATCAGTCCACGAGTTCTCCACAAGAACCTATCCAAATTAGTCCTAGCAAGCTCACCAAAAACTTGCCTAAATTAGCTCAAGCAAGTTTACCAAGAAACTTTCCCAATGTGAACACACAAAGAGAATTGTTAGAGACCCAATGTGTTTCATCCAATCATATCAAATTAATCTCATAGAAGCATAAAGATAATTGTTAGAGACTCAATATGTTCTATCCTTCAACTCTCAATCTCAACTCAAATCAATCTCATAGAAGTAGTATACTTTCACAAGATCTTGAACCACAACCCAACAATTGTCAATAAAGCAATATCAAGGAATCAACTCCTCCAACATAGAACCATAACTTGCTATCAAACCCTAGCCAAGTTAGTTTTCAAGAACTCAAAGCAATCTCTCTCTAAGCATCAAAAAGGGGTTCAAGATATTTCTAACTTCTCTCAAATGGGAATGCTCAACTTAACCACACAACCAAGTTTATCAAGCAAAGTACAACTTGATAAAATTAAATCTCAAAGGAGCAAGCCCAACTCATGTATCAAGTAAAGCATAACTTGATCAACTAAATCTCAATGGAAGAAATATCAAAACCAAACTCTCAACAAACAAACAACTCAATTAGGGTTTCAACAACTTATAACAATGGCATACACTTCTCACTCAAAAACCCTAAAGCAAACTTCAAGTGCTTCCACTCTCATAAACCAGAATTATGCAATAACTCATAAACTCATCATGATATCATAATGCATAATAAATACTTCCACTTTCAAAAAATAAGATCTACTCCGAATAAGGAAACTTAATTTAATCATTTTCACTCCAAAATTATTTTTAGAAAACCATAAATCAATAATAATCATGGAAGAATGTGCCCATACCTTTACTTTGATTAAGAAGGATAACTCAAAATCTGTCACAACACTAAATCTCAATTTACCACAAATTAGAGTTAGCAACAATGGAATAATGCACAATGATAAGAGTCCTAATAACACCTTATCACTCCAACTCATCAATAATCAAAAATCACAAATATACATATCAACAATATTCCTTTACACCTTATAACTCCTACTTAATATATCACAAAATAACTTCAACCTCAAAAATAATTACAAAATAATATCCACTCAATAACTCCGAAGGCTTTCTAACCCCAATATGACATTAAGCACAATTATTCCTTAAACCCTTATAACTCCTAAAATACATTTACTTCTAAATGCATTTACCATATAAACATTAAGCATCAATAATAATAATGTCAAAGCAATATTTCTATTTAACCTTATACCTCCATCCAATTACCAACAATAATTGCAGGTCAAATCAAATATTCCACATTATCAACAAAAGATTTACCTTGGCCAAAAATCAACTCTCCTACCTTAGGATAAGTGTGGAGACACCAACATAAGCGCCAAAGTGCTTCCTCCTCCAAACTCATGGCCCAAAGTAAATGTTGTACCATGTGCACAATAATCCACAATAAAAAATGAAACACGCCCGACGTGAATCGATCTCGACACCTTTGCCTAGCAAGCACCTTCACTCCACTACCTTCGTCGTTGGAGCACAAGTGCCCAAAAAAACTCTCAAGTGCCACTCATTTTTTTACATTCCCTTTGCTCACAGAGATTAAATACAAACATATTTGTCTTCCTCATAGATGTACGAAATGGGAACTTAAACACAGAGCAATACGAAACTCGAAAATCATAGAGCAATCTGAAATTGAAGGTCACTAAGCAATACAAATTATAAGGTAATCATGCAAATCAAAGGTGCTTAAAACCTTAGGAAATAATGTCCTTTAATAGTCTTTCATCCCATGCAAATTGACGTCGGCGCTCCTTTTAAACATTGTGTTTTTCATCCCATGCAAGTTGACATTGGTGAGGTAAGTCTTTTACATGAGCACCGCTAAGGGTTTAGAAACCCTTTCAATAATAATTATTAAATTAATAATTATTAAATTAATAATTATTATTTTATTAATAATAAACTTAACTTAAAACCTTTTCAAAGGTTTGAGTTAATTTATTTATTAATAATCAAAATGGACTTTTAAGTTTTTTTCAAGGAGCAAAACCTTTTCATTAAGCCAAGATGGTTTTAATAAAAAATCTTAACCTTGTCACCATGGTTTTAATAAAAACCCTTTAACAAACATCATGGAACTTTCAATATATTTTTTGTACCAAACTCTTTTTGACATCAGCACAAATTCCTTTTGACATCAACACAAACTCCTTTTGACATCAATGACAACTCACAAACATGAAGCTAGGCAACATACCAAAAATTACTAATAATCTCCCCCTTTGTCATTGATGGCAAACCACTGCCAACTGTAAAAACTAAAACCAACTAAAAACCCTCCTCTGAAGATTTGCTCCCTTTGACTCAAGGCTCTCCCCCTTACTCAAATATCTCCCCCTTTGTCATCAATGGCAAAGGGTCACCTTTGGGGCTCAGGGCTAAGAATGAGCCTCTTAGCTTAGCCCCTCCCCTGCCTCCTTTTGAGGTGATTAATTCTAGGGTGGGAGTAAAACTCCTATTAGGCACTGATCATCATCAATGTCCATAGCTGCATTTCCATGATTTTTCCTGATATCCTTGTCTATGTTCCTATTCCTGTTCTTTTTCATATCCTTGTTTTTGTTCCTATTCAAAACCATGTTCTTGTTCATGTTATCATCCCTATTTTTGTCCAAGCCATCATTCCTATTCCTATCATTATTCATGTTCATGTCGTTATTCTTATTCCTATTCATAGCCCTAATCCACCATCTGGTTGTATGTCCTTCATTATTACACTTATAACATTTGACAATGTTATTCCTTTAAGATGTACTTGTTTTTTGAATACTCTCTGTTCGACCAAACCTATTCCTATTGTTAACCCTACAATTAACTGCCTTGTGCCCAAACTAATTACAAGAGTAGCAATACCCCTAAAATAAATTACCAATTCTAAAATTTCCATTAACCTGTCTTACTTGAGCCCTGCACTATGAAGCTATGTGTCCAAACCTAAGACATGCAAAACATCTTCCATTGAACTTTCCTTGCCTTAACCTCATAGGTCCTTTAGTATTTCTCCCCTTATGTTGATTCCTATTTTCTGATTATGTGCTATCTAAATCACCATCTAAAAACTTACTCACTGAAGTACTCTCTTCATTTGAACCATCTTCTTCTTGGGAGCTCATACTAGATTCCTCAACCTGTTCCTTTTGTTTCTTTCCAAAACCAAGACCTGTTTTATCTATTGTCCTTCTTTGATCCTTGATGATTGATTTTACCTTCTTAGAACTTTCTTCAAACCTGTAAATATTCTCCTTGTACTCTTTAGTTTCCTTTTTCAAGGAAGCTACTTCATGTTTTAACTATTTACACTCAAGAGACCTAGCTGCCAACTCTTCTTTCAGTTCTTGTGTCTTTGCTATAGAGATATCAAGATTCCCTATAAGCTCATCTCTTTCATAAAGAATTCATCAAACATATCAATGAGTCTAGGATATTTCTTTCTTTCTTTCTTTAACACATCAAGAGTATTAACAAGTTCAGCCTCAAGATCTACTTCTCCCTTTTCTGAAACATCCTCTATTTTTTTGCCTTTTGAAACATCAATATCCTTTTTTGATTTCTTACCACTAGAGGTGCTGCCTTCATCTAAAGCCATAAGAAGATCTTCCTCATAATTTTTTGAAGCATCCTCATACATAGTATTACCAGAATTCAAACCATCATTTATACAATCATCCTCAAGGTGACCAAAATTTCCACATCTAAAGAACTTAAGCACAAAAAATCTATTCCTCTTTTCTTTTCCTTCCTTTTCTATTAGAAACAACATCTCATTTCTATCATCACTTGAAGAACTTCCATCATCACTAGTAGAACACTTACTTGATTTGTCTGTGTAGAAACTTTTCTTGTGTTTTTGTAAGTACCTCTTCCCTTGATTGTTTTGCTCATTTTTGTTCTTCCTTTGATATCTGTGCTTCTCAGATTATCTATTCTTATAATCATATTTTTCTTCATCACAATAATCCTTAGGTTCCGAACAGTCAGTAGCATAGTTATCAAACTTTCCACAATTGAAACATTTATTAGATTTCATACCTTTGTGCTTTATTAAGAACTTGCATTTCCTACTATAGTTTGCTTCTTCATCACTAGAAGACTCATCACTGTCTTCTTGTTGTTTACCCTTGGACTTCTTGGTAGCTTTTAGGATCAGGTACCACTTTAGTTCTTAACTCAAAAGTTGCAAGTATACTATGAAGCTCATCCTTTTTCAATTTATCCAAATCCTTGGCTTCCTCAATAGCTGAAATATTTTCACTAAATCTATTTTGAAGATACCTCAAAATTTTATCACAAACATCATTTTCAGCAAGCTCAAGACCTAGTTCCTTCATGGAATTAACAATATCATACATACAAAGCATATAGTCATTAATATTTTCTTCATCATTCATCTTGAGTTGTTCAAACATATATTTGTAATATATTAATTTTGCTTTTCTGACATTTGCATCACCTGTATGAACCACTTGCAATTTATCCCACATTTCCTTTGTTGTATTATAATGAATCACCTTTGTAATATCTACCTTTTGTAGACCTTTTAGAATTGTATTCATTTCCCTTGAATTGTTGTGATATAGAAGTTTGTCACTATAGTAGGAGGAATATTTGGAATAGTGTACCCAAACTCAACTTCTTCTCAAACTTCATTTCCATAAGCCATTAGATGAACCTTCATCTTTATGCTCCATAGACAAAAATCTATCCCATCAAGAATAGGTGTTGAATTACCACTTGTAAAATCCATTGTGTTCTTTTCAAACTTTTCCTTCAAGATGTGAAACTCTTTCGAAGGAACCTGCTCTGATACCAATTGAATAACACAAGCTTATACTTAAAAGGGGGAGTGAACAGTATAATACCACTTTTTTAATTTTTCCTTTTACTTTAGAAAGCAATGCAATGAACCAATAACAAAACCAAAGAAATAATAAAACCATTGGACAAGTCATCACACAATTGAGACACCAATATAACGTGGTTCACCCAAGGTGGGCTACTCCACAAAGAATATTTCACTAATTTTTCTCAATCAAATCCTTTGGGAATCCTTCGCAATTACAATGTTTATGGACTTCTTGTCCAAAGGAGAATCCTTCCCCTATTAAAATATTTATGAGCCTCATACCCAAAGGAGATTTCCTATCCCCCAAATAAGTATTTATGAGCCTCCTACCCAAAGGATATGTCCTATGCCCCAAAGCTCTGGAAATGATACTTCAGAATATCATTGCCTCTTCTGTCACTAGCAGGTGGAACTCCTTTCCACAAAAGACATCATGTCCTCCTTGCTCTGGCTCTAGATACTTCTGTCCTCATTGATCACATCCATAGCTGCTCATAAAAACTTGTACTAAACATAGTCAGTTGGTCCAGCACAAGTCCTCTCAAACTCTATCACAAATCTACACCAAATTTAGTCCTCTGGTCCAACACAAATTTGCTCTCAAATATCTTTCAGATCTAGCCCAAGCTTAAGCCAAAATCTTGAAGAAATCAATCACAACTGCTCATAAGTATTCACTAAGAATTCATCAAATCTATCCACAAGTTCTTCAACAAGAACCTGTCCAAATCAATCCAGGAGTTCTCCACAAGAACCTATCCAAATCAGTCCTAGAAAGCTCACCAAGAACTTGCCCAAATAAGCTCAAGGAAGTTTACCAAGAAACTTGCCCAATGTGAACACACAAAGAGAATTGTTAGAGACCCAATGTGTTTCATCCAATAATATCAAATAAATCTCATAGAAGCATAAATAGAATTGTTAGAGACTCAATATGTTCTATCCTTCAAATCTCAATATCAACTCAAATCACTCTCATAGAAGTAGTATACTTTCACAAGATCTTGAACCACAAACCAACAATTGCTAATAGTGCAATATCAAACATAGAAACATAACTAGCTATCAAACCCTAGCCAAGTTAGTTTTCAAGAACTCAAAGAAATATCACCCTAAGCATCAAAAAGGGGTTCAAGATATTTTCAACTTCTCTCAAATGGGAATGCTCAACTTAACCACACAACCAAGTTTATCAAGCAAAGTACAACTTGATAAAATCAAATATCAAATAAGCAAGCCCAACTCATGTATTAAGTAAAGCATAACTTGATCAACTCAATCTCAATGAAAACAATCTCAAAACCAAACTCTCAACAACCAAACAACTTAATTAGGGTTTCAACAACTTATAGCAGTGGCATACGCTCCTCACTCAAAAACCCTAAAGCAAACTTCAAATGCTTCCACTCTCATAAAGCAAAATTATGCAATAACTCATAAACTCATCATGATCTCATAATGCATAACCAATACTTCCACTTTCAGAAAAGAAGATCCACTCAAAATAAGGAAACTTAATTTAATCCTTTTCACTTCAAACTTATTTTCAAAAAACCATCATTCAATAATAACCATGGAAGAATGTGCTCATACCTTTACTTTGATGAAGAAGGAGAACTCAAAATCTGTCACAACACTATCTCTCAATTTGCCACAAATTAGAGTTAGCAACAATGTAATAATGCACAATGATAAGAGTCCTAATAACACCTTATCACTCCAACTCATCAATAATAAAAACTCACAAATATACATATCAACAATATTCCTTTACACCTTATAAATCCTACTTAATATATCACAAAATAACTTCAACCTCAAAAATAATTACAAGAGAATATCCACTCAATAACTCCAAAGGCTTTCTAACCCCAATATGACATTAAGCACAATTATTCCTTAAACTCTTATAACTCCTAAAATACATTTACTTCTAAATGCATTTACCATATAAACATTAAGCATCAATAATAACAATGTCAAAGCAATATTTCTATTTAACCTTATACCTCCATCCAATTACCAACAATAATTGCCAAGTCAAATCAAATATTCCACATTATCAACAAAAGATTTACCTTGGCCAAAAATCAATTCTCCAACCTTAGGAGAAGTGTGGATACACCACCATAAGCACCAAAGTGCTTCCTCCTCCAAACTCATGTCCCAAAGCAACTGTTGTACCACATGCACAATAATCCATGACCAAAAATGAAACATGCCCAACGTGAATCGATCGTGACACCTCTGCCTACCGAGCGCCTTCACTCCACTACCTCCATCGTTGGAGCACAAGTGCCCAATGAAACTCTCAAGTGCCACTTGTTTTTTGACTTTCCTTTTCTCGCAAAGATTAAAGACAAAAATATTTGTCTTCCTCATAGGTGTACAAAATTAGAACTTAAAAACCAAGCAATACAAATCTCAAAAATCACAAAGCAATCTAAAATAGAAGGTCACAGAGCAATACAAATTCGAAGGTAATCATGCAAATCGGAGGTGCTTAAAACCTTAGGAAATAATGCCCTTTAATAGTCTTTCATCCCATGCAAATTGACGTCGGCGCTCCTTTCAAACATTGTGTTTTTCATCCCATGCAAGTTGACGTCGACAAGGTAAGTCTTTTACATGAGCACCGCTAAGGGTTTAGAAACCCTTTCAATAATAATTATTAAATTAATAATTATTATTTTATTAATAATAAACTTAACTTAAAACCTTTTCAAAGGTTTGAGTTAATTTATTTATTAATAATCAAAATAGATTTTTAAGGTTTTGCCAAGGAGCAAAACCTTTTCATTAAGCCAAGATGGTTTTAATAAAAACCCTTAATGAGTCCAGATGGTTTTAAGAAAAACCTTTAACCTTGTCACCATGGTTTTAATAAAAACCCTTAAACAAACATCATGGAACTTTCAAGATCTTTTTGACACCAAACTCTTTTTGACATCAGCACAAATTCCTTTTGAAATCAACACAAACTCCTTTTGACATCAATGACAACTCACAAACATGAAGCTAGGCAACATACCCAAAATTGCCAACATGTTCTACATGATTATGTAGATTATATTATAGCTTGTTCAACTAAGGAAGAACATATTAATGATTTAAGAAAAGTGTTTTATAGACTAAGAGAATATATGATTCGCTTAAATCCAAACAAATGTGTATTTCGAGTTAAATCTAGAAAATTTTAAGGGGTTATTATTTCTATGCATGGTATAGAAATAAATCCCCTTAAAATTAAGGTTGTCCTTGATATGTCACCACCTGAAAACATATCATACTTAAGAAGTTTACAAGATAAATTATAGTCTATTCGTCACTTCATTGACAAGTTGGCAGATAAAATCCAACCTTTTATTAATTTAATTAAGAAAAACATTCCATTTCAATGGGATGATGAATGTAAAGAAGCCTTTGAAAGGCTTAAACAATATCTTCTTAATCCTCCAGTGCTTGTTCCTCCTAGACCGGATTGTCCTTTTATTTTGTACATTTTTGCTTTTGAACTTGCACTTGGAGCAATGTTGGCTCAATTTGGTGATGATAAGAAAGAATGAGCCACATATTATATAAGTAGAAAATTAATAAACTATGAAACCTGTTATACTTCATTAGAAAATATTTGTTTGGTAGTTATGTTTTCTATGCAAAAATTGCGTCATTATATGTTGAGTCAAAAAACATTTGTCATTGCTAAGTGTGATCCATTAAGATACTTGATAAAAATATCTTACTTGTCAGGATGCACAACTAAGTCATTTATAGCTCTGAGTGAGTTTTAACTCGCACTTATCGGCCAAAAATATATTAAAGGCCAAGTTATAGCTGATCAATTAGTTGTTGCACCTTTAGAATCTACTCATCCTATAACCATAGAATTTCCTTATGAGTGTCTAAACTTAGAAGAGGATTTGTCTAAATCTTGGTCTTTGTATTTTGATGGAGCTAGATTCATGAGTGGTGCAGGTGAATGTATTATATTAATATATCCACAAAATCACCTTATTCCTTTGTCTTTTAAACTTCAATTTGCTTGTACTAATAATACTGCAGAGTATGAGACTCTAATCCTTGGGTTAGAAGCCACTTTAGCCTTAAAAATTAAAATAGAAACAACATCCTTATAAAGAGTATGTTCTTAAGCTTATTTCATTATTTGAGAAAGTAACTTTAGAAGCCATCCCTCGCACTAGCAACCGTGCTATGGATGCCATGGCTGTAGCTACCTCTTTGTTACCTTTGTATTTGGATGATGAGTATGCTACTATCATTATTTTCCAAATCCAATAACCAGTTTCCTCTAAGTCATGTCTAGAGCCATTAGATGTGTTTTTAATTAATTAAATAACTCCAGAACCTTGGTACATAGATATCTTTAATTTTTGCCAAAATGGGATCTTCCAAGAAGGATTAGATAGAAACCAACATAGGCGATTATGTAAGCGAACAAATCACTTTGTAATTGTTGGCAATACCCTATATAAAATATCTTTTAAAGGTATCCTATTAATATGTCTCAGTCTAGAAGAGTCTAAGAAAGCCTTAAGTGAAGCCCATGATGGATCCTATAGAGGAAACTTTAGTGGAAGTGCCATTGCTAAGAAACTCCTTCCAATGGGATATTTTTTGCCTTCCATGGAAAAATATGCTAATGATTATGTACGCCATTGTGAAAAGTGTCAAATACATGCAAACCTTGTCCATGATGCTACTCAGGAACTTCAAGCTATTTCTTCTCCTTAGTCCTTGTCTAAATGGGGTTTAAACATTATTGGTAAAATTAATCTTATTTCTTCTGATGGTTATATATTTATCATAACAGTAATAGAGTATTTGAAAAAATGGGTAAAAGCTATGTCGTTAGCCTCTTGAATAAGAGTTCAAGTGTTTAAATTCATATTTAATCAAATCATATGTAGATTTGGAATCCCATCAACTCTCATATCTAATAATGGAACATGCTTTAAGAACAAAGATGTTAATAAATTATGTCAAAAATATGAAATTCAACATCGATGGTCTACTTATTATCCATAAGGAAATGGATAGACTGAAGCTTCTAATAAAACCTTGATCAAAATCCTAAAAATATTGGTTAATAAATTAGGCCATGACTGGCATATGCAATTATATCCTACCTTGTGGGCTTATCGAACTAGTGTTTGTACCTACAGACACTTCACCTTTTGTCTTGGTCTATGGTGTTGAAGTTGTTTTTCCATTTGAGTTAGAAATTCCTTCTCTAGCTCTCTTACTTCAAGATGTTGAAGTAGGAGATGAATATCATGCTAGAATACTAAGTCAGTTGGAACTTCTAGATGAGAAGCGTATTCATACTCTAGAACATCATCACTCTTACCAAGACAAACTCAAAAGATCATATGCCAAGAAGGTTCAAAGTTGATCTTTTGAAATTGGTTATTTAGTACTTAAATAAAATAAAATAAATACTAATGCTAGAAAATATTTAAAAGGTAAAGTTCAACCTAACTGGCTCAGAACATTTCTCATCACTGCTAAATTTGGATCAGGTACATATCGCTTGACCACCTTGGAGGGAAAATATCTTAAGGAGTCAATGAATATCATGCATATCAAAATATATTATGAATAAAGAAAAAGTTTCATCATCTGTATATACTTGTAAATAACTTATTCATCATTCAATTTGCAATTGTCATATTATTAAAAAACCCAAAAAAATAATAAAAAAAAATGAAAATTCACATTTTTGTATCAATGTGCATTGTCCTCCAAAAAGTCAAGTTATGTTTTATTCTATTTCAGATAAACTCAAAATTTGTCTTGAACCACTCACTATGATTATAATATATTTTGTATTGAAAAACACTATTACTTCACTAAATAAAATTTTGAGTTTTGGCAATTGATATTGCTACTTCTTGAACCAAGAACACATTCTCACATATTAAAAATTATTTGTTGCAAAATTCGAAAATGATACTACATAGTAGTCTTAGTTACTTAAGTGAAAAGTTTCCCTTGCTATCCTATTATGGGCATGGTCTAGAATTGTAACAACCCAAGTTCTGCCCACTTGGTTGTCCAAACACCCCAAGTCTACCCACTTGGTTGTCCAACATCAGAGTTTACCGTAAGAGAATTTTTTTCTTTTATTTCAATTTATTTTTGTTTTATTTTCTAGTATGAGCATGTTAGATCCATCTTCATGAGTGCCATCCCATTGTAGTCAAAATACTCATGAGATCAAGATTGGCCAGATCTCGTGTAGTTGCCCATTTTGAACTTCACTCTCCTCCCGAGATCCTAAGTTCAGGTAGGGGGTTTCTTTTCCTCTAGGGCCCATAACACCTAGAGGTGTGGCACATACTTTCCCCATGTCTTGTCATGATCCCAAGTACTTATGTCATGTAAGACGTAGCGCATACATGCTCGAGCTAGATGATCATCCTTTTCCCATGGAGCATCATCTAGGGTTCTACCAATACCCTGGTAACCACCCGACGTTTTGTGTTGATTAACCAACACGATGTCCCATACCATCATGTTGTCGGATTTACCTGTCATTTACCTAGTCAAGCACAATTCACCACTCATCACTAGCAAGGATAACCTAGAAGAGATGCCCATACAACCCTTCATTACCTCCTATTCTGACCTTTTTCCATCAGAAGTATAGTTAGAGCCCTGGTTTATGATGGTTGCCTACCCACAAGCATCATTAGAAATTAATACACAAGATTGTCCCACCCACAATCTTGAAATAGAATCAAGGTTGTCCTACCCACAACCTTGGGTTAATATGCAATATTGTCCTACCCACAATCTTGAAATAGATTCAAGGTTATCATACCCATAACCTTGGGTTGCGAAATAAGATTGTCCCACCCACAATATTTAAATAGATTCAAGGTTGTCCTACCCACAACCTTGGGTTGCGAAATAATATTATCCCTTCCACAATATTTAAATTCCTTAACTTAAAGTTTACCTAAGTTTGGTTCAAAGGCTTACTAATGGTTATAGACTCGATATTATCCAAAAGTTTTTCTAAGTTTTAAAATATCACCAATTTTCCATTTGACAAATATATAATAATGATGCTATTAAAACATTACATTAAAATCTAAAAATTTCCACATTTGCTAAAATAAATTTGCATCCACAAATAATTTTTTTCCCCAATACTCTACAAAACTTTTATTATAAAATCATAAACTAAGTTATCTAAATTGCATGTTAAAACTGCATCTTCACACTAACTATATTTCTTAAATATAATTCAAATAAGCTTTAAAGAATATTGTTTCTCGCTGCTAAATTAAAGTGATGCCACTCAAATAGTCAAATAGAGTAAACCTCACTCCACCTTACCCAACCATCATGCGGGTTTGTTCTAGTTATCCCCATTACCACTGTATCTTATGCTTAACTATGTTCAAGACATGTTTTTCCTTGTGTCTATTTTAATTCATCCATAGGATTATGACAATGACAGAGCTTCTATAGTTTCTATGTTCTAATTTGGATTTAAAACATTCTCTACTTCTTCTAGATTTAAGTTCATTACAGTCTTGTTCGATTCTTAAAAAAAACTCCTATGTTTTTTTCCACAGTCTTCAATGCAACATTCCAAACGTAGGTCTAGTTTGAAGATTTGTACAACCTAAATTATAATCTTAAATGTTCTCTACATTTTCTTGTTTTTCTATCATCTTATGGTGGTATCTCTCTCAACCTTCGTGAGAACTCCCTATCACATAATTTATTTTAATTACCCACTACTAGCTACCAAACTACTTTGGTCAGGCTAGTCCTTTTCGAAACATAGCATTTGCCAAATCCTCATGTTATAATTCAATTGAAAACCTCTATTACATGCAATTACAGGTTCAAAGGACATGTTTTAGGTTTTATGAATACGTTTTTTCTCATCCACCGATTATATACACAATAAACGATTCATTTCAAAGCATAGCAATTTTTATTTAATAACTACAATTTTCCTTGGTTGTTTACATGATTTGCATTTCCATTAAGCTAATCATCCATACAGATTTAAAAAGCATGCAACTATACAAATCATGTATAGGATGAAGTATTTAAATTCAATAAACCCTAATCCAAGTTTAAACATCATATTCGAAAGATACTTCATACAAATAGCTTACGAAAGGAATTACAAGGCTCTTTTGAATGCATAACGACTCTTCAATATTTTAGAAGGTAAAGACTACACTATTTTCTTTTTTGTTTCAAAATATTTACAAGACTAACACATATATTTTCCCAATCCCTACGTTATTCAAATTTCACATTAAATACAATCCCAATTTTGGACTTGCACCATAGTATTCAGAGTTCTTCCTTTCTCTGAGAAAATAAATAATTCATAAACATTCACAAAGGGCTTTGCACTTTGAAGGTTATTAATCATCCCTCAATGCCAAAGCACAATATATCTTCTAGCAGCAGAATTAAAACTATGGCTTTGACTCCAAGCTCCGTTTTTAGTTGTAAATTTATGGTGACAATTCAGGGGTTAGAGTGGTCAAGCTAAGATGAAATGCAGCTACTCCTAGAATGCAAGCAAATTCTTCACATATTTCCATGCAACATACAAGATTTCAAACAAAAACCACCCATCTCACTATGGGCTTTCAACATGACATGCAAGTAATGCCTTCAATTCATTTTAATAACAACATGTAGAAGGAAAGATAACAAATCTCATTATAGACTAATAACTTAGCTCCAAAACACAATCAAATTTTGCTTTCCTTTTTCCACAAAGCATTTAAACACATGCATCTCAAATTTCCCACACATGCATTAAGAATTTCAAATTTTCTCCATTATTTATAGAGCATGGATAGGTTTATAATCACAAACAATCAACATATTCTAAATCTTGCCTCACAAGCACACAAGATTATTTCTTTTATTTTCACTCTCATTTCCAGCAAACGTTATACCAATTTGAATGCAGAACAGATCACATAATTTGTTTAAGCATTCCACTAAATTTTTCCAGTTCAACTTACTGGTTTTCGTAGTCTGTTCTCCTTGCTCTATAGAGTCCTTTGCTCGTCGTCGCTTCCTCTTGCTCCCAAGACACACCACTCTTTTCTTTTCCAATTCATAAAACATATTTCCTCTTCCTACTAGCTCGCTCCCATTCATTGGAGATTCCTCTTCCCAAAAACATGCCATTTGCCAAGTGTATACCACACTATCCACGTCCAACAAACTAAACTGATAATAATTCCTTTATATGCCAACCATTTCCAACTTGTCATTTTTTTTAATTTATAATGCCAAACAACACTCTACCGCCTATAGTAGTATGTATTATTTTTTAGCATATAAATGGTTATAGTATTTGGCATTTCTTGGTTTTTTATAAAACAATAAAAATCATTTATTGTTAATGCCTTCTTAAAATATATATATTATATTTTTTTATCTAGAGCAATACAAATATGTTATATATTATTTTCTTTAAATAAATAAATTCCTTAAAAAAACATAATGTTATACATAAATATAAGATTAATAATTATTTTACCTTGCCTCATTACTTATTTTCTCTTCCAGATCATAACACAAAAATAATCATATCACTACTCTATCTTTATTTCTTATTCAAGACTATGGCTCCCATGCATTTTAGCATCTTCATTGCCAATCAAACATCACAATTTGACAAGCATCAAACATTCCTACAAATGCAACTACATGTTATGCATCTACATGGACCATTGGCGAATGCATTGCCTATAGGGTTCTTTACCCCTATCAACCGATGAATACACCACCGCTCATCATTTCCTTGACTTACCTTGCATCGAACAATCCTGCGATCCATTGAGAAGACATCCTTCTTTTGCATTATCCTTGCTAGTACAATACCTGTCCTCTGCATCCACAGATACATTAGTAGTATCTCATCCTTGCAGATAAATTAGGCATATAATAGAGTAGAGTTTTGGAGGGTTATTACATACTCCCCCTAAGATTAAACATAGTCCCTGTGTTTACATTTCCCATTGATGCATTTAAAAAAAATATAATCATGAATAATAGAAAATCGATACAGTACATCAATAAATTTACATTTTTCCAAAACTGAATCATCATGTATTATTAATATCAAACATACACATCATCAAATATACTTATCATACTTCACAAACCAAGATATGATAATATCATTGTTCAGACAAAATAAAACCATGCCATGGAGATAACACTATTCAAACAAAAATGGAAACTATCTTTTCATGATGGCCACATCTTCCCACGTGGCACTATTTTTAAAAAATTGGTCCCATTGGACCTTGCACTATTCAATATTCCACTTTCTCAGTTGTTTTGTTTGATAACCAAGGATCTTAATAGGTCGCACTTCAATGCGTAGGGGATCGTCCATCTACAAATGTTCAACATTCCAAACATGCGAGGGGTCAGGAACATATTTCTTTAGAAGGGACACATGGAATGTATCATGAATTTTTGACAAATTGGGTGGCAAGTCTAATTTGTAGGCTACTGGGTTTAATTTATCAACAATTTCAAAAGGTCCTACAAATCATGGGCTAAGCTTAGAGGATTTAATAGAACTTTTGGTAGGTTTAACTCTTAGGAATACTCTGTCTCCCATAGTGAATTCCCTGGGTGTTCTCTTAAGATCCGCATAACTCTTTTGTCTATCTGAGGCTTCTTTGAGCCTTTGACAAATTTCATTGAGGTGGTCTTCCATTTCCCTGACCATATCTGGCCCGATCATCACCCGATCCTCCAGATTACTCCATGTTAATGGTGTTCTACACCTCCTCCCGTATAGAGCCTCAAATGGAGCCATACCTAGAGAAGTATGGTAACTATTATTGTAAGCAAATTCTACCAGAAAAAGGTAATCTTCCCACTTCGTTTGATGATCCATACAATACATGCGGAGCATATCCTCTAAGACTTGATTCACCCTTTCTGTTTGTCCATCTGTCTTAGGATGATAAGCAGTACTAATGTTGAGCTTTGTTCCCCATGCCTGATGCAATGTCTGCCAAAATTTGGATGTGAATCGGGAATCCTTGTCCGATATAATTGTTTCAGGAAAACCATGTAGTCGTACCACTTCCCTGGAAAATTTTTGGGCTACAGTGGGAGCTCCATATTTAATATTTCTAGGCAAAAAATGTGCCACTTTGGTCAATTTATCCACTACCACCAAGATGGCATCATGCTGAAAATGATTTTTAGGCAATCCCACAATAAAATCCATAGTCACAACTTGCCACTTGTGTTGTGGAATGTCATGCAAAAATAAACGTCCAGTTGGATGTAGATGTTCCACCTTCACTTTTTGACATTCTAAACATCTAGCCACAAATTCAGTGATGTCCCTTTTCATTCCTGGCCAATAATATTCCTTTTTCAAATTCTCATACATCTTTACATAACCTGGATGAGCGGAATAAGGAGCACTATGCGCCTCTTGCAATATCATATTTCTCAGATCCTGATCATTAGGCACTACCATCCTATTTTTAAAAAGTAATGTATCTTCCCAGATTCTAAATTCTCTTGCTTTATCAGAATCTTGTTGAACCATTTCTCGATACTTCTGAGAATATTCATCTTGAATTTACAATTTTCTTATTTGATCAATTATAGCAGATTGACAATGAGACATAGCATTGATATGTCACCTTCTACTTAAAGCATCTACTAATTTATTTTCTTTCCCCTTTATGTATTCTATATCAAAATCATATTCTGCCAGAAATTCTATCTAGCATCTTTGTCTAGCATTAAGCATTGGTTGAGTAAAGATATATTTTAAACTTTGATGATCTATTCTAAGCTCAAAATATTTACCAAGTAGGTAATGTCACCACATTTTTAGGGCATGTACTACAGCAGCCAACTCTAAATCATGTGTGGCATAGTTTATTTCATGTTTCTTAAGTTTTCGAGACTCATAAGTGACAACACCATTCTCTTGCATGAGAACCCCTCCTAATCCTTCCAGAGAGGCATCAGTACATACTATGAATGGTCATGTGGGATCTGCTATTCTAAGAATAGGTGTTGATGTTAGCTTTTCTTTAAGAGTTTTGAAAGCCTCTTCACACCATTCCATCCATTTAAAAGCTTTTCCTTTCCTTTGGAGATTAGTTATTGGATAAGCTATCTTAGAAATTTTTTGGATAAATCTGCGATAATATCCAGCCATCCCCATAAAACTTCACACTTCAAAAATATTTGTTGGAGCAGGCCAATCAATAATAGCCTCAATTTTCTTTGGATCAATAACCACCCCTTCAGTAGATATTACATGACCCAAATACTGAACTTGGGTTGCATAAAACTCACACTTGGATAATTTTCCATATAATTGATTCTTTCTAAGTATTTCAAGAATAGTTCTCATATGAAAATCATGCTCTTCTTTACTTTTGGAGTAGATCAGTATATCATCTAGGAATATCAACACAAACCGATCTAGTTGTTCATGAAACACACTATTCATCAAATTCATAAAAGTTGTTGGTGCATTGGTCAATCCAAAAGGCAACACTGTAAATTCATAATGACCATATCTAGTTCGAAAAGTAGTTTTATGGGTATCTTCTTCTCGGATCCTCAATTGATGATAACCAGATCTAAGGTCAATTTTGGAGAAAATTGTGGCTCCTTTTAGTTGATCAAACAAATCATCTATTCTAGGTAAAGAGTACTTATTCTTAATAGTCATCTTGTTTAGCATTCTGTAGTCAATACATAGCCTTAAAGTTCCATCCTTCTTTTTCATGAATAGAACTGGTGCACCCCATGGTGAAACACTAGGTTTAATATGTCCTTTTTCTAAAAGTTCTTGCAGTTGAGTCTTAAGTTCTTGCAACTCTATTGTAGTCATTCTATATGGCGCACGAGCTATAGGGGTTGCTCCTGGTAAAAGTTCTATAGTAAAATCAAACTCCCTTTGGGGTGGAAGACCCGGTAAATCCTCAGGAAAGACATCCCAAAAATCATTCAATACTGGATAGGTTTGAAAAAGACTTGCTCTAGACTCATTTTCCTCCTTTTTATTAAGTTTGACCACAAAGATTCTACTACCCTTTCTCAGTGCTCTTTTAACTTGCATTGTTATCAAAATATGTGGTTCCACTGATTCACGACCACAACAAATCTAAATCCTTTGCTTGGTATCATCAGTAAATTCCATCCATATTTCCTCAAAATTTAACAATGCTTTATGCACCTTGAGCCAGTCAACACCTAAAATTATGTCAAAGGCATGCAATGGAGCTACATATAAATGCCATCGAGTTTGTCCTTGAGGTAGTATTATTTGAGGATCAAATAGACATTGATCAACAATATAGGTTTGCCCAGACCCATACTCGACTTTCCACCCATTAGCCATAAATCCAGGTTTTTTCGGTATGTCCCTTAAAATATTTGGTGAAATAAAACTATCAGTTGCTCTAGAGTCAACTAAAATGCAAACATTTCTATTATAAATTTTACCTTTCAATAGGAAAGGTGTTGCTTGACCATTGAGTTTGGAATTACCTATTGCTGCATAAATCTTATGAGCAGGTTCCACAGGTTCCTTCCTCTTATCAGCTCGTAATGGACATTTATCAGCATAATGAGGTTCTTGACAAATACAGCAACTAGTTCATGGTGCCCTCTCTTTCTTATTTCCCTCATTATCTTCTTGAGTACCAGCTCTTGGTGCATTAGCTCTTTGATCATTCCTATCCCTAAAATTTCTTTGGCCACCTCGATAGTTTGGATTTCCCTTATTTCCTTGGTACCTGTTCTTATTCCTATCAAACCTATTTCGATTCCCATTGCCATGATTCTTGGTCCAATTCCTGTCCCCTTTTGTTGGACCCACATTTTTCTTTTTTTATGACTCTTCCTTTTCATAGGATTGTTGATAATAAGCTTTCTTAACCTTAAGGTTATCTTCTTCCTGTCGAGCCAAGTCACAGGCAACAGTTAAGGTAGCAGGTTTCAACATAAGAATCAAGTGTCCAATTTTTGGATGTAACCCTAGGAGAAATTTCTAAATTTTGATCTCATTTATCTGCTCATACTCGAGCATGTATTTGAGCAATTGCACAAATCGTTGATAGTATTCAATCATAGTCATATTCCCCTGAGTTAACCTTGAAAATTTTGTAGTCCTTTCAAGGTAAAATTGTGGTGTTAAGAACCTATATTTGAATGCTAATACAAAAGTATCCTAGAGAACATCAATAGCCTCCACATTGTGAGTTTTCCTATAAGTATCCCACCAATCTATGGTAGCTCCAGTCAAACGAAAGACTACCCACGAGGTTTTTGATTTAGATGATAAGGTTCTAACCATAAAATATGCCTCCACACTATTCAACCATCTCTCAGCCTCTTCCCCATCACCTTTGCCATCAAATTTGGCTATATCGAGCCTTCGCATATCCTTGTCCAACTCAGAACCTACTTGTTTCCTTCTTGGGTCAATAGTTATCTCATCCTCAACTATTACCGTTTCCTTTCCTTTAGATAAATTTTCAATTGTTTTCTATTGATGGGAAATCATTTCTTGTTGTTGAGCCAACTGAGCTTTTTGTTGCTCCATATGCTCTATCATTTGGGCATTTTGTTGTGCCATGTGTTCAACCATTTGAGCACTTTGTTGCTCCATTTGTTCTTTTTGTTGGCTCAAGTATTTCCCCCCTTTTCTTTTTTTTTTATTTTTTCCTTCCTCTTTTCCTGAGGATGTTCTACGGTTTCCTCTGATGCCCCGAGTCTCATAACTTTTTGAATGACTCTTCTAGGGTTTTTGGTCAGCCCTTCCCACTGATCCACCATAGTTATTTTTGAGGAACTAGCCTTTTGTCCGGATGCCATTGCCTGTTCAACAAAACAAGGAGCCTAGTCAAATTTTCAAGTTTAGGTGAACACATTAGCAACATAAATTAAGTTAGTCATAGGCTTTCTAGATTTATGTTGCCTAAAGATTCGCAACCTTGGCTCTGATACCAAATGTAACAACCCAAGTTCTGCCCACTTGGTTGTCCAAACACCCCAAGTCTACCCACTTGGTTGTCCAAACACCACAAGTCTACCCACTTGGTTGTCCAACATCAGAGGTTACCATAAGAGAAAATTTTTCTTTTATTTCAATTTATTTTTGTTTTATTTTCTAGTATGAGCATGTTAGATCCATCTTCATGAGTGCCATCCCACTATAGTCAGAATACTCATGAGATCGAGATTGGCCAAATCTCGTGTAGTTGCCCATTTTGAACTTCACTCTCCTCCCGAGATCCTAAGTTCAGGTAGGGGGTTTCTTTTCCTCTAGGGCCCATAACACCTAGAGGTGTGGCGCATACTTTCCCCATGTCTTGACATGATCCCATGTACTTATGTCATGTAAGACGTAGCGCATACATGCTCGAGCTAGACGATCATCCTTTTCCCATGGAGCATCATCTAGGGTCTTACCAATACCCTGGTAACCACCCGACGTTTTGTGTTGATTAACCAACACGATGTCCCATACCATCGTGTTGTCGGATTTACCTAGTCAAGCACAATTCACCACTCATCACTAGCAGGGATAACCTAGAAGAGATGCCCATACAACCCTTTGTTACCTCCCATTCTGACCTTTTTCCATCAGAAGTATAGTTAGAGCCCTAGTTTATGATGGTTGCCTACCCGCAAGCATCATTAACAATTAATATACAAGATTGTCCCACCCACAATCTTGAAATAGAATCAAGGTTGTCCTACCCACAACCTTGGGTTAATATGCAAGATTGTCCCACCCACAATCTTGAAATAGATTCAAGGTTGTCCTACCCACAACCTTGGGTTGCGAAATAAGATTGTCCCTTCCACAATATTAAAATTCCTTAACTTAAAGTTTACCTAAGTTTGGTTCAAAGGCTTACTAAGGCTTACTAAGATGGCATCATTCTAAAAATGATTTTTAAGCAATCCCAAAATAAAAAACAAAGTCACAAATTGCCACTTATGTTGTGGAATGTCATGCGAAAATAAACGTCCAGCTAGATGTTGATGTTCTGCCTTCACATTTTGACATTCTAAACATCTAGCCACAAATTCAGCAATGTCCCTTTTCATTCCTAACCAAAAATATTCCTTTTTCAAATTCTCATACATCTTTACATAACCTAGATGAGTAGAATAAGGAGCACTATGCACCTCTTGCAATATCAAATTTCTGGGCTGCAATGGGAACTCCATATTTAATATTTTTAAGCAAAACATGTGCCACTTTGATCAATTTATCCACTACCACTAAGATGGCATCATGCTGGAAATGATTTCAGGCAAACCCACAATAAAATCCATAGTCACAACTTGCCACTTGTGTTGTGGAATGTCATGTAAAAATAAATGTCTAGCTGTATGTTGATGTTTCACCTTCACCTTTTGACATTCTAAACATCTAGACACAAATTCAGCAATGTCCCCATTCATTCCTAACCAAAAGTATTCCTTTTTCAAATTCTCATACATCTTTACATAACATGGATGAGCGGAATAAGGAGCACTATGCGCCTCTTGCAATATCATATTTCTCATATCTTGATCATTGGTCACTACCACCTAGTTATTAAACAGTAATGTATCTTCCCAGATTCTAAATTCTCTTACTTTATCATAATCTTACTGAACCATTTCTCGGTACTTCTGAGAATATTCATCTTGAATTTGCAATTTTCTGATTTGGTCAATTATAGCAGATTGATAATGAGACATAGCGTTAATATGTCACATTCTACTTAAAGCATCTGCTAATTTTTTTTTCTTTCCCATTTATGTATTCTATATCAAAATCATATTTTGCCATAAATTCTATCCAATGTCTTTGTCTAGCATTAAGCATTGGTTGAGTAAAGATATATTTTAAACTTTTATGATTTGTTCTAATCTCAAAATATTTACCAAGTAGGTAATGTCGCCACATTTTTAGGGCATGTACTATAGTAGCCAACTCTAAATCATGTGTGGCATAGTTTATTTCATGTTTCTTAAGTTTTTGAGACTCATAAGTGACAACACCATTCTCTTGCATGAGAACCCCTCCTAATCCTTCCAGAGAGGCATCAGTACACACTATGAATGGTCGTGTGGGATATGATATTCTAAGAATAGGTGTTGATGTTAACTTTTCTTTAAGAGTTTTAAAAGCCTCTTCACACTGTTCCATCCATTTAAAAGATTTTCCTTTCCTTTGGAGATTAGTTGACAAGCTATCTTAGAAAAATTCAAGAAAAATCTATGATAATATCTAGCCATCCCCATAAAAATCCACACTTTGGAAACATTTGTTGGATCTAGCCAATCAAAAATAGCCTCAAGTTTCTTTGGATCAACAACCACCCCTTCAACAGATATTACATGACCCAAATACTAAACCTAAGTTGCATAAAACCCACACTTGGATATTTTCCCGTATAAGTGATTCTTTCTAAATGTTTCAAGAACAATTCTCATATGAAATTCATGCTCTTGTTTATTTTTGGAGTAGGTCAATATATCATCTAGGAATATCAACACAAACCGATCTAGTTGTTCATGAAACACACTATTCATCAAATTCATAAAAGTTGTTGGTGCATTGGTCAATCCAAAAGGCAACATTGTAAATTCATAATGACCATATCTAGTTTAAAAAGTAATTTTATGGGTATCTTCTTCCTGGATCCTCAATTGATGATAACCAGATCTAAGGTCAATTTTGGAGAAAATTGTGGCTCCTTTTAGTTGATCAAACAAATCATCTATTCTAGGTAAAGAGTACTTATTCTTAACAATCATCTTGTTTATCATTTTGTATTCAATACATAGACTTAAAGTTCCATCCTTCTTTTTCATGAACAAAACTGGTGCACCCCACGGTGAAACACTAGGTTTAATGTGTCATTTTTCTAGAAGTTCTTGTAGTTGAGTCTTAAGTTCTTGCAACTCTATTGTAGTTATTCTATATGGTGCATGAGCTATAGGAGTTGCTCCTGGTAAAAGTTCTATAGTAAAATCAAACTCCCTTTGGGGTGGAAGACCCGGTAAATCCTCTGGAAAGACATCCCAAAAATCATTCAATACTAGATAGGTTTGAAAAATACTTGCTCCAGACTCATTTTCCTCCTTTTTATTAAGTTTGACCACAAATATTCTACTACCCTTTCTTAGTGCTCTTTTAGCTTGCATTGCTATCAAAATATGTGGTTCCACTGATTCACGTCCACAAAAAATTTGAATCCTTTGCTTGGTATCATCAGTAAATTCCATCCATATTTCCTCAAAATTTAACAATGCTTTATGTGCCTTGAGCTAGTCAACACCTAAAATTAAGTCAAAAGCATGCAATGGAGCTACATATAAATGCCATCGAGTTTGTCCTTGAGGTAGCATTATTTGAGGATCAAATAAACATTGATCAACAACATAGGTTTGCCTAGACCCATACTCAAAATTTCCACCCATTAGCCATAAATCTAGGTTTTTCTAGTATGAAATAAAACTATCAGTTGCTCTAGAGTCAACTAAAATGCAAACATTTATATCATATATTTTACCTTTCAACAGAAAAGGTGTTGCTTGACAATAGAGATTGGAATTACATGTTCCTACATAAATCTTATGAGCAGGTTCCACAAGTTCCTTCATCTTATCAGCTCACAATGGAAATTTATTAGCATAATGAGGTTCTTGAAAAAAGTTCCTTCCTCTTATCAGCTCACAATGGACATTTATTAGCATAATGAGGTTCTTGAAAAGTCTAGTAACCAGTTCGTGGTGCTCTCTTTTCTTATTTCCCTCATTATCTTCCTAAAAACTATCTCTTGGTGCATTAGCTCTTTGATTGCTCCTATCCCTAAAATTTCTTTGGCCACCCCGATAATTTGGATTTCCCCTATTTCCTTGGTACCTGTTCTTATTCCTATCAAACCTATTTCGATTCCCATTGCCACGATTCTTGGTCCAATTCCTGTCCCCTTTTGTTGGACCCATATTTTTCTTTTTCTATGACTCTTCCTTTTTAGAGGATTGTTGATAATAATATTTCTTAACCTTAAGGTTATCTTCTTCCTATCGAACCAGGAAATATTTAAGGTAGTAGGTTTCAACATAAGAATTAGGTGTCCAATTTTTGGGTGTAACCCTAGGAGAAATTTCTAAATTTTGATCTCATTTCTCTGCTCATACTCGGGCATGTATTTGAGCAATTGCACAAATCTCTAATAGTATTCAATCAAAATCATATTTCCTTGAGTTAACCTTGAAAATTTTGAAATCCTTTCAAAGTAAAATTTTGGTTTTAAGAACCTATCTTTGAATGCTAATACAAAAGTATCCCAAAGAACATCAACAACCTCCACATTATGAGTTTTCCTATAAGTATCCCACCAATATGTGGTAGCTCCAGTCAAATGAAAGACTACCCATGAGGTTTTTGATTTAGATGATAAGGTTCTAACCACAAAATGTGCCTCCACACTATTTAACCATATCTAGGCCTCTTCCCCATCACCTTTACCATCAAATTTGGCTATATCGAGCCTTCGCATATCCTTATCCAACTCAGCACCTACTTGTTTCCTTCCTGGGTCAATAGTTGTCTCATCCTCAACTATTACCGTTTCCTTTCCTTTAGATAAATTTTCAATTGTTTTCTGTTGATGAGAAATCATTTATTGTTGCTGAGCCAACCAAGCTTTTTGCTTCTCCATATGTTCTATCATTTGGGAATTTTGTTGTGCCATGTGTTCAGCCATTTGTACACTTTGCTACTCCAGTTGTTCTTTGCATTGGATCATTTTCTCCCACAATAGTTATACCATCTAGACCATTTTATCCTCTTTATTAACTAGTTCTTTTTCCTTCCTCTTTTCTTAAGGAATTTTCTATGGTTTCCTTTGATGCCCCGAGTCTCATAACTTTTTGAATGACTCTTCTAGGGTTTTTGGTCAGCCCTTCCTGCTGATCCACAACAGTTATTTTTTAGGAACTACCATTTTTTCTGACGCCATTGCCTATTTAGCAAAACAAGGAGCCTCATAAAATTTTCAAGTTTAGGTGAACACATTAGCAACATAAATTGAGTTAGTCATAGGTTTTCTAGATTTATGTTGCCTAAATATTCACAACCTTTTCTCTAATACCAAATATAACAACCCAAGTTCTACCCACTTGGTTGTCCAAACACCCCAAGTCTACCCACTTGGTTGTCCAATATTAGAGGTTTTTTTATTTCAATCTATTTTTGTTTTATTTTCTAGTATGAGCATGTTAGATCCATATTCATGCGTGTCATCCCACTGCAGTCGAAATACTCATGAGATCAAGATTGGCCAAATCTTGTGTAGTTTCCCATTTTAAACTTCACTCTCCTTTCGATATCCTAAGTTCAGGTAGGGGGTTTATTTTCCTCTAGAGACCATAACACCTAGAGATGTGGTGCATACTTTCCCATGTCTTGTCATGACCCCAAGTACTTATGTCATTTAATATGTAGTGCATACATGCTCGATCTCGACAAACATCCTTTTCCCATGAAGCATCGTCAATACCTTGGTAACCACCAAGGTTTTGTGTTGATTAACCAACATGATGTCACATACCATCATGCTAGAGGTGCTTTGTCATACTTGTTTTAAAGGCTACTGCTCGATCTTGACAAACATCCTTTTACCATGAAGCATCGTCAATATCTTGGTAACCACAAATATTTTGTGTTAATTAACCAACACGATGTCCCATACCATTGTGTTGTCAGATTTACCTAGTCAAGCACAATTCACCACTCATCACTAGCAAGGATAACCTAGAAGATATGCCCATACATCCCTTCATTACCTCCCATTCTAACCTTTTTTCATCATAAGTACAGTTAGATCCCTAGTTTATGATGGTTGCCTACCCGCAAGCATCATTAACAATTAATACATAAGATTATCCCACCCACAATCTTGAAATAGAATCAAGGTTGTCCTACCCACAACCTTGGGTTAATATGCAAGATTGTCCCACCCACAATCTTGAAATAGATTCAAGGTTGTCCTATCCACAACCTTAGGTTGCGGAATAAGATTGTCCCTTCCACAATTCTGACCTTTTTTCATCATAAGTACAGTTAGATCCCTAGTTTATGATGGTAGCCTACCCGCAAGCATCATTAACAATTAATACATAAGATTGTACCACCCACAATCTTGAAATAGAATCAAGGTTGTCCTACCAACAACCTTGGGTTAATATGCAAGATTGTCCCACCCACAATATTTGAAATAGATTCAAGGTTGTCCTATCCACAACCTTAGGTTGCGGAATAAGATTGTCCCTTCCACAATATTTAAAATCCTTAACTTAAAGCTTACCTAAGTTTGGTTCAAAGGCTTAGTAATGGATATAGACTCGATATTATCGAAAATAAAATTGCTAATTTTTAAAAGATCATCAATTTTCCATTTGACAAATATATAATAATGATGCTATTAAAACATTACATTAAAATCTAAAAATTTCCACATTTGCTAAAATAAATTTGCATAGAATCTCTTTATAGTTGCTATTATTTTGAAATAAAGGCTACACTAAAATTCACATCCACAAATAATTTTTCCCACAATACTCTACAAAACTTTTATTATAAAATCATAAACTAAGTTATCTAAACTGCATGTTAAAACTACATCTTCACACTAACTATATTTCTTAAATATAATTCAAATAAGCTTTAAAGAATATTGTTTCTCACTGCTAAATTAAAGCGATGCCACTCGAACATTCAAATAGAGTAAACATCACTCCACATTACCCAACCATCACACGGGTTTATTCTAGTTATCCCCATTACCACCATATCTTATGCTTAACTATGTTCAATACATGTTTTTACTTGTGACTATTTAATTTATCCACAAGACTATGACAATGACAGAGCTTCTATAGTTTCTACATTCTAATTTGGATTTAAAACATTCTCTACTTCTTCCAGATTTAAGTTCATTACAGTCTTGTTCGATTCTAAAAAAACTCCTATGTTGTTTTTCCACAGTCTTCAATGCAATGTTCCAAATGTAGGTCCAGTTTGAAGATTTGTACCATTTATTTTTTTTTTTTGTTTTCTTTTTTTTTTTTTTGTTTTCTTTTTTTGGTGGTTTTTCCCAACTTTGATAACTCCCTTTCACAAAATATTTTAAACCAATAGCTACCAAACTACTTTGGTCAAGCTAGTCCTTTTTGAAACATAGCATTTTCCAAATCCTCGTGTTATAATTCAATTGAAAATATCTATTACATGCAATTACAGGTTCAAAGGACATGTTTCAGGTTTTCTGAATACGTTGTTTCTCATCCACTGATTATATACACAATAAACGATTCATTTCAAGCATAGCAATTTTTATTTAATCACTGCAGTTTTCCCTGGTTGTTTACATGATTTGCGTTTCCATTAAGCTAATCGTCCATATATATGCTATACAAATCATGTATAAGATGAAGTATTTAAATTCAATATACCCTAATCCAAGTTTAAACATCATATTCGCTCCCGTTCATTGAAGATTCCCATTCCCACAAACATTCCATTCACCAAGTGTATACCACACTATCCATGTCAAACTAAATTGATAATAATTCCTTTATATGCTGACCATTTCCAACTTGTTTTTTTTTTAATTTATAATGCCAAAAGACTCTGCCTCCTATAATAGTATGTATTATTTTTTTAGCATATAAATGGTTATAGTATTTGGCATTTCTTGTTTTTTTTTTTAAATAAAAATCATTTATTGTTAATGCCTTCTTATAATATATATATTTTATTTTTTTATCTATAGCAATACAAATATGTTATATATTATTTTCTTTAAATAAATAAATTCCTTAAAAAAACATAATGTTATACATAAATATAAGATTAATAATTATTTTACCTCCTTAAAAAAAAACATAATATTATACATAAATATAAGATTAATAATTATTTTACCTCACTTCATTACTTATTTTCTCTTCCATATCATAAGACAAAAATTATTATAATAATCATATTATCACTACTATTTATTATAATAATCATATTATCACTACTATTTTTATTTTTCATTCAAGACTATGGCATCTTCATTGCCAATCAAAAATCATAATTTTACAAGCATCAAATGTAGCTACATGTTATTCATCTATATGGATCGATGGCGAATGCATTGCTTATAAGGTTCTTTGCCCCTATTAATTGGTGAATACATCACCGCTCATCATTTCCCTAACTTACCTTACATCAAAAAATCCTACAGTCCATTTATTTGTTTACATTGTCTGTACTAGTACAAAACTTGTCCTCCAGATACATTAGCAGTTTCTCATCCTTGCAAACAAATTAGACATATAATAGAGTAGAGTTTTGGAGGGTTATTACAAAAAAATTGAGAATCGGAAAAAGGACAAGCTCTCCCCCTACCCAAATAAAATCTCGAATAAAATCTCTTGCTCTACGTCTAATCTAAGCAAGTATCCCAAAAAAAAAAAAACAAAAAAAAAGTAATTTCATTACTAAAAAAATAAAATCCCCTTGTTCAAAATGGACAAGAATCCCTACTAATGATGTTGAATCCCTATAATTCCTCAATTATTCAAAATTTATGAGGTTGAACCCCATAACTCATAGTTTGTGCCCAACCCGCTTGACCTTGGGTAAGCCTTTCGCGTGGCGATATGTCTATCACATAACAACCTTTTGTATAGACCAATGTTCTCTCATGGATCAGCTAGCTTTTGGTAAGCTAATTTACATAATAGTTTGATACTATTGCATGCACAAAATCATGGTTAATGAATATTTCACATTGGTTCATAAAAATTTGCTTGTATTATTACCTTACTCAAAATCATTAAATTAATTTCATAAGCACACAGGCACAAAATCATGGTTAATGAATATTTCACATTGGTTCATAAAAATTTGCTTGTATTATTACCTTACTCAAAATCATTAAATTAATTTCACAAGCACACACATTTGATAATTTGAATGAAAAATATTTTATATCATTATGACAAATCAAAATGGATAATGAACTCACTGGTTCTTGATAAATTTGATTATCTTAAAAATAGTTTAAAATATTTTGCTAAAATTTATTGGACAACATTATTTTATCATTATTAATATTAATAATATACATAGATTATCCCAAAACTTGCATTTCAAAAATAATTTATCATACTTTACATTATGCATTCTGATTTTGCGATGATGACATAATTCCTAGTAATTAGTTTCTCAAAATTTCACACTAGGAATTCTATGTCTAACACAAGTCAATTTTTAGGTCTAAAACATTTCATATTTCTCAATATTTTTGAACATGTGGTACGATGATTTGCTTTATATCATATTTCTCAATCTTCTTAAACATGTGGTACGGTGATTTGCTTTATATCAATTTGTATAATTTCATATTATCATACATTGCATTTTGACTTCATCGATAATTACTACTAGAAATTATGTGCCTAGCGCAAATCATCCTTCCCAATTTTTAAGTCCCAATTTTCATCAATAATTACTACTAGAAATTAAATCCCAATTTTCATCAATAATTACTACTAGAAATTATGTTCCTAGCGCAAGTCATCCTTCCCAATTTTTAAGTCCCAATTTTATTGCTTAAATCACTTTATTTCTCACACAGAAGAATCTTGATCAACTTCTTTTCTCAAAATCAATATCTTTTAAAATCAAGATCTTGCCTCAAGATTATCTTTGAGCCCCACAAAAACATTTCTATTATTAGCAATAGAAAACATCCTAACAATAGGATTAAAATCAATATCAACTTCAATCAATATCTTTTAAAATCAAGATCTTGCCTCAATATTATTTTAAAATCAAGATCTTGCCTCAATATTATCTTAAAATCAAGATCTTGCCTCAATATTATCTTAAAATCAAGATCTTGCCTCAATATTATCTTAAAATCAAGATCTTGCCTCAATATTATCTTAAAATCAAGATCTTGCCTCAATATTATCTTAAAATCAAGATCTTGCCTCAATATTATCTTTGAGCCCCACAAAGACATTTCTATTATTAGAAGTAGAAAACATCCAAAAAATAAGATTAAAATCAATATCAACTTCAATCAATATCTTTTAAAATCAAGATCTTGCCTCAAAATTATCCTTGAACCCCACAAAAAAAAACATTTCTATTATTAGCAATAGAAAACATCCTAACAATAGGATTCACTTCGTCAATATCGCGACTCGTTTGAGGAAAGGGCGCCAAGGGGAGAACACGTCGCGATTTTGTGAAACTTTTGCTGAAGGGCAGCCCAAGGGAAATCTCATCGCGAAATCACGACACTTCCGGTCAACTGGAGCCATGAGGAAAAGACGTCGCGATATCGCGACACTTTTGCAGATCGGGCATCAAGGTGAACATTTGTCGCGATTTCGTGACACTTTTGAGGAAAGGATGCTAAGGGGAAAACTCGTCGCGATTTCGTGATAGTTTTGGAGAACAAGCTTCATGAGGGAAAATCATCGCGATATTGTGACTCGTTTGAGGAAAGGGCGCCAAGGGCAGAACACGTCACGATTTCACGACACTTTTGCTGAAGGGCTGCTCAAGGGAAATCTCGTCACAAAATCGTGACACTTCTGGTCCACTGGAGCCATGAGGAAAAGACGTCACGATATCGTGACACTTTTGCAGTGCTGGCGTCAAGGGGTGAACTCGTCGTGATTTCGTGACACTTCTGGAGATCAGGCGCCTTTTGGCTTTCTCGTCACGATTTTGCGATGCTTCTGGCGTCTGGGTGCTTTGGTGTTGTGCCATCGTGATTTCGTGACACTTTTTGTGTTTTGCGGCCTTGGCGTTGTTCTGCCGCGATTTCGCGACATGTCGCGATTTTGCGACTAGTTGCCGTGGTGCGGCTGTGGTTAGGTTTGGTGTCGCGATTTCGTGACATGTCACGTTTTCGCGACATGTCGCGTTTTTGTGCCCTGTTGTCTTCTGGTTTCTTTGCCTTTGGTTGGGATGTTTTTTCTCCCACTTGTAACTGTCTTTTGTTTTAATACAAGTTTTTTCAATTTTTTCAAAAAAAACAATAGGATTCACTTCATGACCCAATGAGCTCTAATCTCCACCAACGATCATATAACAACAAAACATTCTTTAAGATTCTTGTTAATTCATCAAATCTATAATCATAGATAAATATATTTTTCAAAAATATACTTTATCAAAAAAATAATGCATGATTATAAGAAATTTAAAACATTTTAAAACATAATTAAATGTAATCTAATGATTCAAAGTCACATACAACAAGAGGTTCAATATATATACATATATATCGAAAGTCTATATACAAAATAAATTTGCACTGGTATGCCTCAATATCCAACATCAACATACTCAATCACCAAAAGTATATAACAAAAATAGTCTCCTATATCAACCCCTATCCCCTCGAACCTCTAGAACTCTGGCATCATATCTACTAGGGAGTGGTGGTGGTCGAAATTGTCCCACCTTAGTGGTCGCCCTAAAAGCAATTGCTCCAGATGTAAAATAGGGCAATGACCCTAAGCAAATAAGACTCGCGATATCAACAGGCAAGGGAACTCTCTGCTCTTTTGATACCGCCATGAAGTACAGAGTCTAATAAAAGGTCAACTTCTAAACTTCCCGTAATATCTCACCCTAAAAGCAATTGCTCCAGATGTAAAATAGGGCAATGACCCTAAGCAAATAATACTCGCGATATCAACAGGCAAGGGAACTCTCTACTCTTCTGATACCGCCATGAAGCACGGAGTCTAATAAAAGGTCAACTTCTAAACTTCCCGCAATATCTCATCCCTTGAGTTGGAGGCAATCTTAGTATTTTGAAAGGCATTCTCCTCCCTCAGACTAGTCAACTCTTCCCATAATATCACTGCTCTCCCCCACATCCTTTGTCATGATGCCTGAGATGATGCCCTTTTTGAGCAAGTCAGGTCTCCTCCCCTCCTAAGGATATCCCCTCCCCTCCCCCTCCCCTCCCCTCCCCCTCCCCCTCCCCCCTCCCCTCCTTGATATTTGGGGAAAACTTTTTATCTTATTGTCGCAAGAAAATTTCTCTAATGAGATGTGTGATCTATGTTCTTTCAAGGATTTGGAGGAATTTTTTTTATCTTATTGTCCCATATGTCCCAAATCTCTAATGAGATGTACGATCTATGTTTTCTGGTCAAAGGAAAAGCAAAAAGAAATCCATTAAATGCAAATTCTGGTCAAAGGAAAAGCAAAATGGATATCAAATGTATTTTATGCATAGAAGAAAACTATGCACTTCAAATATCATGGTAGGAATTTAGTCAATCGATTCATTTATATTCAATAAATTCAATATAAATGACAACATGAGAATTACAACTAATATAGAAAAGCGTAGCCAGATAATAAATTAGGATAAACTAAAATAAATCCTTCTCAATTATCACAAGATTGCGAAATAAATGACCTAAGAAAAAATATCACAAGAAATAAACAACCTAACAAACTCTTTCGAAAAATTATGTCAAAGAAATTATGTCAAAGAAAAAATATCACAAGAAATAAACGAAGAAACTCTTCCATTGGAAGGAAAATTATGTCAAAGAAAAAATATAGACCTAAGAAAATCTTTCATTGGAAGGAAAATTATGTCAAAAAAAATCTTTGATCTTTCATTAGCTAGAATTCTATATTAGTTGTAATTCTCATGTTGTCATTTATATTGAATTTATTGAATATAAATGAAAAGCGTAACCAGATAATAAATTAGGATAAGCTAAAATAAATCCTTCTCAAATATCACAAGATTGCGAAATAAACGACCTAAGAAAAAATATCACAAGAAATAAACAACCTAACAAACTCTTTCAGAAAATTATGTCAAAGAAATTATGTCAAAGAAAAAATATCACAAGAAATAAACGAAGAAACTCTTCCATTGGAAGGAAAATTATGTCAAAGAAAAAATATCGACCTAACAAAATCTTTCATTGGAAGAAAAATTATGTCAAACAAAATCTTTGATCTTTCATTGGCTAGAAAAGATCAAAGAACGGTTATTTACTTGGTTATTTCCTTTGAGATAATAGATTGCAATAAACTAAAATAAATCCTTATCAAATATCACAAGAAATAAACGACCTAAGAAACTAGTGTGTTCTTTTAAAAGCTCCGGGAGTTCATTCGCCATTTTTGAAAGGGCTCACTTCACTTAAGAAGTCGCTTTTCGCTCATAATTTTGAAAGGGCGCCGAATTTGAATTTAAAGAGGGGGGCTGCCCTGTTTAAAAAAGGGGCCTTTGAGGGCTGCCCTGCCCCCCCTCTCAAAATAGCCGTTTGAAAAAGCCCTTTAAAAGACTTTTATTTTATTTCGAGGGGAGAGGGGCCTTTTGCCTTTTAAATGGTGGGGGTGGGGGAGGGGAGGGATTTGAAAAAGGGGCCTTTTAATAGAGGGTTTTTTTAAAAAGGGCCTTTTACCTTTTAAAATGGAGGGGGAGGGGAGGGGAGCTTTTTAAAAGCGAAGACTTGGAGCCTTCAGAGTTTCCTTCCCGTTCATTGATTGGCCGGACGCGGAGTCATTCAGTTTGCTTCTTGCATTCTTAGATAATGGACTTTTTCTGGGATCGGACGGCTGCTACGTTTGATTGGTACCGATGGCGCGATTCCGACCGTCCGTCGAACGGATCGGACCTTTAAAAAGATTCTGCGTTTGGAAGGCTGACAGGCGTTCTCTCATTGGTTATAGTGACGTCATCCATCTGCATTCCTTGCAGACCATGTATACCCAAAAACTGAGGCAAATCCTTGATCCGAACTACCAATGAAAATTTTATGAGTAGTGAAAAAGCATGGTCCTTTACTCCTTATGTGGTGTAGAAAGTACTCTCTAGAAAAATGACTGTTTTGATCCGAACTACCAATGAAAATTTTAAGAGTAGTGAAAAAGCATGGTCCTTTACTCCTTATGTGGTGTAGAAAAAAGTACTCTCCCTCAAAAATTGTTTTGATCCGAACTACCAGTGAAAATTTTAAGAGTAGTGAAAAAGCATGGTCCTTTACTCTCCGTGCTTTGACTAGAAAAATGACTGTTTTGATCCGAACTACCAATGAAAATTTTAAGAGTAGTGAAAAAACATGGTCCTTTACTCCTTATGTGGTGTAGAAAGTACTCTCCCTGCTTTGACTAGAAAAATGGCTGAAAGTCATAAACATGATTACGGAGGAAACATTGCCACTCTCCCAATGAATTTACTGAAAGCATCCCATTCACTCTCCCAATGAATTTACTGAAAGCATCCCATTCACTTTCTAACGTTTTTCTTTACAATATTTTTCTAGAGAAACTATAATTATAAAACGGTGGAAATTTATTGATATGACTGTAAATAAGAAGCATTAACATTTTTTTATAAATCTATGGAAATTTATTATTATGACTGTGACTAGGAAGCATTACCATTTTCTTATTATAAAGATATTGCATGGTTTCTAACTGTAAGGTGAAACTTATTAGAAAGGCCCAATTTTCCATTCGCTTCCATTCTCTCGTGAGAGCTCTGAGGACAAACTACATAAATTACCTAAATTCAGACATAACTGTATTAGCAAGCAGTGCTAATTTTCTTATTGCAGAACTTCGATAAAATTAGACTAATCGGCGAAGGCTTAGTTTAGCCTATGCGTTGTCAAAAAATTGAATCTGGAAACGCACTATATACAGACCGGACTATATACAGATAGACAGACAGTGTGTGTCGGGACCCCTATCCGGATCAATTGTTATGGCCAAACTATGGGACCCCTATCCGGATCAATTGTTGTGGCCAAACTATTCTCATGAAACTCACCTCTCAAATTTCATATTATATATATATATATATATATATATATAATAGATGAATGAACTTATATAGACCTATAACTTGGTAAATGATCATCCATACACACCCCAGCATCATTTCATAACCGTCCAAGTTGTGATGAACCCAACGTAAAAGAATGGTAAGTCTCCGCATATGTTATACGAACCTGCATAATATAACAAAAATGGCTCAACTTGCCAATGTCCAAAAAAAAAAAACCAATTCGTTCAAAGAAAGTGCTCAGTAGAGAATTCAAACAAAAAAATCGCAAAGAAAACAAATTCATTGTTGCCAGATGAATTAAAAATTTGCAAAGAAAACAAATTCATACGAGCCAGATGAATGATGTTTATTTTGAATTTAAGTTTAAAAATAAAGATTAATCAAAACGTTAAGATTCAAGACCAACTAACCAACACCAGTGTTTCGAAACTCGCAACTCGCTGTAACTCGGGAGCCTAATTTTCGCGGAGTTCTCGGATAAACTCGGCGAAAACCCGGGAAAATCTCGGCAAAATAAACTTCAACAAATTAAAAAAAATAAATAATCAAACAAATAATTTTTTTTTGACTTTACTCACAACTACTCAATCCCCTCTTGATTCCGTGTCAGGAAATAGATATAAGGAAATAAATCGCAGTTGGCTCCTTAGAAAATAGCATTTATGCTGCCGCACCTTTTTAATCTCAGCCGCTCATACCTTTCTAATCTAAGCCTCATAGAAATTAGCATTTACCCCTAATTTCTCACCAATGTCTTACCTTTCTAATCCGGCCCTTCGAATCGTCTTCGAATCCCAATGCATTAAATGCACCCGCAATGATCGTAAAGCAAGGCCGTGGCATTTGACACGCTATATAACATTAACGAACGAGAGCCGGGCATACGTAGAGGCAAAGATAAGCACCGCGTATGAGTCAGTGCATAGCTGCCGACAGGTGTGTCCAATTGTTGTTTCATTAAAGATAATATGTTAAGGATCTTAAGCATTTCTGTTTCTGGGTATGGAGAAATCTCCTTTTCGTTGTGTTTTTTTTGTTTTTGTTTCTGAGCTGAGTGAGTCTGTATAAATCGTGGTTGCAGCTGCTTTTGTATTTTGAGCACTTGAGTTCATATTCATCAGTTTGCGTGTTGGCGGAACTGTGGCAGTGGAAGACTCGCTGAAGAGGGAGGAAGGCAAAATATTTTACTCGAGGATCTCTCCTGTCTTTCCTCTGCCTCGGCCCTTGCCTCCCCTGTCTTTCCCCTGCGTCCGCCCCTGCTTCTCTCCGTACTCGGCGAGTAATCGACAAGTACTGGGCGAATAATGGGCGATTAACTGGCCGCGAGTCGGCGAGTTTCTCGGTTCCCTGACCCGCGAGTACTCGCGAGTAACCTGCCAGTTGCGAGTAACCTGCCAGTTGCGAGTAACCTGCCAGTTTCGAAACAATGAACAGCACTTCAAACATAAAGTCCACTGTCTACTTTAATTTTTTTTCAGACTTTCCATATCATAAGTTCACTATGGATTGGTGAATATATTATTATTATTATTATTTTGTTATATATGATATCATATATAAAACATTTCACGTTTGGTAAAGGGAAGAAGTTTTAATCTTTTATGGGAAATATCTGTGAGCCATGTAAATTGTGAACAAACGAAGAGTCCATATCAATAAAGTGGACTATTGATATATTAAGTAATTTTATATATATTATGCAACTAATATAAATAGAGTGGAGGTGAAGTTTCGCTATAGGCCCCAAGGCTGAAATAATTAAAATATCTGTACGACGCATGTGATGTGTTGTAGAGGAGGTTAGTGGTTTGAATCTCCATTTTACCAAACGCACATTGGATATCCAAAATCCAGTTGATAATGCGGTCCAACCTGACGCCACTCCGGTTTTGATGGTGTAGACCAAGGAGGCCTTTTGGTTAAATTCAAAAAAATATTATTTAGCAAAAAAATATTTGTATTTATAAAAAAACCATGAAGATGATCTTAAAAAAGATTTCATGAAAAAAGGTATAGGTAGCTAGCTATAACTCAAAGTAACTCATGTAAATGCTCCTCTTGATGTGGTCTACCAACAAGGACATCGCTTGATGTGTATAAAAAGTATTTCTTAAAATAAAAATAAAATGCTTGAGGAGAGTTACGATGAGTTGTTACGATGAGTTATGATGCGTAAAGGGTGGGGACAAGTACAATAGATAAAATTAACAAACCCTAGCACAAATATTAATAGATAAAACAAACAAACCCTTTTCATTAATCTCATTGGGATACAATTTAATAATTTTTTTAATAATAATAATAATAATATATATTCTCATCAGTACCATACCATACTCGCAAGTTCCCTCAATCCGATGTACGGGGTTCAAGCCTAGCAACTTACGTCACATATGAACCCAGCTAGGTATACTGGGGTTCAAGCCTGGCAACTTACGTCACATATGAACCCAGCCAGCCAGGTATATTGGGGTTCAAGCCTGGCAACTTACGTCACATATGAACCCAGCCAGGTATATTGGGGTTCAAGCCTGGCAACTTACGTCACATATTAAAAAAACCCAGCTAGCTTGAGGGGTATACCCCGATGGAACAGGCCCCGTGGATGCAATATCCTTATCCTGGTCCCTAGAGAATACGGGTTTTGGTTTCCGGTTTTGTCCCAAGGGAACAGTGCAACAGTACGGGGTTGGGTTCGCGAGGTTCGCGAACCAAGCCGGCGGCTCTACTATATTCCTCGCTACCCATTAGAGAAAGATGGGTTTACTGGACCACTGGATTGCATGGCTTGAGGGTATACCCCGATGGGACAGGCCCCGTGGATGGAATGTCCTTATCCTGGTCCCTCGAGAATACGGGTTTTGGTTTCCCATACTAAGGTTTTGTCCCAAGGGAACAGTGCAACAATACGGGGTTGGGTTCGCGAGGTTCGCGAGCCAAGCCGGCGGCTCTACTATATTCCTCGCTACCCATTAGAGAAAGATGGGTTTACTGGACCACTGGATTGCATGGCTTGAGGGGTATACCCCGATGGGACAGGCCCCGTGGATGGAATGTCCTTATCCTGGTCCCTCAAGAATACGGGTTTTGGTTTCCCATACTAAGGTTTTGTCCCAAGGGAACAGTGCAACAGTACGGGGTTGGGTTCGCGAGGTTCACGAGCCAAGCCGGCGGCTCTACTATATCCCTCGCTACCCATTAGAGAAAGATGGGTTTACTGGACCACTGGCTTGAGGGGTATACCCCGATGGGACAGGCCCCGTGGATGGAATGTCCTTATCCTGGTCCCTCAAGAATACGGGTTTTGGTTTCCCATACTAAGGTTTTGTCCCAAGGGAACAGTGCAACAGTACGGGGTTGGGTTCGCGAGGTTCACGAGCCAAGCCGGCGGCTCTACTATATTCCTCGCTACCCATTAGAGAAAGATGGGTTTACTGGACCACTGGCTTGAGGGGTATACCCCGATGGGACAGGCCCCGTGAATGGAATGTCCTTATCCTGGTCCCTCAAGAATACGGGTTTTGGTTTCCCATACTAAGGTTTTGTCCCAAGGGAACAGTGCAACAGTACGGGGTTGGGTTCGCGAGGTTCACGAGCCAAGCCGGCGGCTCTACTATATTCCTCGCAACCCATTAGAGAAAGATGGGTTTACTGGACCGACCGAACGAAGAGGCTCCGTACGATCCGCTGGATCGCATATTCCGAACGGGAGGGAAGTGGGAAGTGTATTTAGGAAGTTATATGATGATCCTCATTTCTCATACTCCTATTTCAACATAAATCTTACGGCTAACCGTGGTCACGTATAGGATGACTGGTAACGTATATGATGACTCGTAAGAGCGACCATTAAGAGGAGTCATTAACCGTAGTGAAGAGCCTTTTTATGTAAAAAGGAAGGTTTCGTTTCCCTTACTTAAGGTTTTGTCTCGAGGGAACAGTGCAACAGTAGGGCTTTGGCTCGTTCTCGGGAGGTGGGGGTGGAGAGTAAGTACAACACACAACTTACTTAAGGTTTTGTCTAAGGGAACAAGGGAACAGTGCAACAGTAGGGGCTTTGGCTCTTTCTCACAACTTACTTAAGGTTTTGTCTAAGGGAACAAGGGAACAGTGCAACAGTAGGGGCTTTGGCTCTTTCTCAGGAGGTGCAAGGTTCAACCCTATGCCTTCTTAAGGTTTTGTCTCTCCCACAGTAGGGGCTTTGGCTCTTTCTCAGGAGGTGCCAGGTTCAACCCTATGCCCCCCCCCTATTCATTTGAGCATTTGAGCGAGGCCCCTCTCTATCTTAAAAGGATTGGATATATAAACAATATTGGACTTTTGGGGTTTCCGTAATCACTTCTCCTCTTCTCCCTATGGGCTTTCGGCTCTGGTGCCAGGTTCAACCCTATGCCTTGATCGTAAAGATAAAATAAAAATAATATATATATATAGAATCAATTACATCTCATACATTTTTTGCTTTGGCTCTTTCTCAGGAGGTGCCAGGTTCAACCCTATGCCTTGATCGTAAAGATAAAATAAAAATAATATATATATATAGAATCAATTACATCTCATACATTTTTTACTACCAAACCTTGGAACTGCACCCTATACCACCACCTTGTTAATGACTTTGGTATTTTTGCCACTAACTGCACCCTATAACCCTATACCACCACCTTGTTGTTAATGACTCGGTGCCAGGGATCGAAACTGCCGTCGGGCATGACTGCGTCGCGGAGTCATAGTATCACAGTTTACCAGCCCTTAAAACAAAGGATATAGTATAGGATATAGGATAACTTTTAAAAATAAACCCTTTTCATTAACTTCATCCAAGGTTACGTGTAATGAGTAGAAGCGAGTAGAATAGGAGGACTTCAGAATCCACCACTTACAAGCAGCCTATGGAAAAGGCAATGTCAAAACGACATTAGATATGAGTTCCAATTCCTACTGCCCACTCGATCGCATACTGTTTAAAAGGCACAAGACTAATTTAAAACAAAATTAAAATTAATAAACATAAGAGCAGTAGAAACAACTTCTAAAATAGGGTGAGGTAAGCTTAAAATCTACTATGATCTCTTTAGCAAATGTGTGTAAATCTTATAAATTGCCTGCAACTTAATTAAAATCAAATTACTTCATTTCACTTCAAATGTCTGAGAAATTTAGAATTTAAATTTCTCTGTCTTGTGCACGTAATTAAAATCAAAATATTTCATTCTATTTCATTTGCCCAAGATCTTAATTTTCTAAAATTTCTCATCCCGTATAGATCTCACCTTTTTAATTTGTGTGTCTTGTGCACGAAATTAAAATGGTGATGACCGTATACATCTCACCAGTTTTAAAATGGTGATGACGGAAGCTAACATAGACAAACCTCTCAATAACCAAAAGAATCTTATTCAAGAAAGAATGAGATCTATGAAAATGAAAATCTTAAAAACTTTATATTGTAATTCCTCAGTTTTTTAACCCACTTCTTCTCTATGAAAATAAAAAAACTTTATATTGTAATTCCTCAGTTTTTTAACCCACTTCTTCTCTATGAAAATAAAAAAACTTTATATTGTAATTCCTCACTTTTTTAAGCCACTTCTTCCATCTCCCACATATTCCATGTCCTCTTCAATTCCATGTCCTATTCAAACAAGAGAACTAAACAAAACCCCAGACCAGCCACCCCAAATTTAATTTGACTAGAATATGGTGCGACTTTCAAGTAGCATCGGTAAACATACTTCATTCTTAAGTAGCATCGGTAAACATACTTCATTCTTAAGAGTATTTGTAAGAGCCTTGTATGGAAGCGAATTTTGCTTGTAACACATTTTGGAGACATTACGAACACGTCCAATTTGAAACAATTATAGTATACGGCTATCCTTTACTTCTTTTAAGAAAAGATATGACAAATTTATATGAACAATGACAAGTTTCATAACCTAAGTAAGGACTGAAAAATATCCTTACCTCCACAGGCGTTCAGAGTCCCCCGCTTTAACATCATCGCAATTTCAAGCGTTTGTGCTGAAGGAAAGAGGGAAAGCATAATAAAAATCGCAATTTCAAGCGTCTGTGCTGAAGGAAAGAGGGAAAGCATATTAAAAAATCAGACAGACTGAGGGAAAGAGGGAAAGCATGTTAAAAAGTCAGAAAGAGGAAAAAGATTTAAAAATCTCGATAAGAAATCAGAAACAGCATATTAAAAAATCAGAACGAGCAAAAAGATTTAAAAATCTCAATAAGAAATCAGAAACAAGGAGGAAACATCGCCACTCTCCCAATGACAGTTTACTGAAAAGCATCCCATCGCCACTCTCCCAATGACAGTTTACTGAAAAGCTTCCCATTCCCTTTCTAAGGCTTTCTCTAGAATATTTGTCTAGAGACACTATAAGTACAATATTTTTCTAAAGAAACTATAAATATAAAACGATGGAAATTTATTAATATGACTGTGAATTAAAAGCGATTAACATTTTTTTAGAGAAGCTAGAAATATAAAACGGTGGAAATTTATTAATACGACTGTGACTAGGAAGCATTACCGAAGCATTACCATTTTCTTAGTATAAAGATATGAAGCATTACCATTTTCTTAGTATAAAGATATTGCATGGTTTCTAACTGTAAGGTGAGACGTATTAGAAAGGCCCAATTTTCCATTCGCTCCCATTCTCTCAAGAGAGCTTTGAGGACAAACTAGATAAATGACTTAAATTCAGACACAACTGTATTAGGAAGCAGTGCCATTTTCTTACTATAAAGATTGCAGAACTTCGGCAGAAATTCAGCAAAATTAGACTAATCGGCCAATTTACCACATGCGTGGCAGAACTTCGTCAAAATTAGACTAATCGGCTAAGGCCTAGTTTATCATATGCGTTGTCAAAAGTTGAATCTGGAAAGGCACTGAAAAGGCACTATATATAGATAGACAGATAGTGTGTAAATATGTTGGGACCCATATCCGGATATATTGTTGTGGCCAAACTATTCTTACGAAACTTACCTCTCAAATTTCATTAAATATATATAATAGATGAATGAACATATATAAACCTACAACTTAGTAAATGATCATCCATACCCACCCAAACATCATTCATAAACGTCCAAGTTGTGATGAACCCAATGTAAAAGAAGGGTAGGTGTCTGCATATGATCTACGAACCTGCATAATATAACAAAAAGAGTTAGGCTCGACTTGCCAATGTCCAAACAAACGATTCGTTCAAGGAAAGTACTCCGTGCAGAATCCAAACAAAACATTAAAAATTTGCAAAGAAAACAAATTCATAGGAGCCAGATGAATTAAAAATTTGCAAAGAAAACAAATTCATAGGAGCCAGATGAATTAAAAATTTGCAAAGAAAACAAATTCATAGGATCCAGATGAATGCACACACGCCATCTTAATTTATTAATTTTTTCGTTTAAGTTTATATAAAGATTAATCAAAACGTCAAGAGGCAAGACCAACTAAGCAGCACTTCAAACATAATGTCCACTGGATCTCAACTTTTATCAATCAAATAAGAAAGAGCCATTCAAGTCGAACGAACTTTCACCATGGGAACTATATTATTTCAAAATTCATTATATTTCAATTCTAGGTTATAAAACACATGAAGAAATTTATTTTCTTTTTGCCGAAGTCTGGACGTCGGGAGCGGAGTGCGGACTGCGCAGTGCGAACGTCGGGAGCGAAAGACGGAGTGCGCAGGCACAACAGGCGGAGATTTGCCGAAGTCCGAACGGCGCACAGCAGAGGCAAGCGAAGTGCGAACGTCGGGAGAGAATTTGCCGAAGTCCGACTTCGGGGGCGAAGTGCGAACTTCGGACGGCGCACGGCGAAGTGCGGACGGCGCCCGACTTCAAGCTTCGCTAGCGCACTTGGAGTGCGCTCAAACGTATTGCGTGAACGGGTTGCGCTTGCGCACTCGGGCTGTGCTCGGATCTCGGGCGCAGTCGGGTTGCGATCGCGAAGTTGGAAGACTCTTCCGGACTTAGCCAACTTTGGCTTTGCAATATTTTCTGTCCGAAAGGCTTGCGCGGCTGCGGCAATTGCTTGCTTGGCTGGGAGGAGAAAAACACCGAAACTGAGAGCAAAGTTTCGGATCTGAGCTCTAACTTATAGAACCCGAACGAAATTGCTCTGAGGCGATTTGTACAAAGAGCAACAAACTTTAACACATAAAATAACTGCAAACCCTAAAGATGCCTAAAACAATAACAAACTTTATTCATATGAAACGAGGGTTACAGAAGTCCTCAACTGAGGAAATAACATCTGCAGACTAAGTTGTAGGATAAACTAAGACAAAAAAGCAAATGTCGAGTCGGTTGCTCGAACATTAATCAGATGAGCCACACTACTCACTGAAATGCTCTCCTTGCTTTCTCTGCTCTATTCTCTGCACTTTCTCTCCTCTTCTTCTTCCGCACTCTTCCACACCTACTATCTAAAGAACCCGAACTGCCTTATATAGCCGCGAGGAGAGGAGGATAGGGTTTGTCCTCTGACAGGTTCTGACAGGCCCTCAACTAGGGTTTCTGACCAATCGCCGAACTGGCATTAAATCGCCGAACTAGCATTAACTTCTGCGACGATCGGATCTGTCAGATGTCACATCTGTCAAAGGGTAGGTGCGACGTCATGTCAAACCTTTTTGCCAGGATCCCCAACTGCGCGAGCACAGTCCGGCTTCGCCCAAGTTCGGAGCGTAGTCCGGCGGAGGCGTGAAATCTAGGTTAATATTTCTAACACCCTCCTTTAAGCCTGATTTCACGAGTGCTTTGACTCCAAGCTGCTCTCACAATTTTTTGAAGTCTTCCTCCTTCAAAGGCTTCATGAAAATATCTGCCAACTGCTCCTTGGATCTGCAAAATTGTAGTTGAATTTCTCCGGACTTCACCAACTCTCTAATGAAGTGATAACGAATATCGATGTGCTTTGTCCAGCCATGGAACACGGGATCCTTTGATAGTGCAATGGCCGAATTTTTATCATAGAAAATTATTGTCGCACCTTCCGGAGGATAGTTCAGTTCACTTAGAACTCTTCGCAGCCAAACTGCCTGGCATGCGGCTGACATGGCAGCGACATATTCTGCTTTAGCTGTGGACAACGCAATGATGGGTTGCTTCTTGGATGCCCATGAGACTGCCCCTGATCCGAGATGGAAAGCATACCCGAAGGTGCTCTTTCGATCATCGGTACTACCAGCCCAATCACTATCTGTGAAGCCGACCAGGTCCAACTGGTCTTGTCTGGCGTAAAATAGGCCATTGTTTCATGTCCCATTGACATAGCGCAATATCCTCTTGCCTGCTTGCCAGTGCATGTCCTTCGAAGTCTCCATGAAATGACTGATCAGACTGACTTCGAACATCAGATCTGGTTGAGTTGTAGTCAAATACATCAGACTGCCAACTAGCCTCTTGAACAGGGTTGGATCTACATTCCTCCCTGAATCCAACTTGCTCAGCTTCAAACCTATGGCTACAGGTGTGATGGCAGGTTTATTGTCCTCCATCTTGAACCGCTTTAGGACATCCTTCGCATACTTGCCCTAAGAAATGAAGATGCCATCTACCGATTGGTCAACTTCAATGCCGAGAAAGTACTTCATCAGCCCTAAGTCCGTCATCTCAAACTCCTTCTTCATGGCTATTTTGAACTGGTCGAATAGGACATTGTTGTTGCCAGTATAAATCAAATCGTCCACATACAGGTAGACGATAATGAGCTCACCTACTTCATTTGTCTTCATGTATAGGGTATGCTCATATGGGCATTTTACAAACCCATTTTCCTAAAAATAGCTATCAATCCGGCTGTACCAAGCCCGGGGTGCCTGCTTCAAACCTATACAGGGCCTTCTTCAGCTTTAGGACTTTGCCCTCCTGGCCTTCAATTTCGTAACATGGTGGCTGGTCTATGTAGACCTCTTCCTCCAACACTCCGTTGAGGAAGGCTGACTTGACATCCATATGGTACATCTTCCAACCCTATTGGGCTTCCAATTCCAAGATCATCCTGACTATGTCAAGTCAGACTACAGGCGCATATACCTCATGGTAATCGATGCCTGAATTCTGCTTGTACCCCTTCCCCACTAGTTCGAATTTATGCTTGTCAACGTCTCCTTGGGCGTTGAACTTTGTCTTATACACCCACTTGACCCTAATGGTCTTCTTTCCTATTGGAAGATCAGCCAACTGCCATGTCTCATTCTTTTCAATGGCTACTATCTCCTCATCCATCGCATGCACCCACTTTTGATTATGACTTGCGTCTTCAAACTCTATTGGATCAACTTCAGTAAAGAATGCAAAGTCAGAGTACTCTTCATCTATGTGGGTTTGGGTTGCCTCGTAGATTTCTTGCAAGCTCCTTGTCTTCGCTAGCGTCGCCAGGTTTTGGATTCTACTTGCACATGGAGGCGACCGAGATGGAGTGGTTGTGCTACTGCTGGCACCGCTGTTGCTGCTGGAAGTTGCAGGTGGTTGCACACTTCCTTCTTCCAAGTCAATAGACTGTACTACTGCTAGCTCTGACTGGCCAGTCTTTGACTTCCAGTTCCAGGCTTCATCTTCAAGAAATTTCACATCATGGCTGATGATGAGCTTCTTCGTCACAGGGTTGTACAACCTATATGCCTTCGCCTGCTCACTGTACCCTATGAAAATGCACTTCTCAGCTCTATCATCCAACTTCTGTCGCTTCTCTTCTAGAACATGTGCATATGCAATGCACCCAAACACACGCAAGTGATCCACACTTGGCTTCACACCGCTCCAGGCCTCCTGAGGGATTTTTTCCTTCACACTTTTGGTGGGACATCTGTTCAATAGGTAGACTGCACATGTTACAGCCTCTTCCCAAAATTTATGCGGCAATCCCTTCGCCTTCATCATGCTTCGTGCCATCTCCATAATTGTTCGGTTCTTCCTCTCAACTACATCGTTCTGTTGTGGCATGTATCTGGTAGTGAACTACCTTCAAATTTCATGCTGCTTGTAGTAGTTATGCTTGTAGTAGTTATGGAATTCATTGGAGATGTATTCACCTCCACCATCCGTCCTGAGAGTCTTAATCTGATATCCGCTCTATTTCTCCACTAGAGCCTTGAACTCCTTAAATCTGGCAAATGCTTCTGACTTCAACTTGATGGCATAGATCCAAGTCTTTCGGCTGAAGTCATCTATGAATGTTAAGAAGTATTTATTGTCGAAAAATGTGATGGTCTGCATCGGACCGCAAATGTCTGAGTGCACCAGCTCCAATGGCTGTGATGCTCTCCAAGACTGATCGGAAGGGAACGAATCCCTATGTTTTTTGCCGACTAAATAGCCCTCACAAACTTGATTTTGCTGCTCTATCAGGGGTAAACCCTTCACTATTTGCATCTTGTGCAATTGATTCAGGCCACTAAACTTCAGATGACCAAATCTGAGATGCCACAACCAGGTAGCATCTTTCACAACTACACTCAGAGACATCAATGATTCATTCTGAATCTACAGTAGAAACATTTTGTTCTTCATCATGGACACTGTAGCAATCTGCCCATGCGACTTGTCTCTGATGGTGCAAGCTCCGTATTTGAACTAGACCGTATGTCCCTTCTGCACAAGCTGTCCAACGCTCAGCAGATTATGCTTTAGGCTAGGCACATAGTAGACATCATAGATGTGCTTCCGTTCATCGTGCCTGGTGGGGATGAGGATTTTTCCTTTCCCCATTATGGGAACCTTGTTGTTGTTCCCCATATTCACCTCAGACTGGACTATTTCATCCAGTTAGGAGAACATCTCCTTGTTCCCCGTCATGTGGTTGTTCAGACATTATTCTGGCACTCCTCCTCAATGTTACAAGTCAACAACACATTTCCTCCTGTCGCATTTCCGGTTTCATCCGTGTAATGGGCTTGCTGCTGGTTCTCTGTGGCCATCCGTTTTCTACACTATGAGATGTAATGGCCGAACTTCTTGCAGAAATAGCACTGGACCTTTGACATGTCCTTCTTCTGACCAGATCTAGCTTGCTAATTTCTCGAACTGCCTCTTCCACCTTGTTGATGGAAATTACAGTTGGTCTCCCCTTCGCTAGGGTTTGATCTTCCTCCTTGCTTGTTGCCTTTCCCATGCCTGCCTTTGCCTCTTCCTCCGTGAGAACTAGAGGCGCCATGGTGGGAATCTTGTTTTTCGTTGTCTCAAAATGAGACCTGAGCCCTGAATGCTTGCTCTAGAGAGGTCTGAGACGAATGGCTCAGCCTCTGTTCATGTGTTTGCAACGAACCCATGAGTTCATATGTCGAGAGGGTTGTTAGATCCCTCGACTCTTTGATTTCTATCACAACCGAGTCAAACTTGGCAAGCAAACTTTTGAGAATCTTCTCCATGATTCTTTGGCTCTGCACATTTTCTCCATTCAACCGCATCTGGTTGATAATGTACGTCATCTGGGTGAAGAAATCAATCATTGACTTGGACTTGTCATCCGGGTGAAGAAATCACTCATGGACTCAAACTCACTCATCTGCAGATTTTCAAACTCCCTCTTGAGCATCTGCAGTTTCACCAACTTTATTTTATTGGTGCCTTGGTACGAGCTGGTTAGAATCTCCCAGGCTTGCTTCGCTTTGGTGGTTGATGCGATCCGCGGGAAGATGGACTCCTCGATCGCTTGCATGATGTAGAAGAGGGCCTTCTGGTCCTTCATGTTCTCTTTCAGCAGGTCCTTGTCTGCTTGAGAGAGGGCGGACAGTGCTGCTGCATCTATCGATTCTGGGTAGCCGTTATCGACTAACTCCCACAGCTCCTAAGATCCGAATAATATTTTCATCTGGATGCTCCAATAATCATAATTTCTCTCGTTGAAGTGCGGGATCTGCAACTGCAAATTATTGTTGCTAGAAGCAATTTTGCTTCGGTCTTCGGTCTTCGCATCAAGGGATCAGTAGCTCTGATACCAAGTTGAAGAAATTTATTTTCTTTTTGCCAAAGTCTGGACATCGGGAGTGGAGAGCGGACTGCGCACAGTGGACGGCGTAGTGCAAACATTGGGAGCGAAAGACAGAGTGCGCAGGGTGTAGGGTGCAACAGGTAGAGATTTGTCGAAGTCCGAATGGCGCACAGTAGAGGCAATCAAAGTGTGAATGTCGGGAGAGAAGTTGCCAAAGTTCGACTTTAGGGGCGAAGTGAGAACTTTGGACAATGCATGACGAAGTGCGGACAGCGCCCGACTTCAGGCTTCACTAGCACACTCGGAGTGAGCTCAAAAGTATTGTGCAACCAGGTTGCGCTTGCGCACTCGAGTTGCACTCGGATCTCGGGCACAGTCAGGTTGCGGTAGTGAAGTTGGGAAGACTCTTCTGGACTTAGCCAACTTTGGCTTTGCAATATTTTCTATCCGAAAGGCTTGCGTGGCTGCGACAATTGCTTGCTTGGTTGGGAGGAGAAAAACACCGAAACTAAGAGCAAAGTTTCGAATCTGAGCTCTAACTTATAGAACCCGAACGAAATTGCTCTGAGGCGATTTGTATAGAGAGCAACAAACTTTAGCACATAAAATAACTACAAACCCTAAAGATGCCTAAAACAACAACAAAATTTATTCATATGAAATGAGGGTTATAGAAGTCCTCAATTGAGGAAATAACAACATCTACAGACTAAGCTGCAGGATAAACTAAGACGGAAAAGCAAATGTTGAGTCGGCTACTCGGACATTAATCAGATGAGCCACACTACTCACTGAAATGCTCTCCTTGCTTTCTCTGCTCTATTCTCTGCACTTTCTCTCCTCTTCTTCTTCCGCACTCTTCCACACTACCTGTCTGAAGACCCAAACTGCCTTATATAGCCACGAGGAAAGGAAGATAGGGTTTGTCCTCTGACAGGTTCTGACAGGCCCTCAACTAGGGTTTCAGACCAATTGCTAAACTGGCATTAAATTCTACGACGATTAGATCTATCAGATGTCACATCTGTCAAAGGGTAGGTGCGACGTCATGTCAAATATTTTATTTTTGGATACTTGACTGTGCGAGCGTTGTCTGGCTTCGCCCAAGTTTGCAACGTAGTCTGGCGAAGGCATGAAGTCTGGATTAATATTTCTAACAACACAGACTTCCCCTCTAAAGAGATTTGACATCATAAGTTCACCATGAATCGGTCATGTATCTTATAGACTCATGCATCTTTTTTTATCACTCATTAAGAAAGAGCCATTAAAGTTTCAAAATTATTTTTATTTCAATTCTATGTTATAAAATAGAGACTTCCCTGTAAAGAGGTTCGACATCATAAGTTCACTATAGATCGGTGAATCGGTCACGTATATTATTATTAATATTTTTTGTTATTTAGAATCATACACACCCACCCCTTTGACACTCACTCATTCACGTTTATGCATTGTTCCACACTATGTAATGGCCATCCTTGTAGCCCTGAACATCAAAATTTGTCACACTAACCAAATCCAAAAGAAAGAAAATGACATGTTACACAAAATTATGCCATACATATGCCATATGAGAAGAAAATATAACTATCAAAGAGATGATCAGTTTCAAATATAAGTATCAAAGAGAAGATAAGTTTCAATAATAAGTACTTTTTGTTAGAAATATTAACCCAAATTTCATGCCTATGCTAGACTACGTTGCGAACTTGGGCGAACCCGGACTGCGCTTCCATATTCCGGGATCTCAGAAAAAAGGTTTAACATGACGTCACACCTACCCTCTGATAGATGTGACATCTGATAGATCCGATCATCGCAACAGTTAATACCAGTTCGACGATTTAATGCCAGTTCGACGATTGGTCAGAAACCCTAGTTGAGGGCCTGTCAAAACCTGTCAGAGGACAAACCCTATCTTCCTCTCCTCATGGATATATAATGCAGTTTGGGTTTTTAGATAGTGATAGTGGAAGAGTGCAGAAGAATAAAACGAGATAAAGTGCAGAGAAAGCAAGGAAAGCGTTTTAATAAGAAATGTGGCTCATCTGATTAATGTCCGAGCAGTCGACTCGACATTTGCTTTTCCATATTAGTTTATCCTGCAGCTTAGTCTGCAGATGTTATTTCCTTAGTTGAGGACTTCTGTAACCCTCATTTCATATGAATAAAGTTTGTTGTTGTTTTAGGCATCTTTAGGGTTTGCAGTTATTTTTATGTGCTAAAGTCTATTGTTCTCTATACAAATTGCCTCAGAGCGATTTCGTTTGGGTTCTATAAGTTAGAGCTTAGATCTAAAACATTGGACTCAGATCCAGTGTTTCTCTCTTTCGTATAGTTCTTCCCAAGCCAGGGAAACCAAAGCCACAGCCGCGCAAGCCTCCGAACAAGAAAAGTTTCCAAGGCCAAAATTTTGCAAGGCCAAAATTTGGCTAAGTCTAGAGCTGTCTTCCCAACTTCGCCCGTGCAACTTGACTTCTCCCGCGCAACCCGATGTCGCCCGAGATCCGTGCACAACTCGACTGTGCCCGTGCAACCCGACTGCGCCCTTCCCTATTGTGCACTTCGCATTGTGCTCTCCCTACTTCAGCAAAAGAAATTTGAAATAATTTTCTTCAAAGCTACTGATCCTTTGATGTGAAGATCGAAGTAGAATGGCTTCCAACAATAATAATTTGCAGTTGCAGATCCTGCGCTTCAATGGAAAAAATTATGATTACTGGAGCATCAAGATGAAGATCCTCTTCGAATCTTAGGAGCTGTGGGAGTTAGTCGAGAACGGCTACCTAGAACCGGAAGATGCAACAGCACTAGCTTCCCTCTATCAAGAAGACAAGGACCTGTTGAAAGAGAACACAAAGAAGGACCAAAAGGCCCTCTTCTACATCATGCAAGCAATCGAGGAGTTCATCTTCCCACAGATTCGGGTTCTATAAGTTAGAGCTCAAATTTGAAACATTGGATTCAGACCCAATGTTTCTCTCTTCTGTACAGTTCTTCCCAAGCCAGGGAAACCAAAGCCACAACCGCGCAAGCCTCCGGACAAGAAAATTTTTCCAAGGCCAAAATTTTGCAAGGCCAAAATTTGGCTAAGTCTGGAACTGTCTTCCCAACTTCGGCCGTGCAACTTGACTTCGCCCGCGCAACCCGACATCACCTGAGATCCATGCACAACCCGACTATGCCCTTCCCTACTGCACACTTCGCAGTGCGCTCTCCCTACTTTGGGAAAAGAAATTTGAAATAATTTTCTTCAAATTGGTATCAGAACTACTAATCCTTTGATGCGGAGACCGAAGTAGAATGGCTTCCAACAACAATAATTTGTAGTTGCAGATCCTGTGTTTCAGTGGGAAAATTTACGATTACTGGAGCATCAAGATGAAGATCCTATTCAGATCTTAGGAGATGTGGGAGTTAGTCAAGAACGGCTACCCAGAACTGGCAGATGCAGTAGCATTGGTTGCCCTCTATCAAGCAAACAAGGACCTATTGAAAGAGAACACGAAGGACCAGAAGGCCCTCTTATACATAATGCAAGTGGTCGAGGAGTCCATCTTCACATGGATCGCATCAACCACCAAAGTGAAGTAGGCCTGGGAGATTCTGGCCAGCTCATACCAGGGCACCAATAAAGTAAAGTTGGTGAAACTACAAATGCTCAGGAAGGAGTTTGAAAATTTTTAGATGAGTGAGTTTGAGTCCATGAGTGATTTCTTTACCTGAACGATGGACATTATCAACCAGATGCGGTTGAATGGAGAAAATGTACAGAGTCAAAGAATCGTGGAGAAGATTCTTAGAAGTCTACCTGCCAAGTTTGACTCGATTATGATAGCAATTGAAGACTCGATGGATCAAAAAACCCTCTCGATAAACTAACTCATGGGTTCGTTGCAGACACATGAACAGAGGTTGAGCCGTTCATCTCAGACCTCTCTAGAGTAAGCATTCAGGGCTCAGGTCTCATTTCGAGACAACGGCAGACAAGATTCCCACCATGGCACCTCTAGTTCTCATGGAGGAAGAGGCAAAGGTAGGCATGGGAAAGGCAACAAGTAAGGAGGAAGGTCAAACCCTAGCAAAGGGGAGACCAACTGTAATTTCCATCAGTAAGGTGGAAGAGGCAATTTGAGAAATCAACAAACTGGATCTGGTCAGAAGGACATGTCAAAGGTCCAGTGATATTTTTGCAAGAAGTTCAGCCATTACATCTCACAATGCAGAAAATAGATGGCCACAAAGAACCAACAGCAAGCCCATTACATGGATGAAACCGAAAATGCGACAGGAGAAAATGTGTTGTTCACTTGCAACATTGAGGAGTGCCAGAAGAATGTATGGTATTTAGATAGTGGCTACAACAACCACATTACGGGGAACAAGGAGATGTTCTCCCAACTGGATGAAATAGTCTAGTCTGAGGTGAAGATGGGAAACAATAACAAAGTTCCCGTAATGGGGAAAGGAAAGATCCTCATTTGCACCAGGCATGGTGAACAAAAGCAGATATGTGATGTCTACTATGTGCCTGGCTTGAAGCATAACCTGTTGAGCATTGGACAGCTCGTGCAAAAGGGACATATTGTCCGGTTCAAAGACGGAGCTTGCACCATCAGAGACAAGTCACATGGGTAGATTGCCACAATGTCCATGATGAAGAACAAAATGTTTCTACTATAGATTCAAAATGAATCATTGATTTCTCTGAGTGTAGTTGTGAAAGATGCTACCTGGCTGTGGCATCTCAAATTTGGTCACTTGAGCTTCAGTAGCCTGAATCAACTGCACAAGATGTAAATGGTGAAGGGTTTACCCTTGATAGAGTAGCAAAATCAAGTTTATGAGGGTTGCTTAATCAGAAAACAACATAGGGATTCATTCCCTTCCAATCATTCTTGGAGAGCATCACAACCACTAGATCTGGTGCACTCAGACATTTGTGGTCCGATGCAGACCAACACGTTTTTTGGCAACAAATACTTCTTAACAGTTTGCAAGAGAGATTGTCCCAGGTATCTATCGAACAAAACAAGCCTCCCAGGGTTGAGGAAAAAGTAGATTACTCGGACTGTTTAGCCAAGATCAGAAAAGAAAATATTGTCAAGATACTGGACAGAATAGATGGAATCACGGAAATGTTTAGACAGATCAGGCTGATTCAGTCCACAGCTCATGAAATTGAAAGACTATTAGACCAGAAGGAACAAGATCTGGAGGACATTCATCCTATTTTCTTGCTTATGTCGGAATATTATGAAGAGATGCAGAACAAAGAAGTAATCCTGAAAGATAGCACAAAATTAAAGGATACTTCTGAATTCATGAAAGTAACGATTTTGGAATCCAACATAAACAGGTGGTATGAAATGGTAGCCGAAATAAGCTTAACCCACAACAACGTGAAGAATGATATGGCAGAGTTTGGTCTGACATTGGGAGAATTCCTGGAAACCGCCAATGTGGAAGATTTAATCACAAACAGGATTGAAGAATTTAATTGTGAGCCTGATGATGAAAGGGAAATGGCTAGGCAGGCTACATTCCTGGTTAATACAGTAGATTCTCTCGTTAACACGTATGAGAAGAACAAAGTTGTCATCAATATACAGAAGTGTAAAATCTTGCAGGAGATGAACACGGTCAGGTTTGCCACATCATTCCACAAAGAGGCATGGGAACTCATAGAAAAACAGGTTAAGCAGCTGCAGCAAGCCAAAAAGATGAAAGAAACCACTAGATCTGGTGCACTCAGACATTTGTGGTCTGATGCAGACCAACACGTTTTTTGGCAACAAATACTTCTTAACATTCATAGATGCCTTCAGCTAGAAGCCTTAGATCTATGCCATCAAGTTAAAGTCAGAAGCATTTGCGAGATTCAAGGAGTTCAAGGCTCTGGTGGAGAAATAGAATGGATATCAGATCAAGACTCTCAAGACAGATGGCGGAGGTGAATACATATCCAATGAATTCCATAACTACTGCAAGTAGCACAAAATTTGAAGGTAGTTCACTGCTAGATACATGCCACAACAGAATGATGTAGCTGAGAGGAAGAACCAAACCATCATGGAGATGGCACGAAGCATGATGAATGCAAAGGGATTGTCGCATGAATTTTGGGCAGAGACTGTAACATGTGCAGTCTACCTGCTGAACATATGTCCCACCAAAAGTGTGAAGGAAAAAATCCCTTAGGAGGCCTGGAGCGATGTGAAGCCAAGTGTGGCTCACTTGCATGTGTTCGGGTGCATTGCATATGCACATGTTCCAGAAGAGAAACAACATAATTTGGATGATAGAGCTGAGAAGTGCATTTTCATAGGGTACAGTGAGCAGGCGAAGGCATATAGGTTGTACAACCCTGTGATGAAGAAGCTCATCATCAACAGTGATGTGAAATTTCTTGAAGATGAAGCCTGGAACTAGAAGTCAGAGACTGGCCAGTAAGAGCCAGTAGTAGTATAGTCTGTTGACTTGGAAGAAGGAAGTGTGCAACCACCTGCAACTTCCAGTAGCAACAACGGTGCTAGTAGTAGCACAGCCACTCCATCTCGGTTGCCTCCACTCGTAAGTAGAATCGAGAACCTGGTGATGCCAGCGAATACAAGGAGCTTGCAAGAAATCTACAAGGCAAACCAAACCCACATAGATGAAGAGCACTATGAATTTGCATTCTTTACTGAAGTTGATCCAGTAGAGTTTGAAGATGCAAGTCAAACTTAGAAGTGGTTGCATGCGATGGATGAGGAGATAGCAGCCATTGAAAAGAATGAGACATGGCAGCTCCTTGTAAGAAATCTACGAGGCAAACCAAACCCACATAGATGAAGAGCACTCTGAATTTGCATTCTTTACTGAAGTTGATCCAGTAGAGTTTGAAGATGCAAGTCAAAATTAGAAGTGGGTGCATGCGATGGATGAGGAGATAGCAGCCATTGAAAAGAATGAGACATGGCAGCTGACAGATCTTCTAGCAAGGAAGAAGACCATTGGGGTCAAGTGGGTGTATAAGACAAAGTTCAATGCCCATGGAGACATTGACAAGCATAAGGCTAGACTGGTGGCAAAGGGTTACAAGCAAAATTCAGGCATCGATTACCATGAGGTATATGTGCCTGTAGCCCGACTTGACACAGTCAGGATGATCTTGGCATTAGCAGCCCAACAGGGGTGGAAGATGTGCCAAATGGATGTCAAGTCAGCCTTCCTCAATGGAGTGTTAGAGGAAGAGGTCTACATAGACCAACCATGAGGTTATAAAATTGAAGGCCAGGAGAGCAAATTCTTGAAGCTGAAAAAGGCCCTGTATGGTTTGAAGCAGGCACCCTGAGCTTGGTACAGCCATATTGATAGCTATTTTCAGCAAAATGGGTTTGTCAAATGCCCATATGAGCACACCCTGTACATGAAGACAAATGAAGTAGGTGAGCTCATTATCGTCCGCCTGTATGTGAACGATTTGATTTATACTGGCAACAACAATGTCCTGTTTGACCAGTTCAGAACAACCATGAAGAAGGAGTTCGAGATGATGGACTTAGGGCTAATGAAGTACTTTCTCGACATTGAAGTTGACCAATTGATAGATGGCATCTTCATTTCTCAGGGCAAGTATGCGAAGGATGTCCTAAAGCGGTTCAAGATGGAGGACAACTGTAGCCACAGGTTTGAAGCTGAGAAAGTTGGATTCAGGGAGGAATGTAGATCCAACCTTGTTCAAGAGGCTAGTTGGCAGTCTGATGTATTTGACTGCAACTTGGCCAAATATGATGTTTGAAGTTAGTCTGATCAGCTATTTTATGGAGACTCCGAAGGACACACACTGGAAAGTAGGCAAGAGGATCTTGCGCTATGTCAATGGGACGTGGAAAAATGGCCTATTTTACACCATACAAGACCAGTTAGAACTAGTCGACTTCATAGATAGTGATTGGGTTGGCAGTACTGACGATCGAAAGAGAACCTTCAGGTATGCTTTCCATCTCGAATCAGGGGCAGTATCATGGAAATCCAAGAAACAACCCATCATTGTGTTGTCCATAGTTGAAGCAGAATATGTCACCACCACATCAGCCGCATGCTAGGCAGTTTGGATGCAAAGAGTTCTGAGTGAACTGAACTATCCTTCAAAAGGCGCGATAATATTTTTTTGTGATAACAATTGGTCCATCGCACTGTCAAAGGATCCCATGTTCCATGGCCGAACAAAGCACATCGATATTCGTTATCACTTCATCAGAGAGTTGGTGAAGTCTAGAGAAATTCAACTGTAGTTTTGCAAATCCAAGGAGTAGTTGGCAAATATTTTCATGAAGCCTTTGAAGGAGGAAGACTTCAGCAGATTGTGAGAGTAGCTTGGAGTCAAAGCGCTCATGAAATCAGGCTTAAAGGAGGGTGTTAGAAATATTAACCCAGATTTCATGCCTCCGCTAGACTATGCTGCGAACTTGGACGAAACCGAACTGCGCTTGTGCAGTCGAGGCAAAAAGGTTTGACATGACGTCGCACCTACCCTCTGATAGATTCGATCGCCACAGCAGTTAATGCCAGTTCTACAATTGGTTAGAAACCCTAGTTGAGGGCCTATCAGAACCTGTCAGAGGACAAGCCCTATCTTCCTCCCGTGGCTATATAAGGTAGTTCGGGTCTTCAGACAATGATAGTGGAAGAGTGCGAAAGAAGAAGAGGAGATAAAGTGCAGAGAATAGAGCAGAGAAAGCAAGGAAAGCATTTCAATGAGCAGTGTGGCTCATCTGATTAATGTTAGAGCAACCGACTCGACATTTGCTTTTTCATCTTAGTTTATCCTACAGCTTAGTCTGCAGATGTTGTTATTTCCTCAGTTGAGGACTTCTGTAACCCTCTTTCCATATGAATAAAGTTTATGTAACCCTCATTTCATATGAATAAAGTTTGTTGTTGTTTTAGACGTCTTTAGCATTTGCAGTTATATTTGTGTTAAAGTCTATTGTTCTCTGTACAAAATCACCTCAAAGCGATTTCGTTCGGGTTCTATAAGTTAGAGCTCAGATCTTCTGTACAGTTCTTCCCAAGCCAGGGAAACTAAAGCCGCAGCCACGCAAGCCTCTGGACAAGAAAAGATTTTCAAGGCCAAAATTTTGCAAGGCCAAAATTTGGCTAAATCTGGAGTTGTCTTCCCAACTTCGCCCATGCACAACTCGACTTCGCCAGCGCAACCCGACTTCGCCCGAGATCCGTAAGCAACCCGACTGCGCCCTTCCCTACTGCGCACTTCGCACTGCTCTCTCCCTACTTTGGCAAAAGAAATTTGAAATAATTTTCTTCACTTTTGAGGTGGAGCGAAAGATAGTATTTTTGCCTATGACGATGCTGGGTTTTGGACGGGGACGGATTTGGCCTAAGAAGTTCATGGGTTCTGTATCCAGACTGCAGTACCTACAATGTCGGTTGTCGATGTCTTGTGCATAAATGGAGACGTCAAAGAAACCTGTGGTACCGGATGCTACTGCCGCGTGCATAGATGGAGACAGTCGCAAAAAGAGTCATGGTAAGGTTCATCCTCATCAAAACCCTATACCCAACCCTCATCCTGTTTCAGATTCCTTTTTTATTGTCGTATTCTATTTCAGATTCTTTTTTCCCTGTTGTATAATTAGGACCGTTCTGTTTGCTTTCCTTTTCTTTGTTTCTTTTTTCTTTCTAGAGGATGCCCTATTTCGCCCCTTGAAAAGGTAGGAAATGCGATCGATATCACAAAAGAAACGAGCTCGCCCTACATAGAGATCATCAAAAGTAGTTTGTCTTTCTCATAATTATTTGTAGGTGATGGTTAAAGACATCTTTTTCAATTTAGTGATAAACTCCTTGCGGGGCCGCCTTGAACTGAGAAACCACAACCAAGAGGTTCTAGAAACCACAACCAGGAGGTTCTACACCGTCGAACCAGCATGATCAACTGGATTTTGGGCACCAGCTCTGCGTTTGGTAGGGTGGAGATTCGAACCAAGGACCTCCATTGAAGAGTTGAACACGACATTATGATAGCACCTTCTAGTTTTTTCAAAGGGAGGATATTTGTGAGTTATATAAATTGTGAAGGACACTCTGAAATATCTGTGAGCCATGTAAATTGTGAAGAAACCAAGAGTCCATATCGATAAAGTAAAAGAAGAAGAGGTGTGAAGAAACCAAGAGTCCTTATCGATAAAGTAGAAGAAAGAAGAGGTATTAAAGTGGAACGAAATTCCAACATAGGAATATGGCATAGGAATATAGAAAGTGGACTATTAGAAATATTATGCAACCAATATTAGAGAGTGGAGGTGGAGTTTTGAGGCCAAATAAATAAAAAATGATGTTAAACTTCGAAATATTTGTATTCAAAAAAAAAACATGAAAGATAATTTAAAAAAATAGAGAATTCAAACTTTAGGTAGCTAGCTATAACTCACAAGAAAGAGATTTAAATTTGTATGTAAATGCTCAAAGAGAGTTGTGGTGTGTAAAGGGTGGGGATCAAGTACAATTAATAAAAAATAATTGTACTCGATGGAATTTTCGAGTTAATATTTGTACTGGATAAAACAAACCCTTTCCAGGACTTCCGTTCACGTTAATATTTTTTTTTTAATAAATTGGACACCCTTAACGGGTACTTCTAAATAATTTTATCTACTTCTAAATAATTTTAACTTATTTAATTTAATTTCTACCTGTTCATTTGAAAAGGCCATAATGCAGATGCAGTTGCTACTATTATTCTCCTTCTTTCTACCTATTCATTTGAATCGGCCAAAATGCAGATGCAGTTGCTACTTTTATTCTCCGTCTTTCTACCTGTAATCGTGGCTCAGACGGATGTCCCCGGCCACGACACCGCCTTCGTGTACAACACCTTCAACACCACGGCGGCGCCGCTCCTGGTCAGTGCCGCGTCGGTGCGCTCGGGCGCCGTGCAACTCACAAACCACTCGGACCGCATCATCGGGCGTGCTTACTATCCCCACCGCGTAGCGGTGAAGCGCAACGGATCGGCCATCTCCTTCCACACGAGCTTCGTCTTCGCCATCGTCCCGCCCCCGCGGAACGGCGGCGGCGATGGGCTGTGCTTCGTGATGACGCCCGACACGGCGCTCCACGGCGCCTTCTCCACCCAGTACTTGGGCCTCGTCAACACCACCAGCGACGGGCAGTTCTACGACCACGATTATTGGAATTCTCTTTCACACGTTAATATTTGTACTGGATAAAACAAACCCTTTCCATGATTGGAATTCCATTCACTTTAGGTATCTATCTATCATCTAGGGTTAGAATTTAATATTTTTTTTCTAATAATAATAATTATATATGGGAATCAGTTACATCTCATTCATCTTTTAATTATATATATATATATATATATATATATATAGGAATCACTTACATCTAGGTTTAAATCTTGGAATAGCACCCTATAACCCCTATTACACACCTATTAAACCTTGTTGTGAATGACTCGGTGCAAGGGATTGAAACCCGGGCTGACCCACACTCAGCCGAGTCGGGTCAGTCTATTATCTTTGGACCTTTCCATTTTTAAAGGTGGATCTAAACTGGATCTCTTTTTGATCGTATAGGATATAGGGTAACTTTGTATAGGATATAGGGTAACTTTTAAAAACAAACGCTTTTCATTAATCTCATCCAAGGTTACAATGTAATGGAATAGAAGAGAGTAGCATAGGACTTCAAAGTCCACCACTCACAAGCAACCTAAATTTAAAAGGCAATGTAAAAATCACCAACTCGATAGCAACACTATTTAAAAGGCACAAGACTAAATTTAAAATACAATTAAAATTAATAAAAATAAGAGCAGTAGAAACAACCTCTTAAAGAGGGTGGCATAAGCTTAAAATCTATTTATAAATTTTATGCAACTTAATTAAAATCAAATCACTTCTTAAAGAGGGTGGCATAAGCTTAAAATCTACTTATAAATTTTATGCAACTTAATTAAAATCAAATCACTTCATTTCACTTCAAATGTATGAGAAATTTAGAATTTTAATTTCTTGTCTTCGTAATTAAAATCAAATTATTTTATTCTATTTCATTTGCTCAAGATATTAAAATTCTCATCCGGTATACATCTCACCAGTTTTAAAATGGTGATGACGGAAGCTAACATAGACAAACTTCTAAATAACCAAAAGAATCTTATTCAAGAAAAGTGAGCACTGTGAAAATCTTTAAAACTTTATATTGTAATTCCTCAGTTTTTGAACCCACCTCTGCGATCTTGTCCAACATATTCCATGTCCTCCTCAAACATCGGAACTAAACAAAGCAGCAGACCAGCCACCCCCAAATTTAATTTGATTGATGGTAAACCACATCTGAAAAAATTAGCTGCAAACATTTTCACATTTTTATACATAATTGCATCAGATGTCAAAAGCAATCACCATACTCTGTAATTTAACTAGAATATGGTGCGACTTTCTAAAGCAGATAATGAAAGAAATATCGAATTGGGTATGTCGTTAAAAGTAGCATCGGTAAACATACTTCATTCTTAAAAGTATTCATAACAGCCTTGTACGAATTTGTGTTGTAACTCATTTTGGAGAGATTACAAACACATCCAATTTGAAACAATTATAGTAGACCAGCAAAAATTTTAAAAAACATGTGACAAATTTATTTGAACAGTGACACGCTTCATAACCTAAGTAAGGACTGAAACATATCCTTACCTCCACAGGCGTTCAGAGTCCTCCGCTTTAACATCATCGCAATTTAAGGACTGAAACATATCCTTACCTCCACAGGCGTTCAGAGTCCTCCGCTTTAACATCATCGCAATTTCAAGCGTCTGTGCTGAAGGAAAGAGTGAAAGCATGTTAAGAATTCAGAAAGAGGAAAAAGATTTCAAAATCTCAATAAGAAATCAGAAACACAAAAATCGATTCTAATTGCAATTGAATAAGATCAAGTTTCTAAGAATCACAGGACTGGGCAAAGAGAAATTTACCTCATCTCATCTACGAGATATAGTAGTGGGAGGGTTGCAGTCTTAAAAGCTTGCAAGACGTGAGGGAAAAACGCCACCTAGAAGGAGATAGCGTGGCAAGTAAAAACAATGCCACGTAAAGTATCTAGAGGCGAACGTGGCGCATAGAATCCGCATACCCCTACCAAGAATTTTTTATTTTATTTATTTGAATACTTAAATAGTTTTATATAGAGAATATTTTTTATTATTTTGTAGTGTAATCTCCATTATGGGCCGTAAGCTATAATATTTTATAAAGGTATGTCCAATAATTATATTTAATTTATTGTATTATATAACATTTTATATGTTGTGCATCTTGTACAAAATAATCTATAATTATTATTATTTTTAAATGATGGTTTTTATTAAACTTATGGATGTAATAGGAGTTAAGGTACTAGTACAAATAGCTTAGCACTCCATTTACTAAGGTTTTATAGATGAGGATAGGAGAATGGTAGTTACGGTGTTCCTGTACAATTTTTACATCGGATAAAGTTTACGTGGCTTATGTATAAATGAAATAATCGTACAAAGCTAGCCAAAATATTATAGAGTGTAACGACCCTCCAAATAGTTGTAGATAAGAAAATTGGTAACAATTTCACATTTTCTTGTGAATTGTGGTATCCTCAATAGTTATTGTGAATGTACGACCAGATTTAAAGTTGTTCACTTTTTCTTGTGGATTGTGGTATTGTTGATAGTTATTGTGAATACGAGATCAGGTTTAAAGTCATCGAAGGAAGTTAGTCGACGAAAAAGGTAATAAGGAAAGTGATGATTGGGCTCGTGAGTACATTGATGCTTGCATACTTGCATATAATGTAGATGCCATGTTTGATGCTCGTATACTTTACATTATATTTTTCTTTTAACCATTTCTCCTTGACCTTTGCTTTTGCACCTAAGAAATAGATAAGAAAATTGTTGAAAAAATTGTTAGCAAAATCAAAAACTTGTCACTTGAGAAATCTCACTAGTTTGGTATGTTTTCATTTTTAATCGATGAGTTTCATTTCACCTTTTACAAAAAGATTTTTTATTAAATATTTGTACAAATAGATAATGTTGTTGATTGTTATGATGCAATTTTGTTTCACGTTACTATTTTTTTTTCTTTTGCTCACATTATATTGTTTAGTTTACCTAACAACCAAGGTGTATTGATATTGTATTTGTGAAAGCCTTTGTTTTGCAATAGTAACATTGTTGTAAAGGAACAACATAAAAATAATACCCTCAAAGCTATAACTACGATGGTAGATGTTTTGGTAGTGTGGATATAAAAAAATGTAGATCTAAAAATGAATTGTTTGTCTATCCTCCAACACAAAGTAGAACTTATAACAAAAAATTTAATTCAGTGATAAATGACTAACTAATTACCTTCTCTTGTAAAGAGGATTTAAGACATTTCATAGCTTTCATCATGGTCAACTGTACTTTTTGTGGTAGAACAAACTACTCTTATCCTAGTGAAATATGTTATTATATGCAAAGTGAAAGAAATTAGTGTACACTAATATTCCTATTCTTTTTTTAATTCCTCTTAACTTTACTTGAAACATTATTTTGGACACTGTTGTAAACAAATGTTCCTATGATAAAATTTATTTTCCCCCTTATAATTTTATATATATATATATATATATATATATATATATATATATATATATATATATATATATATATATATATATATATATATATAACTTTTTTTAAGGATTATATGGGATTGAGACTAGCCCACCCTTGTTCTATTTTTTCATTTATTTTTACACTAGTCCCATGAGTGTGAGGCTTGTTCCAAATGTTACCATGGTATTCCCAAACCATAGCTTTATTATATCATCAAAATGTAACCATGATATTTTATCCTTTTGAATTATATGGATAAGTCCCATGTGAGGGAAATCTATAACACTTTTTTGTTGAATTTGATTATTAATAAAAATATTTATACTTATGGAAAGGGATAGCAAGGTGAGGGGATGTTTTTGAATGCCTACCAAGAACAAGCGAAAGGGTCTACATTCGAAATACAATGTTTAGAGATCACTTTATTTTCCATTAAACATGAAGATGATGCTAATGCTAAAGAACATTTTAAATATAAAAATGGTTGTATTTGGGTCCTCCATATTTGAAAAAAAAAAACTCTCCTTTAAAGTTTTAAATTTTACAAACAAATTTGATTCTTATCTCAAATGAGATGTTATAACTATATATTTTCATTATTTTTAATAAAAATCCTAAATTTTTTTATTTTTATTTTTTAGATATTCTTCAATTTTGCTTATAAATAGAAATACAAAATATTCTAAAATTCAACATCTTTCTTAAGGGCCTTAAAAATACCAAAACTCCACCTCTATCATTTATTTGAATGATATTTCAAGAACATTGGATAATAGTAGTCCTCTATACTAGGATGACACATATTTCCCTATGAAAAAAGTCCAACCTCCCTTAACTTGATATCATTTTACCTATTCCATGCAACATCTTATGGAGGAGCATCACCTACAAATAATTGAGAAATAGAGAAACAACTTCTCATGATTTCTCCATAAGGTGAGCTCACTTCCTTTGCAATACTGATCTCATTTCCTAATTCTTTCACAAAGGGGAAAGAATGCATCTACTTGAAAATGGATGAAGAAGTGTGAGGTTGCCTTTGCAACTCCTAAGAATAAGCTTATTATATCACCAATTATAAAAATACTTGATTTTTTTGGAATTTTTATGGTATGCACAAATGCTTCTTTAGAAGGATTTTGAGGAGTTTTATCACAAAATTAAGCTATGATAGCCTATGAATCTAGAAAACTTAATAATCATGAGTTGAACTATGCTACGCATGATCTAGACTTGGTTAAAGGTGTCCATGCTCTTAAGATCTGGAAGCATTGCATATTGGAAAAGCCTATTGAACTAAGATCAAATAACCAAAGCCTAAGGTATGTTTTTACCAACCAACCCTAGTTTTATAGAGAGCAAAATAGAGGCCTTTTTAAGAGCCTTTTCAAAATAGATGGGAGAGCTCCTACCATCCATCATTCATGAGAGGAGCAAATAACAACTCTTAGGTGAATGCGTAAATCTCGATACCTGTACTCACCCCGCCAGATACCGGCTCTTAAAGAAATAGCCTTCGCCTTTAGTCATTTTTGATAGGGGCAGCCTCGCCCCGATGGGATAAGGGCAGATAACATTTCTATAAAGTGGGTGAGCACGTAAATAAATACATTTTATAGCCCTTCAATGATTGATTTGGTTGGGAAGTTCACCTCGTCGACACCTTTTATTTATAGGAAGGAAAGGCATGAGCCAACCCTCTTTCTTCTGGACACTGCTTATAGTACACTCCGAAGCGAGAGAATTTGAAAAGCAGGAGACTAAAAATCCGAAAGCTGAAGATCGAAGGTCATTTCTTGATTGAAAGCTCCACCCACCTTTAAAAAAGCACTTGACCAAAAAAGCAAGCTCTTTTAAGCCCACCTCTAGAATCAAGAAGGCAAGGGTCATCAACCACCGAAAGGGATGGTTTATTGAAAGGCTAATCTATCAATTCGAAGTAGGTAAGGGATTTCGATTGTTTCACTAAAAGGCCAACCACCCCTTCTCATATTAGTAGGGGGGCTCTAGTAACAAATCTTCACTTTAAAGGGATTGTTCTAAACTACAAACCTCCCAACCCCTCACATCTAGTTTGTAGGAGTCCGGACAACCAAAAGCAACATTCTATACTACCAACCTCCAACCTCCAGAGTAGCTTTCCACTCTAAACCGAATATTCTAAATTGCCAACTCCCTTGTAAGAGCGAATGGTTTCATTGTTTCCCATCGTTTTGTGACTGATTCAATATTCAAGATCATAGTTGCTCGAATCAAGCAATCAATCAATTCTACTCATTGGAATGAATCCTTGAAAATGAATGGGTGGGTAGCTAGCCATGTTGCCATGTTGGATATTCCATCAGATAAGTTCATTGAGAGAGTTGGCTAGGATAAAGGTGACAAGACACACTTTTCGATTCTGAGAGAGATGGCGCATCTGATATTGGGACACATCCAAAAAACTATTTCTACGGAGATACCTAGCCACTAGCCCATCAAAGATTAAATCAATATCTCTATTGCTGAGTTTTTTAAGGGATAGCTGCTTTCTCCAAATTTGAATCCCCTTTGAAAATAGAGAGGCCTCTCTGTTTTGAAAGGGCACCAAGCGGTTGTCTAATTCAACAGGGCTAGGCAAAAGTTTTAAAGAGGGCAACCTCTCTATTTTAAGGGACATTTCTTGTTCTAATAATTCTTTCTTTCCCTATCGTGAAATCTATTATGAATAGGATTTTTCATTCTTTGAAATGGGGAGGGGAGGGGAGAGCTCTTTAAATATTTACACAGAGCGCCTCAATTTAAAAAGACGAGAGGAACCCTCTTTAAAACTTGGTCGAGTCCCCCACCCCACTCCCACGGCTAGGCGGCTAGGCTATTTGAAAGGCAAAGGTAAATATGCACTCGACATTGAAAAAATATAGCCTCTCAAGAAAAGGATTGCCTCTGGATTTCAAAAGCACTAGACCTTGATTTTGGATTGCCTCTCAACCTTTATTTTGGATTGCCTCTCAAGAAAAGCATAGCCTCTGGATTTCAAAAGCATTGGCCGTTGATTTGAGAAAGTGGGTAGAATTTTTAGTTGTATATGAATTTGGTAGAGAATATTTCAAAAGTAAAATAAAATAAAGTGTCTAACACCTTGAGTAGGATGAGGCATGTAATAAATTTAACATAGAGTCATATTTATTTGGCTGAAAAAGAGAAAAATGTAGTTACAGGACTGATATTACACCAAAATATAGACTAAAGTAGAGACAAATCCTAAAGAAAGAGGGGATTTCAACATAAAATATGAGCTTTTGTGCTTCAAAGATAAGGTTGTTATACCAAAAATTGAATATTTAAGGAGAATGATTATGCAAGAAACACACAATTCTCCATATTTTTCTCATCTAGAAGGTTCCAAGATAAGATGAGAGAGAATATGTAAAAGGCCTTTTATTGGCTTTAAAGAAATAAAATATCATTGGTTTCATTGCCAAGTGTTTAAAATGTCAAAAGTAAATCCAATAAAAAATCATATCCACATGATATACCTACTCAAATGTGGTAGGTCATCTCAAAGGATTTTATTATGGGACTACCCAAAAACTATATACCAATATGATGAAATCCTTGTAGTGGCTAGTAGGTTTGCCAAGGAAATAATCTAGTTGCATAGTTTCCTTGAAGTAATTATTTCACATAGATACTCCAGATCTATATCAAAATTTTCATAAGCTCTTCACCATACCTTGGGTACCGAGTTGAGTATTAGTTCTACCTACCATCCAAAAATAGATGGAAAAATGAAGAGGGTAAACCAAGTCCTCAAATATATGCTCCACATGTATTACATGGATCAAAAGTCTATAAGGGAAAACTACTTACATTTTGTAGAATTTGCATAAAATAATGGAGACCATGCATCCTTGGGAATGGTTCCATTCAAGGCCTTATATAGAAGAAGATGCAAAAAACCTCTATCTTGAGACAATTGCAAAGATCATGTATATATCAGAATGAACACTATGAAGGATATCGAGGAACATCTCAAGGTGATTTGATAAAGGCTCAAGGAAACAACTTATCACCAAAAGAGCTATGCAGATTTAAAAATGTCACCAAGGGAATTCTCTATGGGAGAAAGAGTCTTCTTAAAGCTACAACCTAATAAAAATGTCATGAAGTCAACTAAGTTGGATCCCTAATTTGTTGATCTATTAAAAATAATTGATAAGATTAGTCCAATAGTCTATTGGCTCACCTTACTACCCAACCTATCAAAAATTAATGAAACTTTCCACATATCTCTACTTTGAAAATATGTTGATGATCCCTCATGTGTGGAATGTATCTAATTTGCAAATTATAGATCCCATGACTATTGAAGTGCAACCAATAAATATTTTAGGATTTCATTGCAAAAAGCTAAAAAATCATCCCTTATTTAGTGTAAGGTCTAGTGGGACCATTTTTTTGATAATTGTGCTACTTGAGATAATTTTGATGTAATGAGAAAGAAATTTGTATTTTTGTTTAAATAAAATATTTTGTTTTCAAAAACACAAAGTACTATGTTTAGTCCTATGGGGAGTATGTAATGGTCCATTTTGGAAATACCTCCCTTCTTAATGCATGAGAAAACAATTCTCATTTTTGTTTAAATAAAATATTTTGTTTTCAAAAATCATGAAGGAATGTGTTTAGTCCTAGGGAAGTATGTAATGGTACTTTTTGTATGGACCTCCCTTGTTTTTTGATTGATATACTGATATGTTTCTTTTGATTGGTAAATAGGGGTTTTGAAAGGAACCTGTAACCTATTGAAAAAATATGAGTGTTGGAGAAGAGTTCCCAACTAAAATATAGCCAAAAAAATAGGCCCTCTATGGGATTTTGATTATAAACATCTTAAACTAAAAAATACAAGCCCACACAAGAGTAAGAGAGGAAAACACACGGGTTGAGAAGAGAATCCCTCACAAGGATAGTAGAGAAAACCTCATAGTTACATACAAATTTGAAAAGGGTTTTCCCCATAGGAGAAAACCTCACAGTTAGACATAAATTTGAAAAGGGTTTTCCCACATAGGAGAAAACCTCACAATTTAGAAGTTTCGAAGAAACAAATGAAGTAATATAGTGTAAGGTCATCCATAAATGAAATAGGACCATCCACAAACAAATCAAGACCATTCATAAAAGAAATGGGACCACCTATAAAAAAGCATAGGACCATTCACAAAACAACCCAGGGCCATCCAAAAAATAGCATTGGACCATCTGTAAAAGCCTCCTCGAGAAAATAAAAATAAAAATAAAAAAATTCCTCCCTAAAGAAAGCACATAGTTTTGGAAGACCTGAAACATAGAATAATCCACAAGACCTAATGCCAGAAACACTATAACTAAGCATATCCACAAAGGTATTCCACACAAGGTCATCCATAGGACTAAAAATGGAACAATTGAAGAAGATCACTACAGGCCATGCAATCTTTCGGTGAAGAAAGGTGAAGCACAACCAAAAATAGAACCTGGTAAATAAGACACCCTTGAAGCAAGAAGAAGATCATAAATAGCACAATGTCATGAAACCTTCCACTATAGTAAAAAATCATTGCATGGTCCCCCATCAAGACTAGAAAGCTACATGTAGGACCACCCACAAAGTACCTACAAATTTGTAAGAAAGCCCCAACCCTGCCACCATAGGAAAATCCATGAAAACCTTATACAACATAATGTAGCACATGGTACCCTCCAAGACTAGAAAATGAAGAGAAGGAATCCATCAGAAACCCTTCGAAATGAACCACAACAACCTCAAATTGCCAACCATAGGAAGCACATAACTATGAACAACAAGATCGGGACCTCCCCTAAAGCCTAAAAAAATAGTGAATGACCATACCAGCAAGCAGAACGAATGAAACAAATTCATAAAAAACCCTGAAACACTAGCCACGAGAAACACTCAACTGTGAGCAATAAAATCAAGGCCTCCTCCAAAATCCAAAAAAATAGCAAATGACCTTCCCAACAAGTAGAACGAATGAACCAAAGCCCACCCTGAAGTAATGCCATGTTTGAGAGAGGATCAAAGAGTTTCCTCCATAGAGAGTAAATTACATGGCCCCTTCCCATGGCCAAAGGAAAAATTGTAGGAAAGAGCTCCATTAGCCCCACCCTCAAACCGAGCAAGAATGAAAACCCCCCAAACCATGCCAAAAAACTAGGTTTTTTTTTACCAAGCAACACCACCCAAAAAAACTTCCTAAAACACCTCAGGATCTACTTGAAAATTCATAAGAAAGTTGGAGATGCACCAAAAAATAGGAGATCTGCCTAGAAATCCATAGGAAAGAAAGAGATCTTCCTAAAAATCCATATGAAGAGCCAAGGAGGGGGTAAGAATGTGAAAAGGTGACCTCCTACCCAAAGTGGGAGGTCTCTTTCTATCGCACCTCCTTAAATCGCTACAGATCCATCAGAAAAACAAGAGATCTACCTAGAAATCCATAGGAAAGAAAGAGATCAGACTGAAAATCCACAACAAGAGCCAAGGAGGGAGCAAGAATTTGAAAAGGTGACCTCCCATCCAGAGTGGGAGGTCTCTTGCTCCTGCACTCTATCCCGCAAGAATTTTATAAAATTTTAGGTTAGAAAGAAATATTGAGAGTTGCTCTTAGGTGGTTGACAATGTTCTCCCATCCGGGTATACCACTATCTAGAAGGAAGCCACAAGAGATTTTTTGTATCCCCCTTTGCATTGCAAAGGTCCGAACCATGGACCTGATATACTGATATGTTGATAAATGCATGATTCTATTTTATTCTATCTAAATGAGATGCTAATTATACTTTATGCTTACTTGAGTGAAATTATGCTATTTGTAAAACATGATATTGATAGTGAATTTTGTGGTTGTAGAACTAGGTCATAGGTAGATTGGTATAGGAAAACCATCTAAGTTAAGAGGTGTAAAATGAGAGATGATGGATTTTTAGTTTGACATCGTACAAGGGTAAAACAATCATATATTAAATTTTATGTGTGTATATGAGATTAAATGCATCACCAAACAACAAAAGAACCCTTACCTCTATGTTTAAGGGTCTCTATTTTTGAATGCATCTTAATTCGGGTGAAGACAACTTTTGGAAAGAACCCTCGTGTTGCTTAGGATCATTAAGATGCATTAATATCTTAATTTATTATGTTTCAAAATATAGAACTTAATTGTTAATTATTTGAAAAATAAGGTATTAATGATAATGTTAGCATTTTTAATAATTAAAATAGTAAATATTAATTTCAATAATTAATATTAGCATTAAACAAACAAAATTGGTAATAGTATTAATTATTTTAATACTATGAAATGAGTAAATACTTTAATTACTAATACTTGAAGCATGAGTATAAGAACTAGCACTACTATCTTATATTAATAGTTAATGCAGTCGATGATCGGTAACTAGCTACATATGATTCAGATATAAGTGGTGAACACAACTTCCTCCCAACATTTTAGAGAAATGAGAATGGAAAAATTATGGTGGTTTATAGTGGTTGGAAGTGGTAAAATAGTATTAGTAAATTAATATTAACCTTATTGGATTAATACTTCATAAAAGGGTATTTTTATCAAGAAAAGAAGGGAGGACTTTGGGCGAAGCAAAAGGGAAGAAGCCTCCCTTTGGTTGGGGGGAAAAACAATGTTTAAAGGCTATATGATATATCGATTTAAGAGGAGGTTATGGAAGCGAGGTATCCCTCCTAAAGGCCGAGTTAACCCGAGTTTTGCCCTCTCTAACCGGCCTCGGCCTCACCCTTTTTGTTTTGAGAGAGAGCTTGCCAGCTTTTCAAATTTGGGGAGGCTTCGTCATGACTGATGAGAGTTGGGAAACGAATCTTTATAGAGTAGAGGGATATGGCCTCATGACGAGATTTATTCGTATTTTAAATATTAGAATGAAATCTTGAAACACCTTCATAAAAGAATGTCAAACATTGTGGGGATATATGTTTCAAATTTACTATTAATAAGAATTTGATTGTATAATGTGTAATGGGTAAAGGGCTTAAGCATATATGATATATGATATATCAATTTAAGAGGATGTCATGGAAGCAAGGTATCCCTCTAAAGCCCGAGTTAACCCAAGTTTTTCCCTCTCTAACCGGTTTTAGCCTCACATTTTTTGTTTTGAGAGATGGCTTGCTGACTTTTGAAATTTGGGGAGGATTCGTCATAACTGATGAGATTTGGGAAACAACTCTTTATAAAGTATAGGGATATGGCATCATGATGAGAGTTATGCATATTTTAAATATTAGGAGGAAAGCTTGACACACGTTCATAAAAGAATGTCAAACATTGTGGGGATAGATGTTTCAAATTTACTATTAATAAAAATTGAATGTATAATGAGTAATAAGTAAAGGGCTTAAGCATAGACTATCTAAATGAAATTAGTAATAATATTTATTAGTAAGTAAATAATTTAATTATTAATAATTTTTTAAATAATATTAATAAATTAATATTAACCTTATTAGGTCCGAGGTGTAGACCAATTGGTTCATCCAAACCCCATAAGGGGGACGGAGGTCCAAGGTTCAAATATCAGGCCTCGTTGGACTAAACACTTGTCCTTTTCCTGGTGCTTTCAGCAGCGTAAAAGGTTTAAAATGATTGTGGCATGGTGGTTAAGGTTCAAATATCAGGCCTCGTTGGACTAAACACTTGTCCTTTTCCTGGTGCTTTCAGCGGCGTAAAAGGTTTAAAATGATTGTGGCATGGTGGTTATATGGGCGGACTACGCGAATATTTGTGTGGCATCTTCTAGGGTGTACAACGTAGAATACTGTCATGACCATAAAAAGCTGGATAGACTACCCGAATTCGTGGTGGCTACCGATTCCACCATCTAAATTAAAAAAAAAGAAATATTAACCTTATCAAATTAATACTTTATCAAAAAAAACATAGTTATTAAATAAATGTTATTCATATTACAGTCATTGTGGGATAGATGTTTCAAATTTACTATTTATAAGAATTGAACATTTAGTGTGTAATGAGTAGTAGGGTGAAACGCTCGAGTGAAAGGGGACACGAATATGATGGGACATGCAAGCGAAAAAACAACCCAATTCTTCACATTGTTTTCTTCCTATTTATATTCTAAAATTGCTTGGGGAATTAGATGCTCAAATAAATTTGCCCTTTACTCTACAATACTTCAATTGCTCCTTTTGTTAACCAAAAGAGGAACCAATTCAATCACGTATAGCTCAAATGAAATTTTCTATAGCATATTAATATCATGTTGGTTGCTTTAATCTCTCCATTACTGGAGGAAAAAAATTGCACAAACATAAACTAGAAACCATAAATCTTTCTGAAGCTTATTAGAAGAAATGCTTAATATAGGCTGCACACCTGTTGTATGTTAGAACCATTATTATAAATTAGAAAACATAATCATATGTATGAATTTATATATATTTAGAAAATTGAGAAAAAAGAGAGATATTGGGGAAAACTTGGATTAGAACATATAATCATAATAAGAAGCTAAACTTAGAAAATACCCTAAAAAGATACTAATTGGTCTTCAGTACTACATACTTATTGTTAACAGAAAACACTAGAATTTATTCTTAAAGAGAATTATTCTATTAGGGAACCGTAAACCAGCGGAGCAAATTTTGGTTTGATTCCACAAAATATAGCAGGAATGGTTATTTAGGATGTTATTTGAATTTTTAGTATAAAATAGATAGATATTTGGGTTGTTTTTAAGGTAGTATTCTACACCCTACATTCTCTTCCTTTAATGTATTGACTTCCAAGCTTTCTTAGTCCATCTCCATGGAAAATAACCATTCTGGCATGTTCTCTTGGACACTTTCCAAGAAGGAATTAAAAAAATGTTTTACACCATTCTTCCTTGTAGAGAAACACAAAAATTCCCATGCATAAAATTTAGATAGTAAATCAAAGTTAGAAAAAAAAAATAATAATAATAATGAAATTCCTTAGGATTATAAACTGTGTTCTTTTAACATGCATCAAATATGTTTATTTTTCTTCTTCTTCCTTAGTTTGTGCTTTGATTACAACTACAAACCTCGTGGACACATCAAACGGAGAAGGCTAACAATTCATGTAATGTATTATTAGCAATAACAACGATAGTAATAAAAGCATGCATGTTACCATTGAAATTTATCAACCCTTTTATTCTTAAAAACTGGGTCTTCTCAAAATTTAATTAGATTAAGAAAACATCTATTTAAATATTTATAAAAACATATTTAAAAAAAAAAATTACTTTTTCTTGAAGGAGGACAATTAGTTTCCAACATTTTATTGTTAAAAATCATAGAAAAATTAATGAATGTGATCTGTTAGACAGAGTTTAATTTAAACAAAAAATAATAATTTCAAATTTAATGAAATGCTAACCTTGAGTAAACCCAAGTAAAGAGTAGCAAAACTATGATCTTCGAAGAGACCATGGAAATTAAAAATTTAAATCTTAAATAAATGTGAGACCCAAGTAAAGCCCAGCAAAACTAATATCATTGTCTTGAGCACATATTTTATTAAAAAAAAAAAATCTAAGCCTAGCAAAACTAATATCATGGTCTTCAACACATATTTTATTAAAAAAAAAAAAATCTTTTAACTTTTATTCGAAGGAAATATTTTAAAGAAGATTGATTTTCAATGTAAACTCAAATATAGAAGATGAAAAGAAAATAAAAAGAAATATTTTGAAGAAGATAATGATTTTCAATGTAAAATCAATTGATAAATATAGAATATGAAAATAAAATAAAACAATGAATATGTACAACACTCACTTGAGAAATATACATGTCTAAACAAATACAATGAAGATGGACAAAACTTTACTCATTTCTAAACAAAAGTGGGTTAAAAATATAAATATATGGGATTAAAAACCATTAATTTCATAATTAAAGCATGAAACCCATACTGAAACATGTACATAATATTATTAATTATATAGGAAGAATAAAAATAAGAAAAAATATTAATTACATAATTAAAGCATTACCCTTATATTTTTTTTTTGTAATATTAATAATGGAGAGGGTTTTAAATGGATCCCACAACCACTACAATGAAAAAGCCACCCGGGAAAGATGAACTAGAACTAGACCTCACTAGACAACATGAGGCAGACCCAAAAAAAAAACTGCTAAGACCAGGACCCAAGGACACGTAAGAAGGGAGAACTGAGATAATTCTACCCTAACTTACCCATACCCTAAGCAATAGAAGCAACAAGATGAGAGACATTTTTAGAAAGATCCAACACCGATCTCAACAAACTCCACAATTTCCTTTGATTGATATCAATTAGCTTCAAATCATGAAATACTGAGAGTCTAATCTCCTCAGAGGCCATCGGGGCATAGATATCCTCGATCGATTTCTCTCGATGGCAATCCCATGGAAGAACATCACAATCAGGGAGGGTGAAAAGAGGGGAGGAACCATCATCATCACCCCCTTTACTACGCAAACATTTAGATTTACGTAAACCACCACCAAAAGTGAAAGGAGTGGGTTTCAGGTTCGCCTTCATAGGCTCCTCCTTGATCTCTTTAGGGGGAAAATCAAATTTGATAGTGGGGCCAACCGAGGGAGTAAAAACACCCACATTAGAAGCCTTTCCCCACACTCCTTTAGCAGAAACCTGTATCTTTCTAGAGACCTTCTCAGGACCCAATCCAAAGGTAAATGAATAAATATCTTCACTACAATCAGAGTCCATATTTGAAGTTGTCTTAGAGCCACCACCAAAATAACTAGGAGAGTCCACCACCTTCTTAGCACTTCCCATAGTGGGACCTAGAGATTCTACAAAAGACTTGAGAATTTCATCAGCATTTAAACCATGTTCAAAAGTAGCCTATTCAAACACCAGCAACACAAGGCCCTGGTGTATGGGGGCTTGACCACGACCACCTTGCACATTCAAAAAATACTTCTTCATAGATTGGAAAAGAAACAAAGGAATATTCATGCAAGCTTTATGGTGCATATGATTTAAAAACATAGCATGAAAACTTATAATAATCTCATAAGAGGAATCAAGGGTGAAGTAGTCCATAATAACCCTAGAAACCCGCTCCCAAGGAGGGGGCAGGGCCAGAGCGCTAAAGCCATTTTGAACCCTAGGTAGATATTCCTCCTTGTCCAAGAAAAGATTGATCTCCTGCAATAGGGAGTGTCTATCATGGTTGTGATAAGCTCCATCTAAAACCAAACTAGTAGTCCTACTGATAAGCTTTATCGTGACCTAAAACGACCAAGAGCCAATTCTAACCCAACCGTATTTCCACGTGGTAACCATCCAGTGAGTGAGCATCGGGCTATGACCATGAAACTTTTGAATACACTCCAGGAGACCCCCTTTTGCCAAAATAGCTTTAACTTCATCATCAAAAGAGATGGATGCAGGCTCCAAATGGGGCTTACTCAAATTTTTCTTAGATGAATAGATCTTTGCCTTACCCATAATAACAAGAAACCAGAATCTCCCACACATAGAAAGGAGGGAAAAAACCCGAGCAACAACACTCGAACCAAAAAAGGACTCTGGTGAAGAAAACCCCATGATAGAACAAGGTAAATGTACAAAGTCCTCACCCACAAAGTCAAAAGTTGAACGCCCTAAAGGAGACTTGGGAAACACTAATGAGGGAAAACAAAGAGTCCTAGGAATTGGCACAATGAAAAACATGCCTTTCTTATGAGATAAATCAGACAACCACGCTTTGGGTAGAAAAAAATCCCCATCACGAGAAAGGATGACATAGGTAACAAGAAATTACTGCCAAGACAACCAAGAAGACTCCCAAGAAATGGGGAAAAGAACCCCAAAACCACATAAGCAGGCTCCAAAAAGCTATTCTCATAAAGACCAAATGTCATCAACATGAACACTCCTCCAATAGGTGTTAAGATCAACCAAGACACTCTAGCCAAATGATTTCCATGAAGGTGCCTTCTCAGAGCAAAAAGGATGGCATTGAAAAGGGCCCAAACTCCCTTGGGGCCAAAAATGTCAGAAACTAGCCATCGAGAGATCAGAATCAAGACAACCTTCCCTAGGATAAATAGAAAGGCACAACGAAAGATATTTTCTGACAAAAATACCTTTAGAGAATGTTCGAGAGACTAACGAAATAGCCTGAAGGGCCCACCACCCAAGCACACAAAGGAAATTTGGTACGGGGGGATTCAAAATTTGAAATTTAAACAACATAGGGGGGCAAAAGGTCACCCTGATAACTCAAGAAACAAACAACAAGCAAAAAAGGCTCGATAGGATGATGCAACAACTCAAAACAAAGGTACTCCACCATCAAACCAGCTAAAATAAGAGACCAACACCAACCAAAGGTAAGGAGACTCAACATAATACTGGACCCCATCTGACAAGCATTAGGGTTTCTCCATATCAATGAGGTGGTTGATCTCATAAGGAAAATTAGTATGCCAAATCAACATACATTGACTAGACACATCCAAATTTGCAAGGGAGTTAGCCACCACATTCCCTTCTCTAAACTCATGCTTAATGATAATTTCCTCCATGGACAATAAATGAGCTCCAGATTCATCAATTAAGTTAGATATTTTCCATCCCTACTGACAATATCCTTTGAGCATCTTTATTATATTTAATGAGTCCCCATCAATAACTACCCTGTGAATACTGAGGTCTTTAAGCATTTAAATTCAAAAAAAGGATGCACAAGTTTCAAAAAAGTGGGATGTTTGGACACCAATATCTTCTATGAAGGTCATAATAGTATTACCAAACAGATCCTAAATAACACCCTCGACATCAGCTAGGCCCAAATTTCCTTTTGATGCCCCATAGAAGTTCAACATAAACAATCCCAAAGGGGGTGGGGACCAAAAAATAGAGGCACATAAGTTTAGAGCTGGTGGGGGTCTTAACTCCAATCGAAAACCAAGAATTCACTCAACAAAAAAATCAGGGTGATCCCTAGGAATAGAGGGGAGTGATTCCTTCATCACCGCTAGAATGTTCTCTCCCACCTTCCAAATAATTTTTTGACTTAAGTGAAACACGTCACCTTCCAAATTTTTAAATACCCTCGCATTTCGCTCCTTCCACACTCCCCAAAGGAGGTGGGGAAGCCAAAATTTCTAGAAACACTTAATACGGGGGGAAGAAAAGGGTGACACCCATTGTTGAACAAGATCATAAATAGAATTCGGTAGCATCCATGCAAGCCCAACATGCTGAAGGTAAAAATTAAATATGTCTAGAAAAACTTTGCATTTGAGAAATAGGTGGGAGGAAGATTCCCAGTCTTGCTTACATAGGAAACAATGATTTAGCAAATTGAACCCCCTCTTGTGCAAATTTTCTATCGTGAGAACCTTATTCTGCACCGCCAGCCAAAAGAAAATGTTTATTTTTGGAGTTAGATTTTTAATCCAAATCTTTGACCAAGGGAAATCACCACCTCCATGGGGACAAATGATGGAATAGGCCAATTTAACCAAAAATGAGCCCTCACTATCACCATACCAAACTAACCAATCCACCACCTCCTCCTGTCGAACAACATACCAACATAAATCGAAAAGAAGATAATCCCACACAACACTATCCTGGCAAGATCGAAGGAAGAGGGGGAAGGAGACCAAAATTTATGATCATTCTAGAGAAGGATAAAATATACCACCTTGACAAAGCCTACCTCTTTGGAAAGTAAACACACCTCCCAAAAATGAGGATCCTCTGCAAGGGGATGGTCTTTGAGCCACGGATCATCCCAAAATGAAATAGATCTACCATTGCCAATTACCCAACAACTGTTATTTATGATGAAGTCCCTAGATTTGATCAAGTTGTTCCAAAATGTGGAACCTCCAGAAGAGAGATGATCCATAAGGAAATGATGAAAATTATATTTTTCTTTAAGGATGCAACACCAAAGATGATCCGAATTGGAAGAAACCTTCCAAGCAAGTTTGGAAACCAAAGCCTTATTCATAACAACCACATTCTTAAGATTCAAACCCCCTTCCCTTTTTCTTTTACAAATTTTCTCCCAAGAAATGAGATGGAACTTGCCCTTCAAATATGGGCTAGCCCAAAGAAATGCCTTACAAATACTATCAAACTTGGATGCCACCTTAGAAGGAAGATTAAAAAGAGATAGAAAGTATATGGGGATACTTTGAAGAGTACTTTGAACCAAAACCGCCTTTCCCGCTTGGCTGAGGAGGGCTCCTTTCCAGGAGGATAGCTTTCTCTGAACCCTCTCCAAAATTGGAGTCCATAATGACTCCTTCAAACGACCCATGAATAAGGGGAGGCCCAGGTAGGTAGTTGGGAGAGAGGCAATCCTACACCCCATAATAGAAGCTATCTTTTGCTGATGAAACTCCAAGGTATTGACGAAAAATATGCTACTCTTGATATAATTGATCATCTGACCCGAAGCTCTCTCAGAAATCCAAAATTTATTTGGCATCCCGCACATGAAATACCAATGCCATACAAGAGAGAAGAGTGTCATCGGTGAACTGCTGATGAGAAATGGGGTTGATCTATAGGGCCGACCTTAGTCCAAAATCTACACTTCAAATTTTAATAGAACGGCCAAGAGCCTCAACCATAATGATAAAGAGGAAGGGAGAAATTGGATCGCCCTCACGAATCCCTCTACACGAGTTAAAAAATCCATTAGGGGATCCGTTAATCAGCATCAAAAACCAAGCAGAGGAAATCATGGCCTCCATTAGATTGACCCAAGAATTTTTGAATCCAAAATTCCTTAAAACCATAAATAAAAAGGGCCAAGACACTCTGTCATAAGCTTTATTGATGTCCAATTTAAGAAAAAATGCCGCCCTACCACTCTTTTGCATCGAATGAAGAAGTTCATGGATAACGATGGCACCATACATAATTTGTCTCCCGATACAAAATCGCTTTGGGAAGAATCGATAAGAGAAGGGAGGATGGGTTTTAATCTATTGGCCATAGCTTTAGAAAAAAAATTATAGATTGTATTACATAAGCTAATTGGCCTGAAGTCACTGAACGAAGACACAGAGTCCTTATTTGGAATAAGAGCAAGGAAAGTTGAATTCAAGGCCTTAGGGAAGACCAATGAACTCTAGGAATGGTGAATAGCATTACATACATCCTCACCACAGATATGCCAAAAATTTTGAAAAAAAACACTAGTGGGAAGCCATCAAGGCTAGGGGCCTTAAGAGGACCCATAGAATTAATTGCTGACTGGATATCTTCATCTTAAAATGGAGAAAGGAGAGCATCATTCATCTCATTAGAGACCAGGCAAGGAATCACCTCCAACATATGCAATTTTCCTCATCTCTATCACGAACCGATGGAGAACATAAGAGAGAACCAAAGAAGTCCACTGCCTCTTCCCTTATCTCCATAATATTTGAAGTGTGCAAGCCATCAACCTTGAGAATATCTTTGATTCTATTTTTACCCCTGCAACGTAAAGTAGAAGAGTGAAAAAAATGGGAGTTACGATCCCCTTATCTCAACTAGAGTTCCTCTAGAATTATGTTTCCATAATAATTCTTCATCTTAGAAATTATGAAGGGCACACATAGTAGCTTTTTATTTCACAAGAAAAATATCGAAATACCCTTGGAAATCTATCTGAGCTTCAATCGAGATCAAAAGTGACTTCAAGCATTATTTTTCCCAAAAAATATTCCCAAAAGTAAACTTATTCCAAAGCTTAAGGTGCATTCTAAGCTTCTTCAACTTATTCAACAATTTGAACATGCCTATTCTAGAAGAGGTTCCTACCACCACTCAGAAACTTTGGACTCAAAATCTGGATGAGAACACCACATTACTTCAAAACGAAAGGGTTGGGGAAGAAATAGGAGCCCCTCGAGAATTTACAACCATAAAGGATTATGATCCAAACCGATTCTAGGAAGGGTGGATAAGGAGGCATCACCAAAAATATCAAAGGAGGAATTTGAGACAAATATCCTATCAAGACTACTCAAAATAAGACTATTTCCCCCCTACGATTGCTCCAGGTAAAATTAGCACCTTTGAGATCTATGTCATGGAGCATCGCTTGGGTAATAAACTCATGAAAATCTAAGAGACTCCGCTCATCAACAACATTACCACCATGCTTCTCAGAAGGAAATAAGGGAGAATTGAAATCACCAACTACCATCCAAGCCTCATTCAAAAAAAGTAGCCCTCATCTCTAGCAAAAGCATCCAAAATTTGCATCTATCAGTATAGGCATTCGGGGCATAAATGTTAGACATAACCCAATGCCTTTGAGATAATTTGCACCAAAAAATGATATTGATAACCCTATTAGATGAAGAAATGACATGACCCTCAAACTTAGTTGAATCCCAAAAGAAGAGGAGACCGCCAACCAAACCAAAAGCTTTAGAAGCCATAAAATTAGAGTCTTTCCAAACTACTTTTTGAGTTTCCTCCCAAGCGGAGGCATCCAACTTGGACTCCTCAATGTTCTTTTCTTTTCCTTCCCCCCCCCCCCCGGGTTTGGGGGGGGGGGGCGGGTTGTGGTGGGGGGGGGCCTTAAAAATTTTTTTTTTGGGGGCCCGGGCCCACACAAAAAGTTTGGGGATTTCTCCTTACGCAAAGAAGCAAGTAATCATTTTTTAGAGGCACTATTGAGCCCTCTAGTATTCCAAGAGAACACCTTCATAGATAATTAAAAGGAGAGCTTCTTACCAATTCCCCCAAACTGAGGAGATTTAAATCCATCAAGCTTGATTTGCCTATCACCATTTTCAACTTCCACAACTAGGCGAGCTTGACCACCATTAACCAAAGCCTCATCCATAGCCCTTTTCCTCCTTGACTTCATTGGGGGTCTACCAAATTTCTTTGAAAAACCATAATCCATTGGTATTCTTCATTGGATTCTCATTTTTGGGCTAGGAGAACCTTTCTCCATGACACGCTTAGGAGAATCACTCGGGCTAGAAGCACACCCGATCGAAGAGAATACCGCTTCCTTAGGAGAAACTACCATCGAATCCTGAGTAGGGACATCTAAAGAATCCTCAACCCCAAGCATATCAAGGCCTTGAAAATAATTTGATAGAGGAATATCATTACCAGACTCAATAGGATCCATAGATAACACCACTTCCAGATTACTCTGAAGATTTTGAGGCTTTGGTGGAGGAGGAGAATTCAACACATCCTTTGGAGGAACAGCCGAAGGACCACCCCCAGATGAATGGGGTAGTTGAGAAGAAATGACACTTTTACCTTTCAAACCCAAAGAATGTTTCGGATTTTTTTTTACCAAATCCTATTTTTCTTGGTCGGGGTTTTCCATTCATTTGATTTCTCTTGATTAGGGCCAGCAGCCACATGGGATTCGGGAGCCCCCCACTTCTTCTACTAACACAAGCTTTGATGATGACCACCCTATCCATAGGATTTGCAAGCCTGAGGCTTGTTTTCATAGATGATAGATTGAGACCAAGTTCCTAAATGAGAAATGAGCTCCACCGCACTGGGAAGCTCTTTTTCAATATCCACCAATAAGCACATTTTGACAAACTAATGATGAGAGTGAGACAATGAAACTTTATCAAAAGAGATGAAATCCCCTATGGCCATCGCAACCACTCAAAAACACTCTCATGCCAAAGATAAGTCAGGAATTTAGGAAGACGAACCCACATGGGACCACATTAACTCTTTGGATCATTCGAGTTGAAATCATGGTCCCACCAATGAAGGAACAAGCCGCGTTTACCAAATAACCAGGGTCCACCCTCCATAATATTCCTTGAATCCTCCTCACAAGAAAGCCTTTTAAGTAAAAAGTTGAGGAGGGGCCGCCCCGCCCGAGTCCAAATTCGGATGACCACCATCCAGCTTACCCACCAGATCCCAAGATCCCTTCTTCAATAGAGAATTAATAGTAAAATTTGGGATGTGAATCTTAAAAGAGTTACCATCAACCGAACAAGGGGGAAAATCCTCACCCAGAGGTTCACCCGAAATAATCTAAATATAGGAAGAAAAGGGAGGAACCTCTGATGAAGGTTTACTAGCAAACCCATGTAGAAACTTACCAGGATCCCACCACGGACAAGAACCATACAAGGTAAACTTACCAAACCAGAAAGGATCATCCACATTAATCTCATCTGCCACCAGGACATCGCCATCAATCGATTCACCAGGGTACCACATCGCTCCGTCGCTCTGACGCTCACTATTGAAACATGTATGGAAGCTGAAATTTTGATAATACTATTAATTATCTGAATAAATAGAAAGAATACAAAAACTAATTATTAATTTTATAATCAAAGCATCAGTCCCCTAGTGTAGTGAAACACGTATGGAAGGGAATAATAAGAAATTTTGATAAGACTATTAATTACCTAAATAAAATATAAAGAATCAAAGATAACAAGTTGGCCAAAATATAGCAAAATTTTTGATAAGACTATTAATTACCCAAATAAAATAGAAAGAATTGAAGATAACAAATTATAAAAATAAATAATCATAAAAAAAAAATTGATAATACTACCTAAAAAAAAAAAGCCGAAATAGATAATCATAAAAAACACACATACTTTTTAGTAGTAGATAGAAAGAATTGAAGATAAAAGTTATCAAAATAGATAATCATAAGAACATTTTGATAAGACTATTAAATACCTAAATAAAATAAGCCAAAATAGATAATCATAGAAACACACACTTTTTAGTAGTAGATAGAAAGAATTGAAGATAACAAGTTATCAAAATAGATAATCATACAAACATTTTGATAAGACTATTAAATACCTAAAAAAAAATAAGCCAAAATAGATAATCATAGAAACATGCACTTTTTAGTAGTAGAAGTTGAATTTTTTTTTTTGAGTAATACTTCTTATACACATTCACCGTGGGGATTGAACCCGGGTCACATCACTGATAATGCAAGTTGCTTCCTTGTCGGTAGACCACATCACGTGGATAGAAGTTGAAATTTTGACAAGACTATTAAGATAATAGGTTAAATAGATAGTCACAAAGATATTGAACAAAATAAAAGACATATAGATAAACCAAATCGACAAATGAAAAGACATGTGAGTAAAGCAAAACAAAAAATGAATAGAAAAATAGAGCATTAAATTTCATGAGGTCCCATTTACAACAAATGAACAAAAAAATAAAGCATTAATTTCTTACAACAAATGAATTAAAATAGAGCATTATTTTCTTTGATGTCCATTCATATTTGTTATGTAAACTAAAAATATTTAAAGGTAAAAATAATTATACATCAATAAGATGAACCCAAACTAATCAAAATCAATTTCCCACCATTTTACACCATCTCACATATGTGTGCATATTAGATATGTGTATTTTACATGAGTAAAATAGACCAATAGAATATTTCTCATAAACACCAAAAACATTTTTTTTCATGGAATGTAACACCTACCTCAAGATGTAGGAATAGGAATGTGAGAAAATGCATGCTTCTCCATTTTACATTGCACATTTCTTGGGAAGGGTGGAAAAAATAAATCAAGACCATTGTTATATGAATTGAGTGTCAGCATGGTGAAACTAATTGCACACCCAACACACTTTGACTTGTTTCTATTCTAGAGAACATTTGGATGTTTTTTATTAAAGGGTTCACAAAGTCTAAAGGCAAAACAATCATTCTCGTGGTGGAGATATCTTTCTATTATGGTGATATCCTTTTAATTATGTTCATTTATTTCGTCTAGCCTACCCTTAATCTTTCATGGATGAATATGGATCAGTTTTACAAGGCCTCAAGTATGGCCAAGGTATTCCTTCATTCTTGTTTTTTCAATCCATCATATTAATCATGATCCCACGTTACAAGATCCCAAATATTGCCCAAATATTCCTTGATTGTATATTTTTTCTTCCTAATCTATCGTATCCAATTATAACCCCAAATTTAGGTAGGAACTATTCAAGGTACATGACACAAAACTCAATATGAGCTTGGCTTCCATCTCTAGACCAATGGATAAACTAGAATTTTATTATTCAAGCTGCATGACACAAAACTCAAGATGAGCTTGGCTACCATCTCTATACCAATGGATAAATTAGAATTTTTAGTAAATGCTTTCGAGAAATTAAATCATTGGATGAAATGACTTATTTTGGCTAAATGATAGTATAATAATTTTTATGTTTAATCAAGATAATTTATGGACACTCACCATTCTCATCTTTTTTTCCTAAGTGGTAATATAATAATTTTCATGTGTTAATCAAGATAGTATAAAGTAATTTATGAACATCACTTTTCTTATACATATTTTATATAATGGTTTGTTTTGGCTAAGTGATAATATAATAATTTTTATGTTTCAATCAAGATAATATAAAGTAATTAATGGACACACCACCTCACTTTTGTTATACAAATTTTATATAGCTCCAAGGTTAAGCAATCAATTCCACTTCAAAGGTTAAAGCAATGGATTCCTTTGGCTATTTGTTTCTAGATGGTATGTAGAACTATTATTTAATTTTGTACCCAAGGCTTACAAAAAATTTGGGGTAAATTTAGAATCCCTATATAAAATAATTATTTTAAGGAAACCATGTCATCAAACAATCTCTCTAGCAAATTTGCAAGCAATAGTAGGTGCATCATCCTTAAGGTTTCCTAAAATAAAGTGTGCTACTTTGGTCAATTTGTCAACCACCACCAAAATTGCTTCATGTTGAAATTTAGTCTTTGGTAGACCGATAATAAAATCCTTGTTAATGACTTGCCATTTTTTCTTTGGGATATTATGAAGGTAATAAAATCCATGGTAATGACTTGTCATTTTTTCTTTGAATATTATGAAGGTAAATATTTCCACTATGATGTAAATGTTTGGCCTTTAATTTTTGCATCATGTCAAAATTTAGTCTTTGGTAGACCGATAATAAAATCCATGGTAATGACTTGTCATTTTTTCTTTGGAATTTTATGAAGGTAATAAAATCCATGGTAATGAATTGTCATTTTTTCTTTAGGATATTATGAAGGTAAATATTTCCAACATGATGTAAATGTTTGGCCTTTAATTTTTGACATTTGAGACATCTTGCTAAAAAATTATTGATATCTTGTTTCATTTGTGATCAATATAATGTATTCCTTATGTTTTCTTGCATTTTAGCACCTTCAAGATGTGTAGAATAAGGAGTGCAATGGGTTAATCCACCTGCTTTTGGAATAACTAGCCTATCTCTGAAGAACAACAAGTCATTCTTAATAACAAAATCTTTGCCCTTGTCATGTTCTAGCTCAACCCATGCTCAACATTTACCACAATAACTATCTCCCTGTTGTTTTTTCTTGATCCTATCATGCAATTCAATATGACATTTGCACATAGCAGTTATGTGCCTTCTTCAACTTAGGGCATTTACTATCTTATTTTCCTTGCCTTTAATATATTTAATTTCAAAGTCATACTCAACTAGGAATTCCATACATCGATGTTGTATTGCATTTACAAGAGGTTGGGTGAAGATATATATAAGACTCTGATGGTCTATCTTTAATTTATAGGTCTTCCCCAACAAATAATGCTTTCAAATTTTGAGGGCATGAACAACAACCACTAGTTCTAAAAATGGGTATCATAATTCAATTCATGCTTTTTGATATTTTGAGATTCGTAGGTTATGGTTGCCTCATTCTAAATGAAAACTCCTAAGGGGTTAGTATAAGCATCAATGCAAAATGTAATTTTCTTTTTTGAAGGATTAGGTATATTGAGTATTGGGGTAGTTTTTAGTCTTTCTTTTAATATGTTGAAAGTTTTTTTCACATTATTTTACCCATTTGAACACTTTTTATTTCCTTTGCAAATTAGAAAGGCAATTCTTGAGAATTTCCAAACAAAATGCCTATAATATCCTACCATTCCCATGAAACCGTGTACTTCAAAAATATTGGTGGGTGGAGACCAGCTAACTATTGGAAGGGACAATCAAATGTCATATAACTGCTATGTACGTTCAGTACGTTCATGCCTTCCCTAATTGTCTATTTTAGCTCCTTGGTGACGTCGCCCCTTCTTATGCCTGGGCTTGTTGAATGTTGCAGCATTTTTTGAATTTTAAATTTCAAATAATGCATTTATTCGGGTTGGTAGTTTTTTGCCCCCTGCATTGTCTTGCTATTCTTTAGGATTGAGTTGTTTAGGTTTTGTCCCCTGACTTGCCTTCGTGGGGATGGTGTAAACTCCCTCGGTTCCCCTTTCCCGGGGGTGCTTGCCTCAATTTGTAATACCTTGTTGTCCTATTGGGTGGGCCTCCCTTATGGAGGTTGTCATGTGCTTTAATTAGCCTTCAGGCTTACTAAAGGCTTACTTCTTGTATAAGGTTGTGGGGCTCCTTTCAAAACTCTCTTTTAATATTAATACCAAAAAAAGCTATGACTTCAATATTTTTAGGATCAATGACAATTCCATCAACAAATATAACATGCCCTAAATATTGTACTAGAGGAGTGTAAAATAAACATAAAGTTGATTATTTCTAAGAATTTATAGCAAAATCCTCATGATACTCCTATGATACTCCTATTTGGTTTGAGAGTAAACTAAAATTTCATCTAAAAATATAAACACAAAATGGTCCAATTGTTCTCAAAAAATCACTTAGGATCAACGAAAATTCCATCAATAGATATAACATGCCTTAGATATTGTATTTAATGAGTGTAAAATTCACATTTAGATAACATCCCATAAAGCTAATTGTTTATAAAAAAAATTAGCACAATTATTTCTATTATTAGTGTGTTTTTCTATTTTCATGGGGTAATATTCCCTATGAATAGCTCCAATTGTAATAGGTAATATTTAGGTGGTTTGGTGTGATGTTGAGAACATTTGATTATCATATATTTGTTTTATTTACCGACTTGGAAGATTCATTTTGTATTTTACTAACTTGGTAGATTCGTTAGTTACATTCCTAAGCTATATATTGTAATGAATTATCATGAATTAATCAATTCAGACTAATTTTGGCTCACATGTGGTATCAGATTCAGGTTTGAGAGAAACCTTGCTAGTTTTTTAAGAATTTCTTTGTGCTATTTCGAAGGCAGAGTTCCCTGCTCTGGAAGGCTTGGTCGTGTCATATGCGGTGCTGCTTTTTTGAGGGCATAAATCCTCCTCACACCCACCCCCATGCATTTGAACTTTTGTTGGTTTTGGATGGATTTCTTAACGTGGGTTTCGTGGACACCATGGGGAAGCTGTTCACGTAGAAATTGCAAGCATTGGATGTGTTTGTGTTTCCGAAGGGGCTTCTCCATTTCCAAGAGAATAAGCACAACCATCGTGGGGCCGTCGCTATCTCCGCATTTGGGAGCGCAAGCGCAGGGACGGTGTCGATGCCTTCTACTCTGTTTGGAAGCGGCATAAGCGACGTTATTCTCGCCAAGTCTTTCAAGACAGACGTTAAAACTGTTCAGAAGCTGAAGGATGGCTTCAAGCCGTAATCATTCTCATTTCATAGCTATGCACCATTGTATCGTTTGAGGCTTCTCACAAAAGTATCTTATGACTGAGGTTGCTTCACCTTGATGTTCTTTTTCACATTAGTTTAAGCATCAATTTAGTAGATATGGATATTATTTTTGGAATTTGTAACACTTGGTAAAGTAATAAAAAAAATAGAGTAAAAATAAAAATAAAAATAAAAATTGATGTGCACATTAGCACGTGCTTATGTAATCATTGGAATTCAGCATTGTCTGCTGCATTTGAAGAAAAATCATTGGGATTGAAAGTCCACTAGCAAGTAAGGAAGGAGCTGCACCATTGATTTGTAAAAATGGCAAATGGCAACATTAATGTCTCAGTCCAAGAATTTAGAGGAGCCAACTATGACTACTGGTCAATCAAGATGGATCACTTGCTCATTAGCAAAGGTGCTTGGGAGATTGTGGAGGATGGCTACATAGATCCAACTAATTGGAGTAATGTTCTAGCTATCGATATACAAACAAAAAGAGAGACACAAAAGAAGAATAGTCTTGCAATATTCTACTTGCAAACAGCCTTGGATGAGAGCATTTTCCCTTATGCATCAACCAAAGATGCATGGAAAGCTCTAAAAGAGAGCTATGAAGGCAAAACTCAACTCAAGAAAGTGAGATTGCAAAATCTAAAAATGGAGTTTGAAAATATTAGGATGAAGGAAAATGAAAAGGTTGGAGACTATTGCATGAGGGCCAAAGCATGTGTTGACAAAATGAAGACTCTTGGTGAAGAAGTGAATAATGAAGTCATTGTAAAGAAAGTCTTGAGAACACTTTTACCCAAAATGGAACCAAGTATCCATTGTAATTGAAGAGAGTAAGGACTTAACTACTCTCACATATGATCAACTCATGGGTTCCTTAATGTCCCATGAGGAGAGATTTTATTCAACTCCAAATGTTGGGGGATTGGAAGAAAAAGCATTTTCATCCAAAGAAGGTGAATCTAGTTCAAGAGGAAGAGGCCAAGGAAGAGGCCAATAGAGAGGAAGAGGTAGATCTTCTTCAAGAGGTAAAGGTAGTTTTTCTCCAAGAGGAGGAAGAGGTGGCTTCCAAGAAAGAGGAAGAGGTGGCTTCCAAGTAAGAGGAATAGGTGGTTCTCACGAAAGAGGAATAGGTGGCTCTCACAAAAGAGGAAGAGGTGGCTATCAAGGAAGAAGTAAAAAGTAGTGTTACTATTGTAACAAATATGGGCACTTTGAAAAAGATTGTATATTGAAAGCATCACATGGAGGAAGAAGCAATAATGCACACTATGGTGAGGAGGAGGACTCATCAATTTTATTTTTGTCATATGGCAAATCTGATCAAAATATGAATGAGACATGGATTCTTGATATCGGATGTTCCAATCACATGACCGGCAAGGAGGAGTTGCTATCTACAATTGACAATTCCTACAAGTCCAATATCAATCTTGGATATGACAAAGCATTGCAAGTTGAAGGCAAAGGAACCATGGAGGTACAAACTAATAAAGGTAAGAAGAAAGTGACTGATATTTACTACACTCCAAATTTAAAACATAATTTGTTGAGTGCTGGGAAAATCATGGAAAATAATTTTAAGCTTGTGTTTGAAAACAATAAGTGTGAGATTATTGATAAGAATCATGGGCATAGGCATGTCACTACCATTCCCATGACCAAGAATATATTTATTCCTCTAAAATTTGGAGAATAAAAGAATGATTTTGCATGTGCAGCTATTGATAACAAAAGTTGGCTATGGCACTTAAGATTTGGCCATGTAAATTTTCCTAGTTTGAGGAAAATGGTTTCTCAAGAGATGGTATATGGGCTACCTAAAATTGATGATCAAAAATGTGTATGTGAAGGTTGTGCTTTGGGAAAGCACTCAAGGATGAATTTTCTAAAAGACAAAGCATGGAGAGCCACTTATCCCCTTCAATTGGTGCATTATGATATTTGTGGGCCAATGCAAACTCAAAGTATTGGTAAGAATTCATACTTTCTCACCTTCATAGATGATTTTTCAATAATGTGTTGGGTTTATCTTTTGAAGACAAAGGATGAGGCATTTGATTGTTTTAAATATTTTAAAAATCATGTTGAAAATCAAAGTGGGAACTATGTAAAATGTTTAAAGACTGATAGGGGAGGAGAATTTTGTTCAAATGAATTTCTTAAATTTTGTAAAGATTGTGGTGTTAGAAGGCAACTCACAACTGCTTACACACCACAACAAAATGGTGTGGCTGAGCGTAAAATAGAACATTGGTAAATATGGCAAGAAGCATGCTACAAACAAAGAGGTTAACTAATATTTATTGGGCTGATGCGGTAAGAACTTCCATTTATATTTTGAATAGGAGTCCTACTTCTAGCTTGGATGGCATCACTCCATATGAGGCATGGTATGGAAGGAAACCAACTATAAGTCATTTCAAAGTTTTTGGTTGCTTGGCTTATGCACATGTTCCTGATGAAAAAAGGAAGAAGTTAAATCCCAAAAGTGAAGCATGCATATTACTTGGGTATTGTGAAAATACCAAAGCATATTGTTTCTTTAATGCAAAGACACACAAGGTTGTCATGTCTCGAGATGTGATCTTTTATGAAGGAGGAGTTTATGGTCATCAAAAAGGCTATATTGAGAAGTCAAAATATTTTTTGACTGGTGGTATTATTGATGATTATGAGCAGCCCACTAATTTTTTAGTTCCAAGTGCTACTAGTCCACCAAGCAGCCCCTCATATAGCTCTCCAACAAGAAGCCCTTCATCTAGTTCTCCACCAAGCAGCCCCTCATCTAGTTCTTCAGTTTCAAGTGCAAGTTCAAGTCCACCAAGGAAGGTAAGAAGCTTAAGTGACAATTATCGAAAGAGTACTATTCAAACAAATGAAGATTTCACACTATTGAGTGAAGATTCTCCAAGTAATGTGTTGAAAAGTAAAAAGCTCCAACAATACCATCCATCCTCTCAAATGTTAGATATAAATTTTCAAAGAAGAGTTACAAGAAGTCAATCACAAGAGGTAGATCAAGTGGTGGAAAGACATGAAAACTTGCATATGTATGGTGATGAAAATTATGGTAATACCAAAGGTGATGTTGTGAATTATGCCTTAATGTCTCTTGTTGATTTAGAACCATCTTGTTATGAACAAGCATGTACTAATGATGTATGGATGAAGGCAATCAGAGAAGAAATGAACTCCATCAACAAGAATGATACTTGGGAGCTAGTTGAGCTTCCAAAAGGCAAGAAATTTGTGGGCTCTAAATGGGTCTACAAAACAAAATATAATTCTAATGGAAGTGTGGAGAGACACAAAGCAAGACTTGTGGCCAAGGGGTTCACACAAAGGTATGGCATTGATTATGAGGAGACTTTTGCTCCAGTTGTAAGACAAGAAATAGTAAGGATGGTTCTTTCCATTACTGCTCATAAAAGCTGGAATGTACATCAATTGGATGTAAAAAGTGCTTTTTTGAATGGATTCTTGGATGAGCAGTTTTATGTGCAACAACCTCAAGGATTTGTAGTTCAAGGTAAGGATAATATTGTGTACAGGTTGAAGAAGGCCTTGTATGGTCTTATGCAAGCTCCAAGAGCTTTGGTATTCAAGAATTGATAGGTACTTTTGTCAATATGGTTTTGTGAGAAGCAAGAGTGATCCAACCTTATACTATAAGAAACAAGGTAATGACATTATCCTTGTTTTTTTATATGTGGATGACTTGATTTACTTAGATAGTAATCCTAAGTTGAATGATGACTTCAATAATGCCATGATGCATGAATTTGAGATGAAATATCTGGGCTTGATGCACTATTTTCTTGGTATGGAGGTGTATCAAAGTGATAGTGAAATTTTCATTTGTCAAAACAAATATGCCAATGATATGTTAAAAAAATTTGGGATGGAAAATTGTAAACCTGTTGCAACACCAATAGCTCGTGGTGAGTTGTTGAGTAAGGATGATGGAACTAAAAAAGTCGATGTGACCACATATAGAAGTATGGTTGGGAGTTTGATGTTTCTCACCAACACTAGACCAGACATTGCATGTGTTGTATCACTTGTATCAAGGTATATGAGTGACCCTTCTGAATTACACATGAAAGCTGCAAAAAGAAAAAGAATACTAAGATATGTAAAAGGTACAATGGATTTTGGCATCCATTATTGTAAAAATGAAGATGTAAAATTGTTTGGTTTTAGTGATTCAGATTGGGGGAGTAATATAGATGACAAGAAGTCTACATCAGGTAATTGTTTCAGCCTTGGGTCTGGTTTAATCACTTGGAGATCAAGGAAACAAACTACAGTTGCTCTCTCTTCCGCCGAAGTAGAATACATTGCAATCACAAGTGCTAGTGCTCAAACATTATGGTTGAGAAAAGTCCTTGAAGAAATTGGAGAACAACAATATGGTCCTACTACATTGTATTGTGATAACATGAGTGCTATTCAGCTAGCATATAATCCAATTCATCATAGCAGGTCAAAGCATTTTTATATGAAGTATCATTTCATCTAAGACATGGTCGAGAAGAAGGTGATTGAATTGCATCATTGTAGCACAAAAGGCAACATTGCAAATTTATTCACCAAGGGAGTTGTCAAAGCTCAATTTTTTAAACTGAGGAACTTCATTGTCAGTCCCCTCAACTTCAAGGGGGAGTATGTTGGAGTTTGATTGATTTCTATTATTAGTGTGATTTTCTATTTTCATGGGACAATATTTCCTATGAATATATCCAGTTGTAATAGGTAATATTTAGGTTGTTTGGTGTGATGTTCAGAAAATTTTATTCTCATATATTTGATTTCTTTACCCACTTGGAAGATTCGTTCTGTCTCTTACTAACTTAGGAGATTCTCTTACTAACTTAGGAGATTCATCAGTTACATTCCCAATCTATATATTTTAATGGATTATCATGAATTAATCAGTTCAGACTAATTTTGGCTCACAAATCCACATCTATCAATCATGCTCCTATTTGGTTTTGGTTGGGCTAATTGTTTCTAAAACTTTTTAGCACAATCCACATCTATCAATCATGCTCCTCTTTGGTTTTGGTTCGAGAGTAAACCAAAATGTCATCTAAAAATAAAAACAAGAAATAGTCCAACTATTCTCGAAAAACATTGTTCATAACATTCATAAAGAAAACTAGAGTGTTTGTTGATTCAAAAGGTAAAACTATGAATTCATAATCCCATGAGTATCACCTTCTCAGATTCTTAATTGATGGTATTCAGATCTAAAATCAGTTTTAAAAAATTGTAGCTCCTTTCAACTAATAAATAGATTGTTTTATAGTTACTTTATTAAGCAAAAAATAATATTAATCTTAAAGATCCATCATTATCAAATATAGTTCATATATAGTTCATACAGTTTAATTGAATAAATATATAGTTCATATAGTTTAATTGAAAAAATAACAAAGCATATTTACACAACATAACTCCTCTTGATTATCATGGTTACTCTTAATTATCATGGTTGATGAAAATCAATAGAAAAATAATAAACCTGTAAATTTATTTATCCAAATTCTTTTTTTTCTTTTTTTTCTCTCCTTTGCTATCTACCTTATCATGTATACCTTTTCCACTCATTGTCCTCCTTTGCTATCTGTATAGCTTATCAAATAAACATGTAAATTTATTTATCCAAATTCTTTTTTTCTTTTTTTCTCTCCTTTGCTATCTACCTTAGCTATCTACCTTATCATGTATACCTTTTCCACTCATTGTGCTCCTTTGCTATCTGTATAGCTTATCATGTATACCTTATCATGTATACCTTTTCCACTCAGTGTGCTCCTTTGCTATCTGTATAGCTTATCATGTATACCTTATCATCCTCCATTTAAAATGGAGTTTAAGGGTTTAAGGAGGAACAACTAGACGTTTCTTGGAGTTTAAGGAAAGATTTCGTTGCTATCCAGGATTAAGTGTAAGGCTATACAATTGACTTCGATTCCAAATTCTCCTTACTAACTATTATTTAATGAATCATATACGTCTACACCTCCTACGTCCAACATTGTTTCGTCAATACTTCCAACAATATTTCATGCAACATTGTTTCGTCTATAGGCAATCTCTGTACTTCCAACAATATTTCGTGTATAGGTAATATACACCTCCTACCTCCAACAATGTTTCGTCTATAGGTAATCTCTATACTTCCAACAACAATATTTCGTGTAACATTGTTTCGTCTATAGGCAATCTCTGTACTTCCAACAATATTTCGTGTATAGGTAATATAATATAACAAAATGTTGAGAATAAATCTAATGTTTTGATAACACTTTCTTTTTTTTTTTTTTTAAGTTCTTGTCCTAGAGATTTTAAATGAGTAAGATTAAGTAAGCTAAAATGATATATGAATCCATGTAGGAATTTTTTATTGTTAGAGCTAGTTATTTCATTACTAGGCTTCCATGTATATTTTTATTTCTTTGTTATTTTATTTATATTTTAAGTTCTTGTCCAGATTAGAGTGAGTGAGATTATACTAAAAGTTAAGAGTGTGTGAGATTATACTGGTCATACTGGTCCGTGGATGTAATTTTTACTTTAAAATCTAATTAAAAGCATTTCAAAGCATGTAATTAAAATCATTTCAAAAGTTAAGGTGAGTATTATACTATACTGGTCATACTGGTCCGTGGATGTAATTTTTACTTTAAAATATAATTAAAAGCATTTCAAAACATGTAATTAAAATCATTTAAAAGTTAAGGTGAGTATTGGTGAGTATTATACTATTCCTATGGTAGATGTAGATGTATTTTTTTTTCTAATTAAAATTATTTCAAGGTTATACTGGTCCTTACGTTTTAAACATGTAATTAGAGTGAGTTATACTGTAGTGATTGTTTTGATTTTATTATTTAGATATGATTAAAATCATAAAATCATTTTATATAGTAAGTAGATTAAAAAACTTCTATTTTTTACTGGTCCTTACGTTTTAAACATGTAATTAGAGTGAGTTATACTGTAGTGATAGTAAGTAGATTAAAAAACTTCTATTTTTTACTGGTCCTTACATTTTAAACATGTAATTAGAGTGAGTTATACTGTAGTGATTGTTTTGATTTTATTTAGATATGATTAAAATCATAAAATCATTTTATATAGTAAGTAGATTAAAAAACTTCTATTTTTTCCTAGTGTGAGTGGCGTTCTTGCCGGTAGACCACACCGGCCACACAATTCAATCAATCAACTCTTTCCATCTTCGCAGCAGTCTTTCTAGAGGCATGAATCAACTCTTTCCATCTTCGCAGCAGTCTTTCTAGAGGCAAGAATGAAATTAAAAGCTAATTACAGATCAAAACAACATCTTTTACATCATTAACAATTATCACAATGACATGCTCTACAATGGACCACATTATCAATAAAATTATTGCATCCTTTACAAGCATTTTGTAATATAAGCAAACTCTACGTTTTAACCGGGATCTGGGAACATTACAAACACACCACATCTATTGATCGCAGTGTTGAGTGCGAGTCTAAAACAAATTCTATAACAGATAAACGTCGTAGAATGCATGAAAGAAAAACACTCGAATAACCCTCGAAGTTCTTTAAAAATATATTAATTTTAAGAAGAGAACACATTTATTTAAATAGTGACAAGTTTCATAAGCCCAAGTAAGGGCTGCGAAACATCCTTAGCTGCCATTCCAGTGCTTTCTGCCACACCTTCCACGATTCTGTTCGTTTCGTTCCGACGAGCGCCTACTCTGATGAATGAACGCGACTTGAGGTGAAGAAGATAAAGGTCGCCCCTAAAACAACGGAGGAATAAATAAAATAAAGGTTAAAATAAAGGTCGCAGGAATAAGCATCGACAAATTTACCTTGTAGAAACCTAGGGACGTAGGGACAGTAGTGGTAGTTTGCATGGGAAGAGGAAACAAGACTATAAAAAAAAAAGACACGTAGAAAAGGATAACGTGGCAGATAGAAACAGCACCTGATAGAGTAGAGGGATAAGATGGCGAAGTATAGCTGTGCCACATAGGGTTCTTGAATAAAGGAAAGAGAATTGCACAAGAAAGAAGATAGAATTGTTGTTTACAAATAATATGAACTGTGCCAAGTAATCATTATCACTAAGATGATTGCAATGGATATAAGAAAATCTCACTTGCTACTCATATTTCGTTCTATTTGAAATTTGCCCTGTAAACTCACATTTCTAAAAGTAGTCACAGATGGGGTTTTAAAATTAGTCAAATTCAAATGGAGTTTTACCGTGGTTCAAAACTGAATAAATAAATAAATTATTTTTAATCATAAAAAAGAGGACCTAAAATCACTTCCAAAATTAATTAATCACCCAAAATTAATTAATCACCCTGGTTCAATCCGCGCGACAGGGAAACCTTTTAAAAGCATGCATATGTATATAAATCTGAAGAGAGAGAGATTAGATTATCTTTCAAATGACCGTTGCAGGGGTCTAACAAAGGAGGGTTATGCTAAGAATAAATATTGACACTTTTCATTATTATTCGAAACGGCAAGCTCTTTACCTGTCTAGATAAAATGATTGACAAAGACCCGTGACAAAAGTATATATTTATATATATATATATATATATATATATATATATATATATATATTGCTTAAGAAAAATGTCAATCGTGAATTGGGGATGCAGTTTTCTCTGGACTCATTGAACTTCAAAACAAACACACTCTATTCTAAACGCTTCTGAAACCCGTTAGATAAAAGAATCACTTAATTAATTTCTATACAGGGCAATTGGCAGGAAAACATTTTATGCAATTGCCAGGAAAACCTTTTATCTTATTGTCCCAGATCTCTAATGAGATGTGTGATGTGTGTTTTCTGGTCAAAGGAAAGCATCTTCATATAGTAAAGAGAATAAGAAAGAAAGTTCATTATATGGAAATCAAATATATTTTACGCATAGAAGAAAACTACAGACTTCAAATATCACGGTAGAAATTTAGTCAATCAATTCAACATAAATGAAGTATATAGCTGTATATTTATACAGGCAGACAATACGTGAGAATCACAACTATTATAGAATAGCGTGGTCTATTGGCTAGAAAATATCAAAAGAACGATTATTTCCTTGGTTATTTCCTTTGAGATAATAGATTAGGATAAACTAAAATAAATTCTTATAAAATATCACAAGAAATAAACACCTAAGAAATATATCACAAGAAATAAACGACCTAAGAAACACCTTCAGTGGAAGGAAAATTACGTCAAAAAAAATCCTTGATTTATGAACTACCAATGAAAATTTTAAGAATAGTGAAAATGCCATGGTCCTTTACTCCTTGTGTTGTGTAGAAAGTACTCTCCCTGCATTGAGAAGAAAACACATGATTAAGGAGGAAACATTGCCACTCTCCCAATGAGATTTTAGTGAAAGCATCCCATTCACTTTCTAACGTTTTCTCTAGAATAGTTTTCTAGAGAAACTATAAATATAAAACGACGGAACTTTATTAATATGACTGTGACCAGGAAGCATTACCACCATTTTCTTAGTATAAAGATATTGTATGGTTTCTATCTGTAAGGTGAGACTTATTAGAAAGGCCCAATTTTCCATTCGCTCCCATTCTCTCAAGAGAGCTTTGAGGACAAACTACATAAATGACCTAAATTCAGACAAACTACATAAATGACCTAAATTTAGAAATAACTGTAGTAGCAAGCAGTGCCATTTTCTTACAATAAAAATTGCAGAACTTCGAAAAAATTAGACTAATCGGCCAATGTACTAATCGGCTAAGGCCTAGTTTAGCATATGCGTTGTCAAAAAGTTGAATCTGGAAAGGCACTGAAAACGCACTATATATAGATGTGTGTGGGGACCCCTATCCGGATCAATTGTTGTGGCCAAACTATTCTTATGAATCTCACCTCTCAATTTTCATTAAATATATATAATAGATGAATGAACTTATATAGATCTAGAACTTATTAAATGATCATCCATACCACCGCAGCATCATTTCATAACCGTCCAAGTTGTGATGAACCCAATGTAAAAGAAGGGTAGGTGTCTGCAAATTTTATACAAACCTGTATAATATAAAAAAAAGAAGTGTTAGGCTCGACTTGCCAATGTCCAAACAAACGATTCATTCAACGAAAGTGCTCAGTAGAGAATTCAAACAAAGCATTAAAAATTCACAAAGAAAACAAATTCATCGGAGCCAGATGAATGCATACACGTCATCTTCATTTAATTATTTTGAATTTAAGTTTAAATAAAGATTAATCAAAACGTCAAGATTCAAGACCGACTAAGCAACACTTCAAACCTGAAGTCCACTGTCTACTGGATCTCAATTTTTATTGATCAAATAAGAAAGAGCCATTAAAGTCGAACGAAATTTCACCATGGGAATTATATTATTTCAAAATTCATTTTATTTCAATTCTAGGCTATAAAACACAGACATCCCTCTAAAGAGATTCGAGATCATAAGTTCACTATGAATCGGTCATGTAGCTTTTTTATTACTTTAAGAAAAAGTTTCAAAATTAATTTTATTTCAATTTTAGGTTATAAAGTACTGGCTTCATAGTGAATATATTATTATTATTATTATTTTGTTATGTACAATCATACACACTCACCCACTCTGTTGGACTGTTCCCTTTGGGACCTCTCTAAGGGACTACTACTATTATTATGCGCTGCTCAAGACTGTAATGGTCATAGCTGTAGCCCTGAACATCAGAATTTTTCATACTAACCAAATCCTAGCCCTGAGCATCAGCATTTTTCATACTAACCAAATCCAAAAAAAAACACAAAATTATGCCATACATATGCCATATGAGAAGAAAAGATAAGTATGGCAGTATCATAGATGGAGACGTCACAAAAAGAGCCATGGCGACGTTGATCCGCCTCAAAACCCTATACACACCTCTGGCGACGTTGATCCGCCTCAAAACCCTATACACAGCTCTTCTCCTGATTCTTTTTTTCCTGTTGTATATTTAGGGCGATCTGGTTTTTCCGTTCTGTTTTGTTTTGCCTTTCTTTTCTTTGTTTCTTTTCTTCTTTCTAGAGGATGTCGATATCAAGGAAATGAGAGATCATGTGAAGTTTGACTTTCTCCCAATTATTTGTAGGTGATCATCCTGGATAAGATGTCGAATGGGATGAGTCGAGCATCAGCGTTGAAGACGACATTATGATATGGCGAAGTTCTCGTTTTTTTGAGGGGATATTTGTGAGTCATATAAATTGTGATAGACACAAACAGTTCAAGTTTGGTAATGTGAAGACGTTTTAGTCTTTTATGGGAAAAATGTGTGAGCCATGTAAATTGTGAACAAAGGAAGAGTCCATATCAATAAAGTGGACTATTAGTAGAATAAGTTTGGTGGGACTGTCCATGTGGTTTGAATTCTCCATTTAAAAAATAGTGTGATTGTGATAACTCTCCTATTTAACCAATATATATTATGCAACAAATATGAGTGGAGGTGAAGTTTCGCCAGTGGTCGGAAGGGCCGGGCCGAAGCTGAAATAAAAAAAATAAAAATAAAGTTAAATTTTAAAATATTTTTAAAATATTTGTATTTATACGCACGTGTTGTAGGTGAGTTGGAGAGGGTTAGCAATCTTCTAAGAAAGGTCCCAGGTTCGAATCTCTACCATAAAAAATGCACATTGGGTACCTAGAATTTAGTTGGGTGCCACTCCCCATGATTTTGATGATTTTTGCACATTGGGTACCTAGAATTTAGTTGGGTGCCACTCCCCATGATTTTGATGATTTTTTTTTTTTTTGATAAATTCAAAAAATATATATTTTTATTTATAATAAATCATATTATAAATCATGAAGATGATCTTAAAAAATAAAATTCACAACTTGGTGTAGGTATGATAGTTATGATGTGTAAAGGGTGAGGACCAAGTACATATATTAACAATAATAGATAAAACAAACCTTTTTCAATAAATTTGAATTTTGTGAGGTGTAAAGGGTGGGGACCAAGTACAAAGGTCTCTGGGGTTTAAGCCTGAACGGAATGTCCTACCCCTATGGGATATAGGGAACAATTTTCCTTACTTAAGGTTTTGTCCCAATTTGGCTCTTCTTTAGAAGGTGCAAGGTTCAAACCGCGGACCTCTTAACTTTAATAAGAGTCATGGTTCAACCCTATGCTCAACCCTATGCCTTGATTGTAAGGGTAAGAAGGGTAAAATAAAATTAAGTCTATGATAAAGACTAGAACTTACAAATCCTCCTAACCAGTCTCTTCTTAATAAAGACCAAAATTTACCTAGCCACCTAACCAACTTACCAATCCACCTAAAATTTTCCAAACACAAGGTTTAAACCTAGGTCTCTTCTCAATAAACTCAATAAACTCCCAACACAAGACTTGCCTCAAGGATATACTATAGGATATACTATATGATATAGGACTCTACTATATGATATAGAATAACTTTTAAAAATAGAACCTTTTCATTTAATCTCATCAATTACATCTCATCAATTATAGTGTAATAGAATAGAAGCGAATAGAATAGGACTTCAGAGTCCATCACTCACAATAAGCCTATGGAAAAGGCAATGTCAAAAGGACATTAGATATGAGTTCCAATTCGTACTGCCCACTCGATAGCAACACTTTTTAAACGGTATAGGACTAATTTTTTTGAAAGTCACAAAGACTAATTTAAATTAAAATTAAAATTAATAAGCATAAGAGGAGTAGATACAACCTCTAAAAGAGGGTGAGGTAAACTTAAAATCTACTATGATCGTCCGAATGGCATTTGGTGTAACTAGTTATTATCATCCATGTGGTTGTGAGGTCGATTCCTCTTGTGTTTGCTCGAAGGAGCGAGCGCTGATATTTGTAAATATTTGTAAACCATGTTCAATATAAAAAAAAATCTATTATGATCTCTTTAGAGAATGTGTGTATATTATATCTCACTATTTTTAAAATGGTGATGACCGAAGCTAACATAGACAAACCTCTCAATAACCAAAAGAATCTTATTCAAGAAAGATTGAGCGCTATAAAAATATTCAAAACTTTATTCGTTTCTTGGGAGTGTGATCTTTTCAAGATAGGCGCCTCCGGATTGATAACTCTCCATATCTTTTATATCTAGTTTAAATATTTTAAATGTTTTTTTAATAAAAAATATATATATATTATTTACGGCGTGACATGTACGACTCTTTTCCTCCACCCCCTGTAGGAACGCCTCTCGGCGTAATTAAAAACTTTATATTGTAATTCTTCAGTTTTTGAACCCACATATTCCATCTTGTCCCACATATTCCATGTCCTATTCAAACAACGGAACTAAATAGAACCCCGGACCAGCCACCCCCAAATTTAATTTGACTTCTGGTAAACTACAGTTGAAAAAATTAGCTGAAAACATTTTTCACATTTTTATACATAATTGCATCAGATGTCAAAAACAATCACCATACTCTGTAATTTAACTAGAATATGGTGCAGACTTTCTAAAGCGGTTAATGAAAATAATATCGAATTAGGTATGTCGTTTCAAGTAGCATGGGTAAACATACTTCATTCTTAAAACTTAAGAGTATTCATGACAACCTTGTATGGAAGCGAATTTTGCTTGTAACTCTTTACAATTTGGTGACATTACGAACACATCCAATTTGAAATAATTACAGTTTACAGCAAGACCAATAAACATTTTAGAAAGGATTTGAATATCCTTCACTTCTGTTAATAGTCAGAAATGTATTTGAACAATGACAAGTTTCATAACCTGAGTAAGGACTGAAAAATATCCTTACCTCCACAAGTGTTCAGAGTCCTCCTCTTTAACATCATCGCAATTTCAAGCGTCTGTGCTGAAGGAAAGAGGGAAAGCATGTTAAAAAATCAGAACAAGGAAAAAGATTTAAAAATCTCAATAAGAAATCAGAAACACATAAACATGATTAAGGAGGAAACATCGCGACTCTCCCAATGACAGTTTACTGAAAAGCAACCCATTCCCTTTCTAAGGTTTTCTCTACAATATTTGTCTAGAGAAACTAGAAATACAATATTTTTCTAAAGAAACTATAAATATGGAACGATGGAAATTTATTAATATGACAGTGAATAAGAAGCACTAACATTTTTTTTTTTAAGAGAAACTAGAAATATAAAAGGATGGAAATTTATTAATATAACTGTGACTAGGAAGAACTACCAGAAGCACTACCATTTTCTTAGTATAAAGATATTGCATGGTTTCTAACTGTAAGGTGAGACTTATTTGAAAGGCCCAATTTTCCATTAGCTCCCATTCAGTCAAGAGAGCTTTGAGGACAAACTAGAAATAAATGACTTAAATTCAGACATAACTGTATTAGCAAGCAGTGCCATTTTCTTACTATAAAGATTGCAGAACTAGGACACAATTAGACTAATCGGCCAATTTATCATATGCGTTGCAGAACTTCGTTCAAAATTAGACTACTCCGCTAAGGCCTAGTTTATCATATGCGTTGTCAAAAAAGTTGAATCTGGAAAGGCACTGAAAAGGCACTATATATAGATAAACAGAGAGTTTGTATATGTGTTGGGACCCATATCCGGATCAATTGTTGTGGCCAAACTATTCTTATGAAACTTACCTCTCAATTTTCATTATATATATATAATAGATAAATGAACATTTATAAACCTACAACTTAGTAAATGATCATCCATACCCACCCCAACATCATTCATAACCGTCCAAGTTGTGATGAACCCAATGTAAAAGAAGGGTAGGTGTCTGCATATGGTATACAAACCTGCATAATATAACAAAAAGAGTTAGGCTCCACTTGCCAATGTCGAAACAAACGATTCGTTTAAGGAAAGTACTCGGTACAGAATCCAAACAAAACATTAAAAATTTGCAAAGAAAACAAATTCATAGGATCCAGACGAATGCACACACGCCATCTTCATTTATTTATTTTGCATTTAAGTTTAGATAAAGATTAATCAAAACGTCAAGAGTCAAGACCAACTAAGGAACACTTCAAACATAAAGTCCACTGTCTACTGGATCTCAACTTTTATCAATCAAATAAGAAATAGCCATTCAAGTCAAACGAAATTTCACCTTGGGAACTACATTATTTCAATTCTAGTTATAAAACACAAGACTTTCCCTCTAAAGAGAATAACATTAAAAGTTCACTATGAATCGGTCATGTATCATAACATTAAAAGTTCACTATGAATCGGTCATGTATCATATAACTCATGTACCTTTTTTATCACTCATTAAGAAAGAGCCTTTAAAGTCTGAAAATCATTTTTATTTCAATTCTATGTTATAAACTAGAGACTTCATGTATCTTATAACTCATGTACCTTTTTTTATCACTCATTAAGAAATTGCCTTAAAAAAATTGCCTTTAAAGTTTGAAAACTATTTTTATTTCAATTCTATGTTTTAAAATAGAGACTTCCCTGTAAAGAGGTTCGACATCATAAGTCGACTATGAATCGGTGAATCGGCCATGTATATTATTATTATTTTTTGTGATGTGACCGCGCTGGGTTTTGGAGGGTGACTGGATCGACATGTTGGCCTGAGAAGTGGCGGGTTCTGTGTCCGGACGACTGCGGTACCTATGGTGCCGCCGGCTGCTGCCGTGTGCATAAATGTAGACGTCGGAGAAACCTCCGGTGCCGGCTGCTACTGCCGTGTGCATAGATGGAGACGTTACAGAAAGAGCCATGGCGATGTTGATCTGCCTCAAAACCCTATACACAGCTCTCCTCCTGTTTCAGATTCTTTTTCCTGTTGTATATTTATGGCGATCAGGTTTTTCCGGTCTGTTTTGATTTCCTTTTCCTTGTTTCTTTTTATTTTTTATTTTTTTTTCTAGAGGATGCCCTATTTCGCTCTTTGCAAAAGAAGAAGGAGGTGGAGTTTTTTTAAAAGGGTTAAATATTTATGATGTGGTCACATATAACGGTTATGTAGCATATCCACAACATGTGAGGGGGAGATTTGAACTGGGCCTCTCGATTTCTTGGAGAGTTTTAACTGCCCAACATGTGAGGGGGAGATTTGAACTGGGCCTCTCGATTTCTTGGAGAGTTTTAACTGCCCACTTGGAAGGAAGAAAAAACAATAATAATAATAAATAATGTTAAATTTCGAAATATTTGTACTAAAAAAAACATAAATGATCTTAAAAAAAAAATAAAGAATTCAAAGTTTTCATGAAAAAAGATTTTAGGTAGCTAGCTATAACTCAAATTAACTCAAAACGAGAATTAAATTTGCATGTAAAAGCTGTAAAAGCTCAAAGAGAGTTGTGACGAGAATTAAATTAAATTTGCATGTAAATGCTCAAAGAGAGTTGTGATGTGTAAAGGGTGGAGGTGGAGACCAAGTACAAGGGTGGAGGTGGAGACCAAGTACAAATTTGCATGTAAATGCTCAAAGAGAGTTGTGACGAGAATTAAATTTGCATGTAAATGCGTACAAATTTGCATGTAAATGCTCAAAGAGAGTTGTGACGAGAATTAAATTTGCATGTAAATGCTCAAAGAGAGTTGTGATGTGTTGTGATGTGTAAAGGGTGGAGACCAAGTACAAATAATGACAATAATTGTATAGATAGATAGATAGGTATCAACATGAATATAATTGAATATGCCACTAAAACAAACCCTTTCCATCAATCTCATCTATTGTTAGAATTTAATAACATTTTACTAAAAATAATTAGGCTTTTAACCATTCTTCAGGAGGTCCAAGGTTCAAACCGCGATGTGGGCGAAGATGTGCGGGTGTGGTGGGTGTGTTAAATTCCCTATTTATAAGCATAACTCTTGGCTTTAGGAGGGGTCATAGTTGGAGGAGTCTACTCAACCCTACACATTGAAATGAAATGAAATAATGAAAGATTTTAATTATGTTTGCGAGACCCAAATATGGTCTATGGGACCTCAAATATGGAAGTACAACTACTCAAATCATATCATATGATATTTAATATCTTTGTGAAGGTTGTTCCTTCTCCTGCTGATTTGGGTTTGCAATTCCCCAACTTTTTTTATTTTACTGTCTTCAAATAACTCTGCCATAGACCCGCTTCCAAGTGTTTCTTTGTATTTGCCATGGATATCTAAAAAACTCGAGCATTTATAGATGAAGCGTTCCTCTGTCTCTACTGACCTTGTGCTACATAGAGTACATATCATTTCTTCCCATTGTTATTTGGGCATTGTTCATCTCCATGTTTCATAGGGGGCATTGTTCATCTCCATGTTTCACATATAAGCCTATGAGAGCTAGTCCTTATCTAAGGAATATATATGCTTTTTCCTTGTGGTCATACTAAGCCTATGAGAGCTAGTACTTACATTTTTTCCTTGTGGTCATACGTTGGGTTAAACTTTGCAATATAATATTTCCTTGTGCTCATACGTTGGGTTAAACTTTGCAATATAATATTGTCTTTTCCTACTTACATTTCTCTACATTCCACTTCTAAATTTTTCATTCAAATATTTTTTTATGTTTTTGTTGACATTTGGGCATTCATTTCTCTTCGTTCGTAGCTTCTCTAGGCCATCTATCATTTTTCGTTTGTCGTTTTTCATGTTTTCTATTTTTTCAATTAATATAACAATAGCAATTGCTTCTAAAGAGAAGATTCCAGTTTTAGTTAAATTATGTTTTTGTTGACATTTGGGCATTCATTTCTCTTCGTTCGTAGCTTCTCTAGGCCATCTATAATTTTTCGTATGTCGTTTTTCATGTTTTCTATTTTTTCAATTAAAATAACAATAGCAATTGCTTCTAAAGAGAATATTCCAGTTTTAGTTTTAGTTTTGGTTTTATTTTACTGTCTTCAAATAACTCTGCCATAGACCCGCTTCCAAGTGTTTCTTTGTATTTGCCATGGATATCTAAAAAACTCGAGCATTTATAGATGAAGCGTTCCTCTGTCTCTACTGACCTTGTGCTGCATAGAGTACATATCATTTCTTCCCATTGTTATTTGGGCATTGTTCATCTCCATGTTTCATAGGGGGCATTGTTCATCTCCATGTTTCACATATAAGCCTATGAGAGCTAGTCCTTATCTAAGGAATATATATGCTTTTTCCTTGTGGTCATACTAAGCCTATGAGAGCTAGTACTTACGTTTTTTCCTTGTGGTCATACGTTGGGTTAAACTTTGCAATATAATATTTCCTTGTGCTCATACGCTGGGTTAAACTTTGCAATATAATATTGTCTTTTCCTACTTACATTTCTTTACATTCCACTTCTAAATTTTTCATTCACATATTTTTTTATGTTTTTGTTGACATTTGGGCATTCATTTCTCTTCGTTCGTAGCTTCTCTAGGCCATCTATCATTTTTCATTTGTCGTTTTTCATTTTTTCTATTTTTTCAATTAAAATAACAATAGCGATTGCTTCTAAAGAGAAGATTAAAATAACAATAGCAATTGCTTCTAAAGAGAAGATTCCAGTTTTAGTTAAATTATGTTTTTGTTGACATTTGGACATTCATTTCTCTTCGTTCGTAGCTTCTCTAGGCCATCTATAATTTTTCGTTTGTCGTTTTTCATGTTTTCTATTTTTTCAATTAAAATAACAATAGCAATTGCTTCTAAAGAGAAGATTCCAGTTTTAGTTTTAGCTAGAATAATTTCTTAAGAGAATGTGGCTAAAATAATTTCATAAGGGGTTGTGGCCTTAATTTTGAGAAAATTTGTAATTAGATATTTTTGAATCCTTTCGATTTGCCTCCATTTAGCATTTTTTGTGCCACTAGCCCACACCTCGCAACCATACAACAAAATTGATGTAACAAGTAGGCCAAATAAGACCTTGGTGGGCCTTGGTGGTCTTCCAGTCCCCCAACTTAGCATTCCTACACCTATTTTGAAGTGCATATAATGATCTCCAACCACTTTTTGAAGTGCATATAATGATCTCCAACCACTTTGAGTTATTTTCATCCTACTTGTATTCCACTTAAGTTTGTCATTCCTACACCTATTTTGAAGCGCATATAGTGCTCTCCAACCACTTTGAGTTATTTTCATCCTACATGTATTCCAATTAAGTTTGTCATTACTACACCTATTTTGAAGTGCATATAGAACATTCCTATGCCTGTTTTGAAGTGCATATAGTGCTCTACAACCACTTTGAGTTCTTTTCATCCTACATGTATTCCAATTAAGTTTGTCATTCCTACGCCTATTTTCAAGTGCATATAGTGCTCTCTCCAACCACTTTGAGTTCTTTTCATCCTACATGTATTCCAATTAAGTTTGTAATGAAATGTATTCCAATTAAGTTTGTAATGAAATTCTATGCTCAAGTATGTGTATTCTACAACTACCTCAAGTGGTTCTCCTCCAAACTTAAATTCAAGTTGTTGCTTCTTTTTTGCTAAAAAAATTATAATTTTTGTTTTACTGGTGTTCACCTGCATCCCAACTTCCTTAAAAAAAAATTCTAGAGCTCGAAGGTGATATTCTAGATCTTTAGTTATTTTTGCCACAAGAATTACATTGTTTGCATACACGAGGAGTTTTACCACATATTTGGCAAAATGTACACCCTCTCCCCCAAATTTGTTTGTTCGTTCTTCTAATTTGTCAATGTACAACCCAAACAAGGTCGAATATAGAGGGCAACCATGTTTGACACCTATGTAACTACCATGTTTGACACCTATGTCACTACCAAAACATTCAAATAACCCTTCCTTTTTTTTTATTTAGGATTCTAGCCTTTACATGCTCATTTAGTCTATGAATTGATGCCCTGTAGTGAATTGGAAACTCTACCTCTTCCATTTTGCTCCATAATTTTTCCTTGGCACTATTTCAAATGCCTTTTTAAAGTCTACAAAACAACAAAAAGCCTCCTCTTTTTTGTCCCATATTTTTTCCACTATTTGTCTAAGCGTGATACAGTGATAAATAGTTGAGTTTTTGGGCCTAAAAATTGCTTTCCCCTTCACTCTCTTTCCATTTACTTTTGCCCATATGCAGATCGTTTGGGCCTAAAACTTGCTTGCCCCTTTGCTCTCTTTCCCTTTACTTTTGCCCATATGCTTATTTTTTGGGCCTAAAACTTGCTTGCCCCTACGCTGTATTTCCATTTACTTCTTTCCATATGCCCCTTCGCTCTCTTTCCATTTACTTCTTCCCATATGCCTCTTCGCTGTCGTTTGGGTCCAAAACTTGCTTGCTCCTTCGCTCTCTTTCCATTTACGTCTTCCCATATGCCCCTTCGCTCTCTTTCCATTTACTTCTGCTCATATGCCTCTTTGCTCTGTCGTTTGGGCCTAAAAATTGCTTGCCCCTTCGCTCTCTTTCCATTTACGTCTTCCCATATGCCCCTTCGCTCTCTTTCCATTTAATTCTACCCATATACCCCTTCACTCTCTTTCCATTTAATTCTACCCATATACCCCTTCGCTCTCTCGTACTCCCAAACAACTTTGGGAATAAAGGGTTGATCATAATGGTTTGATAGTTTAAGGGATTATTTACATCTCTATTTTTAAACAAAGGAAATTTCAAGCTAGTTGTCCACTCATCAGGGAAGCCATTTTGTATGACCTCATTGAAAATTTCTTTGATCTACGGTGCCAAAATATCTACCCATTTTATATAAATATTTGCCCCCAATTTGTATGACCTCATTGAAAATTTCTTTGATCTGTAGTGCCAAAATATCTACCCCCATTTTATATGAATATCTACCCCCAATTTGTATGACCTCATTGAAAATTTCTTTGATCTGCGGTGCCAGAATATCTACCCCATTTTATATAAATATCTACCCCAATTTATATGCTCTGCCCTAAGATTGTCTATGTCACACTCATACAATTGTTTTGAATACTCCAACCACTAATTAATTATTATGCTATTTTTAGTTTGCATCATTTTCACGCTTAGTTTATTACAAAATTTCTTTGGTTCATGCTTCCCTACGTAAATCAATTATTTCTAGTGTATTCTTCGTTTGTATTCTTCTTTTTTTCCCTTACCAGTTTCAAAGGAATTTTCAAGCTAGTTTTCCACTTATCAGGGAAGCCATTTTGTATGACCTCATTGAAAATTTCTTTGATCCACGGTGCCAAAATGTCTACCCCCATTTTATATGAATATCTACCCCAAATTGTATGACCTCATTAAAAATTTCTTTGATCTGCCCCCATTTTATATGAATATCTACCCCAATTTGTATGACCTCATTAAAAATTTCTTTGATTTGTGGTTCCAAAATATCTACCCTCATTTTATATGAATATCTACCCCCAATTTGTATGACCTCATTGAACATTTCTTTGATCTGTAGTGCCAGAATATCTACTTCTATTTTATATGAATATCTACCCCCAATTTATGACCTCATTGAGCATTTCTTTGATCTGTGGTGCCAGAATATCTACTCCTATTTTTTTTGGTAATTATTATAGTAGATTAAAAAAGGGTTTTTTAGAGGATCCCAAAACCTTATGTACAAAATCAGCCTTGCATCATGCCTCCTGGCTTTATGTATAAGCCTATTACAGAAATCGTAACCCCTAAAAAAACCTGATTACAAAAGCAATGGGCCTAGGGCATCAATCCCTTGAAACTGAACACCAAAACAGAAATCCCGCCCAGTGGTAGCAGTAAGCATGAAACAATCCCTCTCAGTGGGAAATAGACAAAAAAGAAAGAAAGTAGTTTTGGAGATCCCGCCCAGCGCGGAGAAGCCAAAAACCACCATCGAGAAGATCCCGCCCAGCAGGAAGCAAAGAAAAACCGTTACAATAAAATCCTGCCTCGCGGGAAGCAGTCAAAACCACCACAAACAATCCCACCTAGCGGGAAGCAACAGGGGAAATCCCGCCATCCAGGAAACCAGACAAAAAGAAAGGATCCGCCTCGCGGAAAAGCAGCGGATTTGGCGGATCCCGCCCCGTGGAGAAACCATCCCCGCCCACCGGGAAAACATTCCGTTCGGTGAGAGCCATCTCCGCAGAAGCCGACAGCCAGACACAGAGAGGATCCGACCCATCGGGAAGTGACCAAAGAGTTGCACCACAAGGAACCCGCCGGGAAAACAAAAGAGGATCCCGACGACGAGGGACCAAGAATCCCGTCCAAGCACAGAGCCCACCGAGGATTCACAAGAAAAAGGGGGAAGATTTCCAAACCCTAAACCGTCACCTCCATCGCACCGAGAAACGTAGGGGACCAGATCCACGCGAATAACCTGCAAAACAACCCCAGGAAGAAGCCTGAGGGAAAAAGGGAAGGGATCCCCAACCAAACAGGGATCCCTGGAAAGCACCAGTCCAAAAAAACAACCAAGGAAACCCTAGCCGACCGGGAGGGGCACAGATAGTGGAGAAGGATCTCCCCCAAGGAGATCATCTGCAAACAACCACTCCCCGGGAGGGATGACCTGGGTTGAGCCAAGGACTGGGCAGGAACCAGGAGCCATGGGAGGGGGAGAAGGGGAGGGACCAGAGCCCTCCCCTCTCTACTTTCTTCCCTCACCATCCATATATCTACTCCTATTTTATATGAATATCTACCCCCAATTTATAGGCAGCTTTGCCTGTCACGCTGATACAATTGTTTTGAATACTCCAATCATTGATTAATTGTTATGCTATTTTCAATTTGCATCATTTTCACGCTTAGTTCCTTACAAAATTTCTTTGGTTCATGCTTGCCTAAGTAAATCAATTCTTTCCTCATTCTAGTGTATTCTTCTTTTGTATTCTTCTTTTTGTATTCTTCTTTTTTTTACCCTTACCAGTTTCAATTCTTTCCTCATTCTAGTGTATTCTTCGTTTGTATTCTTCTTTTTTTTACCTTTACCAGTTTCTCATATGCTTTTTTTTTTGCTCTTGTTTCCTGTTGCTCTTGTTTTACCCGTTGGTTCCTTCCTTCTAATTTTTTTTTTCCCTTTTTTCCTCCTTGTTCTGTTGCTCTTGTTTTACCCGTTGGCTCCTTCCTTCTAATTTTTTTTTTCCTCCTTGTTCTCCCTTACGAGTTCCTCATATGCTATTCTGTTTGCTCTTGTCTTACCCGTTGGTTCCTTGAGTGAAAAAAGGATCTTGGTTCCTTTAGTAAAAAAGGATCTTGGTTCAGACATGGGTTGGTTGGAAACTATTCTTTTCTTTCTTTTTAGGTTTAACTCTCTTGCATTTGTTTAGAGCTTCTTGGACAAAGTGTATTTACTAAAAAAAAATCTACTATGATCTCTGTGTATATCTTATAAATTTTATGCGACTTAATTAAAATCAAATTACTTCATTTCAATTCAAAGAAATTTAGAATTTTAATTTCTTGTCGTGTGCACGTAATTAAAATCAAATTATTTTATTTTATTTCATTTGCCCAGACTTTAATTTTCTATAATTTTCATCCCGTATAAATCTCACCAATTTTAAAAGCTCTCAATAACCAAAATAATGTTATTCATAAGCTCTATGAAAATCTTAAAAAACTTTGTATTGTAATTCCTCAGTTTTTACACCCACTTTTGCGATCTTGTCCAACATATTTCATGTTCTCTTAAAACAACGTAACTAAACAGAACAGCAGACCAGCCACCCCCAAAACTTAATTTGAATGATGGTAAATTACAGTTTAAAAAATTAGCTGCAAACATTTTCACATATTTATACATAATTGCATCAGATGTCCAAAACAATCACCATACTCTGTGATTTAACTAGAATATGGTGCGACTTTCTAAAGCGGTTAATGAAAGTAATATCGAATTGGGTATGGCGTTCCGAGTAGCATCGGTAAACATACTTCATTCTTAAGAGTATTCATAACAGCCTTGTACGGAAGCGAATATTTCTTGTAACTCACTTTGGAGACATTAAGAACACACCCAATTTGAAACAATTATAGTATTGATTGCAGGACCAATAAACATTTTAGAAAGAATTTGAATATCCTACACTTGTGGTAAGAAAACAAATGATAAATTTATTTGAACAATGACAAGCTTCATAACCTAAGTAAGGACTGAAAAATATCCTTACCTCCACAGGCGTTCAGAGTCCTCCGCTTTAACATCATCGCAATTTCAAGCGTCTGTGCTGAAGGAAAGAAGGAAAGCATGTCAAAAAAAAAAATCAGAACGATAAAAAGATTTAAAAATCTCAGTAAGAAATGAGAAACACAAAAATCGAATCTAATTGCAATTGAATAAAATCAAGTTCCTAAGAATCACAGGAATGGACAAAGAGAAATTTACCTCATGTACGACATGGAATGGTAGTCTGCGGTTGCAGTACTAAAAGCTTGCATGACGTGAGGGAAAAACGCCACCTAGAAAGGGATAGCGTGGCAAGTAAAAACAATGCCACGTAAAGTATCGAGAGAGCGAACGTGGCGCATTGAACCGCATACCCAGTTTTATTTTTACTTTTAAAACTATTTATATATAGAATATATTTTTTTTATTAACTTCTTATGGGCCGTAAGATATAATCTTTTATATAGGTATGCACAATAATTATATTAAATTTATTGTATTATGTAAAATTTTATATGTTGTAGTTAACTTTGTTCTTAAATGCAGATAATAATTTATAATCAATTTAATTTTTTTAAAGGATGCTTTATAGGAGTTATGGTATTAGTATAAATAGATTAACATTCTATTTGTTAAGGTTTTTATAGAAAAAGTTACGAGGAGGTTTTCCTTTTAAAATTAATTGGACTATAATTTTTAAAAAGTATTCTTTCAATTTGCATGATTTTCTTGCTTAGTAAATTGATGATCATTTGTTCAATGAAGAATTGTTTTTGGAATAATTATGGTTACCAATAATGCTATTGGTTTCCTAGCAGTGATTTTATTGATTTAGGGGTATTAGATGATCTTTGAATAGATGTGTATGCGCGAGAGCTTAACCTTATGTTCCTTGATTTTGGGGGTACTAGATGACCTTTGGATAGAAATGCGAGAGTTCAACCTTATTTGTGGATAATATACTGATATTTCATAGTGCCTACATATGCCTATTATATACTTCTTTCTTTATTATGTTTTCTATTTAAGATTTGAGTGGATGGATTGATTGATTGAGGGGGTATTACATGACCTTTGAACAGATGTGTATGCATGAGAGCTTAACCTTATGTTCCTTGATTTTGGGATACTAGATGACCTTTGGATAGAAATGCGAGAGTTCAACCTTATATGTGGGTAATATACTATTTAATCATAATGTCTGAATATGTCTATTATATACTTCTTTCTTTATTATGTTTTCTATATAATATTTGAGTGGATGGGTTGATTTTGTTCAATAATGGAAATAGATGTGAATTTCAACATGGTATTAGAGTGGATATAGATCAATGTTGCTTAGTCAAGAAGAAAATTATATCAAAACCTTTAATATTTCTTCCATATTTTAGGACAAAATACTTTTTGAAACCTCGTAAGCACTTTTGGTATAGAAGGCAAAAATGACACTCTATTCCACAATTTGCATCCACTCTAAGGAACTTATTGTTTCCACTCCACATATTCCATCAATATCAAGGTTTGTGTGTAGATTATGTTCCATATTACATGATGAGAACTTTCATTTTTCTTCAGAAGAAACCATGGTGAATTATTTGGAAAAATAGAGGAAATTTTATGTTTTGAATTTGAGTCTAGTTTATTTGAATCTCTCATATTTGTCATTCCTTTTGATTTTTGCTACAATTTTGCACATGCTCTCTTTGATGTCTTGGCATGATTTTACTATTATGAGTGCATCATTATTTTGTGAGGAGAGGAAACACACTTCTTCACATTCATAGAAGTTTCTAATATGGTTATGCTTGTAGTTAAATTTTCTTACCTACAACCACTATGTGGTATTGTTTAAGCCATGTAGTTATTTTGCTAAGGCAATGGCATACCAAGTGGCCTGCAACAACTTAAGAGATAAATTTTTATGGCTTTAGTACTATTCCATCATATCGAGAGAAAGAGAGGAGCTATGTTGCATCTTATTACAATAATAGAGTGAGACATTCTGAATGGAGCTATGACACTTCTTTATATAGTAATATGGATTCATTGGTCGACACTCTACCTAGTTGTATAAGGTGACACCTCGCATATTTACAACTTGCACATTGAAACTTGTGCATTTATTATATTTCTTGAAGCAACAAGCTAAATTCCCCCTAAAGTAATCTCCTATTCTAGTGATGTACATTACATAACCAAATAATGTAATATACTCTAACACCCCCGTGTATTACATTATTTGGTATGAAGTTATCTTGAATTGCATAGATTATTTTTGAATGTTTGAAACTTAGTTTTTCCAAGTGCTTTTGTAAAAATATCTGCTAGTTAATATTCTGTAGAGATATGCTTGAGGATGATATGACAACTCTGAAAATGTTCTTTGATGAAATGACATTGAGCTTCAATGTGTTTGGTCCTTTCATGTATAATTGGATTTTTGATTAGGTTGATTACTTCTTGATTATCACAAAATATCATGGTTGGAGTCCATTTGATCCCCATATCTAATAATATGTATGTAGCCATAAAGCTTCATAGGTTGTATCTCTTGCTACTCAATATTCTGCTTTAGTTGATGATCGTGCCACTATATGCTATTTTTTACTATGCCAAGATATACGTCCTGACCCAAGATAGAAGACATATCCTGAGGTATCTTATCTATCATCAATAGATCTAGCATAATCTAAATATGAGTATCCCTATAGGAAGATTTTTTTGACATTATTTATATAAGTTAGTCCATAATCAGTAGACTTTTTTTATATATTGCAATATTCTTTTTTAGCTTTCCAATGACTTTCTCTTGGTTCTTGCATGAATCGTGAAAGATAATTTACTGTGAATGCTATGTTTGGTCGAATATTCATTAAGTATAGAAGACTTCCAATTAATGGGTGATACATAACTTCTAAGACTAATGTTGTTTCATCATTTTTGTACAATTGGATCCCTTGTTCTATTGGTGTATCTTTAGACTTACAATCTTTCATTCTATATTTTTCAAGCGAGACTTATGCATACTTTGATTGAGCGATAGTTATTTTGTCCTTTCTTTGATGAATCTTTGGACCAAGACAATAGTTCATTAGACCTAGATCTATCATTTCAAATGCTTTTTTTGAATCCCCTTTGAAATCACTTAATAATATTTTTAAACTTCTAGTAATTACTATATCATCTACATATACTATGAGAATAAGTATGTCATTTCCAATTCTATTGGTATATAAACTAGGATCTAATGTGCTTCTTTTGAATTTATGTTGTAATAAGTGATTGTTGGTCTTTATATTCAATGCTCTAGAAGCTTTTTTTGAACCATACATAGATTTTTTCAATTTGCATACCTTATTTTCCTATCCCTTAATGATAAATCCTTCTAGTTGTGACATATAGACTTCCTCTTCTAAGTCACCATTAAAGAAGGCACTTTTTACATCCATCTGATGAAGTTTCCAACCCTAATGCATTGATAGTGCACAAACTATTTTATAGTGGTCATTCTGGTTGTTGGTGCAAATGTTTCTTCATAATAAATTTCCTTTGTCTAAGTGTATCCCTTGGATACTAGTTGTGATTTATATTTGTCAAGTGTTCCATATGCTTTGTATTTGATCTTGTAAACCCATTTGCAATCAACTATTTTCATTCCTAGAGGTAGTTCTACTAGATCCCATGTCTTATTATTTTGAAGTGATGTATATTTTGATTCCATAGCTACTTTTTAGCATGAGTCATTCAATTTTTGAAGTGTTGATGTTGGTTTTGTTGTATTAATTAGTATTCCTCTATTCATTTTGGTTAAACTTTGAGTTTGAAGTCTAGTAGTGGTAAGATCTGGCATTATTTCTATATTTGATTCTCTGAGAGTATCTCTAAGCCATATTGGTTTTTTCCTCTGAGGGACTGTAGATACATTTGTGTCTTGTTCTTGAAATTTTGATTCTGACTCCTCACTTGTTGTGTCTTCATAAAAGATATTTAGAAGAATTTTTGCATCATTACTTGTTTCTTCTATATCGATTTTGACATTTTAATCAAATATTACATCTCTACTAATGTAAACTTTATTTGTGTATGGATCTAGTATTCTATATCCTATATATTAATTGTCATAATCAACAAATATTCCTACCATAGTTTTGTCATCTAATTTCATTCTATTTTATTTTGTAATATGCATGTAAGATTTACACCCTAATTTTTTTGGTTTTCCTATATTTTGCTTTTGTTCTAACCATGCTTCTTCTGGTGTAATATGTTTGAGTACTCTTGTTGGTAATCTATTTTGTATGTAGACTGTTGTTTGCACTACTTCTGCCCAATATTGATGATCAAGTTGATCCTCCTTCAACATACATCTCATCATTTTCATTATTGATCTATTTATTCTCCCTGCAATTCCATTTTGTTGTGGTGAATATGTTGTAGTTAGTTGCCTTTTAATTCTATTTTATTCTAAGAATGAGTCACATTATTTTGAAACAAATTCTCCTCCTCTATCTAAATGAAGTGCTTTTATAGTATTTCTTATTCCTTTTCCACTTGAATTTTGAACTGTTTGAAATGACTAAATGCTTCTGATTTATACTTCATAAAATACACCCACATTTTTTTGGTGTGATAATGAACGAATAATTGAAAGTACTTATGTCCTCCAATACTATAAATTTTTATTGGTCCAATTCCCTTCACCTCATATGTTTTACTATCTAATATAGCAATTGGATTTCCGTTTACCTTTTTTATGGAATTGAACCAATGAATATTTTCAGTCATGTGCTTACTTGCTCTTGAGTCTATATACCAATAATCCATGATACCTCTTGATAAAGGGTTTTAAACTAGGATCTTGTTGAATCCCTTATGTATCCCTAGTGATTTGCAAACAAGTATACCAATTAATTCCAACCCTTGATATTCCTTATAGTCTTTTAATGTTGCTAAATTCCAATAATCTAAGTTTGGTGTAGTATTCCTTATAACTCCCTATTTTGGAATAAAAATCAATAATATTTGCAATAATAGAAATTTAATTTTTTCAAGTAGGAATCCATATTTCTCATATGTTTTAAATTGCAAATATTAAGCTATTTTTGGTGTATAATTATACTATAGTTTCAACATTATATTATGCCCTTATAACTCCTTTTGATGAAAATAAATTAAAATAAGGTAGATTCTTACCTTTATAATGTTGCAAACCTTAAGTAACTAACGTTGAATTCAAACATGGATGAAAACAATATTTAATGCTTCTCTTGGGTGCTATGACCAATGGTAGGATTTTATTCTTCCTTGACTTCAATCCTTGAACAGTGGCACCTCAAATTTGGCTTCTTTGACATGCTTTGAAAGTCTTGACCAGAGCTTCAAATGCTCTTCTCTTTTCTTACATGCTGCAACTCCTTTTTGTTATGAATGCGCTTACCTCCTTGGTATTTGGCACCTCAAATAGGAAGAGGATATTTAAAAAAATAATAAGTGTCATGGTCATTTTATTTCAATGCTAAAATAAGGTAGATGCTCTTTGAGACTTGGAATTTGATGTAGAGTGGAGGATGGACATTACGGTATTTATATAAGCACTTGTATGCCTTGGTTACAAGTGTCACCCCTTTTCAAATGATCTCTTGTGTAACACTTCTTGGAGTTATTCCTTTCAATAATGCAAGATTGAGCATTATTTTGAGCACTCAAATGGGATATGTTAGGGTTTCTTCAATGGTGACAAGTGGTGCCTTTTCCTTTTTGCTTAAACCTTCCTATTAAATGTCTCTAGATGCCTTCTTAAAGTATTATTTCTAACTCTTTATTTGTTGTATATTCTCCTCAATGCTTCGATGACACTTGGCATGTGAGTTGTTTCCAGCTAAGCAACACTTTGGTGGCTATTTGTGATACTCCAATGGTCGATTTGGATGCTCCTTGTGGATATATGTTTGGATTCTAGTATTGCTCTCTTTATGCTTTGATTTCTTCCTACTTTCAAGCTATTTTTTTTCTCCCTTTGTAAATGATAGCTCTTTCCTTCTATTATGTTATGTGTGCTTGCAAGTTCCTTGCTTGGATGATGCTTCTTTATGACCGCTTTGAGATGATCCTTGCTTGTGAAGGATGTGTTTTTATGAAATTTAGGCCTTGTCCTTTTTGCTATGTAGGATAGAATATTGTGGTGCAATATAATGTAAATAAATTTGTAAATAGAATACATTCTTTTGCAATATTTTCCTACTAGTTTTAATGGTAGCTTTCTTGTAGGTAAGGGATGATTTGACATTGTCTCCTTTGCGTGGTTACTTTGGTAATAAATCCAAGATAATAACCACATAGATAAAAGATTTTGTAGAAGTATTTTTTACACCCATTTTTTACCTGTAAAGAACCCTTAGTGCACCTTGAATATGAGATTCACCAAGTCTATATTTTTAGCTTCTTTTATGGATTTTTGTGGTGGCTTTATTCTCCACTCCTTGGAGGAATATAATATATTTTTTGTGGCTTATTTGGACCATGAATTGGTGCAAGTTTTTTGCACCAAATAGTGTCTCTATATACTTTGAGAATTTGTTGGTTTTGTGCCCTTAATCTTAACAATCAAAAAACAAAAACTAGCCTTTTTTTAGCATAACTAGTTAAAGATCAACTAGTATAGTGCAAATGAATTAATAATACCTCCAAATTAATGCACTTTAATGGTAACAATAATCTAACATTAATACTCTTGTAAACAAAATATCAAAGTAGTTTCTAATGTGCTTAATAATATTTATAATTCTTAAGATTAATTATAATAAACCCTTAAAAAATAATATGTAATTTTTCACTACAATCAGTGTTGTAGGATGTAGTCTTCTTGCTTTCTAGATAGATTATAGGTAGATGATATATTTATTTCTTTTGAAATACATCCAAATCCTATTTTAATATGCAAGTAAATATCTTAAAAGGACTATCTTTTGCACCTTTTGCAAATTTAATACAAATATGGTGCTTAATGATACTTGATAATGAATCCTAATTTAAAGTTCAACTAATTGCATCCAATTTTCTTACCTTTAATGGCTTCTATAGATGATGTAGATATTGGTGTTTATATTCACCAAGTTGATGCCTTGAGATGAATGAATTCCACAACTTCTTATTGGTTGTCCAAAACAACTTCTTACTTCACCAAATTGTGGTCTCAAACCTTTTGTCTTGAGCCTAGGGTTTGCTGGCTTGATCCTTCAAGTGATCTTATATTTTCTACTGTAGGCTTCTTCTATATGAATCCTCCTTAAATATTCTTCTTTGCTTCAAATGGGATCTTCTTCTCAATATTTTTAATTTCTTGAGGTCTTCATTGGATTCTTCTTCAATATTTGGTACTCTTTGCCAAATTATTCTCCTCTTGGTCTTGTTTTTGGACAACGACAATTGTCCCAAGTCCTTCACTATCAAGAGATTCTCCTTGGTAGTGGATTTATCCAATGAGTTCTTATAGGAGCCCTTTTTATGATGCTTCTATGAGCTCTACAACAAGGCTCTCCAAGCATTCTTATTTTTCCTCCTTGATACCTCTCCAAGGTCTTCAATATTGCAACTTCTATGGTACTACAAATGAGACCTATGGTTATTTTCTTATCTTGGATTTTGTAAGTGGTGATGCATAGTGGAAAATCTAGTTTACAAAGATGCAAAGAGGAGCTATGTAGGATGCAATCCCTTATAGATCTTATACAAATGATGGCTTCAACACTATCCCATCATATCGATAAAAATAGAGGAGCTATGCTATATCTTATTACGATGATATAGTGATACTTTTTGAGTGTATCTATGTGGATATTTATATAGGAAGTTGGATTCCTTGGATAAAACTCTACCTAGCTATACAAGGTGAAACCTCACATAATTACAAGTTGCACATTGGAACTTGTGCATTTATTATATTTTTTGAAGCAACTAGCTAACTTCCCCCTAAAGTAATGTTAAGATCCTGCTATAAAATAAACTCAAATAACACACTCTCACACGATTGCTTGGAAATAAACTCACATAAACATCATATTAATATAACAAAAATTTGCATAAAGAAACAATCTCACAATAAGATAGAATCGCAAGCCTCTTCGAGGGGGAAACCTCCTTCAATACTTCATTAATTTGCAAAAAGATGGTTACATTGGTGCCTTTTCGGGTATTTAAGGAGTTTCCTTCCAAGGTTGGCTTACATGCAAAATGCCACCTGGATTACATGCATAATGCCACCCGAATTACATGCATAGTGCCACTTTGAATTACATGCACAATGCCACTCGAATTACATGCATAATGCCACATGAATTACATGCACAATGCCTCCTTACCTAACCTATCTACCATGTGTTACATAAAAAGTGTGCCATTTGTCATAGGCACTACCTAAGCTAAAACTTAGAAAATTACAAAATATTAATCATGGGTACTACCCACATTCACTAGGAATTATACATCAAGGAAGTTATTACATTAAGTGTTAGGATGAGATCCTAACATGCCCTTCTCCTTGAAGAAGCTTTGTCCTCAAATATGAAAATGAGGAAACTGTTGCTGGAGTTGATGGAGAGACTCCCATGTAGCATCCTCAGGTTGAAGTCCATGCCACTGAACCAAGACCTCTGTAATGGTATTGTTGCACAGAGTGCGAGTTCGATGATGCAGCAGCTGCTTCGGTGCAAGTAAGATGGAGCCTTCTTCATCCAATTTGGGGAGTGTTGATTGAACCTGCACCTTTGTGCCTATAACTTTCTTGAGAAGGGAAACATGAAAAATAGGGTGGATCTAGGATGTGGGGGGAAGAGCCAATTTGTAAGTTGTTGGACCAATCCATTGTAGAACCTGATAAGGACCATAGAATTTTGGAGTGAGCTTCTGACACCTATGGAGTTGTAAGGATTATTGTTTGTATGGCTGTAAGCGAAGGAAGACCATATCACCCACATAAAAATTGCACTCAGAACGATGCTGATCAGCTTGTTGGCACATTCGATTCTGGGCCATGTTCAAATTTTTTTTGAGTTGGCAGAGGACCTCGGTGTGTTGATTCAGAGCATTATCGATGGCCTAGACCTTGGAGCTACCCGGAATGTAGGAGGAAGGCGTGAGTGGAGGGCACCCATAAACTACCTCAAACAGTGTGAGTTTGGTGGTGGTATGATAGGAAGTGTTGTACCACCATTCGGCCAAAGAAAGCCATTTTTCCCAATGAGTAGGATGATCAAAGGCAAGGCAGCGAAGGTAGTGTAGACACCAAAACAGCACCAATCCGATTATGTGACTGCAAACACTGATCGCTTTGACAAACACAGCCCCCGGGGCAGCCCTCAGAGGTTAAACAGTGGTCTTAACCACTTTCATAGCAATTTTGTAAGGTCAAGAAGCAATTTGGCACACTTGGACACTTTGCCCGGTATTCGTCTCACCCAGGGACGAATTCAAAATAGAATCCGTCCCACCCCAGGACGAATTCTGAATCCGTCCCTGGGTGGGACGAATTCTAAGCTTAACGGGCAAAAAGGCAAATGGTGCCAAGTGGCAGCCCAGAACAGTCAGTTAAGGGCTCCTACCTTGCACGCATGTGTAAGTGGACAGAGGGGCCGTTAGAGGACTGTTACAAGAAGCATTTATCAAAGTTCAAGTCAATTGAGGACTCCCCTCCCTCATGGGAAGACAAGACTGCCACATGGCGCCCATGGCCAACACTTGGCTTTTGTGCTTCCCTCCCAAAAGAGACCCCTTGGGTCTATAAAAGGTGGGACTTTTCTCACCCAAAATACAGAGGTGGAAGGAGTGTTCAAGCAACGAAGTGCTGCCGAATCGAAGACTCACTTGCATCCCCCTTTGTTCACCTTCCTACATCCATCAATCTCTTTTGCAAGGGAGGTTGTTGGGTGGCCTTTGGAAGCTCGAACCTTACTCAAATCCGACGCATGGACATCCGAACCTACCAATTCGCCGACCCCCCAATCCTAAAAGGTTTTGGGCCCATCCTTGGTGGATTGGCTCCAAAATCGAGGGCCAACGGTGGGAGGCCCACTTGGGCACCCCCGCACCTCCTAAGTCCTAATTTTAGTTTTTGAGCACTTTAGATTAATTTTTAGATTGCATTCTATGTTACTAGGTCTGATTAGTCTATAATTGCAATTTTGTAGCTTTTGGTCAGAGTTTAGGGTGTTTTGTATTGCTTTATCGTTTCGCTAACTTGCAGGTGTCAAGGTCAAATTCCCGAGGGAGGAGGCCAAATTGGGAAAATCCGACCATCTGGGTCGTCCCAAAATGGCCCCAATTACCTAACCCCCCTATTTGCGGGAGTTTTGCAGGTCCCGGGATCCGACATTGGAGCAGCGAGCGGGTCGATTTCTCCTATTCGAAGAATTCGTCCCACCCGGGGACGAATTACGGTCGAATTCGTCCCGCCCGGGGACGAATTCCGGTTTAAGGTGGATTGGCCAGTCGCCTCGGTGGCGGTGGCCTTCCGTGACTTTTCTTACCTTCTGTCGGTTTTGAAGCAATTTGGATTCATTGTTTTCATGGTTTCGTGCAAATATTCGTATGCATATTTTGTTAGTTTTAGAGAGAGAATGCTTTTCATTTGCAGCGAGGTGCTACTAACGTCTTGATCATTTCTTTGTTTGCAGGAGAAGCGAGCAGAGGCGAAGAACCCATCAACATCGGCGGCGGCATCATCTTGGCCCGCCCGGTGCAATCGTGGGCACGCGGAAGGAGGAACCATTCGGCGATTGTAATCAAACCTTATTTGCGCTCCTAGCCCCTGAAAAGGGAGGAGGCATTATTGTAACAGAGATCGAAAGAAATTAATGAAAGGGCTATTTTTCTTTATCTGATTGCGTCTCTTACAACATGTCTCTTTTCGTTTCATGCAATGTACATTCCTAGGACTTAGGCGTGCTTAACTTTGAATGCAATCGCACTTGGTGTTTCTTTTGACCGGAATCTCGTGCTTTCAGTGGCGATCACGGTGGGACTCTGTTCCCTGGTTTTTGAAATCACAGAAACTGATCAAAGTTTTGTGTTTGTGCTTGACAGGTACACTTTTTTTGTTGCAGACTGCTATTCGTCTCTGACAGGGACGAATCCTTTTCTGCAATTCGTCTGACCCTGAGACGAATTCAAATTCGTCTCCGGGTGGGACGAATTCTGTTCTGCAATTCGTCTCCCAGAGGGACGAATTCTTGTCTATGGATTTTCAGAGCAGAAATTCAGAGACAACAGGAGCAGGCAGAGAAGAGGTAGGGATTTTCATGATCTCTGTTAAATTTTTCTGTTTCTGTTTCTGTTTCGTTAATTGTTTTCATTTAATCCTGCATTGCATTAGGGAAAGTCATGTATGCTAGTTTCATTTTGTTGGATAAAACGAATCCCACACACATCACGAAACAACTTTAAACCAAGGAGCTGGTCGTAAGACCCCAGCCCTTGATCAAGACCATTGGTGGATTTAATCACCACCTTGGCTTGATTTGCATCCATTTCCCGATTGTCAGCTGTTGTTAGGCGTAAATCCTGACGAAGACGGACCGAGCGTAGGTGGGGTGATTCCCATGCGCGCGAGGATAAGTTTTCTATGGTAGGTGCCATTAACAGGACAATCCCCCTTCCGTACCGCCTATGTACCACGTACCTTCTGCTCTCACGTACCTATAGTCTCCCTCTCGTAAGGGCGGGTATATAGAGAGGTTGGTATATCGGCCTGGTTGGTATATTGAAGGGGCGACCTTTTTGGAGTTATAAGAGCCTACATGATGCATTTAAACGTTCTACAAAACCTACAAAAACAAAACAAAACATCAAAATGCACTAAACCAGTCTAGGGCACACCAAGAATCCTTAAAAGAGATAATCACGGTTTTGTGAATGTGTGTGTTTAATTATGTTTAGTGTAGACAAAAAAAATCATTAAAAACAAAGATAAAAAAATCTACGCATTTTGTCATTTTCTCCAAAAAGCTCCAAGGATTCCCGTAATCGCTTGGTCACTCCAAAATGCCCCAAAGGTGTCCATGAACCCTTTGGTCAACCCAAAATCACCCCAAATGTGCCCATAAGTGATGCAGGACCATCCAACAAAATATGGGAAATCTTACATTTTTCCCTAAATTTTAGTGCATCTTGCCGGGGCCATAACTTTTTCCCTTGAAATTTTTCCCTAGAATTCTATTTGCCCAGAAAAGTCAGTTTTCGGGGCCAAATTCCATCATCTAGTGCCCCGAAATTAGGTTTTAAAATTGGGCACGCAATTCTATGCACTTTTTGAGCTGTTCGGATGTCAATATCTCCTAATGTATTTAGAGCTAGGACTTGAAACTTCATTTTTGTCTTATCTACTATAAGAGGGATGCGCACACCAATTTTGGGCCCCATCTGACTCATTTTCAATTTTAGGGCTTTTTAGAGAGACATCGTCATGGTGCTCACCCGTAGCCAAGCCCAATCACGGGCGGAGGCTATGGGGGATATCCAAGGAGGCACGAGTCACCTCCATTACAATCCCAAGGATTTGGTCATACCACCTTGGCGACCTAACACACAATGCAGTCCCCTCCACACCTTAAAGGAAAGAGACTACAGGGACACCTCTTCGAGGAGCACTCCTGTTCAACATAGCACTCATCACACACCCTTCCATGAGGGGTACAGTCATAGGAGAGCTCCCTTAGATGATCGCTATGAGCGGTCACCGCGCGATGAAGCGCTAGGTCAACATAGGGTTCGACGGGAGGAACCACATCATTACACTACCCGTCCTTCACCCCCTCTAGTTGTCAGGACTACAAAGACAAATCCAGAGCACAAGGCTCCTCAGGCGGGGCGGGCCAACTCCACCCGTTCCTTTTTCATTTATGAAAGAGAGCACGAGGAAGACCTCTACCTTCCTCGAGAGCAATATACAGTGCGAGAGCAATATGCCTCCGCACCTGCTATCTATCAGGAACACTCACCGAGGCCAAAGCCTCGAGGGAATGTTGTTACCCCCAATAGAGGGAGGTCGCCTATAGAGATCTTGGATCACTACGACCGAGATAGATATCTAGAAGAGGCATCTAGGCCTTCTAGACATGAAGCAATGAGAGCTCCCTTAGATGCTCGCTATGAGCGGTCATCGCGCGATGAAGTGCTAAGTCAACATAGGGTTCGATGGGAGGAACCACATGATTACATTATCCCTCCTTCACCCCCTCTAGTTGCCAGGACTACAAAGACAAATCCAGAGCACAAGGCTCTTTGGGCAAGGCGAGATAGCTCCGTCCATCCCTTTTTCACTTATGAAAGAGAGCACGAGGAAGACCTCTACCTTCCTCGAGAGCAATATACAGTGCGAGAGCAATACGCCTTCGCACCTGCTATCTATCAGGACCACTCACTGAGGCCAAAGCCCCGAGAGAATGCTGCTACCCCTAACAGAGGGATGTGTCCTATAGAGATCTTGGATCACTACGACCAAGATTTTTATCTAAGAGAGGCGTCTAGGCCTTCTAGACATGAGGCGGTGGGACCAACTATCGTAGAATCTGCCGAATATATCACACATCTCAAGCAACTCACGCAACTTGAGCTCGAACGACTACCGTTAGAGGAACCGTACCATATTAACGAAGAGCACCTTCAGTGCCAGAAGGATGAGCTGTTCCAACACACTATGCAAGAGAAGACTCCAACCCCTCACATGCATAAGACAAAATATTTTGAGTGGCACAACCCATGGGGGAAGATAGGTCATCGCGACCTCATCAAAAGCTACCCCCAACACCTCCTAGACAGGAGCGGGAAGCTACTCTCCCGATTCTTGAAGCACCAACCCCGACGCCTCCTAGACATGAATGGGAGGCCGCTCCTATAACCAATGATGGGTGCCTTCCTCAGACATCCACCCAGGCTTATGAGCCACCCTTAGAAATTCATCAAGAAGCCTCTAAGGAATCAGAGCACGAAGAAGAGCGGGATGAACTGCCCTACCAAGGCATGGGGGGTGCCATCTGGCCACCCCTCCATAAGCCCCAAGTTCCTCAACAAGAACCAACCAAAGAGGAGGAGTTCAAATCTCCCAATACATGCAAAGCACTAGAGCACTTAGAGTTGGTAGAGGCCAAGATTTTGGAGCTCCCAAGGCCCAACTTACATAAGGCTCCTTTCGAAGAGGATCAACCTTTAACCATAGGGCTACCTGATGATGCAGTCCTCCATGTCTCAGAATCTCCAGATTCTGATGAGCTATACACATTGTCCGAAGGTGAGGATGAAACAGACATAGCCCACAGCAATCACATGCGACAACATCGGCATCCCATAAAATTTGAAGAAGCATGTCAACAGATAAACATAATACTAGGGCATGAGTGGCGCGTTAACCCACCACAGTGGGACCAAGCATTACATCCACAACTTTGGGCACACAAAGAGCAACTTCCACCAAGAGACATCATAGCAACATCAGTGCCACGGGCGGACCCTGTCCTCATCTCCGTGCATAGGGCCGATCCATTCATGCCCATACCTCTAGAGCCAGATCCGGAGTGCAAAGACCATCAAGCTGGGGGTACCTCTATCCCCTGAAGAACCATAATCCAAACCAAAAAGCTCCAAGGATTATCACAATCTCTTGGTCACCCAAAAAGCTCCAAGGATTATCGTAATCTCTTGGTCACCCAAAAAGCTCCAAGGATTATCGCAATCTCTTGGTCACCCAAAAAGCTCCAAGGATTATCGCAATCTCTTGGTCACCCAAAAAGCTCCAAGGATTATCGTAATCTCTTGGTCACCCAAAAAGCTCCAAGGATTATCGCAATCTCTTGGTCAATCCAAAAAGCTCCAAGGATTATCGCAATCTCTTGGTCACCCAAAAGCTCCAAGGATTATCGCAATCTCTTGGTCACCCAAAAAGCTCCAAGGATTATCGCAATCTCTTGGTCACCAAAAAGCTCAAGGATTATCGTAATCTCTTGGTCAACCAAAAAGCTCCAAGGATTATCGCAATCTCTTGGTCACCCAAAAAGCTCCAAGGATTATCGCAATCTCTTGGTCACCCAAAAAGCTCCAAGGATTATCGCAATCTCTTGGTCAATCCAAAAAGCTCCAAGGATTATCGCAATCTCTTGGTCAATACAAAAAGCTCCAAGGATTATCGCAATCTCTTGGTCACCCAAAAAGCTCCAAGGATTATCGCAATCTCTTGGTCAATACCAAAAAGCTCCAAGGATTATCGCAATCTCTTGGTCAACCCAAAAAGCTCCAACGATTATCGCAATCGCTTGGTCAAAAAAAAAAATCAAGAAATTCAAAAAAACAAAACAACAAAAATCATCAAAAACAACAAATATTTGCATCTCAATTCTAGGCATACTCAAATTCATCAAAAAAAATTCATATTCTCGCACCTCATCTTCACCTTCACCAAAAACAATCCATCAAAATTACAAAAATATATAGTTGCATTAAGCATTGCATCCATACATTGCATATTTGTAGTCATACAGGTCAAAGGCACCATAGGCTGCAATAGCTCTGATAGTCCATCTTGTTCCGCATTGTCTCATGTTACAAAAACAACAAAAACACCATGCATAACTTTTACCACACTACAGTCAGTGGTCTAGGAATGTACCAAGAGTTTCAATGATTCGAGTCATCATTTTCCTCTTTAGCCATGTAGTGTATCAAGTCGAACGGATTTTACGAAGGTAGAGTCATACTTGAAATACACCTTGTTACGTAACATCCCAACACAAATCAAAACACTAAAATTCCCAAAATTGTGTGAACGAAAGACGAAACCGCAAAATAATCTAGGTCACCACAAGCGAAACGGTTATCTTGCTCATCCCCCTGTGCGAATGACCCCTAGAATGCTGAGAGTTGGCAAAAGGACAAGCATCCTCCCTACCCAATTCCCTAAGAATCCCTAAAGTTCTCAATAGTTGCAAAACACAAAAAATTTGCAAAATGTCAAAACTCAAAATTTGACAAACTACAGTGCACACATCAAAAGGCACAAACAATAGTGATTTTCATCACTCCATATCCCCAATCCCTTGCTCAAAAGAAAAAAAAATCAAAATAAACAGTGATCTCATCACTACAATGAGCAAGTATCCCAATACAATTGAAGAAAAGAAGGGAGTTGACCTTGAATCCCTGGAACTCTCAGCATTCTGTAGGTCATAAGGCAAGCTTCAATACCAACTCGGTAACAGAAGTAAACCTCCCGCATGATGATATATCTGTCACATTAACTTGCGTACAGATCAATGTTTGCATGTGGATGAGCTAGCTTATGGCATCCTGGATTACATCGCAGATTAATCTTAGTACATACAACAAAGGAATTCGTGGAGCTAATTAGGTGATCCTCGATACAGGTTCGGTTGAAAGCCCACCTGGAACTGGCGGTATCCTAACAAATACCACTAAATGAACTCAATTGCACACACAGGGATGTGAAATAGCTCGGTCAAAAACAAGTTCGATTCATACCTTGTTCAAAAGTCTTGTAAGATAAAGTACGATCATGGCTAGTGAGTTAAAACCGTCCGAGTCTCGGAAAACCTTAGCTACATTTCTAAACCAACTGCGCTACTTTTCATCCTTACAATACCATCAAAAAATAACAAAAAAGAAAAACACATGTAAAAAATATAAAGCAAAAATCAAACAAAAAAAACAACAAAAAAAATGCAACACAAAAACAAAGCAATAAACATTGCCGGACACAAGTGCTCTTGCACTTAACCTCTTGGCATAGCAAAATTGATGTCGGGGTTTGCATTGATCACTATCCTACATCCCAAAGAAGGCTACCATAGCCGGACCGCTCCACGGGAGGACAGATCATGCCGACAATTCAATCACCAAATGGTGTCACAAAAACAACAAAAACAGTACAAAATTGCAACAAAAACACAACAAAAGCTTGCCGGACACAAGTGCTCTCGCACTTAGCCTCTAGGCAAAGAAAATCGATGTCGAGGTCCAAATTATCGCTCTCCTAATTCCCCAAGAAGGCTATCATAGCCGGACCGCTCCACGGGAAATAGGTTTTCGACGATTTCACCTCATTATGACATCACCAAAAGGGTTAACACCCACCAAAAATAGGTCCATATGTTGGAAAAATTGCACACGCTTAACGGTAAACCCTCTAAAGGCAACCTTGCACAAGTCATCTTGGGTCAAGCGACTCGTCGCTTCTCTCACGAAGGTCATTCCCTCATCGATTCGTCGCTTGAGGGGGTAGTCACACTTAGTCACCAACCAACAATCACACACCCAATTAAGGAAAACGACATGCATTCAAAGAATCATTGACAAAGACAATCACGCTCCTCCTTGGGGCAGTAAACAAGCAACAATCAAATCAATCAAACACTTGGCATTTCGTGAATCATGAACACAAGGTTCCCCCTGAGGATAAAAATGCCCTTCACTTGTTCATGATCGATCAATGTCTAAGTTCAAGCCCTTTTTATGCCGAGTTCAAGTCACACCTCACCAAAATAGGTTAATACTTGAAATCAAATTCCTTAGCTCGTCGGAAGCAAGGATTCAAGAATGCATGCCCTTTCCATACTTGGGGCATCAAAAGTTGGTTAGGTTACCAAGAAACCCTAATCATTAGTGCTTTGGTTATCTATTTTTGCTCAAGCATCTGCGTCACCCGCAGCGCTTCCCAAAAAGGGGCATCCGTAGACACCAAAACAGCACCAATCCGATTATGTGACTCGCAAACACCGATCGCTTTGACAAACACAGCCCCCAGGGCAGCCCTCAGAGGTTAAACAATGGTCTTAACCACTTTCATAGCAATTTTGTAAGGTCAAGAAGCAATTTGGCACACTTGGACACTTTGCCCAGTATTCGTCTCACCCAGGGACGAATTCAAAATAGAATCCGTCCCACCCCAGGACTGATTCTGAATCCGTCCCCGGGTGGGACGAATTCTAAGCTTAACGGGCAAAAAGGCAAATGGTGCCAAGTGGCAGCCCGAACGCTCGGTTAAGGGCTCCTACCTTGCACGCATGTGTAAGTGGACAGAGGGGCCGTTAGAGGACCGTTACAAGAAGCATTTATCAAAGTTCAAGTCAATGGAGGACTCCCCTCCCTCATGGGAAGACAAGACTGCCACATGGCGCCCATGGCCAACACTTGGCTTTTGTGCTTCCCTCCCAAAAGAGACCCCTTGGGTCTATAAAAGGTGGGACTTTTCTCACCCAAAAACATGCAGGTTGAAGGAGTGTTCAAGCAACGAAGTGCTACCGAATCGAAGACTCATTTGCATCCCCCTTTGTTCACCTTCCTACATCCATCAATCTCTTTTGCAAGGGAGGTTGTTGGGTGGCCTTTGGAAGCTCGAACCTTACTCAAATCCGACGCATGGACATCCGAACCTACCAATTCGCCGACCCCCCAATCCTAAAAGGTTTTGGGCCCATCCTTGGTGGATTGGCTCCAAAATCGAGGGCCAACGGTGGGAGGCCCACTTGGGCACCCCCGCACCTCCCAAGTTCTAATTTCAGTTTTTGAGCACTTTAGATTAATTTTTAGATTGCATTCTGTGTTACTAGGTCTGATTAGTCTATAATTGCAATTTTGTAGCTTTTGGTCAGAGTTTAGGGTGTTTTGTATTGCTTTATCGTTTCGCTAACTTGCAGGTGTCAAGGTCAAATTCCCGAGGGAGGAGGCCAAATTGGGAAAATCCGACCATCTGGGTCGTCCCAAAATGGCCCCAATTACCTAACCCCCCTGTTTGCGGGAGTTTTGCAGGTCCCGAGATCCGACATTGGAGCAGCAGCAGGTCGATTTCTCCTATTCAGAAGAATTCGTCCCACCCAGGGACGAATTACAGTCAGAATTCGTCCTGCCCAGGGACGAATTCCAGTTTAAGGTGAATTGGCCAGCTGCCTCAGTGGCAGTGGCCTTCTGGTGACTTTTCTTACCTTCTGTCAGATTTTGAAGCAATTTGGATTCACTGTTTTCATGGTTTCAGGCAAATATTCGTATGCATATTTTGTTAGTTTTAGAGAGAGAATGCTTTTCATTTGCAACAGGTGCTACTAACGTCTTGATCATTTCTTTGTTTGTAGGAGAAGCAGCAGAGGCGAAGAACCCATCAACATCAGCGGCGGCATCATCTTAGCCCGCCCAGTGCAATCGTGGGCACGCGGAAGGAGGAACCATTCAGCGATTGTAATCAAACCTTATTTGCGCTCCTAGCCCCTGAAAAGGGAGGAGGCATTATTGTAACAGAGATCGAAAGAAATTAATGAAAGGGCTGTTTTTCTTTATCTGATTGCGTCTCTTACAACATGTCTCTTTTCGTTTCATGCAATGTACATTCCTAGGACTTAGGCGTGCTTAACTTTGAATGCAATTGCACTTGGTGTTTCCTTTGACCGGAATCTCGTGCTTTCAGGTAGGTTTCCAAGCATTTATTAAAAACCTTTGTTTGACCATCCATTTGTGGATGGTAGGTTGAACTCATTTTGAGCTGAGTCCCCTACAACTTAAACAACTCTTGCCAAAAATTGCTAGTAAAGGTGGGATCACGATCAAATACAATGGAGGTTGGCATGCCATGAAGGCGAAATATGGAGTCAAGAAAAATTTGGGCAATAGTGGATGTTGTGTAAGGATGGGTTAGGGCACAAAAGTGAGCATACTTTGAAAGGCGGTCCACTACCACAAAAATAACAGACTTGCCTCCAGATTTAGGTAGCCCTTCTATGAAGTCCATGGAGATGTCAGTCCACACCTGATATAGTATCGACAATGGTTGAAGAGTGCCCAGAGAGCGCATTGTTTCTCCTTTCATCCTTTGGCATGTGTCGCAATCCGCTACAAAAGAGCGAATGTCCTATTTCATACATTTCCAAAAGAATGTGCGCTTGAGTTCCTCATAAGTTTTTAGGAACCCTGAATGGCCAACAGATGGAGTAGCATGTGATTCCTTCATGAGGAGCTCTCGAAGTGGACACTTAGGAGGAAGAACCAGGCGTTGATGGTAACGCAGATCCTGGCCATACCAACTATATCTTGGTGTAGACTCTGGATCATCCCTAAGTGAAGCAACCAAGTATTTCAAATCTGCATCTTGAAGTATTTCCTATCGTAATGGCTCAATCCATTGAGGCAATGGTGCAGAGATGGCACACAACATACTAAGGGTCTCAAATTTGCGAGAGAGAGCATCTTCCACAAGATTTTCCTTCCCTTTTTTGTACGTGATATCATAATCATAGCCCATGAGTTTTGATACCCACTTTTGTTGCTCGGGGGTGGCAACCCGTTGTTCTAGAAAGTATTTCAGACTTTGGTGGTCAGTTTTGATGGAGAAATGGCACCCAATGAGGTAAGGTCGCCAATGCAGGACTACATGTAATATTGCCAAAATTTCCTTGGCATATGTGGATTTCCCCAAATTGTGATTAGATAGGGCTTTGCTGGTAAAATCCAAAGGGCGTCCTTCTTGCATCAATACCGCCCCAATACCATGACCAGAAGCATCACTTTCAATGACAAATTTTTTAGAGAAGTCTGGCATGGCTAAAACTGGAGTGGTGGTCATGGCATGCTTGAGGTCCAGGAATGCTTGCTCATCCAGCCCTGTCCAAGTAAAAGAATCCTTCTTCAACATGGAGGTGAGGGGGGTGGATATCTTTCCATAATTGCAAACAAATTTACGGTAATATCCTGTAAGCCCTAAAAATCCTCGAAGCCCCTTGAGTGTGTGAGGTTTCGACCATTCTTGGACTACTTGGATCTTCTTAGGGTCAACCTTGACACCATCCTTTGAGACAATGTGTCCCAGATACTCTACTTCAGTCAAACCAAAGGAACACTTGGACCTTTTTGCAAACATTTTATGGTCGGTCAGTAGTTGGAGGGTTTGATCTACATGCTGGAGATGCTCTTCCCATGTGTGACTATAAATCAAGATGTCATCGAAGAACACAAGGATGAAATTTCATAAAAAATGGCGAAAGATTTTTTTCATCAGGCTTTGGAATGTAGAAGGAGCATTTTTGAGACCAAATGGCATTACCAATAATTCATAATGACCTTCATGAGTGCGAAAAGTAGTTTTAGGAATATCTTCATCCCTGAGCCGGATCTGATGGTACCCAAAGCGGAGGTCTAGCTTGGTGAAGTACATGGTCCCATGTAATTCATCTAGTAATTCATCAACCATAGGAATAGGAAATTTATCCTTGACAGTTATCTTGTTGAGTTATCGGTATTCAATACACAATCGCCAAGAGCCATCCTTCTTGCAGACCAGTAAGACTGGTGCAGAGTAGGGACTAGTACTAGGCTGAATGACACCCACCTTGAGTAATTCCTGTATCATCTTCTCAATATCTGATTTCATGGCATGGGGGTACCTGTATTGTCTGATATTGGGAGGTGTACTATCCAGCAATAATGGAATGGCATGGTCGTGAGAGCGATGCGGTGGTAGTGTGGTTGGTTCTGAAAATATGGCCTCATGTTTGTGGAGAATCTGTTGGATGTCTGGTGGGATTTCACTCATTGGATATGTGGATGGTTGGATGGAGAATAGTTGTGCAATGACCCCACGTGATGATTTCTTTAGCAATTTCTCCATGCCATTTGAACTAATAATTTGAGGTGTTCCTTTACAAGGTAAGGTTCCCCCATTGGCTACCATGACCTCAAAGGAATTACAAGTGTGGATATAGCAATTTTCCCGCTGAGCAACTCTAGGGTCAATGAAGTTGTGCATGCTTCCCGAATCCAGAAGGATGGAAAGATGTTGGCCCTTGAAAAATCCTGTAACCTTCATGGTTTGAGGAGTAGTAATGCCTACAAGGGCATGGACTATAATTGTTGTCTCAGGTTCCTGTTTCACTTCTTCTTGTGGAGGAGGTGTTTCTGGAGGGTCCTCATCCTCATCACTCTCATCAGAGGTATCAGGTTCTTCAACATCAATCAAGAACAATTTTTTGTGTGCACACTTATGCCCTTTGAAAAACTTTTCATAACAATTGTAGCATAATCCTTGGGCACGACGTGCATCCATCTCTTCGGTGGTGAGGCGCTTGGGTGCAGCAGGTTTATTATCAGCTGGGTGTTGGGCTCTAGGAGGAAATGAAGGTATATTTTGAGGAAACTTTGATGGGCGTCTTTGGGCAGAGAGTTTAGATTCGGCTAAATGAGCCAAACTGATAGCTTCCATCATAGTTCGTGGTTTCAACATTTTTACTTCTGCTTGGAGTTCCACCTTCAACCCACTAATATAACAACTCTGGAAGAACCCTTCACTCAATCCTCTTGTCTTATTGGCCAATTTTTCAAATTGAGCTTGGTACTCTTAGACTGACCCTATTTGTTGTAGTTTGGTCAAGGCTCCTATAAAGTCCTCATACTCACTAGGACCAAATCGAGTGAGTAGTTGGGATTCAAAATCCTCCCAAGAGAGATTTGGGTAGGCAACACGTAACCATTGAAACCAGTGTAGAGCCTCAGACTCCAAGTTAAAGGAATCCATATGGACTCGATGAAATACGGGTACATTATGAAGTCAAAAGAATTGGTCAACCCGACATAGCCACCCATCAACATCCTTCCCACTAAATTTTGGAAAGTCCAATTTGGGCATTCTAAAGGGTGGATCATGGTCATGATTCCTTGTAGAACTCTTAGCTTGGTATTCTGATTTGGGTGGTCCTCTTTTTAGTTTGTTTTCTACTTCTGTCAGTGCTTCTTCTAAGCGGTTGCTAGTGGCCTCATGCTCTAGGCGAAGACCTTGGACTTCTTCCCTTATGGAGTGAAAAGCTGAGTTCAAGTTCTCAATGGCTTTTTTTAGGGATTCCAAGTGTTCTAATTATTTTTGGTGTCCACGGGAACCCTGGGCCATTTTTTAAACCTTTTGTGACCAGTTACTAAAAATAGAATTGAGTTTTTATGACTTACTATTTTTAGTAAGTGCCCAAAAAAGTGCTTGGGTGCTATATATCAAAACGATCAGCTCAAGGAGGTGGTCACAATGAGCTATATCTCTCAACACTACTTTTTGGCACCCCCTCTTTTTTTTTCTTTTAATCTCCTGTTTTGCTGAGTCTAACGATGTTTACAGTTTATGATTCTGAGCTACAGAGAAAAATTTGGGTACTGCGGCACTATCTATAACTGGCCTCATTTCATACTCAAGATTCTCTATATTTTGTAGGTTCCTATTATGATAGTTCTATTCTAACCCTGAAGACTATGAATTCTGCCCTGACTGTGCTGACCTCTCTGACCTGACTGACCGACTATGACTGCCATTGTAAATTTGACTATTATTCTCTAGACTGTCAACTTAAGTGTCACCCTCATGGCTTATCCCGAATGCATGTCCTTTCTGTTATTTTTTTAGTAGAGGACTCCTTTCTCATATGCTCACTTTTGAAATGCAGGTTTACGAACAAGGATGTTTGGATTTTTATTTTTTATTTTTGCATTTTTTACAGGTTGAATTTTTAACAGAACTAGGGAATGCTAAGTATAGGAGTATGTACCACCCATAGGCCCTCTAATATACCGACAGTGATGAAAAATAGTGCTCGAACCAATATTTCATGCCACTACTCAAGGAGGATTCCACACATACCCTTGAGCACACTACCTGCCTCTCTGAAAATACGAGAGGGCAATCATCCAGGATGTTGTGTCCCATAGAATATGAGTAATACAAGGCCGAAGAGCTTCCTAATGGCTAAATTTTTTTTTAATCCTAGATGGTCTCTCGATATACCCGAAGATACGTGGGAGCTCAAGTCCGTGCACGAGTTTTGTCTGAGGCCTGGGTATTGGAGCCTGATCGCCCCTCACTTCACTAGATGCTTTATGGGCTATCTAGATTAGCCAATAATGACAAATCCTTCATGATATTTTAAAACCCCCGGTACAGGGTTTCTACCTACTCAACTAAAAGATTTTTTTTTTTTTTTGGTCTGGAAAAAAAATGCACTGTATTTTTTGGATTTTTTTTTTGTTTTTTAATAAGGAAAAATAGAAATGGGAAAAACACACAGAATTTATACCTAACAGGTGGATTGGATGGCAAGAATCATTGTAGTTGCAGCAAAACTTGGCCCTAGAAAGCGCTTTGATACCACTTGTTAAGATCCTACTATAAAATAAACTCAAATAACACACTCTCACACGATTGCTTGGAAATAAACTCACATAAACATCATATTATTATAACAAAAATTTGCATAAAGGAACAATATCACAATAAGACAAAATTGCAGGCCTCTTCGAAGGGGCAAACTCCTTCAATACTTCATTAATTTGCAAAAATATGGTTTCATTGGTGCCTTTTCGGGTATTTAAGGAGTTTCCTTCCAAGGTTGGCTTACATGCAAAATGCCACCTGGATTACATGCATAATGCCACCCGAATTACATGCATAGTGCCACTTTGAATTACATGCACAATACCACTTGAATTACATGCATAATGCCACACAAATTACATGCACAATGCCACCTTACCTAACCTATCTACCATGTGTTACATAAAAAGGGTGCCATTTGTCATAGGCACTACCTAAGCTAAAACTTAGAACATTACAAAATATTAATCATGGGTACTACCCACGTTCACTAGGAATTATTACATCAAGGAAGTTATTACATTAAGGGTTAGGATGAGATCCTAACAAGTAATCTCCTATTCTAGATATGTACATTACATACCCAAATAATGTAATATGCTCTAAAAAAAATTGCATTGGATGAAGTCTTTATTACTGATGCAAAAGATAAATAATAATACAAAGCTAACCAAAAAAATTTAGAGTAGCACTTAGAGAAAAAAGGTATGATCGAATTTAAAGCATGATATGGCATGTAGTAAAGAAACAAGCAAGATCTTTTCGGATAGTAAAACAATATTAATGCAATTAAATCTAACAAAACAAAGCAAAAAACATAATATTTGGCTAAGTAAAAATGTTGGTCATACATTTAATGCTACTAATGTTAGCAAAGGGATAACAAAAATTTGGCATCCAATGTTCTTCAAAATAAAAGGCTAATGAAGCATGTCAAAGACTGATGTCCAACATACAAAGTCTAACATTCAAGCAAAAAATGCAAGCAGCTAAAGAAACAATAATGCTAATGTAATCAAGGTGACATTAAAAATCCAATGTACTTTGAAATAAGGTCCCAAATATTAAGGCATTATGTCTAACATCAAACATCCAACATCATACTCCACAAGTTTTTCAATGGTGCAAGAATTTAGAGGTTATGATTTCATAATTAAAAGATTCAGTGTCTGACAAACCAAAATGAATGTTAGATTCAAAATAAATCCAAGACAAGAGACCTAATAATAAAATCACTAATAATAAAGCAAAAAAACTTGACATCCAACACTATGCATAGTAAAAAATGACTATAAAACTCTTCACACAATGACATAAATAAGAGAGAAGAATATTTCTAACATTTGACATAAAAATGCTAGAATAAGTAACACTTAGCCAAGATAAACCATCCAACGTTAAGTAATATGCTCTCACATTGTTATCTTCATCATAGAGGCTTCAAACTTATCCTAGTCAATATTATCACACATGTTAATCAGTTACCAAATATCTTTGTTTTTAAAGGATCTAAAAATGGATAAATCCTCCTCCATAACACACCTTCCCATGTTAATCTAGATAAGCATAATAGAAAGAATTGGATCTTCCTCAAACTACTATAATCCAATGAATAAAATTGTAATTCAGCTACACAAATGAAATCCCTGTCACACACTTCAACAAGGAATGGTTAAAGTAATCAAGCATAGTTCACCTGAATTTGATAACCACTCCTTATGCCTATTATGATAAGCTTGCAATATGCTCTAAAGGTAATCATGATAATATAACTGAATGTATTGTAAATCTATATATACTTGAGTGTAAGCCATTCAAATGGTTGACCTCTTAGAATTTACAATTGCATAATTGTATGATGATACTATACACCTTTGGAATGAATATCTTATTGTTGTCTAGCCTCTTTCTCAACTTGTTGCAAAACATGTATGTATGCCAACTGAGTTATTTAGCCTTTTTATTAAAGTTATGAATGGTTAACTCTTTTATAGTTATTCTTATTATTGGATTTCTCCCTAGATTTTTTGTTTATTATTTCATGGAATTCTTGATAATGCTTACCATTTGTTATGATTAAATGTTTTTTTCAAAATAATAGTAAGTTTGTCTGTTAGGTAGTGTAGTTTAGTTTAGTTTGTGAGAATTTTATGCACTATGTCTATTTATGTTTCTAAATCCACATCACATTTAGCTTAACTTCTAACATTTTCTCATCCCTTACTTTGACCTAAAACCCCATTTTAGTTAGTTTATCTAGGACCATAGGAGGTTGTCTACTTCAAAGGTTGACTAAAAAATCACTATTTTTTAGCCATCCAATCATAGTCAAGGTCTTGAGGGCACAACTCATACACTTAGATATATTTTTGAACAATGTTTTTTTGGCACACCCAATGGGACTCAAATCTCACAATCTCCTGATTGAGTAGAATTTTTGTGATATTCTACTCTAACTGATCATTTCCAATCGCTTGATGACTCTTCTGAGATATACTAATGAAACTAGAAACCCAACAACTATTTAACATGCTAAATTTTTTTTAGTCTGCCCAATGGTACCTTAGTGTCCCAACCAAAAAATAATTTTGATCAAATTTAATTACCCACCATGCTTCCAAGAGTTTTTTGGTATGCTTGGTGGGATAGGATTTCATAGATCTCATTTCATTTACCCGAAGGAGTCAAGATTCTAGTGAATGGTCTTAATGATGTGGTATTAGCCAAGCTGCCAAATTATTTTATTTACAGGCTTAAATAGCCAACTAAAACAAAGAAAGTCGACAGGAGAAGATAAGAATCTGCCGACAAATAAAAACAAGAAATGTCGGCAACTGCCGACATGACGAAGCTGCCAACAATAAAATGTCGGCAATTACAAGACTTTAGGAAAAATAAATAAATATTAAACCTAAAGTCTATTAAACCTCATCACTCATCCCATCAACAAAAGCATTGGACTCCAATGCTTGGTACAAAGCGGGAAAATCTTGGGACATGAGGTGAGCAGAAATCCAGCGAGCTTGGTGTGGAAACTGGCCACGACGAGCCACCAGATATGAAGTAGAAGTACCCTGGCGAGTTTTCCGAGTCTTCGTATCAAAAAGTGTATCTTCAGAAAGTGAAAGCTGTGCATCAGGAACCACATCAACCGGATGACTGATAGCTGGATCAGATTCCAAGGTGGAATCATAGTACGGGATAAGAAGATCAACATTGACGACATCATGAATGCCTAAATGAGCTGGAAGATCCAGGCGAAAGGCGTTCTCTAAAATCTTCTGAACAATGGCATAAGGACCATAGCGTAAAGGTTTGATTTTGCTATGGGTCTTATCCATAAATCGTCGCCTGTCGAGGTAAAACCATACTTTATCACCCACTTGAAAGTGATGAGGAATACGATGTCGGTCCATCTGTTGTCGTTGTTTCTGCTGAGTCTTCTAAAGAATCTGAACCACTTTGGACTGAAGGCTCTGCAGATGCTGGATGAAAGAGTTCGCCTTTTCTTGCTCCTTCTGAATATGCATAGTAGCTGGTGAGGGCAAGGACATAGGCAACTCATAAGGAGCCAACAACTGAAAATCAAAACAAACCTCAAAAGGAGAGTGCCCTGTCGAACTATGAACAGCTCTGTTGTATGCATGCTCAATGTGAGTGAGGCTTAAGTCCCACTTGGCTGGAGTGGAATTATGATAAATCCTCAAACTCTACATAAGCATTCGATTAACTACCTCAGTCTGCCCATCTTACTGTGGATGATAGGCAGTAGAGAAGTTAAGTGAAACACCTAAGATCTTCCAAAGGGATCACCAAAAGTGACCCACAAATTGGGAGTCACGATCCAAAACAATGCTGGAAGGAAGACCAAAGGAGCGCCACACTGTCTCAAAGAAGATCTGAGCCAAGTCCTGAGCAGTACTCGTCTTACGACATGGAATGAATTTGGCCATATTGCTAAATCTATCCACAATGACGAAGACACAATCATGTTGTCGGACTGTCATTGGGAAACCGCTCAACAAGTCCATGGAAATGCTCTCCCAAGGATGAGAAGGAATGGGCAAAGGCATGCTCATCCCCAATTTCCTATTGGTGGATTTAGAGCGGTTGCAAACGACACATTGTTGCAAGAAGTGAAGGACATATCTCTGCATATGGGGCCAAAAGAAGAACCTCTGAAGATGATGAAGAGTTTTCTGCTTGCCAAAGTGTCCTCCATAAAGTGTAGAATGAGCCTCCTTCAAAATAGACTCTCTATGCTCATGAGGAACACAAATTTTATCTAACTTATACAACATTCCATCCTGCATGTGAAAGTCTTGAAGACCTCTCACATTGGAAGAAGGATGAGAAAGTTGTTGAATAACTTTGGCAAAATCAGGATCTAATGAATACTGAGAAGGCCAAGTCTAAAAACCAACATGAGACATAGTCACTACAGTCAAGGCACGAGCTGATGGAGGTCAACTCAAACAATCTGCCACTGCATTATTTTGTCCTTTCTTGTATTTGATCACCAAATGGAACTGCTACAAATAGGATGCCCACTTCATGTGTCGAGCTTCTTCAATTTTGGACTGAGATTGAAGAAACTTAAGGGGCATGTGATCAGTATGAACTATAGTCTCTTTACCCAGAAGGTAATGTCTCCAGTATTTGATGGCCTGCACCAATGCATACAACTCCTTATCATAAGTGGAATAATTCCTCTTTGCCTTTGAAAATGTCTCAGAATGATAGGCCATTGGATGGCCATTCTACTTAAGCACGACACCAAGTGCATATTGTGAAGCATCTATCTCAATCTCAAAAGGTTTTGCAAGATCTGGAAATACAAGGACAGGTGCACTACACAATTTTCTTTTCAAAGTGTCAAAGGCCTTCTGCTGGTCCTGTGTCCACTGAAACTGAATCTTGATCTTGGTTACAAAATGAAGAGGAGCAGCGATAGTGGAGTATCCTGCAATGAACTTGCAATAGAAATTAGCAAGTCCAAGAAAACTCCTCAACTCCGTGATAGAAGTAGGAGTTGGCCATTTGACAATGACTTCAATTTTGGCAGGATCCACTTGAACGCCTTTTTCATTGATTACAAATCCCAAATAGGCAATGGAAGTTTGCCCAAAAGAACATTTGGAAAGATTGGCATACAATTGATTCTTCTGAAGAGTTTTAAGAACATATTCCAAATGCTCAAGATGACTTTTCCAAGAGGAAGAGAATACAAGGATGTCATCCAAATAAATAATTACAAATTTGTCCAAACAATCACGAAACACTTCATTCATTAGCCGCATGAATGTGGTTGGAGCATTCGTAAGACCAAAGGGCATGACAAGCCACTCAAAGAGTCCCATCTTAGTCTTGAATGTTGTCTTCCAAGTGTCCTCTGCCTCAATCCTGACTTGATGGTATCCACTTTTGAGATCGATCTTGGAAAAGAACTTAGCTCCTTGGAGCTGATCCAAGAGATCATCAATTCATGGAAGTGGATAACGATTTTTGATGGTGATCTTATTTAATGCTCAAAAATCAATGCATAGTCTCCAAGTGCCATCTTTCTTCAATACAAGCAAAATAGGTGAAGCACATGGAGAAGTGCTAGGTTTAATGAAACCTTTAGACAATAAGTCTTGAATTTGTCTTTTAATTTCCTCCATTTGCATGATTGATTGTCTATACATTGGAGCATTAGGAAGTGAAGCAATAGGTACAATTTCAATAGAATGATTAATTGTTCTTTGAGGTGGAAGACTTGTGGGTTCTTGAAACACACCTGAATATGATTGCAACAAAGAATTAACTGAAGAATGCTTGTCTTGTATTGGCTTGAATGCTTGCTTATTTTCATTATGTGGTCTGATGAAGATGAGTGCCAATTCCCTTGCTTCATTTACAGCCTTATGTGCTTGTCTACAACTTAGCATTAGATTTTGTGGAGTTTGCTGAGTGCTTCTGATTATGTAGGCTTTATCATCTTTGTGCAAGGTGTATGTGTTTTTAAACCCATCATGAATAGACCTCCTATCATATTGATAGGGTCTTCCAAGCAATAAACCGCAACAATCCATTGGAGTAACATCACACACCATGGTGTCCACAAAAGAGGGACTGAAAGCAAAATTCACGAGTGCAAGTGTGTGTGATGTCCGATGAAATCCCATTATCCTTCCACCCTAAAGGATACGGATGAGGATGGGGTTTCATGGGCAGCTTCAATTTGTCGACAACAGACCTCGCAATTAGATTCTTCTGCGAGCCGCTATTGATGATACAATCAACTACAAAAGATGCATCAAGGTGGACCATGGTCACAAACAAGTTCTCTCGATCCCCTAGTGAAGTGTTCATGAGGGTCAATTTGTTCAACCTAGCCAACTCTTTGTAAGTCTTTCTTTCCCCTATAGCCTCAATGGGACCTTCTTGAGGTTCCTCATTGGAAGGCTTTACAACTAGGGACTTCTTTTTCAAAATTTTCAACTTAAAACATTGATGCTTTTGAGGGCCCTTCTTCTTACAATATGTACATTCCATAGAAGATTTGGAAGATTTGGGAGAAGAAGAAGAAGTAGAAGAAGATGTAGGAGATGGAGAAGAGGAAGAAGAAGAAGACTTAGCCGCCTTGGATTGCTGATTTGAAGCCTTCGAATTTCCTCCCGATGACGAAGAGCGAGTCCCGCGCGATGAATCTCGTAATTCCTCCTCCGCAAGAATGGCTTGATTGAAAGCCATATCAATGCTCAAGATAGTTTTATATTTCAACTTGCGATAAAGTGGTTCTTGTAGTCCACTTTTAAACTTGGTAACAAGTTGAATTGCAGTATCCTGCACAGAATTCAGAATTCTCAATTTGTTAAATTGCAACACATAATCATGAACACTCATGTGAGCTATTTGGCGAAGACGTAACCACTTAATTTGAAGGTCTTCAGCATAATTTGAAGGGTAAAAACTACTCTTCAAAACGCGTTGCAATTCTTCCCATGTATCAATGGGATTCTGAGTTTGGTGGCGATCTGTGACAAGGATTTTAGCAAGGCCCGTCAACTTGAGTTTGGCAAAAGCAACTCGTTGGACCTTCTCCAATTTGGTATACTCGAACCAACTGTCCATGTCGAGAATCCAACTGTTGAGCACTTCCGGATCCCGCAAACCGTCATAGTTGGTAACATCACAATGTGGTTGTATGTCTTGAGTGGTGACTTTATCGGCCAACATACTCACCAGTTGTGTGAGTTGGGCCATTTTTTCGGCCAAGTCAGCAGCCATTTGAGCTCGAGTTTGTGCCAGAATGAAATTGCAAGTTTACAAGAAGGGAAATGCTTAATAATTGCAAAATGCAATACAATAGCAATACATGTCTTAATAAAAGCCTATGGAATGACTTTTAAAAATACAAGAAACCACCCTCCAAAAAAACTTCCTTAATGGTGTACAATTCTTTTATATAAAAGAATAAAAGAAATTCCTTTTATATAAAGAATAAAGGAAATTAATAAGGGCATGGAATAGTTCAGAATATTAACGAGTGAAAAGTGGTTTTCCCCCTTGTTCAACGGAAATGCGTCAGGCGGCAGTGGAATGTGCAGTCTTCAATGCACGAGGTAGCAATGTAACAGCAACCAGTCTATGGACCCAAAGGTGGTAGTTGGATGAAAAGAAAGACACACCGGCTTTCGTATGGCAAGTACAGCAAGAACCCTACCCAATCACATTGACAAGATCCTACCGTGAGGACTTGGCACGTGACACGAACGAAAACCTCCAATTTTTCCAACGTGTTAGGACTTGGTGCGACAACCAGTTTTATGTCCCCTTAAACATCGCTATTACCAACAAGTCGGCCAAAACTGGTTGAAATAGGCCAGATCTGGCTGGTTCGCACTGAAGACGGCCAAAAATGGTAGAAGAGCACTGGAATCGTGCCGGTTCAGAATATGAACTGGCGGAAGGTGAAATGGTGTAGCCAAGCGAGAGAAACCCACTGAATTTTTTTTAATTTTGTCGTCGAAAATGAATCTATCACTGGTGGCGGTCGAAAAAGATGACGACATGAAAATTCGGCGAATATTTCTAAAAAATTGCCGTTGGAAGAGACGCACATCGTAGTGGCATCGGAAACCGTGAGGTAAAACCCAAAATTGCCAGGGATTGAAAATTCTGCAATGAACCCGTCGGTAGTTATGAACCGACGTCAGAGATTCGAGGGAATGACCTGTCTAGGAAATAAACTCGTGCTAGAAAATTGTGAATCCATGACAAAAAGGAACAGTTCTACAGGCCAAAAAGAAATGATTTGCAGACAAACTGCAGCTTGTCGTGCTCTTCAAAACATGGATCATAGTGCTTCCATCGTAGAGCGCATAACCTTCATGCTAATTCTTGCAACGTGAGTTGGGACAGATCTTGACGGATCCTAGTTTCTCACAACTCGATGACCGCTTTATGAATAGAGACTTCGAGCCCATGATCGATGAAATCATAATGTGATGAATGCAACTGAATGGTCAGGTCTGTAGATTGGGACTGTAGATTATGTTGGCAACAGGTTCGTGGCAGCTAAAATCAAACCGCCTATCAGGGACTACAAACTTGCTGAAGAAACAACAGTGTACGCAGTAAAGTGGCAACAAGACTTAGCTTCAACCAGAACAAATGATGGGGTCAGAAATAACCCAAAACCACCACCAAATCAACCGCTCTGATACCAATCTGATGTGGTATTAGCCAAGCTACCAAATTATTTTATTTACAGGCTTAAATAGCCAACTAAAACAAAGAAAGTTGACAGGAGAAGATAAGAATTTGCTGACAAATAAAAACAAGAAATGTTGGCAACTGCCGACATGACGAAGCTGCCAAAATTTCGGCAATTACAAGACTTTAGGAAAAATAATTAAATATTAAACCTAAAGTCTATTAAACCTCATCACTTAACCTCACATGCAAAGACTATATTCACCTGGTGACTCCATTGAATTAAGAATCCAATGAAATTGATGACTTTGCTAGACAAAAAAACTAGAATCAAATGGTAAAAATACCAAAAATCCTAGATAGTTAACTAAAAACAAATCAAATGGCTCCATGAGCATATTAATATAAGTCTTAGAGCCATGTTTGTGAAAATTTATTTGGCTTGGAACAATTTTGGACCACTTAATATCCTAGTTCTTCGTGAAACTCCATAAATTACATTAAAGATATTGTCCATTTATGATGGTAGTGGGAAAAATATTTATGAGCATTAACCATATGCTTCAACTTTGTCCACCTTTTGTAATATTATCTTTGAATATGTAATTGTGAGACTTCTTGTTTAAACTTTCCAAGGAAAAGTATTGTAGTAGCACAAATACTTAGAAGATACAATAATAAGGGCTTGGGCTAACCTAGTTAAACCCCTTATAATGGTATTTGATGATCCACGTGATCCCTTCTTGTTGCTCACTCAACTATCCTATATCCAAAGATATCCCTAAGAAATGTTCTTAGATTTTAATATTTTGTTTAGGAAACTCTAGAGCAAAATTACTTGGGAGGTATGACCATCACAAGGATAGGCCTATATGTATGATATTTGAGCTCTAGATCAAAAATTAGGCAAAAAAATCCAATAGTACAAAGAAAAGGTATTTTTGAAAGTTTTCCAACTGACTATCATGGATGATAATATGCTCGTGTCAGTAGGAAAACTACCACCTAAAATATCTAGCCAAATACCCATGAGATTGATCAAGTAAATTTGTAGTATATGGTCTCGGCCATGTCATGCTTGTAGTTACTAATTCTTCTAGAAATAGACCCTCCTAGAAATATAATAGGAAATAACATGCCTACCACCATGATAAATGAACCTATAATCCAATGATTTTCTAATAGGCTTGCACAACAAAACATTAAAATAGAATATAGGGCATGTAATCAAGAATGTATCCTAGTAGAGGGTCAAGGGATGAATATGGAAGAGACGAATAAAACAAATCTCGACGAGGATAAAAGAATGATCCTAGTTTGAAGATCAAAATATTTGGTGGCTTGTGTAGCAAATTTGGATCCATGCATAGCACCAAAAAATAGCTCCATATTCTATCAAAAACACTCAGCATATCTTGGGCATGTCCTCTTCCCATTATATTTTCAAAATATTGATAACAGTCCATGTGGAAGGAAAAGAGATGGAGAAAAGGAAAATGATAAGCCAAATATAATGCAAGAAACACTAGGAAAATTGAATGGACCTTCATGGCAACATAAGCTAAATTCAAAACCATGGGACAAGAACCAACAAAGTAAGGAAGCCTACCAGAAGCTATATGTTTTGAAAATGACTAAATAATAGAGAATAGGAACAACTCAACAATACAAAAAAAAAGTTCAAAAAAATATCCTTAAAGATAAAGTACAATATTGTTGAAGAAACCAAATAGCTAAGAAAATAATTTTTGATCTCAAAAAATGTGGACCTAGTTGAAGCTACTCTAATATTATTAGAAACTATAAAAGCTACTTGTCGATATCATCATTTGACATCTAAATGATTATCACTTGTGTGGCACAAAATTTAACCTCCATTGTTCTATTTGTCCTTGTGTCTAGAATATTGGATTCTACATAATTATATGATAGACTCAACAAGAAAAGTCATAATTATAGCTTAAATAGTTTGTGGTGCTAGTGAATTAAATTATTCTTGGCTAGACTCTCAAATGTTTCTTTATAGGGGTATTCAAATCCAGACAACTAGCATCATAGAAAAGGTTCCAATCCTATTGCATAAATGCTCAAATTTTGTAGTAACACATGATGTAATGGTTGTTGATCTGTCACAATAATTTAGAATATGTTTGGCTAAGGAAGTTTTGGAGAAAATAGGTGGTTACCCAGATTTGGATTATAGTTACAGTGCAATATTATGGGTCAAAAATATTTTTAATATTCTTAGCTAAAAGTTCAAGCCATATCATATCAAGAGGCATGAAGAGAAATAGGAAGGAATACCAAAATAAATTCTCAAAGATATAAAAATGGAGATATTTGCTTTACCCAAGCAAGAAGGCAAAATCATCTATATTGTGAATAGTCACTATCCTAAGATGAGGATCTGGTCAAATTGGAGAGATTGTCAAAATATATAAGTTAGGCACACCCAGGATTATGGTCTAAAAAGTCATATAAAGTAGCATATTTGGTAGGAAGGTCAAGGTTCATCACTTGATGATCTAAATATAGCAAAAACTTATTATACACTAGGCCCAAAGTGGACAAAAAAGGTACTTCTAGGAAACCTCTAGATGCATACTATTGATATGATCCATAAAAGAAAGACATCTAGAAAATTATAGTTAGCTGCACTAACTCTTGATGTTCTATGTTATATATTTATCAAAGTATAACTATCTCAATATCATATTATTATCAAGAGCAATCTGATACTAGCTTTATGCCTAAGAGGATGTACCAAAGAAGAAAGCTCAAATATGGCATAATATGGTTTGATCGCTATAGATTCTAGTGAATAAGCAAAGTTGATATAATGCCATGTGATAGAATGCCACAATTTTGCCTAAATAGTAGGCACATAAATAAAACTAATAATAGATAGGTGGAACTAAATAAAGGCATCTTATCACACAAAGCAATTTTTTTAAAAGAGGACTAGGTAAGATCACATGCATTATACTTCAAATATTGGTGTACACTATGTGAAGTATTAAGAGGATACATAGAATAAGTATTGTCCTAAAAAAGGAAAGAGTATAGTTACCAATAAAAAGGTAAGTTTGATCTCTTGAATCTTATAAAAGGTTCTCTTTTATCATAGTGATATACCACCCTTAGCTCCTACTAGGTTATGTAGTAGGCAAAAAGGATGGTAATGACATTTCCTCCCTTATTATCACCCCCTTTTATTTTCCTACTCCTTTTTTATTAAAGAATATGAATCCTTAACAGATAAGTAAATTTAAAAGGTAGAAGGAAAAGGGAAAAGAGAGGGGTGATCTAGAGATATTCTAAGGTTGATTAGCAAAAAATAGTTGCAATATGGGGCAAGTTTTCTAGGTTTAGCCTAAAAGGGCATGGCATTGAAGCATGTGTTTTGAAATAATTTTAGGATGTATCCTTTTGTATCCTTATCTCATTGTTGTGGGCATGAAAGTTAAGTTGTATTATTACATGGAAATCTAGTAATTCACATATTCATATAATATCTCTTTCATCCCATTTTGTTTAATTATTTATCCATAATTTTTTTATCATCATTAAGTTACCTCTTTTCCTCTTCTACCATTCTTAAATCTATATCCCAATGGAAAATTTGATCTAGCCTTTCATTCACAAATAAATATAGTCATCTTAAGTAGCTATAAAAGTGTGTGGAAATAAATCTCTTAGTACTAATCCCAAAGGTCATAATAAAATTAGGAACATCTAGTAAAATGTGATGATACAAAATGCTTTGAAATGTGTAACCTAAATACATGTGGCACTTAGTAATGAATTTTGAAGATATAGACATCATAGGACTATAAAATAATTATAGGGTTACCTAATGCATGACTTATTATATGAGTATCCATGCAAAGAATTGAAGTAGCACCTGTTTCTAGACCACTCAATAATATTGAAGAACATTATCTGCATCTCTTCATAAGGAATAAGACAATGGGGGAGAAAATTATTGAAGGCATGCAATATTTATCTATGGCAGGTTACACAAGAGAAAATTCACCTAAAGCTATAATTTTTAGTTGTACCAGAATATGCTCATGGAATTATTAGTTATGAAGGAGGTTTTTGCTCTGAGGTATCTCTATTTTCTTTGCTCTCTCTTTACCTATCAATATTTCCTCCCTATTTCTATATATATTTCTTATGTTTATTTGTGTCATCCACCTCAATAAATAGATTCTTACCCTATATGCATGAGTATCTCACCACTATCACCAACATCTATATGTTCTAGCACCCTTACCTTTCTTGCTTTGTGTAGCACCTGCCCCATATAAAATAGCCTTCATCATTCCAATCATCTACCCTCACCCTTCCCCTTCTCTACATCGATTCCCTTCCTTACTCTAAAACTATTTTATTTTTAAGAACCATAATCCTTGCTCATTCCCATAACCCTCACCCTAAATAAACTTATCTTCTAGCTCCATTTCCTTTCAAATTCTATGTTATCTCATACATAAGGCATATTAGGTTCTCCATTTTGCAAGAAAAAATCCCTATAAGTCACCAATAATGTAGGTAAATTTCTTTACCTACATCCACTATGTGGTATTGTTTAAGCCATGTACTTATTTTTCCAAGGCAATGGCATAGCAAGTGGAATGCAACAACTTAAGGGAAAATATTTTTAACATTGAATGAAGTCCCTATGGCTAATGCAAAAAATAAAGAATGGTACAAAGCTAGCAGGATGATTATAGAGAAACACTAAAATTATAAAGGTATGGATGGATGTAAAGTGGAGAAAGAAAGGTAGCAAAGTAGCAAGCAAGAGCTTTTCAGATAGTAAAACAACATCAAGGCAATTAAATCTAACAAGACAAAACAATAAACATAAATTTTGGTTAAGTAATAAATCTATCGAGACATTTAGCATTGTTTATGTCAACAAAGGCATAATAAAAATCCAACATCCAACATTCTTCAAAATAAAATACTAATGAAGCATGTCAAATCTTGATTTCCAACATCCGATGCCTTGCATTTAAGCAAAATTAAAGCCAAAAATGAAAGAAAATAGAGATACAATGATGCTAACATCATCAAGGTGACATTAAAAATTTAGCATGGTTTGAAAGAAGGGTCCAAATATTTGAAGTCATCCAATGTCATACTCTACAATATTTTCAAAGGTAATAAAATTTAGAGGTGATGATGTCATCATCAAAAGCTTCAGTGCCTATCAAACCAAAATGAAAGTCAAATGCAAAATAAATCTAAGGCAAGAGACTTGAAAATAAAATCAATAAGAATCAAGCAAAGAAACTAGGCATCCAACATTGTGTATAGGAAAATATGGTTGTCATATTATTCAAGCAATGACATCAACAAGAGAAGAAGATTTTTGACATGTAGCATTAAGAAATGCTAGAAGAAGCAACAGTTAGCCGAGATAAAAATTTTGGCATTAAGCAATATGCTCTCATGCCTCTATATTTTGCATAAAGGCTTTAGACATGTCCTAGTTAGTAGTTTAATGTGTGTTAACTAGTTTCCAAATATCATTGTTGTTAGAGTATCTCAATGGACAAAACCTCCTCCATCACACACCTACCTCTACTCAATTGTCTAAGAATAATAGAAAGGAGTGGATCTTAGTCAAACTATTATAATCCAATGATGCATAATTCAAGTTAGCTACACAAAATAAATTCTTGTTGTACGTGTCATCAAGGCATGATTAAAATAATCAAGCATAGTTCACTTGAATGTGACAACAAATCCCTATGCATGTTCTGACAGATCTACAGTATACCCTGAAGGCAATCATGATAAGATAATTGGATGTGTTGTAAATCTATATATACTTGAATGTAAACCATTCAAATGGTCGATGCTTTAGCATTTACAATTGCATGACTATATTATGATGTTATACACCTTTTGAATGAAGATTTGATTGTTGTCTGGACTCTTTCTCAACTTTTTGCAAAACATGTATTTATACCAACTAAGTGATTATGCTTTTTGTTAAATCTATGAATGGTTAATTTTGTTATATTTATTTTTTCTTTCTAGATTTCTCCCTAGATTTCTTGTTCATTAGTTCTTAGAATGCTTGATAATGCTTAGTATTTTTTATGACTAAATGTTTATTCAAAAGGAAATAAAGTTTATTTTTTAGGTAATATACTTTAGTTTAGATTGTGAGAATCTCATGCACTATGTCTCTTGATGTTGCTAAATCCACACCACTTTTATATTATATTCTAACTTATTTGCATCCCTTACTTTAGCCTGCAACCTCATTTTAGTTAGTTTGGCTAGGACCATAGGATTTGTTCTATTTAGAAGGTTGACTCATATATCCCTATTTATTAGCCATCTAATATTGGTTGAGGTAATGAAGGCACAACTCATCCACTTAGGCATATTTTGAAACAAGAATGCTCATGATGAACCTAGGTTTTATTCATATCCCTTATGTTTTATCTTCTCTTCATTGCAATTTTTTTGAAATAACTGTCTATTCAGTATTGTCTGACTAGCTAGAAGGCATGGCAACTTGGTCAAGTGAGCATTGGATTTTGGATGTGGGTGAAGAGGGCCCAATTTCAAAAATTGCACCTACATTTTTGTGACAAGCAATTCTCTCATTAATTATGCTATATAATGTTCTTTAAGGAGACATAGAAATGTCTACCTGGATATGATGGTTTCCATGTTAATCATCTTGAGTAAATCAGGTTAAATATGTTAAGAGTTTAAGCCCTTTTAAATATAAGGTTGTATTGAATTTTTTATCTTCACTAAGGTTTTCATTCATCCTTATAGGGAGAGGCACCTTTCAAGTTGCCAATGTATGCATTGGCACCTTGGTTAGTGCAATGGGGTCCCTATAGACTAAATTTTGATTCCCTTCAAGAAATATTTTACCGTTTCACTAATGTGCCAATTGGAATGGTCATATCATATACCACATATTAACATATTTTAACATATATATACTTCTTCAACCAATAGAACTCTAGTCTATGTTAAACAATCCATTCAAGGATGACTGGGTGGTGTATATTAAAAGGGAGGCACCAACAAATGAAGACTTATTAAGTGTAGATTGAGATTGGAAATAACATTTCTAAGGTCTATGAGATTAATTTTTTAATTTTTTGAGGGTTTTTAGGGAAAATATTTTGGAAGCCATAACGTTTGCATGTGGATGAGTTTTGAACTCTAAATTGCAAGATGTTTTGATCTCTTTCCATTGATGATATTAGTTGAAGGATCCATTAGAGTGTTGGAAACCAAATTATGCATGGTATTTCTCAACATATTGTGCCCTACTTCAAAAGGAAAAAATCATAATTTGTTATACAATTAGAATCTTTGGTCTATGTTTATAGGAGATTCAATTATATTTGTAAAATTTTAATATTTATTGAGCCTTTCTAAAGGCATATACAAAAGGTATTTGGAATATGTTGTAATCACTCTTTATTCCTTTGGGTTATTGAATCATATTATGCATAAAGATCTAATCCATCATCATCTCTTCTTTCTTTCATTCTTTATCTAGGTGCTCTTGGAATTTTATAATGACCCTGTCTATTTCTTTCTTTCATCAAATTTTTACACTTTTGTATAATATTTGAGTGGAAGGATTGATTATGTTCATTTCTATAAATAAGAATGAATTCTAACATATACTATAAAAAATTGACTATTATGTATTTTTGAGGAAATAATTATAGTTAGTATAAATAATTAATTGATTTCTTAAAGTGAAGACCACATTAAATTAGTGGTTGAAGGCCTCATTAGGAATTATAGAGGTCAGGTAGTGGCTGCATATGCTGAGGATATAGGAATTACCACAAATCACCAAGTTGAATAAAGGGAAATACCTACAGACCTTCGAATTGCAATGAATTTGGGTTTTAGGAGAATTGTTCTTGAGGGGGATTCTAAAAATATTATAAATTCTCTTCAAAAATAGGAGTTAAATAATTCTAGAATTTTCCAAATAATTACATATGTGAGGACTATTTTGGGAATCCTAGAATGAAGTCAAGTTAAACATATTTATATAGAGGAAAACAAAGTTGTCAATAAAATGATGAATATGGCAGTTAAATATGAGAATTTCAAGGTCTGGTCATATGCCCCCATGGAGTTGGAAGAGATTATAAGAATTGATAATGAAGCTAGCAGATAAAGAGGGTAGAGAAAAATAAAATACTTATTGGTATCATGTCATGAAGGATTTGAACACACTAAATTACATTATTGTCATCAATTTCTTTATTAGTTATGTAAAGCATTGAGCACTGCATTAGCCACATTAAAATAGAAGGATAGTGGGAGGAATATTATTTTAGCTTCTCCATCAACATGTTTAGCCTAGTTTTGTTTGTTTTACTAAGATAGGGCTATCTTGCATTTGTATGATATTCTCTTGTTTTTTTCTTTTACATATTTTGAGCTTTGTGTAAAGGATCGGGGCCCTTCAACCCCCATTTTTTATCAATACCAAAAAAAAATACCACATTAAATTTAAATTAATGAACGTAGTATCTTGAATATTACCTTCTAATTGGTATAATTAATTAGATAGGAAAGGAAAAGAAAATGAATTTTGTAAGCCAAGGAACTACATTGCAAAATATTCAAATTTATAAAATTGGCAAAAATTTGGTGAAATACCAGAGATGTGACTTGTCTCAATGAAGTGATTCACTCTGAGAGAAGTGATTCATTCCAAGAAGAGTTTTTTGCTCCAAACATGGATTCTAAAATAATTTTGCTAAATATGCCCTCAAGTATTTACTTTTACTAGGATAATTGAGTAAGGAAGGCCACATGTCAAATTAGAAATAGGTAGGAGAATAATTTCATAGAATCATATATGTAACCACTAGGGAATATTGTCATATGTAACTATCAAGGAATATTGTCATATTATTATGCACTTCGTAACTCATGGAAGGTGAACCACCATATGGGTGATATTTTAAATCATGGAAGATGAACCATCACACTCTTGTACAAAAAGAGATGTGCCCCATTGTAATAGGGAGATATGAACTATTTTTAAAGAAGTCTTGGTTCGTGGAGCTAGAAATCTTGTGCAGTGACTTCCTTCTAGTAAGGAGAATTGTACGATATTTCCCTACCTCAAGGGTATTATAAATATCTATTTTATTATGTGGATTCATATTCTACAATCTATTTGTGGATGCATGTTGCTATTTTTGTAAATTTTTGAATGATTTATGGTTATGAGAAGAGAGGCTCATAACACATTCCCTCATCAAATGCTTCCCTGTTTTAATTGTTGGGAACCAAATATTTTTCCTTTGATTGGACATTGATGACAATAAACCTTTATTTAAGGGATTCAAGAGTCTTGACTAGGTCCTCCTCTATTTGAGCTTTGGCCATCACTACCTACTCCAAAAAAAAATTTACCAAAAGAACCTTCAAATTTATTATATATAATATATTTCCCTCTTGTCTCTTCAATTTCATAATATGCCTTATGATGATCATAACAATGATAATTACTACATCAAAAAGGCACCTTGATGTAGTCAAGATTTTTTAAATACATCCAATTTCTTGATATGAACTCCATGTTATCTATCAACCCTAAACTAAAATCTAGTTCCACTAAGATACGAGCTATTTTTCTATGGATACCATATAATTTTTCCATTTATACTCCAAGAAAAATGTCCAAGGAATTCCCAATTTCACTTAGCATTCTTTCATTTCAAAATTCAAGGGGTAAAGAGAGTAGGTTGACTAGGTAGGATGACTATTAATTTTCTTAGAGTATCGATCAAACCTAGGAGTCTATAATTTTAGATTTAAAATGTTGATCCCCCAATTCCATATTTCATTTTTTTATTATTGTAGCATCTTTTACCTTTTGGAATACAAACACCATCTAACCCTTTATCATCAAATGAAATGTAGAAGTATAGTTGAGAAACTCCAACTAGGTAGTCTTGATCCATTCTTGTTGAATTATTGGTTTCACGGAGTGGTCCATAAATCTTCCTACCAAAACCTTGTATTTTAGTGATAAAACTTGCTCTAATAGTAGATCCTCACCTGCAATCATTTGGACTAGTTCCTTTTGCAACTTTATATAATTTTTTTATTTTTATTTTTGTCTTAGTTTATTTATTTACCAATTTGTATGGACTACTTTATATAATGAAGTAAAAAATTTCTTCCTTAAAGAAAAAAATTGAGGCCTTCATATATTCCTTAGGCTCTTTACTATTGTCCACTACATATTTTTCATTCATCATTGACTTAGTTTTACTTTCATTGTTAATGATCAATGGCCAAAGCCTACATTAGTTAAGATTTTCTACCAAATTATTATTCAAAATATCCATCCTCCCATCACCTTATTTTCCCTATTGACCATATCCTAATCATAAGAGCCTCATTTGCTAAAAAAAAAGCAATTGTTATTTTTTTAAGATCTTGGTAGTCACCATCTATATCACTTTTATGATGATGACAATCCCATCCCTTACATTGTTTGTGGCCCTACCAATACCATGTCATCATATAGGATGTCCTTATTTGGCCGAACTTGCTTACTCTTCATCATTGAAAACTCTATTCAAATCTACAATTATATTATATTTTTGGATCTTTTGTCTTTCAATACAACCCTAGCTCACAATAAAACATAAAGATGATCCACAACCCATGCACCATATGTCTAGAGTTTTTTTTCATTACAACCCTGACTCATAGATGCATAGCCCATGTCATCATGGTTTTGGAGCTTTTAGTTTATACTACAACCCTAGCTCATAGATATTGAAGCTTTTGTTCTTCATTGTAACCCTAGCTAATAGATGTTGCAACAAATATATGCATTGTAGCCCTAGTGCATAGATTTTGAAACATGTCTATGTTTTACATTATAATAAAGAGATGATCCATAGTATGTGTCATCATGTTTATGGAGCTTATGTTCTCCATTGTAACCCTAGCTCATATATTTTGCAACTCATGCCACTATATTTCTAAATTCTCTATTCTACACTTCAATAGTAGCTCATAAATGTTATAGCTCATGCATGTTTTATATTGTATGTCATCATTTTTATGGAATGTTTTCTCCATTGCAACCCTAGCTTATATATTTTTTAACTCATGCCACTGTATTTCTAAATATTTTATTCTACACCTAAACCTTAGCTTGTATATGTTGTAGCCCATGCATGTTTTACAATATAACATATAGATTATCCATAATTTGTGTTATCATGATGCTAGAGCTTTTGTTCCCCACTAAAATTCTTAGATTATATATACCAAAACTTTTTCATGGTTCTACAATGTAACACAATAATGAGTTCCAACACATACCACTATGTTTCTAGAGATTCTATTCTTCACTACAACCCTAGCTCATAGATTTCACAACCTTTGTTCCCATGGTTTTAGAGATTTTATTTTCCATTGTATCCCTAGGTTGTATATTTTGCTCATGCCATCATGTTTTAAAAGATTCTATTATTCACTACAACCCTAGCACATAGATGCTATAGGTCATGCCATAATGTTTTTGGACTTATATTTTTCACTCAAATCCTAGCTCATAGATATTGCAACCTTACAACCCTAGCTCATAGATATCGTAACCTTACATCCCTAGCTCATAGATGTCACAACCTTACAATCCTATCTAATATATTCCACAACCCATGCCATCTATGCCATGAATATTAAATTTAACAATTATAGCTAGAAAGGATGGTAAAATATCTCAAATTCTAAAATTATTTATAATACTTGTTAACTAATAAATTACAATAACCTTTTCATATCTATATCTATGATAGTAAGTTGCAGGACTGCCCAAACTGTCAAACTTTTTTTGGCCATATCTCACTCATCCGGACTCGGATTGAGCTAAAATTTTGAGGGTAGATGCCTGAAAAACCCTAGAATGTCTCCACAAATTTTCATATCATTTGGAGCAACACAGATCCTAGCACATCCCTATGTGTGAATGATATATTTGGCAAGCGACTATGCGAGGGTTTCATCTGGGTTGAGTGCAAGCAGCTCTAGAGGTTGGTTTTTAGGGCCTTCGGGCCCTAGCGACCAATATTTTTATGGTTTATGCTCAATATTTTAGAAAGAAATGTTGCAGGGGATACAATATGGGTTAGAAATTTGTCTTTCAACAGATCATACTATGAACTTGAGTGACAACGACTTCCAATTTGCTACACAAAAGAAAAGTGAAAACCATACCTTTCCATGGCATCTAGGGCAAGGATTAAAGAGATCACGAAACAATTTTCAAGTAGTTGATCAAAAAATGGCTCATATCTCAAGTGAATATGGTGCTAAGGTGCACCCACAAAATAATTCTATTGTGAAAACCCCTGTCAAGGGTAAGAATTTCAAAGACTCAGTCCCAAAAATGAATTTTAGGGATGCCCTTCATGGTGGACAGCCTCAGCCCAATGCTAATATCAATATTAGGGCTTCCCATAAACCTCTAAGAATGCCTAAGATTGATCCCAGGAAAATAGAGTCAGGATGTCTTAAAGCAACTGATGGAACTCCTATTGTTAAGCTTGATATGGGTAACATTCAGATTGGCATTGAAGATTTGGAAAAAAGAGGACTAATTTGTCGGTTCGTGGGTTTTCATCTAAGTCTATCTACTTTCAAAGTATGGGCTACAAAAAGCTGGAAAACTAAAGGTGAGTTACAAATCTCTATTTATCCAAATGGTTATTTTCTTGTTTTATTTGCTAATAATGAAGATAGAGAGAAAACTTTTCAAGGGGGTCCTTGGTTTTTTGGAAGGTCGAGGCTTTTCATGAAGCCTTGGCATACTAAATTTAAAGCCAAAGAAGAGATGCCTTCTATAGCTCCCATGTGGGTTAGACTCTTTGGCCTCCCTATTGAATTTTGGAATCCTACTATTTTTTCTTCAATTGGAAACTCTTTAGGAACTTTTATGATGACTGCTGATTGTACTCAAAATTTTGAACATATTATTTATGCTCGGATTTGTGTTTTAATGGATTTTGACAAACCCCTACCTAAAAAGATCACATTACAATTTGGGGAAGACACTTGGGAGCAAGTAGTGGACTATGAGAACATTCCTTTTCATTGTAGAATTTGCCATGAATATGGTCATTTGGCCGGTGCTTGCCCAAATAAAATTCTTGATCAAAAGAAAGAAGATATAAACTCAGCAGGTTTCCAAATACCTAAGAAGAAGAACACTCGGAAAAAACCAGTTATGAAGGATCAATCAAAGTCATCTCGCTAATATGTTTGAAATCCTTTCCACAAATGATGTCCCAAGTGAGGAAGAGGAAATAATGGAAACTAAAATCTTAGAAACACAATTTAAATATGAAGGGAAGAACTCAGAGACAAACCAACAAATCAAAGGTTTTCAACAGAAAAAAAGGAGAAAATTTACACAAGAAAAATAATATTTCAAATGTCAAAACTTCAAATAATGCAGGTCCCAATATAGACTCCGTTGAACCATCTAGTAAAATTTTGGTTGTGTACGAGCATTCTTCAAGGTTAGAAGCCATCTCAGATTCAATTGGAATAAGTCAAGAAATAGGGAAAAAAAATTGAAGATGGATTCTAATCAAAAAGTAGGTCGCAAGACCAATCAATATCATATGGTAAAAGAAGGTGAAAAGCTTGTAGAGGAAGGTAATATTAATGCCCTTCCCAAATTTTTTAGCCCTGGTATTAATGAAGATCATCACTTGGAATATTAGAGGACTCAAAGGGAGTCTTTCAAAACAAAATGAAATTAGAAGAATGATTCGGATAAATCATCCACATCTTGTTTTCCTTCAAGAAACAAAGATGTCAATGGAGGATATGGACTTAATTGCCGATAAAATTTGGCCAGCTTGAAAAGTGGTTTCCCTCAGTTCCCAAGGGACTTCGGGTGGCATTGCTTGTCTTTGGGACCCAAAAGAGGTAGTTATTCACCATATGGTTGGCAGTTGGGGTTTGTTGGCTATAGCTATTCAAAGTAGACATTCCAACCAGATTATGCTCTGCATTACTATTTATGCTCCGACTTCTTTGGAGGAAAAAAGAAGATAGTGGAAGGATATTACTCATATTATCTCTCATTTTCCTAAATCTTGGATCTTGATCGAAGGATATTTCAATACCATCCTCTCTCTGGATGAGAAAAGGGGGGAAATAGAAATTTGGACAAAAGCATTGACCTCATGAGCGAATATATTGCAAACCTCCATCTTGTGGATATCCAACCTGATAATGGCCTTATGACTTGGTCTAACAGAAGGCAAGGCTTAGCTTGTATAATGGAGAGATTGGATAGGTTTTTGCTCTCTGAAAATTTCTTAATCCATGGTCACATTCCTAAAGTGAAGACTCTTAATAATGTTGGTTCGGATCATTGGCCAGTCATGGTGGAAATGTGGAAAACCAATGTGAGTTTCTCTCCTTTTCGTTTTCAATTAATGTGGCTTAGAGACATTTCCTTCGGACCTCGTGTGCAACAATGGTGGAAGGAAGGTAAACCTAGGCATGGGACTAAGATGTTCTATTTTTCCAAAATACTGCAATACATTAAATCCAAAATCAAGACTTGGAACTGGAAAGAGTTTGGGGATGTTCATAAAAAAAAAAATGAAGTTATTGCTCATCTTGAAAATTTGAATAAGAAAATCCATTTAGATGGCCTCACAGAGAAGAGAAGTGCGGATGAAATTAAACTCACAACTCAGTTAGAGGAATGGGAAAAAAGAGAAGAAATCTTATGGAAGCAAAAATCTAGAATTCAATGGCTCAAAGAAGGAGATCGAAACACAAATTTCTTCCACAAATCTCTTCTAGCTCGAAGATCTCACAACTTTATTTCTTCCTTAAAATCAGATTCTGGAGATGTTGTTTATACTTGGGATGGCATGAACTCTATTGTTGTTGATTACTTTTCCAATATTTTTGCTGCTACTCCTCTTGACTCAGCTTCACAACAAAATGTTCTTCAAGCAATCCCTTCTCTTATCACTTCTAAGGAGAACTCTATTTTGACTTGCTCCTGTTACTATCAATGAGCTTCAACAAGTAGTTTTTAAAATGCAAAAATGGAAAACCCCAGGTCTTGATGGTTTTCCTATTGAGTTCTACCAAGAGTTCTGGGATATCCTTCATGTTGATTTATTAGAGGTGGTGGAAGAAGCCAAGAAAGCCAAAGAAATTTTGAAGGTTATCAATAAAACTTATATTACTCTTGTTCCAAAATCTCAAGAGGTTGATCATATCTCAGCTTTTAGACCTATTGCTTTATGTAATGTTCTTCTCAAAATCATTACTAAAATCATGGCAAAAAGGTTGAAGCCTCTTTTGCATAAGATTATTTCCCAGAGCAAGGGGGTTATGTGGAAGGACGTCAAATAGTAGATGAGATAGTTCTTTCTTAGGAAGCCATCCATTCCATGGATATGCAAAATTCTCCTTCCATGTTCATTCGGTTAGACTTATCCAAAGCTTATGACAGAGTGGATTGGCACTTCCTTATCAAAGTTTTGAGGCAATTTGGTTTCTCTAAGGATTGGATGGATTGGATTATGGGATGTATCTCTTTAGTTTCCTACTTAGTTCTTATCAATGGCAGGCCTTCTCAGTATTTCCCATCTTCCAGAGGTATTAGGCAAGGTGACCCGCTATCCCCTTATTTATTCATCATTCTTGCTAAATGCTTGGGTAGGACTATAACCAAAAAGAGGGAAAACAAAACCCTTGAGGGAGTTACCATTGCTCATGGAGCTAGACCTATCTCTCATCTTCAATTTGTGGATGACTCTACTCTTTTAGGTAAAGCTACAGTTAAGGAAGCTTCTAATATTAAGCAAATCATTAGCTATTTTTCTAAGGCTACTGGGCAGTTGATCAATGAAGACAAATCTAAAGTTATTTTCTTTCACTGCTTTGCTAGACAAGAATCCATGGTCTTGGATAAATTAAGATATAAGAAGACCTCTCTTCCAATCACTTATTTAGGTATTCCCATAAATATTCAAAGGCAGAAAAATAAATATTGGAATTGGTTGTTGGACAAAGTCAAGAAGAAAATTGGAAAGTGGACCAACAAGTGGCTTTCTTCCGGGGGTAGAATCACCTTGGTAAAATCAGTCCTTCAAGCTATTCCTATTTATGTTTCTTCCATTTTGAATATCCCAAAGGTTGTTCTTCGAGAATTGGATCAAATCAGTCATCGTTTCCTTTGGAGTGGTACTAAGGAGAAAAGAAAATGGGCCTTGGTGAAATGGGATACTTTATGTCTTCCTAAGAGTGAAGGGGGGTTAGGATTCCGGTCTTCAATTAATAACAACAAAGCTTTAGCTGCTAAATTATATTGGAGGATGTTGCATAACCCCAATGCTCTTTGGGCCAATAATATCCATGCTAAATATGCTGAGAACAAAAGTCCTGAAGACCTTGTTCGCTATCAACTTCCTACCAAAGGTTCTCCCATTTTAGCAGTTCTTAAGACTGGTGAGGATTTGATAAAGAAAAAATTATTTTGGATCATTCATAATGGTCAACATGCAAATTTTTGGACAGATTCTTGGGATGGTCACAAGCCTTTGATAACTCAGTTTCTCGATTGGAGGCCTTGGATGGAGGAGCTTCACTGAGCTAATTGGATAAAGGTGGCTAATTACTATCGGTACCATACTGGTAATTCAAAGGTTGGTAGATATTGGATCCCTATTGAGGACTGGCCTATTCAAATCCCGGAAAGGCAAAGACAAGATATCCAAGGCATCCTTCATATGAGATCCCTCTCTTGGTCCCATGAAAAAGATTGTTTTGGATGGAACAACACTACTAAGGGTGAGTATTCAGTTGCTCAAGGTTATTTGACCTTATGCCATAATAATCCCAACCATTCTTCTGACATATTTTCTCGATTGTGGGCTCAAAATCTCTGGCCTAAGGTGAGGTTCTTTAATTGGCTTTTATTGCATCGTAGGGTGCTTACTGGTGAGCAACTTATGAAGCATGGTTTTCATGGCCCTTTTAGATGTGAAATGTGTGAAGAGAATGTAGAAAATATCAACCATATTTTTATTGAGTGTACTTTAGCCTCTGAGATATGGAGGAGAATGGCCACTTTACTTGGCTTACAGTGGTCCAATTTTTTTACTTTTGAACAACTTTGGAGGGATTGGCCTAATCAAGAGGGTGTTGATCATTTTATTAGGCAGTTAGTTTGGATGGGTTCTACCATTCTTCTTTGGAATATTTGGAATGAAAGGAACAACCAAATTTTTAATCAAGATAGGAAGGATATTCACTATATTTGGCAAAATACCATAGCCAACTTAGTTGAATCAGTCCATCAACTCCTTAATCACCCCCAAAACTCCCACCAAATATGGGATCAAGTGATGCAAAGATTGAAGATTAAACCTTCTAAGGGCAACCAACTTAAAGGGAATGTGAGTATTAGTAAGATGGATAGGACTAGAAATTGGCAACCTCCTCCTAAGGATTTTGGAAAAGTCAATACTGATGGAGCCTCTAGAGGGAACCCTGGAAAAGCCAGTGTGGGAGGAATTGGTAGACTTTCAGATGGCTCCCTGGTTTTTACTTTTGCTGAGAATTTGGGTATTCTTTCCAATAACCTTGTTGAGGGGTATGGTATCCTCGGAGGCCTTCAGGAGGCTACTAAGGTTGGATGGGAAAAGGTGTTAGTTGAGTCTGACTCTCAACTTATGATTAATCTCTTGAAGACTCCTTCTAAGAATCATAAGGTGGATTGGAGAATAAAAAGAATTATTGAGAAGATTCAATTAATCCGGATGGGATTTTTGAAAGTTGATTACAATCATGTGGTCGGAGATCAAAACAAGAGTGTTGATGCTTTAGCTAATTGGGCTTTGGACAAAGGTGATCTTACTTGTTATGGCCACCCTCCTATATGGTGGGCTTCTCAAATTAGGGAAGCTCTTCTTTCTATCATTTCTTTGGATGGCTCCAGTTCTGAAGGTACCTAGTTTCTTCTTGTTTTTTTTTTTTTTTCTCTTTGGTTCATTCAGTTTTTTTTAGTTCCCTAGCTCATTCTATTCTTTATTTTGTTTCCTCTGTTGATTCTTGCCTTAATAGTCTTCTGGTCTAGATAGGTCATTGTTTTGTTCATTTTTTTTTCTTTTTTCTTTTTTGTTTAGTTTTTTAAGGTGGGTGGGTTCTTTTGTTTTGTTTTGTTTTTGTGTTCTTTGTGTTGTTTTTTGTTGTTCTTGTGTTTTTGTTGTTTTGTTTTTTTTTTTTTTTAATGTTTTTTGTTATTGTTCTTGTGTTTTTTTTGTTCTTGTTCTTGGGTTTCTCTTTGTTTGTGTTATTTCATGTTTTTATGTGTGAGTGTTTTCTATGTTTTTTGTTTTTGTTTATTGTCTTTTTTTGGTTGTTTTTATTTTTATTTTTATTTTATTTTTTAATTTTTTTAGGTTTTGGTTGTGTTTATTTTTCATGTTTTTTTTGGGTTATGTCTTTGTAGTGTTCTGTTGTTTTTGTCTTGTTTGTGTTTTGTTATGTGGTTCTTGAGTATGTCAAAGGTGGTAGGCTAGGTCCGAGTCCTGGGCATTTTTGGCAGAATGGATACCCCTGCCTCCTTCGGTCTTACCCGAAAGTGGCATCCCTTTTGGGATGTTTTCCACAATATATATATATATATATATATATATATATATATATATATATATGATGGTAAAAATGAATTTAAAATTAATAAAATAATATTATAATAAAAATAAAAAGAAAATTATATGCTAACATATCATCTTATAGATACATTAATTTTTTATAGACCTATTAACCCTTTCACCTCTTTCATAAAAAAATATGGTAAGTAGTTTATTTTTAAGCCTAAAACTATTTGACACTTAATTATCACATATGTTTCCCATATTTAAATCAGTGGTTGACTTTCACGCTAAGCCTAAATAAATTTGACACCGAAGTTTCCTATTTTTAAATCAAAGATGCAAAAAAATTAAATCAAAATTAAATATATATTAATTATTTGTGTACCTATTATCTCTTTAACCTCTTTCATAAATAAAATGGTAATAAATCTAATTTCATGCTAACTCGCCCCAAAAAATTGATACCTGAGCTCCCCATTATTAAATTAGAGACAAAAAAAGTATATAAAAAAAAGCAAAAAACATTGAAGCAAATTTGAAATATATATTAATTATTTACAAACCTATTATCCTTTTAACCTCTTTCATAAATAAAATGGTAAGCAATCGAATTTCATGCTAAGACCAAAAACATGACAACTAAGATCCCCATAATTAAATCAAAGACCCAAACAATGTATGTAAAAAAGCGAATTTGAAATATATCTTAAAAAATTTCTTCATGCACCTATTACTTGTTATGCCAAATATGTTAGTATAAATACATGAATGGGCTAAGGAAAATCATTATTGTACCTCCACATCTCAGTTTGTCTTAGTAGCTCTTATATCCTTGCATTCCTTTTGTAGGAGTGCATTGCATGGTATAATATATACTTGTGAGAACAATGGAAAATTTAGTAGATATATAAGGCTAAAGCCCTTGTAGTGGTTCTTACCTCAATCCTTGGTGGGTATGTCATATGTTGGGGGTTTACCAAGAGTGTATTAGGAATTCACTCTAAATCCTATTTTTTGTGTGTATATTTGAAAACAACTAAATTTTTTCTTTTTAAAAGATAAACTAATTAATTGTAAAAACTATTTAACTAATATGTAACATACAACTTAATTTTTATGGAGCAACTAAGGACAATCCCTGCAGAGCAGGCACTGGTGGCATTGTGTGAGATCATAATGGGAATATGATGCTTGTGTTTTTTGAATATTTGAGAATAAGGATGAACAATGAAGCTGAATATAGAGCTATGTGGAGAGGCCTTCAAATGACTCAAGACTTAGAAGGCAATTTGATCATAGAAGGAGACTCTATGCATGTTATAAATCTCCTCAATAATTGGAAAACACCTCCTTGGAGGATTAAAACAATTTTTGAAGATGCTAGGATCCTTTTCCAGGGAAGACAGGACAGAAAAGCCCAACATGTCTTTTGGGAAGCTAACAAAATTGCTGATAAGCTGGCCAATTTGGGTGTCGATGGTGACAGACTTTTCAAATGGGAACACGGTGTCCCGAGTGAAGTATAGGAGCTTATTCAACAAGAATGCCAAGAATGATAGTCAAATTTACCAATAGGGAAGGCACTAGAAGTTCAAAGGCTAGGAGTATTCCCATTTATTTTTTGAATTGGACTCACAATAAAAATTATCTGAGCTGTTAGTCTTCATGGATGCTGCTTGGAAATACCACAAAAACTAATGGGGACAATCACATATCAGATAACATGGCTCCTAGTCATCTTAGTAATTTGAGGTTGGTTGATAATCACAGGGAAGGAAAGAAAAGACAATATAAGACTTCAAACCAAAGCCACATGGACCACCAGATAGCCACCGCCATAAATCTAGTCAGCAGGTTCACTTCTCCAAGGCTGATTGGCCAAGATAGTATATGGTACCAAAGCATGTCATATACGAAAGAAATCAATTACCAAATAATTATTAAGAGTAACTATCAATACAGAGCTTGTGGGAGTTTTTTTTAGTACTCTGCTATGTGTGTCTATAGCTTTTTGTTTCTCCATTGTCTCAAGGAAGGGATCCGTGTCTATTTATTTTTTGTAATTATGGTGCATGTGTGTTTTCTCGGGGTATACCCAAACTATTGTATGGGAAGTTTCTTTTTGATAACATGGTATGTGCCTTACCGAATGTAATGGCTTTGGCGGTATGTAGATTTTACATATATAGGATCCTTAGTAAGGATATGTTCATCAACAACCCTGGGTTGATTTTTGTAAAAGGTTTTGGGTCAACCTGTAAAACCAGGTATTAATGCTATAGTATCTTATCTAGAAAAAAAAAATATGTAACATACAAAATATGTAGAATATAAAGTCTATTATAGAATGGTTATTTTCTTCGAATGATAACAATAAACATAAAGTTAAAATTTGCAATCGAATAGTAGCTACAAGATAAATAACCCTAGCTACAAGACTTTTTATCTTGCTTTGGAAGAATGGAAGATTCCTTTGGGGGGCTCACCTCACAAGGGACCTTATTGGGAATAACATAAAACCCACAAATTTTCAATATGCTTTTTTTTTTATGTATTGAAGGCCATCAATACAAATAAAATACAAGTGTTGTCTTGAAATATTATGTAAGAACTAGGCATGGGAAAGGAGAAAAGGGTAGAGAAAAAAAATAAAATGGATGTCTACCCCAAGAAGAAACAATTATAACATTGAAGATAGCTAAGAAACTAATAGCAAATGATAAAGTGTATAAGTCTACACATTCGCTTATATGCAATTTTATGGGACTCCAACCTTCCCCACGATTCTTTCACACATGGGCTAGGAAACACTAGGCTCCACAAGGTGAGTTGGAAATCCTAACATACCGAATGGATATTTTGTTGTAGATTTCATACCAATATCTAAAATGGATAGGGTATTTGAAGGAGGTTTGTAAAATATAGGCCCCATAGTATTATTCATGCAACCTTGGTGGTCAATGTTTGACCCCTAAATTGAGCCATTTGCAACTCCAATTTGGTTAAAACTATTTGCCTTCACTTTGGAATTTTGGAAAGAGGATATTCTAGAAAATATTGGAAACCTTATTGGAAAATATATAGGAAGCAAGTGAGAATTAGTGGAAGGAGGATTGGCTGCATATGCCAATATTTGTGTGGAAATGGACCTGGGAAAGCCACTCCCAATAAAAATTAACCTCAAAGGGGGAATTTATGCAGGTAGAAATTGTAATATGAATTAATTATATTCACATGTAGAGCATGCCATGAGTACGGACACCTAGTTAGATATTTTACCAAATTGGCCAAGGATGAGATACAAAAAATAGGTACGAGTTCAAGAAACAAACATCTATAGAAAGAAAGTGAAGCAAGATTCCAAATAATTACAATGAAAGAAGTCAAAAACAACACCTACGCAAGGAGGACCAATAAAAATGAGGGATGAAACACAAACCAACACTCAAAATAGAGGACCTTGTCCAAGAAATATGAGATCCTTATGTTAGATGATCGAATGGAAGGAGAATATTCACATAATATAAATCGAGCTAGGAACCTAGACAAACCTATAGAAGGAGAGTAACAAATCCCCCAATACATAGTAATGGTTTTTAAGTCTATAAATAAAAACAAAACATTTTTAGAAAATGTTTTTAGAAATTGATCATTAAAATATTTATTCTTAGGGAAAAACCCAATTCCTAGATCTATATAAAATTTATTTCATAATTAGATTTTTTTCTTTATAGTTTAACAAAATATACCTTCTTTAGATTTTTTCTTCTTTTACAAAAGGAATAATATATTTAAGATACTTTATTTTAACTATAAGGCACATTTTTAGGTTAAGCTAAAAATAATAAAGCTATAAAGGAATGGTTCATAGTTGCTTACATGTTTAAGCATTTCTAATTTCTCTTAATGTGGGATTGTCATAAACATGATTTACATTTTTAGGTTATGCTAAAAATAATAAAGCCACAAAGGAATGGTTAATAGATTGCTTACATGTTTAAGCATTCCTAATTCCTCCCAATATAGGACTGTCATAAAAATTATTTATATCTTGAGAATCAAGTCCTTTCATAATATATTTAGTTTTAGAGTGTGTCATTTATACATGTTTTTAGGTTAATCTAAAAATAATAAATCCATAAAGGAATGGTTAATAGTTTGCTTATATGTTTAACCATTCCTAATTACTTCCAATATAGGACTATCATAAACATGATTTATATCCCAAGAATCAATTTCTCTCCAAATATATTTGGTTTTAGAGTTTGTCATTTATTAGTGGAAATACATGAAGTCATTTAATAATAAATTATTTAATTCAACTATTTAGCATTGTAAACAATTTTATATGAGTATTATTAATATAAAACTATAATTAACTAACAAGCAAAATTAGGAAGAATAGTTAAATTACAAAATATCTTTATAAACAATTTCATAAATACTATTAATTTAAAACTACGAAATTAACTAATGAGTGTGGGTACTATTAATTTAAACATTTAAAACTATAAAATTAATTAATAATAAAATTAAGAAGAAGAAAACCTTAATGAACCGGATGAGGAAAAACTACTTTGCTAGGGTTTGATGAAGAAAAACTGCTCTACAGGGATGGCAACAACGTCTTGAGGAGGTCTAAAAAATTGGAGGAATATCGTGATGGCATCGGGTCCGACACAGAGAGTGCATGATCGTGATATTTTTTCATCTGAAAATGACTGAAAGGAATAGGATTTTACATTGCATGTCAAGAACCGCTTGTTAAATAACAATGGATGTTTGGAACGATGTGAAGCCAGGCCAGTTCTAGTGGTTCAACCAAACTCGATGGCGGAAGATGTGGAGTATCTAACCAAACATGCCTTTATTGGTAAATTTTTGGGTATCCAAATTTCTCTCCCATTTGTGGAGGCTTGGGTCATGAAGACTTGGAATCCTAAAGGCGATGTGGAGGTGATGTTGAGTGCGAAAAACTATTTTATGGTGGTTTTCTCTTGTATTGCAGATCATAACAAAGCATTTGAATGGGGTCCTTATTTATATAACCAAGTGGGACTCTTTCTTAAACCCTGGCATGTGGTTTTCAACCCATCATAGGAGCAGTCGTTGTGGGTTCCCGTATGGGTATGGCTTCCATGGCTCACATTGAAATTTTGGAGAATTGATATCTTGCATAAGATTGCTCTTCTTCTTGGGAAGCCGATTGGACTGTCACAACAGACAATGGATACAAATGTAATATCTGTTGCTCGTATTTGTGTTGAAATTGACTTAAACAATCCTATTCCAAATTCTATTGAAATACAATTTGGATCAACTACATGGGTTCAAAAACTTGAGTATGAAGCTCTTCCATTTTGTTGTCGAATTTGCCGTGAATATGGCCACTTGTAAGAAAATGCCCTAGTTTTGTCTCACTTGTGGCTTCAAATCCTGGGTTGTCTCGATTTGGACAAAGTTTGGATAAAGGAAAAGCCCCGATAAAGGAAGGGGAATGGGATAAGGAAGGTTTTGTTTTGATAAAAGCCCAAAATAGAGGACAAAGGGCAAACAAAGACCTTAAGGATAGCTAGCCAAATGCTCTACTCAATCATTTTGAAATATTATATGATCTTGATCAGTGCATGGAGATACCTGAAACGTCGCTACCTAATGCAAATATAACAAGGTCGAATCATATGTCTCTTCTTGAGGGGGAACTTAAGGAATCAGATCTAGGGGGTTTAAATGAAGAACAAAGGGCTTTGGATATGAGTATATGGGACATGGTTGGGTCTAGCCCTATAAGGGAAACTATTTTAGAAAGTGGTACAGATTTAATTATGCCTTATCCTACTCAGGCATTGATGCAGTCATCCTTGGACTATAAAACTCGTACGATGTTGGGATTGTAGCAAAAAATAATTAAAAAGAGTTTTTTCGGATAAGAATATGAAGGTGGGTCGGAAGAAGGACCAGGATAAAATTAAGATAATGGAGGAGACTTTGGTGGAGTCAGGATTGGTGAGAACATTGGACTTCCATTTTTATAACCCCCAAAAATTATTATCCTCTCATGGAATGTAAGAGGGTTGAATAGCATCCCCAAACAAAAAGTTGTTCGTGATTTGGTCTGTGTGCATTCTCTGGATGTGGTGTTTATTTAGGAGACTAAATTGGATATTGATAGCATGTTCAATATTGCTCCCAATTTGTGGAGAATGGGGTAATGCCAGTCTATTGGTGCATGTGGATATACTGGTTGCATCGCTTGTTTATGGTATCCAATTAAGATATTCCCTTTTACTTGTATTTCTAGTAGATGGTCTATTTCAATGGTCGGGCATGATAATGAATTTGGTGAAATCATCCTACTTACAAATGTGTATGCTCTTTTTTATTACAATGGTAAAGTGAATTTGTGGAAGCACATTTGCTTTGTGAGAAGTTTGGTTCCCCTATACCCATGGATTTTGACTAGAGACTTAAACTCTATCACTTGTCTAGAGGAGAAACATGATGGGGTGGACCGTCTTGAGACTTTTTCTTCTATATTTAGTGCTCATATCCAGGCCCTAAATTTGGTTGACATCAAGCCAGATAATGGGATATTTACTTGGCATAATAGAATATGTGGGGAAACTTCCATCTCAGAGAGATTGGATAGGTTTTTGATATCAAGTTATTGGATGGGTAATAATAGAGGTGCTAGTTCCACGATTCTAGATGGTAGGGGATATAATCATTGGCCTATCAAACTCTCTGCTTTGGAGTTAGGGCTAAAAAAATCCCTCCTTTAAGTTTCAACTTATGTGGCTTCGTGATCCTAAGCTTCATGATTTCATGCGAGGCTGGTGGACCACTAGCAAATCTCCTCATGGCACTGCTATGTATTCCTTTATGAAGCGACTACAATTTTTAAAATATAAATTGAAGATATGGAATAGACTAAATTTTGGGAACCTTTCCTTGGCTAAGCTGGCAGCTCTTAGGAGTATGGAAAAAGCTTCAAGGAAGATTAGATATCAGGGATTCACGAAGAAGCTTCTTATTGAGGAATATGAGGTTGCGAAAGACCTTGTTGAATGGGAACTGAGGGAAGAATTTTTTTGGAAACAAAAAGCTTGAGTAGATTGGCTTCAGGAAGGGGATAGGAACACAACCTTCTTTTATAACTTAGTTAAGGCTCACCATAATGGTAACCTGATTACCTCTCTTATGAATTCTCAGGGTGCCCTGCTCTCTTATTTTAGGGATATTTTAGAAGAGACTAAGAGGTATTTTTCCTCTCTCTTCAAGGAGGACTCCCTATCAGATGATGAGAATGAAAAGCATATTCTAAACTGTATTCCAACGATTGTTTCTAGAGATATGAATGAGCACTTGATGGGTCCAATTTACCTTGAGGAGTTGGAAAATTTTGTATTCAAGATGAAAAAATGAAAAACCCCAGGCACAGATGGATTCTCGATTGAGTTTTATCAAAAGTTTTTGGATTTAATAAAATTTGATCTTTTGGATGTGGTCCATGAGTCCCAAAAGAACAAACAAATGCTAAGGGCCCTAAATGCTACCTTTGTGGTGCTTATACCCAAAAAATAGGGAGAAAATTCCTTGGATATGTTCAGGCCTATTGCTCTTTGCAATGTTGTGTATAATATCATCACAAAAATTATTGCTAAGAGGCTAAAGATATGGTTGAGCAAAATCATCTCTAAGGAGCAAGGAGGATTTGTTACTGGCAAACAAATCTTGGATGGGGTTGTTATTTCTACAGAAGCTATTCACTCGATGGAAAATTCTAAGGAGAAAACTATGTTCATTAAGTTGGACATGGCCAAAGCCTATGATCGGGTCAGATGGTCCTTTCTTCAAAAATTTCTTGTTTTTGGATTTGAGGAGGAATGGATTAGATGGGTGATGAGCTATGTTTCTTCTTCCTCATTCTCTATTCTTGTTAATAATGAGCCATCAGAGCAATTTGAGGCCTCAAGGATATTGAGGCAAGGATATCCTTTATCTCCTTATTTGTTTATCATTATGGCGGAAGGTTTGGGAATATTGCTCAAGTCTCAAGTCATGCAGGGTCTCATTCATGGGTGGAAGTGGGATAGTAGTTTGCCACATATTTCCTACCTTCAATTTGTTGATGATACTACTTTTTTGGGAGTTGCCACTATCAAGAAAGCTAGAAATATTAGACAGTCTCTTGAATATATCTTGGTGCTTCTATATAGTTGATTAATGAGGACAAGTCTTCTATTTTCTTCTTCAATATCCCTCCTCTTATTCAAGCTAATATTACGCGCATTCTAATATTCCAGGTTGGGAATTCCCCCTTCATTTATCTTGGTATTCCAATTTCATCTCACCCTCTACCTAGATATTCTTGGCAGTCTATGCTTGATAATTTTAGAAGGAAGGTGAATCACTAGACTTTAAGATGGCTATCCACTACAGGTAGAGTGTTGTACAAATAGCATTACCCATTTATAGATGTGTTGTACAAATAGCTCCCTCTCACTTCATCAAGGACATGGATACTTTTTCAAGAGAGTTTTTATGGTCTGGAAAAATTGATCAATCTAAATGGAGTTTGGTTAGGTGGGATTATATATGTAGTTCAGTGCAAGAGGGAGGCCTTGGGTTGCGACAGACAGCTCTTTTTGGGTAGGATTTGGCTGTAAAAATTTATTGGAGATCGTGTACCTCTCAAGATCATATTTGGGCTAAAATATTATCTTGTAAATACTTGAGAGGTATTTCTGAGGCTAAAATCCCTAGAGTCATCTTGGTTGGAAAAGGTTCAGTTATCTGGGACACTCTAAAAAGAGGAGCTAATTTAATAAAGCAGGGTTTGTTCTAGATTTACAATTAAGAATCAAATGCTCTTTTTTGGGAGGATTCTTGGGATGGCCACCCTCCTATATTGAATCAATATCATAGGTTACGTTCCATAAGCATTTTTTTTTAGAAGCAGGCTGGTATCATGTGGAGGACTTTAAAAAAATCCAATATTTTGGAAATATTGAGATGTACAGGTGGAAAGATCTACAATAATGGCCCCAAGGGGGACTGGCCAAGGACAGAGAGGTGTTTGCTCTTAATATTACAATGAGGCCTTGTTCTTCATTGAGGGTTAAATATATAATGGCTTGGAACCCTGATCCTAATGGAACCCACTTGGTAGCCTATGGTTATCAATTTCTTGATAAGCAAAAGTATGGGAATCTTCCTATCACTTGGTGGAAAAATATGTGGAACAAATTTGCCTGGCAAAAATGTAACTTCTTTCTCTAGTTGGTAGCTCGTAATAAATGCCTCACTTGGGATAATTTGAGGAAGAAGGGATTTCAGGGTCCCTCTTTTTGTATCCTTTGTAGTAAGAATGAGGATGACTCTTCTCATTTATTTTTCCAATGCTCCTTTGCTAGAGACATTTGGCACCGTTGGTGGAGTGCCTGGAACCATCCATGTTTTCATGTGCTGTCCCTAGTGGAGTTTTGCAGTAGTTTAGGTAGATCTCTGACCAAGGCCCCCTTCCGTTGGGTGGCTTGGAATTTGGGCCCTTCTTGCATCATCTGGAAAATTTGGCTCAAACAAAACTGGAACATATTTCAGGGTAGTTATTTGGTTGTTCAATAGATCTGGCAAAGGATATTGTATATGGTTTAGGAAACCATCCATAGCAAATGTGATTTGGACCCTCTTTTGGATTCTAGGGAGGAGAAGGTACAGTAAGCCCTTGGTCTCTTTGGGGATGGTGTGAACTCTTTTATCCTTATTAGGGTTCCTCAGCTTAGCAAGAAGGTTAGGAGAGATGGTAGGTGGAGGCCACCCCCTAGAGGAGTTTTAAAAATGAATACTAATGGATCATCTAGGGGTAATCCTGGACATGCTGGAATTGGTGATGTTGGGAGAGAATCTACTAGTGGTGTCATTTTTTCTTTTCCATTTATAAAGGTGTTCACTCCAACAATTTTATAGAAGCTATTGCAATTCTTGAGGCCTTGTGGAGGGCGTTTTCTCTTGGCTGGCATAGGATTATCTGCGAATCTGACTCTCAAATTATGGTTAATATTTTAAACAGTAAAAGGATGAAGTTAATTGATAGTTGGCCTCTGTAGTCGTTCAAATTCTCAGAATGAGTGAAGAGTTCGAATTTATATCCTTTGTGCACATTCCAAGGGAATTGAATGTGGTTGTTGATTACCTAACCAAAAGGGCTTTTGAGCTCCTAGATCCTTGGAGTATTGATAATTGGGAGATTCTCCCATCTGGGGACTCTCAAAGCCTATGGGATTTTATCCACAAGGATGTACATACTTAATGTGGTTTATTCTTGTTGTATTTTTTGAGTGTCATTCTAGTCTAGTAGTTTTATCCTGTTTGGCTGTTTATTTGATTCCTGGTTGGAAGCTCAGTTGTACTCTATAATCCAGACTTTTATCAATAATTTTTTACCCCCTTATTTAAATAAAAAATTAAGAAGAAGAATTTAATTAAATAATATATTTAAAAAAAAAATTCGATGAGTATTATTAATTTAAAACTATAAAATTAACACCTTTATAAAATTCTCTACATTGTAGGCTTCCTATTGATGAGATTAAATTCAAATGTCAAACATGATGCTAATAATTTTAAGGGGTCATTTTATAAGTCATTGTAGGCTCTTTGCCCCCCCCTTTTTTTGGGTGCGGGAGGAATTTTTGGAATTTGAGAGATTTAATTTTTGAGGATTTTGCTCATTTTATTGAGAAGAAAATGAGATTTTTTTGGAGGGGGATTTTGCTCGTTCGATTGAGGAGAAAATGGGACTTTTTTAGGGGTATTTTTCTCATTTTATTTAGGAGCAAAGGAATTTTATTACTTTTTGTGGACTTGCTCATTTTGTAGAGGAGCAAGGGGATTTTTCTATTTTTTTTTAGAGAGGCAGAGCTTGTCCTTTTGTCAATTCCCAACCTTTTAGTGTTATATTATATTACATTATTTGGTACATATAAATGTACCACATTTATTATTAGATTAGGAGTTTATCTTATGTTAAGTAGTTACTTGGGGAAGAAGTAATAAATGCACAAGTGTTAGAATGTGTAATGATGTAAATGTGCATGTATTTCGCACGTTCATGAGTCATAGGAATAGGTAGAGTGAATCCCAAGGAACGTATCTTCCTATATATATATATATATATATACCTTGATCTATTCAAGGATACATAAAGAAGTTTGTGTGAGACACAAAGTTACTATAGAGTAGTGAGTAGGTACAATATAGATCTTCATTGTACAAAATTTGGAGTGTTCATTGTCCTCCATTATATTGCATTGTACTATTTTCATGATATTTCATTAATGGTATATTACCAAGTTATTGAAAAATTCTATTCTCTTATTTTATTGTATATTTAAGTGCCATTATCATATACTTACCATAGCCTACATATTTTACATTTTGTGGTTACATCTCCATTAACGTACATCACCAAAAGCTAACAGTGGTATCATAGCACATGGTAGATTGATAGGAAATAGGGAGAGCCACAAAGAGAGATTGAGAGAAGTTCAAAAATATTAGTTCCAAAATTTTTGAGATTGTACGTGGCTAGAGTTTTTCCAAAGGGTTGCAAAAAAAATTGTGAAGACTAGGACTCAGTGTTAGTTCCACTAGATTGACAAGTCAACTAGTGAAGTTTATTATCTCCATAATTAGATTATTTCATTTCAAATTCTAACACTTGTTGCAGGAAAAGGAGATTCAAATAAAGTTGGGAAACTTCCTACATAGTTCTAGAAATAATATTTTCATTAGAATCATTATAGCACTTACAAAAACAAGTAGAAGACTGAATATTTTAGAGACGTATGAAAATGCAAAACTATAGATTGCAGAAGAGAGGAAAATGCCATAGCAACCTTATTTCAGACTCAAGGAAGAAGACACTCAAGAGACAATTCCAAGAGAAGATTGTATATTGGTTATCTCCATTTAATATTGAAGCCTACAGATTGTAGAAGGAGAAAATATCTCAATAAGATAGAAAATACCTACAAGAGGTCCCATTGAAAAACTTCTAGTTCAAGAAGATAGAATACTGAAGAATGACAAGCAAAAAGTCCCATTCCATATTCTAGTAGTAGCATATTTCAGAGATCTAATAAGAAGATATCATTTCCAACACTTTCGTAGTAGAAAGTTGAAGGAAATGTCTCATTGGGAATACCAGAGAAGCTATGAGAGAGAAGACCCTAGAGAAGAGGTCTCAAGGAGAAACAAGGGGAAGGCTTGGTGAGCCTCATTCAAGGAGATTCAAATAAGGCCATTGAAGGAGTTCCTAAGAGAACTCATTAAATAAAGTTAACACCAAGGAGAAGTTCCTAATAAAGGAATATTTTGGGATAATTGTCATCATCTGACAACAAGCCCAAAGGAGATAGATTTAGAAGTAATCTTGCTAAATTTTAGAGGAGATAGCTAAAGATCTAGAGAATTTTAGATTCTTGAGAAGAATGCCTAGATTGAAGTTAGAATTCAACAAGGAGATTGATGAGGGTTTGAAGATTTGCTTTGAAGGTTAGAAGGCTCATTCATAGAAAGGGGATAAATTTTTGTTGAATATACAATAGAATAGTGAAGGTTTCTTGAAAGAAAATCTCAGTTGCGATATGGAGGAGTTTCCTATCAAATATTTGAGATTCAAGGACAACATTTTAGTAGAGAGACTCGCTACTTTATAATTTGAAATCTTTCAAATTTTAGGATAGAAAGAAAGTAGCAAGTTGGGCAACATCAAACTTCAAATTTACAGAGTGTATTCTAAAGGATATTTGAAATCACCTACTAAAATTTTAGGTCAAAAAATTAAAGGGTTTCATAGCTAAAAATAGGTGAAGTAAAGAGTTGTTTCAGATAAAAATAAAGAGCTACAAGTCCATCTAGTAAAATGTAACAAGAAGGTGAATCTAATAACCTTTCAATCATTCATCTATAGATTTTTTAACATAAACAAATTTGGTGCAATAATTTCATCACTGAATGTTAAGTTACTTAGTTCATTATTAAGTTTCATTAAGCACCATATCAGAGTTAAAGTTGCAAGGAGAAGGTTGCATTTTAAATTCTTCAAGGGAGTGCAAAATAAATTTAATTTTAAGGTTTATATACCTATACATTAAAATAGGAGCTAGATATATTTCAACAAAAAGAAAAATATCATCTTACTATTATCTAGTTATAGAAAAGAAGACTTCATTAAGTTGTAGAGATTATAAGGACCAAATATTAGTGCATGATTTAAGGTTCATTTGTAGGAGTATTAAGGTGAGTTCATTATTGCACTATACCAGTTATTCAAATTTCACTAAGGATTTTAGTTCAAGTGAACATTAATACAAAGTTAAACCTCTCAAAAAGCATATTAGTTGCATGTTGAAGAGTTTGGATTTATTTTTACTAATCTATCCAAGTAAAGTGAGTTAGGTGAGTGTTGTTTAGTAACAAACGTAACATAATTTTCTATTAATAAGCCACCTTTTCATAGAAGTTAGAGAGCTTGAAAAAGGATATGTTCATTATAAAATTTTGGTGCAAGTTAAGGTACACTATCTTAACTATTTACATTATGAAAAGCACCATTCTTGTCTTTTAGAATAATAAGGAAACGACAAACAATATAGCCTCTAAAAGAAATTAGAAAGGCCATCAATACACAATTTGTAAGTGGCCATTACAACTGTTAAAGGGGTAAATTCTAAGTAAGATAAGAGAGCCAATAGAGGGCTCACATCAATCAAATCTCAAGGTGTCTAAAAGACACCATATTTACCATTGAATTGAGTGCCCATAATCTACAAGCATTAAGCCAACGTAAGGAGCTTATTATCCAACACATATTCATGTAAGAGAGATAGCATATCAAGGTTTACATAAAGTGTCTATCATCTATTGTATATCAACAAAGAATTAATAGTGCTAAATATGTAGTTACAAAGTGCATTACCTAGGGTTCGACTTAGACAAACTGCCATCTGAAATAAACCACATAAATGCATCATTGAAGAGCCATAGAACATCCAATATAGTTCCCTTGATAAATTTTAGTTGAAGCCACCCTCGTAGCACCACTGCTCACTTGGAAAGGAGGTGTGGAAGACAAGTTACTAAAGGCATTTATGGGCAAGAAGTACATAAAGAAAGAAACACTTGAAAGAGGTCTACATGCATGAAATCTGAGCACCACTTGCAATGAGGTGCCCAAGGATATTTTTCCACTTGGCACAAATGGCATCTTCATCATATTATCTCTAACACTCAAGAGAAATGTGTTCATTTGAGTAACGCTTTCCATCATAGTCTTAATGCCCAATAAGGTATTCAACATATGTCATGTGGTCTAACACTCTTCAAAGACCAGTTTCACTAAAATAGGAGATAGAAGGATCTTGGTAATACATCATACCACTTGGAACTCATTTAATGACAAGGGAAGCACATTTATAGCCGTTAGAAGTAAGAACATTCACATACACACAAAGAGGAGGAATCACCTTCTAAGCATGCAAATGCATAAAATTCAAGGGATATCTAAGTGGGATTAAGAGCCAAATCAATGCACATTTAAGAGCAAATATCCAGAGGGGTTGAAAAGGATTCAAAGGAGAATTAAATACCGATATCATATGCACTGCCATTTCTATCACACATCCACAATCGAAGGAATACAATGCCCACTATTCAGAAGGTTACAACATTATAGAGGTAAGGTTTTACCTTAATTAAAATTGCTTTAATTAAGGAGTGATAAGGTGTATAACTTAAGGTTGAAGTTCATTCATCATTTATGTTGGGCATTTTAGCAAAATCAACCTTAATACATTTGAAAAAATATCATAGTACATAGTATTTCAAATTAATTTATTTGAAATACAAGAATTTTAATGTTTGCAATTAAATACCTTAGGAGATATAAGGGTTTCTATTTGGAAAATAAAAACCTTATTAGATTACAAATATTATTATTTTATAATATTTCAAATTAGAGAGTTATATGAAATACTACATCAAACATAGTTTATTGGAATTTAGAAAATCAAACTATTGGTTATTAAAGGATAAAGAAGTAAAATTATTGCTTACTTAAAAGAGTTGGAATTATTTACTTATACTTATCCCATAGTCACATTAAAGGGATAAAATAAATACAACCATAGATAAATTTATCAAATTGAAAAGTGCATAAGGAGAAAAGGAAATTAGGAGTTGAACATTATATCATCAAACCATTAGAGATTCAAAATGGATTCATAAGGTAGTCTACTACAAAGGATCTATCAAAAGTGTTCTTAAAATATAAAGAGCTAAAACTAAGGAAGATGTCTACCTCAAATAATATAGTGAACAATGATATGAACAACACTATTAGAAAGGAAAGAGCAAGTATCATAAAAATTGAAATCAAGAATTTACTTATAAATTCTAAAGAAGACGTAGACCTTACTTCAAAAAGGATTCATAGTGAAGCTTTAAAATATAAATTTGAAACCATGGAATATTATCTACATCCTCGACTCACTGAAGAAATTGATAATGGAAAGAGTGGCATTCAAATTCCTCTAGACTTTTATAGAATATTATATATGGAATTACTTACATTCAAATGTTACAAGGATGAGAATGGAGAACAAAAAGGATTCATAGAATTACTTAAAATGGAAACAAAAATGGATGAATCATACCTAGTGAAGATATTTCAATCCTTATGCAGTATTGATACTTCAAGTTCTACTAACACACAATCTTATCATGATGCCTTAAGTGTTTGTTCTGAAGCTTCAATACAGAACCTAGAAAATGATAAAAATGATAAAGTCAAAGAGAATGTACTTTTGCAAGAATCATATTATAATACATCCACCTATGAAAGTGTAGTAACTAACTCCAAAGACAAGAATAAATAATAAGGAGGACGAGAAAGAGAAAGCATAACATGAGAAAACAAGGAAAAGGTACTCATCAGGATATAAACAAAGTATATAATAAAGAGAGTACATAGATTGAATCAAACAAATAAAAAGGTCCATACCAAGTTAAAAATAATCTAAAATACAAACACAACATGAAGACCAAAGCAGAAGAAGTGGAAGAACCAGCTCTAGAAAATGAATAATTGAAAGACGAAGATCCATATTGAAGACTAAAGTCTTCAATATGCAAATAATGTAATATAGGGGGTGTTAGAGTATATTACATTATTTGGTACATTTTAATGTACCACCTTGGGTGAATTATTAGATTAGGATTTTTTATTATGTTAAGTAGTTACTTGGGGAATAAGTAATAAATGCACAAGCGTTAGAATGTGCAATGATGTAAATGTGCATGTAGTCCACATGTACATGAGTCATAGCAATAGGTAGAGTAAAGCCCATGAAACTTATCTTCCTATATATGTACCATGAGCTATATAAGGAGAGATAGAGAAGTGTGTGTGAGACACAAAGTTACTATAGAGTAGTAAGTAGGTACAACATAGATCTTCATTGTAAAAATTTTGGAGTGTTCATAGTCCTCCATTATATTGCAGTGTACTACTTTTGTGAACTCTCATTAATGGTATATAAGTAAGTTATTTTAGAAGTCTATTCTCTTATTTTCCTACATATTTATGTACCATTATCATATAATTATCATAGCCTGCATATTTTACATCTTGTGGTTGCATCTCCATTAACATACATAACAAAAATTCACCATACACATGATAGGGTGAGCAAGGAAAACCATTCACTGTATGGCAATAGCTATGCATTAATTCACCATTCCAAGGCATCACAATGTGATAATGTGTGTGGTCCAAGAGAAAATATGATCTAGCTAAGAAAAACCTGTAGCACCTAAGGACTATTTGATATTCAATGGAGGTTGCTTGAAACACTGTGAGTGGTTGAGTGGCTGAAAAAACGTAGAGATCCCTCACAACAAATACTACCAAAGCAATAAGGTGCCATGGGCTTTTATTGCAACTCTTTTTTTTCTTTATTTTTGTTCATAATTTTGTTTTTTTTTTGGTATGGTGGTGGATGGTGGAATGAAACCAATACTAGGATGAAGGTGCCCCTAATTAAGGCAACAAGACTTAGTGGACTAACAATTATCCAAACTAATCGAATGACAACCAATACAACAAGTGACATGTATGAATGCAAATGATAGGAATGTGTGAATGTATTGTAATTGGAATATATGAGTTATGAATGTATAAATGAATGCACAAAATGTAGAAAAGAAAATTTATTATATATATATGCCATGTATATGTAAATATATAGTGTTCACATCATGTATAGAACTCTCTCAAGTCAATAATGTTCAATGGTGTAGGCTCTTCTATTCTCTCGAGACTGGAAATTGTGTACGTTCTTGAACCCAATTTCTGTTTAATTATGAATGGACCTAACCAATTAGTCACAAATTTGTCACAAAGGTGTAGCAAGGTATTGGTGTTTTATTGATTCTCCTTCAAGATGAGATATCCTAATTGGGATTCTCATGGATGAACTTTTGCATTATAATCATGCTTTATATGGTCTTGATATACCCATATATGCTCCAAGGCATTGATTTACCTTTCATAAAGCAGCATGAGTTGGACAGGATGCACTTGTCTAGAAGTATTATCATCCATGACTTCTTGTAATAAAATGTGTAGTGAGGGGATATTGAGCTCAAGAGGTATAACTACTTCATCATCATAGACCAGTGAGAATGGTGTTGCCCCTGTAGGCATATGAATGCTCATTCTATAAGCCCATAATACTAAGGGTATTTAAATTTACCAATTTATATGATTGTCTTTGATAAGTTTATTTAGAATGACTATCAAGGTCTTATTGGTGGCCTCAACTTGTCCATTTTTTTGTGGTAATAGGGAGACAATAACTATGTTGAATATAATATTTCTCACAAAATGCTCAAACATCCTTATTCTTGAAAGACTTGCTATTGTTAGAAATGATCTTCGAGGGTATACCAAAATGATAGACAATGTGTTGGAGTATGAAGTCTATAATTCTAGGTCCTATTGTACTGGTTATAGGAATTACCTTGAACCACTTTGTTAAGTAATATAGTGTAGTGATAATAAATGTGTGTTGTCTTGATGAGGTAGGTGACATTTTGCCAATCAAATAAAGGCTCCATTGTGAAAAAGGCCAAAGATTTTAGATTGGTTGTAGTGCCTATGATGGTATATGAGTTAAATTGGCATGTTGTTGGTACTTTTGGCATTTCTTTACATAGTTGCAACAACCACTTTCCATGGCATCCCAATAGTAACCCATACACAAAATGTTCTTTGCAATGGCCATCCCACTTAAATGAACACCACAAGTACCATCATGAGCCTCGAATATGGCCCATTGTGCTTCCATGAGATCTAGATAACAAAGTAAGATTCCATCATAGCCATGTATGTACAACACATCCCCCAATAGAGTGTAATGAGCTACCTTTTGTTTGAAAGTGTGTTTGGTAGTTTAAGATAAATTTATTAGAAGAGTACCAAACTTGAGGAAGTCCTTCAACTGACTAAGCCATGGTTTGTATGGCTCTGTGTGGATGAAACAAACATTTTTTCATCTTTAGACTTAGCTCATGAAATTGTAGATTTATAACTAGCGATTGGATCTCTCTCTAATGGGGTTATTTGGAATCAATGATCCTAGAGAGACCATCACATCTTCAAATATATTAGTCAATTGAGGCACATTGTTTATCTTGTACCAATCAAACTTTGCTAGTAATTTCATTGATACTTCATTGTAAACTTTTAAGACTAGATATTTGCATTGGTAACTTCCTTTCACTTGATTAACTACAAATTGGAAGTCACCAATGATTCTAATATACTTTATTACCATAAAAATAGCTTCATGAAGCCCTAGTATTAAGGCTTCGTACTCTAAATTGTTATTCATGCATTGGAAGTCAATTTTGAATGATGACAGGATGGGTATCCCTTGTGGTGTATAAAACATGGCTCCTGGACCTTATCATTTCTCGCACTTTGATCCATAAAATAATAGAGTGATGTCAACATCATATTTAAGAGTGACATGTTTTTCTTGTTTACTAATAGTAAATACTAAATCATCTCGCAACTCGATAAAAAAATATTAATTGTTAGGAAGTGGAGCTTCCATGAGCTAATAAGTTATCACCTAACCCTTGATGGATTTTTGGCTAATGAATTAGAGATCAAATTTTATTAATAGCATTATCCATTTTGTAGTTCAGGTGTTGATGTATGTGCAAGTCATCATGTAATTGAAAGGTTTTTCATGAGCTATGACATAAGTGGTGTGATTTAGCACGTAATTTATGAGTTTCTTAGTGGGAAAAAACATTATTAAACAATATTTCCACATATGTGTATCTAGTTTCATAGCTCACCAATGTTTGACTAATATAATAAATTGCTTGCTCTCTATGATTTTCATTCTTTTGTGCAAGAATTATCTCTAATGCAAAATTCATAGCAAAAATATAAATATGAAATGAGATGCTAGGATGAGGTGGCATCAAAATCGACAATGAGGCTATATATTTCTTAATATCATTGAATACCTCTTGACACTCTTTATTTTATGAGAAAGTGACCCCCTTTTGTAGTAGATGATTGAATGGCGTACATTTGTCAAAGAGTTGCATGATAAAGCAAATAATTGCTTGAATATTTCCTTTTAAACTATGTAACTCCTTAAGGTTTCTTGGGGGTGGCATTTATACAATAGCCTTGACCTTGTTTGGGTCTACTTCGATGCCTCACTTGGAGACAATGAACCCTAAAATTTTACCTAATGTAACTCCAAAGACACACTTCTTAGGGTTCAATCTCACCTTATGCTCTAGAATTCTATCAAAGACTTTATTTAATACATCGATGTGATCAAGATGTGTTTTATATTTTTCTATTAAATCATCCACATAATATTCAATGATATTATGCATGTAGTCATGGAAGATATATTTCATGGCACATTGATACGTTGCTCCTACATTTTTAATACCAAATGGCATCACCTTGTAACAAAAAGTCCCCCAAGGCATCATAAATGTTGTTTTGTGTTGGTCATTAGGATTCATTCAAATTTAGTTGTATCCTAAAAATAATCCATTCAAGAAAGCATTTCGTGGCCCGTAGTAGAGTCTATGAGAGTATTTATGTTTAGCAAAGGAAAATCATATTTAGGATATGCTTTATTTAGATCTCAAAAATATATACATATGTGAATCCCCTTTTTAGGTTTATGGATGTGTACCATGTTTGAAATCCACTCAAGATAGTCAATGGGTTGAATGAAACCCACATCTAATAGTTTTTTAAGTTCTTCTTTGACTATGAGGGCAATGGTAGGATGTAATTTCCTTAACTTTTGTTTGAAAAACTTTGCATTAGGACCCAAGGTGAGATTATGGACTACCAATTTAAGGTCACGACCAAGAATAAATTTATATCACCATCCAAAAACACCTTTCTTAACTGCTAGCAATGTTGTAAGCCACTCTTTTTCTTCAAACATATTTTGTCCTAATTTAACAATTTGCAAATTATTTGTGTATGTGCTAAGTTTCACATCAAAAGTATCTTTGATAAGCATGTGTGGACCTTCCTTTAAATGGTGGAGAGTAGGAACTAAGTGAATATCATCAGTGTCATCCTCAAATGCTTTTGATATTGTCTTTTCTACTTCAGTATGAAAAATGGATGAAGGGAAAGACAAAGATTATGGAGGGATATATGCATTCAAAGATCTTAGAAATTCCTTGAACACAATGAATTTAGATGTGGATGGAAGCGAAGAGATCCAATCAATTTTCATAAGACTAATGTCAATAGGAATTGGTTTTGCCAAACCATATGGATTACGGAGGGGAGCCAACAAGTCAATAGAAATCATGTTTACTTGATGGAAATGTGGTAGCTATGATGTGGAGGGTGGGTTATCTCATTCCTGCCATTGAGGGAGCACTTGACCTAGAATTTATGGATAATCATGATGTCACAGAGGTGGTCAAGGTAGATTTGGTGGGTCAACTAGTGCGTAAGGTTGCTCAAGCGACAAAAGGAGATGAAAGATTGGGCAATGGATAGGAAACATGAAAATTTAAAATCATCCTCATAGGTGAAGTGTGTATAGGGATTTATTCTTCTTCGGAGTTATCATAGGCAATTGCGAGTATGTAAAATTCCTCATCAAAGTCTTCCTTATAGTATTCATAAAAAATGGAATTTTTGATGGTATTTTATGGTTGTATTTTAGAAAATCCTTGTACAATAAAGGTACAAACTCAGGGTCTATATATTCATTGTCACTATCATCACTATTCTCATCATCCTCCTTGTTTGGGTATAAGTTAAGTTGTAGAAATATTTCCTCAAATGAGGATGTAGAGGATTTTGACCTATATCCCAGGACAAAGTGATTATACACCTCTCGATAGTGTGATTCAAATATGTTTTGAATACCTTGTTCATGCCATCCTAAACCATATCCATACCAATTAATCCATTGAAAATATCACACTAGGAAATATTGATTGGATAGATACTCGATATTAGAAAAATATTGTTGTTGGGGTTCATTGGGGGGAGGTGGATCAAATAAATAATTGCCTTCCCATACACAAAATTGATTATATTTGGAGTTGAAACCATATTATATACTACACCAATGGCTAAAGGTGGGTTGTATGGGTGACCATAATCTCTAATAGTCTCAATGGTGGGTGTGGTTAATACAAAATTTTGAATGTTGTACTCACCAATACTTGGGTTAGCGATATGGACTACAACTTGCATGGGTGTGGTTTGGGATAGAGTGTGGACATAGCTTGAGGCCTCAAGAGAGACCTATGGCTCATATGGTGGATGTAAAGGAGGTTGTGATTGAGTGTAGCAAATAATAGGTTGGGGTTTGGGATGAGGTTGGGTGATGGTGGGAACTTGCAGAGTGGGAATGGTGTATGATGGGGGATAATGAGTGATTGTTATTTTTTATGAAGGGTTGGGTGGTTGAATTTGTGATGTGGAGGCTTTCCCCTCTACATAAAGGTTGGATGGGTCAAAAGTTGATTATTTCTATGATTTGATGGAATATCACTTGATGAAGATGAGGGTTGATTTAAAAGATGATGAGGTGTGATGGAAAAGTGATATGAAGTGGAGGATGAAGTATGGTTCAGGTTGGTTGTTTGGGAAATGGAGGCATGATCAACTATGGGTAGAGATTCCTGAATGGGTGCTTTTGATGAGGTGTCTTGGCATGTGACTGATAGAGTGGTTAGTAGAGTGATGGACAAGTGGGTGTATGGAAAGGATGGTGCATAAGGGTTGGAAATGTAGTTGTGGTCTTCATATAGGTATATACAATGAATTTATACCTCATGCATGTATTTTAGGCATTGATGTAATGTTGAGGGAACACTCTTCATGTCTCTAATCTACGTATTTCCAAGGAGTATGTTATATTGTGTGGCCTCCCATAGGATATGGAACATTGTGTGAATGGTTTTGACCCCCACCTGCATAGGAAGGAGAATGTTTTTCACTTTAGAGCATAGAGCATCATTGAAATATTGAAAGGTAAAGGTGGATCTAGCGATATCTGATGATGGAAGGTTAAGGTTTTGAAGTGCTAGGGTGGTGATAATGTTGATGGAGGAGCCAATATCGATTAGCACTTTTTTTAAGGTATTTTGATCAATATGAGATATAATGTGTAGTAGAGGGTTAGGTATCTTTGCAAGAATGGTTTAGGAATAATTTCATCCTGAGGGTCTATGGTGGATAGGTGTTAGTAAAAGAAATAAATGAATGTGGTCTCATAGAAAAAATTTTAGTCAAGCCTGAAGATCCCTACACGTAAAAGATATAGGATAACACTAAAGTAAAATAATGATCAATCTTAGCCTTCTCAATGTTAGCTAAATTTGGAATGTTAGTTGATGGTAGTCCAAGAACCATCCTTGTGTTAGCTAAAACCATTTTGGTTTTAGCTAATGTTATCTTGGTTTTTGTTGGAACTATTCCTCCATTGATAATGCCTCCACTCTTTTTGGCTTGTGAAGAAGTCTAGCAGTAGTAGCCACAACTTGCTAGTACTTATATTTCACCCTTTCTCAAGGACACCTAAATGGTTTTGAATGAGAAAATTCTAGGGATAAATGCATAAAAGGAGAAAAGGTTTGTGTTAAATGGTCTACTAGGTCTAAGCTTACAAGTGTTCATTTCTTATAAAGCTTGTTTTTTTGAGACCATTATTTTTTAAACCTCTCTTTAATTCAAGTAATCTATTGAGACAAAGCAAGGACAAGAGAAGCAACAATTATAAGAACTCTCTTAATAAAATAGGATATGCTTCACCTCTTTTGTTGTCTTTGTGTTTGAATTGATACAACAAATACCCAAGAAAACTTTTGAAAGTGGCCAGGAGGGTTTAGAATGTGTGATGTGCATGTATGAATTTATCATATTTTCTCGTATTCTTATCCCATTGTAATATTCACCTTCTACTAATAGCCTTCATACTATTCATACACATTATTCACACTACAGGCCTTCCTCGAGTTATTCTTCTCCCTCTTCTAAAATATCTTCTTGAATCTATAGCCCAATGGGAAGACCAATCCAATATTCCCTTAGAAAAGCAACTTCAATCATTGAATTATTCAAAATCAATTCTTTCAATATGTCAAAATCCATCATGATGACACCATAGGACATTTTAACATGTGTAAGCTAAAAGTATATGGCACTCAGAAAAAGAATTTGAAAAGGTAGACATCATGTTGATTTGATAGTTCTATGTTGTAGTAACAAGATGATGAAAACAAGAGCATGTTGGATTAATGCAAATGTTGTGACATGAAGCTATTCTTGGATTAAAAAAAAGGAAGCTAAAGGAACTAGGATTGTCACACGAGCAATAAGATCCAAAAAAATTAGTGCCAACTCTAATAAAAGTCAGTCAATTCATAATCTAGTTGTTATCAACATTGATAAAGGGCTATAAAATAGTTAAAGGACTATGTAATGCATGAAATTTTCTATGATAGATTTAAACAACTATGACTATTGTTCAAGCAGCAGATAAGTGCATATCAGTTAGCAACCTAGAGAAAATTTACCTACATAGTTTTGTATGAAATAAAGAAGGGGAAGGGAGAAATCTTAAGATAACATGGAATATTTGCTTAATGCAATTTACACTAGTGAAAATTCACCTAAAGCTACTACCATAGATCTAAAATAGTATTCAATTATAGAAAAATATACTCACAATATTTCTAGTTTTGTTGGAGGTGCCTGGACATAGGTATCTCTATTTTTTCTTCTTTCTTTTCTCTTACCCATATTCACCTTGACTTCATGAATCTGCACCTTGTTTGCTTGTATATCTCACTACTAGCATCGATACCTCCATTTTTCAATATCTTTTCCATTTTTGCATTTTTTCATCTACTTCCTATTTTCATGCAACCTTCACCTTCCCAGTCATATCCATGACCTTCAATATTCCATAACCCTTAGCCTTACCTTCCTATGGTACTTTTCTTCCTCTATATGTTGTAATGCACCACACATTTTGAAGGAGAAAAATACAAGTATTGAATAAAGTCTAGTTGCAAAATGTGTTTCAAAGGCCCTATTGTAGCTACATAATCCATTAACCTCCCTTTCATCTCCACTTTTTCTACATAAATTTCCTATTCTATAATTATTCTACTTTCTATAACTCTTAGTTTTGCCTCCCTCCATTCCATCATATTTGATCAACTTATCTTCTAGCTCCATTTCCTCACAAATTCTTTGTTATCCCATACACAAGTCTTACTAGGTTCTTAATTTTGTAAGCAAAAATCCTTGAATTTCATCAATAATGTACATAAATTTCATCACCTACATCCATAATGTGGTCTTTTCCAAGCCATGTAGTTATTTTTCTAAATAAATAGTGCAACAAATTGCATGTGACAACTCAAAATACATCCAAATTAGCATCAAATGAAGTCCATATAGTAGATTCAAATATAAAAGGATAGTACAAAGCAAACCAAAATATTGCATAGAAGCATTGAGAGTAGAAATGTATATCTAGATGCAAGGATAAGCAAGGAAAACAATATAATAGCAAGTAGACGCTTGTTGGACTGAAATAGACTCTAAGACAATGAGTCTGGAAAATGCAAGAAAAGACATGGAGATTTGGCTAAGGAAGAAAGTTAGTTGAAAAATTAATGATATTGATGTTAGAAAAATCATAATAATAATTTGGCATTTGCCATTATACAAAATAAGATGATGATGAAGCATGTGAAGGTCCCAGTGCCCAATATATCATGTCTAACATGAAAGCATAATCGAAGCCAAATATTGAAAGATGTTAGGCAAACAATGATGCTAACATCATCAAGGTAGCTTTAAAAATTTAGCATAGTCTAAAAGAAAGGTCCAACTATTATAAGGTATTTGGTTTGACATCTAGCATCTGATGCCATACTTTGTAAAACTTTCAAAGGTGCCAAAATTTATAATTGATGATGTCGTCAATAGGAGCATTAAAGCTCAACAAGCCAAAATGAATTTCAGACACAAAATAAGTCCAAGGCATGAACCCAATGATAAAGCACTTAGGTTCAAGTAAAGAAACCTAGAATCTAGCACTATTCATGAGTAAATGTGGTTATCAAACTCTTCAAATAATGACATCATCAAGAAAGAAGATCTTTGACACCCGATGAGAGGGAATGTAAAGTTCGATACTAAGAAGTATTCCCTCAAACTGCCATCTTCTGAAAGAAGGCTCTAGACTCATATTAATAAGCAAAATTATGTGGGATAACTAACCACTAGGTATTAGTGTTGTAAGAAGATCTCAATGGCCAAAGCCTCCTCGGTCACACACCTAGCCCTACTTAGTTGGCTAAGCATAATAGAAAATAGTGGATCATCATCAAATTATTAGGATCCAATGATGCAGCATGCAAGCTAGCTTTAAAAAATAAATCTTGTCATGGATGTTAACAAACATGATTGAATCAGTTAAGCATAGCTGACCTAAATGTGACAACCACTTCTCGTGCCTATTCTCATAGGCCTGCAATCTATTCTATAGGTAATCATGATAATCTAATTGAATGCATTGTAAAGACTATATATATACTTGAAAGTAATCCATTCAATATGTTGACCCTTTATCAATTGTATAATTCTATTATGATTGTGCTATACTCCTTTTGAATAAATATCAGATTATTGTTTGGCCACTTTCTCAACTTATCAAAGAACATGTATGTATGGTGACTGAGTCTTTAAGCATTTTTTTTAACTATATGAATGGTTTATTATATTATAGTTATTATACTTTCTAAATATCTATTGGATTTGTTGTTCATTAGTTCCTAGAATGATTGATAATGCTTAGTGTTTATTATGATTAAATGCTTTATAATAAGAAAAGTAAGTTGGTCTATTAGGCAATTTGGTTTAGTTCAGAGTGTGATACTCTCATACTTTGTGTCTCTTGATGTTGCTAAATTTGCACCATTTTAAGTCTAGCTTAACCTTATGCATTTCATACTTTAGTCTACAAAAATCCTTTTTTGTTAGTGTATCTAGGATCATAGGAACCAACCTACTCTAAAGGTTTTTAACCTTCTTCATTTCTAGACCTCCCACATATTAACATGCATTAACTATTGGTTGAGATGGGCCTTGAAGAGATCAACTCATCGACTCCATAACTTCAATACATAGTCACATTGGAAGAGCAAATGATCTATTGTCTTGTACTAGGTATTGCATATGATACATTTAGAGGGGCCATAAAAACCTTTCTTTTGTAAGTTATCATAAGCGAAGAAGGTTTGATGCTTAAGTTGCCTAGAAAAGAAATTGATTTTTGCTAGCTCTTTTCCAACCATACTCTATCCCATGAAACATCCAACCACATTGTAGGGGAGAAAGCAATTCATTATAACCATATCAGACTATATTGGTGCCTAAATTATTATGACCCCAATATATCTTATCCTCTTCCTTATTTCCCTCTTTTCTTGTAAGGTGGTGTTGCATTAGTATCCTCTCTAAAAGTGGTAACATATTATAAGAGATTGAGATCAACCACTCTTTCCAGTATTTTAGTTACATAAGAGAAAAGGTCCCACTCTGCCTTGTATGTAGATAACATGTTGCTTTTATCTAAATTCTACTATTTAGACTCTCTTGAAAGGAATACAATTTTGAAAATTTTGAAATTAAGGAGTATTTGTCCCAAAAAATAGTCCCAAAAAAATTTTATTCCGTCGCACTTTTCAAAAACAGTCTTGGTTTTACAACTTTCTCTCCTAATTTCAACACTTTCCAAACAACATAACCTTGACCACTCATATAAATTAACCCTAACAAAAGTAACTATAATCTATAATACTCACATAATTAAATAATATAATCAATTAAATATATTTGCATAAACATATCATATAACCTTTCACCATAAATTACTTTGTTTATAAATTATTTAAATATTATTTAGAATAAATTAATTAATTGGTTATGGGGATTCTATGCGCCACCTTTGCTCTCTCAATACTTAACGTGGCATTGTTTTTCCTTGCCACGCTATCCTTTCCCAGGTGGCATTTTACTCCAACATCATGCAAGCTTTTAAGATTGCAACCCTCCGACTTCCATCCCAGGTCGTAGAGGACGTATATTTCTTGTTGCTCATTGCTGTGATTTTTAGGAACTTGATTTTATTCAATTGCAATTAGAATCAGAATCGATTTTCATGTTTCCTGATTTTTTATTGAGATTTTTAATCAATTTCCTCGTTCTGATTTGTAACGTGCTGTTTTCTTCTTTGTTTCAGCACAGACACTTCAGATTTCATCATAGCATCCTCTGAAGTTAAGGAGCAGAACTGTAAACGCCTGCGGAGGTAAGGATGTATTTCGGTCCTTACTTAGGCTATGAATCTTGTCATTGTTCAAATAAATTTATCCTATGTCTTTCTTACAGAAGTGAAGGGTACTGAAGTTTTTTTTATGGCATGCTAAATAGTTTATAGGCCTTTGCTGTATACTGGCATTCAATACTATATGTAATTGTATGAAATGTGATGTGTTCGTAATGTCTCCAAAATCAGTTACAAGCTAAATGTGCTTCCATGCAAAGCTCTTATGAACATTCTCTAGAATGAAGTATGTTTACGGAATACTACTTGAAATGACATGCCCAAATCGATATTAATTTCGTTAACGGCTCTAGAAAGTCGAACTATATTCTAGTTAAATGACAGAGTATGGTGATTTTTGTTGACATCATGCAATTATGTATAAAAAAAGTATGAAAAGAGTTTGCAGCTAATGTCTTCAACTGTAGTTAATCCTCAATCTGATGAAATTAGGGGGTGGCTGGGCAGCTGTTTTGTTTGGTTCCGTTGTTTGAAGAAGGCATGGGATAAGTTGCACAAATTGGCAAAAGTGGGTTCAAAACTTGAAGAATTTAAATATAGAGATCTTTCGACTTTTATAGAGCTCATTGGTTATTGATAGGTTTATACAACAAAGAGGTTTACCTATGCTAGCTTTTGTGATGACCGTTTTAGAATTTGATTACGTACACCAGAGAGTAAACTAAAATTCTTAGACATTTGAAATGAAATGATTTGATTTTAGTTACGTAGCATGTAAGTTATAAGATATACACATTTACTAGAGATGATAAGATGATATACACACAATTACTAAGATGGTCAGAGGACATTTTAAGCTTATACCACCCTTTTTTTTAGGGTTATTCTACTGCTTTTATGCTTATTTATTTTATTTTTATTTTAAATTAGTGTGTGCTTTTCAACAGCAAATGTGGTCCGTATGAATTGGAAGTCATATCTCATGTCATATTGACATTGCCTTTTCCAGAGGTTGCTTGTGAGTTGTGAACTTTGAAATCCTTCGATTCTCATCTCTTCTATTCTATTATATTCCAACCCTGGATGATATTAACGAAAAGGGTTTGTTTCCAAAAGTTTATCCTTTACTAATAATAATGTTATTGCCCTCTGTTTTATTCTACTTTACCGCCGGTGGGCGGATGAAAGAAGGGTTTCATTCCAAAGGTTATCATCTAATTTTAGTTGCTTGCGTGTGCTTTCGAAGGGTTTAGACAACCTTAGTTGCTTTTCATTCGAAAGGCATATTTCGAAAAGTGCGTACAACCTCGGTTTAACAGTAAAGACTTGTGAACTTTGAATGAAGGAGGTTTAAGCTTCAAACATTAAAGGAACTTGGAATGAAGGTTTAAAGTAAAGAAATCTTGAATGATTTTTTAAGGAAGAAAATGATAACAGTAAAGGAACTTTGAATGAAGGTTTATGGAAGAAATTGATAACAGTAAAGACATGTGAGGTTCAAACAGTGAAGACTTGGGATATACTGACGAAATTGAGTGATACTTTGAATGAAGGTTTAAGCTTCAAAGACTTGGGATATATTGAAGCTTCAAAGACTTGAGTGGTACTTTGAATGAAGGTTTGAATGAAGGTTTTAGCTTCAAAGAGTAAAGACTTGGGATATATTGAAGAAATTGAGTGGTACTTTGAATGAAGGATTTAGCTTCAAACAGTAAAGACTTGGATATATTAAAGAAATTGAGTGGTGTCTACTACCTTTGCTCCAACTTTGCCTCAAAAGGCTTGCCTCCAATGTTGATATTGATTCTTTGTTTCTCCCTTAAAACCAAGATTGATTCTTTGTTTCTAACGGCTATTGGGCACTTTGGCCTCCCACTATCGCGTCCTGTCTAGCTGCATCGTTTTGCGGAGTCCTCTTGGATTTGTGAGCTGGCATTTGTCTCTGGTCGACGCTGGCGATGGTAAGTCTAATGCCGTCTATAATAATCTTGGATTGGTGAGCTGGCATTTGTCTCTGGTCGACGCTCTGGCGATGGTAAGTCTAATGCCGTCCATAATAATCTTAAGATGGTGGAAATCAGACGTCGTTTAATTCTGGAGTCCTTAAAAATTGCCGTTGATTATACCTAGGAAGTGACTCAGATTGTCGGCGAAACTATCCAGAAGTTGGAGCCGGTTGAAAAGTTCCAGAACTAACTCAGTTCTGATTTTCTGATCTTTTGTCTGGTTTGGGAGTTTCTCCTCTTGTTTCGGATGAAAAGTTCCAGAACTAACTCCATTCTGATTCTCTCTGGTGGTCTCTTTTTGTTCTTCCCCGCTGTGTTTTCTTCCTTTCTGGTGTATAAGGTGTTTCTCCTCTTGTTTCGGATGAAAAGTTCCAGAATTCTGATTTTGTCTCTGGTGGTCTCTTTTTGTTCTTCCCCGCTGTGTCTTCTCCCTTGCTGGAGTTGATATATAAGGTTGAGGTGGTTTTGTGCTGTCTTCTCCTTGCTGTATAAGGTTGTAGTTGATGTATAAAGTTGGGTCCTTTCAAAACTCTCAAAGATTGACTCGATGAGGTTACTTTTAAAACCCTCATTTTTTTTTAATAGAACCAAAAAGGTTCTATTTAAAACCCTCCTTTTCTTATTAATAGTACCAGAACAATATTGATTCAATGTATGTATTGGCGAGTCGTACTCCCATAAAACCAATATGTATGCATGGACCAAGATAATTGATTCTTTTTTTCTCCCTTAAAACCAAGGTGTATGTATTGGCGAGTCGTGTGTGACATGGCATAATGGAATTCGGTTCTACATTAATAACTCGTGTGTTTCGACTTTCTAATACAGTATAGACACCGCCATTTTGGATCATTTCGGAAAGAGTGTTTGACTTTCTAATACAACCAAGGAAATTTTGAAGATATATATACACACCATCATCCAGGAAAAAGATATTCCTGGAATTTGAGAGGCATATGACCGTATTTTGAATAAATGTATTAAGTGTCAGACTCTCCATGTCTCATTGGCGAGGGGTGGCCCCAACTCGGGGCTGGCATTAAGTACAAGGTAATAGGTAGTGCTCTCATGAGCTGGCAGCATTAAGTACATATACACCCTTTAGCTCACGGCCCCATAAAAGAAAACAAATAATGATTTAAATTAATTTTCTTCTCTACTACGAGATACTCTCTGAGGTACATATAGAAACTCTCGAGGTAGATATTACCTCTTATTCAGAGACACCCATACTTTAGATTAAACCGATAAAATCTAGATGTTGGATTAATTATGAATATCACATATGCATTGCACTTTTCATCGGTTTGCAGAAGATACCATGATCCCGATTTATCACTTCTATCACTCCATTCTTTTCATTCTTCCAGCCTCCAGGGATACAAGATCAACTCGAGAATTATGCAATCTAGGAAAGATCAACTCGGGAATTATGCAATCTAGGAAAGAACAGTTTGCAGAAGAGATCACTTCATTCTTCCAGCCTCCAGAGATACAAGATCAACTCGAGAATTATGCAATCTAGGAAAGATCAACTCGGGAATTATGCAATCTAGGAAAGAACAGTTTGCAGAAGAGATCACTTCATTCTTCCAGCCTCCAGAGATACAAGATCAAGATCAACTCGTCACGACGACATCCAGCTCTTACATCATTCACTTTTTTGAGTAATTTTTGATCCACAGATATTGTGTATCATATGTCATCCTGTTTACTGTTTTTCTTACTTCTTACTTCTTGTCATCCTTTACTGTTTACTTCTCGTCATCTTTTACTGTTTACTGTTTTTTCTTACTTTATTTTCTATTTTTTCTATTTTCTATTTTCTATTGTCATCCTGTTTACTGTTTTTTCTTACTTTATTTTCTCTGGAGCCTATTACTTTATTTTTTCTTATTTTTTTTGGAGCTGCATTAGGCACTCCCGTCCGTTGCTTTGTATAGGTCTCCTATTGATCTCTTTTGGTCACCGATGGACATTTATACAAATTCAAATTCTACACATCGAGGGAATAGACATTAATACGTTGCTTTGTATAGGTCTCCTATTGACCTCTTTTGGTCACTGATGGACATTAATACAAATTCAAATTCTACTATTCGAAGCAGGGAATGGACATTAATACAAATTAATGTAATACAAATTCAAATTCTACTAATAGAAGCATGGAATTTCCTCTCCCTAATCGAAATCGAAGTAGGGACAGAGGGCAGAGTGTGGGGTACTTTTAGACAACAAAAATCGAAGTAGGGACAGAGGGCAGAGTGTGGGGTACTTTTAGACAACAAATAATAATTTAAATTAATTTCCTCTCTACTAATCGAAGCAGAGAGCGACAAAGCCCTGTGTGGCATACTTTTGAATGCATGCTTGCGTGTTAGATTGATGTGTATTTATTGGGTTGCATTGTTTTTCAGACATGCCACGGGTCATTAATGAAAAATTCAGGACAAGAATTCCTATCAAAACTTCATTATATAAAATTGAAGATTCCATTCAAAATAATGGAAGATCCTTCCTATCAAAACCTTATAAAATTGAAGATTCCATTCAAAATAATGGAAGATCCCATATTCCCATTTATGGGATTCGTGGTCAAAACCCCATTACTTAATATAGTAAAAAAAAAATTGAAGATTTCATTCAAAATAATGGAAGATGCCATATTTACATTTATTTTTAATGCGCTTTCTGCGCATATTTTTTTTTTTCTTTTCTTTCATACTCTGCTGAGTACTTTCCTTGAAGCAATCCTTTTGATTGGACATTGACAAGTTGAGCCTAACTCTTCTCTTCTTGTTATATCCTGCAGGTTCTTGCACCACATGTAGAAACTTAGCCCTTCTTCTACATCGAGTTTATCACATCTTCGAATGATGCTGGCTATGGATGACCATTTGCTAAGTTGTAGGTCTAAATATGTTGATTCATCTTGAGATGTGAGTTTCATATGAGTAGTTTAGCCAGGACAATCGATCCGAATAGGGATTCGGACAGGTTCAACTTTTTGACAAAGCCTTGCCATTTCTTCTAATTTTGAAGAAGTACTGTCATCTTTAAACTGGAAAATGGCATTACCTCCTAATACGGTTATTCATCTAGTTTCTCCTAAAAACTCTCTGGAGCGAATAAAAAATTCTCATCTATTTGGTAAATAGAAAAATCCGTACTTCATTTACATTTACTGTGAAATTCCATTTGAATTTGACTTATTTTTAGAAATGTGATTTTACTGTTCCAAGCTTAAAATACAATGAAATAGAGCAGCAAGTGCAAAATCTTCGTATATCCATTGAAAACATCATAAATAGTGATTACGTATATCCGTTGAAAATGAAGCAAGTTAAGCAAGTTCAAATTGTACATAAGCTGATCTTAAATATTTGAAGGCTTGAAGGTTTATGAGCCACCAAAATGAATTGAGAACACAACCAAAATTTTCACTTTTTGCGGAGAGCATGATGGGAGACAACGAGGATCACTACATTTTAATTTAATTTAATTTTTTTAATAAATTATAATGAGATCAAAGAGCTTTGGTTATTGCTTATCAATGGACTTAGAAAGGCAAGACTTCCCCTCTTGACCTGCCGTCATCCTAACTAGAGTTGCGGCTCTCCTCCACCCAAGAGGAGGCCTCTTAGATTTAGAGGATTCTTGGATAACTACAAGATTACAGGTTGTCTTTGACACGGCTTAAACCATAGGAGTTTTGAATAGAATTCAACTTTTGTAAATCAACACGTAAAGATACGTACGCAGAATAAATGCGAGGATCCATCCTAGCAATGATCGGCTAAGTTATTTTTAGTTAAGAGTGCATCCGCCACACTCGTACGTATAGTCGGTCAGTCAATAGCCTATTTGAATTATACAATAATTTTTTAATTGGACAGTTTTAGATTTTAGTTAAATTTATCGTAACACGTGTTTATGCTGCACTGCTTTTCCAGACCCATAACTAAAATTTTAGTATAAAATGATTTACATCTCTTACTTTTATTTCCCTATCATTTTAGATATATCACAATGCCACCTTTCAAAACATATAATATATGAAGTAATGTACCCGTCCAATTAAAAGGCTACCCGTTGTCCTTGTTAAATATATATTTACATTTTTCTGAAAGTCAGACATCATACAATGAGTTCTCCTCGGAGAGTGGCTAGCTTGGGTTGAGCATTTAAAAAAAATAAAAAATTAAAGCCAATCCATTTAATTAGTTTTTTTAGAATAACATGAAAAAACATTAATTAACGATGGAAACTTGAGAATGACGTGAAAAAAAAAATTAAAAATTCAAATTCAAAATCAATTTTTATAATATAATATTTTAATAATACGATGATTTACTTAGACTTTTTAAAAACATGTTAAAAATATTTATAATTATATTAAAAAAAAAAATCTTTGGTTCTGTATAGAAAGTACTGTGGAAGCGCATCGAAGAAGGCACCGGAGACGAGTGGGAGATAAGGACATTTTCCAGGCCTTGCTTATGCTATGAAGCTTGTCACCGTTCAAACAAATTTATCTGAGGATTGCCCAGAAAATTTTATAAAAAAACTAAAGCTATTTAATATTTTTCTTTCCATGTTAAAATATAAAATGGACTCTGCTTCAGAATGACAATCAACAACGCAATATTCGGAAAATGTGGTGTATAAGGTGGAGAGAAGGATACAACGCAAAATACTCTCGAGGAGCAGAAGATGTGGATCAAATAGTTGTTCGAATGATATAATGTGGTGTATAAGGTGGAGAGAAGGATACAACGCAAAATACTCTCGAGGAGCAGAACATGTGAATCAAATAGTTGTTGGAATGATATAAATGTTTGTGTTCATAATAATATATGGTATATCTTAGCTGTTAATTTCATTGATGAAAAAGCTGGAAGTCATTTTGTAAAGATAACTAGGAGCGAATTCTTCAGCAATCACAATTATTTATAAAATTTTAAAAAATATTCTACAACTAAATATAAGTATTTAATTGTATAGTTGTTTTATTATTGGTGTAAGTCTCACCTTAACACTAGCCTAAAATGTTAGGTTGAGCAAGTAGAAAAAAAAAAAAAAATCACCATAAGTGGTTCACCCAATATGTGGGTTACATTCACTGTCGAATATCCAGTCTTCCTTTTATTATTCTTCAATGGGATCTTCTTGCAACAAAACCAGCTGCAACCTTCCTCAAAAGAATACAATGGAATTTCACACAGTCTCTCATCTATTTTTCTATAATGTAATTCCTGCAAATTCCTAAAACATATATAATACCAATTGAGATCTTCAATCCCAATTTAGATCCACTATTCGTGCCTCCAATCTGTTACTAACTCTAGTTTATTAGAGACTAGAAAAACAGAGTCTACCAAACTAACAAATCCCTAAAATTAGACAAAACTAACAACGAGAAAACATTCTTTTCCCATCACTGGAACAGTTAGTTAATTTTCAGGCTCCAAAACTCATCAATCCCCCACTTGGAGACTGAAATGCTGCAATAACCCTGCATATTAGGACTGAATATTCATAACATTGATCTATTTCCTTAGACCAACTAAAGTTGAGAAAAATCTCAACTTCTCCCTTCAAAAAAACTTTAGTAAACATATTTGTAGGATTCTTGGAAGTGTGAATCTTATCCAGTTCCAGAGATCCAACCCTTACAACTGACCTTATGAAGTGATATTTCAACTTGATGTGTTTGGTTCTTCATTTGAACGTCGAGTTCTTCGCAACATGGATAGCACTCTAGCTATCACTATCACTCCATAGCATGTTGTCTTCCTTCTTCTTCCCCAACTCCTCCATAAGTCTCTGCAACCATATCATCTTTGTGTTTGCTTCAAAAGCATAAAACCTATTGGCTTTTTGATATTCAACTCATCGCTCCTCCACCTATAGTGAAAATGTAACCGGTGGTGCTCCTAAATATCCACTTAACATCTTGAAAATACCTTTTTCTTGTATTATTCATGAACCTACTTACAACTCCTTCTGCTTGCTTGGGCTATATGTAGTCTTGTGCAAACCATAGCATACATCAAACAAACTTCCCACTGTGAAAGCATATGAAAATCTTGTCATATATTCTTGCTCCTCCTGTGTCTTTGGACACAAATCCTTACTCAGTTTGAAGTGCCTTGCCAAAGGTGTGCTCACTGGTTTTTCATTTGCCATGTTGAATCTTTGTAACACCTTGTAGCACCATGTTGAATCTTTGTAGCACCTTGTAGCACCATGTTGAATCTTTGTAGCACCTTCTTGAATTGTTATTCATGTCTCTTAATATTTTCATTCCAAGGATTTGCTTTACAACCCCCAAATCCTTCATGGCAAACATGCTTGCCAATTTCCCTTTTAGGTCATTTATGTCTTGCATGTTAGATCCTGCAACCAACATGTCATCTACATATAGTAATAGAATAATGAAGGCACCATCACTAGTTCTCCTGAAATATACATAGTGATCATATTGACCATAAAACTATCAATTTTTTTGTACCACTACCTAAGTGCCTGCTTAAGGCCATATAAGATTTTATTTAAGTGTAACGTGCTTGCCAATTTCCCTTTCAAGTCATTTATGTCCTGCATGTTAGATTCTACAACCAACATGTCATCTACATATAGTAATAGAATAATGAAGGCACCATCACTATTTCTCCTGAAATATACATAGTAATCAGATTGACATCTTTTGGATTTATTTTCAGCCATAAAACTATCAAATTTTTTTTACCACTACCTAAGTGCCGCTTGAGGCCATATAAGATTTTATTTAAGCTCCACACGAGATTTTTTTACCCTTTACCTCATAGCCCTATGCATGTAAATCTCCTTCTCCAAATATTCATGAAGGAAAGTTGTCTTCACATCAAGTTTCTCAAGGTGAAAATTCCCAATAGCAACTAAATTTAAAATTGTTCTAATGGAGGTCATTTTTACAATTGGTAAGAAAATCTCATAAAAGTTAATTCCTTTCTTATGTGAAAAACCTTTTACAACAAGTCTAGCTTTATACCTTGTATTGTCTACTGCCTCCTTGACTCTATACACCCATTTGTTGTGTAGTGCCCTTTTTCTTGCAAGTAGCTCAACCAACTCCTATGTTTGGTTGTGAAGAAGAGACTCCATAACCTCATTCATTTCTAGCTCCCACTTCTTGCTAGTACTCATTTGTAAACCTTCATCCAAGCACTCTGGCTCACCAGCATCAGTATATAACACATAATGAAGTGCAAGGCAATAACAATTTGGTAACTTATTTACCCTTGTAGACATAACATAATCAGAAAAATGTTGAGGAATTCTACTTGTCCTACTAAATTTTCTAACAATACCTACAGGCTACTGAGGTGCTAGTTTTTGCTATTTTTGAACAAGATTTTCTAACACTAGATGTATTCATGAACCTACTTACAACTCCCTCTGCTTTCTTGGGCTATATCTAGTCTTGTGCAAACCATAGCATACATCAAACTTCCCACCACGAAATCATATGAAAATATTGTCATGTATTCTTGCTCCTCCTGTGTCTTTGGACACAAATCCTTACTCAGTTTGAAGTGCCTTGCCAAAGGTGTGCTCACTGGTTTTTCATTTGCCATGTTGAATCTTTGTAGCACCTTGTAGCACCATGTTGAATCTTTGTAGCACCTTCTTGAATTATTATTCATGTCTCTTAATATTTTCATTCCAAGGATTTGCTTTACAACCCCCAAATCCTTCATGGCAAACATGCTTGCCAATTTCCCTTTCAGGTCATTTATGTCCTGCATGTTAGATCCTGCAACCAAAATGTCATCTACATATAGTAATAGAATAATGAAGGCACCATCACTAGTTCTCCTGAAATATACATAGTGATCAGATTGACATCTTTTGGATTTATTTTCAGCCATAAAACTATCAAATTTTTTGTACCACTACCTAAGTGCCTGCTTGAGGCCGTATAATATTTTCTTTAACCTACACACGAGAATTTTTTACCCTTTACCTTATAGCCCTCTGATTGATGCATGTAAATCTCCTTCTCAAAATATTCATGAAGGAAAGTTGCCTTCACATCAAGTTGCTCAAGGTGCAAATTCCCAATAGCAACTAAATTTAAAAATTTTCTAATGGAGGTCATTTTTACAATTGGTAAGAAAATCTCATCAAATTTAATTCCTTTCTTATGTGAAAAACCTTTTACAACAAGTCTAGCTTTATACCTTGTATTTTCCACTACCTCCTTGACTCTATACACCCATTTGTTTTGTAGTGTCCTTTTTCCTACAAGTAGCTCAACCAACTCCTATGTTTGGTTGTGAAGAAGAGACTCCATATCCTCATTCATTTTTAGCTCCCACTTATTGCTAGTGCTCATTTGTAAAGCTTCATCCAAGCACTTTGGCTCACCAACATTAGTATATAACACATAATGAAGTGCAAGGAAATAACAGTTTGGTAACTTATTTACCCTTGTAGACATAACATAATAAAAAAATGTTGAGGAATTCTACTTGTCCTACTAGATTTTCTAACAATACCTACAGGCTATTGAGGTGCTAGTTGTTGCTATTTTTGAATACTTTGTGGTGGAGTTTGTGGCTCCTAGACATATCCTTGCACTCTTAGTACTATTGGCTCACCATCAAGCTCAACATACTGAGAATCATACTTATTTACCTGTAACTTGTCCTTATACAAAGTCTTCTCATTAAATACAACATCCCTACTTCTGATGATGTACAATTAATATTATCCCATAACTTCTAACTTAATCCATCAAATCCATAACCAATGAAATAACATTTTCGAGATTTTGCATCTAACTTCTTTCTATTCTCCTTATCAATTTGAGCAAATACTCCAAAAACTTTAAGAAAAGAGTAATTGTAGATTTTACTAGTCCATACCTCCTATGGAATCCCGTCATCTAATGCACTTGAAGGTCCCCTGTTGATCAAATAAACTACAATGCTAACACAATATGCCCATAAAAACAAAGGTAATCTTGCATGCAATCTAAGTCACCTAGAACGCTCCATAATAGTCATATTCATCCTTTCAGACACCCCATTCTCTTGAAGTGTTATAGGTGTTACCTTCATCCTCTTGATTCCATTCAATGAGTAATAATTATCAAAATTATTAGAACAGTACTCACCACCATTATCATATTTGAGACACTTATCATATTTGAGACACTTAACCTTATTACTTGTCTCATTCTCTATTAATTCTTTTCATTTTTGAAAGGTATCAAATACATCAGATTTCTTTCTAATGCAATATACCCATGTATTTCTAGTAGCATCATCTATGAAGGTAACATAATAATTAAATCCACCTCAAGAAGTTACTTAACCTTATTACTTGTCTCATTCTCTACTAATTCCTTCCATTTCTGAAAGGTATCAAATACATCAGATTTCTTTCTAATGCAATATACCCATGTCTTTCTAGTAGCATCATCTATGAAGGTAACATAATAATTAAATCCACCTCAAGAAGTTACTTGAGTCGGTCCCCATACATCACTGTGTACTAGCTCCAATTTCTCCTTTTTCTTTTCTTTCCCAACTTTTAGAAATATTACCCTCTTCTATTTGTCGTAGATGTAGTCCTCACAAAATCCTAAATCCACCTCTTTCATATTTGGAAGCAAGTTTCTCGAGTGAAGAATATTCATTCCCTTTTCACTCATGTGGCCCAATCTATGGTGCCACAACTCTACACTTTCTCCTATAGCCACTAAATTCATTGTACAATTAAAATTATTAGTAGTAAATATAAATTACCAATCATATTACCCTTGGCTACCACCAATGATCCCTTGGTGATCTTCCAATAATGATCGAATGCAGTGACATATCCTTCGTTGTCAAGTTTGCTTTCTAAAATTAAATTTCTCTTGAGATCTGGAATATGTCGAACATCATTTAAAATATAGTGATTTCCATTTGGTAGCTTCATTTTAATTTTACCCATGCCATCAATCCTGCAATGATAGTCATCTCCCAATACCACCTATCCATAATCACTTTGGACATAATATATAAAATATTCAAGGTGATATGTAGCATGAAAAGAGACTCTAGAGTCTATTACCCATTAATAAATATTATTACCTACAATATTCTCTTCATAATTACCTTGACTCTCTTTGTCCCCTTGTCTGACATTCTTTCTTCTCAAAAAATCCTTTTTCAGATGTCCCTTATTTTTACAATACCAACACTCAACCTTGCTCTTTCCTTTAGACTTTGATATCCCTTTAGAATTTCCTCTACTTGGAATTTTTCCCTTTTCCTTTTGCCTACCTCTGTTCTCCACTATCAAAGCATTTCTTGATGATGTTTCTTCTCCTAAAGTCTTTATTCGCATATCCTCACTGAGGATAACACCAACAACATCATCAAAAGCTAATCTATGTGAACTAGACGCATTACTAAGTTGTTCCAGATTTTTGATAAAGAGCATAAAATAAGCAAGGCTCTTACTTCATCATCAAAATCAATTCTTACCAAGCTCAATTGATTAGTAATCATTTTAAAATTATTTAAATGGTCTTTTATCGACTCTTCTTCATTAATCTACATATAAAATAGTTTATTCGTAAAAAATACCTTGTTGGATACAAAGGGTTTTTCATACAACCTTGCTAGAGCATCCATTAAATCCTTTGTTTTTTTCTCTTTGGAGATGTTGAAGGCTACCTGGATTCCCGAGCACAGTCTCATATTACCCAATGCATTTTTTTCAAGGATTTTCCATTCCTCATCCATCATGGTTGAAGGTATCTTTGCTGCACTCTCTAAAGATAGATAAATATCCTTCTGGTACAAGTAGTCTTCAATCTACATATTTTAAAGTTGAAAGTTCTACCCGTTGAATTTATCCACTCTAAATTTTGAGTATTCTACCTTTTTCTCCCACTCAAAATAAAAATAAATTCCCTACTTAAAGTACCCAACACATTATGTTCTGATACCAGTTGTTAGGTTCCTTAGAGGATGTAAAATTCACATAGATTAAAAAGAAAATAGTCACCAATAATAAAACAATCACACAAAATAGACAAAAAATAAGCGTGTAAGTGGTTCACCCAATATGTGGGCTACATCCACTATCAAATATCCAGTCCTACTTTTAGTATTCTCTAATGGGATCCTTCTGCAACAAAACCAACTACAACCTTCGTCAATGGAATACAATGGAACCTCACACACAAAGTCTCTACTTTGTTTTTCTACAATGAAATTCTTTCAAATTCCCAAAACATATATGATATCAATTGAGATCTTAAATCCCAATCTAGATCCACTATTCATGCCCCCAATCTATTCCTAATTGGAGTCTATTACAGTTTAGAAAAATAGAATCTACCAAATTAGCAATTCCCTAAAATTAGGGAAAACTAACAACGAGAAAACATTTATTTCTCATAATTGGAATAGTTAGTTAATTTTTAGGCTCCAAAACTCATGAAATTTCATATATCAGGAAATAATAGTTATAGTTTTTAAAGAATATGAAAATATTGAGGGTTTGTTATATATAATTGAATTATTACTGGTTTAAGTTTCCTTGAGTAAATCCAAGGTTAGCACTAAAATGAAATTTCAATCATGGAAACAATAGTTATAGTTCGTAAAGAATTATGTTTTAGTTTACATCATTGAAAATATTGTGTTTGTTTTCAAAATTTTGAATAAAAAAAATAGTTAAAATTCAATTAAAGTATGTTCTTGAGGGTTTGTTTTAAATTTTTTGAATAAAATTAAGAGTTTGTTATGGTATGGGGAGTAACAACAGCCATGATAGAAGGGTTTTGAAAGGGATCCCATAATATTTTACAAAACTTCTAAGAGAGTTGGAACAACACTAGGAACAAGATCAAACCAAGTAGAGACCACTACGAGAGGGTCCAAAGACAACAAAATAAATTGAAAAACACATAAAACCATACAAGCAAAGAGAAATGAGGAATAGTTATAGTTCATAAAGAACTATGTTTTAGTTTACACCATTGAAAATATTGTGTTTGTTTTAAAAATTTTGAATAAAAAAAATAGTTAAAATTCAATTAAAGTATGATCATTATAGTTATAGTTCTTGAGGGTTTGTTTTAAATTTTTTGAATAAAATTAAGAGTTTGTTATGGTATGGGGAGTAACAAAAACCATGATAGAAGGGTTTTAAAAGGGATCCCATAATCTTTTACAAAACTTCTAAGAGAGCTAGATAGAAGGGTTTTGAAAGGGATCCCATAATCTTTTACAAAATTTCTAAGAGAGCTAGAACAACACTACGAACAAGATCAAACCAACTAGAGACCACTACGAGAGGTTCCAAAGACAACCAAAAAAAAATGAAAAACACATAAAAAGAGAAATGAGGATTTGGAAAGGATCTAGAACTGAGGAAGTTCTATACCAATAGATCATTGGAAATAGAAATAATGAGTGTTTTTTTTTTCTTTTTTGAATAAAAATAAAAGTTTCGTATGTTTTAGTTTACATTTAGGTTATTGGAAATATTGAGTGTTTGTTTTAAAATTTTTGAATAAAAATAAGAGTTAAAATCCAATTTAAATATAATTATTAAGATTTTTTTGGTATTTTATAAATTTAACTACTTTAAAACTTCATACTTTTTTTATCTATTGCTATGATTTTAATTATAATTATATTTTTTATTAGAAAAACAAATTGTTAGAAATTAACTACTTTACAACATCATACTTTTTGGGTTTATCTATAAAAATTATTGCTATGATTTTATTTTTTTAAACATCCCAAAAGGGATGCCACTTTTGGGTAAGACCCAAGGAGATAGGGGTATCTCTTCCATCAAAATTGCCCAGGGTATGCACCTAGTCTACCACCTTTGACATACTCAAGAACCAAACCTGAAACAATAAAAAACAAGAACACATACACAAACATGCAAAAATATTAAAAAAACAACATGCTCCTTGAGTGTTCGAAAAGAAAAAACGTAACCAAAAACACACAATAATATTTATAAAAAAAACACACAATACGAACCACACAAAAAAACATAAGAACAACATGACAAAACACAAACATAACAAAACAAATAGACTGCTACAAAGACAACCAAAAAAAACATGAAAAACAAAAACAACCAAAACCTAAAAAAAAAAAAACATATACACACCTCAAAAAACTAAACAAAAAAGAAAAAAGAAAAAAATATAACCCAACAATGACCTTTCTGGACAAAAAGACTATTATAGCAAAGAATCAACAAAGGAAAAAAAATAAATATTAGTTTGAGCTTGGGAACTAAATTACCCTGATAGAACCAAAGAGAAGAAAAATTTAAGCAAGAAGAAACTAGGTACCTCCAAAACTAGAGCTATCCAAAGAAATGATAGAAAGAAGAGCTTCCCTTATTTGCAAAGCCCACCATCTAGGAGGGTGGTCATAGAAAGTAAGATCACCTTTGTCCAAAGCCCAATTAGCTAAAGCATCATCACTCTTGTTTTGATTTCTGACCACATGATTGTAATCAACTTTCAAAAATCCCATCTGGATTAACTGAATCTTCTCAATAATTATTTTTATTCTCTAATCAACCTTATGTTTTTTAGGAGTCTTCAAAATATTAATCATGAGATGAGAGTTAGACTCAACTAGCACCTTTTCCCATCCAACCCATCCAAACTTAGTAGCCTCTTGAAGGCCTCTAAGGATACCATACCCCTCAGCAAGGTTATTGGATAGAATACCCAAATTCGTAGCAAAATTAAAAACCAGGGAGCTATATGAAAGTCTACCAATTCCTCCCACACTAGATTTTATAGGGTTCCCTCTAGAGTCTACCAATTCCTCCCACACTAGATTTTATAGGGTTCCCTCTAGAGTCTCCATCAGTATTGACTTTTCCAAAATCCTTAGGAGGAGGTTGTCAATTCATCCTTCTATCCATATTGCAATTACTCACATTCCCTTTTAACTTGGTTACCATTAGAGTAGTTAATATTCAATATTTGCATCACTTGATCCCATATTTGGTGGGAGTTTTGGGTGTGATTAAGGAGCCATTGGATTTATTCAACTAAGTTGGTAATGGTATTTTTTCATATATATATAGTGAATATCCTTAATATGGTTGTTCTTTCCATTCCAAAGAAGAATGGTAGAACCCATCCAAACTAACTGCCTAATAAAATGATCAACACAACACCCTCTTGTTTAGGCCAATCCCTCTAAAGTTGTTCAAAAGTAAAAAAAATGGATCATTGTAAGCCAAGTAAAGTGGCCATTCTCCTCCATAGCTCAGAGGTTACAGTTTACTCACTAAAAATATGACTGAGATTTTCTCATTATATTCACACATTTCACATCTAAAATGGCCATGAAAGCCATGCTTCATAAGATGCTCCCCAGTAAGCACCTTGCGATGCAATACAAGCTAAGTAAAGAACCTCACCTTAGGCCAAATATTTTGAGCCCACAACTGAGAAAATATATCATATGATTGGTTGGGATTATTATGGCATACGGCCAAATAACCTTGAGCAACTGAATACTCACCCTAAGTAGTATTGTTTCATCCATAACAATATTTATCATGGGACCAAGAGAGAGATCTCATAAGAAGGATGCATTGGATATCTTGTATTTGCCTTTCTTGGATTTGAATATGCCAATACTCAATAGGGATCCAATATCTACCAACATTTGAATTACTAGTATGGTACCAAAATTAATTAGCCACCTTTATCCTCTTAGCTCGGTAAAGCTCCTCCATCCAAGGCCTCTAATCGAGAAATAGAGTTATCAAAGGCTTGTGAACACTCCAATAATATGTCAAAATTTTTAAAAGTTGACCATTATGAATGATCCAAAATAATTTTTTCTTTATAAAATCCTCACCAGTCTTAAGAACTACTAAAATGGGAGATCCTTTGGAAGGCAATTTATAGCGAGCAAGGTCTTCAAGAATTTTGTTCTCAGCATGGATATTTTTGACCCAAATAGCATTGGGGTTATGCAAAATCCTCCAATATAATTTAGCAACTAAATATTTGTTGTTATTAATGGCAAACCAGAATCCTAACCCCCTTCATTCTTAGGAAGATGTAAAGTGTCCCATTTCACCAAGGTCCATTTTATTTTCTTCTTAACACCACTCTAGAGGAATCGATGACTGATTTGATCTAGTTCTCAAAGAATAGCCTTTGGGATATTCAACATGGTAGAAACATAAATAGGAAGATCTTTATGGATTTATTTACCAAGGTGATTCTACCCTAAGAAGAAATCCATCTATTGGTCCACTTTCTAATTTTCTTCTTGACTTTGTCAAGAACCAATTCCAATATTTTTTCTATTTTTGAATATTGATGAGAATACCTAAATAAGTGATCGGAAGGGATGTCTTATTATATCTTAATTTATGCAAGACCATGGATTCTTGTTTGGTAGAGCAATGGATTCCTGTTTGGTAGAGCAGTGAAATAAAATGACTTTAGATTTTTCTTCATTGATCAATTGTTTGATAGCATTAGAAAAATAGTTAATGATTTGCTTAATATTAGAAGCCTCCTTAACTATATGCCTAGCTCAATAAGCAATGGTAAGTCTCTCAAGGTTTTGTCTTCTCTCTTTTTTGGTTATAATCCTACCTAAGAATTTAGAAAGAATGATGAATAAATAAGGGGATAGGGGGTCACCTTGCCTAATACCTCTGGAATCTAGGAACAACTGAGAAGGCCTGCAATTGATAAGAACTAAGTAGGAAACTAAAGAGATACATCCCATAATCCAATCCATCCAATCCTGAGAAAAACCAAATTGCCTCAAAACTTTGATAAGGAAGTGCCAATCCACTCTATCATAAGCTTTGGATAAGTCTAACCAAATGAACATGGAAGGATATTTTTGCATATCCATGGAATGGATGGCTTCCTAAAAAAAATATATCTCATCCACTATTTGACACCCTTCCACATAACCCCCTTGTTCAGGGGAAATAATCTTATGCAAAAAAGTCTTCAACATTTCTGCCATGATCTTAGTAATGATTTTGATAAGAACATTACATAAATCAATAGGTCTAAAAGTTGAGATATGATCATCCTCTTGAGATTTTGGAACAAGAGTAATATAAGTTTTATTGATAACCTTCAAAAATTATTTGGCTTTCCTATCTTCTTCCACCATCTCTAATAAATTAGCATGAAGGATATCTCAGAACTCTTGGTAGAACTTAATGGGAAAACCATTAGGACCTGGGGTTTTCCCTTTTTGCATTTTAAGAACATTTTGAAGGTCATTGATAGTAACAGGAGCAGTCAAAATAGAGTTTTCCTTAGAAGTGATAAGAGAAGGGATTGTTTGAAGAACATTTTTTTGATAAGCCGAGTCAAGTGGAGTAGAAGCAAAAATATTGGAAAAGTAATTGACAAAAATAGATTTCATGCCATCCCAAGTGTAGACAACATCTCCAAAATTTGATTTCAGAAAAGAAATAAAGTTGTGAGATCTTTGAGCTAGAAGATATTTGTGGAAGAAATTTGTGTTTTGATCTCCTTCTTTGAGCCATTAAATTCTAGATTTTTGCTTCCATAAGAGTTCTCTTTTTTCCCATTCCTCTAACTGATTTGTGAGATCAGGGTTATGCATAGTGACTATTTATCACCAAATTGTCTAAAATTAGAGTTTTCAAAATTTAGAATCGGCTAATATTTGGGACCCTTGACCAGGGCCCATTAGCCAAAAAATTCTTTGTGCAAATTTTTTTGGGGTTGATTCATCCAAATTTTATAATAATTTGACCATTTTAAGTTTATATTTCTAAAATTACCCCTAATAATAGTGAACCTTATACATGCATTTGGATACTATTTGCCTGGATTTCAAAATTGATTTGTCAAATTTTTATAAATACATTTTGGGACCAACCCCTGTTTTAGAATAAGTGAATATTCTCTTAAGTTTCACTAGGATACACACTTGAGTTTCCACTCATCTATGTGTCAGGATAACTCTCAACACTTGAGTTTCCACTCCTCTATGTGTTAGGAGAACTCTCAACACTTGAGTTTCCACTCCTCTATGTGTCAGGAGAACTCTTAGTGGTGTCTTCATTAGGTGTGATGAGTTTTTGTAATCCAACGACTCTCAATGATCAACTCTGCTATTTATATAGAGTTGATCCTAGAGATAAATCAATCAATTCTACTCTTCTATTCATCTCTTGTAATGCTTTGCATATCTATTATGAAATTCTAACATGGTACCAGAGCGGGATAGATTTTGCTAGCATTCTCTCTTGAAGGTTCTAGGATCTGATTCATTTACTTTGGATAAATTTTTTTGGCTATCTTATTGAAATGATTTTAGTAGTCATTTTTCGTTATCCATTGTTTAATTTTTTTTTTCAGCAAAATATTTATTGTTAAAAATATTTGATGTAAAATTTTTTAATATATTTGTTCTGAGTTGTCTTTTGAGGGTATTCAAAATATTAAAGCTCTTCCTTTGCTTTGAATCAAGTTTACCCTATGCTATGGGCTATTTTTAGCCCATTTAAAAAGGAAGGATCTTATTTTTTATTTTTTAATACTCTCTCTCTTCGATTCATCTTTTAGCAAGTTGAAGAAAACTCCTTTTATCTTAAAAGTAAATAAGATCTTTTATTAGGTTCAATTTTTTTTCATCTTTCTCGGGCTACATATTTAATCCACACTTGTTATAACTTAGTGCGGTGTTTCTTTTAATATCATGGGAGACTTCAATTTTAAAATAGAATCGAGTATCTTCGCATTTTGGTGCTCAAAAGATTAGATTATTGTTTATTCCCGTTGACGCTTTATTTGTGATCATCTCTCTAGCTGTCCCTTGGCATTCGATTCCTTCTGGAACCAACGATAGCTTGGACGATCATTTCTTTTCTAGTTGGCTCCATGGCGAACTCAAAATGAATCTCTCTAAGATTTATTTCTCTTCTCCGACGCTCTATCATTTGGTCCTTATAACCTGCATTGCTTGTTGTAAATATCTAAATCAATCCTACCATTCAAGTTCTTTCAAAACATTAATCTATTATAGTTTTTTTTATATAACATTTTTTTTAGGATCACCATAATTTATAGAGTATATCATATTAAATGTTTTGCAGCTCAATATGGTTGGTGCCCTCTGGTTAACGTGTATTTTGAAGATTACCCTCTATTTACATATGTGCAATATAAACATTGGTTATTTTTATAGTCTTTTTTGCAGGGACATGATAAAGTGTTTTTGCAGGTGAAGGGAGAAAGGGTCAAGTTCACCTCAGCTCGATTCAGTTTAATGTTACTTTGAGGAACACTATTTATATTTTATATACAATGCTTTTGCAGGGGTGTCTAATGTGTTTTTTTGTAGGTTCCCTCTTATGAAGGTTAAAGGAGCAGAAGATCGAGTTCCTTTGAGCTTGATATAAGTCTTTTACCCTCGTCGATCCAAAGTAATTTCGGGTAACTGTGTTCCTTTTTTGCGCCCTTTCGGGTAACTCATGAGGTATTATTTCATAGGAATGTCCAATTTGATGAAACATTCCCTCAAAAATATCCTCCAAAGGCCTCTTCCTCCATTGGGCCTTCTCCTAGAAATTATATAATTTGTTTTGCAGATTTTAGACATGAGTGTCTTTGTATTTTCTTTCATTTGTTGTCTTCTACCATCGCATTGTATAATTTCTTTAGTGTTCCCTATATATATATATTTAAAATAGGTTATCCCTGCTTTGTATCTGGGCCTTTCATCTATTCTCAATAGGCTCTTATCATGAGACACAATTGTACTTCTTTTTAATAATTTTTTTTTGAGAAGGGTATGAGTGCATTTTTGCACTCAATTGGTCCATCATTTAAGGAGGGTGTGATTTCTTTTGTCTATCTTCATATATGCCTTCTATGCCTTTTATTTATTTTAAGTAAATTTATGAGGTTATATTTATTTCAAGTAAATTTATGAGGTTGTATTTATTTCAAGTAAATTTAAGAGGTTGTATTTCATCTATGCCTTGTTATTTTTCAAGAGGATTAATTCATTCATGAGGTGAAAAGGTATGCAATATTGTGATTTATTTTATTTTATGGTATAAGTGGTTTTGGGAGTGAAAAAGTTATACAATGTTTTGATTTATTTTATTTTATGGTACAAGTGGTTTTGGGAGTGAAAAGGTTATGCAATGTTTTGATTTATTTTATTTTATGGTACAAGTGGTTTTATGAGAGATAAGGAAGTTGTGCAATTAAAGGCCTTGGTGATGATTATTAAAAGGTGGAGTAATGTTGATTATTTTGTGATCTACTAACCCTTGGGAAGATTGGCAAAAGAATTTTTTGATTGTGGCAGATTTACAAAGAGGTTATTTCATCTTCATAAAAGGTTTGGGTACATTCTCCTATTGATTTTTTACGATGGTTGATTTCTAAAATATCATTGGATGGAAAAGGATTGTTTGTGGTTTCCTTTTTGAAAGTGGTTGGTTGAATGCTTCAAGGTTTTCTAAGTTGAGAGTTGTGTTTAAAATTTGTTGTATAAGAATTGTTATTGAAGCCCATTGGTTGTGAAATAACTTGAGTTAGAAAAGAACATGAGTATCATTGTTATGTGAGATTTGTGGTTGAGCATTATTGGAAACATTTGAGTTGGTTGATACATACTTGGACTAGGGTTGTGTGAGAGAGAGTTGTCCCTTTTGGTGATTGGTTGAGTTAAGTTGATTGAGCCTAGTCAAATTATGTGTGAAGTGATTTTTCAGTTCCTATGAAACAAACTATTCCATTATTCTGATTTGAGTTGAGAGTAAGATTAGAACATATCGAGTCTCTAACAATTATCTTTATGCTTTTATGATATTGAATTGAGTTGAGTTGAGATTTATTTGAGTTGAGTTGAGATTAATATTAGAACATATTGAGTATCTAACAATTCTCTTTATGCTTATATGAGTTGATTTGAGTTGAGTTGAGATTGAGATTAGAACATATTGAGTCTCTAAAAATTCTCTTTATGCTTTTATGAATTGATTTGAGTTGAGTTCAGATCATTGTGGATCATTGTTGTCATCCATTGGAGAGTACATTGCCATTCATTGTTGAGTTCATCTTTAAGCTTTGCCTTGATAGATTTGTGGATGAGATTTGAGTTCTACTTGAGTATGATTGATTGAGCCTTTGAGAAGGCATTTGTGGACAACTTTGAGAAGGCATTTGTGGATAGTTTTTGGGTAGCTTTATGGACAGATTTGTGGATATATTTAGAGCAGATTTGGGTAAGTTATTGGTGAGCTTGATAGAACATATTTGAACAATTTCTTGGAGAGCTTGTTGGAGCAAATTTGGGCAAGTTCTTGGTGAGATTGCTAGAGTAGATTTGGGCAAGTTCTTGGTGAGCTTGCTAGAGCAAAATTGGTTCTTGGTGAGCTTGCTAGAGCAAAATTGGAAAAGTTCTTGGTGAGATTTCTTGAACAAAATTGGAAAAGTTCTTGGTGAGATTGCTAAGCATATTTGACAAGTTTTGTGTGAGCTTATTAAGCAAGTTCTGTGTGAACCTAATGAGCAGATTCTTAGTGAGCCTATTGACAGAGATTTGGAGGTGATAGAGTCTTAGTGGATAGAGATCCAACAACCACCACTTTTCAAGATAGATCTAAGTGAGGAGTCTTAAAGTGGAGAGAGGTCCACCAGTTGGTGGAGTAAAGATACAAAGTCTTCTATAAAATCACATAGCCAGAGTAGAAGGGGAAAGAGTTCTCTTATGAAAGAGATCCATGAACTTGATATTAGGGGATCAACATATCCTTTGGATAGAGATCCATAAACATTGTAATTGGAAGTGATCCCCAAAGAGATTGATTGAGAAATTTGTAGTAAAATATTTTCTCCGTGGAGTAGCCCACATTGTGTGAACCACATAAATTGTGGTGTCTCTATTATGTATGGCTTTTGTGCATTGCTTTGATTACTACTATTGATACTGCTATCTTTAAACAACATAATATTGAATTGGAAGAAAAATTAAAAAGTGGTATTATGCTATTCACCCTCCTCTCAGTATAAGCTTGTGTTCTTCAACTTTAACGGTCTGGGAAGATAGCTTCCCGCACGAGATCCTCGAGAAATTCAAACATGATGCAAAAAATCTTACCAACAAGTAGCCTCGACTACGTGCTTAATGGTATTTTTTAATACCAAAAAGGGGTTAGTTCATTCACCCACACTACAACTCCAACAATAAACATTGCTCTCAAGACATGATGCATACATTTTCTCTCAATCGCATCAATTATGTTGTTAGGAATTTTTTAGACAATAGTGAACACACTTCATGAAGGTGGCAATCTCATGTCAAGTGTCATTGAAGAGCTTAAAAGACTACCTACCATCCTTAAGTCCCTCCCATCCATCAAGGACAATGACAAGCATGACAGAAAAAGCAAAGCCCAAAAGTCTAGGATGTGAGCTAGTTGATGGGTCAAGAGCCAAGGGCTGCTATTTTTTCTATTTTTGTCATTTTGTGTGACTCTACATTTTGGACTACTTCAGGAAGGGAACCTTCAAGGGTGCAACTTGAACATTTTTGGTTGTTTGTGTTTCTTTTTGGGTATAACTCTGATATGGGACTATGGGTCATTCGGCCATAGTTGAACCTTATGTAAAAAGGGGTGGGAGCCTTCAACCCACAAAGTAATTAAAACTACTTTTACCTACCAAACATGGTTATGCATAAGGGGTTGGACTCAAAATGCACTTGTAAAAAAATGGTGAATCCTAATCAAAATCAAGGTGAATCATGGAGAATCCTAAGAAAATCAAATCGAGCATCTTCATACCAAAATTTAGGGTATTTGAAGTCCTAAAATGTAAGGTCATCTTTGGGGCCACTTTTGACCTATTAATTCATCTTATAACTCTATAAAAATACCATCATTAGATGAGGATTGAAAAGAGCTTTCCAACGAGTATAAATATGCCTATGTTTGGATATATATTGTGACGAATTGACCCTAAGAAAAAATTAATCCTAAAAATTTTAGGTGAATGGGCCGACGTCGAGGGTCCTCATATTTGCCAATTTTCAATTTTAGAAATCCTAATATTCACCCAATTTGCGAATATTTGCCACTATGCATAACATTGCTACCAAAAAAATCATGAAATGGTCCAGCTATTCTCGAAAAACATTGTTCATACATTCATAAAAAAAACTAGAGTGTTTGTTAATCCAAAAGGTAAAACTATGAATTCATAATGCCCATGAGTGTCACTTCTCAAATTCTTAATTGATAGTATCCCGATCTAAAATCAGTTTAAAAAAATTGTAGCTCCTTCTTTCAACTAATAAATTGTTTAGTTACTTTATTAAGCAATAAATATTCAATACATAATCTTAAGGATCCATCATTCTTTTTTACAAATAAGACAAAGGCTTCCCAAGGGTAAAAAACTTGGAACAAATATTGGAGTTGTATTTTTAGTTCATATAGTTTAATTAAATAAATAACATAGAAGATACCTTCATCCTCCATTTAAAATGGAAATAATCCACATTTTCATAGGCTTTCTAGCCTATTTGTTCTAGAACCAATGTTTATTATGTCGATGCTAGCCATTTACCCTCTACTAAGGTTTGAATAGAGTCAGCCATCGCATGGCTTCTGGACTAGGTGTTCAAAATCCGTCTCTGGTTGACGGTAATGCTACCCATACCATATACCACTAGATCTTCCAACAACATGTTTAGCTCTCTAATCATGCCCTTAGTTGGCTACTCCACAATTTGAGTGGATTATTAAACATCCTCATCTACTAACTAATTTTTTTCCTAGAACGATGTCTTATACCACCACTCTTTACTCTCAACAACACTGACCATTGTCCTTAAGTGCTGGAGAATAGATGCCACAGTATCACCAAGTTGCCCCATGACTTAAAGTAGTTGGGAGGTTTGTGTCCTTACTTGACATGATCCAGTATTACGTGCAAAGTTTATTCGAAGTATTTCTTGGTTTTATTTTATTTACCCGATCCTCCATTTAAGGTTTTTCCTTCAATGCATTTACACACTAATCATATGCTTCACAACCATGCTTTATATAGTTAATTTACTAATCTAAAATTATGCTAAATTTATAACTACATAGATATATCCAGTTTATAATTAAATATTAGATTTGTTAATATTAAAAAATCATAATCCAACTAAGAAGTAATACATCCGTATAGTAATAATGAGCTTAAGTATCTATGAGATAATTTTAAAAGAATTCAACTTCGATGTAATTATTTTGGAAATAGCTTCAAAATAAATGAAGGTAATACTATTTTACAATTCTATGTTAAATGTCAATATCCAACTTACCCACATGTCTTAACAACTTTAAATAAAACACTTTACAACATAACTTAATTTTAAATCCACCATATCAAACCCCATATATATAAATATATATATATATATATATATATATATATATATATATATATATATATATATATATATATATATATATATATATATATATCTTATGCTATAATCTAAGAAAATAAATTTCTATACATAACAAAGATCCAGTAACCAGGCTCTATGTTTGGTCTTTAATTCGTCTTATGCTATAAGTTTTTCCCCAATGTTGTTTTGCCATATATGTACCATTAAAAGACTGCATTCTCTTTTATGTAACATCTCTATGAAAATTTATTAAAATCATTTCTAAAAGATCTTTGAAAACTCCTTATCATATTTCAAAAGGTTTCAAACATGGTAAGCTTCTGGAAAACAAAAAAGAATTCATTTTATAATACTTGGACGCTCCCATTTGAAACGAACAACCATAAAATAATGATGCATACATTTAAGAGGAAAAAATTTTCTTTTCAAGGACACTTCCACATAAAAAGAACAACCATAAATTTTAGGAAACGCATGTGAAAAGAATAGCCATAATATTAAGTATGATGCTCACAGACTTGAGACGTCAACTAGATTTTAACAAAGACAAGCTCCATTAATATTTCCTTTGAAGACTCTATTACTAAAAATATATGAATTAGTCTCTTATTTTAAAATACATGCCAAAATATTTGGACCATGAACGTACAATACAAAACTAGAGATATTCGTACCGTACGGGCTATACATACAATTATAATGTTTATTTAAATTGTTTTGAAAACAATTCTTAATGGTTGAACAATCTCTTCTTCATGGCTTTGGACTAGTAACTGCACTGCCGTGGTCGCATTTTTCAAACACCTTCCATGATCCCACCCTCATAGACTTTGGATAAGGAGATGGAAACGAGTTTGAATTAGCTTGGTCCATAAATGCCTTCCATGTCTCCATAAATGCCTAGTGTCATCGAAATCACCTTTATCAAAAGAACGATTATTTCCTTGGTTATTTCCTTTCAGATAATAGATTAGGATAAATTAAAATAAATCCTTATAAAGTATCACAAGAAATAAACACCTAAGAAATATATCACAAGAAAAAAACGACCTAAGAAACTCCTTCAGTGGAAGGAAAATTATGTCAAACAAAATCCTTGATTTCTTATTAGAAATAATAATCCAGATTTCATGCCTCCGCCCAACTGTGCTTCGAACTTGGGCAAAGCTGGACTGTGCTCATGAAGTCAGGCATCTCAGCAAAATTCTTGACTTGACATCGCACGTGCCTTCTGAAAAATGTGACGGCTGACAGATCCTATTGCCGTAGAAGTTAATTTTAGTTCAGTGATTTAATTCTAGTTTGAAAATTGGTCAGAAACCCTAGTTGAGGGTCTGTCAGAACCTGTGAGAGGACAACCCCTATCTTCCTCTCCTTGTGGCTATATAAGGCAGTTCGAGTCTTCAGACAAGAGTGTGGAAGTGGAAAGAGAGCAGAGAGAGTGGAGAGTGGGGGAAACTTATCCCCTATTCAGACAATCTTACCCTTTGAAGACGATCTTTTGTCAAATCGTCTTATCTCTAAGACCATCTTTAAGATCCTAAACCCAGGGGAGAGCTCTTTAAGGGGGGAAGAGGGGAGAGAAGAGGGGAAGAGGGAAAAATAGTCATTCGTAGAGTAGCGAACAAGATTGTTTTAGTAAGCAGTGTAGCTCATCTGTTTAATGTTCGAGTAGCAGACTCGACATTTGTTTTCCCCTTCAGTTTATCCTACAAATTTAGTCTGTAGATTTTTGTTTTTTCCTCAGTTGAGGACTTTTGTAACCCTCGTCTTATATGAATAAAATTTGTTGTTGTTTAATGCATCTGTAGGGTTTGTGGTTATCTTTGTCGGCACAAAATCAGTTGTTCTCTGTATAATCACCTCAGAGCATTTTTTTTTTGGGTTCTATAAGTTTGTGCTCAGATTTAAAATATTATATTCAGATTTGGTGTTTCTCTCCTCTCATACAGTTCTTACCAAGCTAGGCAAAACATCGTTGTAGCCGCGCAAGCCTCCGAATAGGAAATTTTTTGCAAGGCAAAAATTTGGCTGAGTTTAAAGCTGTACACCAGACTGTGCAGTGAAGTTGGACTTCACTGCCTTTGACAGGCATAGTCGAGCATTGATCGAGTGCTTGTTGAACTCAGCACTTTCTTCTATGTGCAACTCAACTATGCACCTTTGTCCGTGTGCAACCCGATTATGCACCTTGGTTCATGTGTAACCCGACTATGCACCTTGGTTCGTGCATAACCTGATTGTGCACCTCCATCTATGTGAAACCCAACTATGCACCTCGGTTCATGCGCAGCCTGACTATGCACCTCGGTCTGTGTGTAACCTGACTGTGCACCTTAGTCCATGCACAACCCGACTATGCAATATTCAGGAGCGTAACCTGACTGTGCTTGCGCAGCCCAATTACACAACCCGATGTTGGGTTCCTCCATCCTTCGCATTTCACTCCCGCTATTAGACCCAAAATCAAAAATTAAAAATTAATTTTCATCAAATTGGTATCAAAGCTACTGATCCCTTAATGTGGAGACTGAAGCATAATGGCTTCTAATAGAAACAACTTGTAGTTGTAGATCCTGTGCTTCAACGGGAAGAATTACAATTATTGGAGCATCCAGATGAAGATCTTGTTTGGATCTTAGGAGTTGTGGGAGTTAGTCAAGAATGGCTATCCAGAATCGACAGATGTAGTAGCACTAGCCACCCTCTCTTAAGCAAAAAAGGACCTATTGAAAGAGAACATGAAGAAGGACCAAAAGGCCCTCTTCTACATCATGCAAGCGTTTGAGGAGTCCATCTTCCCATGGATCGCATCATCCACTAAGGCGAAGCAAGCCTGAGAGATTCTAGCCAGCTCATACCAAGGCACCAATAAGGTAAAGTTGATGAAGTTACAGATGCTCAGGAGGGAGTTTGAAAATATGCATATGAGTGAGTTCGAGTCCATGAGTGATTTCTTCACCCAGACAATGGACATTATCAACTAGATGTGGTTGAACAGAGAAATCATGTAGAGCCAAAGAATCATGGAGAAGATTCTTAGAAGTCTACCTGCCAAGTTTGATTCGGTTGTGATAGCAATCGAAGAGTTGAGGGATCTGACAACCCTATCAACAAACAAGCTCATGGGTTCATTGTAGACACATGAACAGAGGCTTAGGTCTCATTTTGAGAGAGTGACAGACAAGATTCCCACCATGGCACCTCTAGTTATCATGGAGGAATAGGTAGAGGTAGGCGTGGAAAAGGCAACAAGCAAGAAGGGTGATCAAACCCTAGAGAAGGAGATACCAGCTGTAATTTCCATCAACAAGGTGGAAGAGGTAGTTTGAAAAATTAGCAAGCTAGATATGACCTTAGAAGAAGGACATGTCAAAGGTCCAGTGCTATTTCTACAAGAACTTTGGCCATTACATCTCATAGTGCAGAAAATGGATGGCCAAGGAGAACCAGTAGTAAGCCCATTACACGGATGAGACCAAAAATGCGGTAGGAGGAAAAGTGTTGTTGACTTCCAACATTGAGGAGGAGTTCCAGAAGAATGTTTGGTATTTAGATAGTGGGTGCATCAACCACATGACGAGGAACAAGGAGATGTTCTCCCAACTGGATGAAATAGTCCAATATGAGGTCAATATGGGGAAAGGAAATATCCTCATTTGCACATAGGCACGACAAACAAAAGTAGATCTGTGACGTCTACTATGTGCCTGGCCTGAAGCATAACCTACTGAGCATTGGACAACTCATGTAGAAGGGACATATGGTCCAGTTCAAATATGAAGCTTGCACCATCAGAGACAAGTTGCATGGGTAGATTGCTACAGTATCCATGACAAAGAATAAAATGTTTTCACTATAGATTAAGAACAAATCATTGATGTCTATGAGTGCAGTTGTGTGGCACCTCAGATTTGGTCACCTGAGCTTCAGTGGCCTGAATCAACTGCACAAGATGCAAATGGTGAAGGGTTTACCCCTGATAGAGCAGCAATATCAAGTTTGTGAGGGCTGCTTAGTCGGAAAACAACATAGGGATTCATTCCCTTTTGGTCAGTCTTGGAGAGCATCATAGCCATTGGAGATGGTGCACTTAGACATTTGCGATCTGATTCAGACCACCACATTTGCTAGCAACAAATACTTCTTAACATTCATAGATGACTTCAGCTAGAAGACTTGGATCTATGCCATCAAGATGAAGTCAGAAGCATTTGCCAGATTCAAGGAGTTCAAGGCTCTAGTGGAGAAATAGAGCGGATATCATATCAAGACTCTCAAGACAGATGGTGGAGGTGAATACATCTCCAACGAATTCCATAACTACTGCAAGTAGCATGGAATTCGAAGGCAGTTCACTGCCAGATACATGTCATGACAGAATAGCGTAGCTGATAGGAAGAACCAAACCATCATGGAGATGGCACGAAGAATGATGAAGGCGAAGGGATTGCTGCATGAATTTTGGGCAAAGGTTGTAACATGTGTAGTCTACCTGTTGAACAAATGTCCCACCAAAAGTGTGAAGGAAAAAATCTCTCAAGAGGCTTAGAGCGGTGTGAAGCCAAGTGTGGCTCACTTGCATGTGTTCGGGTGCATTGCATATGCACATATTCCAGAAGAGAAGCGGTAGAAGTTGGATGATTGAAAAGGATTGAAAATCCAACTAACTTCATATTATTTACAAACTCATTATATAGGCTCTAATGGCCCAAAATACATAACCAAACCCATAAAATCATGGATTTGATCTAATATGCTTAACCATAAGCTACAAAAGTGCAAAGGAGAGTGCACGTAAAGGAATAATGCTAACTATAAGATCCATTTTAGCTATATTGAAGTACACTTCCTACTTTGAGTTCACACTTCCTAACTAACACTCCTAAATGACAACTAGAAGATAACTAGTGCCCACAAGTGCATGTGAGAAGGAGACTCACTTACAATATTAATTTTCAAAAAATAAACTATGTAAACCTAGATAGAAATTACTATAGGGGTCATATGAGTGATCAAACATCAATCCTCATCATGCCTCCCCATAATAGAAGCACTTTGATATTTCCAAAATAAAATCCTTTTTAAGACAAAGTTATGACAACCATTGCAATCTCTTAAAGTTGAAATGCATCTACTACTATTATCTCATGACATATGTGTCAATATTAAAAACTTCTAAACAAATACAACTCGACTGTGAATCTTGAAGGTATCTTTTTTATCATCCTATAATGTTTTCATGTTTCCATAATTATCTTTTTTATAAAGATAATGAAATTTTTTGTAACAATTAGTGATATATTATAATTTTACTGATGGAATTTGTACTCTAGGAGAGATAGGGAAGCAAAAACTATTTAATTCAAACTGTTATTTTAATAATTAGAAGGTATAACTCATTCATTATAAGAGGACTAGATTCCTTATAGAAACCTATGTAAAATCTTTAAAAAAATAAACAATTAGAGTGTATAACTGTATAAGGAAAAACATATTTGTAAACAAGCAAATAATTTTTTAAAACATTCACCAAAATGTTTACAATAATTTAAAAGGAACTCGAGATAAAGTAAAAAACTACATGTTCATTAACTGCCTTAGGATATAATATGATATAAGCTTATATAACACAATTTATTCAAACAACCAGGCCTCGATCCCTAGATGAAAAATTTCACATCTTTGTCATTTTCTCCTTCATCAATGAATACCCACAAGTGGAAATAACAAATCCACATCCTTGAGATAAAATATCTTGTTGCTCCCTTATCATTTTCTCCTTCATCAATGAATATCCACAAGTAGAAATTTCAAATCGACATCCTTGAGATAAAATATCTTGTTACTCCCAACCTGAAGGCTGAATAAATAGAGGTACAACACATGCAAAAGCATAGCTAGTTTCTTAGGGCAACATATACATGTTTCTCCAACTTAATTTCTTAAAGAAGGATAATTGGAGAAACTTTCTACATATTAACGTACATAAACATTCTAGAGCCTTAGTTTCAATACCACATTATTGCATACTGTACAAATATGCAACTTTAAATTAAAATGGACGATTTATTATCCAAAAGAAATTATCACTAAACTTGTAAAAAAAGTAAGTTACTATCAAGCCGTACAATAGTGAGGTGCCAGTAGTAAATTGCTTAAATTTTAAATACTTATTAACCTTTAGAATAGAAATATGCCAGTACATTCTACAATGGGTGTTTAGATTCTTATTCAAACCAAATAATCATTAAAGTTGGAAAAAAAAGTTTAAATAACTATCAAAATCTATAATAATAATATTTTTTTTTGTAAATTAGCATCAAATGGCATTAGTTGAACCAGTTAAATTCCTTGAGGTTCAAGGAGAGACCCAAATTATAATCTTGCCAAATGATACATACATAATAGTTAATTTGTTCTTGATAGCACTCTATGATTATGATGTAATACAAGTGGACCCATTTCAATCCCTTATAACCATTTCAAGAAAAGAAAAATATTATCAATTAACAAACCACGTTTTTTATTTTTTCTACTACAATTTGCAATCTTTAAATATCAAAATGCTACATAATCCAACTTGTCCCTTAAAAATTTACCTTCTATTTATAGCTTAGAACATCTGTTTCCCAATAAATGCTACAAGGAAGTTAAAAATATTCTCTAATAGCTATCCATGTTAAAAATTTGGCTTCTTTAAAGTACCAAAAATCCAACCAATTTCACTATAGTGCAATGCAAAGAGCAATCAATTTATTCAAGCTCGCAAATCCTCAATACCTTTTCCAAGTTTTTAAAGCACTCTATATAGTTGTGCAACTCCAATCATGCAAACATGTATTTCATTGTGACCAAACTTTGGTTTTAACACTATTGAAAGTTTCAATCCATGAATCAATTTGCATTGAAAGGGATAAAGGAAACTAATGAAGTATATAACCAACACTGATTAGAACATCTCCCTCATTCATAAACCTAGTATCTACATTTTTGAAAATAAATATTGTGTTTAGTATCCAAGACACGCATTTTATACATAGATTAATATCCTCAATTTAAAAAAAAAAAAACCTTAAAATCTTATTTTTCTTCCACATTTTGCAAGTTGGAAGCCCCTAAATTTTAGAAAACCAACATAGATTAAGTGTTAAACGATGTGTATATAGCCCACAAACCCATGAGGAGAAGGGGAAAATCTATTTTTTGGTTAGATTTATGCCTAAAATATCTTCCCTAAAATAAAACTAAGCATTCTCATCTTCATATCCAAAATTTCTTCCTAGGATAAATAGACACATTTGTAACACTTTCTCATCATTGTTGTGTGAAAATACTACCATTGTTTTATAATATAAAACTTTTCTCAACAAAATTTTAAATCAAAATTGCATCAATGAGTTCAAATATAGAACCATATTATTGTAGATACCAAAATAGCACCAATCCGATTATGTGATAATAAACGTTGATCGCATTGACACACACAACCCCTAGGGTAGCCCCCAAAGGTTAAACAGTGGTCCTAACCACTCCCAAAAGCAGTTTGGAAGGTAAAAGGTCAATTTGGCACCTTTTGGCACTTTGCTCCCTACTCGTCCCACCCTGGGACAATTACAAATTGGTATTCATCCAACCTAGGGACGATTATCAGCATTTGCCCCAGGGTGAGGTGAATAGAACGTTTGACTGGCAAAAAAAGTCAAACCTCAATAGGTCTGCCAGTTAACTGTAGCTTCAAGCCATGCAATTGTGAGGAACGACTTCAAATCAAGAAGAGAGACTTTATTCAAGCATGTATTTTATTTTTGGAGGCCTCATGCAAGGAGACTCTAAATCAGGGAATAATATTTTTCCCAAAATAGGACATGCAACTCCAGTGGCGCCCTCGCATGCGCATTCAAACAGAGAGACCCTAGGTCTATAAATTGAGGAGTCTTCTCACCCAAAATAAATACAAAGAGGGAGAATTTTGAGCAATGAAGTACTACCATTTTAAATCCACACACACACCTTTTGATTTGTGCCTTTCACATCCTTGATCTCCTTAGGAAGAGAGGTCATAGGGTGGTTATTGGAAGCGCCAATCTGGAGCCCAAACCCGAACATTTGGCCACAATATCCCACAAAATTTTCCAAAAACACCCCATAATATTTTTTGGACCCATCCCAAGTGAATTGGTGCTGAAACAGAGTCCCAAACGGCGGGCGTCTTGCCCCTAGGCGCCCCCCAAACTGTCATAGTTCTAAATGCCCCACCCCAGAGTGATTAGAAATCTATGGCATATTTCTTTGATTTTTATTTTGCATATGAATCTAGGCTATTTACATATGCTTTCATTTAAATTTCATGATATTCTGACAAGTTTTGATCATGCTTTTATCATTTCTCGCCTTCACTAACATGCAGATAGCGCCATCAGATTTTGGGTGATAGAGGCCAAATTGGGAAAATATGACCTTCTAGGTCTTCCCAAAACACCCCCAATTAGCTAACCCCAACTTTTTAGGTGATTTGGAGCTTCCCAGATGTGACATTTGGGACTATTCTTTTTGACACTTTGTTGCAAGTCTATTCATCCCGCCCCGGAGTGAATACGAATCTGTGGTGAATTTTTTGACTGTTCCATTTGCATTGTCTTCCTTGTGGTTTTTTTATGCCCTTTTCAAGTTTTCAATTCATTTGGATTTATTTTAGTTATCATTTTAATTATATTTTGCATGTGCTAGTTGAAGGCGTGGGGATTGCATGTTTTATTTTATCTACAGGTGCTACTAAATGTTTTTTGTTTCTTTGAACATAGGATCTAGACATTAGAGGAGCAGCAAGGAGTCAAGACTCATCAACACAAGTGGCGGTGACGTTTGGTCCGCCCATTTTACATGTGGGCATGTGAAAGAAGGAATAACATCCATGGGTGTGACAAGAACACATTTAACGCTCCTAGCATCTAAAAAGGGAGGAGATGGATTGTAATAAAGTTTTGAAACATATTAATAAAAAGGTATGTCTTTCATATTGGCTTTTTATTTGGTTTCGATTCGTTCATGCCTCTTTCTTTTCATGCACTTTCAATTCATAGGATTTAGCATTATCTTTTGTTTCATTTACATCGCATTCGGGATTTTCCTTTTTGTTTCCGTATCCTCATGATTTCAGTGGCGATCATGGTGGGACATATATACCTTGATTTTAAGATTAAATTTCTAACTAAAAGTAGCATTTTTTTTTCTTGCAGGTACCAAGTTTTCAAATGCTGGACTACTGTTTGTTCCAGTCTGTGACGAGTACAAAGCTGGAATTCGTCTTACCCAGGGAAAAATGGGAATTTTCCCCACCCTATGATGAATATTGTTCTATGATTAATTTCACCCAAGGACGAATAGCTCTCTATGCAATTTCAAGGCAAAAATTCAGAGGCATCCGATTTGGGCAGAGAAGAGGTAGGGGTCCTAAACACCTTCTATCATTTTTTGCTTTCTATTTTCTGGTTATTTGCTTGCATAGGAGAGTTTGAATGCTTGTTTTATTCATTTATGCAAAATTAAAAATAACCCCACACACCACATGGTAATTTAAAAAAATAAGGAGTTGGTCGTAAAACCCCAACCCTTGAGCAAGACCAACAGTGGATTTCATCACCACCTTGGCTTGAGATACTACATACATAACCCCGATCACGATTGTTGCTAGACGTAAATTCTGATGAAAGCTGACCAAGTGTATCTAGGGTGATTTCAAGTGCATGAGGATAAGTCTTCTATGGGAGGTGTCATAAACAGAGCGATTCTCCTTCTGTACCGCCTATGTTCCATGTACCATCTGCTCTCACGTACCAATAGTTTCCCTCACATAAGGGCGGGTATATAGAGAGGTTGGTATATCAGCCCAGCAATGGTATATCGAAGGGGTAATCATTTTTGGGAGTCATAAGAGCCATCATATTGCATTTAAATGTTCTTTACAAAAGCTATAAAAAAAAACATCAAAACACACTAAACCAGATTTAGGGCACACTTTTAATCTATAAACAAGATAACCATTGCTTTGATTGTGTGTTTCCCTTCTATTTAGTGTAGCATAAAAATCATAAAAAGAGATAAAAATCTATGCATATTGTAGGAAAACATCACCATGGTGTACACTCGTAGCCGAGCCCAATCATTGGCAGGAGCTACAGAGAGTGCACAAAGGGGGACAAGTCACCTCCGATATAGTCCTGAGGACTTGGTCATCCCGCCTTGATGGCCTGAAACACAAGATAGTCCACATCATGCCATTACAAAACAAGACTATAGAGGCACCTCTTTGAGGGGCACCCCCACTCAGCATAGACCTTTTCAAGAGGAGGACCTACACATGGCACTCAACATAGAAAGGAGGCCTCCCTTAGACGCTCGTTATGAGTGGCCTAGTGATGAAGCGCTAGAGCAACATAGGGTCCATAAGGAGGGGCCACATGATTTCATCATCCCTCCTTTACCCCTTATTATTGTTAGAAACACTAGACCAAATCTCGAGCACAAGGCTCTCCAGATAGGGCAAGCCAATTCTCCTTGCACCCTTCACATATATGAAAGAGAGTACGAGGAAGACCACCATGTTCCACAAGAGCATTACACAGTGCGAGAGTGATGCACCTCCACACCTGCTATGTATCAGGATCACCCATTGAAGCTAGAGCCTCGGGTGAATGCCGCTAACCTTGACAGAGGAAAGCAACCCATAGGGGTATCGGATCACCACGATCGAGATAGACATGTAGGAGAGGCATATAGGCTTCCTAAACATGAGACAGCAAAACAAATTGACTTGGCATTTTCCAGACATGCCACCCACCAAGCGCAAATCACACTTCTCAGGTAGGATCAACAATAGTTAGATCATCTGTACCACCTTAGAAAAGAGTGCATTCAACGTCAGACAGTCGAATTGCTTCATAACACTATGCCTAAGAAGGTCCCAACCCCTCGCATGCATAAAGTAGAAGTGTATGAGAGGCACAACCCCTTGGTATGAGACAGGTCCCCGCGACCTTACCAAGTGCTACCTCCGAGACCTCCTAGACCTGAGTGGGAGGCCACTCCCAAAAATAATGATGGGCACCCTCCACGAGCACCCACCCATGTTTATAGGTCTCGCACAGGCACTCCTCAAGAAGCCTATGAGGAGTATGAGCAAGAAGAAGAGCAGGCCAAAATGCCCTACCAAGGTAGAGGGGTTGCTATCCGGCCACCCCTCTATAGGCCTCAAGTTCCCCGTAACCCATAGTGGGAGCAAACCAAGGAGGAAGAGATCAAAGCCTCTGATGCATATAAAGTGCTGCTAGAGCATTTAGATTCTGTGGAGACCAAGACTTCTGGGCCCCAAAAGCCCACTTTGCATCAAATCTGTAGTCACCCTGTGCATCCGTCAGTGCCAGCACCTCATACCCTGAACACTTTAAACTGCCCCAGTTAGCACTCTTTAGAAGGGAGGAGGATTCCCAAGAGCACGTGACTAGATTCCTAAGCCAATGCTTTGGCATTCAAGACAACAATGCTTTGTTGCTAAGAACATTTATAACCATGTTCACAGGCCCTGCCTCGAATGTGTTCACTCAATTGCCAAAACATAGCATCAGTAACTTGTATCAGCTAGTGGATGCGTTCCTCGAACGCTTCACCTTCAACACCAAGAAAAGGGCATCACTAAGCGACCTAGATAGCCTCAAGCAGTATGAGGAGAGCATGGTGGCATATGGGAACCGATGGATGACGTTGCTTTCAAAGCTGCCCTACCTCCCTTCCATGTCTAACCTAACCCAAATATTCTCAAAGAGTTGTTTGAGATCGATATTCATGCTATTATAGCTATAGCAATATGCCACTCTTGAGGAAGCTCTGGCGCAAGCCAGAATCATTGAGGAGATCAAGATATAGGATGGTAATATTGCCAAGCCAGAGAAGAAAGAATGGTCTAAAAACACCAAAATAGGGACCACACAATAGAAACCCATTGCAATCAATCAGGTTGCTATAAACGTCCCTAAGCCTGCACAAGCAATACAACCCCAAAAGGCTAATTATTAGGCAATGCCTCTTCACAGTTATGACAAAGAAAATTAGAGGCAAGAACAAAATTAGCAGCGTCGCCCTAGGCGACAATTCACACCTTACACAGAGTCCAAGGACTCCCTGTTTGACCGCTTGTCAGCGAAAAACTTGATCAACCTGCCCGAGATTCAAACCATAGACCCCAATGCACCAAATCCTAAGGGGTACAAAGAGGACTTATACTATAGGTTCCATAGACAAAAGGTACATGACCTTAATGCATGTTGGAAGTTTAAAGGCTTGGTGCAAGACCTAATCTACAATAGGACGCTAGCAGTGGAAAACCTCGTAGCGCCAAACAACCAATAGATGGGAGTCTTCAGAGACCCCCTCCCTACCCATGATGTGCAAGAAAAATCCATTTAAGTCAATGAGGTGACACAAAATTACCCCATGTAGGGGTATGTAGGGATGATAAGCATAGTGACTAGGAACAGGAGGTACCCAGGAGCTGCCCCCATGATGACCACAAGAGAGGTTCCATCGACATCACAACCTCAACAAAATGCTATGCAACTTCCTCCACCTAGACCAATGGCCATGATTTAGACTAGACTTACCCAAAGTCTAAGGACCACGTTGGCTAGGCTCTCCATATACGAGCTCATTCAACAATCAGCGCCCCATCGGGAGGCTCTAATGGAGATATTAAAAGCCATCAAGCTACAGCCCCATGAAGCAAACTCTTTCAACAACTTCATGGGACATGTAAAACAATGTACAAAACCAGTCATTACATTTAGAGAAGATGAATTGAAATAAATTACTAGTGATGTGGCGGATCCACCCCTGCACATCATTGCACGGGTCAATGGGATTTCTTATAAAATGGTGTTGGTGGACACTGGCTCGTCCAGTAATATCATTACAACAACCACATTGAAACATCTAAAGTTGTCGGCATCTCACATCATGACCTCCACCTATACTCTTCGAGCATTCAATGATGCGATATGCTTGACGATTGGCACAATTGTCCTACCCATCCAAGTGGGACAAAAGACTATTCATACATTGTGCCACATCTTGGAAGTTGAGATGGCCTATAATATCTTGCTAGGGCAGCCTTGGATCAGGGACATGAAGTGTGTCCCTTCAATAGATCATCAGTGCCTAAAGTATACATTTGAAGGACAGGTGCATGTAGTCCCGACAGACTAAGAGCCCTTCAAGTACTACAATACAGTGCAATTCATTCCGCAATCGACCCTTCCATCAACACATTTGGACTTTTAGTTGAATCCATCTAACCAGGGTCCGATTCTACATGCATCCCCGTTGACAAGTCCATCAAATCCCTAGTCGGGTCCATCTTCCTCATCTGGTCCTTCACCAACAATGCCACCTATGATGGCCACACCGAAGGACAAGGGAAAGAAACCCCTAGAAGAGGAACCACCCCTAGTCTCAAACATCTCTATCGAAGAGATGCCTAGCCGAATGGAAGTCGAGATGCCTAGTTCACCCTACATGGAGTGGACTCCGAAATAACTCCCATTCGCTCCCCCTCAACCGCCAACGATCACCGTTGAGATGGCCAACACGGGCATGGGGGAGTATATAGTGTGAAACATTGTAGCAACACCCGCACTTGAGTCCATGCAGGACATGGGGAGACCTCGCCTTCCCATCGGCACTGTGGTTCCTCTAGGCTACCCACCCAATTAGACAAACTTTGTTTATGGGGGCCTGGATAATGGCATTGAACCTTATATGCAAGAATACGAAGATGAAGAACCCTTTGCTAAGGACGTCAACTATTTGTCCAACCCAGACTTCGCATTAAGATATCTTGGCCAATGCAATTGGCATGGATATGGGTTGGGCAGGTATGAGCAAGGAGTGCATGTTCTTTGCTAACCAAGATATCAAATATCGTATGACAAGTCAGGAGTAGGGTTCAACCACCCCTTGCCCCTGGACATCTTGGTAGAGAACATGCAAGGCCTAGGGATAGGCAACAAGGATGGGTTGGAATTAGATCCATATGCCAATCCTAACACAACATATACATTAGGGGATTATCACCCATTGCTAACAACCAACCTTGTTGACCTTAACAACCCTTTCCCTTCGGTCGAAAAGGGAGAAAGTTCGAGGACTCACCTACAAGAGGGATATAGACAAGCCCAATAAGGGTCTTCAGAAGACGAGTCAGAGTATGAGGTAGCACCTTGGGATCCTTTCGAATTTGATAGAAATCATTCACAAGTGACTCCCATAGATGATTATCAGGAGAGCTTCCTGACAATGTTCCCTTTGAATGCTCCAATTGAGCATATGTCACCTCAAGAGAATCAGGTCCCCCCACAAAGAGCAGAACAACCTCGATGGGACCACATTAATTTGCTTGAGCATTATGAGCCTCATATTTCACAAACAACTTTTGGAGCCAACGAAGGCCTTTGGATCTTCGACAGTGATTATGAAGATGAAATTGAGATGGCCTATCTCAATCATATGCGATAGTAGCAATATCCCTTGGACATAGATGACATGTTTGAACAACTACATATAGGGCCAAGGCATAGGTGGCACCTCAACCAGGCACAGTTATAGCAATTACTACACCTGCCACTCTAGGTATACAAAGAACATCTTTCACCTGGAGACCCTATAGAGCCATCAATGCCTCGAGAGGACCCTTTCCTCTTATCTACACATAGGGCCAATCCATTTGTTCTAGTACCCATAGAGCCAGATCCAGAGCACAAAGATCATCTAGGATGCCCGAGCAGCCACACCCACGATAATGGAGACCAAAATCATTTCATTAACATGATCTCCATTGATTTGACTGCCCCCATGCACAATCCAGTCGACCCAACATGGTCATTGCATCTAGACCTAGATGCCATAGATTGGGATCGCATTGACACACTACCATCCCCATCAGAGTACTAGCCTTACGGTAGGATGTTCCATTTCACCCCAGGACAGACTCAGGATGTCTTTCATGCTGAAGAGGAACCTGACGTTCGGAACGACGATCTAAATTTAGCAAAGGATATCCACTTGATCCCAACTCCACACTAGTTGGAGGATGGGTCCCACATGTCGATCGAGGAGACGACTAACGTAGACATCGGCTCAGATCCAATAAATGTGCAAATCATCAATGTGGGGGTAAGTCTATCTCCCGAAGAGCAAGCCGACTACATTGCCCTTCTCAAAGAGAAGAAGGAGGTTTTTGCATGGTCCTACAAAGACATGTCGGGACTAGACCCATAGCTAGTCACGCATAATCTAACGCTTGATCCGACAGTCAAGCCAATAAAGCAAAAACTATGTAAGATGCATCCAACAGTAGCCTTAATGGTCAAAGATGAGCTACAAAAGCTATTGGATGCACATTTTGTCATCTACATGGATTACCCACCATGGTTGTCTAACATGATGCCCGTTAAAAATCCCGATGGAAGGATTCACATATGCATCGATTATCGAGATCTAAACAAAGCGAGTCCTAAGGATGATTTCCCCTTACCTAGAATCGACACATTGGTAGATGCTATAGCGGGCCATGAAATGCTTTCCCTCATGGATGGTTTCTTAGAATACAATCAAATTCGTATCAATCCCAAGGACCAACTAAAAATGGCGTTCACAACACCTTGGGGGACATTTTGTTATAAGTTCATGCCATTTGGCCTTAAAAATGTTGGCGCCACCTACCAACGTGCCATGATGTACATTTTCCATAATTACATGCACAAAACTTTGGAAGACTACATGGATGATTTGTTGGCCAAATCTCTTTTGTGCCCAGATCATCTCGATGACTTAAGCAAGATCCTCAATCGCCTCATTGAACATAAAGTCAGACTAAACCCCAAGAAGTGCATATTTGGTGTCACATCTGGAAAGCTCTTGGGTTTCATAGTCTCCAAATGAGGAATCGAGGTAGACCCAAACAAATTCAAGGCAATCCTTGAAATGCTTCCCCCAACTACCATCAAGCAGCTCAAAAGTCTATAGGGAAAGGTCATGTCAATTAAGCGCTTCATAGCATAGCTATCTGACAATTTTTGACCCATGAATAAATTATTGCACAAGGGGATAGCATTTCACTGGGATGATGAGTGCCAGTCAGCATTTTATGATATTAAACAATACTTGGCTTCACCGCTAGTATTGGCACCACCTAGACCAGGAGTGTTGTTCTACTTATACATCTCAGCTACTAAGGTGGCACTGGGTGCCATGCTGTCCTAGAAAAATGAACTATACAAAGAACAAGCTAATTACTATCTTAGCCGCACCTTGGCCAGTTATGAACTTAACTATGCATACGTTGAGAAGTTCTGCTTCGCAGTGGTGTTTGCTACCAAAAAGCTATGCCACTACATGCTCAGCAATACGACGTATGTTGTGTCTAAAGAGAATCCATTGTGATACATGATGAGTCATACTTATCATAGTAGCCACACGACGAAATGGATCATGTTGTTGATAGAGTTTGACATAGAATTCATTGGACAAAAATCCATAAAAGGTCAAGTCATCACCGATCAACTAGCAGAGGCTCCTCTTGAAGACGATCAGCCTCTGATCGTAGAACTACCGGATGATTAGGTCTTCCATGTTTTAGAATCGCTAGATTCTAATAAGCCTGAGTCACAGGCTGACATGACCCTATTCTTCGATGGTTCTAAATGTGAGCAAGGATGTGGCACAGGAATTGTATTCTTCACACTACAAGGGGCTCCAATGCCTCTATCATTTAAATTAGATTTCTTGTGCACCAACAACAATGCAGAATACGAAGCCTTGCTCATAGGTCTTCATACAGCAGTCACCATGAACATTAAACGTTTAAACATCTTTGGTGATTTGCTCTTAATTGTCAATCAAGTAAAGGGGGTATTCCAATGTAAATGCCCAGTTCTACAAGCCTACAAAGCCCTTATGGACAAATTACTGGCACAACTTGAATGGTACGACATCGAGGTACTCCCTCTATCATCGAATCATTTTGCGGATACTATGGCCTCCTTGGGGTCACTAATCCCGCAAGACCCTTTCGATGAAATGACGACCATTCAGGTCAAAACATTATCGCAATCCATGATGAAGCGAGCAAGCTCTGACCTAACACCAGGAATCCACCTAATCTAGATTGAACCATCTCAGGATAGGTTCTCTCGAATCCATGATTGTCTGACTCAATCCAACTGGGGGTCTTTCTTCTCCTCGACCCCTCTTAATAGCAACACAACACTATTTCTACAAGTTCTTTCTCGCTCAGCTTTTGCTAGGGATGAACTTCAAGAGGTATTTGCCATTCATACCATCGAGGTTTTTGATTAGCAGGATTGGTACACACCCATAAGGGATTGCCTCAAGCTAGGTAACCTCCCACTTGGATTGACACAAGCCGTGAAATGATCATTTAAACAGAAAGCGGCAAAACATGTCTTGCTAGGAGACATTTTGTATCATCGAAGCTATGAATGAATCCTCCTCTATTGCTTGGACCAGCAAGAGTCCGCTTGGGCGATCAACCAAGCCCATGATGGTACATGTGGTGGCCATTTCAGCGGTATGGACATCGCAAAGCTCATTCTCCACATGGGTTATTATTGGCCATATTTAGAGTGAGATTGTTGCACATATGTAAAGAAGTGCATGAAGTGTCAACACCATGCCAATTTGACACACATACCTTCTCAGGACTTGCAATCGATTCAATCGGCTTGGCCTTTTTCATAGTGGGGCTTCGATCTAATCGAAAATATCTCCCCTGCATCGTCGAGTTGTCACACGTTCATCATAATGGCCACAGAGTACTTCACCAAGTGGGTGGAAGCAATTCCACTAACCTCTACGATTGGAACCCATATTGCGGAGTTTATTTAACATAACATCATATGTCATTTTGGTATTCTATCCAAAATCATCTCAGATAATGGGACGTCATTCAAGAATAAATATGTGCATTCTTTGAAAACAAAGTACAAAATTTAGCACAGTTTTTCAACACCCTATTATCCGTAGGCAAATGGGCAAGCAGAGGCATCAAACAAAATGCTAGTCGTCATCCTCAAAAAGACCATCGCAAATAGTCACAAGGATTGGCACATTCAAATCCCACTTGCCCTATGGGCTTATCACACTAGCATTCGGACGCCCACTGGGGCAACTCCATTTTTGCTGGTGTATGGCTCTCAGGTAGTCATGCCTCTCGAGTTGAAAATCGCTTCCTACGCATTTCAATGCAAGAGTTCATCGATGATGACACTGTGTAGTAGGCCCGGTTAGACCAACTTACGTTGCTCGACGAACGACGCATCAATGCTCTCGAGCATTTGCGTATCTATCAAGAGCGACTTAAGAAAGCATACAACATGAAGGTTCACCTAAGGGACTTTCAAGTTGGTGACTTGGTCTTCAAAGAAAACCAACAGAATTCTAATTTGTCACCCCATCTAAGGGACAAGTTCGCGACAAACTGGTTAGGTCCTTATGTGATTGATAGTAAAATAGGACCTGGAACATACCGGCTTGCCTCTCTTGAAGGAATCAAGGAACTAGAACCCTTGAACATCAGTAATTTGAGGCCATTCCACATTTAGAGAGCCATAGTCCAACCAAAAGCTCCAAGGATTCTTGCAATTGCTTGGTCAACCCAAAATGCCCCAAAGGTATCTATAAACCCTTTTGTCAAACCAAAAGCTCCAAGGATTCTCATAATCACTTGGTCAACCCAAAATGCCCCTGTAGGCATATGAATGCTCGTTCGATAAGCCCATAATACTAAGGGTATTTAAATATACCAATTTATATGATTGTATTTGACAAGTTTATTTAGAATGACTATCAAGGTCTTATTGGTGGCCTCAACTTGTCCATTTTTTTGTTGTAATAAGGAGACAATAACTATGTTGAATATAATATTTCTCACAAAATGCTCAAACATCCTTATTCTTGAAAGACTTGCTATTGTTAGAAATGATCTTCGAGGGTATACCAAAATGATAGACAATGTGTTGGAGTATGAACTCTATAATTCTAGGTCCTATTGTACTGGTTATAGGAATTACCTTGAACCACTTTGTTAAGTAATATAGTGTAGTGATAATAAATGTGTGTTGTCTTGATGAGGCAGGTGACATTTTTCCAATCAAATAAAGGCTCCATTATGAAAAGGGCCAAAGATTTTAGATTGGTTGTAGTGCCTATGATGGTATATGAGTTAAATTGGCATGTTGTTGGTACTTTTGGCATTTCTTTACATAGTTGCAACAACCACTTTCCATGGCATCCCAATAGTAACCCATACACAAAATGTTCTTTGCAATGGCCATCCCACTTAAATGAACACCACAAGTACCATCATGAGCCTCGACTACGGCCCATTGTGCTTCCATGAGATCTAGATAAAAAAGTAAGATTCCATCATAGCCATGTATGTACAACACATCCCCCAATAGAGTGTAATGAGCTACCTTTTGTTTGAAAGTGTGTTTGGTAGTTTAAGATAAATATATTAGAAGAGTACCAAACTTGAGGAAGTCCTTCACCTGACTAAGCCATGGTTTGTATGGCTCTGTGTGGATGAAACAAACATTTTTTCATCTTTAGACTTAGCTCATGAAATTGTAGATTTATAACTAGCGATTGGATCTCTCTCTAATGGGGTTCTTTGGAATCAATGATCCTAGAGAGACCATCACATCTTCAAATATATTAGTCAATTGAGGCACATTGTTTATCTTGTACCAATCAAACTTTGCTAGTAATTTCATTGATACTTCATTGTAAACTTTTAAGACTAGATATTTGCATTGGTAACTTCATTTCACTTGATTAACTACAAATTGGAAGTCACCAATGATTCTAATATACTTGATTACCATAAAAATAGCTTCATGAAGCCCTAGTATTAAGGCTTCGTACTCTAAATTGTTATTCATGCATTGGAAGTCAATTTTGAATGATGACGGGATGGGTATCCCTTGTGGTGTATAAAACATGACTCCTGGACCTTATCATTTCTCGCACTTTGATCCATAAAATAATAGAGTGATGTCAACATCATATTTAAGAGTGACATGTTCTTCTTGTTTACTAATAGTAAATACTAAATCATCTCGCAACTCGATAAAAAAATATTAATTGTTAGGAAGTGGAGCTTCCATGAGCTAATAAGTTATCACCTAACCCTTGATGGATTTTTGGCTAATGAATTAGAGATCAAATTTTATTAATAGCATTATCCATTTTGTAGTTCAGGTGTTGATGTATGTGCAAGTCATCATGTAATTGAAAGGTTTTTCACGAGCTATGACATAAGTGGTGTGATTTAGCATGTAATGTATGAGTTTCTTAGTGGGAAAAAACATTATTAAACAATATTTCCACATATGTGTATCTAGTTTCATAGCTCACCAATGTTTGACTAATATAATAAATTGCTTGCTCTCTATGATTTTCATTCTTTTGTGCAAGAATTATCCCTAATGCAAAATTCATAGCAAAAATATAAATATGAAATGAGATGATAGGATGAGGTGGCATCAAAATCGACAATGAGGCTAGATATTTCTTAATATCATTGAATACCTCTTGACACTCTTTATTTTATGAGAAAGTGACCCCATTTTGTAGTAGATGATTGAATGGCCTACATTTTTCAAAGAGTTGCATGATAAAGCAAATAATTGCTTTAATATTTCCTTTTAAACTGTGTAGCTCCTTAAGGTTTCTTGGGGGTGACATTTATACAATAGCCTTGACCTTGTTTGTGTCTACTTCGATGCTTCACTTGGAGACAATGAACCCTAAAATTTTACCTAATGTAACTCCAAAGACACACTTCTTAGGGTTCAATCTCACCTTATGCTCTAGAATTCTATCAAAGACTTTATTTAATACATCGATATGATCAAGATGTGTTTTATATTTTGCTATTAAATCATCCACATAATATTCAATGATATTATGCATGTAGTCATGGAAGATATATTTCATGGCACATTGATACGTTGCTCCTACATTTTTAATACCAAATGGCATCACCTTGTAACAAAAATTCCCCCAAGGCATCATAAATGTTGTTTTGTGTTGGTCATCAGGATTCATTCAAATTTAGTTGTATCCTAAAAATCATCCATTCAAGAAAGCATTTCGTGGCCTGTAGTAGAGTCTATGAGAGTATTTATGTTTAGCAAAGGAAAATCATATTTAGGATATGCTTTATTTAGATCTCAAAAATCTATACATATGTGAATCCCCTTTTTAGGTTTATGGATGTGTACCATGTTTGAAAGCCACTCAAGATAGTCAATGGGTTGAATGAAACCCACATCTAATAGTTTTTTAAGTTCTTCTTTGACTATGAGGGCAATGGTAGGATGTAATTTCCTTAACTTTTGTTTGACAAACTTTGCATTAGGACCCAAGGTGAGATTATGGACTACCAATTTAGGGTCACGACCAAGAATAAATTTATATGACCATGCAAAAACACCTTTCTTAACTGCTAGCAATGTTGTAAGCCACTCTTTTTCTTCAAACATATTTTGTCCTAATTTTACAATTTGCAAATTATTTGTGTATGTGCTAAGTTTCACATCAAAAGTATCTTTGATAAGCATGTGTGGACCTTCCTTTAAATGATGGAGAGTAGGAACTAAGTGAATATCATCAGTGTCATCCTCAAATGCTTTTGATATTGTCTTTTCTACTTAAGTATGAAAAATGGATGAAGGGAAAGACAAATATTATGGAGGGATATATGCATTCAAAGATCTTAGAAATTCCTTGAATACAATGAATTTAGACGTGGATGGAAGCGAAGAGATCAAATCCATTTTGATAAGACTAATGTCAACAGGAATTGGTTTTGCCAAACCATATGGATTACAGAGGGGAGCCAACAAGTCAATAGAAATCATGTTTACTTGATGGAAATGTGGTAGCTACAATGTGGAGGGTGGGTTATCTCATTCCTGCTCTTGAGGGAGCACTTGACCTAGAATTTATGGATTATCATGATGTCACGGAGGTGGTCAAGGTAGATTTGGTGGGTCAACTAGTGCATAAGGTTGCTCAAGCGACAAAAGGAGATGAAAGATGGGCCAATGGATAGGAAACATGAAAATTTAAAATCATTCTCATAGGTGAAGTGTGTATAGTGATTTACTCTTCTTTGGACCTATCATAGGCAATTGCGAGTATGTAAAATTCCTCATCAAAGTCTTCCTTATAGTATCATAAAAAATGGAATTTTTGATGGTAATTTATGGTTGTATTTTTAGAAAATCCTTGTACAATAGAGGTACAAACTTAGGGTATATATATTCATTATCATTATCATCACTATTCTCATCATCCTCCTTGTTTGGGTCTAAGTTAAGTTGAAGAAATATTTCCTCAAATGAGGATGTAGAGGATTGTGACCTATATCCTAGGCCAAAGTGATTATACACCTCTCGATAGCGTGATTCAAATATTTTTTGAATACCTTGTTCATGCCATCTTAAACCATATCCATACCAATTAATCCATTGAAAATATCACACTAGGATATATTGATTGGATAGATACTCGATATTAGAACAATCTTGTTGTTGGGGTTCATTAGGGGGATGTGGATCAAATAAATAATTGCCTTCCCATACACAAAATTGATTATATTTGGAGTTGAAACCATATTATATACTGCACCAATGGCTAAAGGTGGGTTGCATGGGTGACCATAATCTCTAATAGTCTCAACGGTGGGTGTGGTTAATACAAAATTTTGAATGTTGTACTCACCAATACTTGGGTTAGCGATATGGACTACAACTTGCATGGGTGTGGTTTGGGATAGAGTGTGGACATAGCTAGAGGCCTCAAGAGAGACTTACGGCTCATATGGTGGATGTAAAGGAGGGTGTGATTGAGTGTAGCAAATAATAGGTTGGGGTTTGGGATGAGGTTGGGTGATGGAGGGAACTTGCAGAGTGGTAATGGTGTATGATGGGGGATAATGAGTGATTGTTATTGTTTATGAAGGGTTGGGTGGTTGAATTTGTGATGTGGAGGCTTTCCCCCCCTACATAAAGGTTGGATGGGTCAAAAGTTGATTATTTGTATGAGGTGATGGAATATCACTTGATGAAGGTGAGGGTTGATTTAAAAGATGATGATGTGTGATGCAAAAGTGATATGAAGTGGAGGATGAAGTATGGTTCAGGTTGGTTGTTTGGGAAGTGGAGGCATGATCAACTATGGGTAGAGATTCCTTAATGGGTGCTTTTGATGAGGTGTCTTGGCATGTGACTGATAGAGTGGTTAGTAGAGTGATGGACAAGTGGGTGTATGGAAAGGATGGTGCATAAGGGTTGTAAATGTAGTTGTGGTCTTCATATAGGTATATACAATGAATTTATACCTCATGCATGTATTTTAGGCATTGATGTAATGTTGAGGGCACACTTTTCATGTCTCTAATATAGGTATTTCCAAGAAGTATGTTATATTGTGTGGTTTCCCATAGGATATGGAACATTGTGTGAATAGTTTTGACCCCCACCTGCACAGGAAGGAGAATGTTTTTCACTTTAGAGCATAGAGCATCATTGAAATATTGAAAGGTAAAGGTGGAGCTAGTGATATGTGATGATGGAAGGTTAAGGTTTTGAAGTGCTAGGGTGGTGATAATGTTGATGGAGGAGCCAATATCGATTAGCACTTTTTTTAAGGTATTTTGATCAATATGAGATATGATGTGTAGTAGAGGGTTAGGTATCTCTGCTGGAATGGTTTAGGAATAATTTCACCCTGAGGGTCTATGGTGGATAGGTGTTAGTAAAAGAAATAAATGAATGTGGTCTCATAGAAAATTTTTTAGTCAAGCCTGAAGATCCCTACACGTAAAAGATATAGGATAACACTTAAGTAAAATAATGATCAATCTTAGCCTTATCGATGTTAGTTAAATTTGGAATGTTAGTTGATGGTAGTCCAAGAACCATCCTATTTTGTACTTTTCTTCCTATTTTCATCTACTTCCCTTTTTGCATTTTTGCATTTTTTCATCTACTTCCTATTTTCATGCAACCTTCACCTTCCCAGTCATATCTGTGACCTTCAATATTCCATAACCCTTAGCCTTACCTTCCTATGGTACTTTTCTTCCTCTATATGTTGTAATGCACCACACATTTTGAAGGAGAAAAATACAAGTATTGAATAAAGTCTAGTTGCAAAATGTGTTTCAAAAGCCCTATTGTAGCTACATAATCCATTAACCTCCATTTCATCTCCACTTTCTCTACATATATTTCCTATTCTATAATTATTTTACTTTCTATAAATCTTAGTTTTGCCTCCCTCCATTCCATCATATTTGATCAACTTATCTTCTAGCTCCATTTCCTCACAAATTCTTTGTTATCCCATACACAAGTCTTACTAGGTTCTTAATTTTGTAAGCAAAAATCCTTGAATTTCATCAATAATGTACATAAATTTCATCACCTACATCCATAATGTGGTCTTTTCCAAGCCATGTAGTTATTTTTCTAAATAAATAGTGCAACAAATTGCATGTGACAACTCAAAATACATCCAAATTAGCATCAAATGAAGTCCATATAGTAGATTCAAAGATAAAAGGATAGTACAAAGCAAACCAAAAGATTGCATAGAAGCATTGAGAGTAGAAATGTATATCTAGATGCAAGGATAAGCAAGGAAAATAATATAATAGCAAGTAGACGCTTGTTGGACTGAAATAGACTCTAAGACAATGAGTCTGGAAAATGCAAGAAAAGACATGGAGATTTGGCTAAGGAAGAAAGTTGGTTGAAAAATTAATGATATTGATGTTAGAAAAATCATAATAATAATTTGGCATTTAGCATTATACAAAATAAGATGATGATGAAGCATGTGAAGGTCCTAGTGCCCAATATATCATGTCTAACATGAAAGCGTAATCGAAGCCAAATATTGAAATATGTTAGGCAAACAATGATGCTAACATCATCAAGGTAGCATTAAAAATTTAGCATAGTCTAAAAGAAAGGTCCAACTATTATAAGGTATTTGGTTTGACATCTAGCATCTGATGCCATACTTTGTAAAACTTTCAAAGGTGACAGACTTTATAATTGATGATGTCGTCAATAGGAGCATTAAAGCTCAACAAGCCAAAATGAATTTCAGACACAAAATAAGTCCAAGGCATGAACCCAATGATAAAGCACTTAGGTTCAAGTAAAGAAACCTAGAATCTAGCACTATTCATTAGTAAATGTGGTTTTCAAACTCTTCAAATAATGACATCATCAAGAAAGAAGATCTTTGACACCCGATGAGAGGGAATGCAAAGTTCGATAGTAAGAAGTATTCCCTCAAACTGCCATCTTCTGAAACAAGGCTCCAGACTCATCTTAATAAGCAAAATTATGTGGGATAACTAACCACTAGGTATTAGTGTTGTAAGAAGATCTCAATGGCCAAAACCTCCTCCATCACACACCTAGCCCTACTTAGTTGGATAAGCATAATAGAAAATAGTGGATCATCATCAAATTATTAGGATCCAATGATGTAGCATGCAAGCTAGCTTTAAAAAATAAATCTTGTCATGGATGTTAACAAACATGATTGAATCAGTTAAGCATAGCTGACCTAAATGTGACAACCACTTCTTGTGCCTATTCTCATAGGCCTGCAATCTATTCTATAGGTAATCATGATAATCTAATTGAATGCATTGTAAAGACTATATATATACTTGAAAGTAACCCATTCAATATGTTGACCCTTTATCAATTGTATAATTCTATTATGATTGTGCTATACTCCTTTTGAATAAAGATCAGATTATTGTTTGGCCTCTTTCTCAACTTATCAAAGAACATGTATGTATGGCGACTGAGTCTTTAAGCATTTTTTTTAACTGTATGAATGGTTTATTATATTTTAGTTATTATACTTTCTAAATATCTATTGGATTTGTTGTTCATTAGTTCCTAGAATGCTTGATAATGCTTAGTGTTTATTATGATTAAATGCTTTATAATAAGAAAAGTAATTTGGTCTATTAGGCAATTTAGTTTAGTTCGGAGTGTGAGACTCTCATACTTTGTGTCTCTTGATGTTGCTAAATCTGCACCATTTTAAGTCTAGCTTAACCTTATGCATTTCATACTTTAGTCTACAAACCTCATTTTTTGTTAGTGTAGCTAGGATCATAGGAACCAACCTACTCTAGAGGTTGACTCATGAGAACTTCCATTTTTGGGTATTCAATATTGATTATGGTATTGAGGGCACAACTCAACCACTTAGCTAGTTGATTTTGGACCAAAACAACCTAAGTAAACTAATTTATTTTTTTAACCTTCTTCATTTCTAGACCTCCCACATATTAACATGCATTAACTATTGGTTGAGATGGGCCTTGAAGAGATCAACTCATCGACTCCATAACTTCAATACATAGTCACATTGGAAGAGCAAATGATCTATTGTCTTCTACTAGGTATTGCATATGATACATTTAGAGGGGCCATAAAAACCCTTCTTTTGTAAATTATCATAAGCGAAGAAGGTTTGATGCTTAAGTTGCCTAGAAAAGAAATTGATTTTGAAATTAAGGAGTATTTGTCCCAAGAAATAGTCCGAAAAGGTCCCAATCTGCCTTGTATGTAGATAACATGTTGCTTTTATCTAAATTCTACTATTTAAACTCTCTTGAAAGGAATGCAATTTTGAAAATTTTGAAATTAAGGAGTATTTGTCCCAAGAAATAGTCCCAAAAAAAAATTTATTCCGTCTACGCACTTTTCAAAAACAGTCTTGGTTTTACAACTTTCTCTCCTAATTTCAACACTTTCCAAACAACATAACCTTGACCACTCATATAAATTAACCCTAAAAAAATTAACTGTAATCTATAATACTCACATAATTAAATAATATAATCAATTAAGTATATTTGCATAAACATATCATATAACCTTTCACCATAAATTACTTTGTTTATAAATTATTTAAATATTATTTAGAATAAATTAATTAATTGGTTATGGGGATTCTATGCACCACCTTCGCTCTCTCGATACTTTACGTGGCATTGTTTTTCCTTGCCACGCTATCCCTTCCCAGGTGGCATTTTACTCTCACATCATGCAAGCTTTTAAGATTGCAACCCTCCGACTACCATCCCAGGTCGTAGAGGACGTAAATTTCTCGTTGCTCATTGCTGTGATTTTTAGGAACTTGATTTTATTCAATTGCAATTAGAATCAGAATCGATTTTCATGTTTCATGATTTTTTATTGAGATTTTTAATCAATTTCCTCGTTCTGATTTGTAACGTGCTGTTTTCTTCTTTGTTTCAGCACAGGCACTTCAAATTTCATCATAGCATCCTCTGAAGTTAAGGAGCAGAACTGTAAACGCCTGCGGAGGTAAGGATATATTTCGGTCCTTACATAGGCTATGAATCTTGTCATTGTTCAAATAAATTTATCTTACTTCTTTCTTACAGAAGTGAAGGGTACTGAAGTTTTTTTTATGGCATGCTAAATAGTTTATAGGCCTTTGCTGTATACTGGCATTCAATACTATATGTAATTGTATGAAATGTGATGTGTTCGTAATGTCTCCAAAATCAGTTACAAGCTAAATGTGCTTCCATACAAAGCTCTTATGAACATTCCTAGAATGAAGTATGTTTACGGAATACTACTTGAAATGACATACCCAAATCGATATTAATTTCGTTAACGGCTCTAGAAAGTCGCACTATATTCTAGTTAAATGACAGAGTATGGTGATTTTTGTTGACATCATGCAATTATGTATAAAAAAAGTATGAAAAGAGTTTGCAGCTAATGTCTTCAACTGTAGTTAATCCTCAATCTGATGAAATTAGGGGGTGGCTGGGCAGCTGTTTTGTTTGGTTCCGTTGTTTGAAGAAGGCATGGGATAAGTTGGACAAAATGGCAAAAGTGGGTTCAAAACTTGAAGAATTTAAATATAGAGATCTTTCGACTTTTATAGAGCTCATTGGTTATTGATAGGTTTATACAACAAAGAGGTTTACCTATGCTAGCTTTTGTGATGACCGTTTTAGAATTTGATTACGTACACCAGAGAGTAAACTAAAATTATTGATAGGTTTATACAACAAAGAGGTTTACCTATGCTAGCTTTTGTGATGACCGTTTTAGAATTTGATTACGTAAACCAGAGAGTAAACTAAAATTCTTAGACATTTGAAATGAAATGATTTGATTTTAGTTACGTAGCATGTAAGTTATAAGATATACACATTTACTAGAGATGATAAGATGATATACACACAATTACTAAGATGGTCAGAGGACATTTTAAGCTTATACCACCCTCTTTTTGAGGGTTATTCTACTGCTTTTATGCTTATTTATTTTATTTTTATTTTAAATTAGTGTGTGTTTTTCAACAGCAATGTGGTCCGTATGAATTGGAAGTCATATCTCATGTCATATTGACATTGCCTTTTCCAGAGGTTGCTTGTGAGTTGTGAACTTTGAAATCCTTCGATTCTCATCTCTTCTATTCTATTATATTCCAACCCTGGATGAGATTAACGAAAAGGGTTTGTTTTCAAAAGTTTATCCTTTACTAATATTAATGTTATTGCCCTCTGTTTTATTCTACTTTACCGCCGGTGGGCAGATGAAAGAAGGGTTTCATTCCAAAGGTTATCATCTAATTTTAGTTGCTTGTGTGTGCTTTCGAAGGGTTTAGACAACCTTAGTTGTTTTTCATTCGAAGGGCATATTTCGAAAGGTGCGTACAACCTCGGTTTAACAGTAAAGACTTGTGAACTTTGAATGAAGGAGGTTTAAGCTTCAAACATTAAAGGAACTTGGAATGAAGGTTTAAAGTAAAGAAACTTTGAATGATTTTTTAAGGAAGAAAATGATAACAGTAAAGGAACTTTGAATGAAGGTTTATGGAAGAAATTGATAACAGTAAAGACATGTGAGGTTCAAACAGTAAAGACTTGGGATATATTGACTCAAACAGTAAAGACTTGGGATATATTGACGAAATTGAGTGATACTTTGAATGAAGGTTTAAGCTTCAAAGACTTGGGATATATTGAAGCTTCAAAGGCTTGAGTGGTACTTTGAATGAAGGTTTTAGCTTCAAAGAATAAAGACTTGGGATATATTGAAGAAATTGAGTGGTACTTTGAATGAAGGTTTTAGCTTCAAACAGTAAAACTTGGATATATTAAAGAAATTGAGTGGTGTCTACTACCTTTGCTCCAACTTTGCCCAGGCTTGCCTCCAATGTTGATATTGATTCTTTGTTTCTCCCTTATTGATTCTTTGTTTCTAACGGCTATTGGGCACTTTGGTTTTAGCTTCAAACAGTAAAGACTTGGATATATTAAAGAAATTGAGTGGTGTCTACTACCTTTGCTCCAACTTTGCCCAGGCTTGCCTCCAATGTTGATATTGATTCTTTGTTTCTCCCTTAAAACCAAGATTGATTCTTTGTTTCTAACGGCTATTGGGCACTTTGGCCGCCCCCTATCGCGTCCAGTCTATCTGCATAGTTTTGCGGAGTCCTCTTAGATTGGTGAGCTCGCATTTGTCTCTGGTCGACGCTGGCGATGGTAAGTCTAATGCCGTCCATAATAATCTTGGATTGGTGAGCTGGCATTTGTCTCTGGTCGACGCTCTGGCGATGGTAAGTCTAATGCCGTCCATAATAATCTTAAGATGGTGGAAATCAAACGTCGTCTAATTCTGGGGTCCTTAAAATTTGCCGTTGATTATACCGAGGAAGTGACTCGGATTGTCGGCGAAACTATACAGAAGTTGGAGCCGGTTGAAAAGTTCCAGAACTAACTCAGTTCTGATTTTCTGATCTTTTGTCTGGTTTGGGAGTTTCTCCTCTTGTTTCGGATGAAAAGTTCCAGAACTAAATCCATTCTGATTTTCTCTCTGGTGGTCTCTTTTTGTTCTTCCCCACTGTGTTTTCTTCATTGCTGGTGTATAAGGTGTTTCTCCTCTTGTTTCGGATGAAAAGTTCCAGAATTCTGATTTTGTCTCTGGTGGTCTCTTTTTGTTCTTCCCCGCTGTGTTTTCTCCCTTGCTGGAGTTGATGTATAAGGTTGTAGTTGATGTATAAAGTTGGGTCCTTTCAAAACTCTCCTTTAAAAGATTGATTGATTCGATGGAACTTTTAAAACCCTCAATTTTTTTAATAGAACAAAAAAGGTTACTTTTAAAACCCTCCTTTTCTTATTAATAGTACCAAAAAAATATTGATTCAAAAAATATTGATTCAATGTATTTATTGGCGAGTCGTACTCCCATAAAACCAATATGTATGCATGGACCAAGATGATTGATTATTTTTTTCTCCCTTAAAACCAAGGTGTATGTATTGGCGAGTCGTGTGTAACATGGCATAATGGCATTCGGTTCCACATTAATAACTCGTGTGTAACATGGCATACGAAACATGGCATAATGGCATTCGGTTCCACATTAATAACTCGTGTGTAACATGGCATACGAAATCAAAGTGAATGATGAGATCAACTCGTCTAAGAACAGTTTGCGGAAGATACCATGATCCCGATTTATCACTTCATTCTTCCAAGATCAGGCGTTTGGCGAGTCGTGTGTAACATGGCATAATGGAATTCGGTTCCACATTAATAACTCGTGTGTAACATGGCATAATGGAATTCGGTTCCACATTAATAACTCGTGTGTAACATGGCATACGAGATCAAAGTGAATGATGTCACTTTGATGTGAGATCAACTCGTCTAAGAACAGTTTGCGGAAGATACCATGATCCCTATTTATCACTTCATTCTTCCAAGACACTTCATTCTTCCAAGATCAAGCGTTTATCCCTTCATTCTTCCAAGATCAACTTTTCATCCTAGAAATTCTAGGAAAGAACAGTTTGCGGAAGATACCATGATCCCGATTTATCACTTCATTCTTCCAAGATCAACTCGTCACCATGAGCCCGATTTATCACTTCATTCTTCCAAGATCAACCCGTTTATCACTTCATTCTTCCAAGATCAACTTTTCATCCTAGAAATTATGCAATCTAGGAAAGAACAGTTTGCGGAAGATACCATGATCCCGATTTATCACTTCATTCTTCCAAGATCAACTCGTCTAAGAACAGTTTGCGGAAGAAACCATGATCCCGATTTATCACTTCATTCTTCCAAGATCAACTCGTCTAAGAACAGTTTGCGGAAGATACCATGATCCCGATTTATCACTTCATTCTTCCAAGATCAACCCGTTTATCACTTCATTCTTCCAAGATTAACTAGTCTATCGTCTACGACTCCAACAACATCTACGACAACATCCAACTCTTACATCATTCACTTTATCAACTCGTCTATCGTCTATGACTCCAACAAAGAACATCTACGACAACATCCAACTCTTACATCATTCACTTTTTTTTATCCAGAGATCTTGTGTTTATTGTTTTTCCATCCTGTTTACTATTTTTTTAGACACTCCCGTCCGTTGCTTTGTATATGTTTCTTATTGATCTCTTTTGGTCACCGATGGACGGTCACTCCCGTCCGTTGCTTTGTATATGTTTCTTATTGATCTCTTTTGGTCACCGATGGACATAGTACAAATTCCGTTGCTTTGCTTTGTATATGATTCTTATTGATCTCTTTTGGTCACCGATGGACATAATACAAATTCCGTTGCTTTGCTTTGTATTATGAGGGTGGGGGTGGGGAGTAAGTACAGCGCACAAGTGCAGCACTTGTGTGCTGTACATAATACAAATTCCGTTGCTTTGCTTTGTATATGTCGGTGACATAATACAAATTCCGTTGCTTTGTATATGTCTCTTATTCATTTCTTCCATCATGGACATAATACAAAATTCCGTTGCTTTGTATATGTCTCTTATTCATCTTTTTTGTTCACCGATGAACATTAATACAAATTCAAATTCTAATACAAATTCAAATTCTACACATCGAAGCAGGGAATGGACATTAATACTTCCGTTGCTTTTTGTATAGGTCTCATCTTTTTTGTTCACCGATGAACATTAATACAAATTCAAATTCTAATACAAATTCAAATTCTACACATCGAAGCAGGGAATGGACATTAATACTTCCGTTGCTTTTTGTATAGGTCTCCTATTGACCTCTTTTGGTCACCGATGGACATTAATACAAATTCAAATTCAAATTCTACACATCGAAGCAGGGAAGGGACATTAATACTTCCGTTGCTTTTTGTATAGGTCTCCTATTGACCTCTTTTGGTCACTGATGGACATTAATACAAATGGACGTTAATTTTGGTCACTGATGGACAGGGAATGGACATTAATACTTCCGTTGCTTTTTGTATAGGTCTCCTATTCACCTCTTTTGTCCATGGACATTAATACAAATGGACATTAATTTTGGTCACTGATGGACATTAATACAAATTTGTATAGGTCTCCTATTGACCTCTTTTGTGGTCACTGATGGACATTAATACAAATGGACATTAATTTTGGTCACTGATGGACATTAATACAAATTTGTATAGGAGACCTCTTTTGTGGTCACTGATGGACATTAATACAAATGGACATTAATTTTGGTCTGATGGACAGGGAATGGACATTAATACTTCCGTTGCTTTTTGTATTGGTCTCCTATTGACCTCTTTTGGTCACTGATGGACATTAATACAAATGGACATTAATTTTGGTCACTGATGGACATTAATACAAATTCAAAGCAGGGAATGGACATTAATACAAATTAATACAAATTCAAAGCATTAATTTTGGTCACTGATGGACATTAATACAAATTCAAAGCAGGGAATGGACATTAATACTCCCGTTGCTTTTTGTATAGGTCTCCTATTGACCTCTTTTGGTTACTGATATACAAATTTCAACCTATTGACCTCTTTTGGTTACTGATATACAAATTTCAAATTCTACTATTCGAAGCAGGGAATGGACATTAATACAAATTCAAATTCTACTAATCGAAGCATGGAATTTCCTCCTACTAATCAAAATCGAAGCAGGGACAGAGGGCAGAGTGTGGGGTACTTTTAGACGACAAATAATCATTTAAATTAATTTCCTCTCTACTAATCAAAATCGAAGCAGGGACAGAGGGCAGAGTGTGGGGTACTTTTAGACGACAAATAATCATTTAAATTAATTTCCTCTCTACTAATCGAAGCAGAGAGCGACAAAGCCCTGTGTGGCATTCTTTTGAATGCATGCTTACGTGTGAGATTGATGTGTATTTATTGGGTAGCATTGTTTTTCAGACATGCCACGGGTTAATGAAAAATTCAGGAGAAGAATGTGAGGAGGTATAGGTATTTATAGGGGTGTGAATATCGCCGGATTATTGAAGGGGTGTGAATATCGCCGGATTATTGAAGGGGTGTGAAAATCACCGGGTCTTTTTACAGCGAGAGAAAAGAGGGGAAAAACTAAGGGCCCACACCATCATGCCGGTAAGAGTTATTCGTTCCACATCATCCTGCCGCCGGTAAGAGTTATTCGTTCCACATCATCCTGCCGGAAAGAGTTATTCGTTCCATAATGTACATTATAACCAGAGTTCATGCCAGAAAGAGTTATTAGTTCCATGATGTTCATTATAACTAGACTCATGCCGAAAAGAGTTATTCGTTCTACATCACATCATCCACACCATCATGCTCGAAAGAGTTATTCGAGTTATTCGTTCCATGATGTACATGATAACCAGAATTATTCGTTCTATGATGTAACCAAATTGCACATACATGTTTGAACGTTGGAAATGAAAACCTATTTGTTCGCGCCACATTCTCCCTCCCCTGGTGACCTTGGGGAGGAGTGTGAAAATGAATACTTATTGGTTCGCGCCACGTTCTCCCTGCCCTGGTCCAGCAGCGACGCCCTTTGGTTCCTGACTTTGAACCTTGGACCTCCTATATCCGAAGATATATCCATGGTAATTTTTAACATTCGTTGTTAACATTCAATTCTCGTCACATTAACATTTATTTATTTAATTAATTAATTAATTAATTAATTAATTAATTAATTTATGTATAAAAAGCAAAATAACGTACATTCAAATTCACATTGTTAATCATCCAATTCTACTCGCATTAACATTTAACATTTAATTAATTAATAAATTAATTTTGGAACATTACAACCATTTAACAACTAAGCACACCATACATTAATTTTTATATTTATATTGTACATTCACATTCACGTTGTTAGCATTCAATTCAACATCAACATTTTATAATTTTTATATACACTTAATTAATTTTGTTTCTGTTTTTAATTTGGATAGTGTTTACACTAAAAAAATTATGTTATAAAAAATTATGAAATATGAAAATTATATTATATTTTTAAAGTTTAAATTAAACCTCCTCATTCCAGGGATCCAGATCCAGATCAGCTAAGATGCGGTCTAGCGATCCAGAGATGAGGTCTAGCGATCCAAATCGCTAAGATGAGGTCTAAAGTTCAAATCAATATGAGGGATTCAGATCATTTATAAAATAATTTTCAAATTTAAGTTCAAATCAATATGAGGGATTCAGATCATTTATAAAATATTTTTCAAAGTTAAAAGTTTGAAAAATCCTTATATAAATCGTTATAATCGTTATATAGGTGAGTGAGTAGCCGAATTGGTGTGACTAGGCCTTTCTACTATAAAAATGCATTGCAAGTAGACTCTAGTTTAAATCACATTCTCTACACTTACACTCACTACCCTAAACCTGATAAAGCAGACTAGTTTAAATCACTTACACTCACTACCCTAAACCTAATAAAGCAAACTCTAGTTTAAATCACATTCTCTACACTTACACTCACTACCCTAAACCTAATAAGGCTTTTTACTATAGAAATGCATTGCAAGCAGAATCTAGTCTAAATCACATTCTCTACTATAGAAATGCATTGCAAGCAGACTCTAGTTTAAATCACTCACTACACTTACACTCACTACCCTAAACCTTTTTCTCTAAACCTTTTAAACCTTTTTGTCTACGACCTTTTTGTCTACGAGGGTTGGGTGGGTTGGTATTTTTGTCTAGATTGGTATTTTTGTGTAAACTTTTTTGTCTACGAGGGTTAGGTGGATTGGTAAATACCAATAGTTGGTGCTTACCAAGAGGAGACCTCCTCTAGGTTCAAACCTAGGTTCAAACGTTGGGTGAGGAGACCTAGGTTCAAACGTTGGGTGAGGAGACCTAGGTTCAAACGCATGTTCAAACGTTGGGTGAAGAGACCTAGGTTCAAACGCATGTTCAAACGTTGGGTGAGTAAACCTAGGTTCAAACCTCGAAGGCATGTTCTATCCAGGAAAAAGTAGTAGTTTTTTTGAGTCCGTGTTCGTTGAGTGTGACGATACCAAACCCAATGCAATGGGGTCTCCCTCATTTTGGGTTATGTTTATCGAGGTGAGGTAGTGGTGGCACCATGATTTGTTGAGTGTGACGATACCAACCCCAATGCATTGGGGTCTCCCTCACTTCGGGTTATGTTCATCGAGGTGAGGTAGTGGTGGCACCATGATTTGAGCCTAGTCCTTAAAAAGGAAAGTTAGTTACGAATTTCTCTATGCACGACGGTTTTTTTTTTTTGGGTTTCCCTCACTTTGGGTTATGTTTATCGAGGTGAGATAGGGAGGTGAGATAGGGTTATGAGGTGAGATAGGGAGGTGAGATAGGGTTATGTTTATCGATGTGGGATAGGGAGGTGAGATAGGGATTATATTGGTAGCACCATAATTTGATGCTAGTCTTTTTCTATGTATGACAGTTTTTTTTTTTTTGGTTACATCTATATTACTTTTATTCTTTTATACTATTTGAAGTGTTCAAACCACACCCATAACTTTTCAAAGTTGGTTACATCTATATTCTTTTAGTAACTATTTGAAGTGTTCAAACCACACCCATAACTTTTCATTTTGATTTGGATTTGGAAATTGTAATAGAGATATTATAAATCTAACCTTTTAATGGGATTCTATTTTTTATAACCTAGCATTGAGCTATAATGAATTTGAAAATTGGAATTGTAGTAGAGGTATTATAAATATAACCTTTTAATGGAAGTCTATTTTTTTATAATCTAGCATTCAACCTAGCATTCAAATTTGAAAATTGGAATTGTAGTAGAGGTATTATAAATCTAACCTTTTAATGGAAGTCTATTTTTTTATAACCTAGCATTCAAATAAAATGAAATTGAAAATGAGGGAGACCAGACTTCCGGCTATCATCCGGAGAAATTCAAACCACACATTTGAAAAAAAAAATAAAAGGGAAGTCTATTTTTTTTTTGTAATCTATGCATTCAAATAAAATGAAATTGGAAATGGTAATAGAGGTATAATAAAACTTTGTTTTGTTTTAAAACTTGTTTATATTTTACTGATAAATATATCATATAAATAAAATAAATTAGAAATGGTAAGTATACTAATTTTTTTTTTTTTTTAACTTTTTATATTTGATTGATAAATATATAAAAGTTAGAGATGAGGGAGACCAGACTTCCCGTTATCATCTCGAGAAATTCAAACTACACCAACGTTGGTTAGAGATCCAAGGGATGTCTGATATTTATCTAAAAAAATTAGAGATCCAATAGACTCAGCTCGTTCACCGTGGGTGTGTGATGTTTATTAAAAAAAAAAGTTAGAGATTCGGTGATTGTCCTGACGCGTTGACTAGGGAAAAGTCGTGACTCGGGTTTATAAAGGTTTCCCTAAAGTTTTCCTATAATATTTAAATAAAATTTTATTCAAAATAATTGAAGATTTAACTTAAATCTAGGCATGTTGTAACAGGTTGAGGGATTCCTATCAAAACCCCATTACTTAATATTATAAAAAATAATTGATTGAAGATTCCATTCAAAATAATGGAATTTGCATTTATGGGATTCGTGGTCAATACTCCATTACTTAATATACTAAAAAAAAGAATGAAGATTTCATTCAAAATAATGGAAGATGCCATATTTACATTTATTTTTAATGCGCTTTCTGCGCTTTTTTTTTTCTTTTCTTCCATACTCTGCTGAGTACTTTCCTTGAAGCAACCCTTTTGATTGGACATTGACAAGTTGAGCCTAACTCTTCTCTTCTTGTTATATTCTGCAGGTTCTTACACCACATGTAGACACTTGGCCCTTCTCCTACATCGAGTTTATCACATCTTCGAATGATGCTGGCTATGGATGACCATTTGCTAAGTTGTAGGTCTAAATATGTTGATTCATCTTGAGATGTGAGTTTCATATGAATAGTTTAGCCAGGACAATCGATCCGGATAGGGATTCGGACAGGTTCAACGTTTTTACAAAGCCTTGCCATTTCCTCTAATTTTGAAGTAGTACTGTCATCTTTAAACTGGAAAATGGCATTACCTCCTAATACGGATATTCATAATAATACGGTTATGTCTATGAATATCGGTCATTTATCTAGTTTCTCCTAAAAACTCTCTGGAGCGAATAAAAAATTCTCATCTATTTGGTAAATAGAAAAATCCGTACTTGATTTACATTGAATGGATTGACTAAATGGCAACTTAAATTTTACTGTGAAATTCCATTTGAATTTGACTTATTTTTAGAAATGTGATTCTACTGCTCCAAGCTTAAAATACAATGAAATAGAGCAGCAAGTGCAAAATCTTCGTATATCCATTGAAAACCTCATAAATACGTATATCCGTTGTATATAATTCAACTTGTACATAAGCTGATCTTACTTGTACATAAGCTGATCTTAAATATTTGAAGGCTTGAAGGTTTATGAGCCACCAAAATGAATTGAGAACACAACCAAAATTTTCACTTTTTGCGGAGAGCATGATGGGAGACAACGAGGATCACTACATTTTAATTTAATTTAATTTTTTTAATAAATTATAATGAGATCAAAGGGCTTTGGTTATTGCTTATCTATGGACTTAGAAAGGCAAACTTCCCCTCTTGACCTGCCGTCATCCTAACTAGAGTTGCGGCTTTCCTCCACCCAAGAGGAGGCCTCTTTTAGATTTAGAGGATTCTTGGATAACTACAAGATTACAGGTTGTCTTTGACACGGCTTAAACCATAGGAGTTTTGAATAGAACTGAACTTTTGTAAATCAACACGTAAAGATACGTACGTAGAATAAATGCGAGGATCCATCCTGGCAATGATCGGTTAAGTTATTTTTAGTTAAGAGAGCATGCGCCATACACTCGTACGTATAGTCGGTCAGTCAATAGCCTATTTGAATTATACAATAATTTTTTAATTGGATAGTTTTAGATTTTAGTTAAATTTATCGTAAACGTGTTTATGCTGCACTGCTTTTCCAGACCCATAACTAAAATTTTAGTATAAAATGATTTACATCTCTTACTTTTATTTCCCTATCATTTTAGAGATATCACAATGCCACGTTTAAAAACTTATAATATATGAAGTAATGTACCCGTCCAATTAAAAGGCTACCCGTTGTCCTTGTTAAATATATATTCACATTTTTTCTGAAAGTCAGACATCATACAATGAGTGGCTTAGCTTGGGTTGAGCATTTAAAAAAAATAAAAAATTAAAGCCAATCCACTTAATTAGTTTTTTTAGAATAACATGAAAAAACATTAATTAACGATGAAAAGTTGAGAATGACGGAAAAAAAATTAAAAATTCAAATTCAAAACAATATTTATAATATAATATTTTAATAATACGATGATTTACTTAGACTTTTTAAAAACATGTTAAAAAATATTTATAATTAAATTAAAAAAAAAAAATTCTTTGGTTCTGTATAGAAAGTACTGTGGAAGCGCATCGAAGAAGGCACCGGAGCCGAGTGGGAGGTAAGGACATTTTCCAGGCCTTGCTTATGCTATGAAGCTTGTCACCGTTCAAACAAATTTATCTGAGGATTTCCCAGGAAATTTTATAAAAAAACTAAGGCTATTTAATATTTTTCTTTCCATGTTAAAATATGGAATGGACTCTGCTTCAGAATGACAATCAACAACGCAATATGGTGTATAAGGTGGAGAGAAGGATACAACGCAAAATACTCTCGAGGAGAGATGTGGATCAAATAGTTGTTCGAATGATATAATGTGGTGTATAAGGTGGAGAGAAGGATACAACGCAAAATACTCTCGAGGAGCAGCACATGTGGATCAAATAGTTGTTGGAATGATATAAATGTTTGTGTTCATAATAATATATTGTATATCTTAGCTGTTAATTTCATTGATGAAAAAGCTGGAAGTCATTTTGTAAAGATAAATAGGAGCGAATTCTTCAGCAATCACAATTATTTATAAAATTAAAAAAAATATTCTACAACTAAACATAAGTATTTAATTGTATAGTTGTTTTATTATTGGTGTAAGTCTCACCTTAACACTAGCATTAAATGTTAGGTTGAGCAAATAAAATTACTTCAGATTGTAGAAAAAAAAAATCACCAACAATAAAATAATCACATAAAATAGAGAACACAAGCATGTAAGTGGTTCACCCAATATGTGGGTTACATCCACTGTCGAATATCCAGTCTTCCTTTTATTATTCTTCAATGGGATCTTCCTGCAACAAAACCAGCTGCAACCTTCCTCAATAGAATACAATGGAACCTCACATAGTCTATCATCTATTTTTCTATAATGTAATTCCTGCAAATTCCTAAAACATATATAATACCAATTGAGATCTTCAATACCAATTTAGATCCACTATTCGTGCCTCCAATCTGTTACTAACTCTAGTTTATTAGAGTCTAGAAAAACAGAGGCTGCCAAATTAGTAATTCCCTAAAATTGGACGAAACTGACAACGAGAAAACATTATTTTCCCATCACTAGAACAGTTAGTTAATTTTCAGTCTCCAAAACCCATCAATCTCCCACTTGGAGACTGAAATGCTGCAACAACCCTGCATATTAGGACTGAATATTCATAACATTGATCTATTTCCTTAGACCAACTAAAGTTGAGCAAAATTTCAACTTCTCCCTTCAAAAAACTTTAGTAAACATATTTGTAGGATTCTTGGAAGTGTGAATCTTATCCAGTTTCAGAGATCCAACCCTCACAACTGACCTTACGAAGTGATAATTCAACTTGATGTGTTTGGTCCTTGAGTTGAATGTCGAGTTCTTTGCAAGATGGATAGCACTCTGGTTATCACTCCATAGCCTGTTGTATTCCTTCTTCTTCCCCAACTCCTCCATAATTCTCTTCAACCATATCATCTCTTTGCTTGCTTTAGAAGCATCAACTTCTATGGTTGAAAGGGCTAAAAACTGTTGGAGTTTTGATATCCAACTCATCGCTCCTCCACCTATAGTGAAAATGTAACCGGTGGTGCTCCTAAATATCCATTTAACATCTTGACAATACCCTTTTCTTGGATTTATTCATGAACCTGCTTACAACTCCCTCTGCTTGGGCTATATCTAGTCTTGTGCAAAACATAACATACATCAAACTTCCCACCGTGAAAACATATGGAAATCTTGTCATGTATTCTTGCTCCTCTTGTGTCTTTGGACACAAATCCTTACTCAGTTTGAAGTGTCTTGCCAAAGGTGTGCTCACTGGTTTTGCATTTGCATTGTTGAATCTTTGTAGCACCTTCTCAAATTTTTTTTCCTATCTCTTAATATTTTCATTCCAAGGATTTGCTTTACAACCCCCAAATCCTTCATGGCAAACGTGCTTGCCAATTTCCCTTTCAGGTCATTTATGTCCTGCATGTTAGATTCTGCAACCAACATGTCATCTACATATAGTAATAGAATAATGAAGGTAACATCACTAGTTCTCCTAAAATATACATAGTGATCATATTGACATATTTTGGATTCATTTTCAACCATAAAATTATCAAATATTTTGTACCACTACCTAAGTGCCTGCTTGAGGCCGTATAATCTTTTCTTTAACCTACACACGAGAATTTTTTACCCTTTACCTTATAGCCCTCTGATTGATGCATGTAAATCTCCTTCTCAAAATATTCATGAAGGAAAGTTGCCTTCACATCAAGTTGCTCAAGGTGCAAATTCCCAATAGCAACTAAATTTAAAAATTTTCTAATGGAGGTCATTTTTACAATTGGTAAGAAAATCTCATCAAAGTTAATTCCTTTCTTATGTGCAAAACCTTTTACAATAAGTCTAGCTTTATACCTTGTATTGTTTGCTGCCTCCTCCTTGACTCTATACACCCATTTGTTGTGTAGTGCCCTTTTTCCTATTGGTAGCTCAACCAACTCCCATGTTTGGTTGTGAAGAAGAGACTCCATCTCCTCATTCATTTCTATCTCCCACTTCTTGTTGGTACTCATTTGGAAAGCTTCATCCAAGCACTCTGGCTCACCAGCATCAGTATATAACACATAATGAAGTGTGAGGAAATAACAATTTGATAACTTATTTACCCTTGTAGATATAACATAATCAGAAAAATGTTGAGGAATTCTACTTGTCCTACTATATTTTCTAACAATACCTACAGGATATTGAGGTGCTAGTTGTTGCTATTTTTGAACACTTTATGGTGGAGTTTGTGGCTCTTGTTCCTAGACATCTCCTTGCACTCTTAGTACTATTGGCTCACCATCAAGCTCAACATACTAAGAATCATACTTCTTTACCTGCAACCTGTCCTTATACAAAGTCTTCTCATTAAATACAACATCCCTACTTCGGATGATTGTATGATTAATATTATCCCATAACTTGTAACCTAATCCATCAACTCCATAACCAATGAAATAACACTTTTGGGATTTTGCATCTAACTTCTTTCTATTACCCTTATCAATTTGAGCAAATGCTTCACATCCAAAAACTTTAATAAAAGAGTAATTGTAGATTTTACGAGTCCATACCTCTTATGGAATCTTGCCATCTAATGCACTTGAAGGTCCCCTGTTGATCAAATAAACTACAGTGCCAACACAATATGCCCATAAAAACAAAGGTAATCCTGCATGCAATCTAAGGCACCTAACACACTCCATAATAGTCATATTCATCCTTTTAGACACCCCATTCTCTTGAGGTATTATAGGTGTTACCTTAATCCTCTTGATTCCATTCAATGAGTAATAATTATCAAAATTATTAGAATAGTACTCACCACCATTATCATATTTGAGACACTTAACCTTATTACCTATCTCATTATCTACTAATGCCTTCCATTTTTGAAAGGTATCAAATACATTAGATTACTTTCTAATGAAATATACCCACGTATTTCTAGTAGCATCATCTATGAAGGTAACATAATAATTAAATCCACCTAAAGAAGTTACTTGAGTTGATCCCCATACATCACTGTGTACTAGCTCCAATTTCTTCTTTTTCTTTTCTTTTCCAACTTTTTGAAATATTACCCTCTTCTGTTTGTCATATATGTAGTCCTCATAAAATCCTAAATCCACCTCTTTCATCTTTGGAAGCAATTTTCTCGAGTGAAAAATATTCATTCCATTTTCACTCATGTGGCCCAATCTATGGTGGCACAACTCTACACTTTCTCCTATAGCCACTAAATTCATTGTACAATTAAAAGTATTGGTAAGTAAATATAAATTACCAATCATCTCACCATTGGATACCACCAATGATCCCTTGGTGATCTTCCAATAATGATCTTCGAATGCAGTGACATATCCTTCGTTGTCAAGTTTGCTTGCTAAAATTAAATTTCTCTTGAGGTCTAGAATATGTCGAACATCATTTAAAATCTAGTGATTTCGATTTGGTAGCTTCATTTTAATTTTAGCCATGCCAATAGCACCTATCCATAATCACTTTGGACATACTCTATAAAATATTCAAGGTGATATGTAGCATGAAAAGAGGCTCTAGAGTCTATTACCCAATAATAACTATTATTATCTAATGATAAAATTAAGGCATCCTACAAAATTTCACCTACAATATTCTCTTCCTGATTACCTTGACTCTCTTTGTCCCCTTGTCTAACATTCTTTCTTCTCTAGCAATCCTTTTTCATATGTCCCTTATTTTTGCAATACCAACACTCAACCTTGCTCTTTCCTTTGGACTTTGATATCCCTTTAGAATTTCCTCTACTTGGAATTTTTCCCTTTTCCTTTTGCCTACCTCTATTCTCCACTATCAAAGCATTTCTTGATGATGTTGCTTCTCCTAAAGTCTTTATTCGCATATCCTCACTGAGGATAACACCAACAACATCATCAAAAACTAATCTATGTGAACTAGACGCATTACTAAGTTGTTCTAGCTTTCTGGCAGAGAGCATAAAATAAGCATGGCTCTTACTTCATCATAAAAATTAATTCCTACCGAGATCAATTGATTAGTAATCATTTTAAAATTATTTAAATGGTCTTTTATCGAGTCTCCTTCATTCATATACATATAAAATAGTTTATTCGTAAGAAATACCTTGTTGGATACAAAGGGTTTTTTCGTACAACCTTGCTAGAGCATCCATTACATCCTTTTTGTTTCTCTTTGGAGATGTTGAAGGCTACTTGTCTTCCCAAGCACAGTCTCATATTACCCAATGCCTTTTTGTCAAGGATTTTCCATTCCTCATCCATCATGGTTGAAGGTATCTTTGCTACACCCTCTAGAGGTAGATAAAGATCCTTCTAGTACAAGTAGTCTTCAATCTACATATTTTAAAGTTGGATGTTCTACCCATTGAATTTTTCCACTCTAAATTTTGAGTATTCTACAATTTGCTGCCACTAGAAATAAATTCCCTACTTAGAGTACCCAACACACTATGCTCTGATACCAGTTGTTAGGTTCCTTAGAGCATGTAAAATTAATATAGATTAAAAATAAAATAGTCACCAATAATAAAACAATCACACAAAATAGAGAGAACATAAGCATGTAAGTGGTTCACCCAATATGTGGGCTACATCCACTGTCGAATATCCAGTCTTACTTTTAGTATTCTCCAATGGGATCCTTCTGCAACAAAACCAGTTGTAGCCTTCGTCAATGGAATACAATGGAACCTCACACACAAAGTCTCTAATTTTTTTTTCTACAATGTAATTCTTGCAAATTCCCAAAACATATATGATATCAATTGAGATATTAAATCCCAATCTAGATCCACTATTCATGCCCCCAATCTGTTCCTAATTGTAGTCTATTACATTTTAGAAAAAAAGAATCTACCAAATTAGCAATTCCCTAAAATTAGGCGAAACTGACAACGAGAAAACATTTATTTCTCATCATTGGAATAGTTAGTTAATTTTTAGGCTCCAAAACTCATCATAAAAGTAAAATGAAATTTCATCTATCATGGAAATAATAGTTATAGTTTTTAAAGAATATGAAAATATTGAGGGTTTGTTATATATAATTGAATTATTATTGGTTTAAGTTTCCTTGAGTAAATCCAAGGTTAGCACTAAAATTAAATTTAAATCATGGAAACAATAGTTATAGTTTGTTAAGAATATGAGTTTTTGTTATGTTTTAGTTTACATCATTGAAAATATTGTGTTTGTTTTAAAAATTTTGAATAAAAAAATAGTTAAAATTCACTTAAAGTATGATCATTATAGTTATAGTTCTTGAGGGTTTGTTTTAAATTTTTTGAATAAAAATAAGAGCTTGTTATTGGGTGGGGAGTAACAATAGCCATGATAGTATTTTTTGCTCTTTGTATTTGAGAAAAAAGGGTTTTGAAAGGGATCCCATAATATTTTACAAAACTTCTAAGAGAGCTAGAAAAACACTAGGAACAAGATCAAACCAACTAGAGACCACTACAGAAAGGGTCCAAAGACAACAAAAAAAATTGAAAACACATAAAACCATACAAGCAAAGAGAAATCAGGATTTGGAAAGGACCTAGAACTGAGGAAGTTCTATACCAATACATCATTGGAAATAGAAATATTGAGTGATTTTTTTTTTCTTTTTTGAATAAAAATAAAATTTTCTTATGTTTTAGTTTACATTTAGGTCATTGGAAATATTAAGTGTTTGTTTTAAATTTTTTGAATAAAAATAAGAGTTAAAATCCAATTAAAATATAATTATTAAGATTGTTTTGGTAGTTTATAAATTTAACTACTTTACAACTTCATACTTTTCGGGTTTATCTATAAAAATCATTGCTATGATTTTAATTATAATTATATTTTTTTTATTAGAAAAAAAAATTGTTAGAAATTATCTACTTTACAACATCATACTTTTTGGGTTTATCTATAAAAATCATTGCTATGATTTTGTTTTTTTTTAAATCCCAAAAAGGATGCCACTTTTGGGTAAGACCCAAGGAGGTAGGGGTATCTATTCCATTAAATTTGCCCAGGGTATGCACCTAATCTACCACCTTTGACATACTCAAGGAGCAAACCTGAAACAACAAAAAACAAGAACACACATACACAAACATGCAAAAATATAAAAAAACAACATGCTCCTTGAGTGTTCAAAAAGAAAAAGCGCAACCAAACACACACAATACGAACCACACAAAAAAACACAAGAACAACATAACAAAACACAAACATAACAAAAAAAAATAGACTACTACAAAGACAACCAAAAAAAAAACATGAAAAACAAAAACAACCAAAACCTAAAAAAAAAACATATACACACATAAAAATACTAAACAAAAAAGAAAAAATAAAAAAATAAAACACAACAATGACCTTTCTGGACCAAAATACTATTAAAGCAAAAATCAACAAAGGAAAAATAAATAAATATTAGTTTGAGCTAGGGAACTAAAATACCCTAATAGAACTAAAGAGAAGAAAAATTTAAGCAAGAAGAAACTAGGTACCTCCAAAACTAGAGCCATCCAAACAAATGATATAAAGAAGAGCTTCCTTTATTTGTGAAGCCCACCATCTAGGAGGGTGGTCATAGCAGGTAAGATCACATTTGTCCATAGCCCAATTAGCTAAAGCATCATCACTCTTGTTATGATTTCTGACCACATGATTGTAATCAACTTTCAAAAATCCTATCTAGATTAACTGAATCTTCTCAATAATTATTTTTATTCTCCAATCAACCTTATGTTTTTTAGGAGTCTTCAAAATATTAATCATGAGTTGAGAGTTAGACTCAACTAGCACCTTTTCCCATCCAACCTTAGTAGCCTCTTCAAGGCCTCTAAGGATACCATACCCCTCAGCAAGGTTATTGGATAGAATACCCAAATTTTTAGGAAAAATAAAAACCAGGGATCTATATGAAAGTCTACCAATTTCTCCCACACTAGCTTTTATAGGGTTCCCTCTAGAGTCTCCATCAGTATTGACTTTTCCAAAATCCTTAGGAGGAGGTTGCCAATTCCTCCTTCTATCCATCTTGCAATTACTCACATTCCCTTTAACTTGGTTACCCTTAGAGTAGTTAATCTTCAATCTTTGCATCACTTGATCCCATATTTGATGGGAGTTTTGGGTGTGATTAAGGAGCTATTGGATTTATTCAACTAAGTTGGCAATGGTATTTTGCCATATATATATAGTGAATATCCTTCATTTCTTGATTAAAAATATGGTTGTTCTTTCCATTCCAAAGAAGAATGGTAGAACCCATCTAAACTAACTGCCTAACAAAATGATCAACACACCACCCTCTTGTTTAGGCCAATCCCTCTAAAGTTGTTCAAAAGTAAAAAAATGGATCATTGTAAGCCAAGTAAAGTGGTCATTCTCCTCCATAGCTCAGATGTTACAGTTTATGACTGAGATTTTCTCGATATATTCACACATTTCACATCTAAAAGGGCCATGAAATCCACGCTTCATAAGATGCTCCCCAGTAAGCACCCTGTGATGCAATAAAAGCTAAGTAAAGAACCTCACCTTAGGCCAAATATTTTGAGCCGACAACTGAGAAAATATATCATATGATTGGTTGGTATTATTATGGCATACGACCAAATAACCTTGAGCAACTGAATACTCACCCTAAGTAGTATTGTTTCATCCATAACAATATTTATCATGGGACCAAGAGAGAGATCTCATACGAAGGATGCATTGGATATCTTGTCTTTGCCTTTCTTGGATTTGAATAGGCCAGTACTCAATAGGGATCCAATATCTACCAAACTTTGAATTACCAGTATGGTACCAAAATTAATTAGCCACCTTTATCCAATTAGCTCGATGAAGCTTCTCCATCCAAGGCCTCTAATCAGGAAATCTAGTTATCAAAGGCTTGTGACCATTCCAATAATATGTCCAAAAATTTACCTGTTGACCATTATGAATGATCCAAAATAATTTTTTCTTTATCAAATCCTCACCAGTCTTAAGAACTGCTAAAATTGGAGAACATTTGGAAGGCAATTTATAGCAAGGTCTTCAGGAATTTTTAGCATGGATATTTTTGACCCAAAGAGCATTGGGATTATGCAAAATCCTCCAATATAATTTATCAACTATAGATTTGTTGTTATTAATGGCAAACCAGAATCCTAACCCCCTTCATTCTTAGGAAGACGTAAAGTGTCCCATTTCACCAAGGCCCATTTTATTTTCTTCTTAACACCACTCTAGAGGAATTGATGACTAGTTTGATCTAGTTCTCAAAGAATAGCCTTTGGTATATTGAACATGGTAGAAACATAAATAGGAAGATCTTGATGGACTGATTTACCAAGGTGATTCTACCCTAAGAAGAAAGCCATCTATTGGTCCACTTTCTAATTTTCTTCTTGACTTTGTCCAACAACCAATTCCAATATTTTTTCTATCTTCAAATATTGACGGGAATACCTAAATAAATGATCATAAGGGAGGTCTTATTATATCTTAGTTATGCAAGACCATGGATTCTTGTCTGGTAGAGCAGTGAAAGAAAATGACTTTAGATTTGTCTTCATTAATCAATTGTCTGATAGCCTTGGAAAAATAGCTAATAATTTGCTTAATATTAGAAGCATCGTTAACTATAGCTTTACCTAAAAGAGTAGAGTCATAAAAAATCGAAGATGAGAGATAGGTCTAGCTCCATAAGCAATGGTAACTCTCTCAAGGGTTTTGTTTTCTCTCTTTTTGGTTATAATCCTACCTAAGCATTCAGCAAGAATTATGAATAAATAAGGGGATAGTGGGTCACCTTGCCTAATACCTCTGGAAGCTAGGAACAACTGAGAAGGCATGCCATTGATAAGAAATAAGTAGGAAACTAAAGAGATACATCCCATAATCCAATCCATCCAATCCTGAGGAAAACCAAATTGCCTCAAAAATTTGATAAGGAAGTGACAATCCACTCTATCATAAGCTTTAGATAAGTCTAACCGAATGAACATGGAAGGATATTTTTGTATATCCATGGAATGGATGGCTTCCTGAGAAAAAACTATCTCATCCACTATTTGACACCCTTCCACATAACCCCTTGTTCAGGGGAAATAATCTTATGCAAAAGAGGCTTCAACCTTTCTGCCATGATCTTAGTAATGATTTTTATAAGAACATTATATAAAGCAATAAGTCTAGAGGTTGAGATATGATCAACCTCTTGAGCTTTTGGAACAATATTAATATAATTTTTAATGATAACCTTCAAAAATTCTTTGGCTTTCCTAACTTCTTCCAACACCTCTAATAAATTAGCATGAAGGATATCTCAGAACTCTTGGTAGAACTTAATGGGAAAACCATTAGGACCTGGGATTTTCCCTGTTTGCATTTTAAAAACATGTTGAAGCTCATTGATAGTAACAGGAGTAGTCAAAATAGAGTTTTCCTTAGAAGTGATAAGAGAAGGGATTGTTTGAAGAACATTTTGTTGAGAAGTCGAGTCAAGAGGAGTAGAAGCAAAAATATTGGAAAAGTAATTGACAAAAATAGAGTTCATGCCATCCCAAGTGTAGAAAAAATCTCCAAAATCTAATTTTAGGAAAGAAATAAAGTTGAGATATTTGAGCTAGAAGATAATTGTGGAAGAAATTTGTGTTTTGATCTCCTTCTTTGAGCCATTAAATTCTAGATTTTTGCTTCCATAAGAGTTCTCATTTTTTCCCATTCCTTTAACTGAGTTGTGAGATCAGGGTTATTCATAGTGACTATTTATTACCAAATTGGCTAAAATTAGGATTTTCAAAATTTGGAATTGGCTAATATTTGGGACCCTTGGCCAGGGCCCATTAGTCAAAAAAATACTTTGTGCAATTTTTTTTTGGGTTGATTCATCCAAATTTTATAATAATTTGACCATTTTAAGTTTATATTTCTAACATTACCCCTAATAATAGTGAACCTTATACATGCATTTGGATACTATTTGCCTAGATATCATAATTGGTTTGCCAATTTTTTATAAATACATTTTGGGACCAACCCCTGTTTTAGAATAAGTGAATATTCTCTTAAGTTTCACTAGGATACACACTTGAGTTTCCACTCCTCTATGTGTTAGGAGAACTCTCAACACTTGAGTTTCCAATCCTCCATGTGTCAGGAGAAATCTCAGTGGTGTCTTCATTAGGTGTGATGAGTTTTTGTAATCCAACGACTCTCAATGATCAACTCTGCTATTTATATAGAATTGATCCTAGAGATAAATCAATCAGTTCTACTCTTCTCTTCATCTCCTGTAATGCTTTGCATATCTATTATGAAATTCTAACATGGTACCAGAGTAGGATAGATTTTGCTAGCATTCTCTCTTGAAGGTTCGAGGATCTGGTTCATTTACTTTGGATAATTCTTTTTGGCTATCTTCTTGAAATTATTTCAGTAGTCATTTTTCGTTATCCATTGTTTAATTTTTTTTTCAGCAAAATATTTATTGTTGAAAATATTTGATGTAATATTTTTAATATATTTGTTCCGAGTTGTCTTTTGAGGTTATTCAAAATATTAAAGCTCTTCCTTTGCTTCGAATCAGGTTTACCCTGTGCTATGGGCTATTTTTAGCCCATTTAAAAAGGAAGGATCTTATTTTTTACTTTTTAATACTCCCTCTCTTCAATTCATATTTTAGCCCTTTTTTAAATAAGTTGAAAAAAACTCCTTTTATCTTAAAAGTAAATAAGATATTTTATTAGGTTCAAGTTTTTTTCATATTTCTTGGGCTACGTATTTAATCCACACCCGTTAGAACTTAGTGTGGTTTTTCTTTTAATATCATGGGAGACTTCGATATTAAAAGAGAATCGTGTATCCTTGCAGCTTGGCACTCGAAATATTAGAGTATCATTTATTCTCATTGACACTCTATTTGTGATCCTCTCTCCAACTGTCCCTTGGCGTTTGATTTCTTCTAGAACCCGCGACAACTCGGATGATCGTTTCTTTTCCAGTTGGCTTTGTGGCAAAATCAAAACGAATCTCTCTAAGATTTATTTTTCTTCTCTAGTGCTCTATTAGTTGGTCCTTATAACCTGCATTACCTATTGTCAATATCTAAATCAATCCTGCCATTCAAGTTATTTCAAAACATTAATCTGTTATAGTTTTTTTTATATAATGTTTTTTTTAGGATCACCATCATTTATAGAGTATATCAGGTTAAATTTTTTGTAGCTCAATCTAGTTGGTGCCCTCTGGTTAACGTGTATTTTGCAGATTACCCTCTGGTTACATCTGTGCAATATAAACATTGGTTATTTTTATAGTCTTTTTTGCAGGGGCATGATAAAGTGTTTTTGTAGGTGAAGGAAGAAAGGGTCAAGTTCACCTCAGCTTGATGCAGTTTAACATTACTTTGAGGAATGTTATTTATATTTTATATACAGTGCTTTTGTAGGGGCGTCTAACGTGTTTTCTATAGGTTCCCTCTTTTGAAGGTTAAAGAAGTAGAAGATCGAGTTTCTTTCAGCTCGATATAAGTATTTTGCCCTCGTCGATCCAAAGTAATTTTGGGTAATTGTGTTCCCTTTCTGCCCCCTTTTTGGGTAACTCATGAGGTATTCTTTCATAGGAATGTCCAATTTTATGAAACATTCCCTCAAAAATATCCTCCAAAGGCCTCTTCCTCCATTGAGCCTTCTCCTAGAAATTATATAATTTATTTTTTACAGATTTTAGACCTGAGTGTCTCTGTATTTTCTTTCATTTGTTGTCTTCTACCATTGCATTGTATAATTTCTTTAGTGTTCCCTATATTATTATTTTTTTAAAAATAGGTTATCCCTACTTTGTCTCTGGGCCTTTCATCTATTCTCAACATGCTCTTATCATGAGACACAATTATACTTTTTTTTAATAATTTTTTTTTTTTGAGAAGGGGATGAGTGCATTTTTTGCACTCAATTGGTCCATCATTTAAGGGGGGTGTGCTTTATTTTGTCTATATTCATCTATACCTTTTATTTATTCTAAGTAAATTTACAAGGTTATATTTATTTCAAGTAAATTTATGAGGTTATATTTCATCTATGCCTTATTATTTTTCAAGAGGATTAATTCTTTCATGAGGTGACAAGGTATGCAATATTGTGATTTATTTTATTTTATGGTATAAGTGGTTTTGGGAGTGAAAAGGTTATGCAATGTTTTGATTTATTTTATTTTATGGTACAAGTGGTTTTAGGAGAGATAAGGAAGTTGTGCAATTAAAGGCCTTGGTGATGATTATTGAAAAGTGGAGTAATGTTGATTATTTTGTGATCTACTAACCCTTGGGAATATTGGAAAAATAATTTTGTGATTGTGGCAGATTTAAAAAGAGGTTTTTTCATCTTCATAAAAGGTATGGGCACATTCTCCTATTGATTGTTTATGGTGGTTGATTTCTGAAATATCATTGGAGGGAAAAGGATTGTTTGTGGTTTCATTTTTGAAAGTGGTTGGTTGAATGCTTCAAGGTTTTCTAAGTTGAGAGTTGTGTTTAAAATTTGTTGTATAAGCATTGTTATTGAAGCCCATTGGTTTTGAAAGAACTTGAGTTAGAAAATAACATGAGTATCATTGTTATGTGAGATTTGTGGTTGAGCATTATTTGAAACATTTGAGTTGGTTGATACATACTTGGACTAGGGTTGTGTGAGAGAGAGTTGTCCCTTGTGGTGATTGGTTGATTTGAGTTGATTAAGCCTAGTAAAATGATGTGTGAAGTGATTGTTCAAGTCCTATGAAATAAACTATTCTATTATTTTGATTTGAGTTGAGAGTAAGATTAGAACATATTGAGTCTCTAACAATTATCTTTATGCTTCTATGATATTGAATTGATTTGAGTTGAGATTGATTTGAGTTGAGTTGAGATTAATATTAGAACATATTGAGTCAAAATTCTCTTTATAGGTCCGAGGTGTAGACCAATTGGTTCATCCAAACCCCATAAGGGGGGCGAAGGTCCAAGGTTCAAATCTCGGGCCTCGCTGGACTGAACACTTGTCCCTTTCCTGGTGCTTTCAGCGATGTAAAAGGTTTAAAATGATTGTGGCATGGTGGTTATAGGGGTAGACTGCACGAAGATTTGTGTGGCGGCTTTTAGGGCGGACAACGCAGAATACTATGGTGGCCATAAAAAGCTATACAACCTGCCCGGATTCATGGCGGCTACCGATTCCACCATGTAAATTTAAAAAAAAACAATTCTCTTTATGCTTCTATGAGTTGATTTGAGTTGAGTTGATTTGAGATTGATATTGGAACATATTGAGTCTCTAAAAATTCTCTTTATGCTTTTATGAGTTGATTTGAGTTGAGTTGAGATCATTGTGGATCATTGTTGTCATCCATTGAAGAGTACATTAACATTCATTGTTGAGTTCATATTTGAGCTTTGCCTTGATAGATTTGTGGATGAGATTTGAGTGCTACTTGAGCATGATTGATTGAACCTTTGAGAAGGAATTTGTGGATAGTTTTTGGGTAGCTTTATGGATAGATTTGTGGACAAATTTAGAGCAGATTTGGACAAGTTATTCATGAGCTTGTTGGAGCAAATTTGGGTAAGTTCTTGGTGAGCTTGATAGAGCAGATTTGAACAAGTTATTGGAGAGCTTGTTGGAGAAAATTTGGGCAAGTTCTTGGTGAGATTGCTAGAGTAGATTTGAACAAGTTATTGGTGAGCTTGTTGGAGCAGATTTGGGCAAGTTCTTGGTGAGCTTTCTAGAGCATAATTGGGCAAGTTCTTGGTGAGCTTGTTAAGCAGATTTGACAAGTTTTATGTGAGATTATTAAGCAAGTTCTGTGTGAGCCTAATGAATAGGTTCTTAGTGAGCCTATTGAAAAATATTTTGAGGTGACAGAGTATAGAGGACAAAATCTTAGTGGATAGAGATCCAACAGCCAACATAGTTGAAGACAAATCTAAGTGAGGAGTCTTCAAGTGGAGAGATGTCCACCAGTTATTACAACAGAGATACAAAGTCTTCTATAAAATCACATAGCTAGAGCAAAAGGGGAAAGAGTTATCCTGTTAAAGAGATACACGAACTTGAGATAAGGGAATCATCATCTCCTTTGGATAGATAAACATTGTAATTGGGAGTGATTCCCAAAGATATTGATTGAGAAAGTTTTAGTAAAATATTTTCTTCGTGGAGTAGCCCACATGAGGTGAACCATGTAAATTGTAGTGTCTCTATTATGTATGGTTTTTGTACATTACTTTGATTATTGCTATTGATACCGCTATCTTTACACAATATAATATTGAATTGGAAGAAAAAGTAAAAATTGGTCTTATACTATTTACCCCCTCTCAGTATAAGCTTGTGTTCTTCAACTTTGACGATCTGGAAAGATAGCTTCACAATTTTGACGGTCTGGGAAGATAACTCTCAGGACATGCTACGTACAGCTGCTCTCCATTGCATCAATTATGATGTCAGGCATTTTTCAAACAACAACGAACGTACTTCATGAAGGTGGCAATATCATGTCAAGTTTCATTGAAGAGCTTAAGAGACTGCCTACCATCCTTAAGTCCCTCCCACCCATCGAGGACAGTGACAAGCACGAGGGGTAAAGCAAAGCCCAAAATTCTGGGATGTGAGCTAGCTGATGGGTCAGGAGCCAGGGGCTGCTATTTTTTTTTGTTTTTGTCATGTTGTGTGACACTACATTTTGGACTCCTTCAAAAAGGGCACCTTCGAGGGTGCCACTTGAACCTTTTTGGTTGTTTGTGTTTCTTTTTGGGTATAACTCTGATATGGGACTATGGGTTGTTCAGCCATAGTTGAACCTTATGTAAAAATGGGCGGGACCCTTCAACCCATAAAGTAAGTAAAACTACTTTACCTACCAAACATGGTTATGCATTAGGGATTGGACTCAAAGTAAAAAAATGGTGAATCCTAATCAAAATCAAGGTGAATCATGGAGAATCCTAAGAAAATCAAATCGAGCATCTTCATACCAAAATTTGGGGTATTTTAAGTCCTAAATGTAAGGTCATATTCATGGCCAATTTTGACCTATTAAATCATCTTATAACTCTATAAAAATACTAGGCCCGAGGTGTATACCAATTGGTTCACCCAAACCCCATAAGGGGGTGGAGGTCCAAGGTTCAAATCTCAAGCCTCATCGGACTGGACGCTTGTCCCTTTCATGGTGCTTTCAGTGGTGTAAAAGGTTTAAAATGATTGTGGCATGGTGGTTATAGGGATGGACTGCACGAAGATTTATGTGGCGACTTTTGGGGCGGACAGCGTAGAATACTATGGTAGCCATAAAATCTGGACAGCCTGCCCGGATTCATGCGGCTACCGATTCCACCATGTAAATACAAAAAAACAAAAAAATATAAAAAAAAACTCTATAAAAATACCACAATTAGATTAGGATCGAAAAGAGCTTTCCAACGAGTATAAATATGCCTATGTTTGGATATATATTGTGACAAAATGACCCTAAGAAAACATTAATCGTAAAAGCTTTAGGCGAATGGCCTGACATCGAGGGTCCTCATATTTGCCAATTTCCAATTTTATAAATCCTAATATTCGCCCAATTTACGAATATTTGCCACTATGCATAACACTGATACCAAAAAAAAAAATCATGAAATGGTCCAACTATTCTCGAAAAACATTGTTCATAACATTCATAAAAAAACTAGAGTGTTTGTTGATCCAAAAGGTAAAACTATGAATTCATAATGCCCATGAGTGTCACCTTCTCAAATTATTAATTGATAGTATCCGGATCTAAAATCAGTTTTAAAAAATTGTAGCTCCTTTCAACTAATAAAATAGATTGTTTTATAGTTACTTTATTAAGCAATAAATAGTCAATACATAATCTTAAGGATCCATCATTTTTTTTACAAATAAGACAAAGGCTTTCCAAGGGTAAAAAACTTGGAACAAATCTTAGAGTTGTATTTTTTGTTCATATAGTTTAATTAAAGAAATAACATAGAAAATACCTTCATCCTCCATTTAAAATGGAAATAATCCACATTCTCATAGGCTCTCTAGCCTATTTGTTCTGGAACCAACATTTATTATGCCGATGCTAGCCATTGATCCTCTGTTAAGGTTTGACTAGAGTCTATCATCGCATGGCTTCTGGACTAGGTGTTCAAGATCCATCTCTGGTTGATGATAATGCTGCCCATACCATATAACACTAGATCTTCCAACAACATGTTTAGCTCTTTAATCATGCCCTCATTTGGCTACTCCACAACCCGAGTGGATTATTGAACATCCTCATCTACTAACTGATTGTTTTCCTGAAGCTATGTCCCATACCACCACTCTTTACTCTCAACAATGCTGACCACTGTCCTTAAGTGCTGGAGAATGGATGCCACAGTCTCACTCAAGTTGCCCCATGACTTAAAGTAGTTGGGAGGATTTTGTCCTTATTTGACATGACCCAGTCTTACGTGCAAAGTTTATTCGAAGTCTTTCTTGGTATTATTTTATTTACCCGATCCTCCATTTAAGGCTTTTCCATCAATGCATTTACACACTAATCATATGCTTCACAACCATGCTTTATATAATTAATTTACTAATCTAAAATTATGCTAAATTTATAACTACATAAATATATCCAATTTATAATTAAATATTAGATTTGCTAATATTAAAAACTCATAATCCAACTAGAAGTAATACATCTGTATAGTAATAATGAGCTTAAGTATCTATGAGATAATTTTAAAATAATTCAACTTCGATGTAATTATTTTGGAAATAGCTTTAAAATAAATGAAGGTAATACTATTTTACAATTCTATTTTAAATGTCAATATCCAGCTTACCCACATATCTTAACAACTTTAAATAAAACACTTTGCAACCTAACGTAATTTTATATATATATATATATATATATATATATATATATATATATATATATATATATATATATATATAATGCTATAATCTAGCAAAAGAAATTTCTATACATAACAAGGATCCAATAACTAGGCTCTATATTTGGTCTTTAATTTGTCTATTGCTATAAGTTTATTCCCAATGCTGGTTTGCCATATATGTACCATTAAAAGACTGCATTCTCTCCTATGTAACATCTCTATAAAAATTTATTAAAATCATTTCTAAAAGATCTTTGAAAACTCCTTGCCAGATTTCAAAAGGTTTCAAACATGGTAAGCTTCTGGAAAACTAAAAAGAATTTATTTTATAATATTTGGACGCTCCCATTTGAAACAAATAACCATAAAATAATGATGCATACTTTTAAGAGGAACAATTTTATTTTATAATATTTGGACGCTCCCATTTGAAACAAACAACCATAAAATAATGATGCATACTTTTAAGAGGAACAATTTTTCTTTTCAAGGACACTTCCACATAAAAAGAACAACCATAAATTTCAGGAAACGCATGTGAAAAGAATAGCCATAATATTAAGTATGATGCTCACAGACTTGAGACGTCAACTAGATTTTAATCAAAGACAAGCCTCCATTAATCTTTCCTCTGAAGACTCTATTACTAAAAATATATGAATTAGTCTCTTATTTTAAAATACATGCCAAAATATTTAGGACAATGAACGTACAATACAAAACTGGAGATATTCATACCGGCTATACATACAATTATAATGTTTCATTTAAATTGTTTTGAAAACAATTCTTACTGGTTGAACAATCTATTCTTCATGGCTTTGGACTAGTAATTGCACTGCCGTGGTTGCATTTTCCAAACGCCTTCCATGATCCCACCCTCACAGACTTCGGATAGGAATATGGGAACGAGTTTGGATTAGCTTGGTCCATAAATGCTTATAGTCATACAAGCAGGCAACAATGCAATGCAGGAACACAAATTCGAAATCACCAAATGCATAATGCTTATACACTGGAATTACACTGTCCTTCACTCTCAGGCATTCAAACAAAACACAATCATACCACTTTATAACCATTACCCCAAAAAATTAAAATAAAACAACCGAAACCATGAACGCAGTATACACAGACTACAACATTCGTTCCTTAGTCTAAGGCGAAAATCCATATCGAATCAGAGCTCAAAAGAAAAATCTGAACACATTCACAGATAAACATAAAGAAACGCAATTTTTAGTTTTCAATAGCCTTGCACTCATTTTTTTTTTTCTAAAAACATAAAATTGATCTTAAAATTTCGCAACTCTTAGCCGTATCAATATTCTTTATATAATTTTTAAATGACCTCCAAATTAAAGTATGAATACACGCAGAGCATTTCCCTTATTTTTTTAATTAAAATCAAGGCATCAATACTATAAATTCATGCAGGGTTGACTTAATTTTCAAATATACAAGACTGTTTCCATTATCCATTACCTTATATGGTTACGCAATGAGAAGAGATTATATATATATATATATATATATATATATATATATATAAACATAAGAGAATAATATAACATTAACCAAATTCCATTCTTCTGAGATTAAGGTTCTGCCAAGCTTCCCTGGTTATACCAAGCTTCCCGATATTTGTCGTAAAGCGACGACCTTCCTTCTTTCTAAAATGGAAGTTATTATGTCTGCCTTACTTTGTAAACTTTGCACAAGTTGTCTTTACGGGTATGAATGATTACACAAACATTTTGCAGAGTGTGAGTACATTGAAAACATTAGATGAAAGAGAAGCTGCCTACAAGGCCGAGTTAGAGGACCTGCAGGTCAAACTGAGCCAAATTCCTGCTTTAGAAGCACAAGTAGCAGAGTCTGAGGACCTTCCTTCTTTCTCGCCCAGTCCAGAGGAACAATGACCATAGACGTAATCGCAAACATAATGCTTAACCCTTTTCCCATATTGGATTATATAACAAGGCTTATAAAATGGTGCGTTGACACCTCATCACATTACCTGCTAGATATAACCTTAAAAATACGTCCAGGTGGTAGGTTGTTGTTCTTCCCAAAGATTGATAAGTAAGAATTTAATATGGTATTATTATTTAAATAAGATATTGTTTAGATCTAATCCGCTATAATATGTTTTCTATGACCATATTGTTTAGATCTCATTCGCCATAAGATATTGTTTGATTGAATTTAATATGGTATTATTATTTAAATAAGATATTGTTTAGATCTCATCCGCTATAATATGTTTTCTATTACCATATTGTTTATATCACATCCGCCATAAGATATTTTTTTGATAAATTTATTGTTTTAGCACTTCTAAGTATCTGCCATTACCTTATATGGCATTCCTTTCGAAATACTGATCCTACTGAATCCTACAGTCCTTTTCCTCAGTTGTTTGATTCCTAAAATTTTGAATTGTTGAACCTCAATGAGCTACGGTACAAAATCTGCAAATGAGTTACATCTAAAATGTGGGATGGATAAGCTACGTATTTACGTAGGAGGGATATTTACGTAGGAAGGATACATGGAAAACATTATGGATTTTTGACAAGTTCGGTGGCAATGCAAGCTTGTAGACAACATGACTGATTTTGACAACTATATCAAAAGGACTGATAAACTTTGGACTCAGTTTGGTGGACTTAATAGAACTTTTGGTAGGATTGAATCTAAAGAAAACCTTATCTCTTATAGAGAATTCACGGGGTGTTTTCCTAAGGTCTGCATATCTTTTCTGAAGGTCAGTCATTGACAAATTTATTGGTTTTCCATTTACTTTACAGTTTCAATACTGATCACCTCTCGATCGTCCAAATTGTCCCACGTTAACGATAACTTGCACCTTCATCCGTATAGAACCTCAAGCTGTTATTATAAACAAATTCCACCAAGAAGAGATATTTTGGTGGTCCAATACATGCGTAGCATGTCTTCAAGCACTTAATTAACCCTCTCGGTCTGTCCATCCATCTCTGGATGATAAGTAATGCTAATATTGAGCTTTGTTCACCATGCTCGGTGTAAAGCTTATCGGATAAGTAGACATTTACTGTTTTCGTTTAAGTGTAAGGCTATATAATTGACTTGCTCGATTCCAAGTTCTCATTTAAAGGTTTTACTAACTATTTAATGAATCATATACGTCTACACCTCCTACCTCCAACAATACATCTACATCTATACCTTCGTCAATACTTCCAAAATGGTTCATCTATAAGTAATCTCTATATTTCCAACAATATTTCTTGTTTTGTCTATAGACAATCTCATATTTCGTCTGTTTCGTATATAGGTAAATATGTTTTCAGAGAATAAATATTTTTATCAGATGAAAAAAAATCTAATGTTTTGATGACACTTTATTGGAGAATTTTCAAAAGTAAACTAAAATGATATATGAATCCATGTAGGAATTTTTTATTGTTAAGGTTCTAAATGAGTATGATTAGAGTGAGTGAAATTATACTGAAAGTTAGAGTGAGTGAGATTATACTAAAAGTTAGAGTGAGTGAGATTATACTGGTCATACTGGTCCGTGGATGTAATTTGAACTTTAAAATCTAATTAAAAGCATTTCAAATTTAAGGTGAGTATTATACTATTTCAAAGTTAAGGTGAGTATTATACTATTCCTTTTAAAGTTAAAGTGAGTATTATACTATTCCTTTTAAAGTTAAGGCGAGTATTATACTATTCCTATAGTGAATTATCCTATTCCTATGGTGAGTAGATGTAGAGGTGAGTAGATGTAGATGTACTTTTTGCTAATTAAAATCATTTCAAGGTTATACTGGTCCTACATGTAATTAAAATTATTTTAGGTTTTAATTAAAATAATTTGTTAATAAGCTTTAATTAAAATTATTTGGTTTTATAGTTCAAAATTATATTTCAGGGTAAAATCAAATAATTTTATCATTTAAAAGGCATAATTAAAATCGTTTGTGAGTAGGATTATTTTGATTTTATTATTTAGATATGATTAAAATCATAAAATCATTTTATATACTACAATAATTAGATTGTAAAAAACTTCTACTACTTTTTAATAAATCAATTAAGTCTTTCCATCTTCGCAGCAGTCTTTCTAGAGGCGTGAATGAAATTAAAAGCTAATTACAGATCCAAACAACAATATTTTACGTCATTAACAATTATCACAATGACATGCTCTACAATGAACCACATTATCAATAAGATTATTGCATCCTTTACAAGGATTTTGTAATATAAGCAAACTCTGCGTTTTAACCGGGATCTGGGAACATTACAAACACACCATATCTATTGATCACAGTGTTGAGTGCGAGTCTAAAACAAATTCTATAACAGATAAACGTCGTAGAATGCATGAAAGAAAAACACTCGAATAACCCTCTAAGTTCTTTAAAAATATATTTGTCCAAGGAAGCCAAAATTTTAAGAAGAGAACAAATTTGTTTAAATAGTGACAAGTTTCATAAGCCCAAGTAAGGACTGCGAAACATCCTTAGCTGCCATTCCAGTGTTCTATGCCACACCTTCCACGATTCTGTTCGTTTCTTTAGGACGAGCACCTGCTAATGTGTAATCGTCTTCGTGGGAAACAAAGGGGAAAAGAATTTAAAAGCAAAGGTATTGAACGCGACTTGAGGTGAATAAGATAAAGGTGGCCCCTAAAACAACGGAGGAATAAATAAAATAAAGGTCGCAGGAATAAGCATCGACAAATTTACCTTGTAGAAACCTAGGGACCTAGGGACAGTAGTGGTACTTTGCATGGGAATAGGAAACAAGACTATAAAAAAAAGACACGTAGAAAAGATAGAAAAGGATAACGTGGCAAATAGAAACAGCACGAGATAGAGTAGAGGGATAAGATGGCGAAGTATAGCTGTGCCACATAGGGTTCTTGAATAAAGGAAAGAGAATTGCACAAGAAAAGAGATAGAATCGTTGTTTACAAATAACACTCGTGTGCCAAGTAATCATTATCACTAAGATGATTGCAATGGATATAAGAAAATCTCACTTGCTGCTCATATTTCGTTGTATTTGAAACTTGCCCTGTAAACTCACATTTCTAAAACTAGTCGCAGATGGGGTTTTAAAATTAGTCAAATTCAAATGGAGTTTTACCGTGGTTCAAAACTGAATAAATAAATAAATTATTTTTAATTATAAAAAAGAGGACCTAAAATCACATTTCCAAAATTAATCACCCTGGTTCAATCCGCGCGACAGGGAAACCTTTTAAAAGCATGCATATGTATATAAATCCGAAGAGAGAGAGATTAGATTATCTTTCAAATGACCGTTGCAGGGGTCTAAAAAAGGAGGGTTATGCTAAATATTGACACTTTTCATTATTATTGGAAACATCTTCGACCTGGCAAGCTCTTTATCTGTCTAGATAAAATGATGGACAAAGACCTTGCTTAAGACAAATGTCAATCGTGAATTGGGGATGCAGTTTTCTCTGGACTCATTGAACTTCAAAACAAACACACTCTATTCTAAACGCTTCTGAAACCCGTTAGATAAAAGAATCACTTAATTAATTTCTATACAGGGCAATTGGCAGGAAAACCTTTTATCTTATTGTCACACATCTCTAATGAGATGTGTGATGTGTGTTTTCTGGTCAAAGGAAAACATCTTCATATAGTAAACAGAAGAAGAAAGAAAGTCCATTATATGGAAATCAAATATATCACGGTAGAAATTTTGTCAATCAATTCAACATAAATGAAGTATATAGCTGTATATTTATATAGGCAGACAATACATGAGAATCACAACTATTATAGAATAGCGTGGTCTATTGACTAGAAAAGATCAAAAGAACCATTATTTCCTTGGTTATTTCCTTTCAGATAATAGATTAGGATAAACTAAAATAAATCCTTATAAAATATCACAAGAAACACACACCTAAGAAATATATCACAAGAAATAAACGACCTAAGAAACACCTTCAGTGGAAAGAAAATTACGTCAAACAAAATCCTTGATTTCTGAACTACCAATGAAAATTTTAAGAATAGTGAAAATGCCATCGTCCTTTACTCCTTGTGTTGTGTAGAAAGTACTCTCCCTGCATTGACAAGAAAAAACATGATTGAGGAAACATTGCCACTCTCCCAATGAGAGTTTAGTGAAAGCATCCCATTCACTTTCTAACGTTTTATCTAAAATAGTTTTCTAGAGAAACTATAAATATAAAACGACGGAACTTTATTAATATGACTGTGACCAGGAAGCATTACCACCATTTTCTTAGTATAAAGATATTGCATGGTTTCTATCTGTAAGGTGAGACTTATTAGAAAGGCCCAATTTTCCATTCGCTCCCATTCTCTCAAGAGAGCTTTGAGGACAAACTACATAAATAACCTAAATTCAGACATACACTACATAAATGACCTAAATTCAGACATAACTGTAGTAGCAAGCAGTGCCATTTTCTTACAATAAAAATTGCAGAACTTCGACAAATTAGACTAATCAGCCAATGTACTAATCGGCTAAGGCCTAGTTTAGCATATGCGTTGTCAAAAAGTTGAATCTGGGAAGGCACTGAAAACGCACTATATATAGATGTGTGTGGGGACCCCTATCCGGATCAATTGTTGTGGCCAAACTATTCTTATGAATCTCACCTCTCAAATTTCATTAAATATATATAATAGATTAATGAACTTATATAGATCTAGAACTTATTAAATGATCATCCATACCACCGCAGCATCATTTCATAACCGTCCAAGTTGTGATGAACCCAGTGTAAAAGAAGGGTAGGTGTCTGCAAATTTTATACAAACCTGCATAATATAACAAAAAGAAGTGTTAGGCTCGACTTGCCAATTTCCAAACAAACGATTCGTTCAACGAAAGTGCTCAGAAGAAATTCAAACAAAGCATTAAAAATTCGCAAAGAAAACAAATTTATCGGAGCGAGATGAATGCATACACTGTCGGAAATACTGAATCCAAGGAAAATACTGAATCTAAGGAAACAGGATCTGAAGACAGCCTTGTTACAGGCAAACAAAAACACAGGCAGACAGAGGAAAAAACAACAAACATTTTATTGATCAACGGTGCATTACAAGGGGGTTCTGCACTAAAGGAGCAGCAAGAACCATCGAAGGATTACAAAGGGGTTCTGCGCTAAGGAGCAGCAAGAACCACCGAAGCTCTGCTGAGCATAACGGATCTGCAGTGACGCTGCAGAATTGAACCTGCTAAACTACAGGGAAACTAGGGCTGCTGCCCAGAATACAAAATAAGGGCTCGAAGCTTGCATTTATAGGATGCAGAGGAGCTTAGGCAGTCTTGGCGGGAATCTCGAGGCCTGAACGGAGCTCACCTGTTGCCTTAACTCGCCCCATGCTTCTACTGCCAGATGAACAGTTGACAGTACGTTCGCTGCAGATGAACAGTTGACAGTACGTTCGCTGCAGATGAACAGTTGACAGTACGTTCCAGCAGCGAAGAAGCAGCAGAATTTGGATTAATTTATAATTCCAACATACACGTCATCTCCATTAAATTATTTTGAATTTAAGTTTAAATAAAGATAAATCAAAACGTCAAGATTCAAGACCGACTAAGCAACACTTCAAACATAAAGTCCATGTCTACTGGATCTCAATTTTTATTGATCAAATAAGAAAGAGCCATTAAAGTCGAACGAAATTTCACCATGGGAATTATATTATTTCAAAATTCATTTTATTTCAATTCTAGGTTATAAAACACAGACATCCCTCTAAAGAGATTCGAGATCATAAGTTCACTATGAATCGGTCATGTATCTTTAGCTCATGTACCTTTTTTATTACTCATTAAGAAAAGAGCCATTAAAGTTTCAAAATTAATTTTATTTAAATTTTAGGTTATAAAGTACTGGCTTCATAGTGAATTTATTATTATTATTATTTTGTTATGTACAATCATACACTCACCCTGTTGGACTGCTCCCTTTGGGACCTCTCTAAGGGACTACTACTATTATTATGCGCTGCTCCAGACTGTGTAATGGTCATAGCTGTAGCCCTGAACATAAGAATTTTTCCTACTAACCAAATCCTAGCCCTGAACATCAGAATTTTTCATACTAACCAAATCCTAGCCCTGAGCATCAGCATTTTTCAAACACAAAATTATGCCATACATATGCCATATTAGAAGAAAAGATAAGTATGGCAGTATCATAGATGGAGACGTCACAAAAAGAGCCATGGCGACGTTGATCCGCCTCAAGACCCTATACACAGCTCTTCTCCTGATTCTTTTTTCCTGTTGTATATTTAGGGCGATCTGGTTTTTCCATTCTGTTTTGTTTTGCCTTTCTTTTCTTTGTTTCTTTTTTTCTTTCTAGAGGATGTCGATATCAAGGAAATGAGAGATCATGCGAAGTTGTTTGTCTTTCTCCCAATTATTTGTAGGTGATCATCCTGCATAAGATGTCGAATGGGATGAGTCGAGCATCAGCGTTGAAGACGACATAGCGCGAAGTTCTCATTTTTTTTTTGAGGGGGATGAGTCGAGCATCAGCGTTGAAGACGACATTATGACAGCGCGAAGTTCTCGTTTTTTTTGAGGGGGATATTTGTGTGTCATATAGATAGACACAAACAGTTCACGTTTGGTAAAGTGAAGACGTTTTAGTCTTTTATGGGAAATATGTGTGAGCCAGGTAAATTATGAACAAAGGAAGAGTCCATATTGTTAGAAAAATTAACCCAGATTTCACGCCTGTGCCCAACTGCGCTCTGAACCTTGGGCGAAACCGGATTGCGCTCCAAACATGGGCGAAGTTGGACTGCGCTGCCGCAGTCCGGGATCCCGACAAAGGGCTGACATGACGTCGCACCTACCCTCTGACAGATGTGACGCTTGTGCGGTGATTGGTCAAAAACCCTAGTTGAGGGCCTGTCAGAGGACAAACCCCAATCCTCCTCTTCCCGTGGCTATATAAGGCATCTCGGGTATTTCAGATTAGAGTAGAAGAAGAGTTGAGGAAGAGCAGTGCAAGAGGAGCAGAGGCAAAGAAAAGTATCTCAGTGAGCAGTTTGACTCAGCTGATTAATGTCTGAGCAGCCGACTCGACATTTTGTCTGTTTAGCTTATCCTGCAGCACAGCCTGCAGATGATTGTAATTTCCTCGATTGAGGAACTCTGTAACCCCCGTTTAATATAAATAAAGTTTGTTGTTTGTTTCCGGCATCTTTTAGGGTTTGCAGTTTGTTGCTCTCTGTTCTGGCGTCTCTCTCTTCTCATACGAGTGTTGCCAAGCCAGGCAAACCCAGCGATAGCCGCGGAAGAAGAACAAGTCTAAAGCGGCTTTCCAAGTTTGCTTCCAAAGTTCGCGGCTAAGACTGGAGCAGCTCGAGTGCACGAGAAGTCCGAAGTTGGCCTCAGTCCCCTCTTCACCCTCGCACGGCTCGTTGGCTGCCCGAGTTCGAACTTCGCCCAATTTCGGGCGAAGTCCGTCGCAGCTCGCGAAGTTCGAACTTCGCCCAAATTTCGGGCGAAGTCCGTCACAGCCGCGAAGTGCGAACTTTGCCCAGTTTCGAGCGAAGTCCGGCTGCGGCCCCGAAGTGCGAACTTCGCCCAAGTTCGGGCGAAGTCCGTCGGCGCGGCCGAAGTGCGCACTTCGCCCAATTTCGGGCGAAGTCCGTCGGCGCGGCCGAAGTGCGCACTTCGCCCAATTTCGGGCGAAGTCCGTCGGCGCGGCCGAAGTTCGAACTTCGCCCTAGTTCAAGCGAAGTCCGTCGGGCCCCCGACTTGCGCACTGCGCTGTCCGAACAGCGCCATGCAGACTTCGACGTGATTTAAAAAAAAAAATAAATAAATTCTTCAAATTGGTATCAGAGCTGATAGTGCCGTGACACGGAGATAGAAGCATGGCTTCCGAGAGAAACTCGTTGCAGTTGCAGATCCCACGATTTAACGGCAAGAACTACGATTACTGGAGCATCCAAATGAAGATCCTGTTCGGATCTCGGGAGCTATGGGAGTTAGTCGAGAACGACTACCTAGAACCGGCAGATGCAAGAAGACCGGCCGCCCTCTCTCAGGTAGACAAGGATCTGTTGAAAGAGCACAAGAAGAAGGACCAGAAGGCCCTCTTCTACATCATGCAAGCGATTGAGGAGACCATCTTCCCGTGGATTGCATCAGCCACCAAGGCCAAGCAGGCCTGGGAAACCCTAGCAAGTTCGTATCAGGGCACCGACAAAGTGAAGTTGGTGAAACTGCAGATGCTTAGAAGATAGTTTGAGAACCTGCAGATGAGCGAGTCCGAGTCGATGAGTGACTTCTTCACCCGGACGACTGACATTATCAACCAGATGCGGTTGAATGGAGAAAATGTCCAGAGCCAGGAGAATCATGGAGAAGATTCTCAGAAGTCTGCCTGTGAAGTTCGACTCGGTTGTGATAGCAATCGAAGAGTCGAGGGATCTGACAACCCTCTCGACAGACGAACTCATGGGTTCATTACAGACCCATGAACAGAGCCTGAGCCGTTCATCTCAGGCCTCTCTGGAGCAAGCGTTTCGGGCTCAGGCCTCAGTCCGAGACAACGGTAGACAAGACTCCCACCACAGTGCTTCTAGTTCTCAAGGAGGGAGAGGCAGAAGTAGGCGTGGGAGAAGTAACAAGCAAGGAGGGAGATCAAACCCTCATGACGTTGAGCCAAGTTGCAACTTTCATCAGCAAGGAGGAAGAGGCACTGGCAGAAATCAGCAAGGAAGCTCTCAGCAGAAGAAGGACATGTCAAAGGTCCAATGCTACTACTGCAGCAAGTTCGGCCATTATGCCTCACAGTGCAAGAAGAAGATGGCGAACGAGAATCAGCAGCAAGCCCATTATACGGAGGAACCCAAAAATGCGGCAGGAGGAAATGTATTGCTGACTTGCAGTATTGAAGAGGAGAGCAAGAAAAACATCTGGTATCTTGACAGTGGTTGCAGCAACCACATGACTGGGAACAGAGAGATGTTCTCACAACTGGATGAAACAATCCAGTCCGAAGTCAAGATGGGGAACAACAGCAAAGTTCCTGTGATGGGGAAAGGAAAGATCCTCATCCGCACCTGGCACGATGATAGAAAAACTATTCAAGATGTTTTTTATGTTCCTGGGTTGAAGCATAATCTGCTAAGTGTTGGACAACTTGTGCAGAAGGGGCACACTGTACTGTTCAAAGATGGTGTCTGCTCCATCAGAGGCAAAGTCTTGGACAAATTGCAACTGTGTCCATGACGAAAAACAAAATGTTTTCGCTGCAGATTCAGAATGAATCTTTGATGTCTCTGAGTGCAGTTGAGAAAGATTCTACCTGGCTGTGGCATCTCAGATTCGGTCACCTGAGCTTCAGTGGCTCGAATCAACCGCACAAGATGCGAATGGTGAAGGGTATACCCCTGATAGAGCAACCAAACCAAGTGTGTGAAGGTTGCCTAGTCGGCAAGCAGCACAGGGATGCATTCCCTGTAGGACAGTCTTGGAGAGCATCACGGCCATTGGAGCTAGTGCACTCAGACATTTGCGGTCCGATGCAGACCACCACGTTTGCCGACAACAAATACTTCTTGACATTCATAGATGACTTCAGCCGAAAGACTTGGATTTATGCCATCAAGCTGAAGTCAGAGGCATTTGCCAGATTCAAGGAGTTCAAGGCTCTAGTGGAGAAACAGAGCGGTTATTATGTGAAGACTCTCAGAACTGATGGAGGTGGAGAGTACATCTCCAATGAATTCCACAACTACTGCAAGCAGCACGGAATTCAAAGGCATTTCATTGCCAGATACACGCCACAGCAGAATGGCGTAGCTGAGAGGAAGAACCGAACCATCATGGAAATGGCGCGAAGCATGATGAAGGCGAAGGGATTGTCGCATGAATTCTGGGTAGAGGCTGTAACATGTGCAGTCTACTTGCTGAACAGATGTCCCACCAAAAGCGTGAAGGACAAAATCCCCCAGGAGGCCTGGAGCGGAGTGAAGCCAAGTGTGGCTCACTTACGTGTGTTCGGGTGCATTGCATATGCACATGTTCCAGAAGAGAAGCGGTAGAAGTTGGATGATCGAGCGGAGAAGTGCATTTTCATAGGGTACAGTGAGTAGGCGAAGGCATATAGGTTGTACAACCCTGTGACGAAGAAGCTCATCATCAGCCGTGATGTGAAGTTTCTTGAAGATCAAGCCTGGAACGGGAAGTCCGAGACTGGCCAGTTAAAGCCAGCAGAAGTTCAGTCTGTTGACTTGGAAGAAGGAAGTGTGCAGCCACTAGCAACTTCCAGCAGCAATAGCAGTGCCAGCAGTAGCACAGCCACTCCATCACGATCGCCTCCACTTGTAAGCAGAATTCAAAACCTGAGGACACCTGTGAAGACTCGGAGCTTGCAAGACATTTATGAGGCAACCCAAACCCACATAGATGAAGAGCACCCTGACTTTGCATTCTTTACTGAAGTTGATCCAGGAGAGTTCGAAGATGCAAGTCAGAATCAGAAGTGGGTGCAGGTGATGGATGAAGAGATAGCAGCCATTGAAAAGAATGAAACATGGCAACTGACTAATCTTCTAGCAGGGAAGAAGACCATTGGGTTCAAGTGGGTGTATAAGACAAAGTTCAACGCCCAAGGAGACATTGACAAGCACAAATCCAGATTGGTGGCGAAGGGTTACAAGCAGAAGTCAGGCATCGATTACCATGAGGTATATGCGCTTGTAGCCCGACTTGACATAGTCAGGATGATCCTGGCATTGGCAGCCCAACAAGGTTGGAAGATGTACCAAGATGGATGTCAAGTCAGCCTTCCTCAATGGAGTGTTAGAGGAAGAGGTCTACATAGACCAGCCACCAGGTTACGAAATTGAAGGCCAGGAGGGCAAAGTCCTGAAGCTAAAGAAGGCCCTATATGGTTTGAAGCAGGCGCCCCGAGCTTGGTACAGCCGGATTGATAGCTATTTTTAGGAGAATGGGTTTCAGAAATGCCCATATGAGCACACCCTGTACATGAAGACAAATGCAGCAGGTGAGCTCATTATCATCTGCCTGTATGTGGACAATCTGATTTATACTGGCAACAGCAATGTCCTATTCGACCAGTTCAGAACAGCCATGAAGTCCGAGTTTGAGATGACGGACTTAGGGCTGATGAAGTATTTTCTCGGCATTGAATTTGACCAATCGGCAGATGGCATCTTCATTTCTCATGGCAAGTATGCGAAGGATGTCCTGAAGCGCTTCAAGATGGAGGACAGTAAACCTGCCATCACACCTGCAGCCACAGGTTTGAAGCTGAGCAAGTTAGATACAGGGAGGAATGTCGACCCAACCCTGTTCAAGAGGCTAGTTGGCAGTCTGATGTATTTGACTACAACTAGGCCAGATCTGATGTTCGGAGTCGGCTCGATCAGCCATTTCATGGAGACTCTGAAGGACACGTACTGGCAAGCAGGCAAGAGGATCTTGCGCTATGTCAACGGGACATGAAACCATGGCCTATTTTAGGCCAGACAAGACCAGTTGGAGCTAGTAGGCTTCACGGACAGTGACTGGGCTGGCAGTACCGACGATCAAAAGAGCACCTCCGGGTATGCTTTCCATCTCGGATCAGGGGCAGTATCATGGGCATCCAAGAAACAACCCATCGTTGCGTTGTCCACAACCGAAGTAGAATATGTCGTCGCCATGTCAGCCGCATGCCAGGCAGTTTGGCTACGAAGAGTTTTGAGTGAACTGAACTTTCCTCCGGATGGCGCGACAACAATTTTTTGTGATAACAATTCGGCCATTGCACTCTCAAAGGATCTTGTGTTCCATGGCCGGATGAAGCACATAGACATCCGATATCATTTCATCAGAGAGCTGGTGAAATTTGGTGAAGTACAACTGTAGTTTTGCAGGTCCAAGGAGCAGCTGGCTGACATCTTCACGAAGCCTTTGAAGGAGGAAGACTTCAACAGATTGCGAGAGCAGCTTGGAGTCAAAGCGCTCGTGAAATCAGGCTTAAAGGAGGGTGTTAGAAAAATTAACCCAGATTTCACGCCTATGCCCAACTGCGCTCCGAACCTTGGGCGAAACCGGATTGCGCTCCAAACATGGGCGAAGTCAAACTGCGCTGCCGCAGTCCGGGATCCCGGCAAAGGGCTGACATGATGTCGCACCTACCCTCTGACAGATGTGAGGCTTGTGCGGCAATTGGTCAAAAACCCTAGTTGAGGGCCTGTCAGAACCTGTCAGAGGACAAACCCCAATCCTCCTCTTCCCGCGGCTATATAAGGCGTCTCGGGTATTTCAGATTAGAGTAGAAGAAGAGTTGAGGAAGGAGCAGAAGCAAAGAAAAGTATCTCAATGAGCAGTTTGACTCAGCTAATTAATGTCTGAGCAGCTGACTCGACATTTTGTCTGTTTAGCTTATCCTGCAGCACAGCCTGCAGATGATTGTAATTTCCTCGGTTGAGGAACTCTGTAACCCCCGTTTAATATAAATAAAGTTTGCTGTTTGTTTTCGGCATCTTTTAGGGTTTGCAGTTTGTTGCTCTCTGTTCCGGCGTCTCTCTCTTCTCATACAGGTGTTGCCAAGCCAGGCAAACCCAGCGGCAGCCGCGGAAGAAGAACAAGTCTAAAGCAGCTTTCCAAGTTTGCTTCCAAAGTTCGTGGCTAATACTGGAGCAGCTCGAGTGCACGAGAAGTCCGAAGTTGGCCTCAGTCCCCTCTTCACCCTGCACAGTTCGTTGGCTGCCCGAAGTTCGAACTTCGCCCAATTTCGGGCGAAGTCTGTCGCAGCCGCGAAGTTCGAACTTCGCCCAAATTTCGGGCGAAGTCCGTCGCAGCCGCGAAGTGCGAACTTCACCCAGTTTCGGGCGAAGTCCGGTTGCGGCCCCGAAGTGCGAACTTCGCCCAAGTTCGGGCGAAGTCCGTCGGCGTGAGCTGCGACGGACTTCGCCCGAAATTGGGCGAAGTTCGAACTTCGCGACTGCGATAGACTTCGGGCGAAGTCCGTCGGGGTGGCCGAAGTGCGAACTTCGCCCAATTTCGGGCGAAGTCCGTCGGCGTGGCCGAAGTTCGAACTTCGCCCAATTTCGGGCGAAGTCCGTCGGCGCGGCCGAATTTCGAACTTCGCCCTAGTTCGGGCGAAGTCCGTCGGCGTGGCCGACGTTCGCACTTCGCCCTAGTTTGGGCGAAGTCCGTCGGGCCCCCGACTTGCGCACTGCGCTGTCCGAACAACGTCGTGCAGACTTCGGCGTGATTTAAAAAATAAATAAATAAATTCTTCACATATCAATAAAGTGGACTATTAGTAGAATAAGTTTGGTGGGACTGTCCATGTGATTTGAATTTTCTATTTAAAAGTTACTAAAAAAAAATAGCGTGGTTGTGACAACTCTCCTATTTAACCAATATATATTTAAAAGTTACTAAAAAAAAATAGTGTGGTTGTGACAACTCTCCTATTTAACCAATATATATTATGCACAGTGCTAAGGTCGGAAGGGTCGAAGCTGAAATAAAAAATAAATAAATAAAAATTATGTTTTGAAATATTTGAAGACGTTTTATGGGAAATATGTGTGAGCCATGTAAATTGTGAACAAAGGAAGAGTCCATATCAATAAAGTGGACTATTAGTAGAATAAGTTTTTGAATTCTCTAGTTAGAAGTTAAAAAAAAATAGTGTGGTTGTGACAACTCTCCTATTTAACCAATATATATTATGCAACAAATATGAGTGGAGATGAAGTTTAGCTAGTGCTAAGGTTGAAAGGGTCGAAGCTGAAATAAAAAATAAATTTATGCAACAAATACGAGTGGAGATGAAGTTTAGCTTGTGCTAAGGTTGGAAGGGTCGAAGCTGAAATAAAAAATAAATAAATGAAAATTAAGTTTTAAAACATTTGTATTTATACCTGCTTGTTGTAGGTGAGTTGGAGAGGGTTAGCAATCTTCCAAAGAAAGTCCCAGGAAATGCATATTGGGTACCTAGAATTTAGTTGGGTGCCATTCCCCGTGATTTTGATGATTTTTTTGGTTTTGTTTTTTCTTTTGATAAATTCAAAAAATATATATTTGTATTTATAATAAAATATGAAGATGATCTTAAAAAATAAAACAAACAACTTGTTGTAGGTAGCTAGCTATAACTCAAACTAACTCGAATAAAATTTGCATGTAAATGCTCAATGAGAGTTATGATGTGTAAAGGGTGGGAACCAAGTACAAATATTTCCCTCAATCCTCTAAAGAGGTCTCTAGGGTTCAAGCCTCGCATGGGACAGGCCCCATGGAACGAAATGTCTTAACCCCTAAGGGATATAGGGACGGTTTTCCTTATTTATGGTGTTGTCCCAATTTGGGAACGATTTTCCTTATTTAAGGTTTTGTCCCAATTTGGCTCTTCTTCATAAGGTGCAAGGTTCAAACTGTGGACCTCTTAACTTTAGTAAGAGTCATGGTTGGGAGGAGACTGCTCAACCCTATGCCTTGATTGTAAAGGTAAGAAGGGTAAAAGAAAATTTAATCTATGATAAAGAATAGAACTTACTAATCCTCCTAACCAGTCTCTTCTTAATAAAGACCAAAATTTACCTAGCCACCTAACCAACTTACCAATCCACCTAAACTTTGCTCAACATGAGACTTGCCTCAAGGTTTAAACCTAGGTCTCTTCTCAATAAACTCAATAAACTCTCTTCTCAATAAACTCAATAAACTCCCCACACAAGACTTGCCTCAAGGTGTAAACCTAGGTATATTCTCAATAAACTCCCACAAGACTTGAGGCTCCCACAAGACTTGCCTCAAGGTTTAAACCTAGGTCTCTTCTCAATAAACTCAATAAACTCCCAACACAAGACATGCCTCAAGGTTTAAACCTAGGTCTCTTCTCAATAAACTCCCAACACAAGACTTGCCTCAAGGTTTAAACCTAAATCTCTTCTCAATAAACTCCCAACACAAGACTTGCCAATCCACCAACCCTTATGATATAGAATAACTTTTAAAAATAGAACCTTTCATTTAATCTCATCCAATTAAAGTGTAATAGAATAGAAGCGAATAGAATAGGACTTCAGAATCCATCACTCACAAGAAGCCTATGGAAAAGGCAATGTCAAAAGGACATTAGATATGAGTTCCAATTCTTACTGCCCACTCGATAGCAACACTGTTTAAACTGTATAGGACTAATTTTTTTGAAAGGCACAAAGAATAATTAAAATTAAAATTACTAAGCATAAGAGCAGTAGATAACTCTCAGCATTTTTAGATATATATCCTTTATATCTAAGGATAATTTAAAATAGCATTTTTAGATATATATCCTTTATATCTAAGGATAATTTAAATATTTTAAATGTTTTTGTTATTCGGCGTGACATGTACAACCTCTTTGCCTCCCACCCCCTGTCTGCCATTGTAGGAATGCCTCTCGACGTAATTAAAAACTTTATATTGTAATTCTTCAGTTTTTGAACCCACTTATTCCATCTTGTCCCACATATTCCATCTCCTATTCAAACAACGGAACTAAATAGAACCCTAGAACCCCAGACGCCTCTCGACGTAATTTTTCATCTTTTGAACCCACTTATTCCATCTTGTCCCACATATTCCATCTCCTATTCAAACAACGGAACTAAATAGAACCCTAGAACCCCAAACCAGCCACCCCCAAATTTAATTTGATTTCTGGTAAACTACAGTTGAATAAATTAGCTGCAAACATTTTTCACATGTTTATCAATCACCATACTTTGTGATTTAACTAGAATATGGTGCGACTTTCTAAAACGGTTAATGAAAATAATATCGAATTGGGTATGTCGTTTCAAGTAGCATAGGTAAACATACTTCATTCTTAAGACTTAAGAGTATTCATGACAACCTTGTATGGAAGCGAATTTTACATGTAACTCAATTTGGTGAGATTACGAACACATCCAATTTGAAATAATTATAGTTTACAGCGAGACCAATAAACATTTTAGAAAGAATTTGAATATCCTTCACTTCTGTTAAGAAAAGATATAACAAATTTATTTGAACAATCTTAGGACTGAAAAATATCCTTACCTCCACAAGTGTTCAGAGTCCTCCGCTTTAACATCATCGCAATTTCAAGCGTCTGTGCTGAAGGAAAGAGGGAAAGCATGTTAAAAAATCAGAACAAGGAAAATGGCAAGTTTCACCTAAGTAAGGACTGAAAAATATCCTTACCTCCACAAGTGTTCAGAGTCCTCCGCTTTAACATCATCGCAATTTCAAGCGTCTGTGCTGAAGGAAAGAGGGAAAGCATGTTAAAAAATCAGAACAAGGAAAAATATTTAAAAATCTAAATAAGAAATCAGAAACACATAAACATGATTAAGGAGGAAACATCGCGACTCTCTCAATGAGAGTTTACTGAAAAGCATCCCATTCCCATTCTAAGGTTTTCTCTACAATATTTGTCTAGAGAAACTAGAAATTTCATCCCATTCCCTTTCTAAGGTTTTCATATTTGTCTAGAGAAACTAGAAATACAATATTTTTCTAAAGAAACTATAAATATGGAACGATGGAAATTTATTATATGACTGTGAATAAGAAGCACTAACATTTTTTTTTTTAGAGAAACTAGAAATATAAAAGGATGGAAATTTATTAATATGACTGACTAGGAAGAACTACCAGAAGCATTACCAATTTCTTAGTATAAAGATATTGCATGGTTTCTAACTGTAAGGTGAGACTTATTAGAAAGGCCCAAATTTTCCATTAGCTCCCATTCTCTCAAGAGAGCTTTGAGGACAAACTTGAAATAAATGAATTAAATTCAAACATAACTGTATTGGCAAGCAGTGCCATTTTCTTACTATAAAGATTGCAGACCTTGGACACAATTAGACTAATCGGCCAATTTACCATATGCGTTGCAGAACTTCGTTCAAAATTAGACTACTCCGCTAAGGCCTAGTTTATCATATGCGTTGTCAACAAAGTTGAATCTGGAAAGGCACTGAAAAGGCACTATATATAGATAAACAGATAGTTTGTATATGTGTTGGGACCCATATCCGGATCAATTGTTGTGGCCAAACTATTCTTATGAAACTTACCTCTCAATTTTCATGTTGTGGCCAAACTATTCTTATGAAACTTACCTCTCAATTTTCATTTTATATATATATATATATAAAAGATAAATGAACATTTATAAACCTACAACTTAGTAAATGATCATCCATACCCACCCCAACATCATTCATAAGCGTCCAAGTTGTGATGAACCCAATGTAAAAGAAGGATAGGTGTCTGCATATGGTATACAAACCTGCATAATATAACAAAAAGAGTTGTGATGAACCCAATGTAAAAGAAGGATAAGTATCTGCATATGGCATAACAACCTGCATAATATAACAAAAAGAGTTAGGCTCGACTTGCCAATGTCGAAACAAACTATTCGTTCAAGGAAAGTACTCGGTACAGAATCCAAACAAAACATTAAAAATTTGCAAAGAAAATAAATTCATAGGATCCAGACGAATGCACACACGCCATCTTCATTTATTTATTTTGCATTTAAGTTTAAATAAAGATTAATCAAAACGTCAAGAGTCAAGACCAATTAAGCAACACTTCAAACATAAGTCCACTGTCTACTGGATCTCAACTTTTATCAATCAAATAAGAAATAGCCATTCAAGTCAAACGAACTTTCACCTTGGGAACTATATTATTTCAAAATTCATTATATTTCAATTCTAGGTTATAAAACACAAGACTTTCCCTCTAAAGAGAATAACATTAGAAGTTCACTATGAATCGGTCATGTATCTTATAACTCGTGTACCTTTTTAATCACTCATTACGAAAGAGCCTTTAAAGTTTGAAAATCATTTTTATTTCAATTCTATGTTATAAAATAGAGACTTCATGTAACTCATGTACCTTTTTTTATCACTCATTAAGAAATTGCCTTAAAAAATTGCCTTTAAAGTTTGAAAATTATTTTTATTTCAATTCTATGTTTTAAAATAGAGACTTCCGTGTAAAGAGGTTCGACATCATAAGTCCACTATGAATCGGTGAATCGGTCATGTATATTATTATTATTTGTGATGTGACGGCGCTGGGTTTTGGAGGGTGACTGGATCGATGTTGGCCTGAGAAGTGGCGGGTTCTGTGTCCGGACGACTGCGGTACCTATTGTGCCGCCGGCTGCTGCCGTGTGCATAAATGTAGACGTTGGAGAAACCTCCGGTGCGGGCTGCTACTACCGTCTGCATAGATGAAGACGTCACAGTAAGAGCCATGGCGATGTTGATCTGCCTCAAAACCCTATACACAGCTCTCCTCCTGTTTCAGATTCTTTTTCCTGTTGTATATTTAGGGCGATGAGGTTTTTCCGATCTGTTTTGCTTTCCTTTTCTTTGTTTCCTTTTATTTTTTATTTTTATTTTTCTAGAGAATGCCCTATTTCGCCCTTTGCAAAAGAAGTAGGAAATTATATCGATATCGTAAAGGAAGCGAGCTCGCCCTATGTAGAGATTATTTTGTCTTTCTCTCAATTATTTGTAGGTGATGATCCTGCATGGGATAGGTCGAGCATCAGCGTTGAAGACGGATTTTTTTAATTTAGCGAAAAACCCCTTGGCCGCCCAGACCGCACCAACTGGATTTTGGGCACCCGCTGTGCGTTTGGTAGGGTGGAGATAGAGTGGAAATTTGAACCAGGGACCTCAGTTGGAGCTTCGAAAACGACATTATGATAGCCCTAAGTTCTGTTTTTTCAGGGGAATATTTGAGAGTCATATAAATTGTGAAGGACACTGAAATATCTATGAGCCATTAAATTGTGAAGAAACCTTTGGTAAGGTGGAGATAGGGTGGAAATTTGAACCAGGGACCTCAGTTGGAGCTTCGAAGACGACATTATGATAGCCCTAAGTTCTGGTTTTTCAGGGGAATATTTGAGAGTCATATAAATTGTGAAGGACACTGAAATATCTATGAGCCATTAAATTGTGAAGAAACCTTTGGTAGGGTGGAGATAGGGTGGAAATTTGAACCAGGGACCTCAGTTGGAGCTTCGAAGACGACATTATGATAGCCCTAAGTTCTGGTTTTTCAGGGGAATATTTGAGAGTCATATAAATTGTGAAGGACACTGAAATATCTATGAGCCATTAAATTGTGAAGAAACCAAGAGTCCATATCCATAAACATAAAGTGAAGAAGAGGAACGAAATTCCACATGGGAATATTGATAAAGTATACTTAGAAATATAGTTTTCTTTTTGGTTACATAGGAGAGTTGGTTACACGGACTATTTTTAGTAACTAGTAAACCTTGAGAAATATTATGCAACTAATATTAGAGAGTGGAGGTGGAGTTTTTTTTAAAGGGTTAAATATTTATGATGTGGTCACGATATAACGTTACATAGGTGGAGTTTTTTTTAAAGGGTTAAATATTTATGATGTGGTCACGATATAACGTTACATATAGCATATCCACAACATGTGAGGGGAGAGATTTGAACCTGGGCCTCTCGATTTCCTGGAAAGTTTTAACTACCCAATTGTTCTCCAATTCTTTGCCCACAAGGTTCAAACCGCGATGTGGGCAAAGATGTGGTTGTGTGATGGGTGTGTTGAATTCCTATTCATAAGCATAACTCTTAGATTTAGGAGGGGTCATAGTTGGAGGAGTCTGCTCAACCTTGCGCATTGAAATGAAATGAAAGATTTTAATTACGTTTGCGATACCCAAATATGGTCGGAAGTACAACTACTCAAATCATATGATCTTTAATATCTTTGAGAAGGTTGTTCCTTCTCCTGCTGATTGGGGTTTGCAATTATGCAACTTTTTTTATTTTACTGTCTTCAAATAACTCAACCATAGACCTGCTTTCAAGTGTTTCTTTGTATTTGCCACGGATATCTAAAAAACTTGAGCACTTATATATGAAGCGTTCCTCTGTCTCTACTGCCCTTGTGCTGCATAGAGTACATATCCTTTCTTCCCATTATTCTTTGGGCATTGTTCATCTCCATGTTTCATAGGGGGCATTGTTCATCTCCATGTTTCACATATAAGCCTATATAAGCCTATAAGAGCTAGTCCTTATCTAAGGGATATATATGATTTTTCCTTGTGGTCATACTAAGCCTATGAGAGCTAGTCCTTATCTAAGCAATATATATGCTTTTTTATTGTGGTCATACGTTGGGTTAAACTACCCAGGTGTTGTAGGTGAGTTGGAGAGAAGAGGGCAATCCTCCAAGGGAGGTCCTAGATTTGAATCTTCACCCTACCAAAAAGTTGAATTGGGTACCCAAAATCCAATTGATAATGTTGGTGTGGGCAGGGTCGGGTGCGACTCCCAGGTGACTTTGACGGTGTAGAACCCCCTGTTCGTGGTCTCTCAGACCAAGGCGGCCCCACAAGGGGTTTTTCACTTTAAAAACAATATATGTTGGGTTAAATTTTGCAATATAATATTTCCTTGTGCTCATACGTTTTCTTGCTTACATTTTTCTACATTCCACTTCTAAACTTTTTTCTAGATTCCACTTCTAAACTTTTTTCTACATTCCACTTCTAAACTTTTCATTCACATATTTTTTTATGTTTTTGTTGACATTTGGGCATTCATTTATGTTGATGTCCCAACGTTTCATTCATTTTTTATTTTGTTTCATCCATGTGTTCTTCTGCATATGCAACTTTTCGTTCATAGCTGCTCTAGGCCATTTGGCATTTGTCATTTTTCATGTTTTCTATTTTTTCATGTAAAATAAGAATAGCAATTGCTTCTAAAGAGAAGATTTCAGTTTCAACTAGAATTTTTCATGTTTTCTATTTTTTCATGTAAAATAAGAATAGCAATTGCTTCTAAAGAGAAGATTTCAGTTTCAACTAGAATAATTTCTTAAGGGAAAGTGGCTAAAATAATTTCTTAAGAGAATGTGGCTTTAGTTTTGAGAAAAATTGTAATTAGATATTTTTGAATCCTTTCTATTTGCCTCCATTTTGGATTTGTTGTGCCACTAGCCCATGCCTCGCAACCATACAACAAAATTGGTGTAACAAGTACGCCAAATAAGACCTTGGTGGGCCTTGGTGGTCTTCCAGTCCCACAACTCAACATTCCTACACTTGTTTTGAAGTGCATATAATGCTCTCCAACCACTTTGAGTTATTTTCATCCTACATGTATTCCACTTAAGTTTGTCATTCCTACACCTAAGTTTGTCATTCCTACACCTATTTTTAAGCGTATACCTAATTTTGTCATTCCTACACCTATTTTTAAGCATATATAGTGCTCTCCAACAACTTTGAGTTCTTTTCATCCTACATGTATTCCAATTAAGTTTGTCCTACATATATTTTGAAGTGCATATAGTGCTCTCTCCAACCACTTTGACTTCTTTTCATCCTACATGTATTCCAATTACGTTTTTCATGAAAGTCTATACTCAAGTATGTGTATTCTACTACTACCTCAAGTGGTTCTCCTGCAAACTTAAATTCGAGTTGTTGCTTCTTTTTTGCTAAAAAAATTATAATTTTTGTTTTGTTGGTGTTCACCTGCATCCCAACTTCCTTAAAAACCTACATCCAACTTCCTTAAAAAACAATTCTAGAGCTCGAAGGTGATCTTCTAGATATTTAGTTATTTTGGCCACAAGAATTACATTGTTTGCATACACGAGGAGTTTTACCACATATTTGGCAAAGTGCACACCCTCTCCCACAAATTTTTTTGTCCATTCTTGTAATTTGTCAATGTACAACCCAAATAAGGTCGGAGATAGAGGTCAAACATGTTTGACACCTATATCACTACCAAAACATTCAGATAACCCTTCTTGTGTTCTGATTTAGGATTCTAGCCTTTACATGCTCATTTAGCCTTTGCATGCTCTTTTATTCTATGAATTTTTGCCCTGTAGTGAAACCTCTAGCTCTTCAATTACTAGATCTTTAATTTTGCTCAATTTTTTCCTTGGCACTGTTTCAAATGGCTTTTTGAGCACTGTTTCAAATGCCTTTTTTAAGTCTACAAAACAACAAAAATCCTCCTCTTTTTTGTCCCATATTTTTTCCACTATTTGTCTGAGCATGATACATTGATCAATAGTTGAGTGTTTGGGCCTAAAACTTGTTTTCCCCTTCGCTCTCTTTCCCTTTAATTTTGCCCATATTCAGATCCTTTGGGCCTAAACCTTGCTTACCCCTTCGCTCTCTTTCCATTTACTTCTACCCATATGCTGATTGTTTGGGCCTAAAAATTGCTTGTCCCTTCGCTCTATTTCCCTTTACTTCTTCCCATATGCCCCTTTAGGCCTAAAACTTGCTTGCCCCTTCACTCTATTTCCCTTTACTTCTTCCCATATGCCCCTTCACTCTCTTTCCATTTACTTCTACTCATATGCCCCTTCGCTCTCTCGTTTGGGCCTAAAAATTGCTTGCCCCTTCGCTCTCTTTCCATTTACTTCTTCCCATATGTCCCTTTGCTCTCTTTCCATTTAAGTATGTCCATATGCCCCTTCGCTCTCTTCGCTCTCTCTTTTGGGCCTAAAACTTGCTTGCCCCTTCGCTCTCTTTCCATTTACTTCTTCCCATATGCCCCTTCGCTCTCTTTCCATTTAATTATGTCCATATGCCCCTTCGCTCTCTTGTTTGGGCCTAAAAATTACTTGCCCCTTCGCTCTCTTGTTTGGGCCTAAAACTTGCTTGCCCCTTCGCTCTCTTTCCATTTACGTCTTCCCATATGCCCCTTTGCTCTCTTTCCATTTACTATTCCATTTACTTTTGCCCATATGCCCCTTCGCTCTCTCGTACTCCCAAAAAACTTTACAAAGAAAGGGTTGATCATGATAGTTTGATAGTTTAAGGGATTGTTTACATCTCTATTATTAAACAAAGGAATTTTCAATCTAGTTTTCCATATGCCCCTTCGCTATCTTTCCATTTACTTCTGCCCATATGCCCCTTCACTCTCTTGTTTGGGTCTAAAACTTGCTTGCTCCTTTGCTCTCTTTCCATTTACTTCTTCCCATATGCCCCTTCGCTCTCTTTCCATTTACTTCTTCCCATATGCCCATTCGCTCTCTCGTTTGGGCCTAAAACTTGCTTGCCCCTTCGCTCTCTTTCCATTTACTTCTTCCCATATGCCCCTTCGCTCTCTTTCCATTTAATTATGTCCATATGCCCCTTCGCTCTCTTGTTTGGGCCTAAAACTTGCTTGCCCCTTCACTCTCTTGCTTTGGCCTAAAACTTGCTTGCCCCTTCGGTCTCTTTCCATTTACGTCTTCCCATATGCCCCTTCGCTCTCTTTCCATTTACTATTCCATTTACTTTTGCCCATATGCCCCTTTGCTCTCTCGTACTCCCAAAAAACTTTACAAAGAAAGGGTTGATCATGATAGTTCGATAGTTTAAGGGATTGTTTACATCTCTATTATTAAAAAAAGGAATTTTCAATCTAGTTGTCCACTCATCAGGAAAGCCATTTTGTATGACCTCAATGAAAATTTCTTTGATCTACGGTTCCAAAATATCCATTTTATATGACCTCATTGAAAATTTCTTTGATCTACGGTGCAAAAATATCTACCCCAATTTTATATGACCTCATTCAATCCCTGTGGTGCCAAAATATCTACCCCAATTTGTATGACCTCATTGAAAATTTATTTGATCTGTGATGCCAGAATATCTACCCCCATTTTATATGAATATGTACCCCTAATTTATATTTTCTACCCTAAGATTGTCTATGTCACGCTGATACAATTGTTTTGAATACTCCAACCAATGATTGAACGTGTAATCATCTTTGTGGGAAACAAAGGGAAAAGAATTTAAAATCAAAGGTATTGAATGCGACTTCAGGTGAATAATATAAAGGTCGTCCCTAAAACAATGGAGGAATAAATAATATAATGGTAGTAGGAATAAGCATCGACAAATTTACCTTGCCGAAACCTAGGGACCTAGGGACAATAGTGGTACTTTACATGGGAATAGGAAACAAGACTATAAAAAAAAGACACGTAGAAAAGGTACAAAAGGATAACATGGAAAATAGAAACAACAAGATATGGCAAATAGAAACAACAAGATATAGAGTAGAGGGATAATATGGCGAAGTATAGTTGTGCCACATAGGGTTCTTGAATAAAGGAAAGAGAATTGCACAAGAAAGGAGATAGAATTGTTGTTTACAAATAACACTCTTGTGCCAAGTAATCATTTTCACTAAGATGATTGCAATGGATATAAGAAAATCTCACTTGCTGCTCATATTTCGTTGTATTTGAAACTTGCCCTGTAAACTCACATTTCTAAAACTAGTCACAAATGGGGTTTTAAAATTAGTCAAATTTAAATGGAGTTTTACCGTGGTTCAAAACTGAATAAATAAATAAATTATTTTTAATTATAAAAAAGAGGACCTAAAATCACATTTCCAAAATTAATCACCCTGGTTCAATCCGGGGACAGGGAAACCTTTTAAAAGCATGGATATGTATATAAATCCGAAGAGAGAGAGATTAGATTATCTTTCAAATGAGACTCCTATGCCAAGTAATCATTATCACTAAGATGATTGCAATGGATATAAGAAAATCTCACTTGCTGCTCATATTTCGTTGTATTTGAAACTTGCCCTGTAAACTCACATTTCTAAAACTAGTAAATGATGGGGTTTTAAAATTAGTCAAATTCAAATGGAGTTTTACCGTGGTTCAAAACTGAATAAATAAATAAATTATTTTTAATTATAAAAAAGAGGACCTAAAATCACATTTCCAAAATTAATCAAATTCAAATTCAATCATACCTCACATTTCCAAAATTAATCACCCTGGTTCAATCCGCGCGACAAGGAAACCTTTTAAAAGCATGCATATGTATATAAATCCGAAGAGAGAGAGATTAGATTATCTTTCAAATGACGGTTGCAGGGGTCTAACAAAGGAGGGTTATGCTAAATATTGACACTTTTCATTATTATTCGAAATATCTTCGACCTGGCAAGCTCTTTATCTGTCTAGATAAAATGATTTACAAAGACCCGTGACAAAAGTATATATATATTGCATAAGAAAAATTTCAATCGTGAATTGGGGATGCAGTTTTCTCTAGACTCATTGAACTTCAAAACAAACACTCTCTATTCTAAACACTTCTGCAACCCGTTAGATAAAAGAATCACTCAATTAATTTCTATACAGGGCAATTGGCAGGAAAACCTTTTATCTTATTGTCCCAGATCTCTAATGAGATGTGTGATGTGTGTTTTCCGGTCAAAGGAAAACATCTTCATATAGTAAACAGAAGAAGAAAGAAAGTCCATTATATGGAAATCAAATATATCACGGTAGAAATTTTGTCAATCAATTCAACATCAATGAAGTATATAGCTGTATATTTATACAGGCAGACAATACATGAGAATCACAATTATTATAGAATAACATCAATGAAGTATATAGCTGTATATTTATACAGGCAGACAATACATGAGAATCACAATTATTATAGAATAGCGTGGTCTATTGGCTAGAAAAGATAAAAAGAAAGATTATTTCCTTGGTTATTTCCTTTCAGATAATAGATTAGGATAAACTAAAATAAATCCTTATAAAATATCACAAGAAATAAACACCTAAGAAATATATCACAAGAAATAAACGACCTAAGAAACTCCTTCAGTGGAAGGAAAATTACGTCAAACAAAATACTTGATTTCTGAACTACCAATGAAAATTTTAAGAATAGTGAAAATGCCATGGTCCTTTACTCCTTGTGTTGTGTAGAAAGTACTCTCCCTGCATTGACAAGGAAAAACATGATTAATGAGGAAACATTGCCACTCTCCCAATGAGAGTTTAGTGAAAGCATCCCATTCACTTTCTAACGTTTTCTCTAGAATAGTTTTCTAGAGCTTTCACCCCATTCACTTTCTAACGTTTTCTCTAGAATAGTTTTCTAGAGAAACTATAAATATAAAATGATAACTTTTTTAATAACTTTTTTAATATGACTGTGACCAGGAAGCATTACCAACATTTTCTTAGTATAAAGATATTGCATGGTTTCTATCTATAAGGTGAGACTTATTAGAAAGGCCCAATTTTCCATTCGCTTTCTTAGTATAAAGATATTGCATGGTTTCTATCTATAAGGTGAGACTTATTAGAAAGGCCCAATTTTCCATTCGCTCCCCTTCTCTCAAGAGAGCTTTGAGGACAAACTACATAAATGACCTAAGTTATGTAAACTACATAGATGACCTAAATTCACACATAACTGTAGTAGCAATAAGTGTCATTTTATTACAATAAAAATTGTAAAACTTTGACAAAATTAGACTAATCGGCCAATGTACTAATCAGCTAAGGCCTAGTTTAGCATATCTGGAAAGGCATTGAAAATGCACTATATATAGATGTGTGTGGTGTTAGAAATATTAATCTTGATTTCATGCCTCCGCCAAACTGCGCTCCGAACTTGGGTGAAGCCGGACTGCGCTCCGAACTTGGGCAAAGCTGGACTGCGCTCGTGCAGTTGGGGATCCCAGAAAAACTTTTGACTTGACGTCGCACGTACCTTCTAACAGATATGATTTTTGATAGATCTAAACACCACATAATTTAATGCTAGTTTGATGATTGGTCAGAAACCCTAGTTTAGGGTCTATAAGAACCTGTCAAAGGATAATCTCTATCTTCCTCTTCCCGCAGCTATATAAGGCAGTTCGGGTCTTCAAAAAAAGAGTGGAGGAAGAGGAGAGTGGGGGAAATTTGGGGAAACAAGCAAGAGAAAAATAGTCATTCGCAAAGTAGTAGACAAGACTATTTTTTTAGTGAGCAGTGTAGCTCATCTGTTTAATGTCCAAGCAACAGACTCTACATTTGTTTTCCCTTTCAGTTTATCTTGTAGCTTTAGTTTGTAGATGTTAGTTTTTCCTTAGTTGAGGACTTTTGTAACCCTTGTCTTATATGAATAAAATTTGTTGTTGTTTAAGGCATCTACAGGGTTTGGGGTTATCTTTATCGGTACAAAATCAGTTGTTGTCTGTACAAATTTCCTCAGAGCATTTTCTTTTAGGTTTTATAAGTTTGAGTTCAGATCTGAAACATTGCATTTAGATTCGGTGTGTTTCTCTCCTCCCATACAGTTCTTGTCAAGCTAAGCAAAAGTTCGTAAGTGTGCAAGCCTTCGGATAGCAAAAGCTCACAAAGTAGAAATTTGGCTAATTCTGGAGCTGTCCACCCGACTACACAACGAAGTCAGACTTCGCTGCCTTTGACCAGCATAGTCGGGCGTTGACTAGCAGCTTCCAAAAAATTTGGCTAAGTTTGGAGCTATCCACCTGACTGCGCAATGAAGTCAGACTTCGCTACCTTTGACCAGCGCAATCGGGCATTGACGGGTGGCTTCTCGGACTTAGCATTTTCCTCCGTGTGTAGCCCGATTATGCACATTTTTTGTGTAACCCGACTATGCACATTACCCCGTGCAGCGTAGTCAAGCATTGACCAGCACAGTCGGGCGTTGACCAGTCACTCCCCAAAAATTTGGCTAAGTTTGAAGCTGTCCATTTAAAAAATAGTGTGATTGTGATAACTCTCCTATTTAACCAATATATATTATGCAAAAAATATGAGTGGAGGTGAAGTTTCCCAGGGTCGAAGTTGAAATAAAAAATAAATAAAAATAAATAAATTTTAAAATATTTTTAAAATATTTTTAATTATACGCACTTGTTGTAGGTGAGTTGGAGAGGGTTAGCAATCTTCTAGGTTCAAATATCTACCATAATGCACATTGGGTACCTAGAATTTAGTTGGAATTTAGTTGGGGAATTTAGTTGGAATTATTATTTTTTTTTTTTGATAAATTCAAAAAATATATATTTGTATTTATAATAAAACATGAATATGATATTAAAAAATAAAATTCACAATTTGGTGTAGGTATGAGATATGAGAGTTATGATGTGTAAAGAGTGAGGACCAAGTACATATATTAACAATAATAGATAAAACAAACCTTTTTCAATAAATTTGCATTTTGTGTGAGGTGTAAAGGGTGGGGACAAAGTACAAAGGTCTCTGGGTTTCAAGCCTCGCATGGGACAGGCCCTATGGAATGGAATGTCCTAGCCCCCAGGGGATAAAGGGAACGATTTTCCTTACTTAAGGTTTTGTCCCAATTTGGACATTCTTCAGAAGGAGTAAGGTTCAAACCGTGGACCTCTTAACCTTAATAAGAGTCATGGTTGGGAGGAGACTACTCAACCCTATGATTTTTTTTTTTAATTTGTGGAAAACATCCCAAAAGGGATGCCACTTTCGGGTAAGACCCAAGGATGCAGGGGTATCCATTCCACCAAAAACACCCAGGACTCGGACCTGGCCTACCACATTTGACATACTCAAGGAGCAAACAAACACACAAAACCAATTTAAAAATAAGTAAATAACAACAAAAATAATAAAATAAAATAAAAAACATGCTCCTTGAGTGTGTCAAAAACAAAAACACAACCAAACACGCACAATAAGATAAAAGAAACCATAACACAAACAACAAAAATAATAAAATAAAATAAAAAACACGCTCCTTGAGTGTGTCAAAAACAAAAACACAACCAAACACGCACATAAGATAAAATAAACCACAACACAAACCACATAGAAAAACACAAGAACCACAAAACAAAACACAAACAAGACAAAAACAACATAACACTACAAAGACAACCCAAAAAAAAACAAGAAAAATAAACACAACCAAAACCTAAAAAATTAAAAAATAAAATAAAAATAAAAATAAAAAACAACCAACAACAGACAATAAACAAAAATAAAAAAACATAGAAAACACTCACCCATAAAAACACGAAATAACACAAACAAAGAGAAACCCAAGAACAAGAACGAAAAAAACACAATAACAATAACAAAAAACATAAAAGAAAAAAAACAAAAATAAATAAAAAAATAAAAAATGAACAAAACAAAGACCTATCTAGACCACCTGAAAACTATTAAGGCAAAAATCAACAGAGGAAAAAAAATAAAGAATAGAATGAGCTAGGGAACTAAAAAAAAAAATAGATAAAAGAATAAAATGAGCTAGGGAACTAAAAAATAATAATAGAATGAGCTAGGGAACTAAAAAAAACTGAATGAACCAAAGAGAAGCAAAACAAAGAAGAAACTAGGTAGCTTCAGAACTGGAGCAATCCAAAGAAATGATAGAAAGAAGAGCTTCCTTAATTTGAGAAGCCCACCATATAGGAGGGTGGCCATAAAAAGTAAAATCACCTTTGTCCAAAGCCCAATTAGCTAAAGCATCAACACTCTTGTTTTGATCTCTGACCACATGATTGTAATCAACTTTCAAAAATCCCATCTTGATTAATTGAATCTTCTCAATAATTATTTTTATTCTCTAATCTACCTTATGATTCTTAGAAGGATTCTTCAAGAGATTAATCATAAGTTGAGATTCAGACTCAACTAATACCTTTTCCCATCCAACCTTAGTAGCCTCCTAACACCTTTTCCCATCCAACCTTAGTAGCCTCCTGAAGACCTCTAAGGATACCATACCCCTCAGCAAGGTTATTGGAAAGAATACCCAAATTCTCAGCAAAAGTAAAAGTAAAAACTAGGGAGCCATATGAAAATCTACCAATTCCTCCCAAAAAAAATTGAATGAACCAAAGAGAAGCAAAACAAAAAAAACAAGAAGAAACTAGTTACCTTCAAAACTGGAGCAATCCAAAGAAATGATAGAAAGAAGAGCTTCCCTAATTTGAGAATCCCACCATATAGGAGGGTGACCATAACAAGTAAGATCACCTTTGTCCAAAGGACAATTAGCTAAAGCATCAACACTCTTGTTTTGATCTTTGACCACATGATTGTAATCAACTTTCAAAAATCCCATCTCGATTAACTGAATCTTCTCAATAATTCTTTTTATTCTCCAATCTACCTTATGATTCTTAGAAGGATTCTTCAAGATATTAATCATAAGTTGAGAGTCAAAAACAACTAACACCTTTTTCCATCCAACATTCGTAGCCTCCTAAAGACCTCTGAGGATACCATACCCCTCAGCAAGGTTATTGGAAAGAATACCCAAATTCTTAGCAAAAGTAAAAACCAGGGAGCCATTTGAAAGTCTACCAATTCCTCCCACACTAGCTTTTGGGGTGATTAAGGAGATGATGGATGGATTCAACTAACTTGGCTATGGTATTTTGCCAAATATAGTGAATATCCTTCCTATCTTGATTAAAAATTTGGCTTTTCCTTTCCTTCCAAATATTCCAAAGAAGAATGGTAGAACAAGAAGAATTGTAGAACCCATCCAAACTAACTGCCTAATAAAATAATCAACACCCTCTTGATTAGGCCAATCCCTCCAAAGCTATTCAAAAGTAAAAAAATTGGACCATTGTAAGCCAAGTAAAGTGGTCATTCTCCTCCACAGCTGATCAACGCCCTCTTGATTAGGCCAATCCCTTCAAAGCTATTCAAAAGTAAAAAAATTGGACCATTGTAAGCCAAGTAAAGTGGTCATTCTCCTCCACAGCTCAGAAACCCTATGCCTTGATTGTAAGGGTAAGAAGGGTAAAATAAAATTAAGTCTATGATAAAGACTAGAACTTACAAATTCTCCTAACCATTCTCTTCTTAATAAATACTGAAATTTACCTAGCCACCTAACCAACTTACCGATCCACCTAAACTTTTCCAAACACGAGACTTGCCTCAAGGTTTAAACCTAGGTCTCTTCTCAATAAACTCCCAACACAAGACTTGCCTCAAGGTTTAAACCTAAATCTCTTCTCAATAAACTCTCACAACTTACCAATCTACTAATCCACTAACCCTTAAAACATAGGATATACTATAGGATCTATATGATATAGGACTCCTACTATATGATATAGAATAAATTTTAAAAATAGAACCTTTTTATTTAATCTCATCAATTAAATCTCATCAATTACAGTGTAATAGAAAAAAAGCGAATATAATAGGACTTCAAAAAAGAGAATATAATAGGACTTCAAAGTCCATCACTCACAAGAAGCCTATGGAAAAGGCAATGTCAAAAGAACATTAGATATGAGTTCCAATTCGTACTGCCCACTCGATAGGACTTCAAAAAAGAGAATATAATAGGACTTCAGAGTCCATCACTCACAAGAAGCCTATGGAAAAGGCAATGTCAAAAGGACATTAGATATGAGTTCTAATTCGTACTGCCCACTCGATAGCAACACTTTTTAAACGGTATAGGACTAATTTTTTTTTAAAGGCACAAAGACAAAATTAAATTAAAATTAAAATTAATAAGCATAATAGGAGTAGATACAACCTCTAAAAGAGGGTGAGGTAAACTTAAAATCTACTATGATCGTCGAATGGCATTTCGTGTAATGGCAGTTGCCTAGTTATTATCATCCATGTGGTTGTGAGGTCGATTCCTCTTAAAATCTACTATGATCGTCGAATGACATTTCGTGTAATGGCATTTGTCTAGTTATTATCATCCATGTGGTTGTGAGGTTGATTCCTCTTGTGTTTGCTCGAACAAGCGCTGATATTTGTAAATATTTGTAAACCATGTTCAATATAAAAAAAAAAATCTATTATGATCTCTTTAGCAAATGTGTGTATATTACATCTCACTATTTTTAAAATGGTGATGACCGAAGCTAACATAGACAAACCTCTCAATAACCAAAATAATCTTATTCAAGAAAGATTGAGCGCTATAAAAATATTAAAAACTTTATTCGTTTCTTGGGGGTGTGATCTCCAAGATAGGCGCCTTCGGATTGATAACTCTTCGTTTTTAGATATATATCTTTTATATCTAGTTTAATATTTTAAATGTTTTTGTTAACGTGATATTTTTAATAAATAAAAATATATTGTTTACGGCGTGACATGACCTCTTTGCCTCCCACCCTAGGAACGCCTCTCGACATAATTAAAAACTTTATATTGTAATTCTTCAGTTTTTGAAGCCACTTATTCCATCTTGTCCCACATATTCCATGTCCTATTCAAACAACGGAACTAAATAGAACCCCAGACCAGCCACCCCCAAATTTAATTTGATTTCTAGTAAACTAGAGTTGAAAAAATTAGCTGCAAACATTTTTCACATTTTTATACATAATTGCATCAGATGTCAAAAACAAACCATACTCAGATTTAACTAGAATATGGTGCGACTTTCTATCAGATGTCAAAAACAAACCATACTCAGATTTAACTAGAATATGGTGCGACTTTCTAAAACGGTTAATGAAAATAATATCGAATTGGGTATGTCGTTTCAAGTAGCGTGGGTAAACATACTTCATTCTTAAGACATAAGAGTATTCATGACAACCTTGTATGGAAATGAATTTTGCTTGTAACTCAATTTGGTGAGTTACGAACACATCCAATTTGAAATAATTATAGTTTACAGCAAGACCAATAAACATTTTAGAAAGAATTTGAATATCCTTCACTTCTTTTAATAAAAGATATAAGAAATGTATTTGAACAATGACAAGTTTCATAACCTAAGTAAGGACTGAAAAATATCCTTACCTCCACAAGTGTTCAGAGTCCTCCGCTTTAACATCATCGCAATTTCAAGAATCTGTGTTGAAGGAAAGAGGGAAAGCATGTTAAAAAATCAGAACAAGGAAAAATATTTAAAAATTTCAATAAGAAATCAGAAACACATAAACATGATTAAGGAGGAAACATCGCGACTCTCCCAATGAGATTTTACTGAAAAGCAACCCATTCCCTTTCTAAGGTTTTCTCTACAATATTTGTCTAGAGAAACTAGAAATACAATATTTGTCTAAAGAAACTATAAATATGGAACGAATCAGATTTTACTGAAAAGCAACCCATTCCCTTTCTAAGGTTTTCTCTACAATATTTGTCTAGAGAAACTAGAAATACAATATTTTTCTAAAGAAACTATAAATATGGAACGATGGAAAATATGACTGAATACAATATTTTTCTAAAGAAACTATAAATATGGAACGATGGAAATTTATTAATATGACTGTGAATAAGAATCGCTAACATTTTTTTTTAGAGAAATTAGAAATATAAAAGGATGGAAATTTATTAATATGACTGTGACTAGGAAGAACTACGAGAAGCATTTCCATTTTCTTAGTATAAATATATTGCATGGTTTCTAACTGTAAAGTGAGACTTATTAGAAAGGCCCAATTTTCCATTAGCTCCCATTCTCTCAAGAGAGCTTTGAGGACAACCTAGAAATAAATGACATAAATTCAGACATAACTGTATTAGCAAGCAGTGCCATTTTCTTACTATAAAGATTGCAGAACTAGGACACAATTAGACTAATCGGCCAATTTACCATATGCGTTGCAAAACTTCGTTCAAAATTAGACTACTCCGCTAAGGCTTTATCATATGCGTTGTCAACAAAGTTGAATCTGGGAAGGCACTGAAAAGGCACTATATATAGATAAACAGATAGTTTGTATAATCTGGGAAGGCACTGAAAAGGCACTATATATAGATAAACAGATAGTTTGTATATGTGTTGGGACCCATATCCGGATCAATTGTTGTGGTCAAACTATTCTTATGAAACTTACCTCTCAATTTTCATTAAATATATATAATAGATAAATGAACATTTATAAACCTACAACTTCGTAAATGATCATCCATACCCACCCCAACATCATTCATAACCGTCCAAGTTGTGATGAACCCAATGTAAAAGAAGGGTAGGTGTCTGCATATGGTATACAAACCTGCATCCCAATGTAAAAGAAGGGTACGTGTCTACATATGGTATACAAACCTGCATAATATAACAAAAAGAGTTAGGCTCGACTTGCCACGACTTGCCAATGTCGAAACAAACGATTCGTTCAAGGAAAGTACTCGGTACAGAATCCAAATAAAACATTAAAAATTTGCAAAGAAAACAAATTCATAGGATCCAAAGAATGCACACACGCCATCTTCATTTATTTATTTTGCATTTAAGTTTAAATAAAGATTAATCAAAACCCATCTTCATTTATTTATTTTGCATTTAAGTTTAAATAAAGATTAATCAAAACGTCAAGAGTCAAGACCAACTAAGGAACACTTCAAACATAAAGTCCACTGTCTACTGGATCTCAACTTTTATCAATCAAATAAGAAATAGCCATTCAAGTCAAAAGAAATTTCACCTTGGGAACTATATTATTTCAATTCTAGTTATAAAACACAAGACTTTCCCTCTAAAGAGAATAACATTAGAAGTTCACTATGAATCGATCAAGTCAAACGAAATTTCACCTTGGGAACTATATTATTTCAATTCTAGTTATAAAACACAAGACTTTCCCTCTAAAGAGAATAACACTCAAAGTTCACTATGAATCGGTCATGTATCTTATAACTCATTACCTTTTTTATCACTCATTAAGAAAGAGCCTTTAAAGTTTGAAAATCATTTTTAAAGAGCCTTTAAAGTTTGAAAATCATTTTTATTTCAATTATATGTTATAAAATAGAGACTTCATGTATCTTATAACTCATGTACCTTTTTTATCACTCATTAAGAAATTGCCTTTAAAGTTTGAAAATAATTTCAATTCTATGTTTTAAAATAAGAAATTGCCTTAAAAAAATTGCCTTTAAATTTTGAAAATTATTTTTATTTCAATTCTATGTTTTAAAATAGAGACTTCCCTGTAAAGAGGTTCGACATCATAAGTCGACTATGAATGGATGAATCAGTCATGTATATTATTATTATTATTATTATTATTTATATTATTATTATTATTTTATTTTTTGTGATGTGACCGCACTGGGTTTTGGAGGGTGTCGTTTTGGAGGGTGACTGGATCGACATGTTGGCCTGAGAAGTCGCGGGTTCTGTGTCCGAACGACTGCGGTACCTATGGTGTTGCCGACTGCTACAGTGTGCATAAATGTAGACGTCGGTGAAACCTTTGATGTCGGCTGCTACTGCCATGTGCATAGATGGAGACGTTACAAAAAGAGCCATGGCAATGTTGATCTGCCTCCAAATCCTATACACAACTCTCCTCCTGTTTCAGATTCTTTTTCCTGTTGTATATTTAGGGCGATCGGGTTTTTTTTTATATTTGCTTTCCTTTTCTTTGTTTCTTTTTATTTTTTATTTTTTTTTCTAGAGGATGCCCTATTTCGCCCTTTGCAAAAGAAGTACGAAATGATATTGATATCATAAAGGAAGCAAGCTCGCCCTATGTAGAGATCATTTTGTCTTTCTCTCAAATATTTGTAGGTGATGATCATGCATGGGAATATTAGGGCGGATTAGGGCGGATTAGGCCCTAGCGTTGAAGACGGATTAGGGCGGCACCAACTGGATTTTGGGCACCCGCTGTGCGTTTGGTAGGGTGGAGATTTAAACCAGGGACCTTAGTTGGAGCTTCAAAAACGACATTATGATAGCCCGAAGTTATGGTTTGTCAGGGGGATATTTGTGAGTCATATAAATTGTGAAGGACACTGAAATATCTATGAGCCATTAAATTGTGAAGAAACCAAGAGTCCATTTTGTGAAGAAACCAAGAGTCCATATCCATAAATTAGAAGAAGAGGAACGAAATTCCAACATGGGAATATTGATAAAATAGACTATTAGAAATATAGTTTTCTTTTTGGTTACATAGGAGAGTTGGTTACAGGGACTATTTTTAGTAACTAGTAAACCGGTTACAGGGACTATTTTTAGTAACTAGTAAACCTTGAGAAATATTATGCAACTAATATTAAAGAGTGGAGATGGAGTTTTTTTTAAAGGGTTAAATATTTATAATGTGGTCACGATATAGCGGTTACATAGCATATCCACAACATGTGAGGGGGGAGATTTGAACCTGGGCCTCTCGATTTCCTGGAGAGTTTTAACTACCCACTTGCTCTCCAAGTCCTCTAATGTGAAGGAAGAAAAAACAATAATAATAATAAATAATGTTAAATTTCGAAATATTTGTATTAAAAAAAACATAGATGATCTTAAAAAAAATAAAGAATTCAAAGTTTCCGTGAAAAAATATTTTAGGTAGCTAGCTTATAACTCAAACTAACTCAAAACGAGAATTAAATTTGCATGTAAATGCTCAAAACGAGAATTAAATTTGCATGTAAATGCTCAAAGAGAGTTGTGATGTGTAAAGGGTGGAGACCAAGTACAAATAATAACAATAATTGTATAGATAGATAGATAGGTATTAACATGAATATAATTTTAATTATGGAATATGCCACTAAAACAAACCCTTTCCATCAATCTCATCTATGGTAGAATTTAATATTTTTTTACTCAAAATAGGTCCAAGGTTCAAACCGCGACGTGAGCGAAGATGTGGGTGTGTGGTGGGTGTGTTAAATTCCCTATTTATAAGCATAACTCTCGGCTTTAGGAGGGGTCATAGTTGGAGGAGTCTACTCAAACCTAAGCATTGAAATGAAATGAAAGATTTTAATTACATTTGTGAGACCCAAATATGGTCTATGTGACCTCAAATATGGAAGTACAACTACTCAAATCATATCATATGTCTTTAATATCTTTGTGAAGGTTGTTCTTTCTCTTGTTGATTTGGGTTTGCAATTTCCCAACTTTTTTTATTTTACTGTCTTCAAATAACTCTGCCATAGACCCTTCCAAGTATTTCTTTGTATTTGCCATGGATATATGAAAAACTCGAGCATTTATATATGAAGCGTTCCTCTGTCTCTACTGACCTTGTGCTACATAGAGTACATATTCTTTCTTCCCATTGTTATTTGGGCATTGTTCATATCCATGTTTCATAGGGGGCATTGTTCATCTCCATGTTTCACATATAAGCCTATGAGAGCTAGTCCTTATCTAAGGGCATTGTTCATCTCCATGTTTCACATATAAGCCTATGAGAGGTAGTCCTTATCTAAGGAATATATATGATTTTTCTTGGTTGTCATACTAAGCCTATGAGAGCTAGTACTTATCTAAGGAATATATACGCTTTTTTCCTTGTGGTCATACATTGGGTTAAACTTTGCAATATAATATTTCCTTGTGCTCATACGTTGGGTTAAACTTTGCAATATAATGTTATCTTTTCCTGCTTACATTTTTCTACATTCCACTTCTAAAATTTTCATTCACATAATTTTTTTATGTTTTTTTTTGACATTTGGGATTTCATTTATGTTGATGTCCCAAAGTTTCATTCATTTCTAATTTTTTTTTCATCCATGTATTCTTCTGCATATGCAACTCTTCGTTCGTAGCTTCTCTAGGCCATCTGCCATTTGTCATTTTTCATGTTTTCTATTTTTTCAAGTAAAATAACAATAGCTAATTTCTTAAGAGAATGTGGCTAAAATAAGTTCTCCGGTTTCAGCTAGAATAATTTAGAGAATGTGGCTAAAATAATTTCATAAGGGGTTGTGGCCTTAATTTTAGGGGATGTGGCTAAAATAATTTCATAAGGGGTTGGCCTTAATTTTGAGAAAATTTGTAATTAGATATTTTTGAATCCTTTCTATTTGCCTCCATTTAGCATTTGTTGTGCCACTAGCCCACACCTTGCAACCATACAACAAAATTGGTGTAACAAGTAGGCCAAATAAGACCTTGGTGGGCCTTGGTGGTCTTCTAGTCCCATAACTTAGCACTCCTACACCTGTTTTGAAGTGCATATAATGCTTTCCAACCACTTTGAGTTATTTTCATCCTACATGTATTCCACTTAAGTTTAAGTTTGACATTCCTACACCTGTTTTGAAGCGCATATAGTGCTCTCCAACCACTTTGAGTTATTTTCATCCTACATGTATTCCAATTAAGTTTGTCATTACTACACCTATTTTGAAGTGCATATAGAGCATTCCTACACCTATTTTGAAGCGCATATAGTGCTCTACAACCACTTTGAGTTATTTTCATCCTACATGTATTCCAATTAAGTTTGTCATTCCTACACCTATTTTGAAGTGCATATAGTGCTCTCTCCAACCACTTTGAATTCTTTTCATCCTACATGTATTCCAATTATGTTTGTCATGAAATTCTGTGTTCAAGTATGTGTATTCTACAACTACCTCAAGTGGTTCTCCAACAAACTTAAATTCGAGTTGTTGCTTCTTTTTTGCTAAAAAAATTATAATTTTTGTTTTGTTGGTGTTCACTTGCATCCCAAATTCCTTAAAAAAAAATTCTAGAGATGATCTTCTAGATATTTAGTTATTTTGGCCACAAGAATTACATTGTTTGCATACACAAGGAGTTTTACCACATATTTGGCAAAATGCACACCCTCTCCCCCAAATTTGTTTGTCCATTCTTCTAATTTGTCAATGTACAACCCAAACAAGGTCAGAGATAGAGGGCAACCATGTTTGACACCTATGTCACTACCAAAACATTCAAATAACCCTTCCTTTGTTTTGATTTAGGATTCAAGATTCTAGCCTTTACATGCTCATTTAGTCTGTGAATTGCTACCCTGTAGTGAATTGGAACCTCTAGCTCTTCCATTTTACTCCATAATTTTTCCTTGGCACTATTTCAAATGCCTTTTTTAAGTCTACAAAACAACAAAAGGCCTCCTCTTTTTTGTCCCATATTTTTTCCACTATTTGTCTGAGCGTGATATAGTGATCAATAGTTGATTTTTTGGGCCTAAAACTTGCTTTCCCCTTCGCTCTATTTCCATTTACTTTTACCCATATGCAGATCGTTTGGGCATAAAACTTGCTTGCCCCTTCGCTCTCTTTCCCTTTACTTCTGCCCATATGCTTATTATTTGGGCCTAAAACTTGCTTGCCCCTTCGCTCTATTTCCCTTTACTTCTTTCCATATGCCCCTTCACTCTCTTTCCATTTACTTCTACCCATATGCCCCTTCGCTCTCTCGTTTGGACCTAAAACTTGCTTGCCCCTTCGCTCTCTTTCCATTTACTTCTTTCCATATGCCCCTTCACTCTCTTTCCATTTACTTATGCCCATATGCCTCTTCACTCTCTCGTTTGGACCTAAAAATTGCTTGCCCCTTTGCTCTCTTTCCATTTACGTCTTACCATATGCCCCTTCGCTCTCTTTCCATTTACTTCTTCCCATATACCCCTTCGCTCTATCGTACTCCCAAACAACTTTGCAAATAAAGGGTTGATCATAATAGTTCGATAGTTTAAGGGATTATTTACATCTCTATTTTTAAACAAAGAAAATTTCAAGCTATTTTTCCACTTTTCAAGGAAGCCATTTTGTATGACCTCATTGAAAATTTCTTTGATCTACGGTGCCAGAATATCTACCCCAATTTATATGCTCTGCCCTAAGATTGTCTATGTCACGCTGATACAATTGTTTTGAATACTCAAACCACTGATTAATTATTATGCTATTTTTAGTTTGCATCATTTTCACACTTAGTTTATTACAAAATTTCTTTGGTTCATGCTTCCCTAAGTAAATCAATTCTTTCTAGTGTATTCTTTGGTTCATGCTTCCCTAAGTAAATCAATTCTTTCTAGTGTATTCTTCGTTTGTATTCTTCTTTTTTTCCCTTACCAATTTCAAAGGAATTTTCAATCTAGTTGTCCACTCGTCAGGGAAGCCATTTTGTATGACCTCATTGAAAATTTCTTTGATCCACGATGCCAAAATATCTACCCCCATTTTATATGAATATCTATCCCAATTTGTATGACCTCATTAAAAATTTCTTTGATCTGCGGTTCCAAAATATCTACCTCCATTTTATATGAATATCTACCCCAATTTGTATGACCTCATTGAACATTTCTTTGATCTACGATGCTAGAATATCTACTCCCATTTTATATGAATATCTACCCCCAATTTATATGCTTTGCCCTAATATTGTCTATGTCACACTGATACAATTGTTTTGAATACTCCAACCACTGATTAATTGTTATGCTATTTTCAATTTGCATCATTTTGATGCTTAGTTCCTTAAAAAATTTATTTGGTCCATGCTTCCCTAAGTAAATCAATTCTTTCCTCCTTATTCTAGTGTATTCTTTGTTTGTATTCTTCTTTTTTGCCCTTACCAGTTTCAAAGGAATTTTCAAGCTAGTTGTCCACTCGTCAGGGAAGCCATTTTGTATGACCTCATTGAAAATTTCTTTGATCCGCGGTGCCAAAATATCTACCCCTATTTTATATGAATATCTACCCCAATTTGTATGACCTCATTGAAAATTTCTTTGATCTACGGTTCCAAAATATCTACGTCCATTTTATATGAATATCTACCCCCAATTTGTATGACCTCATTGAACATTTCTTTGATTTGCGGTGCCAGAATATCTACTCCCATTTTATATGAATATCTACCCCCAATTTATATGCTTTGCCCTAATATTGTCTATGTCATGTTGATACAATTTTTTTGAATACTCCAACCACTAATTAATTGTTATGCTATTTTCAATTTGCATCATTTTCACGCTTAGTTCCTTACAAAATTTCTTTGGTTTATGCTTCCCTAAGTAAATCAATTCTTTCCTCCTTATTCTAGTGTATTCTTTGTTTGTATTCTTCTTTTTTTGCCCTTACCAGTTTCTCATATGCTTTTTTGTTTGCTCTTGTTATACCCATTGGTTCCTTCCTTACAAAATTTTATTTCCTTTGCCCTAAGATTGTCTTTGTCACGCTGACACAATTGTGTTTTGAATACTTGAACCACTAATTAATTGTTATGCTATTTTTCAGTTTGCATCATTTTCACGCTTATTTCCTTACAAAATTGTCTTTCTGTTGGTTCCTTACAAAATTTTCTTTCCTTTGCCCTAAGATTGTCTTTGTCACGCTGACACAATTGTATTTTGAATACTCAAACCACTAATTAATTGTTATGCTATTTTTTAGTTTGCATCATTTTCACGCTTAGTTCCTTACAAAATTGTCTTTCCTTACAAAATTGTCTTTCCGTTGGTTCCTTCCTTACAAAATTTTCTTTCCTTTGCCCTAAGATTGTCTTTACAAAATTGTCTTTCCTTACAAAATTGTCTTTCCATTGGTTCCTTACAAAATTTTCTTTCCTCTGCCCTAAGATTGTCTTTGTCATGCTGACACAATTGTGTTTTGAATACTCGAACCACTAATTAATTGTTATGCTATTTTTTAGTTTGCATCATTTTTTTGGTAAGTTGGAATTATATTACAAGCGGGTTTTGAAAGGATCCCAAAAACCTTCTTACAACAGGTCAAAAGACCAAACGGAGGGTAGAGGAAAGAAAACATTATAAAACATATATAACGCCTGCACCTTATCCTTTCTCGCACTTTGATCCATAAAATAATAGAGTGATTTCAACATCATATTTAGGAGTGACATGTTCTTCTTGTTTACTAATAATAAATACTAAATCATCTCACAACTCGATAAAAAAATATTAATTGTTAGGAAGTGGAGCTTCCATGAGCTAATAAGTTATCACCTAACCCTTGATGGATTTTTGGCTAATGAATTAGAGATCAAATTTTATTAATAGCATTATCCATTTTGTAGTTCAGGTGTTGATGTATGTGCAACTCATCATGTAATTGAAAGGTTTTTCACGAGCTATGACATACGTGGTGTGATTTAGCATGTAATGTATGAGTTTCTTAGTGGGAAAAAACATTATTAAACAATATTTCCACATATGTGTATCTAGTTTCATAGCTCACCACTGTTTGACTAATATAATAAATTGCTTGCTCTCTATGATTTTCATTCTTTTATGCAAGAATTATCCCTAATGCAAAATTCATAGCAAAAATATAAATATGAAATGAGATGCTAGGATGAGGTGGCATAAAAATCGACAATGAGGCTAGATATTTCTTAATATCATTGAATACCTCTTGACACTCTTTATTTTATGAGAAAGTGACCCCCTTTTGTAGTAGATTATTGAATGGCCTACATTTTTCAAAGAGTTGCATGATAAAGAAAATAATTGCTTGAATATTTATTTTTAAACTATGTAGTTCCTTAAGGTTTCTTGGGGGTGGCATTTATACAATAGCCTTGACCTTGTTTGGGTCTACTTCGATGCCTCACTTGGAGACAATGAACCCTAAAATTTTACCTAATGTAACTCCAAAGACACACTTCTTAGGGTTCAATATCACCTTATGCTCTAGAATTCTATCAAATACTTTATTTAATACATCGATATGATCAAGATGTGTTTTATATTTTGCTATTAAATCATCCACATAATATTCAATGATATTATGCATGTAGTCATGGAAGATATATTTCATGGCACATTGATACGTTGCTCCTACATTTTTAATACCAAATGGCATCACCTTGTAACAAAAAGTCCCCCAAGGCATCATAAATGTTGTTTTGTGTTGGTCATCAGGATTCATTCAAATTTAGTTGTATCCTAAAAATCATCCATTCAAGAAAGCATTTCGTGGCTCGTAGTAGAGTCTATGAGAGTATTTATGTTTAGCAAAGGAAAATCATATTTAGGATTTGTTTTATTTAGATCTCAAAAATCTATACATATGTGAATCCCCTTTTTAGGTTTATGGATGTGTACCATGTTTGAAAGCCACTCAAGATAGTCAATGGGTTGAATGAAACCCACATCTAATAGTTTTTTAAGTTCTTCTTTGACTATGAGGGCAATGGTAGGATGTAATTTCCTTAACTTTTGTTTGAAAAACTTTGCATTAGGACCCAAGGTGAGATTATGGACTACCAATTTAGGGTCACGACCAAGAATAAATTTATATGACCATGCAAAAACACCTTTCTTAACTGCTAGCAATGTTGTAAGCCACTCTTTTTCTTCAAACATATTTTGTCCTAATTTAACAATTTGCAAATTATTTGTGTATGTGCTAAGTTTCACATCAAAAGTATCTTTGATAAGCATGTGTGGACCTTCCTTTAAATGGTGGAGAGTAGGAACTAAGTGAATATCATCAGTGTTATCCTCAAACACTTTTGATATTGTCTTTTCTACTTCAGTATGAAAAATGCATGAAGGGAAAGACAAAGATTATGGAGGGATATATGCATTCAAATCTCTTAGAAATTCCTTGAACACGATGAATTTAGATGTGGATGGAAGCGAAGAGATCCAATCCAATTTGATAAGACTAATGTCAATAGGAATTGGTTTTGCCAAACCATATGGATTACGGAGGGGAGCCAACAAGTCAATAGAATTCATGTTTACTAGATGGAAATGTGGTAGCTACGATGTGGAGGGTGGGTTATCTCATTCCTGCTCTTGAGGGAGCACTTGACCTAGAATTTATGGATTATCATGATGTCACGGAGGTGGTCAAGGTAGATTTGGTGGGTCAACTAGTGCATAAGGTTGCTCAAGCGACAAAAGGAGATGAAATATGGGCCAATGGATAGGAAACATGAAAATTTAAAATCATCCTCCTAGGTTAATTGTGTATAGTGATTTACTCTTCTTCGGAGCTATCATAGGCAATTGCGAGTATGTAAAATTCCTCATCAAAGTCTTCCTTATAGTATTCATAAAAAATGGATTTTTTATGGTAATTTATGGTTGTATTTTTAGAAAATCCTTGTACAATAGAGGTACAAACTTAGGGTCTATATATTCATTGTCATTATCATCACTATTCTCATCATCCTCCTTGTTTGGGTCTAAGTTAAGTTGTAGAAATATTTCCTCAAATGAGGATGTAGAGGATTGTGACCTATATCCCAGGCCAGAGTGATTATACACCTCTCGATAGCGTGATTCAAATATGTTTTGAATACCTTGTTCATGCCATCCTAAACCATATCCATACCAATTAATCCATTGAAAATATCACACTAGGAAATATTGATTGGATAGATACTCGATATTAGAACAATCTTGTTGTTGGGTTTCATTAGGGGGAGGTGGATCAAATAAATAATTGCCTTCCCATACACAAAATTGATTATATTTGGAGTTGAAACCATATTATATACTGCACCAATGGCTAAAGGTGGGTTGCATGGGTGACCATAATCTCTAATAGTCTCAATGGTGGGTGTGGTTAATACAAAATTTTGAATGTTGTACTCACCAATACTTGGGTTAGCGATATGGACTACAACTTGCATGGGTGTGGTTTGGGATACAGTGTGGACATAGCTAGAGGCCTCAAGAGATACCTATGGCTCATATGGTGGATGTAAAGGAGGGTGTGATTGAGTGTAGCAAATAATAGGTTGGGGTTTAGGATGAGGTTGGGTGATGGTGGGAACTTGCAGAGTGGGAATGGTGTATGATGGGGGATAATGAGTGATTGTTATTGTTTATGAAGGGTTGGGTGGTTGAATTTGTGATGTGGAGGCTTTCTCGTAGCAAGGGAAGGTCCCGCCCCACGGGAAACCCAACAGCAACAGGAAATCCTGCCTTGTAGGAAAAAAATAGCAGCATGCCCAGAATCCCGCCTTCAGAGAAACCAGCAAGAGAAGGCGAAATCACCCAGCGGGAAAAACCAGCAGTACGCCCAAGACCTACAGACAAACCCACGACCCCCCATCAGGGAAAACCAGCACGCCGTGAGCCTGCAAAAAAACCCACGAACTCGTGGATCTCGCCTAGCGAGAAAACCAGCAACATGCCTAGAAAAACACAACCCCTGTCTAAAAGGAACCCCGATCTGGGATGCAAGCTGCAGAGAAGAGATAGGGAAGTTGTCCCGTGAGTGTCCATGATTGAGAAGGATTTTGACGGGTAGAAAAAATAGCCGAAGCCATTGCATTGTAAGATCTTGAGCCCCATCCCAAGATCAAACCCTGCAAGGAAACAAGCCATTAAAACCACCATCAAGAAAACTTCTAGCCCCACCATTGTCTGTCAGGGAATGGATCCAAGGAGAGATGTAGCTGCATGCATGGGCACCCCCCAGAACCCAAACAGAAGACTACAAAAAGATCCCTGAGATCCATCCACAAGAACAAACAAACCCCGGATCTACAAGGAGATCCCGAAGACAAGGGTTTCATGGGGCGACTGAGAAAACCATCTATGGGAAAAGGCGCCCCCCGAAGCCAAAAGAACGCAGATGAATATCCCAAGCAGCAACCATAAAACTAGAGCCAACCCTCTTCCAACAGCCCCGAAAGCATGTTGGAAACCTGTCAAACCAGGAAAATCAGGGCAAAAAACCACCAAACCCTCCTTACAGACCAGCAACCCCGTCAAGAGGGAAACCTGGGAAAATAGGGAAACCTAGAAACTAGGCCTGAGAGCAGACCCAGGAAGGGGGCAGAGAAATGGAGAAGTGGGACTGGTCAGTCCCAGGGAACCTGGTGCTGAAGCCATCCCTCCCTTGCCCCCCACCGACCCAGTTTGCATCATTTTCACGCTTAGTTCCTTACAAAATTTCTTTGGTTCATGTTTCCCTAAGTAAATCAATTCTTTCCTCCTTGTTCTAGTGTATTCTTCGTTTGTATTCTTCTTTTTTTTGCCTTTACCAATTTCTCATATGCTTTCCTGTTGCTCTTGTTTTAGCCGTTGGTTCCTTCCTTCCATTTTTTTTTATTTTTTTTTTCCTCCTTGTTCTCCCTTATCAGTTTCTCATATGCTATTATGTTTGCTCTTGTCTTACCTGTAGGTTCCTTTAGTAAAAAAAGGATCTTCATCGAGACATGGGTTGGTTGGAAACTATTCTTTTCTTTCTTTTTAGGTTTAGCTCTTTTGCATTTGTTTAGAGCTTCTTCATGGGTTGGTTGGTTGGAAACTATTATTTTCTTTCTTTTTAGGTTTAGCTCTCTTGCATTTGTTTAGAGCTTAGAGCTTCTTCGACAAAGTGCATTTACTAACAAGATCTACTATGATCTCTTTAGTAAATGTGTGTATATCTTATAAATTTTATGCGACTTAATTAAAATCAAATTAAGTCATTTCAATTCAACTGTCATAGAAATTTAGAAATTTAATTTCTTGTCTTGTGCACGTAATTAAAATCAAATTATTTTATTCTATTTCATTTGCCCAGACTTTAATTTTCTATAATTTTAATCCCGTATACATCTCACCAATTTTAAAAGCTCTCAATAACCAAAATAATCTTATTCATAAGCTCTATGAAAATCTTAAAAACTTTATATTGTAATTCCTCTGTTTTTACATCCACTTTTGCGATCTTGTCCAACATATTCCATGTTCTCTTAAAACAACGTAACTAAACAGAACAGCAGACCAGCCACCCCCAAATTTAATTTGAATGATGGTAAATTACAGTTAAAAAAATTAGCTGCAAACATTTTCACATATTTATACGTAATTGCATCAGATGTCAAAAAAAATCACCATACTCTGTGATTTAACTGGAATATGGTGCGACTTTCTAAAGCGGTTAATGAAAGTAATATCGAATTGGGTATGGCGTTCCGAGTAGCATCGGTAAACATACTTCATTCTTACGAGTATTCATAACAGCCTTGTACGGAAGCGAATATTTCTTGTAACTCATTTTGGAGACATTAAGAACACACCCAATTTGAAACAATTGTAGTATTGATTGCAGGACCAATAAACATTTTAGAAAGAATTTGAATATCCTTCACTTGTGGTAAGAAAACAAATGACAAATTTATTTGAACAATGAGAAGCTTCATAACCTAAGTAAGGACTGAAAAATATCCTTACCTCCACAGGCGTTCAGAGTCCTCCGCTTTAACATCATCGCAATTTCAAGCGTCTGTGCTGAAGGAGAGAGGGAAATCATGTCAAAAAAGAATCAGAACGATAAAAAGATTTAAAAATCTCAATAAGAAATCAGAAACACAAAAATCGAATCTAATTGCAATTGAATAAAATCAAGTTCCTAAGAATCACAGGAATGGGCAAAGAGAAATTTACCTCATCTACGACATGGAATGGTAGTCTGCGGTTGCAGTACTAAAAGCTTGCATGACGTGAGGGAAAAACGCCACCTTGAACGGGATAGCGTGGCAAATAAAAACAATGCCACGTAAAGTATCGAGAGAGCGAACGTGGCGCATTGAACCGCATACCCAGTTTTATTTTTACTTTTAAAACTATTTATATATAGAATATATTTTTTTATTAACTTCTTATGGGCCGTAAGATATATTCTTTTATATAGGTATGCACAATAATTATATTAAATTTATCTTATTATGTAAAATTTTATATGTTGTAGTTAACTTTGTTCTTAAATGCAGATAATAATTTATAATTAATTTTTTTTTTTTTAAAGGATGTTTTATCGGAGTTATGGTATTAGTATAAATAGATTAACATTTTATTTGTTAAGGTTTTTATAGATAAAGTTACGAGGAGGTTTTCCTTTTAAAATCAATTGGACTATAATTTGAAAAAAGTATTCTTTCAATTTGCATGATTTTCTTGCTTAGTAAATTGATGATCATTTGTTCAATGAAGAATTGTTTTAGAATAATTATGGTTACCAATAATGCTATTGGATTCCTAGTAGTAATTTTATTGATTGAGGGGGTATTAGATGACCTTTGAACAGATGTGTATGCGTGAGAGCTTAACCTTATGTTCCTTGATTTTGGGATACTATATGACCTTTGGATAGCAATGTGAGAGTTCAACCTTATCTATGGGTAATATACTATTTAATCATAATGTCTGAATATGTCTATTATATACTTCTTTCTTTATTATGTTTTCTATATAATATTTGAGTGGATGGATTGATTTGTTCATTTATGGAAATAGATGTGAATTTCAACATGGTATTAGAGTGGATATAGAGCAATGTTGCTTAGTCACGAAGAAAATTATATCAAAACCTTTAATATTTCTTCGATATTTTAGGACGAATTACTTTTTGAAACCTCATAAGCACTTTTGGTATAGAAGGCAAAAATGACACCCTATTCCACAATTTGCATCCACTCTTAGGAATTTATTGTTTCTCCTCCACATATTCCATCAATATCAAGGTTTGTGTGTAGATTATGTTCCATATTGCATGATGAGAACTTTCATTTTTCTTCAGAGGGAAACCATGGTGAATTATTTGGAAAAATAGAGGAAATTTTATGTTTTGAATTTGAATCTAGTTTATTTGAATCTCTCATGTTTGTCATTCCTTTTGATTTTTGCTACAATTTTGCACATGCTCTCTTTGATGTCGTGGCATGATTTTACTATTATGAGTGCATCATTATTCTGTGAGAAGACGAAACACACTTCTTCACATTCATAAAAGTTTCTAAGATGGTTATGCTTGTAGTTAAATTTTATTACCTACAACCACTATGTGGTATTGTTTAAGTCATGTAGTTATTTTTCTAAGGCAATGGCATACCAAGTGGCTTGCAACAACTTAAGAGATAATTTTTTATGGCTTTAGTACCATTCCATCATATCGAGAGAAAGAGAGGAGCTATGTTGCATCTTATTACAATGATAGAGTGAGACATTATGAATGGAGCTATGACGCTCTTTATATAGGAATATGGATTCATTGGTCAACACTCTACCTATTTGTATAAGGTGACACCTCACATATTTACAACTTGCACATTGATACTTGTGCATTTATTATATTTCTTGAAGCAACAAGCTAAATTCCCCCTAAAGTAATCTCCTATTCTAGTGATGTACATTACATAACCAAATAATGTGATATACTCTAACACCCCCATGTATTACATTATTTGGTATGAAGTCCTCTTGAATTGCATAGATGTTTTTGAATGTTTGAAACTTAGTTTTTCCAAGTGCTTTTGTAAAAATATATGCTAGTTAATATTCTATAGAGATATGCTTGAGGATGATATAACAAATCTGAAAATGTTCTTTGATGAAATAACATTGAGCTTCAATGTGTTTGGTCCTTTCATGTATAATTGGATTTTTGATCAGGTTGAGTACTCCTTGATTATCACAAAATATCATGGTTGGAGTCCATTTGATCCCCATATATGATAATATGTATTGTAGCCATAAAGCTTCATAGGTTGTATCTCTTGCTACTCAATATTCTGCTTTAGTTGATGATTGTGCCACTATATGCTATTTTTTACTGTGCCAAGATATACGTCCTGACCCAAGATAGAAGACATATCCTGAGGTATCTTATCTATCATCAATAGATCTAGCATAATCTAAATATGAGTATCCCTATAGGCAGATTTTTATGACATTATTTATATAAGTTAGTCCATAATCAGTAGTATTTTTTTATATATTGCAATATTATTTTTTAGCTTTCCAATGACTTTCTCTTGGTTTTTGTATGAATCATGAAAGATAATTTACTGTGAATGCTATGTTTGGTTGACTATTCATTAAGTATAGAAGACTTCCAATTAATGGGTGATACATAACTTCTAAGACTAATGTTGTTTCATCATTTTTAGACAATTGGATCCCTTGTTCTATTGGTGTATATTTAGACTTACAATCTTTCATTCTATATTTTTCAAGCGAGACTTATGCATACTTTGATTGAGCGATAGTTATCTTGTCCTTTCTTTGATGAATCTTTGGACCAAGGCAATAGTTCATTAGACCTAGATCTATCATTTCAAATGCTTTTTCTAAATCCCCTTTGAAATCACTTATTAATATTTTTAAACTTCTAGTAATTACTATATCATCTACATATACTATGAGAATAAGTATGTCATTTCCAATTTTATTGGTATATAAACTAGGATCTAATGTGCTTCTTTTGAAGTTATGTTGTAATAAGTGATTGTTGATCTTTATATTCAATGCTCTAGAAGCTTTTTTTGAACCATACATAGATTTTTTCAATTTGCCTACCTTATTTTCCTATCCCTTAATGATAAATCCTTCTAGTTGTGACATATAGACTTCCTCTTCTAAGTCACCATTAAAGAAGGCACTTTTTACATCCATCTGATGAAGTTTCCAACCCTAATGCATTGATAGTGCACAAACCATTTTTATAGTAGTCATTCTGGATGTTGGTGCAAATGTTTCTTCATAATCAATTTCCTCTGTTTAAGTGTATCCCTTGGATACTAGTTGAGATTTATATTTGTCAAGTGTTCCATCTACTTTGTATTTGATCTTGTAAACTCATTTGCAATCAAATATTTTCATTCCTAGATGTAGTTCTACTAGATCCCATGTCTTATTCTTTTGAAGTGATGTATATTCTGATTCCATAGATACTTTTTAGCATGAGTCATTCAATTTTTGAAGTGTTGATGTTGGTTTTGTTGTATTACTCAGTATTCCTCTATTCATTTTGGTTAAACTTTGAGTTTGAAGTCTAGTAGTGGTAAGATATGGCATTATTTCTAGATTTGTTTCTCTGAGAGCATTTCTGAGCCATATTGGTTTTCTTCTCTAAGGTACTGTAGATGCATTTGTGTCTTGTTCTTGAAATTTTGATTCTGACTCCTCACTTGTTGTGTCTTCATCAAAGATATTTAGAAGAAGTTTTGCATCATTACTTGTTTCTTCTATATCGATTTTGACATTTTCATCAAAGATTACATCTCTACTAATGTAAACTTTATTTGTGTATGGATCTAGAATTCTACATCCTATACATTAATTTTCATAACCAACAAATATTCCTACCATGGTTTTGTCATCTAATTTCATTCTATTTTATTTTGTAATATGCATGTAAACTTTACATCCAAATTTTTTTGGTTTTCCTATATTTTGCTTTTGTTCTAACCATGATTCTTCTGGTGTAATATGTTTGAGTACTCTTGTTGGTAATCTATTTTGTATGTAGATTGTTGTTTGCACTACTTCTGCCCAATATTGATGATCAAATTGATCCTCCTTCAACATACATCTCATCATTTTCATTATTGATCTATTTCTTCTCCCAGCAATTCCATTTTGTTGTGGTGAATATGTTGTAGTTAGTTTTCTTTTAATTCTATTTTATTCTAAGAATGAGTCAAATTATTTTGAAACAAATTCTCCTCCTCTATCTAAATGAAGTGCTTTTATAGTCTTTCTTAATTCCTTTTCCACTTGAATTTTGAACTATTTGAAATTACTAAATGCTTCTGATTTATACTTCATAAAATACACCCGCATTTTTTTGGTGTGATAATCAACGAATAATTGAAAGTACTTATGTCCTCCAATACTATCAATTTTCATTGGTCCGCACAAATATATATATATTATTTCTATGGGTTGTTGAGCTTTGTGTTGATGGAGTTCGAAAGGAGCTCTGTGTTGATGGAGTTCGAAAGGAACTCTATGTTGTTTTCTTGCTAAGCATTTTGGACATACAGTAGCTTCTAGATGAAAATTAGGTATTCCTTCAACCATTTTATACTTGAATAATTATTTCATTGAGGATTCACTAGTATGTCCTAGTTGCTTATGCCATATGTCTGATGCTTTGACCAAAAAAACTGAGTGTGTAGCAATATTTAGAACAAATAGGCTATTTCTATAGGACCCTAATGCTATCATCTTCCCTTGTTTAGAAATGTTACATTTTTTTCTTCTAGTGAGAACTTTAAACTCAATGGTTATGTTTTGATCCATGAGTTGGGAGACAAAATTAATATTAGCAGTTAATCTTAGTACATACAATACATTTTTTATTATCCCTTTTCTTTCTTTTAGGTTCGCTGGTATGTTCCCAATTCCCTTCACCTCATATGTTTTACTATCTAATATAGCAACTGGATTTCCATTTACCTTTTTTATGGAATTGAACCAATGAATATTTTCAGTCATGTGCTTACTTGCTCTTGAGCTTATATACCAATAATCCATGATACCTCTTGATAAAGGGTTTTAAACTAGGATCTTGTTGAATCCCTTATGTCTCCCTAGTGATTTGCAAACAAGTATACCAATTAATTCCAACCCTTGATATTCCTTATAGTCTTTTAGTGTTGCTAAATTCCAATAATCTATGTTTGGTGTAGTATTCCTTATAACTCCCTATTTTGAAATAAAAATCAATAATATTTGCAATAATAGAAATTTATTTTTTTCAAGTAGGAATCCTTATTTCTCATATGTTTTAAATAGCAAATATTAAGCTATTTTTGGTGTATAATTATCCTATAGTTTCAACCTTATATTATGCCCTTATAACTCCTTTTGATAAAAATAAATTAAAATAAGGTAGATTCTTACCTTTATAATGTTGCAAACCTTAAGTAACTAGCATTGAATTCAAACATGGATGAAAACAATATTTAATGCTTCTCTTGGGTGCTATGACCAATGGTAGGATTTTATTCTTCCTTGAATTCAATCCTTGAATAGTGGCACCTCAAATTTGGCTTCTTTGAGATGCTTTGAATGTCTTGACTAGAGCTTCAAATGCTCTTCTCTTTTCTTACATGCTGCAACTCCTTGTTGTTATGAATGTGCTTCCCTCCTTGGTATTTGGCACCTCAAATAGGAAGAGGATATTTTAAAAAATAATAAGTGTCATGGCCATTTTATTTCAATGCTTAAATAAGGTAGATGCTCTTTGAGACTTGGAATTTGATGTAGAGTGGAGGATGGACATTACGGTATTTATATAAGCGCTTGTATGCCTTGGTTACAAGTGTCACCCCTTCTCTAATGATATCTTGTGTAACACTTCTTGGAGTTATTCCTTTCAATAATGCAAGATTGAGCATTATTTTGAGTGCTCAAATGGGAGATGTTAGGGTTTCTTCAATGGTGACAAGTGGTGTATTTTCCCTTTTGCTTAAACCTTCCTCTTAAATGTCTCTAGATGCCTTCTTAAAGTATTATTTCTAAATCTTTATTTGTTGTATATTCTCCTCAATGCTTCGATGACACTTGGCATGTGACTTGTTTCCAGCTAAGCAACACTTTGGTGGCTATTTGTGATACTCCAATGGTGGATTTGGATGCTCCTTGTAGATATATGTTTGGCTTCTAGTATTGCTCTCTTTATGCTTTGATTTCTTCTTGCTTTCAAGCTATTGTGTTTCTCCCTTTGTAAATGATAGCTCTTTCCTTCTGCTATGTTATGTGTGCTTGCAAGTTCCTTGTTGTGGCTATCCAAATATATGGATGATGTGAGCTGTTTGAAGGCTTTTTTGACCTTGCTTGGATGATGCTTCTTTATGGACGCTTTGATATGATCCTTCCTTGTGAAGGATGTGTTTGTATGAAACTTAGGCCTTGTCATTTTTGCTATATAGGATAGAATATTGCGGTGCAATATAATGTAAATAAATTTGTAAATAGAATACCTTCTTTTGCATCTTTTTTTGCAAGCTTTTCCTACTAGTTTTAATGGTATATTTCTTGTAGGTAAGCGATGATTTGACATTGTCTCCTTTGCTATACAAATATCTCCTTTGCATGGTTACTTTGGTAATAAATCCAAGCTAATAACCACATAGATAGAAGCTTTTGTAGAAGTAGTTTCTACACCCATTTTTTACCTATAAATAACCCTTAGTGCACCTTGAATATGAGATTCACCAAGTCTAGATTTGTAGCTTCTTTTATGGATTTTTGTGGTTTTTTTCTTCTCCACTCCTTGGAGGAATCTAATATATTTTTGGTGGATTATTTGGACCATGAATTGCTGCAATTTTTGTTCACCAAATAGTGTCTCTATATACTTTGAGAATTTATTGGTTTTGTGCCCTTGATCTTAACAATAAAAAAACAAAAACTAGCCATTTTTTAGCGTAACTAGTTAAATATCAACTAGTATAGTGCAAATGGATTAATAATACCTCCAAATTAATGCACTTTAATAGTAAAAATAATCTCACATTATTACTCTTGTAAATAAAATATCAAAGTAGTTTCTAATGCACTTAATAATCTTTATAATTCTTAAGAGTAATTATAATAAACCCCTAAAAAATAATATGTAATTTTTCACTACAATCAGTGTTGTAGGATGTAGTCTTGTTGCTTCCTAGATAGATTATAGGTAGATAATATATTTATTTATTTTGAAATACATCCAAATCCTATTTTAATATGCAAGTAAATCTCTTAAAAGGACTATCTTTTGCACCTTTTGCAACTTTAATCCAAATATGGTGTTTAATGATACTTGATAATGAACCCTAATTTAAAGTTCAACTAATTGCATCCAAGTTTCTTACCTTTAATGGCTTCTATAGATGATGTAGATATTGGTGTTTATATTCACCAAGTTGATGCCTTGAGATGAATGAATTCCACAACTTCTTATTGGTTGTCCAAAACAACTTCTTACTTCACCAAATTGTGGTCTCAAACCTTTTGTCTTGAGCCTAGGGTTTGGTGGCTTGATCCTTCAAGTGATCTTATATTTTCTACTGTAGGCTTATTCTATATGAATCCTCCTTAAATATTATTCTTGGCTTCAAATAGGATCGTATTCTCAATATTTTGAATGCCTTGAGGTCTTCATTGGATTCTTCTTCAAGATTTGGCACTCTTTGCCAAATTCTTCTCCTCTTGGTCTTGTTTTTGGACAACAACAATTTTCCCAAGTCCTTCACTATCAAGAGATTATCCTTGGTAGTGGATTTATCCAATGAGTTCTTCTAGGAACATTTTTTATGATGCTTCTATGAGCTCTACAACAAGGCTTTCCAAGAATTCTTCTTTTTCCTCCTTGATATCTCTCCAAGGTCTTCAATATTGTAGATTCTATGGTACTACAAATGAGACCTATGCCTATTTTCTTATCTTGGATTTTGTAAGTGGTGATGCATAGTGGCAAATCTAGTTTACAAAGATGCAAAGAGGAGCTATGTAGGATGCAATCCCTTATAGATCTGATACCAATGATGGCTTCAACACTATCCCATCATATCGAGAGAAAGAGAGGAGCTATGCTATATCTTATTACAATGATATAGTGATACATTTTGAATGTATCTATGTGGATATTTATATAGAAAGTTGGATTCCTTTGCTAACACTCTACCTAGCTGTACAAGGTGACACCTCACATAATTACAACTTGCACATTCGTACTTGTGCACTTATTATATTTTTTGAAGCAACTAGCTAACTTCTCCCTAAAATAATCTCGTATTCTAGAGATGTACATTACATAACCAAATAATGTAATATACTCTAAAAAAATTGCATTGGATGAAGTCTTTATTGCTGATGCAAAAGATAAATAATAATACAAAGCTAACCAAAAAAAATTAGAGTAGCACTTAGAGAAAAAAAGGTATGATTAGATGTAAAGCACGGTATGGCATGTAGTACAGAAACAGCAAGAGCTTATCGGATAGTAAAAAAATATTAATGCAATTAAATCTAACAAAACAAAGCAAAAAACATAATATTTAGCTAAGTAAAAATGTTGGTCAGACATTTAATTCTACTAATGTTAGCAAAGGGATAACAAAAATTTGGCATCCATTGTTCTTCAAAAGAAAAGGCTAATGAAGCATGTCAAAGACTGATGTCCAACATACAAAGTCTAACATTCAAGAAAAATCAAAGCAAAAAATGCAAGCAGCTAGAGATACAATAATGCTAACGTAATCAAGGTGACATTAAAAATCCAATGTACTTTGAAATAAGGTCCCAAATATTAAGGCATTATGTCTAACATCAAACATCCAACATCATACTCCACAAGGTTTTCAATGGTGCCAGAATTTAGAGGTTTTGATTTCATAATTAAAATATTTAGTGTCTGAAAAACCAAAATGAATGTTAGATTCAAAATAAATCCAAGACAAGAGACCTAATAATAAAAGCACTAAGAATAAAGCAAAAAAACTTGACATCCAACACTATGCATAGGAAAACATGACTATAAAACTCTTCACACAATGACATAAATAAGAGAGAAGAATATTTATAACATTTGAAATAAAAATGGTAGAAGAAGTAACACTTAGCCAAGATAAACCATCCAACGTTAAGTAATATGCTCTCACATTGTTATCTTCATCATAAAGGCTTCAAACTTATCCTAGTCAATAGTATCACACATGTTAATCAGTTACCAAATATCTTTGTTTTTAAAGGATTTAAAAATGGATAAAGCATCCTCCATAACACACCTTCCCATGTTCATCTAGCTAATCATAATATAAAGGATTGGATCTTCCTCAAACTACTATAATCCAATGAAGAAAATTGTAATTCAGCTACACAAATGAAATTCTTGTCACACACTTCAACAAGGAATGGTTAAAGTAATCAAGCATAGTTCACCTGAATTTGATAACCACTCCTTATGCCTGTTATGATAAGCCCACAATATGCTCTAAAGGTAATCATGATAATATAACTGAATGTATTGTAAATCTATATATACTTGAGTGTAAGCCATTCAAATGGTTGACCTCTTAGAATTTACAATTGTATAATTGTATGATGATACTATACACCTTTGGAATGAAGATATTATTGTTGTCTAGCCTCTTTCTCAACTTGTTGCAAAACATGTATGTATGCCAACTGAGTTATTAAACCTTTTTATTAAAGTTTTGAATGGTTAACTCTTTTATAGTTATTCTGATTATTGGATTTCTCCCTAGATTTTTTGTTTATTATTTCATGGAATTCTTGATAATGCTTACAATTTGTTATGATTAAAAATTTTTTTTCAAAAGAATAGTAAGTTGGTCTGTTAGGTAGTCTAGTTTACTTTAGTTTGTGAGAATTTTATGCACTATGTCTACTTATGTTTCTAAATCCACACCACATTTAGCTTAACTTCTAACATTTTTTCATCCCTTACTTTCACCTACAATCCCGTTTTAGTTAGTTTATATAGGACCATAGGAGGTTGTCTACTTCAAATGTTGACTAAAAAATCACTATTTTTTAGTCATCCAATCATAGTCAAGGTCTTGAGGGCACAACTGATACACTTAGATATATTTTTGAACAAGATTTTTTTGGCACACCCAATGGGACTCAAATTTCACAATCTCTTTTTTTAAATAAATGGGTAAAAAATTATTGATAAAAAGTCTGGATTACAAAGTACAGCTGAGCCCCCACCCAGGACTCAAATAAGCAACAAGACAGGCTAAATCACCAGACAAGGTCAACTCCCAAAGAAAACAAAAAAAAAAAAACAAACCACATTAAGTCTAAACATCCTTATGGATCAACTCCCGTAGGTGTTGAGAATCCCCAGACAGGAGACTCTCCCAGTTATCAATACTCTATCCTAAATAAAAACCACATCCGGAGAATGAACACGAATCAAATCATGAACAACTTTTTGTCTGGGGATGCTGTTCAACCCCCTTACATTCCATGAAAGTATAATCATTTTTGGGGGTTATAAAAATGGGAGTCCAATGTTCTCACCAAACTCGACTCTACCAAAGTCTCCCCCATTAACTTAATTTTATCCTGGTCTTTCTTTCGACCCACCTTCATATTCTTATCTGAAGCATTTTTTTTAATTATTTTATGCTGCAATCCCAGCACCGTAGGAGTTTTACAATCCATGGATGACTACATCAATGCCTGGGTAGGAGAGGGCACATCTAAATCTATGTCATTTTCTAATATAAATTCACTTCCAAGGCTAGGGCCAACCATATCACCTATACTCGGAACCAAAGCCCTTTGTTCTTCATTTAAACCCCCTATATCTAGTTCCCTTGGTTCCACCTCATGAAGAGACAACTGATTTGGTCTTGTTATATCTATAACAGGTAGCGATGTTTCAGGTATCTCCATGCACTAATCAATATTCTCTAGAATTTCAAAACGATTGAGCTGAGCATCTAGCTAGTTATCCTTAATGTCTCTTTTTGCCTTTCTTCCTTTGTTTCGAGGTTTTACCGTAACAAAGCCTTCCTTATCCTGATCCCCATCCTTTATCAAGGATTTTCCTTTATCCATATTTTGTACAGCTTGAGAGGGCCCAAGATTTGAAGCCACAGGTAGGACAAACTTAGGGCATCTTCTTTGTAAGTGGCCATATTCATGGCAATGGAAGAGCTTCATAGTCAAGTTTTTGAACCCATGTGGTTGATCCGATAGTACAAATAAAAGATATTTTTAAAAGTTTTCCAACTGACTATCATGGATGATAATATGTTCGTGTCAGTAGGAAAACTACCACCTAAAACATCTAGATAAATACCCATGAGATTGATCAAGTAAATTTGTAGTATATGGTAACGGCCATGTCATGCTTGTAGTTACTAATTCTTCTAGAAATAGACCCTCCTAGAAATATAATAGGAAATAACGTGCCTACCACCATGATCAATGAACCTATAATCCAATGATTTTCTGATAGGCTTGCACAAAAAAATAGTGAAATAGAATATAGGGCATGTAATCAAGAATGTATCCTAGTAGAGGGTCAAGGGATGAATATGGAAGAGACAAATAAAACAAATCCCAACGAGGATAAAAGAATGATCCTAGTTTGAAGATCAAAATATTTGGTGGCTTGTGTAGCAAATTTGGATCCATGCATAGCACCAAAAAATAGCTCCATATTCTATAAAAAACACTCAACATATCTTGGGCATGTCCTCTTCCCATTATATGGTCAAAATATTGATAATAGTCCATGTGGAAGGAAAAGATATGGAGAAAAGTAAAATGATAAGCCAGATATAATGCAAGAAATACTAGGAAAATAGAATGGACCTCCATGGCAACATAAGCTAAATTCAAAACCATGGGACAAGAACCAACAAAGTAAGGAAGCCTACCAGAAGCTATATGTTTTTAAAATGACTAAATAATAGAGAATAGGAACAACTCAACAATACAAAAAAAGTTCAAAAAAATATCCTTAAAGATAAAGTACAATATTTTTGAAGAAACCAAATAGCTAAGAAAATATTTTTTGATCTCAAAAAATGTGGACCTAGTTGAAGCTACTCTAATATTATTAGAAACTAGAAAATCTACTTCTCAATATCATCATTTGACATCTAAATGATTATCACTTGTGTGGCACAAAATTTAGCCTCCATTTTTCTATTTGTCCTTGTGTCTAGAATATTGGATTCTACATAATTATATGATAGACTCAACAATAAATGTCATAATTATACCTTATATAGTTTTTGGGGCTAGTGAATTAAATTATTCTTGGCTAGACTCTAAAATTTTGCTTTATAGGGCTATTCAAATCCAGACAACTAGCATCATAGAAAAGGTTCCAATCCTATTGCATAAATGCTCAGAGTTTGTAGTAACACATGATGTAATGGTTGTTGATCTATTACAATAATTTAGAATATGTTTGGCTAAGGAATATTTGGAGAAAATAGGTGGTTGCCCAAATTTGGATTATAGTTACAATGCAATATTATGGGTCAAAAAGATTGTTAATATTCTTAGCTAAAAGTTCAAGCCATATCATATCAAGAGGCATGAAGATAAATAGGAAGGAATACCAAAATAAATTCTCAAAGATATACAAATGGAGATATTTACTTTACCCAAGCAAGAAGGCAAAATCATCTATATTGTGAATAGTCACTATCCTAAGATGAGGATCTGGTCAAATTGGAGATATTGTCAAAATCTATAATTTAGGCACACCCAGGATTAGGGTCTAAAAAGTCATAGAAAGTAGCATATTTGGTATGAAGGTCAAGGATCATCACTTGATGATCTAAATATAGCAAAAAATCATGATACACCAGGCCCAAAGTGGACAACAAAGGTACTTCTAGGAAACCTCTAGATGCATACTACTGATATGATCCATAAAATAAATACATCTAGAAAATTATAGTTAGTTGCACTAACTCTTGATGTGCTATGCTAGATATTTATCAAAAGTGTAACTATCTCAGATCATATCATTATCGAGAGCAATCTGATACTAGCCTTATGCCTAAGAGGATGTACCAAAGAAGAAAGCTCAAATATGGCATAATATGGTTTGATCGCTATAGATTCTAGTGAATAAGAAAATTTGATATAATGGCATGTGATAGCATGCCATAATTTTGTCTAAATAGTAGGCACATAAATAAAACGTATAATAGATAGGTGGAACTAAATAAAGGCATCTTATCACACAAAGCAATTTTTTTAAAAGAGGACTAAGTAAGATCACATGCATTATATTTCAAAGATTGGTGTAGACTATGTGAAGTATTAAGAGGATACATAGAATAAGTATTGTCCTAAAAAAGGAAATAATACAGTGATCAATAAAAAGGTAAGTTTGATCTCTTGAAGCTTATAAAAGGTTCTCTTTTATCATAGTGATCTACCACCCTTAGCTCCTACTAGGTTATGTAGTAGGCAAAAAGGATGGTAATGACATGTCCTCCCTTATGATCACCCCCTTTTATTTTCCTACTCCTTTTTTATTAAATAATATGAATCCTTAATAGATAAGTAAATTTAAAAGGTAGAAGGAAAAGGGAAAAGAGAGGGGTGATCTAGAGATATTCTGAGGTTGATTAGAAAAAAATAGTTACAATATGGGGCAGGTTTGCTAGGTTTAGCCTAAAAGGGCATGGCATTGAAGCATGTGTTTTGAAATAATTTTAGGATGTATCCTTTTGTATCCTTATCTCATTGTTGTGGGCATGAAAGTTAAGTTGTATTATTGCATGGGAATCTAATAATTCACATATTCATATAATATCTCTTTCATCCCATTTTGTTTAATGCTTTATCCATAATTTTTCTATCATCATTAAGTTACCCATTTTCCTCTTCTACCATTCTTAAATATATATTCCAATGGAAAATTTGATCTATCCTTTCATTCACAAACAAATATAGTCATCTCAAGTAGCTATAAAAGTGTGTGGAAATAAATCTCTCAGTACTAATGCCAAAGGTCATAATAAAATTAGGAACAACTAGTAAAATGTGATGATACAAAATGCTTTGACATGTGTAACCTAAATACATGTGGCACTTAGTAATGAATTTTGAAGAGATAGACATCATAGGACTATAAAATAATTATAGGGTTACCTAATGCATGACATTTTATATGAGTATCCATGCAAAGAATTGAAGTAGCACTTGTTTCTAGACCACTCAAAAATATTGAAGAACATTATCTGCATGTCTTCATAAGGAAGAAGACAATGGGGGAGAAAATTATTGGAGGCACGCAATATTTATCTATGGCAGGTTACATGAGAGAAAATTCACCTAAAGCTATAATTTTTAGTTGTAGCAGAATATGCTCATGGAATTTTTAGTTATGTAGGAGGTTTTTACTCTGAGGTATCTCTATTTTCTTTGCTATCTCTTTACCTATCAATATTTCCTCCCTCTTTCTATATATATTTCTTATGTGTATTTGTGTCATCCACCTCAATAAATAGATTCTTACCCTATATGCATGAGTATCTCACCACTATCACCAACATCTATAAGTTCTAACACCCTTACCTGTCTTGTTTTGTGTAGCACCTACCCCATACAAAATAGCCTTCTTCATTCCAATCATCTACCCTCACCCTTCCCCTTCTCTACATCGATTTCCTTCCATACTCTAAAACTATTTTATTTTTAAGAACCATAATCCTTGCTCATTCCCATAACCCTCACCCTCAATAAACTTATATTCTAGCTCCATTTCCTTTCAAATTCTATGTTATCCCATACATAAGGCATATTAGGTTCTCCATTTTGCAAGAAAAAATCCCTAGAAGTCACCAATAATGTAGGTAAATTTCTTTACCTACATCCACTATGTGGTATTGTTTAAGCCATGTACTTATTTTGCTAAGGCAATGGCATAGCAAGTGGAATGCAACAACTTAAGGGACAATACTTTTAACATTGAATGAAGTCCTTATGGCTAATGCAAAAAAGAAATAATGGTACAAAGCTAGCGGGATGATTATAGAGAAACACTAAAATTATAAAGGTATGGATGGATGTAAAGTGGGGAAATAAAGGTAGCAAAATAGCAAGCAAGAGCTTTTTAGATAGTAAAACAACATCAAGGCAATTAAATCTAACAAGAAAAAACAATAAACATAAATTTTGGTTAAGTAATAAATCTGGCCAGACATTTAGCATTGTTTATGTCAACAAAGGCATAATAAAAATCCCACATCCAACATTATTCAAAATAAAATACTGATGAAGCATGTAAAATCTTGATGTCTAGCATCCGATGCCTTGCATTTAAGCAAAATTAAAGCCAAAAATTAAAGCAAATAGAGATACAATGATGCCAACATCATCAAGGTGACATTAAAAATTTAGCATGATTTGAAAAAAGGGTCCAAATATTTGAAGTCATCCAATGTCATACTCTACAATAGTTTCAAAGGTAATAAAATTTAGAGGTGATGATGTCATCATCAAAAGCTTCAGTGCCTATCAAACCAAAATGAATTTCAAATGCAAAATAAATCCAAGGCAAGAGACTTGAAAATAAAATCAATAAGAATCAAGCAAAGAAACTAGGCATCCAACATTGTGTATAGGAAAATATGGTTGTCATATTATTCAAGCAATGACATCAACAAGAGAAGAAGATTTTTGACATCTAGCATTAAGAAATGCTAGAAGAAGCAACACTTAGCCGAGATAAAATTTTTGGCATTAAGCAATATGCTCTCATGCCTCTATATTTTGCATAGAGGCTTTAGACATGTCTTAGTCAGTAGTATAATGTGTGTTAACTAGTTTTCAAATATCATTGTTGTTAGAGTATCTCAATGGACAAAACCTCCTCCATCACACACCTACCTCTACTCAATTTTCTAAGCATAATAGAAAGGAGTGGATCTTAGTCAAACTATTATAATCCAATGATGCATAATTCAATTTAGCTACACAAAATAAATTCTTGTTGTATGTGTCATCAAGGCATGATTAAAATAATCAAGCATAGTTCACTTGAATGTGACAACAAATCCCTATGCATGTTCTGACAAATCTACAGTATACCCTAAAGGAAATCATGATAAGATAATTGGATGTGTTGTAAATCTATATATACTTGAATTTAAACCATTCAAATGGTCGACGCTTTAGTATTTACAATTGCATGACTATATTATGATGTTATACGCATTTTGAATGAAGATTTGATTGTTGTTTGGACTCTTTCTCAACTTGTTGCAAAACATGTATTTATGCCAACTAAGTGATTATGATTTTTGTTAAAGCTATGAATGGTCAATTTTGTTATATTTATTTTTTCTTTCTAGATTTCTCCCTATATTTCTTGTTCATTAGTTCTTAGAATGCTTGATAATGCTTAGTATTTTTTATGACTAAATGTTTATTCAAAAGGAAATAAAGTTTGTTTGTTAGGTAGTCTACTTTAGTTTAGATTGTGATAATCTCATGCACTATGTCTCTTGATGTTTCTAAATCCACACCACTTTTATATTATATTCTAACTTATTTGCATTCCTTACTTTAGCCTGCAACCTTATTTTAGTTAGTTTGGCTAGGACCATAGGATTTGTTCTATTTAGAATGTTGACTCATATATCCCTATTTATTAGCCATCTAATCTTTTCTGAGGTAATGAAGACACAATTCATCCACTTAGGCATATTTTGAAACAAGAATGCTCATGATAAACCTAGGTTTGATTCATATCCATTATGTTTTATCTTCTCTTCATTGCAAAATTTTTGAAATAACAGTCTATTCAGTATTGTCTGACTAGCTAGAAGGCATGGCAACTTGGTCAAGTGAGCATTGGATTTTGCATGTGGGTGAAGAGGGCCCAATTTCAAAAATTGCACCTACCTTTTTGTGACAAGCAATTCTCTCATTAATTATGCTATATAATGTTCTTTAAGGAGGCATAGAAACATCTACTTGGATATGATGGTTTCAATGTTAATCATCTTGAGTAAATCAGGTTAAATATGTTAAGAGTTTAAGCCCTTTTAAATATAAGGTTGTATTGATTTTTTTATCTTCACTAAGGTTTTCATTCATCCTTATAGGGAGATGCACCTTTCAAACCCCAATGTATGCATTGGCAACTTGGTTAGTGCAATGGTGTCCCTATAGACTAAATTTTGATTCCCTTCAAGAAATATTTTACCATTTCACTAATGTGCCAATTGGAGTGGTCATATCATATACAACATATTAACCTCTTTTAACATATATATACTTCTTCAACCAAAAGAACTTTAGTCTGTGTTAAACCATCCATTCAAGGATGACTGAGTGGTGTATATTAAAAGGGAGGCACCAACAAATGAAGACTTATTAAGTGTAGATTGAGATTGGAAATAACATTTCTAAGGATTATGAGATTAATTTTTTAATTTTTTGAGGGTTGTTAGGGAAAATACTTTGGAGGCCATAACGTTTGCATGTGGATGAGTTTTGAACTCTAAATTGCACGATGTTTTGATCTCTTTCCATTGATGATATTAGTTGAAGAATCCATTAGAGTGTTGGAAACCAAATTATGCATGGTAGTTCTCAACATATTGTGCCCTACTTCAAAAGGAAAAAATCATAATTTGTTATACAATTAGAATCTTTAGTCTATGCTTATAGGAGATTCAATTATATTTGTAACATTTTAATAGTTATTGAGTCTTTCTAAAGGCATATACAAAAGGTATTTGGAATATGTTGTAATCACTCCTTATTACTTTGGGCTATTGAATCATCTTATGCATTAAGCTCTAATCCATCATCATCTCTTCTTTATTTCATTCTTTATCTAGGTGCTCTTGGAATTTTGTAATGATCCTGTCTATTTCTTTCGTTCATCAAATTTTTATACTTTTATATAATATTTGAGTGGAAGGATTGATTATGTTCATTTCTATAAATAAGAATGAATTCTAACATATACTATAAAAAATTGACTATTATGTATTTTTGAGGAAATAATTATAGTCAGTAAAAATAATTAATTGATTTCTTAAAGTTAAGACCACATTAAATTAGTGTTTGAAGGCCTCATTAGGAATTATAGAGGTCAGGTAGTGGTTGCATATGTTGAGGATCTAGTAATTACCACAAATCACCAAGTTGAAGCAAGGGCAATACCTACAGACCTTCGAATTGCAATGAATTTGGGTTTTACGAGAATTGTTCTTGAGGGGGATTCCAAAAATATTATAAATTCCATTAAAAAATAGGAGTTAAATAATTCTAGCATTTTCCAAATAATTACATATGTGAGGACTATTTTGGGAATCCTAGAATGAATTCAATTTAAACATGTTTATATAGAGGAAAACAAAGTTGTCGATAAAATGATGAATATGGCAGTTAAATATGAGAATTTCAAGGTCTGGTCATATGCCCCCATGGAGTTGGAAGAGATTATAAGAATTGATAATGAAGCTAGCAGATATAGAGGGTAGAGAAAAGTAGAATACTTATTAGGATCATGTGATGAAGGATTTGAACACACTAAATTACATTATTGTCATAAATTTCTTTATCAGTTATGTAAAGCATTGAGCACTGCATTAGCCACATTAAAATAGAAGGATAGCGGGAGGAATATTATTTCAGCTTCTCCATAAACATGTTTAGCCCAGTTTTGTTTGTTTTACTAAGATAGGGACATCTTGCATTTGTATGATATTCTCTTGTTTTTTTCTTTTACATATTTCGAGCTTTGTGTAAAGGTTCGGGGCCCTTCAACCCCCCTTTTTTATCAATACCAAAAAAAAAAGACCACATTAAATTTAAATTAATGAACGTAGTATCTTGAATATTACCTTCTAATTGGTCTAATTAATTAGACATGAAAGGAAAAGAAAATGGATTTTGTAAGCCAAGGAACTACATTGCAAAATATCAAAATTTATAAAATTGGCAAAAATTTGGTGAAATAACAGATATGTGACTTGTATCAATGAAGTGATTGACTCTAAGAGAAGAGATTCATTCCAAGAAGATTTTTTTGCTCCAAACGTGGATTCTAAAATAATTTTGCTAAATATGCCCTCAAGTATTTACTTTTACTAGGATAATTGAGTAAGGAAGGCCACATGACAAATTAGAAATAGGTAGGAGAATAATGTCATAGAATCATATATGTAACCGTTAGGGGAATATTGTCATATGTAACTATCAAGGAATATTGTCATATTATTATGCACTTTGTAACTCATGGAAGGTGAACCACCACATGAGTGATATTTTAAAGAGAGTATGTTAACTAGGTAGGATGACTATTAGTTTTCTTAGAGTGTCTGTCAAACCTAGGAGTCTATAATTTTAGATTTAAAATGTTGATCCCCCAATTCCATATTTCATTTTTTTATGATTGTAGCATTTTTTACCTTGTAGAAGACAAACACCATCTAACCCTTTATCATCAAATGAAATGTAGAAGTATAGTAGAGAAACTCCAACTAGGTAGTCTTGATCCATTCTTGTTGAATTCTTGGTTTCATGGAGTGGTCCATAAATCTTCCTACCAAAACCTTGTATTTTAGTGATAAAACTTGCTCTAACAGTAGATCCTCACCTACAACCATTTGGACTAGTTCCTTTTGCAACTTTATATAATGTTTTTATTTTTATTTTTGTCTTAGTTTATTTATTTACCAATTTCTATGGACTACTTTATATAATTAAGTAAAAAAATTCTTCCTTAAAGAAAAAAATTGAGGCCTTCATATATTCCTTAGGCTCTTTACTATTGTCCACTACATATTTTTCATTCATCATTGACTTAGTTTTATTTTCATTGTTAATGATCAATGGCCAAAGCCTACATTAGTTGAGATTTTCTACCAAATTATTATTCAAAATATCCATCCTCCCATCTCCTTTTTTTCCCTATTGACCATATCCTAATGATAAGAGCCTCATTTGCTCAGGAACAAGCAATTGTTATTTTTTAGATCTTGGTAGTCGCCATATATATCACTTTTATGATGATGAAAATCCCATCCCTTACATTGTTTGTGGACCTACCAATACCATGTCATTGAAAGCACGAGGATACGGAAACAAGAAAGGAAAGACTCCAAGCACGATGCAAAAAATGAAACTAAACTTAACGTTGAATCCTACGAATTAAAAATGCATGAAATGGAGAAAGCATGAATTGAAACCCAAATGAAATAACAGCCCTTCTCTTTTATTGATGTATTTCACAACTCGGTTACAATTCGCATCCTCCCTTTTCAGGGGCGAGGAGCGTTAAATCCATCTCTTGGTTACATCCATGGATAGCCTTCCTTCTTCCGCGTGCCCACATGTAAGATGGGCGGACCAAAATGTCGCCACCGCTTGTGTCTATGAATGTTGATTCCTTGCTTCTCCTCCGATGTTCTGATCCTGCGTTCAAAGAAACAAAAGATAATCAATAGCACCTACGGATAAAACAAAACATGCAATCCCCAAGCCTGCGATAAATGAATGAGAAAAATGAATTAAACTATGACTAAAATGAATCCAAATGCTCTAAAAATTTGATAGGGGCATCAGGACATCACCAGGAGGGCACTACAAAAAGAACAATTGGGAAATTCCTCACCGATTTGAATTCGCTCCGGGGCGGGACGAATTCACCTGCAACAAAATGCCGAAAAGGTACTGTCCCAAATGTCCGGCCTAGAGAGCTCCAAAAGACCTGCAAACTTGGGGTTAGCTAATTGGGGGCATTTTGGGAAGACCCAGATGGTCGGATTTTCCCAATTTGACCTCCATCAATGGGAATCTGATGATGCTACCTGCAAGTTAGTAAAAGCGAACGAATATAGAAACACGATCAAAATTGTTCAAAATGAGACGAAATTTAAATGACAACCTATCTAAGCATCATAGAATTGAATGCAAAAAATGAAAATGGTAGAAAGAAAAATCTTCCACAAATTCCCAATCATTCCTAAAAGGGACGATTAGGCCTGCAGCAGTGTGGGGGCGCCCGAGCGGGCCGCCCACCGTTTGGGGCCTAATTTCGGCACCAATCCACTTGGGATGGGTCCAAAATCTCTTACAAGGTGTTGTCGACAAATTGGGTGGTATTCTATGGCAAAATGTTAGGTTTTGGGCTCAAGATTCGACCTTCCAATAGTCACCCAATGACCTCCTCTCTAAAAGAGATCAAGGATGTAGAAGGCACAAATCGCACAAGGGTGTATGGGGAAATAAAATGGCAGCACTTCGTTGCTCCAAATTGCTCTTACTCTATATATTTTGGGATGAGGAAACTCATCAATTTATAGACCTGGAGGTCTCTTGGGATGAGCATGCAGAGGCGCCACATGGCAGCCATGCCCTTCCAGGGGAGGGAAGATTCCTCCCTGATTAGGGGCTTCATGACTGCCCCTGTAACAACCTCTAACGCTCGAAAATGCTCACCCATGCTCCCATGAACTGAAGGAGGCGTTAGGTGGTGGATCCGAGCTGCCATTTGTCAAGATTTGACTTTTTTCCCATCAAACCTGCAATTCGCCCCACCCTGGAGCGAATTGTGAATTCATCCCTGGGCGGAGCGAATCCCAATTAGAATTCATCCCTGGGTGGAACAGATATTGAGCAAAGTGCCTGAAGGTGCCAAAATGATTTTTGACCTTCCAAAACTACTGTGAGAGTGGTTAGGACCACTGTTTAACCTCTAGGGGCTGCCCTTGGGGCTATGTGTGCCAATGTGATCAGTGTTTGCAGTCACATAATCGGATTGGTGCTGTTTTGGTGTCTACAGATGCCCCTTTTTGGGATGCGTTGTGCAAGGCACAGCGCCGAGCAAAAATAGATAACCAAAGCACTAATGATTAGGGTTTCTTAGTAACCTAACCAAATCTTGATGCCCCAAGCATGAAAAGGGCATGCATTCTTGAATCCTTGCTTCTGACGAGCGAAGGAACTCAGTTCAAGTGTTAACCTTTTTCGGTGAGGTGTTACTTGAGCTTGGACATTGATCAGTCATGAATAGGCAAAGGGCGCAACCTTTTGTCTGTGGGAACCTTGAGTTCATGATTCATGAATGCCAAGTGATTGATCAGCTTGTGATTATTGCTTGTTTACTGCCCCAAGTAGGGGCGTGATTTGTCTTTGTCAATGATTCTTTGAATGCATGCTATTTCCATGATTGGGTGTGTATTTGTTGATTGGTGACTAAGTGTGACTACCCCCTCAAGCGACGAATCGATGAGGGAATGACCTACATGAGAAAAGTGACGAGTCACTTGACCCAAGATGACTTAGGTAAGGGTGCCTTCAGAGATTTATCTTTGAATGTGTGTGCAGTTTTTCGACATTTAGACCTATTTTTGGTGGGTGTTAACCCTTTTGGCGACGCCATTTGGAGCTGAAATTGTCAAAAATTTGTCTTCCCGTGGAGCGGTCCGACCATGGTGGCCTTCTTAGGGAGTAGGATGGTGATTATTTATAACTCCGATGTCTGTTTTGGATGCCAAGAAGGTCAGGCGCGAAAGCGCCTTCGTTCGGCAACTCTATTGCTATTTTTGGGTGGGTTTTGACCCTTTTGGCGACGTCGTTTGGGGATGAAATTCTCGAAGATCCGTCTTCCCGTGGAGTGGTCCGGCTATGGTAGCCTTCTTAGGGAGTAGGATAGTGAGGATTTGTGACCCCAACATCTATTTTGCATGCCCGGAATGTCAAGTGCAAAAGCACTCTCATTGGACAGTTTTATTGCTATTTTTGGTGCATTTTTGTGCATTTTTTTGCTATTTTTGAAATTTGTGTGCTGAATTCATTCCAGGGTGGGACGAATTCCTATGTAGTATTCATCCCAGGGTGGAACGAGCGCTAACCAGAGCACTCATTCTAGGGAGGAACGATTACAGGCTCAAAAAGCCTATTTAAAGGCCAAAACTAGGTTTTGGGCTCATTTGCACTTGTTTTTTCTGGCGATTTGGAGCTCTGAGGAGGAGGAGGTCAATTCTGTGAAGCGAAGCACTGCTAAATTTTTCCACCACCATGAGTGCATGAACTGGATCGAGTGGCGGAGCCGAAGCGAGACCAGTAAGTGAACTCCCTCTTTATTATTTTCTTGTATTATAGTTTTTTTGGTTCAAATTTATCAATTTGAGAGTATAAAACCCTAGGTTGATAAATTAAATTTTGTTTTGCATTTATGTTGTTTGTATCTGTACACTATTTTTCATGATTCTAATGTGCTTATTTTGTTGTCTGTTGCAGGTTGTGAAGAGCCGGTATCGCATGTCGACTATTTTTGCTGAAGCACGGGAGGCGCTAGTTGTGGCTGACTAGGAGTGGCTTGACGCCCTGGGGCTCAAGCAGGTGACTCGACTGGAGCCAGTGATTGGGGATCGGGCCTACCTGATGGCCCTGATCAACTTGTGGGATCCCTAGACTAATACTTTCCATCTCCCAATAGGGGAGATGATAGTCACTTTGGAGGATGTCTATCGGATTCTTAGGATTCCAATAGACGGACTGCCGATCAGGACGACGTCACGGGATCAGCGGACAGCGGTGCTGACACGCTGCTTCGGGCATGAGGAGGAGTTGGGGGTGGATGGTCCAGTGGAGAGGGCAGAGATTGACTGCCATATGGGTGGGATTCTAGTTCGATGGTGGTTTGAGAGGGGGTGTTGGGAGTGAGGCACGCATTGCTTATGGGCCTCATTTCCAACATGCTACTACCTGACTCGTCAGGTGCGAGGTTCCCGTGGAACCTGCTGGATGTGGTCTATCGACTGGTGGAGTGTTCGATGCAGGAGCCTTTGGTCATGAGATGGGGATAGACGTTGCTGGCACAGCTCTATGGGGAGCTATATGAGGTCCACTGCCGGAGGCGAAAGGGGATCAGCTGCAGCTATCTGCTGCAGAGCTAGGGTTGGTAGCATATAGCGGTGGAGAGACCAAGGGGGTTACCGTGGATGATGCGGGCGAAGATGGTAGATAAGGATATAGGGTACGTGACTCTGTGGCGATGGTCGGAGGAGCAGGGATAGAGTCGACGATGGGTAGGTGTTGTAGGGCACTATGTCGATGCCTTTGCTCGGCTTGCTCTAGGGGAGGTGTTCTGGCATCCTTATCGAGACTATCTAGCCTAGCCTGAGGCTGGAGAGTGGCTCCGGCGGGTACACAGGGAGTGGTGGCTGATTGGGTGGCATGGGACCGAGTAGGAGTTCTTCTCGTATAGCTGGGTGACACGACAGTTTGGGGTGCACCAGGGGTTTCCTGGTGAGCCCGTGGTCTATCGACGCTAGGGGGACGAGAGGACTCTGGATCGACCGGTCATCGTGCCATTGGGCGAGGATTCAGATGCGGTGATCGATGTCCTGGATGTGGATGACGTCGGGACTACTGTAGAGTACGATCAGTGGTGGACTCTACGACGATGGCGGGGAGAGGGACCACTGGGAGGTGCGGAGGCAGTAGTGATGAGGGGATGATGGTTGCGGAGGCACCAGGTGAGGGTTGGGGAGCTCCGCTAGAGGAGGCGAACATGGTGGAGGTGGATGACTTGGGCATGGATTTTGGGGCTTCGAACCAGCCAGAGATGCAGGACGTCCCGGAGTAGTGGGAGCCAGAGCAAGCTACTGTTCTAGAGGCGCCTATGCATCTAGCCGTGGCGGAGGACATGGAGGCAGGGGTGCGTACTGAGAATGCATGATTGGTGGAGCTACTATGGAGGCGAGATGAGGAGTTGGGGGAGGCTTTGCAGGAGAGGGATCTCCTACGGACTCAGCTGGTAGAGTGGGATAGCGCGTTTGTTGCACATCATCGGGGGGATGGGGACACCAGCACTGCATAGGAGAGGGATCTCCTACGGATGCATCTGGTGCAGTGCAACGATGCAGTAGCTTACTACCGTCAACGGGAGGCAGAGTGGTTACGATGGGAGATAGATTGGTCTCGACATCGGATGGATTTGGAGGGAGAGATTATCCGCCTCGGTGGGCGGTTACCTGAGCCCCCTGGAGGTGGCTCTTTGCACCGGATGAGGGACAGTGGTACTGAGCGATCAGCATCATCTCATCGCAGGCGATTGGATGAGGGAGGTGGTAGCAGGCATGATGCGAGGGCTAGCAGCAGCCGCCCTGAGGGGTCCCATAGGACCCACACCACGGGGGGTAGTTCCCGTCGCACCGATCCTGCGTGATCATGGTGGCCGACGCCTTAGGCTTGGGGGTTTTGAGATTTTGGATTTTTTTGTGGGGTCAGAGGACCAGCTCTTTGTAGCCTGTGGGCATTTTTGATGATATATATATACAGACTTTATTTTGTTTATGCGCATGTGATGATTTGATTTTATGCACGATGATTGATGAATATGGATGTATGCATGTTGAGTTATAGTGATGAATGCATATGTGTTGATGAGTGCAAATGTTTCTAATTTATATGATATGCAAATGGAATGGATGAATTGAATTTGTGATGTTTGGTAGTCGCACCATAGACTGTGTAGAACTTTATGGCTTTTTGTCCTAGGCGATGGCTGCGGTGAATAGCTTTTTATGTATACATGTGTTTTTTTTTTTTGGTATGGCGAGAATAAAATATAGCAAGTTGGTTTCAAATGTAGTTAAGGTTTTCTGAGACTCAGATGTTTTAACTAACTAGCCATGACTGTACTTTATCTCACAAGACTTTTTGAACAAGGTATGAATCGGACTTGTTTTGGACCAAGTTATTTCACATCCCTGTGTGTGCAATTGAGTTCATTTATGTGGTGTTGGTTAGGATACCACCAGTGCCAGATAGGCTATCAACCAAACCTGTACTGAGGATCACCTGATTAGCTCCACTAACTCCTTTGTTGTATTTAGTCAGATTAATCTGCGATGCTATCGTAGGATACCATAAGCTAGCTCATCCACATGCAAACATTGATCTGCACACAAGTTAATGTGACAGATATATCGTCATGCGGGAGGTTTACCACCGAGTGACCGATAGGCTATCAACCAAACCAGTACTGAGGTTTGCCTCATGACCTGTCGGAATGCTTGAGAGTTCCAAGGATTCAAGTTCGACTCCCTTCTTTTCTTCAATTGTATTGGGATACTTGCTCTTTTGTAGTGATAAAAATCACTATTTATTTTTGTATTATATTTTTCTTTTGAGCAAGGGATTAGGATATGGAGTGATGAGAATCACTATTTTATGTGCTTTTCTTGATGTATGCACTTTGGTTGTGATGTCAAATTTTTTTGGAGTTTTGACGTTTGCAAATTGTTGATGTTTTGCAACTTTTGAGAACTTGGGATTCTTGGGGAATTGGGTAGGGAGGATGCTTGTCCTTTTGCCAACTCTCAGCATTCTTGGGGTCATTCGCACAGGGGGATGAGCAAGATAACCATTTCGCTTATGGTGACCTGGATTGCTTTGCGGGTTTCATCTTTCGTTCACACAACTTGGGAATGTTTTATGTGTTTTAATTTGTGCTGGGATGCTACGTAACAAGGTGTGATCCAAGTAGAATTCTACCTGCATAAAATCTGTCTGACTTGGTACAATACGTGGCTAGACAGCTAATGACGACTGAATGACGAAAACTCTTGATACATGAGAAAACAACTGACTATGATGTGGGAGAATAACGTGAATGGCGGTTATAGGCGATGAGCTATTGATAAAGCGGAAAAATGTAGAAGATGATGGTTTTGCCAAGTAATGACAGTCTATGGCGCTTTGACCTTTATGACCACAAATATGCAATGTATGGATGTGATGCTTAATGCAGCTATATGTTTTTGTGTTTTTGATGGATTGATTTGTGTGAATATGAAGATGATATGCAAAATAGAGCTCTTTATTTTTGTGATGATTTTGAGCATGCATGGAAATGAGATGCAAATTTTGTTATTTTTGATGATTTTATTGTTTTTGGATTTTCTTGTTTTTGACCAAGCGATTGCGGGAATCCTTGGAGCATTTTGGGGATTGACCAAGCGATTGGGGAAATCCTTGGAGCATTTTGGGGATTGACCAAGCGATTGGGGAAATCCTTGGAGCATTTTGGGGTTGACCAAGCGATTACGGAAATCCTTGGAGCATTTTGGGGATTGACCAAGCGATTACGGGAATCCTTGGAGCATTTTGGGGATTGACCAAGCGATTATGGGAATCCTTGGAGCATTTTGGGGATTGACCAAGCGATTACGGGAATCCTTGGAGCATTTTGGGTTTGACCAAGCGATTAGAAAATCCTTGGAGATTTTGGGGATTGACCAAGCGATTAGGGGAATCCTTGGAGCTTTTGGGGATTGACCAAGCGATTACGAAAATCCTTGGAGCTTTTGGGGATTGACCAAGCGATTACGGGAATCCTTGGAGCATTTTGGGGATTGACCAAGCGATTACGAAAATCCTTGGAGCTTTTGGGGATTGACCAAGCGATTACGAGAATCCTTGGAGCTTTTGTTTGGGCTATGGCTCTTCTAAGCATGGAATGGCCGCAAATGACTGATGTTCAAGGGCTCTAGTTCCTTGATTCCATCAAGAGAGGCTAGCCGGTATGTTCCAGGTCCTATTTTGCTATCAATTACATATGGACCTAACCAGTTTGCCATGAACTTGTCCCTGAGATGGGATGGCAAACTAGAGTTCTGTTGGTTTTCTTTCAAGACCAAGTCATCGACCTGAAAGTCCCTCAAGTGAACTTTCATGTTGTATGCTTTCTTAAGTCACTCTTGATAGATACGTAAATGCTCGAGAGCATTAACGCGTCATTCATCAAGCAACGTAAGCTGGTCTAACCGGGCCTGCTATGCAGTATCATCATCGATGAACTCTTGCATTGATATGCACAGGGAAGGAATTTCCAACTCGAGAGGCATGACAGCCTCGAAGCCATACACGAGCGAAAACGGAGTTGCCCCAATGGGTGTCCGAATGCTAGTGCGATAGGCCCACAGGGCAAGTGGGATCTGAATGTGCCAATCCTTATGATTATCTATGACTGTATTTTTAAGGATGGCAACTAGCATTTTGTTTGACGCCTCTGCTTGCCCATTTGCTTGCGGATAATAGGGGGTCAAAAAATTGTGCTAAATTTTGTACTTTGTGGTCAAAGCACGCACATCTTTGTTCTTGAATGACGTCCCATTATCCGAGACTATCTTGGATGGAATACCAAAATGACATATGATGTTATGCAAAATGAACTCCACAATGCGGGGTCCAGTCGTAGAGGTAAGCGAAACTGCTTCCACCCACTTGGTGAAGTACTCTGTGGCCGTGATGATAAACGTGTGATGACCTGACGATGCAGGGGAGATCTTTCTGATTAGATCTAGGCCCCACTACAAAAAATGCCAAGCCGATTGGATCGGCTGCAAGGCCTGGGAAGGTACGTGTGTCAAATTAGCATGGTGTTGACACTTCATGCACTTCCTGACATATGCACAACAATCTCGCTCTAAAGATGGCCAATAATAGCCCATGCGAAGAATGCGCTTTGCGATGGCCATACCACTGAAGTGGCCATCGCATGTACCATCGTGCGCTTGGGCGATCGCCCAAGTGGACTCTTGCTGGTCCAAGCACCGAAGGAGGATCCCTTCATAGCTACGATGGTACAAAATGTCTCCTAACAAGACATGCTTTGCCGCTTTTTGCTTGAATGCACGTTTTGTGGCATGCGTCAATCCAAGTGGGAGGTTACCTAACTTGAGGTAGTCCCTGATGGGGGAATACCAATCCTGCTGATCAGAAGCCTCGATGGTATGAATAGCCAGTCCCTCTTGAAGTTCATCCCTAGAAAAAGCTGAGTGGGAGAGAACTTGCAAGAATAGCGTTGTGTTGCTATTAAGGGGAGTAGGGGAGAACAAGGACCCCTAGTTGGCATGTTTCAGACGATCGTGGATTCGAGAGAACCTATCCGTGGATGGCTCAATCTGGATCAAGTGGATTCTTGGCATTAAATCAGAGCTTGCTCGCTCCATCACTGATTGCGATAGTGTTTTGACTTGAATGGTGGTCATATCACCAAAAATGTCTTGCGGGATTAGCGACCCCAAAGAGGCCATAGTGTCCACAAAATGGTTCGATGATCGAGGGAGTGCCTCGATGTCATACCATTCAAGATTTGCCAAGAATTTGTCCACAAGGGCTTTGTAGGCCTATAGAACTAGGCATTTGCATTGGAATACCCCTTTGACTTGGTTGACAATTAACAACGAATCACCAAAGATGTTCAATCGTTTAATGTTCATGGTGATTGTTGTCTGAAGACCTATGAGCAAGGCTTCATACTCTGCATTGTTGTTGGTGCATGGGAAATTTAATTTAAATGACAGGGGCATAGGAGCACCCTGTGGTGTGAAGAATACTATTCCCATGCCACCACCTTGCTCACATTTAGAACCATCAAAAAATAGGGTTATGTCGGCCTATGACTCAGGCTCGTCAGAATCTGGTGATTCTGAGACATGGAAGACCCCATCATCGGGTAGTTCTATAGTCGGAGGTTGGTCATCTTCGAGAGGAGCCTCTGCTAGTTGATCGGCTATGACCTGACCTTTTATGGATTTCTGTCCAATAAACTCTATGTCAAATTCCATCAACAACATGATCCATTTCGTCGTGCGACTACTATGATAAGTATGACTCATCATGTATCGCAATGGATTCTCCTTAGACACAACATACGTCTTGTTGCTCAGCATGTAATGGCATAACTTTTTGGTAGCAAACACCACTGCCAAGCAGATTTTCTCAACGTATGCATAGTTAAGTTCATAGCTGACCAAGGTGCGGCTAAGATAGTAAGTAGCCTGTTCCCTATGAAGTTCATTCTTCTGGGCTAACATGGCTCCCAATGCCACCTCAGTAGCTGAGATGTATAAGTAGAATGACACTCCTGGTCTAGGTGGTGCCAATATTGGCGATGAAGCCAAGTATTGTTTAATGTCGTCGAAGGCTAACTGGCACTCGTCATCCCAGTGAAATGCTACCCCCTTGTGCAACAACTTGTTCATTGGTCGACACTTGTCAGATAGCTGCGCTATGAAGCGCTTGATCGATGCGACCTTTCCCTGCAGGCTTCTGAGCTGCTTGATGGTAGTTGGGGGATGCATTTCAAGGATTGCCTTGACTTTGTTTGGGTCCACCTCGATGCCCCATTTTGAGACTATGAAACCCAAGAGCTTTCCAGATGTGATGCCAAAAACACACTTCTTGGGATTCAGTCTGACTCTATGCTCCATGAGGCGATCGAGGATCTTGCTTAAGTCATCGAGATGATCCGGGCACAAAAGAGATTTGGCCAACAAATCATCCATGTAATCTTCCAAAGTCTTGTGCATGTAATCATGGAAGATGTATGTCATGGCACGTTGGTAGGTGGCACCAGCATTTTTAAGGCCAAAAGGCATGACCTTATAACAAAATGTCCCCCAAGGCATTGTGAACGCCATTTTTAGCTGGTCTTTGGGGCTGATACAAATTTGATTGTATCCCAAGAAACCATCCATGAGGGAAAGCATTTCGTGACCCGTTGTAGCATCTACCAATGCGTCGATGCTCGGCAAGGGGAAATCATCTTTAGGACTCGCTTTGTTTAGATCTCAAAAATTAGTGCATATGTGAATCCTCCCATCGAGCTTCTTGATGGGCACCATGTTGGACAGCCATGGTGGATAATCCATGCAGATGACAAACTATGCATCCAACAACTTTTGCAATTCTTCTTTGACCATTAAGGCCACCGTTGGGTGCATCTTGCATAGTTTCTGCTTAACTGGCTTGACTGTCGGATCAAGCATTAGATTATGCATGACTAGTTGTGGGTCTAGTCCCGACATGTCTTTGTATGACCATGCAAAAACCTCCTTCTTCTCTTTGAGAAGGGCAATGTAGTCGGCTTGCTCTTCGAGGGATAAACTTACCCCCAGCTTGATGATCTATGGATTCATTGGATCTGAGCCGATGTCTACGTTAGTCGTCTCCTCGACCGACATGTGGGATCCATCTTCCAACTGATGTGGAGTTGGGATCAAGTGGATATCATTTTCTGAGTTTAGATCATCGTTAGGAACCTTGGGTCCCTCTTCAGCATGGCAGATATCCTGAGTTGGCCTAGGGGTAAAATGGAGCATTTCACCGAAAGGCCAGTACTCGGATGGGGATGGAGGGGAATTGATGCGATCCCAGTCTATGGCATCTATGTCTAGATACAATGACTATGTTGGATCGATCGAATTGTGGATGGGGGCGGTTAAGTCAATGGAGATCATGTTGATGAAATGATTTTGGTCTCCATTACCGTGGGTGTGATGACTTGAAAATTCTAGATGTTCTCTGTGCTCTGGATCTAGCTCTAGAGGGACGGGCACGAATGGATCGGCCCTATGTGTAGATAGGAAGACAGGGTCTACCCTCGACACTGATGTCACTATAGGGTCTCTAGGTGGAAGGTGCTCTTCGTATGCCCAGAGTAGCGGATCCAACACTTGGTCCCACCGTGCTGGGTCTACGTACCACTCATGCCCTGGCACTATGTTTAATTGTTCAAATATGTCGTTAATCTCCAAGGGGTGCCGATGCTGCATCTGCCACATGTGATTAAGATATGTCATTTCTATTTCATCTTCGTAATCACTATCGAAGATCCAAAAGCCTTCATTGGCTCTGACAACTATTTGAGGTATGACAGGCTCGTCCTGCTCAAGCAAATTAATGTGGTCCCACCTAGGTTGTTCCGCTCTCTATAGGGGGACTTGATTTCCTTGGAGCGGTGCTTGCTCGATGGGAGCATCCAGGGGGAACATTGTCAAGAGGCTTTCTTGATATTCATCCATGGGGATCACCTATGAGTGATCGCTATCTGATTCGAAGGGGTCATACGATGCTGGTTCATACTCCGACTCATCCTCCGAGGACCCTTCTTGACATTGTCTAGACCCTCCTTGAAAATGAGCTCTCGAGCTTTCTCCTCTCTCGAGCGAAGGGAAGGGATTACTAGAGCCAACAAGGTTGATTGTCGTTAATGGGAGATAATCCCTCAATGTATATGTGGTGTTAGGGTTGGCATATGGATCCGATGCCAATCCCCCCTTGTTGCCTATCCCTAGGCCTTGCATGTTCTCCACCAAGATGTCCAAGGGGAGGGGGTGGTTGAACCCTACTCCCGACTTGTCATATGGCATTTGGTATCTTGGTTGGCAAAGAACACGTATCCCTTGCTCATATCGGCCTAACCCATATCCGTGCCAATTGCATTGGCCAAGGTATCTCAGAGCAAAGTCTGGGTTAGACAAATAGTTGACATTTTCAGCAAAAGGCTCTTCGTCTTCGTCCTCTTGCATGCATGGTGCAACGCCATGATCAAGGCCCCCATACACAAAGTTTGTCTAGTTCGACGGGTAGCCTAGGGGAACAATAGTGCCAATGGGGAGTCAAGGTCTCCCCATGTCCTGCATGGATTCTAGTGCGGGTGTTGCTACAATATTCCGCACCAGATACTCCCCCAGGCCCGTATTGGCCATTTCAACGATGATCGTTGGTGGTTGAGGGGGAGGGAATGGAAGTTCTCCTTGAGTCCACTCCATGTCGGGTGGACTAGGAGCCTCGACTTCCATTCGGCTAGGCATCTCCTCAGTAGAGATAGTTGACACTGATGGCAATGTCTCTTCCAAAGGTTTTTCCTCTTCTAAGGGTTCCTTCCCTTTGTCCTTCTGTTTGGCCCCCAAAGATGGTGTCGTTGATGGAGGACCAGATGATGAAGATGAACCCGACTGGGATTTTGAAGAACTTGTTAACGGGGATGCCTACGAAATCGGACCCTATTTAGATGGATTTAATTGGAAATCCAAATGCGTTGATGGCAGGGTCGATTACGACATCAGCTGCATCGCATTACAATACTTGAAGGGTTCCAAGTCCGTCGGGACTACATGCACTTCCCCTTCAAATGTATACTTTAAACATTGGTGAGCTATCGAAGGGACACACTTCATGTCCCTGATCCATGGCCGGCCTAGCAAGATGTTGTAGGCCATCTCACCTTCCAATACATGGCACAATGTGGGTATGGTCTTTTGTACCACTTGGATTGGTAGGACTATTGTGTCGATTGTCAAGCATATTGCATCATTGAATGCTCATAGAGTGTAGGTGGAAGCTGTGATGTGAGATGTTGGCAACTTTAGATGCTTGAGAGCCACAGTTGTGATGATGTTGTTGGACGAGCCAGTGTCTATCAACACCCTCTTGTATGGGATCTCGTTGACCCGTGCGATAACGTGCAGGGGTGGATCCATCATGTCATCAGTCACTGATCTCAATTTGTCTTCCCAAAATGTGATGACTGGCTCAGTGCATCATTTTACATGCCCCACGAAGTTGTTGAAAGAATTTGTCTCATGGGGCTGCAACTCGATGGCTTTCAAAATCTCCATTAGAGCTTCTCGATGGGGCGTAGATTGTTGTATAAGCTCATATATGGAGAGCCTAGCCGAGGTGGTCCTCAAACTCTGAGTTAGTTTGGTCCGAAGTGTGGCCACCGGCTTAGGCGAAGGAGGTTGTGCAAGGTGTTGTTGTGGTTGTGAAGTTTTTGGCACCTCTCTTGTCGCTGCCGTAGGAGCATTCATGCTCGGATACCTCCTATTCTGAGTCACTATACTGATCATCCCTACGTATCCCTGCATGGGGTAGTTCTATGTGACCTTGTTAACTTGTAGGGTCTTTTCCTGTGGAGCATGAGCAAGCAAGGGGTATTTGAAGACATCTATTTGTTGATTGCTTGGTGCGACGGGATTATCCACCACTAGGGTCTTATTATCAATTAGGTCCTGCACCAAGCCCTTAAATTTCCAACAGGCATTTAGGTCATGCCCCTGTCGCCTATGGAACCTACAGTACAAGTCCTCTCTATACCCCTTAGGCTTGGGCGCATTGAGATCTATAGTCTGAACCTCTAGCAGGTTGATCAGGTTTGTTGCTAACAAGCGATCAAACAAGGAGTCCCTGGACTCTATGTAGGGTGTGAATTGTCACCTAGGGTGACGCTACTGACCCTATTCTTGCCTCTAATTTTCTTTGTCATAGTTGTTAGGACGCACTGCCTGATAGTTAGCCTTTTGAGGCTGTGTTGCTTGTGTAGTCTTATGGGCATTGATAGCAACTTGGTTAACCGCAGCGGGTTTTTTTTGTGTGGTTCCAGATTTAGTGTTTTTAGTCCACTCTTTTTTCTTAGGTTTGGCTATCTCACCATCCTGTATTTTGATCTCTTCAATGATCCTGGATTGCACCAGAGATTCTTCTAAGGTGGCATATTGCTACAACTATAATAGCATAGAGATCGATCTCAAACAAATCTTGGAGAACATCTGAGTGAGGTCGTACATAGGGGGAAGTAGGGCAGCTTCGAAAGCAATGTCCTCCACCAATTCCCATAGGCCGCCATGGTCTCCTCCTCATACTGCCTAAGGCTAGCTAAGTCACTCAATGATGCCTTCTTCTTGGTATTGAAGGTGAAGCATTCAAGGAACGCATCCACTAACTGATCTAAATTTTTAATGCTATGCTTTGGTAACTGAGTAAACCAATCTGAGGTAGGGCCTACGAATGTGTTTATAAATGTTCTCAATAACAAAGCATCATTGTCCTAAATGCTGAAACATTGGCTCAAGAACCTTGTCACATGCTCTTGAGCATCCTCCTATACTCTAAAGGTTGCCAACTAATGCAGCTTAAAGTGTTCAGGGTAAGGAGGTGTTGGCACTGACGGATGCATAGGATGAATGCGGAGCTGGCGTAGAGTGGGCTTTTGGGGCCTAGAAGTTTTGGTCTCGACAGACTCCAAATGCTCTAGCAACACTTTATATGCATCTGAGGATTTAATCTCTTCCTCTTTAGTTTGCTCCCGTTATGGGTTGTGGGAGACTTTAGGCCTCTTAAGGGGTGACCAGATGGAGATTCCTCCGCCTAGGTAGGGCATTTTAGCCTGATATTCTTCTTGCTTGTACTCCTTGTAAGCTTCCTAAGGAGTCTCTGGATGAGACCTATGACCCTGGGTGGGTCCTGTTGGCATTTTTGCCACATTGATTCTCATTGATTAATGCATTAGTGTATTGTTGAAAATATGACCTTTGATATCAGCTTTGATGCAGCTTTTATGGAAAAGGAGAAAAAATGAGTAGAAATTGACTAAGTTCAAAAACTGCAGCGATTCGCTGACATGTCGCGAAATCGCGGTCAACGCAGTCAACGTAGGCAGGTTGGGCGGAACCATCGCGATATCGCGACGTGTTTCATTTTCATGACTTTTGGAAAGCAAAGGAGGAGCAGCGACAAAATGTCGCAAAATCGCGACAAAAATTCCAGTCGAAGACACAAAGTCAACATTGCAGCGATGCGTCGACGTCTCATTTTTGCGCGGTGTTTGGCTTCGAAGACTCAAGGTTAAAAGCTACAGCGATTCGCTGCATGTTTGTTAAGAAGAGGAAGCCATGGGAAAGTTGCAGCGACGCGCTACCCGTAGCATTTTCGTGACAAGGGCGGTTCAAAGGCTTGAGGGCTAAAAGGTTGCAGCGATGCGCTGCAATGTTGCAAAGTCACGGATTGTCAGTCACAAAGGGAGTCTAAACAAAAGTGACAGCGACGCGCTGCAAGTGGGTTGCAAAAAGACTAAGTACAAATAATGCAGCGATGCGCTGCATGATAGGTGCAGAGAAAGTCTAAGGAGTAAAATTGCAGTGCTGCGCTGCATTTTTGAAAAGGTCTTGCAAAGCGGATGTACCATTTTCATGATGGCAAAGTGGCAATTGGTACGGAAGGAGCAAAACGTAGCGATATCGCTACATGCTTCAAAATCATGGCCATTTTGGTCCAAGAAGCAAAAGAGCAGTAAGTTGTAGCGATTCGTTGCAATATCAACAATAAGGCCAACTGACATGAATATGCAACGAAATCATGCAAGGGATGAAAATTGATCAAAAAGCATGGAAATGGTAGCAATTCCATGATGCCTCGTTAAAAAATGATTAAGTGCTCAAATTGGTAGCGAAATGGAGACAAGGAAGAATTGAAGGCATTCAAGGGCAAAAGGTGTTATGTTTTCACGGACCGTCAGCAAGGCCGTACAAGGTGCCCGAAACATGTAGCGATATCGCTACATGTTCCATTTTCGTGGAGCAAAGCGAAGAAAGGAGCCAACGACCAAAAGACGTAGCGAAATCGCTACATGTGCCGTTTTCGCGTGGATAAGCTAGCGATGGAGAAAAGGAAGCCGAAGACGTAGCGATATCGCTACAGGTGCCATTTTCACGGGTCAAAGGTGGTCAAAGTGTACGGAGTTAAAACATGTCGCGATTTCGTGACCCGTCGCATTTTCGCGACCTCCAACTGTTTTTCGCCAAAGCACAGTGTGAACGGCCGAGGAGATTTTTTTTGATTTCCGACGATTAAATGCTGGCCCAAATTCAATGTAATGCAGCTTTCCAATGCAGTCAAGGTCAAAGACGCGCCCAGGCCACCAAGATTGAAGATTTAATGCATTCGAGGCTGCTGTTCGTGGATTATTGTAACGGTTTTTCATGCACATTTCCAAAAAACAAATTTAATGAAGGTGGTTCTTCGAAGCTGACATGTTAATTGCATTTAATTTTTGATCCCTCGAGGCTGTAATTGAGAAGATCGTGTTCCTAATGTCCGCCATATAATTGTAGATCACGAGGAGGATGGTGGCAAACATTTAATGTTGTAGGGAGGACGGACCTCTATAAAAACCAATGTAATTTTCATTTATAGAGGTTGGAAAAACTTGCTGCTAGAGACTAGAATTGTATTTGCGGGAATAAAAGGATCAACTTCTAATTTTTCAAGTGTTGCATGGATGAATTTATTTTTTGTTTTTCTGCATTTCTAATAGCATTCATACTCCTGCATTGCTGTTACATTTAAATTCTGTTTTTGGATTTAAATATTGCGGTCAGGGTACGATTTCTGGAATGTGGGTTTGGAGGGATTTGCTACATGTGATTGTGCGAGGATTAAGCTAATTCCTTATGTTACTTGCTGTTGTTACGTTTGTAGTTTCCTGCTGTTGTTTTTTTGATCCCATCACTTCGGCCTGTGGCCATATTTCCCATTTCTTTCTGCATTTTTTTAACTTTCTTTCCTGCAGCCCTTATCTTAAAACCAGATTTTAGAGTAGTGAAGGGAACCAACCCACTCTGGAGATTGGTCTGGAAGCCATTTCTTGCTTCCAACCTTTCAATGTTGGCCAGGTCTAGGGTGCACTTGTAAAATCCTTTCATGTGGTAGATTTTGGACCAACAGGTCCCCACTGTGATCACCACTGAAAGCATGAGGATACGGAAATAAGAAAGGAAATACTCCAAGCACAATGCAAAAAATTAAACTAAACTTAACGTTGAATCCTACGAATTAAAAATGCATGAAATGGAGAAAGCATGAATTGAAACCCAAATGAAATAATAGCCCTTCTATTTTATTGATGTATTTCACAACTCGGTTACAATTCACATCCTCCCTTTTCAGGGGCAAGGAGCGTTAAATCCATCTCTTGGTTACATCCATGGATAGCCTTCCTTCTTTCGCATGCCCACATGTAAGATGGGCGGACCAAAATTTTGCCACCACTTTTGTCTATGAATGTTGATTCCTTGCTTCTCCTCTGATGTTTCGATCCTACGTTCAAAGAAACAAAAGATAATCAATAGCACCTGCAGATAAAACAAAGCATGCAATCCCCAAGCCTACGATAAATGAATGAGAAAAATGAATTAAACTATGACTAAAATGAATCCAAATGCTCTAAAAATTTGATAGGGGCATTAGGACATCACTAGGAGGGCACTACAAAAATAACAGTCAGGAAACTCCTCTCCGATTTGAATTCACTCTGGGGCGGGACGAATTCACCTGCAACAAAATGCCAAAAAGGTACTGTCCCAAATGTCAAGCCTAGAGAGCTCCAAAAGACCTAAAAACTTGGGGTTAGCTAATTGGGGGTATTTTGGGAAGACCCAGATGGTTGTATTTTCCCAATTTGACCTATGTCAATAGGAATATGATGATGCTACCTGCAAGTTAGTAAAAGCGAATGAATCTAGAAACATGATCAAAATTATTCAAAACGAGATGAAATTTAAATGAAAATTGTAGAAAGCAAAATCTGCCACAAATTCCCAATTGTTCCTAAAAGGGAAAATTATGCCTACAGTAGTGTGGGGGCACCCGGGCGGTCCGCCCACCATTTGGGGCATGATTTCGGAACCAATCCACTTGGGATGGGTCCAAAATCTCTTAAAAGGTGTTGTTGACAAATTGGGTGGTATTCTATGGCAAAATTTTGGGTTTTGGGCTCAATATTTGACCTTCCAATGGTCACCCAATGACCTTCTCTCTAAAAGAGATCAAGGATGTAGAAGGCACAAATTGTACAAGGGTGTATGGGGAAATAAAACGGTAGCACTTCGTTGCTCCAAATTGCTCTTACTCTATATATTTTGGGATGAGAAAACTAATCAATTTATAGACCTAGAGGTATCTTGGGATGAGCATGCAGAGGCACCACATGGAAACCATGCCCTTCCAAGGGAGGGAAGATTCCTCTCTGATTAGGGGCTTCATGACTGCCCCTGTAACAACCTCTAATGCTCGAAAACGCTCACCCATGCTCCCATGAATTGAAGGAGGCGTTAGGTGGTGGATCCAAGCTGCCATTTGTCAAGATTTGACTCTTTTCTCGTTAAACCTATAATTCGCCCCACCCTGGAGTGAATTGTGAATTCGTCCCTGGGCGGAGCGAATCCCAATTAGAATTTGTCCCTGGGTGGAATGGATATTGAGCAAATTTCTTGAAGGTGCCAAAATTATTTTTGATCTTCCAAAATTGTTGTGAGAGTGGTTAGGATCACTGTTTAACCTCTGGGGGCTGCCCTTGGGGCTGTGTGTGCCAATGTGATCAGTGTTTGCAGTCACATAATTGGATTGGTGTTGTTTTGGTGTCTACAGTCATCATATAGGATGTCCTTATTTGGCCGACCTTGCTTACTCTTCATCATTGAAAACTTTATTCAAATCTACAATTATATTATATTTTTGTATCTTTTGTCTTTCAATACAACCCTAGCTCACAATAAAACATAAATATGATCCACAACCCATGCACCATGTGTCTAGAGTTTTTTTTTCCATTACAACCCTAACTCATAGATGCATAACCCATTTCATCATGGTTTTGGAGCTTTTAGTTTATACTACAACCCTAGCTCATAGATATTTAAGCTTTTGGTCTTCATTGTAACCCTAGCTAATAGATGTTGCAACAAATATCTCCATTATAGCCCTAGTGCATAGATTTTGAAACATGTCTATGTTTTACATTATAATAGAGAGATGATCCATAGTATGTGTCATCATGTTTATGGAGCTTATGTTCTCCATTGTCATCCTAGCTCATATATTTTGCAACTCATGCCACTATATTTCTAAAGTCTCTATTCTACACTTCAACCTTAGCTCATAAATGGTATAGCTCATGCATGTTTTATATTGTGCGTCATCATGTTTATGGAGCATTTTCTCCATTGCAACCCTAGCTTATAGATTTTGTAACTCATGCCACTATATTTCTAAATAATTTATTCTAAACCTCAACCTTAGCTTGTAGATGTTGTAACCCATGCATGTTTTACAATATAACATATAGATGATCCATAACTTGTGTCATCATGTTTTTAGAGCTTTTGTTATCCACTAAAATTATTATATTATATATACCAAAACTTTTGCATGGTTTTACAATGTAACACAATAATGAGTTCCAACACATACCACTATGTTTCGAGAGATTCTATTCTTCACTACAACCCTAGCTCATAGATGTCACAACCTTTGTTCCCATGGTTTTAGAGATTTTATTTTCCATTGTATCCCTAGGTTGTATATTTTGCATCTCATGCCATCATGTTTTTAAAACTTCTATTCTTCACTACAACCCTAGCACATAGATGCTATAGGTCATGCCATCATGTTTTTGGACTTATATTTTTCATTCAAATCCTAGCTCATTGATATTGCAACCTTACAACCCTAGCTCATATATATTGTAACCTTACAAACCTAGCTCATAGATATCACAACCTTACAATCCTATCTAATAGATTCCACAACCCATGCTATATATATGCCATGAATATTAAATTTAACAATTATAGCTAGAAAGTATGGTAAAATATCTTAAATTCTAAAATTATTTATAATACTTGTTCACTAATAAATTACAATAACTTTTTCATATCTATATCTATGATGGTAAGTCGTAGGACTGCCCAAACTGCCGAACTCGTTTCGGCCATATCTCACTCATCCGGACTCGGATTGAGCTAAAATTTTGAGGGTAGATGCCTGAAAAACCCTAGAACATCTCCACCAATTTTCATATCATTTGGAGCAACACATATCCTAGCACATCCCTATGTGTGAACGAGATATTTGGCAAGCGGCTATGCGAGGGTTTCATCTGGGTTGAGTGCAAGCAGCTCCAGAGGTTGGTTTTTAGGGCCTTCGGGCCCTAGCGGCCAATATTTTTGTGGTTTATGCTCAATATTTTAGCAGGAAATGTTGCAGGGGATACAATATGGGTTAGAAATTTGTCTTTCAATAGATCATACTATGAACTTGAGTGACAACGGCTTCCAATTTGCTGCACAAAAGAAAAGTGAAAACCATACCTTTCCACGGCGTCTAGGGCAAGGATTAAAGAGATCACGAAACAAGTTTCAAGTAGTTGATCAAAAAATGGCTCATATCTCAAGTGAATCTGGTGCTAAGGTGCACCCACAAAATAATTCTACTGTGAAAACCCCTGTCAAGGGTAAGAATTTTGAAGACTCAGTCCCAAAAATGAATTTTAGGGATGCCCTTCGTGGTGGACAGCCTCAGCCCAATGCTAATATCAATATTAGGGCTTCCCATAAACCTCTAAGAATGCCTAATATTGATCCCAGGAAAATGGAGTCAGGATGTCTTAAAGCAGTTGATGGAACTCCTATTGTTAAGCTTGATATGGGTAACATTCAGATTGGCATTGAAGATTTGGAAAAAAGAGGACTAATTTGTCGGTTCGTGGGTTTTCGTCCGAGTCTATCTGCTTTCAAAGTCTGGGCTGCAAAAAGCTGGAAAACTAAAGGTGAGTTACAAATCTCTATTTATCCAAATGGTTATTTTCTTGTTTTATTTGCTAATAATGAAGATAGAGAGAAAAATTTTCAAGGGGGTCCTTGGTTTTTTGGAAGGGCGGGGCTTTTCATGAAGCCCTGGCATACTAAATTTAAAGTCGAAGAAGAGATGCCTTCTATAGCTCCCGTGTGGGTTAGACTCTTTGGCCTCCCTATTGAATTTTGGAATCCTACTATTTTTTCTTCAATTGGAAACTCTTTAGGAACTTTTATGATGATTGTTGATTGTACTCAAAATTTTGAACATATTATTTATGCTCGAATTTGTGTTTTAATGGATTTTGACAAACCCCTACCTAAAAAGATCACATTACAATTTGGGGAAGACACTTGGGAGCAAGTAGTGGACTATGAGAACATTCCTTTTCGTTGTAGAATTTGCCATGAATATGGTCATTTGGCCAGTGCTTGCCCAAATAAAATTCCTGATCAAAAGAAAGAAGATATAAACTCAGCAGGTTTCCAAATACCTAAGAAGAAGAACACTCAAAAAAAACCAGTTATGAAGGATCAATCAAAGTCATCTGCTAATATGTTTGAAATCCTTTCCACAAATGATGTCCCAAGTGAGGAAGAGGAAATAATGGAAACTGAAATCTTAGAAACACAATTTAAATATGAAGGGAAGAACTCAGAGACAAACCAACAAATCAAAGGTTTTCAACAAAAAAAAAAGGAGAAAATTTACACAAGAAAAACAATATTTCAAATGTCAAAACTTCAAATAATGCAGGTCCCAATATAGACTCCGTTGAACCATCTAGTAAAATTTTGGTTGTGTATGAGCATTCTTCAAGGTTAGAAGCCATCTCAGATTCAATTGGAATAAGTCAAGAAACAGGGAAAAAAAATTGAAGATGGATTCTAATCAAAAAGTAGGTCGCAAGACCAATCAATATCATATGGTAAAAGAAGGTGAAAAGCTTGTAGAGGAAGGTAATATTAATGCCCTTCCCAACTTTTTTAGCCCTGGTATTAATGAAGATCATCACTTGGAATATTAGAGGACTCAAAGGGAGTCTTTCAAAACAAAATGAAATTAGAAGAATGATTCGGATAAATCATCCACATCTTGTTTTCCTTCAAGAAACAAAGATGTCAATGGAGGATATGGACTTAATTGCCGGTAAAATTTGGCCAGCTGGAAAAGTGGTTTCCCTCAGTTCCCAAGGGACTTCGGGTGGCATTGCTTGTCTTTGGGACCCAAAAGAGGTAGTTATTCACCATATGGTTGGCGGTTGGGGTTTGTTGGCTATAGCTATTCAAAGTAGACATTCCAACCAGATTATGCTCTGCATTATTGTTTATGCTCCGACTTCTTTGGAGGAAAAAAGAAGACAGTGGAAGGATATTACTCATATTATCTCTCATTTTCCTAAATCTTGGATCTTGATCGGAGGAGATTTCAATACCATCCTCTCTCTGGATGAGAAAAGTGGGGGAAATAGAAATTTGGACAAAAGCACTGACCTCATGAGCGAATATATTGCAAACCTCCATCTTGTGGATATCCAACCAGATAATGGCCTTATGACTTGGTCTAACAGAAGGCAAGGCTTAGCTTGTATAATGGAGAGATTGGATAGGTTTTTGCTCTCTGAAAATTTCTTAATCCATGGTCACATTCCTAAAGTGAAGACTCTTAATAATGTTGGTTCGGATCATTGGCCGAGTCATGGTGGAAATGTGGAAAACCAATGTGAGTTTCTCTCCTTTTCGTTTTCAATTAATGTGGCTTAGAGACATTTCCTTCAGACCTCATGTGCAACAATGGTGGAAGGAAGGTAAACCTAGGCATGGGACTAAGATGTTCTATTTTGCCAAAAGACTGCAATACATTAAATCCAAAATCAAGACTTGGAACTGGAAAGAGTTTGGGGATGTTCATAAAAAAAACATGAAGTTATTGCTCATATTGAAAATTTGAATAAGAAAATCCATTTAGATGGCCTCACAGAGAAGAGAAGTGCAGATGAAATTAAACTCACAACTCGGTTAGAGGAATGGGAAAAAAGAGAAGAAATCTTATGGAAGCAAAAATCTAGAATTCAATGGCTCAAAGAAGGAGATCGAAACACAAATTTCTTCCACAAATATCTTCTAGCTCGAAGATCTCACAACTTTATTTCTTCCTTAAAATCAGATTCTGGAGATGTTGTTTATACTTGGGATGGCATGAACTCTATTGTTGTTGATTACTTTTCCAATATTTTTGTTGCTACTCCTCTTGACTCGACTTCACAACAAAATGTTCTTCAAGCAATCCCTTCTCTTATCACTTCTGAGGAGAACTCTATTTTGACTGCTCCTATTACTATCAATGAGCTTCAACAAGTAGTTTTTAAAATGCAAAAAGGGAAAACCCCAGGTCCTGATGGTTTTCCTATTGAGTTCTACCAAGAGTTTTGGGATATCCTTCATGTTGATTTATTAGAGGTGGTGGAAGAAGCCAGGAAAGCCAAAGAAATTTTGAAGGTTATCAATAAAACTTATATTACTCTTGTTCCAAAAGCTCAAGAGGTTGATCATATCTCAGCTTTTAGACCTATTGCTTTATGTAATGTTCTTCTCAAAATCATTACTAAAATCATGGGAGAAAGGTTGAAGCCTCTTTTGCATAAGATTATTTCCCCAGAGCAAGGGGGATATGTGGAAGGACGTCAAATAGTAGATGAGATAGTTCTTGCTCAGGAAGCCATCCATTCCATGGATATGCAAAATTCTCCTTCCATGTTCATTCGGTTAGACTTATCCAAAGCTTATGACAAAGTGGATTGGCACTTCCTTATCAAAGTTTTGAGGCAATTTGGTTTCTCTAAGGATTGGATGGATTGGATTATGGGATGTATCTCTTCAGTTTCCTACTTAGTTCTTATCAATGGCAGGCCTTCTCGGTCTTTCCCAGCTTCCAGAGGTATTAGGCAAGGTGACCCGCTATCCCCTTATTTATTCATCATTCTTGTTGAATGCTTGGGTAGGACTATAACCAAAAAGAGGGAAAACAAAACCCTTGAGGGAGTTACCATTGCTCATGGAGCTAGACCTATCTCTCATCTTCAATTTGTGGATGACTCTACTCTTTTAGGTAAAGCTACGAGTTAAGGAAGCTTCTAATATTAAGCAAATCATTAGCTATTTTTCTAAGGCTATTGGGCAGTTGATCAATGAAGACAAATCTAAAGTTATTTTCTTTCACTGCTCTGCTAGACAGGAATCCATGGTCTTGGATAAATTAAGATATAAGAAGACCTCTCTTCCAATCACTTATTTAGGTATTCCCATAAATATTCAAAGGCAAAAAAATAAATATTGGAATTGGTTGTTGGACAAAGTCAAGAAGAAAATTGGAAAGTGGACCAACAAGTGGCTTTCTTCGGGGGTAGAATCACCTTGGTAAAATCAGTCCTTCAAGCTATTCCTATTTATGTTTCTTCCATTTTGAATATCCCAAAGGTTGTTCTTCGAGAATTGGATCAAATCAGTCATCGTTTCCTTTGGAGTGGTACTAAGGAGAAAAGAAAATGGGCCTTGGTGAAATGGGATACTTTATGTCTTCCTAAGAGTGAAGGGGGGTTAGGATTCCGGTCTTCAATTAATAACAACAAAGCTTTAGCTGCTAAATTATATTGGAGGATGTTGCATAACCCCAATGCTCTTTGGGCCAATAATCTCCGTGCTAAATATGTTGAGAACAAAAGTCCTGAAGACCTTGTTCGCTATCAACTTCCTACCAAAGGTTCTCCCATTTTAGCAGTTCTTAAGACTGGTGAGGATTTGATAAAGAAAAAATTATTTTGGATCATTCATAATGGTCAACATGCAAATTTTTGGATAGATTCTTGGGATGGTCACAAGCCTTTGATAACTCGGTTTCTCGATTGGAGGCCTTGGATGGAGGAGCTTCACCGAGCTAATTGGATAAAGGTGGCTAATTACTGTCGGTACCATCTTGGTAATTCAAAGGTTGGTAGATATTGGATCCCTATTGAGGACTGGCCTATTCAAATCCCAGAAAGGCAAAGACAAGATATCCAAGGCATCCTTCATATGAGATCCCTCTCTTGGTCCCATGAAAAATATTGTTTTGGATGGAACAACACTACTAAGGGTGAGTATTCAGTTGCTCAAGGTTATTTGACCTTATGCCATAATAATCCCAACCATTCTTCTGACATATTTTCTCGATTGTGGGCTCAAAATCTCTGGCCTAAGGTGAGGTTCTTTAATTGGCTTTTATTGCATCGTAGGGTGCTTACTGGTGAGCAACTTATGAAGCGTGGTTTTCATGGCCCTTTTAGATGTGAAATGTGTGAAGAGAATGTAGAAAATATCAACCATATTTTTATTGAGTGTACTTTAGCCTCTGAGCTATGGAGGAGAATGGCCACTTTACTTGGCTTACAGTGGTCCAATTTTTTTACTTTTGAATAACTTTGGAGGGATTGGCCTAATCAAGAGGGTGTTGATCATTTTATTAGGCGAGTTAGTTTGGATGGGTTCTACCATTCTTCTTTGGAATATTTGGAATGAAAGGAACAACCAAATTTTTAATCAAGATAGGAAGGATATTCACTATATTTGGCAAAATACCATAGCCAACTTAGTTGAATCAGTCCATCAACTCCTTAATCACCCCCAAAACTCCCACCAAATATGGGATCAAGTGATGCAAATATTGAAGATTAAACCTTCTAAGGGCAACCAACTTAAAGGGAATGTGAGTATTAGTAAGATGGATAGGACTAGAAATTGGCAACCTCCTCCTAAGGATTTTGGAAAATTCAATACTGATGGAGCCTCTAGAGGGAACCCTGGAAAAGCCAGTGTGGGAGGAATTGGTAGACTTTCAGATGGCTCCCTGGTTTTTACTTTTGCTGAGAATTTGGGTATTCTTTCCAATAACCTTGCTTGAGGGGTATGGTATCCTCGAGAGGCCTTCAGGAGGCTACTAAGGTTGGATGGGAAAAGGTGTTAGTTGAGTCTGACTCTCAACTTATGATTAATCTCTTGAAGACTCCTTCTAAGAATCATAAGGTGGATTGGAGAATAAAAAGAATTATTGAGAAGATTCAGTTAATCCAGGTTGGGATTTTTGAAAGTTGATTACAATCATGTGGTCTAGAGATCAAAACAAGAGTGTTGATGCTTTAGCTAATTGGGCTTTGGACAAAGGTGATCTTACTTGTTATGGCCACCCTCCTATATGGTGGGCTTCTCAAATTAGGGAAGCTCTTCTTTCTATCATTTCTTTGGATGGCTCCAGTTCTAAAGGTACCTAGTTTCTTCTTGTTTTTTTTTTTTGCTTCTCTTTGGTTCATTCATTTTTTTTAGTTCCCTAGCTCATTCTATTCTTTATTTTGTTTCCTCTGTTGATTCTTGCCTTAATAGTCTTCTGGTCTAGATAGGTCATTGTTTTGTTCATTTTTTTTTTTTTTTTTTTTTTGTTTAGTTTTTTAAGGTGGGTGGGTTCTTTTGTTTTGTTTTGTTTTTGTGTTCTTTGTGTTGTTTTTTGTTGTTCTTGTGTTTTTGTTGTTTTGTTTTTTTATGTTTTTTGTTATTGTTCTTGTGTTTTTTTCGTTCTTGTTCTTGGGTTTCTCTTTGTTTGTGTTATTTCGTGTTTTTATGTGTGAGTGTTTTCTATGTTTTTTGTTTTTGTTTATTGTCTTTTGTTGGTTGTTTTTTATTTTTATTTTTATTTTATTTTTTTATTTTTTAGGTTTTGGTTGTGTTTATTTTTCATGTTTTTTTTGGGTTATGTCTTTGTAGTGTTCTGTTGTTTTTGTCTTGTTTGTGTTTTGTTATGTGGTTCTTGTGTTTTTCTATGTGGTTTGTGTTGTGGTTTCTTTTATCTTATTGTGCGTGTTTGGTTGTGCTTTTGTTTTTGACACACTCAAGGAGCATGTTTTTTATTTTATTTTATTATTTTTGTTGTTATTTACTTATTTTTAAATTGGTTTTGTGTGTTTGTTTGCTCCTTGAGTATGTCAAAGGTGGTAGGCCAGGTCCGAGTCCTGGGCATTTTTGGTGGAATGGATACCCCTGCCTCCTTGGGTCTTACCCGAAAGTGGCATCCCTTTTGGGATGTTTTCCACAAATTAAATATATATATATATATATGATGGTAAAAATGAATTTAAAATTAATAAAGTAATATTATAATAAAAATAAAAAGAAAATTATATGCTAACATATCATCTTATAGATATATTAATTTTGTATAGACCTATTAACCCTTTCACCTCTTTCATAAAAAAATATGGTAAGTAGTTGATTTTTAAGCCTAAAAATATTTGACACCTAATTATCACATATGTTTCCCATATTTAAATCAGTGGTTGACTTTCACGCTAAGCCTAAATAAATTTGACATCGAGGTTTCCTATTTTTAAATCAAAGATGCAAAAAAATTAAATCAAATTTAAATATATATTAATTATTTGTGTACCTATTATCTCTTTAACCTCTTTCATAAACCTCTTTCATTAATAAAATGGTAAGAAATCTAATTTCATGCTAACTCCCCCCAAAAAATTGATACCTGAGCTCCCCATTATTAAATTGGAGACAAAAAAGTATATAAAAAAAGCAAAAAACATTGATGCAAATTTGAAATATATATTAATTATTTACAAACCTATTATCCTTTTAACCTCTTTCATAAAGAAAATGGTAAGCAATCGAATTTCATGCTAAGCCCAAAAATATGACACCTAAGCTCCCCATAATTAAATCAAAGACCCAAACAATGTATGTAAAAAAATAAATTTGAAATATATCTTAAAAAAATTCTTCATGCATCTATTACTTGTTATGCCAAATATGTCAGTATAAATACATGAATGGGCTAAGGAAAATCATTATTGTACCTCCACATCTCGATTTGTCTTAGTAGCTCTTATATCCTTGCATTCCTTTTGCAGGAGTGCATTGCATGGTATAATATATACTTGTGAGAACAATGGAAAATTTAGTAGATATACAAGGCTAAAGCCCTTGTAGTGGTTCTTACCTCAATCCTTGGTGGGTATGTCATATGTTGAGGGTTCACCAAGAGTGTATTAGGAATTTACTCTAAATACTATTTTTTGTGTGTATATTTGAAAACAACTGAGTTTTTTCTTTCTAAAAGATAAACTAATTAATTGTAAAAACTATTTAACTAAGATGTAACATATAGCTTAATTTTTATGGAGCAACTAAGGACAATCCTGTCAGAGCAGGCACTGGTGGCATTGTGCGAGATCATAATGGAAATATGATGCTTGTGTTTTCTGGATATTTGGGAATAAGTATGAACAACAAAGCTAAATCTAGAGCTATGTGGAGAGGCCTTCAAATGAATCAAGACTTAGAAGGCAATTATATCGTAGAAGGAGACTCTATGCATGTTATAAATCTCCTCAATAATTGGAAAACACCTCCTTGGAGGATTAAAACAATTTTTTAAGAGGCTAGGATCCTTTTCTAGGGAATATAGGATAGAAAAGCCCAACATGTCTTTCAGGAAGCTAACAAAATTGCTGATAAGCTAGACAATTTGGGTTTCGATGGTGACGAACTTTTCAAATGGGAAAACGATGTCCCGAGTGAAGTAGAGGAGCTTATTCAACAAGAATTCCAAGAATCATAGTCAAATTTACCAAAAGGGAAGGCACTATAAGTTCGAAGGCTAGGGGTATTCCCATATCTTTTTTGAATTGGACTCACAATAAAAATTATCCGAGTTGTTAGTCTTCGTGGATGATGCTTGGAAATACCACAAATACTAATGGGGACAATCACATGTCAAATAACATGGCTCCTAGTCATATTAGTAATTTGAGGTTGGTTGATAATCACAAGGAAGGAAAGAAATGACAATATAAGACTTTGAACCAAAGCCACATGGACCACCAGATAGCCATCGCCATAAATCTAGCCAGTAGGTTCACTTCTCCAAGGCTGATTGGCCAAGATAGTATGTGGTACCAAAGCATGTCATATACGGAAGAAAGCAATTACCAAAGAATTATTAAGAGTAACTGTCAATACAGAGCTTGTGGGAGTTTTTTCAGTGTTCTGCTATGTGTGTCTGCAACTTTTTGTTTCTCCATTGTCTCAAGGAAGGGATCCGTGTCTATTTATTTTTTGTAATTATGATGCATGTGTGTTTTCTCGGGGTATACCCAAACTGTTGTATGGGAAGTTTCTTTTTGATAATAGGTTATGTGCCTTACCGTATGTAATGGCTTTGGCGGCATATATATTTTACATATATAAGATCCTTAGTAAGGATATGTTCATCAACAACCTTGGGCTGATTTTTGTAAAAGGTTTTGGGTCAACTTGTAAAACCCGGTATTAATGCTATAGTATCTTATCTACCAAAAAAAAAATATGTAGAATATAAACTCTATTATAGAATGGTTATTTTCTTTGAATGATAACAATAAATATAAAGTTAAAATTTGCAATCGACTAGTAGCTACAAGATAAAGAACCCAAGCTGCAAGACTTTTTATCTTGCTTTGGAAGAATGGAAAGATTCCTTTGGGGGGCTCCCCTCACAAGGGACCTTATTGGGAATAAAATAAAACCCAAAAAATTTCAATATGCTTTTTTTTTATGTATTGAAGGGCAACAATACAAAGAAAATACAAGTGTTGTCTTGAAATATTATGTAAGAACTAGGCATGGGAAAGGAGAAAAGGGTAGAGAAAAAAAATAAAATGGATGTCTACCCCAAGAAGAAACAATTATAACATTGGATATAGCTAAGAAACTAACAGCAAATGATAAAGTGTATAAGTCTACACATTCCCTTATATGCAAGTTTATGGGACTCCAACCTTCCCCACGATTCTTTTACACATGGGCTAGGAAACACTAGGCTCCACAAGGTGAGTTGGAAATCCTAACATATCGAATGGATATTTTGTTGTAGATTTCATACCAATATCTAAAAGGGATAGGGTATTTGAAGGAGGTTTGTACAATATAGGCCCCATATATTGCTTACATGTTTAAGCATTCCTAATTCCTCCCAATATAGGACTGTCATAAACATTATTTATATCATGAGAATCAAGTCCTTTCATAATATATTTAGTTTTAGAGTGTGTCATTTATACATGTTTTTAGGTTAATCTAAAAATAATAAATCCATAAAGGAATGGTTAATAGTTTTCTTATATGTTTAACCATTCCTAATTACTTCTAATATAGGACTATCATAAACATGATTTATATCCCAACAATCAAATTCTCTCATAATATATTTGGTTTTAGAGTGTCATTTATCAGTGGAAATACATGAAATAATTTAATAATAAAATTATTTAATTCAACTATTTAGCATTGTAAACAATTTTATATGAGTATTATTAATATAAAACTATAATTAACTAACAAGCAAAATTAGGAAGAATAGTTAAATTACAAAATATCTTTATAAACAATTTCATGAATACTATTAATTTAAAACTATGAAATTAACTAATGAGTGTGGGTACTATTAATTTAAACATTTAAAACTATAAAATTAATTAAGAATAAAATTAAGAATAAGAAGAAAACCTTAATCAACCGGATGAGGAAAAACTACTCTGCTGGGGTTTGATGAAGAAAAACTGCTCTGCAGGGATGGCAACAACTTCTGGAGGAGGTCTGAAAATTTGGAGGAATGTTGTGATGGCATTGGGTCCGACACAAAGAGTGCATGATCGTGATATTTTTTCATCTAAAAATGATTGGAAGGAACAATATTTTCCAGTGCATGTCGGGAACCGTTTGTTAAAGAAAAATGGATGTTTGGAACAATGTGAAGCCAGGCCAGTTCTAGTGGTTCAACCGGACTCGATAGCGGAATATGTGGAGTATCTAACCAAACATGCCCTTATTGGTAAATTTTTGGGCATCTAAATTTCTCTCCCCTTTGTGAAGGCTTGGGTCATGAAGACTTGGAATCCTGAAGGTGATGTGGAGGTGATGTTGAGTGCGAACAACTATTTTAAGGTGGTTTTCTCTTGTATTGCAGATCGTAACAAAGCATTTGAATGGGGTACTTATTTCTATAACCAAGTGAGACTCTTTCTTAAACCCTGGCATGTGGGTTTCAACCCATCATAGGAGCATTCGTCATGGGTTCCAGTATGGGTATGGCTTCCATGGCTCTCATTGGAATTTTGGAGAACTGATATCTTGCATAATATTGCCCTTCTGCTTGGGAATCCGGTTGGACCGTCACAACAGACAAAGGATAAAAATGTAATCTTTGTTGCTCATATTTGTGTTGAAATTGACTTAAAAAATCTATTCCAGATTCTATTGAAATACAATTTTGATCAACTACATGGGTTCAAAAACTTGAGTATGAAGCTCTTCCATTTCGTTGTTGGATTTGCCGTGAATATGGCCACCTGCAAAGAAAATTCCCTAATTTTGTCTCACTTGTTGTTTCAAATCCTAGGCCATCTCAGTATAGAAAAAGTTTGTATAAAGGAAAAGCCCTGATAAAGGAAGGGGAACGAGATAAGGAAGGTTTTGTTTCGATAAAATCTTGAAATAGAGGACGAAGGGCAAACAAAGACCTTAAAGATAGCTAGCTAGATGCTCTACTCAATCATTTTGAAATATTATATTATGTTGATCAATGCATGGAGATACGTGAAATGTCTCTATTTGATGCAAATATAACAAGGCCGAATCATATGTCTCTTCTTGAGGGGGAACTTAAGGAATCATATCTAGGGGGTTTAAATGAAGAACAAAGGGTTTTCGATCTGAGTATATGGGACATGGTTGGGTCTAGTCCTATAAGGGAAACTATTTTAGAAAGTGGTATAGATTTAGTTATGCCCTATCCTACTCAGGCACTGATGCAGTCATCCTTGGTCTGTAAAACTCTTATGGTGTTGGGATTGCAATAAAAAATAATTAAAAAGAGTTTTTCGGATAAGAATATGAAGGTGGGTCGAAAGAAGGACCAGGATAAAATTAAGATAATTGGGGAGACTTTGGTGGAGTTAGGCTTGGTGAGAACATTGGACTCCCATTTTTATAACCCCCCAAAATTATTATCCTCTCATGGAATGTAAGGGGGTTGAATAGCATCCCCAGACAAAAAGTTGCTCATGATTTGGTTCGTGTGCATTCTTCAGATGTGGTGTTTATTTAGGAGATTAAATTGGCTATTGATAGCATATTCAATATTGCTCCCAATTTGTGGAGAATTGGGCAATGCCAATGTATTGGTGCATGTGGATATGTTGGTGGCGTCGCTTGTTTATGGGATCCGGTTAAGATATCCCCTTTTACTTGGATTTATAGCAGATGGTCTATTTCAATGGTCGGGCATGATAATGAATCTGGTGAAATAATCCTACTTACAAATGTGTATGCTCTTGTTTATTATAATGGTAAAGTGAATTTATGGAAGCACATTTGCTTTGTGAGAATTTTGGTTCCCCTGTACCCATGGATTTTGACTAGATACTTAAATCTATCACTTGTCTAGAGGAGAAACGTCGTGGGGTGGACCGTCTCGAACCTTTTTCTTCTATCTTCAGTGCTCATATCCAGGCCCTAAACTTGGTTGAAATCAAGACAGATAATGAGATATTTACTTGGCACAATAGAAGATGTGGGGAAAATTCCATCTCAGAGAGACTGGATAGGTTTTTGATATCTAGTTATTGGATGGGTAATAATAGAGGTGCTAGTTTCGTGATTCTAGATGGTAGAGGATCTGATCATTGGCCTATAAAACTCTTTGCTTTGGAGTTAGGACTAGAAAATAATCCCTCCTTTAAGTTTCAACTTATTTGGCTTCGTGATCCTAAGCTTCATGATTTCATGCAAGGCTGGTGGACCACTGGTAAACCTCCTCATGGCACTGCTATGTATTCCTTTATGAAGCGACTATAATTTGTAAAACATAAATTGAAGAGATGGAATAGACTAAATTTTAGGAACCTTTCCTTGGCTAAGCTGGCATATCTTAGGAGGATGGAAGAAGCTTCAAGGAATATTAGAGATCAAGGATTCACGAAGGAGCTTCTTGTTGAGGAATCTGAGGCTACAAAAGGCTGAATGGGAACTGAGTGAAGAAATTTTTTGGAAACAAAAAGCTCGAGTAAATTGGCTTTAGGAAGGGGATAGGAACACAATCTTCTTTTATAAATCATTTAAGGCTCGCCATAATGGTAACCTGATTACCTCTCTTGTGAATTCTTAGGGTGCCCTACTCTCTTCTTTCAGGGATATTTCAGAAGAGACTAAGAGGTATTTTTCCTCTGTCTTCAAGGAGGACTCCCTATCATATGATGAGAATGAAAAGTTTATTCTAAACTATATTCCAATGATTGTTTCTAGAGATATGAATGAGCACTTGATGAGTCCAATTTACCTTGAGGAGTTGGAAAATGTTGTATTCAAGATGAAAAAAGGAAAGACCCCAGGCCCATATGGATTCTCAATTGAGTTTTATCAAGAGTTTTGGGATTTAATCAAATTTTATCTTTTGGATGTGGTCCATCAGTCCCAAAAGAACAAACAAATGCTAAGGGACCTAAATGCTACATTTGTGGTGCTTATACCCAAAAAAGAGGGAGCAAATTCCTTGGATATGTTCAGGCCTATTGCTCTCCGCAATGTTGTGTATAATATCATCACAAAAATTATTGTTGAGAGGCTGAAGATATGGTTGAGAAAAATCATCTCTGAGGAGCAAGGAGGGTTTGTTGCTGGTAGACAAATCTTGGATGGGGTTTTTATTTCTACAGAAGCTATTCACTCGATGGAAAATTCTAAGGAGAAAAATATGTTCATTAAGTTGGACATGGCCAAAGCCTATGATCTGGTCAGATGGTCCTTTCTTTAGAAATTTATTGCTAATTTTGGATTTGAGGAGGAATGGATTAGATGGGTGATGAGCTATGTTTCTTCTTCCTAATTATTTATTCTTTTTAATAATGAGCCATCAGAGTTGTTTGAGGCCTCAAGGGGATTTATTCAAGGAGATAATTTATCTCCTTATTTGTTTATCATTATGGCAGAAAGGTTGGCAATGTTGCTCAAGTCTCAAGTCATGCAGGGTCTCATTCAGGGGTGGAAGTGGGATAGTAGTTTGCCACCTCTTTCCCACCTTCAATTTTTTGATGATACTATTTTTTTGGTAGTTGCCACTATCAGGGAAGTTGGCAATATTATATAGTCTCTTGACATATATCTTGGTGCTTCTGGATAATTGATTAATGAGGACAAGTCTTCTATTTTATTCTTCAATACCCCTCCTCTTATTCAAGCTAGGATTGCTCGCATTCTAAGATTCCAGGTTGGGACTCCCCCCTTCATTTATCTTGGTATTCCAATTTCATCTCACCCTCTACCTAGATCTTCTTGGCATTCTATGCTTGATAAGTTTAGAAGGAAGGTGAATCATTGGACTTTTAGATGGTTATCCACTCCAGGTAGAGTGTTGCTTTTAAAATCTATTGTTCAAGATTTACCCATTTATAGATGTTTTGTACAAATAGCTCCATCTCACTTCATAAATGACATGGATGCTTTCTCAAAAGAGTTTTTATGGTCTGGAAAACTTGATCAATATAAATGGATTTTGGTTAGGTGGGATTCTATATGTAGGCCGATGCAAGAGGGAGGCCTTGGGTTGCAATAGACAGCTCTTTTTGGGCAGGATTTGGCTGCAAAACTTTATTGGAGATGGTGTACCTCTAAAGATCAGATTTAGGCTAAAATATTATCTTGTAAATACTTGAGAGGTATTTCTAAGGCTGAAATCCCTAGATTTAGCTTGGTTGGAAAAGGTTCAATTATCTGGGACACTCTGAAAAGAGGAGCTAATTTAATCAAGCAGGGTTTGTTCTGGATTTACAATTAAGGCTTAAATGCTCTATTTTGGGAGGATTCTTGGGATGGCCACCCTCCTATATTGAATCAATATCCTAGGTTACATTCCCTAAGCATTTTTTTCTTGGAAGCGGGCTAATCTCGTGTGGAGGACTTTAAAAAAATTCAATATTTTGGAAATATGGAGATGTATAGGTGGAAAGATACGCAAGAATGACCCCAAGGGGTACTGGCCAAGGATAGAGAGGTGCATGCTCTTAATATTATGGGGAGGCCTTGTTCTTAATTGAGGGTTAAATATATTATAGTTTGGAACCCTAATAATAAGGGAACCTACTCGGTAACCTATAGTTATCAGGTTCTTGATAAGCAAAAGTATGGGAGTCTTCCTATCACTTGGTGGAAAAATATGTGGTACAAATTTGCCTAGCCAAAATGTAACTACTTTCTCTGGTTGGTAGCTCATAATAAATGCCTAACTTGGGATAATGTGAGGAAGAAGGGATTTCAAGGTCCCTATTTTTATGTCCTTTACAGTAAGAATGAGGATGACTCTTCTCATTTATTTTTCCAATGCTCCTTTTCCAGAGATATTTGGCACCATTGGTGGAGCGCCTGGAACCATCCATGTTTTCATGTGCTGTCTCTGGTGGCGTTTTGAAGTAGTCTAGGTAGACCTCGGACCAAGGCCCCCTTCCTTTGGGTGGTTTGGAATTTGGGCCCTTCTTGCATCATTTGGCAAATTTAGCTCGAACAAAACTAACACATATTTTAAGGTAGTTATTTGGCTATTCAATAGATCTGGCAAAGGATCCTATATATGGTTCAGGAAACCATTCATAGAAAATGTGATGTGGATCCTCTTTTGGATTCTATGGAGGAGAAGGTACAACAAGCCCTTGGTCTCTTTGGGGATGGTGTGAACTCTTCTATCCCTAGTAGGGTTCCTCAGCTTAGCAAGAAGGTTAGGAGAGATGGTAGGTGGAGGCCACCCCTTAGAAGAGTTTTAAAAATTAATACTGATGGATTGTCTAGGGGTAATCCTAGAAATGCTGGCATTAGCGATGTTGGGAGAGATTCTACTAGTGGTGTCAGTTTTTTCTTTTCCATTTATAAAGGTGTTCACTCCAACAATTTTATGTAAGCTCTTGCAATTCTTGAGGCCTTGCGGAGGGCATTTTCTCTTGGCTGTCATAGGATTATCTACGAGTCTAACTCTCAAATTATGGTTAATATTTTAAAAAGTAAAAGGGTGGAGGAAGTTAATTAGCATTTTTCCTCTATAGTCGTTCATATTCTCAGAATGAGTGAAGAGTTCGAATTTATATCCTTTGTGCACATTCCAAGGGAATTGAATGTGGTTGCTGATTACCTAGCCAAAAGGGCTTTTGAGCTCCTAGATCCTTGGAGTATCGATAATTGGGAGACTCCTATCTGGGGACTCTCAACGCCTATGGGAGTTTATCCACAAAGATGTACATACTTAATGTGTTTTATTCTTGTTGTACTTTTCGAGTGTCATTCTAGTCTAGTAGTTTTATCCTGTTTGGTTGTTTATTTGAGTCTTGGTTGGAAGCTCAGTTGTACTCTGTAATCCAGACTTTTATCAATAATTTTTTACCCCTTTATTTAAATAAAAAATTAAGAAGAAGAATTTAATTAAATAATATATTTAAAAACAATTTTCGATGAGTATTATTAATTTAAAACTATAAAATTAACACCTTTATAAAATTCTCTACATTGTAGGCTTCCTATTGATGAGATTAAAGTCAAATGTCAAACATGAGGCTAATAATTTTAAGGGGTCATTTTATAAGTCATTGTAGGCTCTTTGCCCCCCCTTTTTTTGGGTGCGGGAGGAATTTTTGGAATTTGAGAGATTTAATTTTTGAGGATTTTGCTCGTTTTATTGAGGAGAAAATGAGATTTTTTTGGAGGGGGATTTTTCTCATTTGATTGAGGAGCAAATGGGACTTTTTTAGGGGTATTTTTCTCATTTTATTGAGGAGCAAAGGAATTTTATTACTTTTTGTGGACTTGCTCATTTTTTAGAGGAGCAAGGGGATTTTTCTATTTGTTTTTAGAGAGGCAGAGCTTGTCCTTTTGTCAATTCCCAACCTTTTAGTGTTAGATTATATTACATTATTTGGTACATATAAATGTACCACATTGATTATTACATTAGGAGTTTATCTTATGTTAAGTAGTTACTTGGGGAAGAAGTAATAAATGCACAGGTGTTATAATGTGTAATGATGTAAATGTGCATGTATTCTGCATGTACATGAGTCATAGGAATAGGTAGAGTGAATCCCAAGGAACGTATCTTCCTATATATATATATACCTTGATCTATACAAGGATACATAAAGAAGTTTGTGTGAGACACAAAGTTACTATAGAGTAGTGAGTAGGTACAATATAGATCTTCATTGTAAAAAAATTGGAGTGTTCATAGTCCTCCATTATATTGCATTGTACTATTTTCATGATATTTCATTAATGGTATATTATTGAGTTATTGCAAAAGTCTATTCTCTTATTTTATTGCATATGTAAGTATCATTATCATATACTTACCATAGCCTACATATTTTACATTTTGTAGTTGCATCTCCATTAACGTACATCACCAAAAGCTAATAGTGGTATCATAGCACGTGGTAGATCGATAGGGAATAGGGAGAGCCACAAAGAGAAATTGAGAGGAGTTCAAAAATATTAGTTCCAAAAATTTTGATATTGTACGTGGCTAGAGTTTTTCCAAAGGGTTGTAAAATAAATTGTGAAGACTAGGACTCAATGTTAGTTCCACTAGATTAACAAGTCAACTAGTGAAGTTTATTATATCCATAATTAGATTATTTCATTTCAAATTCTAACACTTGTTGCAGGAAAAGGAGATTCAAAGAAAGTTGGGAAGCTTCCTACATAGTGCTAGGAATAATATATTCATTAGAATAATTATAGCACTTGCAGCAACAAGTAGAAGACTGAATATTTTATAGACCTAAGAAAATGCAAAACTATATATTGCAGAAGAGAGGAAAAGGCCATAGTAACCTTATTTCAGACTCAAGGAAGAAGAGACTCCAGAGACGAGTCCAAGAGAAGATTGTATATTGGTGATCTCCATTTAATATTGAAGCCTACAGATTGTAGAAGGAGAAAATATCTCAATAAGATAGAAAATACCTACAAGAGGTCCCATTGAAAAACTTCTAGTTCAAGAAGATAGAAGACTGAATAAGGACAAGCAAAAAGTCCCATTCCATATTCTAGTGGTAGCAAATTTCAGAGATCTAAAAAGAATATATCATTTCCAACACTTTCGTAGTAGAAGGTTGAATGAAATGTCTCATTGGGAATACCAGAGAAGCTATGAGAGAGAAGACCCTAGAAAATATGTCTCAAGGAGAAACAAGGAAAAGGCTTGGTGAGCCTCACTAAAGGAGATTAAAAGAAGGCCATTGAAGGAGTTCCTAATAGAACTCATTAAATAAAGTTAACACCAAGGAGAAGTTCCTAATAAAGGAATATTTTGGGTATCATCTGACAACAAGCCCAAAGGATATAGATTTAGAAAGAAGCTTGCTAAATTTTAGAGGAGATAGCTAAATATCTAGAGAATTTTAGATTCTTGAGAAGAAGGCCTAGATTGAAGTTAGAATTCAACAAGGATATTGAAGGAGAAAGGAGATAAACTTTACTACCAAACCTGGAAGGTTTGAAGATTTGCTTTGAAGGTTAGAAGGCTCATTCATAGAAAGGGGATAAATGTTTGTTGAATCTACAATAGAATAGTGAAGGTTTCTTGAAGGAAAATCTCAGTTGTGATATGGAGGATTTTCCTATCAAATATTTGAGATTCAAGGACAACATTTTAGTAGAGAAACTGGCTACTTTATAATTTGAAATCTTTCAAATTTTAGGATAGAAAGAAAGTAGCAAGTTGGGCAACATCAAACTTCAAATTTACAGAGTGTATTCTAAAGGATATTTGAAATCACCTACTAAAATTTTAGGTCAAAAAATTAAAGGGTTTCATAGCTACAAATAGATGAACTAAAGAGTTGTTTCAGATAGAAATAAAGAGATACAAGTCCATCTAGTAAAAGGTAACAAGAAGGTGAATCTAATCACCTTTCAATCATTCTTCTATAGATTTTTTAACATAAACAAATTTGGTTCAATAGGTTCATCACTGAATGTTAAGTTACTTAGTTCATTATTAATTTTCATTAAGCATCATATTAGAGTTAAAGTTGCAAGGAGAAGGTTGCATTTTAAAGTCTTCAAGGAAGTGCAAAATAAATTTTATTTTAAGGTTTATATACCTGCACATTAAAATAGGAGCTAGATATATTTCAACAAAAATAAAAATATCATCTTACTATTATCTAGTTATAGAAAAGAATACTTAATTAAGTTGTAGAGATTATAAGGACCAAATATTAGTGCATGATTTAAGGTTCATTTGTAGGAGTAATAAGGTGAGTTCATTATTGCACTATACCAGTTATTCAAAGTTCACTAAGTATTTTAGTTCAGGTGAACATTAATACAAAGTTAAACCTCTCAAAAAGCATATTAGTTGCATGTTGAAGAGCTTGGATTTATTGTTACTAATCTATCCAAGTAAAGTGAGTTAGGTGAGTGTTGTTTAGTAACGAACATAACATAATTTTCTATTAAGAAGCCACCTTTTCATAGAAGTTAGAGATCTTGAAAAAGGATATGTTTAGTATAAAAACTTGGTGCAAGTTAAGGTACACTATCTTAATTATTTACATTACGAAAAGCACCATTCTTGTCCTTTAGAATAATAAGGAAATGACAAACAATATATCCTCTAAAAGACATTAGAAAGGCCATCAATACACAATTTTTAAGTGGCCATTACAACTATTAAAGGGGTAAGTTCTAAGTAAGATAAGAGAGCCAATAGAGGGATCACATCAATAAAATCTCAAGGTGTCTAAAAGACACCATATTTACCATTGAATTGAGTGCCCATAATCTACAAGAATTAAGCTAATGTAAGGAGCTTATTATCCAACACATATCCATGTAAGAGAGATAGCATATCAAGGTTTACATAAAGTGTCTATCATCTATTGTATATCAACAAAGAAGTAATAGTGCTAAAGATGTAGTTACAAGGTGCATTACCCAGGGTTCGACTTAGACAAACTATCATCTGAAATAAACCACATAAATACATCATTGAATAGCCATAGAACCTCCAATATAGTTCCCTTGATACATATTAGTTAGAGCCACCCTCGTAGCACCACTGCTCACTTTGAAAGAAGGTGTGGAAGACAAGTTACTAGAGGCATTTATGGGCAAGAAGTACATAAATAAAGAAACATTGAAAATAGGTCTACATGGATGAAATCTGAGCACCACTTGCAATGCGATGCCCAAGGATATTTTTCCACTTGGCATAAATGACATATTAATCCTGTTATCTCTAACACTCAATATAAAGGTTTTCATTTGAGTAATGCCTTCCATCATAGTCTTAATGCCCAATAAGGTATTCAACATATGTCACGTGGTCTAACACTCTTCAAAGACCAGTTCCATTGAAATAGGAGATAGAAGGATCTTGGTAATACCTCATACCACTTGGAACTCATTTAATGAAAAGGGAAGCACATTTATAGCCGTTAGAAGTAAGAACATTCACATACACACAAAGATGAGGAATCACCTTCTAAGCATGCCAATGCATAGAATTCAAGGGATATCTAAGTGGTATTAAGAGCCAAATCAATGCACATTTAAGAGAAAATACCCAGAGGGGTTGAAAAGGATTCAAAGGAGAATTAAATCCCAATAGCATATGCACTCTATCACACATCCACAATCGAAGGAATACAATGTCCACTATTCATAAGGTTACAACATTATAGAGGTAAGGTTTTACCTTAATTAAAATTGCTTTAATTAAGGAGTGATAAGGTGTATAACTTAAGGTTGAAGTTCATTCATCATTTATGTTGGGCATTTTAGCAAAATAAACCTTAATACATTTGAAAACATATCATAGGAGTACATAGTATTTCAAATTACTTTAGTTGAAATACAAGAATTTTAATGTTTGCAATTAAATACTTTAGGAGATATAAGGGTTTCTACTTGGAAAATCAAAACCTTATTATATTACAAATATTATTATTTTATAATATTTCAAATTAGAGAGTTATATGAAATACTACATCAAACATAGTTTATTGGAATTTAGAAAATCAAACTGTTGGTTATTAAAGGATAAAGAAGAAAAATTATTGCTTACTTAAAAGACTTGGAATTATTTACTTATACTTATCCCGTAGTCACATTAAAGGGATAAAATAAATACAACCATAGATAACTTTATCAAATTTAAAAGTGCATAAGGAGAAAAGGAAATTAGGAGTTGAACATTATATCATCAAACCATTAGAGAGTCAAAAGGGATTTATTATCAAACACTTTATCAAAACTTTAAATTTATTAAATCACTTGGGAGACATAAGGAATCCTACAAAACCTAAAGTCTTAGAAATGTTTTATCAAAGTAATTCACATACTCTCAACTATGGAGTCATAAGGTAGTATACTACAAAGGATCTATCAAAAGTGTTCTTAAAATATAAAGAGCTAAAACTAAGGAAGATGTCTACCTCAAATAATACAGTGAACAATGATATGAACAACACTATTAGAAAGGAAAGAGCAAGTATCATAAAAATTGAAATCAAGAATTTACTTATAAAGTCTAAAGAAGACGTAGACCTTACTTCAAAAAGGATTCATAGTGAAACTTTAAAATATAAATTTGAAACCATAGAATATTATCTACATGCTCGACTCACTGAAGCAATTGATAATGGAAAGAGTGGCATTCAAATTCCTCTAGAATTTGGTAGCATATTATATATGGAATTACTTACATTCAAATGTTACAAGGATAAGAATGTAGAACAAAAAGGATTGATAGAATTACTTAAAATGGAAATAGAAATGGATGAATCATACCTAGTGAAGATATTTCAATCCTTATACAGTATTGATACTTCAAGTTCTACTAACACACAATCTTATCATGATGCCTTAAGTGTCTGTTCTGAAGCTTCAATACAGAACCTAGAAAATGATAAAAATGATAAAGTCAAAGAGAAGGTACTTTTGCAAGAATCAAATTATAGTACATCCACCTATGAAAGTGTAGTAACTAACTCCAAAGACAAGAATAAATAATAAGGAGGATGAGAAAGAGAAAGCATAACATGAGAAAACAAGGAAAAGGTACTCATCAGGATATAAACAGAGTATATAATAAAGAGAGTACATAGATTGAATCAAACAAAGAAAAAGGTCCATACCAAGTTTAAAATCATCTAAAATACAAATACAACATGAAGACCAAAGCAAAAGAAGTGGAAGAACCAGCTCTAGCAAACGAATAATTGAAATACAAAGATCCATATTGAAGACTAAAGTCTTCAATATGCAAATAATGTAATATAGGGGGGTGTTAGAGTATATTACATTATTTGGTAATTTTTAATGTACCACCTTGGGTACATTATTAGATTAGGAGTTTTTCTTATGTTAAGTAGTTACTTTGGGAATAAGTAATAAATGCACAAGCGTTAGAATGTGCAATGATGTAAAGTGCATGTAGTCCACATGTACATGAGTCATATAAATAGGTAGAGTAAAGCCCATGAAACTTATCTTCCTATATATATATACCATGAGCTATATAAGGAAAGATAGAGAAGTTTCTATGAGACACAAAGTTACTATAGAGTAGTAAGTAGGTACAACGTAGATCTTCATTATAAAAATTTTGGAGTGTTCATAGTCCTCCATTATATTACAGTGTACTACTTTTGTGAGCCCTCATTAATGGTATATAAATAAGTTATTTCAGAAGTCTATTCTCCTATTTTCCTACATATTTATGTACCATTATCATATAATTATCATAGCCTGCATATTTTACATCTTGTGGTTGCATCTCCATTAACATACATAATGAAAATCTAGCATTTCAACCATGTGCATGATAGGGTGAGCAAGGAAAACCATTCACTATATGACAATAGCTATGCAGTAATTCACCATTCCAAGGCATCACAATGTGATAATGTGTGTGGTCCAAGAGAAAACCTGATCTAGCTAAGAAAAACCTGTAGCACCTAAGGACTATTTGATATTCAATGGAGGTTGATTGAAACACTTTGAGTGGTTGAGTGACTGAAAACACCTAGAGATCCCTCACAACAAAAACTACCAAAGTAATAAGGTGCCATGGGATTTTATTAAACTCTTTTTTTCTTTATTTTTGTTCATAATTTTGTTTTTTTTGGTATATTGGTGGATGGTGGAATGAAACCAATACTAGGATGAAGGTGCCCCTGATTAAGGTAACAAGACTTAGTAGACTAACAATTATCCAAACTATTCGAATGTAAACCAATACAACAAGTGACATGTATGAATGCAAATGATAGGAATGTGTGAAAGTATTGTAATTGGAATATATGAGTTATGAATGTATAAATAAATGCACAAAATGTAGAAAAGAAAATTTATTATATATATATGCCATGTATATGTAAATATATAGTGTTCGCATCATGTATAGAACTCTCTCAAGTCAATAATGTTCAATGGTTTAGACTCTTATATTCTCTCGAGATTGCCAATTGTGTATGTTCTTGGACCCAAATTCTGTTTAATTATAAATGGACCTAACCAATTATTCATAAATTTGTCACAAAGGTGTAGCAAGGTATTGGTGTTTTATTGATTCTCCTTCAAGATGAGATATCCTAACTGGGATTCACATGGATGAACTTTTACATTATAATCATGCTTGATATGGTCTTGATATACCCATATATGCTCTAAGGTATTGATTTACCTTTTATCAAGAAACATGATTTGGACAAGATGCACTTGTATAGAAGTATTATCATCCATGAATTCTTGTAATAAAATGTGTAGTGCGGGGATCTTGAGCTCAAGAGGTATAACTACTTCATCATCATAGACCAGTGAGAATGGCATTGCCCCTGTAGGCATATGAATGCTCGTTCGATAATTCCATAATGCTAAGGGTATTTAAATATACCAATTTATATGATTTTCTTTGAGAAGTTTATTTATATTGGCTATCAAGGTCTTATTGGTGGCCTCAACTTGTCCATTTTTTTATGGTAATAAGGAGACAATAACTATGTTGAATATGATATTTCTCGCAAAATGCTCAAACATCCTTATTCTTGAAAGACCTGCTATTGTTATAAATGATCTTCGAGGGTATACCAAAATGATAGACAACGTGTTGGAGTATGAACTCTATAATTCTAGGTCCTATTGTACTAGTTATAGGAATTATGTTGAACCACTTTGTTAAGTAATATATGGTAATGATAATAAATGTGTGTTGTCCTGATGAGGCAGGTGACATTTTGCCAATCAAATAAAGGCTCCATTGTGAAAAGGTCCAACTATTTTAGATTGGTTGTAGTGCCTATGATGGTATATGAGTTAAATTGGCATGTTGTTGGTACTTTTGGCATTTCTTTACATAGTTGCAACAACCACTTTCCATCGTATACCAATAGTAACCCATACACAAAATGTTCTTTGCAATGGCCATCCCACTAAAATGGACACCACAAGTACCATCATGAGCCTCGACTATGGCCCATTATGCTTCCATGAGATCTAGATAACAAAGTAAGATTCCATCATAGCCATGTATGTCCAACACATCCCCCAATAGAGTGTAATGAGCTACCTTTTGTTTGAAAGTGTGTTTGGTAGTTTAAGATAAATATATTAGAAGAGTACCAAACTTGAGGAAGTCTTTCACCTGACTAAGTCATGGTTTGTATGGCTCTGTGTGGATGAAACAAACATCTTTTTCATCTTTATACTTAGCTCATGAAATTGTAGATTTATAACTAGCGATTGGATCTCTCTCTAGTGGGGTTCTTTGGAATCAATGATCCTAGAGATACCATCACATCTTCAAATATATTAGTCAATTGAGGCACGTTTTTTATCTTGTACCAATCAAACTTTGCTAGTAATTTCATTGATACTTCATTGTAAACTTTTAAGACTGGATATTTGCATTGGTAACTTCCTTTCACTTGATTAACTACAAATTGGAAGTAACCAATGATTCTAATATACTTGATTACCATAAAAATAGCTTCTTGAAGCCCTAGTATTAAGGCTTTGTACTTTGCATTGTTATTCATGCATGGGAAGTCAATTTTGAATGATGACAGGATGGGTATCCCTTGTGGTGTATAAAACATGACTCTTGCACCTTATCCTTTCTCACACTTTGATCCATAAAATAATAGAGTGATGTCAACATCATATTTAGGAGTGACGTGTTCTTCTTGTTTACTAATAGTAAATACTAAATCATCTCGCAACTCGATAAAAAAATAATAATTTTTAGGAAGTGGAGCTTCCACGAGCTGATAAGTTATCACCTAACCCTTGATGGATTTTTGGCTAATGAATTAGAGATCAAATTTTATTAATAGCATTATCCATTTTGCAGTTCGGGTGTTGATGTATATGCAAGTCATCATGTAATTGAAAGGTTTTTCACGAGCTATGACATAAGTTGTGTGATTTAGCATGTAATGTATGAGTTTCTTAGTGGGAAAAAACATTATTAAACAATATTTCCTCATATGTGTATCTAGTTTCATAGCTCACCAATGTTTGACTAATATAATAAATTGTTTTCTCTCAATGATTTTCATTCTTTTGTGCAAGAATTATCTCTAATGCAAAATTCATAGCAAAAATATAAATATGAAATGAGATGCTAGGATGAGGTGGCATCAAAATCGACAATGAGGCTAGATATTTCTTAATATCATTGAATTCCTCTTGACACTCTTTATTCTATGAGAAAGTGACCCCCTTTTGTAGCAGATGATTGAATGGCCTTCATTTGTCAAAGAGTTGCATGATAAAGCAAATAATTGCTTGAATATTTCCTTTTAAACTGTGTAACTCCTTAAGGTTTCTTGGGGATGGCATTTCTACAATAGCCTTGACCTTGTTTGGGTCTACTTCGATGCCTTACTTGGAGACAATGAACCCTAAAATTTTACCTAATGTAACTCCAAAGACACACTTCTTAGGGTTCAATCTCACCTTATGCTCTAGAATTCGATCAAAGACTTTACTTAATACATCGATATGATCAAGATGTGTTTTAGATTTTGCTATTAAATCATCCACATAATATTCAATGATATTATGCATGTAGTCATGGAAGATATATTTCATTGCACATTGATACGTTGCTCCTAAATTTTTAATACCAAATGGCATCACCTTGTAAAAAAAATTCCCCCAAGGCATCATAAATGTTTTTTTGTGTTGGTCATCAGGATTCATTCAAATTTAGTTGTATCCTAAAAACCATCCATTAAGGAAAGCATTTCGTGGCCCGTAGTAGAGTCTATGATAGTATCTATGATAAGCAAAGGAAAATTATATTTAGGATATGCTTTATTTAGATCTCAAAAATCTATACATATGTGAATCCCCTTTTTAGGTTTATGGATGGGTACCATGTTTGAAAGCCACTCGAGATAGTCAATGGGTTGAATGAAACCCACATATAATAGTTTTTGAAGTTCTTCTTTGACTATGAGGGCAATGGTAGGATGTAATTTCCTTAACTTTTGTTTGACGAACTTTGCATTAGGACCCAAGGTGAGATTGTGGACTACCAAGTTAGGGTCACGACCAAGAATAAATTTATATGACCATGCAAAAACACCTTTCTTAACTGCTAGCAATGTTGTAAGCCACTCTTTTTCTTCAAACATATTTTGTCCTAATTTAACAATTTGCAAATTATTTGTGTATGTGCTAAGTTTCACATCAAAAGTATCTTTGACAAGAATGTGTGGAACTTCATTTAAATGGTGGAGATTAGGAACTAAGTGAATATCATCAGTGTCATCCTCAAATGCTTTTGATATTGTATTTTCTACTTCAGTATAAAAAATGGATGAAGGGGAAGACAAATATTATGGAGGGATATATGCATTCAAAGCTTTTAGCAATTCCTTGAACACAATGAATTCAGATGTGGATGTAAGCAAAGAGATCCAATCCATTTTGATAAGACTAATGTCAATAGGAATTGGTTTTGCCAAACCATATGGATTACAGAGGGGAGCCAACAAGTCAATAGAAATCATGTTTACTTGATGGAAATGTGGTAGCTACGATGTGGAGGGTGGGTTATCTCATTCCTGCTCTCGAGGGAGCACTTGACCTAGAATTTATGAATTATCATGATGTCACGGAGGTGGCCAAGGTGGATTTGGTGGGTCAACTAGTGCATAAGGTTTCTTAAGCGACAAAAGGAGATGAAAGATGGGCCAATGGATAGGAAACATGAAAATGTAAAATCATCCTCATCAGTGAAGTGTGTATGGGGATTGAATCTTCTTCGGAGCTATCAGAGGCAATTAAGAGTATGTAAAATTCCTCATCAAAGTCTTCCTTAGATTATTCATAAAAAATAGAGTTTTTGATGGTAATTTATGGTTGCATTTTTAGAAAATCCTTGTACAATAGAGGTACAAATTCAGGGTCTATATATTCATTGTCATTATCATCACTATTCTCATCATCCTCCTTGTTTGGGTCTAAGTTAATTTGTAGAAATATTTCCTCAAATGAGGATATAGAGGATTGTGGCCTATATCCCAGGCTAGAGCGATTATACACCTATCGATAGCGTGATTCAAATATGTTTTGAATACCTTGTTCATGCCATCCTAAACCATATCCATACCAATTAATCCATTAAAAATATCACACTAGGAAATATGGATTGGATAGATACTCGATACTAGAACAATCTTGTTGTTGGGGTTCATTGGGGGAGGTGGATCAAATAAAGAATTGCCTTCCCATACACAAAATTGATTCTATTTGGAGTTGAAACCATATTATATACTACACCAATGGCTAAAGGTGGGTTGCATGGGTGACCATAATCTCGATAGTCTCAATGGTGGGGTTGGTTAATCCAAAATTTTAAATGTTGTACTCACCAATACTTGGGTTAGCGATATGGACTACAACTTGCATGGGTGTGGTTTGGGATAGAGTGTGGACATAGCTAGAGGCCTCAAGAGAGACCTATGGCTCATATGGTGGATGTAAAGGAGGGTGTGGTTGAGTGTAGAAAATAATAAGTTGGGGTTTGGGATGAGGTTGGGTGATGGTGGTAACTTGCAGAGTGGGAATAGTGTCTGATGGGGGATAATGAGTGATTGTTATTGTTGATGAAGGGTTGGGTGGTTGACTTCGTTATGTGGAGGCTTTCCCTCCCTACATAAAGGTTGGATGGGTCAAAAGTTTATTATTTGGATGAGGTGATGGAATATCACTTGATGAAGGTGAGGGTTGATTCAAAAGATGATGAGGTGTGATGGAAAAGTGATATGAAGTGGAGCATGAAGAATGGTTCAGGTTGGATGTTTGGTAAGTGGAGACATGATCAACTATGGGTAGAGCTTCCTTAATGGGTGCTTTTGATGAGGTTTCTTGGCATGTGACTGATAGAGTAGTTAGTATAGTGATGGACAAGTGGGTGTATGGAAAGGATGGTGCATACGGGTTGGTATTGTAGTTGTGGTACATGAAAAGTTATTCATATAGGTATATACAATGAATTTATACCTCATGCATGTATTTTAGGCATTGATGTAATGTTGAGGGCACACTCTTCATGTCTCTAATCTAGGGGTTTCCAAGGAGTATGTTATATTGTGTGGCCTCCCATAGGATATGGAACATTGTGTGAATGGTTTTGACCCCCACCTGCACAGGAAGGAGAATATTTTTCACTTTAGAGCATAGAGCATCATTGAAATATTGCAAGGTAAAGGTGGAGCTAGCGATATGTGACGATGGAATGTTAAGGTTTTGAAGTGCTAGGGTGGTGATAATGTTGATGGAGGAGCCAATATCAATTAGCACTTTTTTTAAGGTATTTTGATCAATATGAGATATGATGTGTAGTAGAGGTTTAGGTATCAAAGCTGGAATGGTTTAGAAATAATTTCATCCTGAGGGTCTATGCTGGATAGGTGTTAGTAAAATAAATAAATGAATGTGGTCTCATAGAATTTTTTTTAGTCAAGCCTGAAGATCCCTACACGTAAAAGAGATAGGATAACACTAAAGTAAAAGAATGATCAATCTTAGCCTTCTAGATGTTAGATAAATTTGGAATGTTAGTTTATGGTAGTCCAAGAACCATCCTCGTGTTAGCTAAAACCATTTTTGTTTTAGCTAATGTTATCTTGGCTTTTGTTGGAACTATTCCTCCATTGATAATGCCTCCACTCTTCTTGGATTGTGAAGAAGTCTAGCAATAGTAGCCACAACTTTCTAGTACTTGGATTTCACCCTTTCTCAAGGACACATAAATGGTTTTGAATGAGCAAAGTCTAGGGATAAAGGAGTAAAAGGAGAAAAGGTTTGTGTTAAATGGTCTACTAGGTCTAAGCTTACAAGTGTTCATTTCTTATAAACCTTGATTTGTTGAGACCATTATTTTTTAAACCTCTCTTTAATTCAAGTAATCTATTGAGACAGAGCAAGGACAAGAGAAGCAACAATTATAAGAACTCTCATAATAAAAGAGGATATGCTTCACCTCTTTTGTTGTCTTTGTGTTTGAAGTCATACAACAAATACCCAAGCAAACTTTTGAAAGTGACTAGGAGGGTTCAGAATGTGTGATGTGCATGTATGAATTTATCATATTTTCTCGTATTCTTATCCCATTGTAATATTCACCTTCTACTAATAGCCTTCATACTATTCATACACATTATTCACACTACACGCCTTCCTCGAGTTATTCCTTTCCCTCTTCTAAAATATCTTCTTGACTCTATAGCCTAATGGGAAGACCAATCCAATATTCCCTTAGAAAAACAACTTCAATCATTGAATTATTCAAAATAAATTCTTTCAATATGCCAAAAGACATCATGATGACACCATAGGGCATTTTAACGTGTAAGCTAAAATTATATGGCACTCAAAAAGAGAATTTGAAAAGGTAGACATCATTCTGATTTGATAGTTGTATGTTGTAGTGACAAGATGATGAAAATAAGAGCATGTTGGATTAATGCAAATTTTGTGGCATGAAGCTATTATTGGATTAAAAAAAATGGAGCTAAAGGAACTAGGATTGTCACACGAGCAATAAGATCCAAAAAAATTACTGCCAATTCTAATAAAAGTCAGTCAATTCATAATCTAGTTGTTATCAACATTGAAAAAGGGCTATAAAATATTTAAATGTAATGCGTGAAATTTTCTATGATAGCTTTAAACAACTATGACTATTTTTCAAGCAGCAGATAAGTGCATATCAGTTAGCAACCTAGAGAAGATTTACGTACATAGTTTTTTATGAAATAAATAAAGGGAAGGGAGAAATTTTATGATAACATGGAATATTTTCCTAATGCAATTTACACTAGTGAAAATTCACCTAAAGATCCTACCATAGATCTAAAATAGTATTCAATTATAGCAAAATATACTCACAAGATTTCCAGTTTTGTTGGAGGTTCCTAGACATAGGTATTTCTATTTTTTCTTCTTTCTTTTCTCTTACCCATATTCACCTTGCCTTCATGAATCTGCACCTTGTTTGCTTGTATATCTCACTACTAGCATCGATACCTCCATTTTTCAATATATTTTCCATTTTTGCATTTTTTCATCTACTTCCTATTTTCATACAACCTTCACCTTCCCAGTCATATTCGTGACCTTCAATATTCCATAAACCTTAGCCTTGTCTTCCTATGGTACTTTTCTTCCTCTATATGTTGTAATGCACCACACATTTTGAAGGAGAAAAATACAAGTATTGAATAAAGTCTAGTTGTAAAATGTGTTTCAAAAGCCCTATTATAGCTACATAATCCATTAACATCCCTTACATCTCCACTTTTTCTACATAAATTTCCTATTCTATAATTATTCTACTTTCTATAACTCTTTGTTTTCCCTCCCTCCATTCCCTCATATTTGATCAACTTATCTTCTAGCTCCATTTCCTCACAAAGTCTTTGTTATCCCTTACACAAGTATTACTAGGTTCTTAATTTTGTAAGCAAAAATCCTTGAATGTCATCAATAATATACATAATTTTCATCACCTACATCCATAATGTGGTCTTCTCCAAGCCATGTAGTTATTTTTCTAAATCAATAGTGCAACAAATTGCATGTGACAACTCAAAATACATCCAAATTAGCATCAAATGAAGTCCCTATAGTAGATTCAAAAATAAAAGGATAGTACAAAGAAAAAAAAAATATTGCATAGAAGCATTGAGAGTAGAAATGTATATCTAGATGCAAGGATAAGCAAGGAAAACAATATAATACCAAGTAGACACTTGTTGGACTAAAATAGACTCTAAGACAATGAGTCTGGAAAATGCAAGAAAAGACATGGAGATTTGGCTGAGGAAGAAAGTTGGTTGAAAAATTAATGATATTGATGTTAAAAAAATCATAATAATAATTTGGAATTTGGCATTATATAAAATAAGATGATGATGAAGCATGTGAAGGTCCCAGTGCCCAATATATCATGTCTAACATGAAAGCATAATCGAAGCCAAATATTGAAATATGTTAGGCAAACAATGATGCTAACATCATCAAGGTAGCATTAAAAATTTAGCATAGTCTAAAAGAAAGGTCCAACTATTCTAAGGTATTTGGTTTGACATCTAGCATCTGATGCCATACTTTGCAAAACTTTCAAAGGTGCCAGACTTTAGAATTGATGATGTCGTCAATAGGAGCATTAAATCTCAACAAGCCAAAATGAATTTTAGACACAAAATAAGTCCAAGGCATGAAATCCAATGATAAAGCACTTAGGTTCAAGTAAATAAACCTAGAATCTAGCACTATTCATGAGTAACTGTGGTTTTCAAACTCTTAAAATAATGACATCATCAAGAAAGAAGATCTTTGACACCCGATGAGAGGGAATGTAAAGTTCGATAGTAAGAAGTATTCCCTCAAACTGCCATCTTCTGAAAGAAGGCTCCAAAATCATCCTAATAAGCAAAATTATGTGGGATAACTAACCACTAGGTATTATTATTGTAATAATATCTCAATGGTCAAAGCGTCCTCCATCACACACCTAGCCCTACTTAGTTGGCTAAGCATAATAGAAAATAGTGGATCATCATCAAATTGTTAGGATCCAATGATGTAGCATGCAAGCTAGCTTTAAAAAATAAATCTTGTCATGGGTGTTAGCAAAAATGATTGAAGGAGTTAAGCATAGCTGACCTAAATGTGACAACCACTTCTCATTCCTATTCTCATAGGCCAATCTATTCTATAGGTAATCATGATAATCTAATTGAATGCATTATAAAGACTATATATATACTTGAAAGTAACCCATTCAATATGTTGACCCTTTATCAATTGTATAATTCTATTATGATTATGCTATACTCATTTTGAATAAAGATCAGATTATTGTTTGGCCTCTTTATCAAATTATCAAAGAACATGTATGTATGGCGACTGAGTCTTTAAGCATTTTTTTTAACTATATGAATGGTTTATTACATTATAGTTATTATACTTTCTAAATATGTATTGGATTTGTTTTTCATTAGTCCCTAGAATGCTTGATAATGCTTTGTGTATATTATAATTAAATGCTTTATAATAAGAAAAATAAGTTGGTCCATTAGGCAATTTGGTTTAGTTCAGAGTGTGATAATCTCATACTTTATGTCTCTTGATGTTGCTAAATCTGCACCATTTTAAGTCTAGCTTAACCTTATGCATTTCATACTTTAGTCTACAAACCCCCTTTTTAGTTAGTGTAGCTAGGATCATAGGAACCAACCTACTCTAGAGGTTGACT